>JADLSH010000358.1:3758800-5252600 GCA_016169945.1 Trachythela sp. YZ-2020
ACGAGGCATAGCTCAAGTCCTCTTGTCCAACAATGTTTAAATTCAAAGGACCAGGATTAGCTTGCACATCTCCAAAGAGACATATTAAGGTCACTACAAATGGAGTATTTAGGAAAAGTTTCGTTCCAATAAGTGACAATTTGGAGTTCGCTAACGGTTTCCGGATGAGAGTTGACTTGCGTGAATCTCCATAAAAGTGAATCTCCATTTTTGACTTGCGAGTTCTTTAGTGAGATAAAAGTTCTCTAGATTTAAATGAGCTAGCTTAAGTTGGTTTATCGTTGTGCACTATATTGGGAGATGAATCACTAGTTTCTTCAACAGAAACATTGCTTAGCCATAATTATAGCACTCATAATGATATGCGAAGATGAAATAAGCCATAACAACAGGAATTTTGGGTATAAAACGTGGAGATAGCAACCTGGCACTCGATTCTAGTTCATTCAAGTAGAAAGCAAGCGGCAAACGAGGAAAAAAGCCGCGCACGACTCAACGGAATTTCAACATATGGAAAAGGCAGCAGCTGAGAAGCAATTTCTTGTCGAGAATATCAACAACGAAGTTCACGAACAACCTAGGTTAGGGTTAGAGTTAGGGTTAGGGTTAAGTTTAGGGTTAGGGTTAGGGTTAGGGTTAGGGTTAGGGTTAGGGTTAGGATTAGGGTTAGGGTTAGAGTTAGGGTTAGGGTTAGGGTTAGGGTTAGGGTTAGGTTAGGTTAGGGTTAGGTTAGGGTTAGGTTAGGGTTAGGGTTAGGGTTAGGGTTATGGTTATGGTTATGGTTATGGTTAGGGTTAGGTTAGGGTTAGATTAGGGTTAGGGTTAGGGTTAGGGTTAGTGTTAGGTTAGTGTTATTGTGCTAGGGTTAGGTTTAGGTTTAGGGTTAGGGTTAGTGTTATAGTGTTAGGACGTTGAAAACTTTTTTTCCTAATTTAATACTTTTTCCTCATTTTTTAGTCTAATATTATAGAATATGGGTAGCTGACACAAATTCACTCACTTATACATTTGTTGTTGCCATAGTAACCAAGACATGACCCCCTATGGAGTAAAATATGGTGTTTGCGCCACAAATGATAGGAGCCAAAGTAAATTACGAATGATCTCCCAAACAGCTTTAATGGATACAAAATAGACTATCTATGTCGTGAACCTAAAAAAATACTCAGCTAAAGGCATAGAGTGTATAAATTTTACTTGTGTTTATAGATGAATGAAAATATGGGCATGTGCAGTTCATTAATAGGGTTGGCATGTGGCGTGTATAACTCACACATAGTATATTTTAGGTTCACATCAAAGGTTTAATAGTAACGAGTAAATGCTTAAATTTCACCTTGATTGCATAAATAGTAAACCCAGGAGAGTTTTTAACGTCTCGTGAATTGACAATTTGGGAAAATTAAGTTTAAAATATTCTTAGGTATGTTTTCGACAAACTATCCTAATTTGAAGACTTGAATAGGCATCTGGAAAGTTTAAAATGATCCAGCTGCATATGTTTCTCGTTGCTTTTGCTTATTCTTTCTTACTCTTACGTTTTGAGCTGTTTTGATAAAATCAAGTTTATAGTTTCGAATAGCGTCCATCCATCCATCCATTCATCCATCCATCCATCCATCTATCTATCTATCTATCTATCTATCGAGAGTGTCTCGAAGTTCTTGAAGACGTGGTTGATAACCTGTTTGATAAAGGAATTATTGTGCTGGCAGGAGATTTTAATGGTCATATTGGAAAATATGGTGGGCCTCGAAGTTTTGACACAACAAATGCACAATGTCTAGCCTTAATAGATAAGTTAAAATTTTGGAACTTGAGATCTGTTAATTCACAAACCTTTAGCACGGGACCAGTGGAAACCTATTTTACTCAACAAGGCGAGCAATTAAGTACAACTGACCATATATTTATGAAAGTAGATGAATAGCACCAGGTTCGTTACTGCTATGTAGATGAAGACCACAGTGACAACTTATCTTTCCATCTTCCCATATTTTGCAGCCTAACATTTCCCGTCAAATGGATAAGGCCTCTTCCCAATGACCCGAAATGTCGTGTTTCGTGGAAAAAGATTAAGAACCCATTGGTTTTGGAAAAATATCAAGAACTTGTAGGTAGAAAACGTTCTTGTTTCAACTCCTACACGATGGCTAGTGAACAGGATATTGAATCTGTTTTATCTGAAATTATGCAGATCTTATCATCTTCTGCCAAACAGATTCTTCCTTCCAAGAGAAATCGTCCCATCATGCGACCCTATTGGAACAATGATCTTAAAAATGCGCGAACAAAGTCAAGGAAATGTCGAAGGAAATGGATAGCGGAAGGGCGACCAAGAAACTCTGATAACGCATCATTTCGAGAATATAAGGCAGAAAAATGTGAATTTCGAAAGCTATTACGGAGAAAATGCTTTTAAGGCGAAAGAAATGAATGCTCCAACATGGATGAATTGTTTGAGAAGGATCATTCACGCTTTCAGAAAGAAATTTCAGGGAAACAGAAATCATATTCAGGGGTATGTAATGAATTAAAAATTCATGAAAAAATAATTACTGAGGAACAACAAATTCTATCTGTGTGGAAAACTCACTATGAACAATTATATACACCTAAAGAATCCCCTTCATACGATGAGAAATTTAATGTTTACGTGGAACAACAGTTGAAAGAGTTCTTGGATCTTAGTGCTAACGTTACTGATGATGTCTTAGAAACACCGTTTACAGTACCACAGAAGAAGTGAGTGACGTATGTTTGAGGTTGCCAAACAACAAAGTTGGTGGAATAGATGGACTTGTATATGAACACATAAAGTATGCTGGGAAGCAGTTTTGTCATGTTCTGACTGATGTTTTCAATGCAATCAGAACACTGGGAGCTAGTCCTGAATCTGTTGGAATTGGCATCATTTATTGCCTATTTAAAGGGAAAAAGAAGAATAGATTAGACAAAGACAATTATAGAGGTATCACCCTTCTTAATGTTATTGGCAAAATATTAGAACGACTTATTTTTGATCGGATGATGCCAACATTAATACAAAATGGAGTTCCGATTTGCATATCAAAAAGGCTCAACGTTCAAGCTAGTTTTCTGTTGGAAGAAACGATTCACCATGCAGTTGAAAGGGAAAGCAAAGTTTATGAATGCTTCTTGGATATTTCGAGATATCTTGGATATTTGTGTTTGGATGGATGGTCTCTTTTTCAAGCTGTTCAATCTTGGAATACGGGGCAAGTCATGGAGATTATTAAAAAAATAGTATTCAAATCTATCATGTCGCGTGGCTCATAACGTTTTGCTCTCGGAGCCATTTTTGATTCGCCGAGGTATTCGGCAAGGTGGAGTTATAACGCCATGGTTGTTCTTATGCTTTAACAATGATTTAAATGCAGAGTTAAATACGATGAACAATGGAATTAATATCGACTCGCTAATTTCGGTGAAAAATGTTCTGATAGCTGATGACGTGGTGTTGTTATCTCTAAGTGTTAATGGTCTATAAACAATGATATCAACCATGGAAGCGTATATATAGGAAAAGATGGAGGTTTGACTATAATGTAACGAAAACGAATATTATAACATTTGGAGAACATATAAATGCACATAGACATCATGTTCAACAAAGATACTGGACACTTTATGGAAAACAGATTAAAGATAAATTGTCCTGTGAACATGCCGGTATTCGTCTGACTGGAGATGGCACAGAAAGGTAAAGCGGTTGTGCCAAGTTTGATGAGCGCAGGAGTTCGTCCTGCCGTTTTAAATCCAATCTGTGGAATCAACGTATGGACAACCGTTGTCTTTCCAACAATGTTATACGGGGGCGAGTTGTGGAACAATGGCACAAAAACTAGGCACGAGATACTTGAACGAGTGAATCGTTTTTCAGCAAAGCAAACTCAAGGTCTTGCACCATCAACGCGATCAGAAGCAGCAATTGGAAGTTTGGGACTTCAAAGTCGCTCCACATTTTTTTAAATTAGTCGCTCCACATTTTTTCAAAAGCGAAGTCGCTCCACTTTTTTTCAAAATGCAAAGTCGCTCTACTTTTTTTCAAAATGCAAAGTCGCTCCACTTTTTTTCAAAATGTAAAGTCGCTCCACTTTTTTTCAAAATGCAAAGACGCGCAACAGGTGGGCATTTTGCACAGCGCATGCGCTAGTTATGAGCGAAACTCGGCGATACCCTAGGGCGAGTTGAAGAAATTCAATATGGAGACGCATGGAAGGAGTGTTTCGTGGATTTCTCTGCATTTCAAGTTGATAAACCAGCATTGCAATCAGAGGAAATTTTGCAAAAATTAATGAGAAACATTTAGCAATGCTTCCCAAAGGTTTTAAAATTTTAAATAAATCATTTTGCTCCGTTATTTCTCTTTTTATGCTTTGAAACAGGCAAGCTCACTCTTTTTGAAAAATCCCATCAACATTCCTAAGTTACTTCCCCATCATTTGTTTAAACTAAACAGAAACAAATTAAATACTTAGCTATATAAGGTATAATTATATTGTTCACTGATATGAACGATTCCAGTATTTTTAGTGCTCATTTGGGCAAAGAATTAGATGTAATTTAATTAAATTCAAACATGCACATCAAGAACAAAAATTGTACAACATGTTTGTAGACTTTTCAATACTTTTTTAATCATTTTATAAGGCTGATATATAAATACAGAATGACTTGCGCCATACAAAATGTCAACGTGTGGCCATTTCCTCATAATTGAAAGCTTATGTAAAAGAGCATGTTATCAGGGCTCAAAATAACGGCCGGTCAACGGTCAATGACCGCCCAAAAATGCCTGTTGACCGGTCACTTTTAAACCTCGCCGATCATTTTGACCGGCCACATTTTCATGCCTTCCGCTAGAATTTTAAATCCTTATGATAAATATTTTCCCGAAAGCACTACAGTAACACTGACAACGTTGCCTATTCACCTAAATACACGGTGATTGCTAACGTCTTGAGCGTTTAGAACGTCGCCGTGAAACAATAAAAGCGATGTCTCTGAACAAATCCTTATGATTTGTTTCATTGTTAGTATATGCGTATTAGTAACCGGTCAAAACAGATTTTGACCGAGCTAAAATCAAGCTGACCGGTCCTTTTAACCGGTCCTTTTGACCGGTGAGACCTATCGGCCGTTATTTGAGCCCTGATGTTATGTGAATATTGTATTTCCAAAAGACCCAAGATGATTAATAAGAGCCTTTCACTAGACTTGGCAGTGTTGTGTCAACAACATGGAATAATTTATCTGCAAGAAAAAACATAAATAATACTAAATCTTTGGAGAAATGGCCAAAGACAGGGAAATTGTAAGGCAAATTTAGGCCAACAATGCCCAAGGTGTATTTAAAATCCAAGCCAAAGTAGAAAATGACATGCCAGTTACTCTACCAATAATCTTGTAAACACGAAACAGTAAGATAGGAATCAATACCAAATGGGGGCTGCAGCCGGTGATGGCTGACACACCCATATTCAGAGCTAAAAATTTATTTCCCAGCATACCCACTAATTTTTCTATGAAGCCTGACTAATAAAGATAATTTTAAGCCATATTTCAGAGAAAGGCCAGGGGTAAAATCTTAAGATATGTTTATTTATATGCCATATCAACACTGAATTTGACAAAGCAAGCACCCCATGTATTTAAGACAGCCACAAGACACTTAAAAAACCATTCATAATTGAAAGCTTATGTAAAAGAGCATGTTATCAGGGCTCAAAATAACGGCCGGTCAACGGTCAATGACCGCCCAAAAATGCCTGTTGACCGGTCACTTTTAAACCTCGCCGATCATTTTGACCGGCCACATTTTCATGCCTTCCGCTAGAATTTTAAATCCTTATGATAAAGATTTTCCCGAAGACGACCCTAATTGCTGGGATATACATGTTGATAATCTATTATCGAAAGCTGGAAGCCGTATGTATATTTTACGAGTATGCAAGTCGTATGGTTATTCCAAGGATCACCTTAATAAGTTATTCGAAACGTTGATCTTATCGTTATTTTATTACGGGATTGAAGTCTGGGGTTCCGCCTTGTTGAAGAAATATCTAGAGCGTATTGATAAATTTTTCAGACGAGCCTACCGATACGGATACGTTTTAAAAGAATATAAAATGCCTGAACTGATAGAAGAGCGTGACAAAACGTTATTTAATAAAATTGTGAATGATCCTGATCATGTCTTATATGATCTACTCCCGGAGAAGAGACACAGGATTTTAAGAGAACGAGAACACCCATTCACTCTTCCTAAAGTTAAAACTGAACGTTTTAAACGGTCTTTTTTTAATAGATGTTTATTCAATTATTTTTAATAACTAGGTATTGATGTAGTATGTAGGTTAACCTAATGCTCTAATTTTTATCTATTTTTAACTTATTATAAAATAATTTAGAGTCAATTACTATCTTGAAACTAATTAGTTTGTAGGTACAATAGAATTGTAATCTTCTTGCCTTTCATATTGACAATCTTGTAAAGCCACACGTATGTTGTGATGCTATATTTTACAATAAAGACTTTTATTATTATTATTATTATTATTATTAAATCAATGCGGCATATCCTGACGCATAACAACCAATACTTGAGCAGCCTCAAGAAAGTTTTTGCAGCTATATTTACTTTATAACAAAGCAACACAGGAGCAATTTCATAAGCATTTCACTGCATAAGTGCATTTGGAAATTACAACATCTGGCACATTTTTCCTATTAACGTTTCAAGTTTTAATAGAACAAAGTATGATTTAACTTTCATAAAATACCTTTTCTAGCTAAAGGCCACGGCCAGATTTTGTAAAATGTAAGGAGCAATATGTTTCATTTTCTTCAAAATGGGTATTTTAAGCCACTTGTTATTCCTGATAAGGAAGGACAAACAAATAATTGAACATACCTGTGGAAACAACAATAACTCAGCTTCCATTAACAGCAAAATAAGGACACTTGCTTGTTTCCAGATTGATATATCCTGCTTCTTAAATTCAGACAATGAGTGAAAAATTCCATTTGTTGCCTATTTGTAAGTAAAAATAGTAGTAATATACAGGCCGATCAACTCGGATTTTTAGGGGGGAGCAAGGGGGGAGCACTAACATGCAGGGGGGAGAAGCGTCATTAACAGGGGGGAGCAAGGGGGGAGAAAATAATTAAAAATTCATTAACATAAACATTAATTATATATTGACGTCATAATGATATGCAAGGCTTGTTTGGGCAAAAATAATGTTGAGTTCAGTATATTTTGTGTGCAAAAAAAAATATGGGTTTGTTGTCGCGAGATTTATAAACTCCTTCAATCTCGTATCTAGTGAAGTATTTCTTTCTGAGTCGACCAATACTAATAAGTTTACAAAGTTTTCAAGCGTTTATTTAGTAAAGCCTATACAAGCGAGATTTACAAACATTGTCGTTTTGGCGTTAGAAACATAAATATTTTGATTGCAACAAATTGCTAATGTAAACTAAAGGCACAATAGCTTAACTCATTAAGGGATTAAGTCAAAAGGCTTGTTTGGGCGAAACAATCATTAAGCTGATTGTCCGTTTCGACAACGAGTAAATAATATATTCTCGTATCTAATATCACCTTATACGAAACGGCTTAGACAACTAATATAGCGACGTTTAATTAACCTAGTAAAATATTATTGCCTTATGCGAAATAATAACAAGCAGAAATATAGCGTTCTAAAACGAGAAGATCTTAAAGTTTAATCGCCATAGCTAAGGTCTTATAGAGAAATACAAATATATGTTTGCCAAGCGAATGTTTAAACCTTACAAAGTTTCAAGCGTTTAGATGTAGCAGAGGAGCAGTGATTTTTAAGCGAGATTTACGAGAATATACAAACATTGTATGTAAACACAATTCTATGCGGTTTGTAAGTCACTCTCTCCTACCAATAAATTTGATCTAAGTAAATTGAAACAGTTTGTAAAATCGAAGATGTCACCTAACACCTCTGCCTTCAGTTTACCACCCATCACATGTGAAATTGTTGAAAATTACGTGATGAAGATACCATCCAATAAAGCGACTGGGCCTGATGACATAAGTATAAAACTACTTCAAGCAGGCATCAAGGAGTTGGCACCATCAATATCCAGGTTAATCAATATGTCTTTGACTATTAATCAATTTCCCGTAAGATGGAAAATAGCTAGAGTCACTGCGCTTTTTAAGGCTGGCGAAATATCTGATGCTAACAATTACAGACCTATTTCTATCTTACCCGTGCTTTCAAAGATCATTGAACGTCATTGACTGCCTATTTTACTATCTCACCATAAATAATCTAATATATTCCAATCAATCTGGATTTCGAAGTGAATTTGGCACAGAAACCGCTGTGGCATTTATCGTTGATTCTCTTTTACTCAACCTGGACAAAAATCTCATCAATGGCATGGTCCTAGTCGACTATAAAAAAGCTTTTGATTTGGTTGATCACTGTATTCTGCTTGATAAACTTAGTGCATACCATCTTGATCAGACCATACCATCTTGATCCTATCTATCAGACCGTAAACAATATGTAAACTTTAAAGGCCAGTCCTCAACAACAAAAGTAATTACGGACGGAGTACCTCAGGGCTCTATCCTTGGGCCTCTATTGTTTCTTGTTTTTATCAATGATTTGCCTCTATATATCAACACTCAAGTAGATTTATTCGCTGATGATACCACCTTACTCGCTGCCACTGATTACAATGACATTGATGAACTGAATGTGAAATTATCTCAGGAAATCTCCAATGTTGATAACTGGGCCATTACCAACAAACTGCCTCTCAATACGACTAAGACTAAAACCATTCTGGTTTCTGGTAAAAGGCTTAAAGCGAAGCTTACTCCAGATAATAAAATTCTTCACATCAAATTGAATGATGTCTCATTAGAACAAGCGCACACTGTGAAATTACTGGGCTTTAATATTGATGAAGATTTAAACTTTGACACTCATGTTGAAGTTATGGCAAAGAAACTGTCTAAACGTATTGGAATATTAAAGAGTATAAAATCTTACCTGCCTCGAAACGAACGTATACTTTTCTATAATGCTATGATCAAACCTCTATTTCTCTATTGTAGTATAACCTGGACAAACTGTAGTAAGAACAATATCACCAAAATATTCAAGTTTCAAAAACGTTGTGCCAGAATTATCCTTGACGCTGAACCACGCCACTCCTCGATTGATCTATTTAATAATCTTGGTTGGTTGCCTTTTTACGTAGAGTCGGATATCAGAAAATGTATTATGATCTACAAGCGTACTATTAATTCTACTCCGGAGTACTTAAACAAACTGTTAAATTTAAATAATCAACAACATTCGAGAAACACTCGCAGTGCTGATTTAAGTTTATTAACTCCGAGATACAATAGAGCTACAGAAGCAGGAAGAACTTTCTCTATAACCGCTATTGGTCTCTGGAACAAATTACCATTAAGTTTTCGTTCAGCTAGCTCCGTTAACTGTTTTAAATACTTATTATATAGTTGCTTCCGTACGCACCAGAGAGAATTTAAACAATTTACATCTTTTCCTGATTTCAAATTTAATTAATATATTGTAATATAATGATAAGATATAAAAGATTTATAATGTAATGTAACGTAACGTAATGTCCTATATATACCTCATGTATATAATATAGCCTTTTCAATTATACTGAAAGTTTAAATTTTGATATACCCATAGATATATAAATGTTGTAAATAGACCTAATTCTTGTAAGTTTTATGAGGGCCACAAGTTCATTAGTACTTCATACTATTAAGTGTCACCCTCTTTAAATAAAGTTTCTATCTATCTATCTATCTATCTATTTGCAAATCGTTAACAGCGATTTGAATAAATTTAGAATATATCATTATAGGACGGAAAATATTGTACAATGTACACAGAATTAATTTTTAAAACACATTTATTGATTATAATTTCTTTTACAGCGTTAGTAAGGTCTGCTCCTAAGAGCATATCGTTTAGGTGTCTTTTGTATCTTTAAAGAGTTCTCTCATTTTTTGTCTGTCTTCGGGGGATAATCTTGCAATTGCTAAATCTTAAGGTCTCCAATCTGAAATCTACCCAATATTAAATATATTTTTAACAAAGTAAATAAGGTCTGCTCTGAGTCTGCTTCTAAGAACGTATTATTCTTAAACTCCAAATCCTAAGAGTGAATCATTGAATCCTAAAATTGAATAATTGAATATCGAGCGATGTTAGCTTCATATCGAGCGAGCCAACCTCCATATAGAGCGAGCTTAGCTTCGAGCCTAGCTCTAAGACGTAAGGATAGGCCCGAGCCGAGCTCTAACATATAAGGATAGGCCCGAGCCAAGCTTAGTATATATCTCCGAGCCTAGTATATATACCTCCGAGCTGACTTATCTTCCTTATCTTTATCTTCCTTATCTTTATCTTCCTTATCTTTATCTTTCTTATCTTTATCTTCCTTATCTTTATCTTCCTTATCTTTATCTTCCTTATCTTTATCTTTCTTATCTTTATCTTCTTTATCTTTATCTTCCTTATCTTTATCTTCCTTATCTTTATCTTCCTTATCTTTATCTTCCTTATCTTTATCTTCTTTATCTTTATCTTCCTTATCTTTATCTTCCTTATCTTTATCATCGAGCGAGCTTAGCTCCAAATCGAGCGAGCTTAGCTCCAAATCGAGCGAGCTTTGCTCCATGTCGAGCGAGCTTTGCTCCAAATCGAGCGAGCTTAGCTCCAAATCGAGCGAGCTTAGCTCCAAATCGAGCGAGCTTAGCTCCAAATCAAAGCGAGCTTAGCGCCAAATCGAGCGAGCTTAGCTCCAAATCAAAGCGAGCTTAGCTCCAAATCGAGCGATTATAGTCATAGTTATAGACTAGGCGGATGACTTCTATGACTTATGACTTATGACTTATGACTTATGACTTATGACTTATGACTTGTGACTTATGACTTGTGACTTGTGACTTGTGACTTGTGACTATGACTTGTGACTTGTGACTTGTGACTGTGACTTGTGACTTAGGACTTGTGACTTGTGACTTGTGACTATGATTCTTGTGACTTGTGACTTGTGACTTGGACTTGTGATTTATGACTTGATTTATAGTCATAGACGACTTGTGACTTCATAAGTCTTGTGACTTCAAGACTAGACTAAGTCTAGATTTGTCATAGACTATCATGTCATAAGTCATAAGTCATGACTAATGACATAGTCGCAACCATAAGTCGTCAGTCATGTCATAAGTCATAAGTCACTAAGTCATAGTCATAAGTCATAAGTCATAAGTCAGTCATAAGTCATAAGTCATAAGTCATAAGTCATAAGTCATAAGTCATAAGTCATAAGTCATAAGTCATAAGTCATAAGTCATAAGTCATAGTCATAAGTCATAAGTCATAAGTCATAAGTCATAAGTCATAAGTCATAAGTCATAAGTCATAAGTCATAAGTCATAAGTCATAAGTCATAAGTCATAAGTCATAAGTCATAAGTCATAAGTCATAAGTCATAAGTCATTAGTCATAAGTCATAAGTCATAAGTCATAAGTCATTAGTCATTAGTCATTAGTCATTAGTCATTAGTCATAAGTCATAAGTCATAAGTCATAAGTCATAAGTCATAAGTCATAAGTCATAAGTCATAAGTCATAAGTCATAAGTCATAAGTCATAAGTCATAGAAATTGGAATAGTCAACAAGTATATCCGCCTAGTCTATAACTATGACTATGATCGCTCGATTTGGAGCTAAGCTCGCTTTGATTTGGAGCTAAGCTCGCTCGATTTGGAGCTAAGCTCGCTCGATTTGGAGCAAAGCTCGCTCGATATGGAGCAAAGCTCGCTCGATTTGGAGCTAAGCTCGCTCGATGATAAAGATAAGGAAGATAAAGATACGGAAGATAAAGATAAGGAAGATAAAGATAAGGAAGATAAAGATAAAGAAGATAAAGATAAGGAAGATAAAGATAAGGAAGATAAAAAAAAGGAAGATAAAGATAAGGAAGATAAAGATAAGGAAGATAAAGATAAGGAAGATAAAGATAAGGGAGATAAAGATAAGGAAGATAAAGATAAGGAAGATAAAGATAAGGAATATAAAGATAAGGAAGATAAAGATAAGGAAGATAAAGAGATAAGGAAGATAAAGATAAGGAAGATAAAGATAAGGAAGATAAGTCGGCTCGGAGGTATATATACTAGGCTCGGAGATATATACTATGCCAAGCTCGGGCCTATCCTTATATGTTAGAGCTCGGCTCGGGCCTATCCTTACGTCTTAGAGCTCGGCTCGAAGCTAAGCTCGCTCTATATGGAGGTTGGCTCGCTCGATATGAAGCTAACATCGCTCGATATTCAATTATTCAATTTTAGGATTCAATGATTCACTCTCAGGATTTGGAGTTTAAGAATAATACGTTCTTAGAAGCAGACCCAGAGCAGACCTTATTTACTTTGTTAAAAATATATTTAATATTGGGTGGATTTCAGATTGGAGACCTTAAAATTTAGCAAATTGCAAGATTATCCCCCGAAGACGGACAAAAAATATGAGAACTCTTTGAAGATACAAAAGACAGCTAAACGATATGCTCTTAGGAGCAGACCTTACTAACGCTGTAAAATAAATTATAATCAATAAATGTGTTTTAAAAATTAATTCTTTGTACATTGTACAATATTTTCCCGTCCTTTTATGATATATTCTAAATTTATTCAAATCGCTGTTAGCGATTTGCAAATGACTTACAAACCGCATAGAATTGTGTTTACATACAATGTTTGTATATGCTCGTAAATCTCGCTTAAAAATAATCACTGCTCCTCTGCTACATCTAAACGCTTGAAACTTTGTAAGGTTTAAACATTCGCTTGGCAAACATATATTTGTATTTCTCTATAAGACCTTAGCTATGGCGATTAAACTTTAAGATTTTCTCGTTTTAGAACGCTATATTTCTGCTTGTTATTATTTCGCATAAGGCAATAATATTTTACTAGGTTCATTAAGCGTCGCTATATTAGTTGTCTAAGCCGTTTCGTATAAGGTGATATTAGATACGATAATATATTATTTACTCGTTGTCGAAACGGACAATCAGCTTAATGATTGTTTCGCCCAAACAAGCCTTTTGACTTAATCCCTTAATGAGTTAAGCTATTGTGCCTTTAGTTTACATTAGCAATTTGTTGCAATCAAAATATTTATGTTTCTAACGCCAAAACGACAATGTTTGTAAATCTCGCTTGTATAGGCTTTACGGCTAAATAAACGCTTGAAAACTTTGTAAACTTATTAGTATTGGTCGACTCAGAAAGAAATACTTCACTAGATACGAGATTGAAGGAGTTTATAAATCTTGCAACAACAAACCCATATTTTTTTTTTGCACACAAAATATACTGAACTCAACATAATGACTGTTTTGCCCAAACAAGCCTTGCATATCATTATGACGTCAATATATAATGATGTGCTCCCCCCTGTTAATGACGCTCCTCCCCCCTGTATGTTAATGTACCATATGCTAATGATGTTTGAATTTTTAATGATGTGCTCCCCCCTTCTCCCCCCTAAAAATCCGGGTTGATCGGCCTGTATATTACTACTAAAAATTATTCGCATGTTTTCGAGTTCTTAAGCCGTATTATCCTTCGGTATAAGCACCACAACTTAATCTTTCATGAAACACTTTAATTTCCAAGAATTGTCCAGGAAAAAAACACAAAAATCCTCTGAAAATTCATCTTTTCAACGTTCGAAGAATAAAATGACAGTTGAAGAAATGCGCCCGCTATATTTTAAACAGCGTCTGCAAAATGCCCACCTGTTAAGACGCGCCACTTTTTTTCAAAATGTGAAGTCGCTCTACTCTTTTTCAAAATGCAAAGTCGCTCCACTTTTTTTCAAAATGTAACGTCGCTCCACTTTTTTTCAAAATGCATAGTTCAGGACTATAGTTGATCCCTATACCTGTCTTGGAAATAACCACATGCACATGATTCAAAACTTAGCCTGAATTGGCGAATTTTACGCACAGGAATAAAAATGAACTGTACGTAAACAAGTAGATAGCAGTGAAGGTGTAATATTTTAAACTAGAGATCAACAACAACCAAGAAGAACGCTTCAACTATATACGCGACTGTAACACCAATGCCGTACGGCAAAAAGTCATCGACTAAAAATGGTTCTGAAGGGACATGGTCCCCCCACTTTTTCTCATGCTCAGGTAGTCCTTCCCCCCCCCCCCACTTTTCTTCAAAGTCGCTCTACTTTTTTTCAAAATGAAAGTTGTTCCACTCTTTCAAAATGCAAAGTCGCTCTACTTTTTTTCAAAATGCATAGTCGCTCCACTTTTTTTCAAAATGTAAAATCGCTCCATTTTTTTTTCAAAATGCAAAGTCGTTCCACTCTTTCAAAATGCAAAGTCGTTCCACTTTTTTTCAAAATTTTAAGTCGCTCCACTTTTTTTCAAAATTCAAAGTCGCTCCACTTTTTTTCAAACCGCTCGATCATCTCGTTGCGGTTACGTCATACCACGATGAAGACTCGTTATACAATTTAAGTAAAAAAGTATGGCGATTATCTATCTTGTTTTCCTTAGTTTAATATGTTCAGTAACAGCAGTTCTGCCAAATTATAATCCAGCTATTCAAGCAGACGGACTAATCCGTGACGAAATTATCGAGAAGTATTTTGTCTTGGATTGACCAATTCAGAAATTTTAGGATTCATAGTAAACGTTCACGGTATTCGTATGAGTCCATGACATTTCAAAAGGATCCTGAGGAAAAGGAAGTGCAAAAGACGAAACGACCAAGATAATCTTGATGATGTGGTCCGTGCGATAGAAAACGAACTGAATGGCAGCGGTAGTATTATTGGCAATCGATCGATGCATCAACGTCTTACTAATGAATATGGACTAGTAGTGACGAGGAACACAGTTCGACTAGTACTGAAAATTTTAGATCCCGAAGGAGTTGATTGCCGATCAAGGCATAGATTGAGAAGAAGGTTATATAGTGCAAAAGGTCCAAACTATATTTGGCATATAGATGGTCAAATTCCTTCATGCAGTCCTAAACATGGCAGCAAGCTTACATGGCCCAAATTATTACTGTCATGGATAGATAGGCTAGTCTCATAAGGCATTCTAACTAGTCCAGCCGAATATGGCGAAACTGATTAAGTAAATGTTCGACTAAAGATTCTAGCAGTTTGATGACTGCAAATTCAGCAGAGTTGTTATTTCTCAACTTTGTCATTTGTGTTTTGACTCCTTCGCAACACACGTTCTGTGGCAGTGCAGCCAAAATAAATTAGTAATATTTCTGGCTTTGTGTACTGGCAGTACCAGTAGCTTTAGTGAGAGTCTGATAAAATATAACTATAGTAATAGGCCATCACATGTCATCGTCATTGTCATAAAAGTCCAACAGGATTTCCAGAGGTCTCTAGTCCGTTATACTATTCTATTAATTATTCAATACTTGTAAATATTTTTTTGTGGGTAAATCATAAATGTGGTTATAACTTCAAATTTCAGCTACATATATAATAGCCTTCGAAATAGAGTAATACACAGTTCTTTAACTCGATTTATTTTAATAAATTAAAGACAACCGCATTGCCAAAATACTAAATTGTAACAATAAAATAGTTAGGCAATTCTATATTTTTAAATTCATACCTTTTTTTACGAATAATTTTATACGAAAACATATTTTTGGAGTTCTGTGATATCTATATCACTCACCCCCCCCTGACTTCCAATAGGAATTTCAATGATATGCAAAAATACTCCAAGATTCTTGGAGTATTTTGCTATCACGTGACCAGCCTTTACCAGGGCTCCGCCCGTTCTCGCCTCCATGTTCAAAAAAATCGGGAGAGCATGCCCTGGGTACAAGGTTGTAGAGCGGGGATTTCGCTCTCTACTGATCAAAAATTGGTCCCAAAATTGCACGAGATGTTAAAGTATTGTTACATATGAAAAAATCAGTGTTTGTTCTACATACTGTCGAACTTTCCTAAAAAATAAAGCAATTTAAGGGGGAGAATTTTCGAGTTGAAATGTTTCGTTAGTCTTCTAACCTTGTTATGTATTCAGTAGTGACCGCATGCATCAAGCGAAAAGTCGCGATTAATTAATAGCTCCACAAAAAGGAATAAAGTAGAACACAAACTACCGATTAGGCAAGTAAATTTTATTTAAAAAATACACATTTTATCACATATTTTTACTATTAAACAAACTGATGGTATATTAATACAACTCTACTATTGGACTACTGTGCTTTTATAAACGTACACAGTATTTATTAGGTCTGAATTATAGAGTAGATTTGTTTATGCATTTTTAAGATCCAAAAAGTCTTGCTACTATGTAGATTTTTATGTAGTTTAATAATTAAGATTACGCCTGTACAGTGTAATAATAAAAGGAAATGCATTTGAACATTTATAAGTGTCAGCCCACTATTCCTCAAGCACATTAACTCATTAAACCATACTGTGCTCTCTTTTATTATTAATTATAGTACTGTCTTGCACACACTGCAGAGTTGAAACATAAACAATTTTCATAATATAATCTATCGCCTAAATTTTATTTTTTAATATCTATCTGGTCACTTTTGTGACCCTGACTGCCTCTTAATGTGCCCTTGGAAACAGTTTTGCATCAGTCAGGGGCGTAGGAACGTATTCAATATTGGGGGTGCCCAAGCTCACGAGGCGCCACAATGGTTGGCGGCGCCGAGCGAAAATGTTTTAAAATTTGAAACCCCCAGATCGCCGGAAACGGCCGTTTCAGAGTCTTATCTACCTCTTTTAGTTAGCTTGTTCAGGGAACTAAGCTGTTTCCATCATTTTCATGAAAATTATTTTATTTTTTGGGGGGGACGAAAGATATTTCGGCCCCCCCTACCCCGCTTCCTACGCCACTGGCATCAGTGACCATGACTTGGTCATGACAGCTGAACCAAATGGAAACAAGGCTCAAGTGTAAAAATGGGGCATTAAACGGTAGTGTTTCTTTATCTTTTTGTTCATGTTTATGCAAACTTGTGCACGGTGAAGACAATGAATTTTTGGCATAATGAAGCAATCGTCCAATGGCATATAGAAACAACACACTCTGCATTTAACGGATCAATTTCATGGTTTCAAGTTCAAAATTCGGCTGCATTATAAACATAGATTCACTCCGCAAAAGGCTATATTTGGGCAGGCTTCCAGTTTTATAGTATAATAAATCAAAACAAGTACTATTAAACGTGTACAAATATCTAAACAGGCTTGGTAATTTGGGGGAATTGAAAACCTCTTGTTGATCAAGATTAAACATATATGATAAAACAAAATTACTTACTTTCCTTTCAAGGTTTCTCCTGCATCCGTATTTGGAAAGCAAACTAGAAATTGTGATCCCCAGTTGCAACTCATTGCTCCTCGCTTTAACTCCTTCTGTGTTACGCAGCAATATGCGTTCCAATGCCACGGCGCTTTCCAGCATCCCAATGTGTGACGCATTTTGCAAGCGTTGGAGAGTTTTCGTGTAATCGAACTGACCACCACTGGTCTGAGTGCAGGATGAGCACAGATACTCTTCTCCCAGGTGTCGTAGAACCATGAAATATTTTGCGGACAGGCACTCGCATTCAGCATGGTACCAGGATCCACAATCCTCACAGAGGATCACCTCATCGTTATACTGGAGACCGCAACTGCCACAAGGCCATTTGGATTTAGCGCTACGTGCTGATTTTCTAACCATTTTTGAAAACACAGCAGGAAGACTGATCGGAGCTATCTTAATTGAGTGTTGTGTTAGCTTGCTATTCTGACACGAATGAGTCCTTGTGACGAGTCGGAGGATTTTTATTTGCGCCCCTTATGAGTCATCACGTCAATAAAGGAATTACTAAGGCGACAAACAAGTTTGAAATGATAATTCTATAGAAATTCGGAACAAAGACGAAACTGAATCCGAACCACTTAAAAAGTACTTAGCGGCATCTTGTTCCCCACGCGTAGCTCTTTTGTTTTTTTAGTCAATGGCTTTTTGCGAATTTTAATCTACTTCGCTTCCGCGAAGTGTGAAATCACATCAAATACTTTGAACGTTCAACTGGTCAGTATTTCTGCAATTTACGTGGCGCGTTGAAATTAGTCCTGAATACAGTCCGATAAACACGTCATCTTCAAACTGATTACGGTTATGTCATCAAAGTAATTACCCTATGAGAAAAACAACGCGTTGCCTAATTCCATTGGTTCTTTTCAACACGGACGTGACGTACAAATTTTTCGTAGCGCGAGAGGCCAGGGCGCAAGTGGGAACGAGAAAAGTACTTGTCGCCCTGGTTCTCGCGCTCGCCTCTTGCGCTCTCCCATGTATTTGCTTTAACATAAAGACAAAACATTTACCATACAGCGATGTTTCACAAATGCTTTTTAACAACACTATTAGATTTACTACAGAATCAATGAAGTGAACAGTCCGGTTCGGTTGGAAAATAACTAAAGAATTGCTTAAGAATACGTATATTTTCATCTAACATCTAATTCTAACAATAATGTTCAACTTATTTGCCTTATTTATCCATTTCGCGGTCCCGGGCATATCCCGGGCATATCTCGGGCATACCCGGGCATATCTCGGGCATATCTCGGGCATATCCGGGCATATCCTGGCATATCCGGGCATATCCTGGCATATCCGGGCATAAATTAGTAGGACCAGTCTTCTATGACTTTTGCATAATTTCTCGGTCTGCTACACGTGACGACGCACTTATTTGAATAACAAATTACCTATTTACAGTATAGCGAAGAACATCGAAAAGAAAATGGCGGCGGCTTTTACGATTACAATTTGCAAGGAAACCAAAAACCCTACGTACCCATTGTGAATTTGTGATCCATTACTTCCCCCAAACAGATAGCTCATGTAGTAACCTAGCATGGGTACGTATGTGCCGCATTCTAAAATTTAGAATATTGGCTATATACCAGCCTCGTCTCCAGGCTCCAACTCGGACGCGTGGAAATCGCGCGTGGTCGCAGCACTAGGCGGGTAATGCAGAAAAAAGTGACAGAATTTGACAAAAGTGACAGATTAATATTTCCCCGAGTTTTTTGACTTTGTACATCGTTTGTTTGATGCGTATTGATTATATATGACCGAAGTACAGCTGTCACCATCTATAACAGCTTGTTTGAATTCCGATCCGTGTTCATTTATTTATACATAAATGCTACTTGTTAGAACATTCACAAGGGCAGCATTTAATTTGTATTAGTAAATGAATTGAAGCACCAAATTTGCTGCACAAATAATTCGAACAATTAAATGAACAGTAATAGGGTAAAATTAGGAATTAATATTTAACACACTGGTTAAACTCAATACGTAACCGATTATTATCAAATTTATTATTATTATTCATTTGTTATTAAGCAGTAATGAGCCTCAATTCATCCTCTTATAATAATTTGTACATGTAACCTGTCCAAAGACTTTCTCCATGACAGGTTGTCAGATTTATTATCTCCTGTCTTCCATTTAGTATAAACTCTGCCAAATTTTTCAGCTTTAACAGGTATCTGTTGATACAGGTACATGCCACTAGAAAATTGGTTAGTTTTTCACTTTTTCATCAACATCAGGGCCAATATGTATGTAGCTTGGTGCTGGTTT
This sequence comes from Trachythela sp. YZ-2020, assembly GCA_016169945.1. Lineage (NCBI taxonomy): Eukaryota > Metazoa > Cnidaria > Anthozoa > Malacalcyonacea > Clavulariidae > Trachythela > Trachythela sp. YZ-2020. The sequence goes on from JADLSH010000358.1 coordinate 3,778,563, forward strand.
TCTCTTTAGCTTCAACGGTATTATCCGAAAAATGGCCTTGTACACTTTACCATCAACCTGCATCAAATAATTAAATAATTATAAGAATATTTCAGATTTTTAATAACATATTCATCAGAACAAATACACTTGGGATATTGTTATTACAATAATTAACTTTTAGCCTCACATGAATGCATATCTTTTTATGAAAAGGTGATTTTTGCCACCCCCACTCTTGTGACACTATGTGACAGCTATCATTACACTCACTCAAAAATTATGCGACTCTCAGCCTACCTCCACACCCTCACAATGATATAAATAATTAGTAATTTGAGAGTGTGTGCTGGATCAACAATGATTTCTTTTTACTTCTGTCTAAGTACATTCCTATACCCAGATTTACAAATTTCTCATTTAAGTGCTTGTTCACTTTAGTGTTCTCGAGAAATATCAAGGTACATAATATATGGTTTTCAAATAGAATATGGATTTGGTGACCGTTGCCTGACCAACGTTGTCTGATCACCCCTAAAAGTAACCATTCTAAACACTATAAGCATTGGTTTAGGAGATAGAGCTATGTCGGCACTGTGCCGTTTCTGGGTGTAGTCATTTTCGGGCATTTCGCGCCGGATTCGCGTTTTGGCACATATGCCATGTTGTCGACACGTCATGGTCATTTTACCCTAAAACAGTTGAGATTATATCACCAACAATTATCAGTGTCCTCTTTTAAACGGCGATTATAGGCTATAGTTGATATTTCGTCCATACATATAGTTTAGTAAATGCGATGTTTTATTTGCCATATATATGATATAATTATTTTATTTTTGTATTATATTGTGTGCACGGCCTTTTGAAAATCAGTACTATATATATTTATCACTGAATAGGCTACCGAGTGTGTAAAGAATTTAGATAATAATAATAATGGTGGGGGGCATTTTTTGTGACACCCTATATTATAGTTACGACAAAACGAATACAGCTGTCTGTTGTTGTATACAACTCACGCTGCACCCCACGTTTGAGATATATATGTAACGTCTACAGCATGGCAGGCACGAGTCAAGGCGAGTAATTTCATGCTCAATACAACAAGGATGCGAAGTGCCGATTAGAACTATTCATAATTCTACTACTACAAAACAAGAAATTCTTTAGTTTCTCGAGCAAGATTTGAACCCTCAATATTGTTGGATTGATAGACAACAGTTCAATGGGTTCAGCAGCGGTCACGGCACCCGAGGACCCGAGTTCCAATCCACTTTACTCTTTAGAGAACGAATTTTTCGGATTCGCAAATTTTGGCGAAATGTTTGTTATAGTATCGAAACTCAACATAACTCATAAGTAATTCCGCCCATAACGTAACTACAATTAATCAAGCGTTACGTGCTCTTTTTGAGTAAAAACCGACATTGTTCAGGGGCTGGTTGTATAAAAGTCTTAACCACATTTTAACTACTCGTTTCGTAGTTAAATAGTAGTTAACTCTAAAATTCGCGATTCTGATTGGTTTACTTTTGGACTAACTATTGATAACTTTAACTACTTTTTATACAACCGGCGCCTGGTAAATGTTTTGAATTATTGTGACAGAATTGGGGGTGCCGTTGTGGCGTTGTATCGCCTCGTACCTATGTCTATGATCATTGACTTTCCATCAAATAAAAAGCTATCGAGGATAGATGTGGTCCACGGTGGGGAAATTATATTCGATGCATATAGTTCTCGAATCTTCTGTCATGAAGAAAATAATGTGTTGGCAGGAGTCTTGCATTTTGTAATTTAAGCTTTCGCACTCCTCAGGTACATTAATGCATGGGTCAAGGCCGAAATATGGGTATACCAAGTTTGGCGCGATTTTTGAAAAGAAAACAAGCTTAAGTGTAACCTGTTGTGGTTTAATGTGATAGATTTTGACCAGGCGAATTTTTTACCAATTTTTATTTTATTATTCGTTCGTCACATGAGAAGTTATATAGCCTGAAACGTCAATAAACACAGGTTAAATTGAAACCCGTTGTGCCGGGTAATAAAATCGCTTTCCCCGATTGCCATTTTGATTTAATGTTGTAGATAGGATGTTGTACTATACGACTGCAACTTGCTTCGTTGTCTATAGATGGCTAAACGAAGTAAATATTTTGCGTTTTATGTCAATTTCTTCGGTAAGTGTGCGTAGTTACATAAAATTGCATATGTGTGTTAATGTAGGTCTTGCAAGTTGTGGCTATCAAGTTTGTGTTGTGCTTTATCTATTTAGAATAAAATTATGGTTGCTTAAGTATTGCAACCTATCCGGCGAAACCGGCAAAGCCGTGTTATTTACGATCAGCGGGAGTCCGCATTGTCGATTTTAATTAGTTGTGCAAGACCGCAAGTCGATACAAGTGAGATGAATACCTACGGGCGGCCGTTACCACCAAAAATAGTAAAGTCACTGATGGCATAGCAAAATGCGAAATGTAGCAGTAAAAATGCAATTGGTTCAGCTAAAACTGAAACAGTTGGATCTCTCATGTTGAAATGACATAATATATTTTTCTATTAAATAGCCTCTTTTGAAATAGCATGACGTGAAATAGCATGTCAGCGTGAAATAGCTTGTTTTGAAATAGCTTGTTTTGAGATAGCGCGTTGTAAACACGCATAGAATTCCTTAAAATTGATTATCAAGACAATCTATATCAAATATAAACACTCCTATTATTCCATCCCTACCTACATGCATGGGTATAATATAATATAAAAATGCTGAAACCTAAAATCTTTTTCTAAAATCTTCTGCTAAAATATAAAAACCTAAAATCTTCTCTTAGTTTCTCGATTTTTAGTTGAAATGTTAGTCCTATTCTTTTTAAATGTTAAACAGGGATGAACCTGTTTGTACCTTGGCATTAAAGTACAGATTAACTGCCATACAATATAAAGTACCTGACTGGAAGAAGTTAGAACAAAACAAGTTATAACCAGTTGACCCACGAATCCCAGGTGGTGGGTTAGGAATTTTAGGTTGCTTGTCTGCTAAATGGTCAATATCATCTAATTCAACTTCTTGTTGTTGTCTCTTTTTTATTATTGCGTGGTTTTTATTACCAATCCATTTCTAGAATACAAACATTTCCATTACTTGCAACATCACATGTATTTCTTACATACCAGTACAGTATATATTAAGCATTTGTCAACACTAAAAACAATGTATAATTTAATTGAGTTTGTTAACATAAATGCAATCTGTAGCAAAATAATCTTCACTTTTTTAAACATGAACGATAATCAGCAACTATGTTTTATTCCTTATACTCTTTATGCCAATAAATTAGATATATTTACTCAAATGCTTGAGTTATGTGACTATTGATATATAATATATAGGCATGATGTTCAGTCATTTTCCCAATGAAAGAGGGGATAGACGAAATCGAGCAGATTTTCTATTCGTGTTTTGCCTTGGAAAAGTGACAAATATTTTGCTACAGTTTGTTTCCATATGTATCCAGGCTGGTGTGAGCTACAGTATAACCAGTTTATTCTAAAAAGTAACCCAAATGTCTACAATAACCTAAACTGATAATCTTCCAATGTAAAACAATGCAAAAGATGCAAGATTGTTCAAGCATGTCTTCTTGATTATTATTGCAAAAAAGGTCACGTTATGATCAAGGTTGTGCACATTCAACAGCATTAAATTCAACCACACTTGACACATCATTAAATTATATCAATAGCCAATTCAGTTTTAAATTTTGTTTTTTTAAATTTTATTATCGATTATCTAAGAGATCTATTTATATGAACCCCCTAATTTCCCAAAATCATGTGTGGTGTGATTGAGAAACTGGTCTATTGACATTTCTATGCTCCCTTAATTAAGGTCACTCTTAATTCTTTCACGACTGTTGCATTTTTGAAATAATTTACTCTGCCGGGCAAGTACCAGATGATTTGAAAGAAACAGTGGTGCAATTTTAACAAAACATGACTTGAGATTAAATGATATAAGGTCCAAATATGGACATATGGTTAACGTCCGGGTGTATCATTGTTATATACAACATCAAAAAGGTTGTGGCACCATCCTTATAACTGTTTTACCATAACTGGCAGTACCCTACCACTGATGAGTAAAATCGTCTGGCGTTAGACAGGGTAAAATACTAAAGTAGGGCACATCTGAGCACATTGCCAGCTAATGGGTTAATAATCGCCATGGTTAAAGGTCTGACACCGCACCTTTTAGTTCTACAGTTAATATATGTCCAACATTTCTTGTCACGAGTGCTCTTTCAAAAAGGTCTAATTTCTAAAAATTACAAAAATATCCATTCCAACTATTTAATGCCCAAAAATACTGAGTGAGCTATAAAGCCATTCACATCGAAGCATAGCCATATTACCATATGCAATATAAAGCCCGCCGCACACTAGAGCTATTAGCTTAGCAAAGTTTCACTCGTGACTGTTGGCGTAAGCAAGTTCCCCCAGTGTGCGGTGGCGTTTTGAGCGCTATTGTTCACGCGTGCCATCGGCACCTGATATTCAACATGTTGAACAATTTTGTGCACGAGTGAACATTTCCTCCAAGTGTGCGCGCGTGCAAAGCTATCGCCTTACAATGTCATACGAATACGCATGCGTAGAAGTGCTAATCGCGACAAATAAAATGGCGGCGAGTAGTGATTTGGTGGCTGAAGCAATGTTGGAAGACAAGATAGCCTCGTCCCCAGGCTCCAACTCGGACGCGTGGATATCGCGCATGGTCGCAGCACTGGGCGGGTAATGCAGAAAAAGTGACAGAATTTAACAAAAGTGACAGATTAATATTTCCCCGACTTTTTTGACTTTGTACATCGTTTGTATGCGTATTGATTATAGACATGTATTATATACACAGTTGTCAACCTCAGATTTATTATCTCCTGTCTTCCATTTAGTATAAACTCTGCCAAATTCTTCAGCTTTAACAGGTATCTGTTGGTACAGGTACATGCCACTAGAATATTGGTTAGTTTTTCACTTTTTCATCAACATCAGGGCCAATATGTATGTAGCTTGGTGCAGGGGCGGATCTAGGATTTTTGAAACATAAGTCGAACGCCGAAGGCGTGAGACATGCTAGGGGGGTACGGGGGCATGCCCCCCCGGAAAATTTTGAAATCTAGACTCCCTGAAATGCGATTTCTAGCGTTTTGGGGGTGATATTTTGCAGAATTCCCAAGATAATAAAGTACATCAAAGACACGATTTTTTATGATATCACAAACATACCTTCTCCCAGATATTTATCTTCGGAATTAAATGACTTGGAAAAGTCAATTGAATTGTACACATCGTGTAGTTTAAATAGGCTTTGAATTAAAATGAATTTGGCTTATACTTAAAATTTAAGCACATAAAATCCTTCACAAGGCACAAATTGAAGTGAATGATACTAATAACTGATCCAATATAAATCGCTGCATGTGAAACAAAATTCTCAAGCAAAATAAAGAGTTATATTTCAATTATACTTTGTAAAATGCATTATCCAATTACAATTTATACTATAAATAGACTTGTAATGATATTCATCGCAAATCTTTCATACAATGCAAATTACCGCAAAATAACATCGTTTTAACACTCCAATTGCGTTACTCTGATCCTTTATTATAAATACAGTAGGAATTAGGAAAGCGGGAAGGCCCGAAAGAGCAATGCAAGTTGCTCGATAAAAATGTATTAACGCGTGTTATATTTCAACTTCGCATCATTTATACAAAATATATTGCAGTATATTAATTTCTATTTATTTTGGATATTTTCATAGCAGTGCACACTTTATCTTTGGCTTTTATACCACCCAAATTACCACCACGATCTTTGTGAGGCACGTAGATTTCGGCAGAGAAGTCTCTATTGAGTGCCTTCTCGTTGCTGAATAGCAAAGATAAAAGCTGCTCGCTTGATATCTTCGCTGCCCGACGACAACCTCATTCAAAGACAGTCGAAGTTTATTTAAGGCCGTTAAATCGTATCGTGCAATCGCATTTCGAACGTCCGCGTACATATCAATACTCGACATCGTAAAACAATTCTCCTACTATGAAAACCTTGGTATAGTTTATAATATACGAGATTACAAGTAGAAAGACTGCTTTGCATGAATTTCGCAATTTTCAGGACTGATGCCCCCAGTCGTGAATCAGTCCGAATCAGTCCAAAAAATGAACCTATAGGAATTGTCAATATTTTCAAATTGACCAATCAACATGAAAGAAATGGACTGATAAAGACTCCCTTAAGGTGCAAATCAGTCCGACCACCCCACAGATCAGTCCAGATAAGTCCAAATGACCTCTCGACCAATCAAATGAGCATAATGACCACCCGATTCTGCGAGTTTCTTGCGTTTTACCGCTGCTCTAGATAAAGCATATATTTATTCAAAACTGAGCTCGTAAAGACGTAAACTGGACTATGATATGAATTTCATATTATATTCGGGAATTAATGATTCAAATTTCGAAATTATTTATTTGCAAAAAAATACGTCAGTCACGCGACTGATTGGACTTACCCTAGATCCGCCCCTGGCTTGGTGCTGGTTTTCTCTTTAGCTTCAACGGTATTATCCGAAAAATGGCCTTGTAGACTTTACCATCAACCTGCATCAAATAATTAAATAATTATAAGAATATTTCAGATTTTTAATAACATATTCATCAGAACAAATACACTTGGGATATTGTTATTACAATAATTAACTTTTAGCCTCACATGAATGCATATCTTTTTATGAAAAGGTGATTTTTGCCACCCCCACTCCCCTTGTGAAACTATGTGACAGCTATCATTACACTCTCTCTCAGCCTACCTCCACACCCTCACAATGATATAAATAATTAGTAATTTGAGAGTGTGTGCTGGATCAACAATGATTTCTTTTTACTTCTGTCACAGTACATTCCTATACCCAGATTTACAAATTTCTCATTTAAGTGCTTGTTCACTTTAGTGTTCTCGAGAAATATCAATGTACATAATATATAGTTTTCAAATAGAATATGGATTTGGTGACCGTTGCCTGACCAACGTTGTCTGATCACCCCTAAAAGTAACCATTCTAAACACTATAAGCACTTCAGAAAGTCTGTAGCTTTGATGGTTTAGGAGATAGGGCTATGCCGGCACTGCCGTTTCTGGGTGTGGTCATTTTCGGGCATCTCGCGCCGGATTCGGGTTTTGGCACATATGCCATGTTGTCGACACGTCATGGTCATTTTACCCTAAAACAGTTGAGATATCACCAACAATTATCAGTGTCCTCTTTTAAACGGCGATTATAGGCTATAGTTGATATTTCGTATATACATATAGTTTAGTAAATGCGATGTTTTATTTGCCATATATATGATATAATTAGTTTATTTTTGTATTATATTGTGTACACGGCCTTTTGAAAATCAGTACTATATATATTTATCACTGAATAGGCTACCGAGTGTGTAAAGAATATAAATAATAATAATAATGGTGGGGGGCATTTTTTGGGACACCCTATATTATAGTTACGACAAAACGAATACAGCTGTCTGTTGTTGTATACAACTCACGCTGCATCCCCACGTTTGAGATATATATGTAACGTCTACAGCATGGCAGGCACGGGTCAAGGCGCGTGATTTCATGCTCAATACAACAAGGATGCGAAGTGCCGATTAGAACTATTCATAATTCTACTACTGCAAAACAAGAAATTCGTTAGTTTCTCGAGCAAGATTTGAACCCTCAATATTGTTGGATTGATAGACAACAGTTCAATGGGTTCAGCAGCGGTCACGACACCCGAGGACCCGATTTCCAATCCACTTTACTCTTTAGAGAACGAATTTTTCGGATTCGCAAATTTTGGCGAAATGTTTGTTATAGTATCGAAACTCAACATAACTCATAACGTCAGCCTGCTAGCATAATTGCCTAACGCATTTTCTGACATTTTGAGAAAAACAAGAAAAACTAATTTTCTGTCAAACGGAATGTTCTTTTTTTCTTGATTTTCTAAACAAGAAGATATGAGTACAATTACTCCCACAAAGATTACATAACGGCTATATATGACTTAGGCAAATCTTGCAATGAACAGCCTGTGAGTTAGGCAATTTAACGTTATGTAATTCCGCCCATAACGTAACTACAATTAATCAAGCGTTACGTGCTCTTTTTGAGTAAAAACCGACATTGTTCAGGGGCTGGTTGTATAAAAGTCTTAACTACATTTTAACTACTCGTTTCGTAGTTAAATAGTAGTTAACTCTAAAATTCGCGATTCTGATTGGTTTACTTTTGGACTAACTATTGATAACTTTAACTACTTTTTATACAACCGGCGCCTGGTAAATGTTTTGAATTATTGTGACAGAATTGGGGGTGCCGTTGTGGCGTTGTATCGCCTCGTACCTATGTCTATGATCATTGACTTTCCATCAAATAAAAAGCTATCGAGGATAGATGTGGTCCACGGTGGGGAAATTATAGTCGATGCATATATAGTTCTCGAATCTTCTGTCATGAAAAAATGTGTTGGCACGAGTCTTGCATTTTGTAATTTAAGCTTTCGCACTCCTCAGGTACATTAATGCATGGGTCAAGGCCGAAATATGGGTATACCAAGTTTGGCGCGATTTTTGAAAAGAAAACAAGGTTAAGTGTAACCTGTTGTGGTTTAATGTTATAGATTTTGACCAGGCGAATTTTTTACCGATTTTTATTTTATTATTCGTTCGTCACATGAGAAGTTATATAGCCTGAAACGTCAATAAACACAGGTTAAATTGAAACCCGTTGTGCAGGGTAATAAAATCGCTTTCCCCGATTGCCATTTTGATTTAATGTTGTAGATAGGATGTTGTACTATACGACTGCAACTTGCTTCGTTGTCTATAGATGGCTAAACGAAGTAAATATTTGGCGTTTTATGTCAATTTCTTCGGTAAGTGTGCGTAGTTACATAAAATTGCATATGTGTGTTAATGTAGGTCTTGCAAGTTGTGGCTATCAAGTTTGTGTTGTGCTTTATCTATTTAGAATAAAATTATGGTTGCTTAAGTATTGCAACCTATCCGGCGAAACCGGCAAAGCCGTGTTATTTACGATCAGCGGGAGTCCGCATTGTCGATTTTAATTAGTTGTGCAAGACCGCAAGTCGATACAAGTGAGATGAATACCTACGGGCGGCCGTTACCACCAAAAATAGTAAAGTCACTGATGACATAGCAAAATGCGAAATGTAGCAGTAAAAATGCAATTGGTTCAGCTAAAACTGAAACAGTTGGATCTCTCATGTTGAAATGACATAATATATATTTCTATTAAATAGCCTCTTTTGAAATAGCATGACGTGAAATAGCATGTCAGCGTGAAATAGCTTGTTTTGAAATAGCTTGTTTTGAGATAGCGCGTTGTAAACACGCATAGAATTCCTTAAAATTGATTATCAACACAATCTATATCAAATATAAACACTCCTATTATTCCATCCCTACCTACATGCATGGGTATAATATAATATAAAAATGCTGAAACCTAAAATCTTTTTCTAAAATCTTCTCCTAAAATATAAAAACCTAAAATCTTCTCTTAGTTTCTCGATTTTGAGTTGAAATGTTAGTCCTATTCTTTTTAAATGTTAAACAGGGATGAACCTGTTTGTACCTTGGCATTAAAGTACAGATTAACTGCCATACAATATAAAGTACCTGACTGGAAGAAGTTAGAACAAAACAAGTTATAACCAGTTGACCTACGAATCCCAGGTGGTGGGTTAGGAGTTTTAGGTTGCTTGTCTACTAAATGGTCAATATCATCTAATTCAACTTCTTGTTGTTGTCTCTTTTTTATTATTGCGTGGTTTTTATTACCAATCCATTACTAGAATACAAACATTTCCATTACTTGCAACATCACATGTATTTCTTACATATATATTAAGCATTTGTCAACACTAAAAACAATGTATAATTTAATTGAGTTTGTTAACATCATAAATGCAATCTGTAGCAAAATAATCTTCACTATTTTAAACATGAACGATAATCAGCAACTATGTTTTATTCCTTATATTCTTTATGCCAACAAATTAGATATATTTACTCAAATGCTTGAGTTATGTGACTATTGATATATAATATATAGGCATGATGTTCAGTCATTTTCCCAATCGAGCAGATTTTCTATTCGTGTTTTGCCTTGGAAAAGTGACAAATATTTTGCTACAGTTTGTTTCCATATGTATCCAGGCTGGTGTGAGCTACAGTATAACCAGTTTATTCTAAAAAGTAACCCAAATGCCGGTCTACAATAACCTAAACTGATAATCTTCCAATGTAAAACAATGCAAAAGATGCAAGATTGTTCAAGCAGTTCTTGATTATTATTGCAAAAAAGGTCACGTTATGATCAAGGTTGTGCACATTCAACAGCATTAAATTCAACCACACTTGACACATCATTAAATTATATCAATAGCCAATTCAGTTTTAAATTTTGTTTTTTTAAATTTTATTATCGATTATCTAAGAGATCTATTTATATGAACCCCCTAATTTCCCAAAATCATGTGTGGTGTGATTGAGAAACTGGTCTATTGACATTTCTATGCTCCCTTAATTAAGGTCACTCTTAATTCTTTCACGACTGTTGCATTTTGAAATAATTTACTCTGCCGGGCAAGTACCAGATGATTTGAAAGAAACAGTGGTGCAATTTTAACAAAACATGACTTGAGATTAAATTATATAAGCTCCAAATATGGACATATGGTTAACGTCCGGGTGTATCATTGTTATATACAACATCAAAAAGGTTGTGGAACCCATCCTTATAACTGTTTTACCATAACTGGCAGTACCCTACCACTGATGAGTAAAATCGTCTGGCGTTAGACAGGGTAAAATACTAAAGTAGGGCACATCTGAGCACATTGCCAGCTAATGGGTTAATAATCGCCATGGTTAAAGGTCTGACACCGCACCTTTTAGTTCTACAGTTAATATATGTCCAACATTTCTTGTCACGAGTGCTCTTTCAAAAAGGTCTAATTTCTAAAAATTACAAAAATATCCATTCCAGCTATTTAATGCCCAAAAATACTGAGTGAGCTATAAAGCCATATTACCATATGCAATATAAGGCAGCATTTTTGGGGATTTGTTTTCAAGGCATTGCTCGTAGTCTAGCGGTAAAGCATTGATCCACCAACACAAACACCTGCCAGTTCGATTCACTGCTACGGGAATCACTAATATATTTTGTTCAGTATTATATTGTCTCGGACAGTATGTAACGGCAAGTCAGTAAAATGTCGGATCTATAACAGCAGAATTAAAAGGTCCGGTGTCGGACCTATAACCACACTCTCTATAACCATTTCTCTATAGCAAACTTTTTCTGATCAAATAATCCAAGTAACAAAATAAAATACAGGTCAAATTTGCCTGGTTGTTCACTTGTTCTTTTTTCAAAACAAATAACATATTGACACTGGCCTTTCTCAATATATAAACACCCAATTATTGTAAGCAATATAGAATTGATACTAACGATGCTAAGTTCTAACAACAGGAAGCTATTCAGAGAGTGCACATTGCGAGACAAATCACACAAAGGTATACACACAGCAAATTATGCTAAAAAAGTCTTTACAGTCATTGCCAAAGAAAATACCAGAGGGTCTACTTTGTACAAATTCTTGATCCAATTTATCTTGTTTATCCACTGAGTACAAATAAGTGCTTCCAAAACAAAAACTATATCAATATATGTCACAACATGCATGTAAAACTATTGAATTATTCTGACCTTGACTTTATAGGCGGAATAGCTGCTTCGTCGGCGGCTTTTTCGATTAATTGGTAACGTGCTGTTGAGTTCATGCCCTGTTGATAATATTTCTCGATAATGTCGACTTGCTCTCGAGAGAGTTTTGCATAATTTCTCGGTCTACTACACGTGACGACGCACTTATTTGAATAACAAATTACCTATTTATATAGCGAAGAACAACGAAAAGAAAATGGCGGCGGCTTTACGATTGCAATTTGCAATAGTGTGACCACTCGAAATTTCACCAAACCCCAGATTCGACCAAAAAGATGAAAAAATACGCCAGATTTCATAAAAAATACCCCAGGTCAAACAAACAAGCTGGATGTGGTGACCAATAACGCTGTTTGGCTCTGATTAGGGACGCGTAGGCTACTGAAGAGCTTGAAAATGATACTTTCGGCCACTGCAGTCCACGAAATACCGTAAACATTATATTAATGATTAATATTTAATAATTATAGCATCCAGGCCCTCTAATTAACGCTATGTATATATATTGTCAAATAATATGGTCAAATCGAATCGATTAACATGGCGATTGATGAATTGATAATATATTTTGTGCCCTTTGTACTTTGTCACCCATGCACATTGCACATGCATTGCGATATTTGCGACGAAAACATGTGCAAAAAATGTCCACGTGCACCATGGTGCATGTACAGCACGTGCTGAACTAATACTTAGCCTGCCTGCCTAACTTGGATTTTGAACTTGCGGGTTTAGTAGGTTTACTATAATAATATTCCTAATTAGCTCTAAAGAGATTGTTTTCGTGACCTTATAATTATACCAAGGATATCCATATTTAGACAGGTTTTAAACAAAGTCGTGTGCGTTTTCGAAACCAGGAATTTCACTTGCGTTTTCGGGCAAAATTACCCCAGACTTTTGAACCAAAACCCCAGAACCCCAGAAAATTGTCAAAAACCCCAGATCTGGCGGAAAAACCCCATGGCTGGCAACACTGATTTGCAAGGAAACCAAAAACCCTACGTACCCATTGTGAATTTGTGATCCATTACATCCCCTAAACAGATAGCTCATGTAGTAACCTAGCATGGGTACGTATGTGCCGCATTCTAAAATTTAGAATATTGGCCAACTCGGACGCGTGGATATCGCGCGTGGTCGCAGCACTGGGCGGGTAATGCAGAAAAAGTGACAGAAATCACAGAATTTAACAAAAGTGACAGATTAATATTTCCCCGACTTTTTTGACTTTGTACATCGTTTGTATGCGTATTGATTATAGACATGTATTATATACACAGTTGTCAACCTCAGATTTATTATCTCCTGTCTTCCATTTAGTATAAACTCTGCCAAATTCTTCAGCTTTAATTGTTTTGTGCTGACTAAAGTAAGACGATATCGTCTTACTTTTGCAGTTTTCATATCTTCGGTTCAGTGCATGCTATGTAGATGAAAATACCACCGTTCGATTCAGCGTTTTACGATGTCTTTAGAGAAGTAAATTGTGTTTGTTTACAATGCTACGCGGCCAATTTAGCCCCTTTCAAACACCTCTGAACTTTGTATTGTTTACAAATTAACAATAATACAAACTAATTATATATTCATTTCGCTTTCCTACCTTTGGTATACACGCTACAAACTCCTAAGTGTGACCATTGGATAGCTCTTGAAAATCCGGTTCGAAAGGATGTATTTAAATATCCATATGAAATTAACTAACCATTTTATGACAATTCTCGACTTTTCTCGTGAAAATGCCGTCTTTATTGCGAAATCCCGGTTTTGTCGGCGCACGCTCGGGCAACTTCGGAAGCTAAACTCCGCGGCTTTGCACTCTAGCGTATTGAAAGTACCGGCAATCGATTCCGCGTGATGTAATTGCCTAGATGGCGGATTTTCATTGGTTTATAGCAATCAACACTGACCTTATATGGCATTTCGTAATTAATTTGCGCGTGCGGGAATCAAATTTCAACGATCTCGGCATTTTGTATGCGACTTTCAAAAAATAAAAACAAAAACTTCTACTTCTTCAAATGCAATGAAACTTTCCAATAATATTCCTTTTTACATGAGCTACAATTTCGGAATTAACATTTGCTCGAAAATAATAAATCTTGCCCTGGCAATTCCGATTTATTTCAACAATAATTGTAAAATTTTTAGATAATTTATGAACATGTATGCAAATTAATTTGGATATGTAATATGAACCGGGACAAACTAAATATAATTTTAAAGAGGAAGTCATAAGCTATCGAATGACGCGTGTCCTGTTGCCAGAGAATAAACACGTCTGGAGATATTTACATTTTGAAACAACCGATCGTAATTACGGCGCAAGCCGTAAAACGATAAAGAGCCACTTTTTCATCAACATCAGGGCCAATATGTATGTAGCTTGGTGCTGGTTTTCTCTTTAGCTTCAACGGTATTTTCCGAAAAATGGCCTTGTAGACTTTACCATCAACCTGCATCAAATAATTAAATAATTATAAGAATATTTCAGATTTTTAATAACATATTCATCAGAACAAATACACTTGGGATATTGTTATTACAATAATTAACTTTTAGCCTCACATGAATGCATATCTTTTTATGAAAAGGTGATTTTTGCCACCCCCACTCCCCTTGTGAAACTATGTGACAGCTATCATTACACTCACTCAAAAATTATGCGACTCTCAGCCTACCTCCACACCCTCACAATGATATAAATAATTAGTAATTTGAGAGTGTGTGCTGGATCAACAATGATTTCTTTTTACTTCTGTCATAGTACATTCCTATACCCAGATTTACAAATTTCTCATTTAAGTGCTTGTTCACTTTAGTGTTCTCGAGAAATATCAAGGTACATAATATATGGTTTTCAAATAGAATATGGATTTGGTGACCGTTGCCTGACCAACGTTGTCTGATCACCCCTAAAAGTAACCATTCTAAACACTATAAGCACTTGGTTTAGGAGATAGAGCTATGTCGGCACTGTGCCGTTTCTGGGTGTAGTCATTTTCGGGCATTTCGCGCCGGATTCGGGTTTTGGCACATATGCCATGTTGTCGACACGTCATGGTCATTTTACCCTAAAACAGTTGAGATTATCACCAACAATTATCAGTGTCCTCTTTTAAACGGCGATTATAGGCTATAGTTGATATTTCGTATATACATATAGTTTAGTAAATGCGATGTTTTATTTGCCATATATATGATATAATTAGTTTATTTTTGTATTATATTGTGTACACGGCCTTTTGAAAATCAGTACTATATATATTTATCACTGAATAGGCTACCGAGTGTGTAAAGAATATAAATAATAATAATAATGGTGGGGGGCATTTTTTGGGACACCCTATATTGTAGTTACGACAAAACGAATACAGCTGTCTGTTGTTGTATACAACTCACGCTGCATCCCCACGTTTGAGATATATATGTAACGTCTACAACATGGCAGGCACGAGTCAAGACGAGTGATTTCATGCTCAATACAACAAGGATGCGAAGTGCCGATTAGAACTATTCATAATTCTACTACTACAAAACAAGAAATTCGTTAGTTTCTCGAGCAAGATTTGAACCCTCAATATTGTTGGATTGATAGACAACAGTTCAATGGGTTCAGCAGCGGTCACGACACCCGAGGACCCGATTTCCAATCCATTTTACTCTTTAGAGAACGAATTTTTCGGATTCGCAAATTTTGGCGAAATGTTTGTTATAGTATCGAAACTCAACATAACTCATAAGTAATTCCGCCCACACGTAACTACAATTAATCAAGCGTTACGTGCTCTTTTTGAGTAAAAACCGACATTGTTCAGGGGCTGGTTGTATAAAAGTCTTAACTACATTTTAACTACTCGTTTCGTAGTTAAATAGTAGTTAACTCTAAAATTCGCGATTCTGATTGGTTTACTTTTGGACTAACTATTGATAACTTTAACTACTTTTTATACAACCGGCGCCTGGTAAATGTTTTGAATTATTGTGACAGAATTGGGGGTGCCGTTGTGGCGTTGTATCGCCTCGTACCTATGTCTATGATCATTGACTTTCCATCAAATAAAAAGCTATCGAGGATAGATGTGGTCCACGGTGGGGAAATTATAGTCGATGCATATAGTTCTCGAATCTTCTGTCATGAAAAAATAATGTGTTGGCACGAGTCTTGCATTTTGTAATTTAAGCTTTCGCACTC
The DNA here is from genome assembly GCA_016169945.1 of Trachythela sp. YZ-2020. Classification (NCBI taxonomy): domain Eukaryota; kingdom Metazoa; phylum Cnidaria; class Anthozoa; order Malacalcyonacea; family Clavulariidae; genus Trachythela; species Trachythela sp. YZ-2020. Next base: position 3,794,614 of record JADLSH010000358.1, read on the forward strand.
CTCAGGTACATTAATGCATGGGTCAAGGCCGAAATATGGGTATACCAAGTTTGGCGCGATTTTTGAAAAGAAAACAAGGTTAAGTGTAACCTGTTGTGGTTTAATGTTATAGATTTTGACCAGGCGAATTTTTTACCGATTTTTATTTTATTATTCGTTCGTCACATGAGAAGTTATATAGCCTGAAACGTCAATAAACACAGGTTAAATTGAAACCCGTTGTGCAGGGTAATAAAATCGCTTTCCCCGATTGCCATTTTGATTTAATGTTGTAGATAGGATGTTGTACTATACGACTGCAACTTGCTTCGTTGTCTATAGATGGCTAAACGAAGTAAATATTTGGCGTTTTATGTCAATTTCTTCGGTAAGTGTGCGTAGTTACATAAAATTGCATATGTGTGTTAATGTAGGTCTTGCAAGTTGTGGCTATCAAGTTTGTGTTGTGCTTTATCTATTTAGAATAAAATTATGGTTGCTTAAGTATTGCAACCTATCCGGCGAAACCGGCAAAGCCGTGTTATTTACGATCAGCGGGAGTCCGCATTGTCGATTTTAATTAGTTGTGCAAGACCGCAAGTCGATACAAGTGAGATGAATACCTACGGGCGGCCGTTACCACCAAAAATAGTAAAGTCACTGATGACATAGCAAAATGCGAAATGTAGCAGTAAAAATGCAATTGGTTCAGCTAAAACTGAAACAGTTGGATCTCTCATGTTGAAATGACATAATATATTTTTCTATTAAATAGCCTCTTTTGAAATAGCATGACGTGAAATAGCATGTCAGCGTGAAATAGCTTGTTTTGAAATAGCTTGTTTTGAGATAGCGCGTTGTAAACACGCATAGAATTCCTTAAAATTGATTATCAACACAATCTATATCAAATATAAACACTCCTATTATTCCATCCCTACCTACATGCATGGGTATAATATAATATAAAAATGCTGAAACCTAAAATCTTTTTCTAAAATCTTCTCCTAAAATATAAAAACCTAAAATCTTCTCTTAGTTTCTCGATTTTGAGTTGAAATGTTAGTCCTATTCTTTTTAAATGTTAAACAGGGATGAACCTGTTTGTACCTTGGCATTAAAGTACAGATTAACTGCCATACAATATAAAGTACCTGACTGGAAGAAGTTAGAACAAAACAAGTTATAACCAGTTGACCTACGAATCCCAGGTGGTGGGTTAGGAGTTTTAGGTTGCTTGTCTACTAAATGGTCAATATCATCTAATTCAACTTCTTGTTGTTGTCTCTTTTTTATTATTGCGTGGTTTTTATTACCAATCCATTACTAGAATACAAACATTTCCATTACTTGCAACATCACATGTATTTCTTACATATATATTAAGCATTTGTCAACACTAAAAACAATGTATAATTTAATTGAGTTTGTTAACATCATAAATGCAATCTGTAGCAAAATAATCTTCACTATTTTAAACATGAACGATAATCAGCAACTATGTTTTATTCCTTATATTCTTTATGCCAACAAATTAGATATATTTACTCAAATGCTTGAGTTATGTGACTATTGATATATAATATATAGGCATGATGTTCAGTCATTTTCCCAATCGAGCAGATTTTCTATTCGTGTTTTGCCTTGGAAAAGTGACAAATATTTTGCTACAGTTTGTTTCCATATGTATCCAGGCTGGTGTGAGCTACAGTATAACCAGTTTATTCTAAAAAGTAACCCAAATGCCGGTCTACAATAACCTAAACTGATAATCTTCCAATGTAAAACAATGCAAAAGATGCAAGATTGTTCAAGCAGTTCTTGATTATTATTGCAAAAAAGGTCACGTTATGATCAAGGTTGTGCACATTCAACAGCATTAAATTCAACCACACTTGACACATCATTAAATTATATCAATAGCCAATTCAGTTTTAAATTTTGTTTTTTTAAATTTTATTATCGATTATCTAAGAGATCTATTTATATGAACCCCCTAATTTCCCAAAATCATGTGTGGTGTGATTGAGAAACTGGTCTATTGACATTTCTATGCTCCCTTAATTAAGGTCACTCTTAATTCTTTCACGACTGTTGCATTTTGAAATAATTTACTCTGCCGGGCAAGTACCAGATGATTTGAAAGAAACAGTGGTGCAATTTTAACAAAACATGACTTGAGATTAAATTATATAAGCTCCAAATATGGACATATGGTTAACGTCCGGGTGTATCATTGTTATATACAACATCAAAAAGGTTGTGGAACCCATCCTTATAACTGTTTTACCATAACTGGCAGTACCCTACCACTGATGAGTAAAATCGTCTGCCGTTAGACAGGGTAAAATACTAAAGTAGGGCACATCTGAGCACATTGCCAGCTAATGGGTTAATAATCGCCATGGTTAAAGGTCTGACACCGCACCTTTTAGTTCTACAGTTAATATATGTCCAACATTTCTTGTCACGAGTGCTCTTTCAAAAAGGTCTAATTTCTAAAAATTACAAAAATATCCATTCCAGCTATTTAATGCCCAAAAATACTGAGTGAGCTATAAAGCCATATTACCATATGCAATATAAGGCAGCATTTTTGGGGATTTGTTTTCAAGGCATTGCTCGTAGTCTAGCGGTAAAGCATTGATCCACCAACACAAACACCTGCCAGTTCGATTCACTGCTACGGGAATCACTAATATATTTTGTTCAGTATTATATTGTCTCGGACAGTATGTAACGGCAAGTCAGTAAAATGTCGGATCTATAACAGCAGAATTAAAAGGTCCGGTGTCGGACCTATAACCACACTCTCTATAACCATTTCTCTATAGCAAACTTTTTCTGATCAAATAATCCAAGTAACAAAATAAAATACAGGTCAAATTTGCCTGGTTGTTCACTTGTTCTTTTTTCAAAACAAATAACATATTGACACTGGCCTTTCTCAATATATAAACACCCAATTATTGTAAGCAATATAGAATTGATACTAACGATGCTAAGTTCTAACAACAGGAAGCTATTCAGAGAGTGCACATTGCGAGACAAATCACACAAAGGTATACACACAGCAAATTATGCTAAAAAAGTCTTTACAGTCATTGCCAAAGAAAATACCAGAGGGTCTACTTTGTACAAATTCTTGATCCAATTTATCTTGTTTATCCACTGGAGTACAAATAAGTGCTTCCAAAACAAAAAACTATATCAATATATGTCACAACATGCATGTAAAACTATTGAATTATTCTGACCTTGACTTTATAGGCGGGAATAGCTGCTTCGTCGGCGGCTTTTTCGATTAATTGGTAACGTGCTGTTGAGTTCATGCCCTGTTGATAATATTTCTCGATAATGTCGACTTGCTCTCGAGAGAGTTTTGCATAATTTCTCGGTCTACTACACGTGACGACGCACTTATTTGAATAACAAATTACCTATTTATATAGCGAAGAACAACGAAAAGAAAATGGCGGCGGCTTTTACGATTGCAATTTGCAATAGTGTGACCACTCCGAAATTTCACCAAACCCCAGATTCGACCAAAAAGATGAAAAAATACGCCAGATTTCATAAAAAATACCCCAGGTCAAACAAACAAGCTGGATGTGGTGACCAATAACGCTGTTTGGCTCTGATTAGGGACGCGTAGGCTACTGAAGAGCTTGAAAATGATACTTTCGGCCACTGCAGTCCACGAAATACCGTAAACATTATATTAATGATTAATATTTAATAATTATAGCATCCAGGCCCTCTAATTAACGCTATGTATATATATTGTCAAATAATATGGTCAAATCGAATCGATTAACATGGCGATTGATGAATTGATAATATATTTTGTGCCCTTTGTACTTTGTCACCCATGCACATTGCACATGCATTGCGATATTTGCGACGAAAACATGTGCAAAAAATGTCCACGTGCACCATGGTGCATGTACAGCACGTGCTGAACTAATACTTAGCCTGCCTGCCTAACTTGGATTTTGAACTTGCGGGTTTAGTAGGTTTACTATAATAATATTCCTAATTAGCTCTAAAGAGATTGTTTTCGTGACCTTATAATTATACCAAGGATATCCATATTTAGACAGGTTTTAAACAAAGTCGTGTGCGTTTTCGAAACCAGGAATTTCACTTGCATTTTCGGGCAAAATTACCCCAGACTTTTGAACCAAAACCCCAGAACCCCAGAAAATTGTCAAAAACCCCAGATCTGGCGGAAAAACCCCATGGCTGGCAACACTGATTTGCAAGGAAACCAAAAACCCTACGTACCCATTGTGAATTTGTGATCCATTACATCCCCTAAACAGATAGCTCATGTAGTAACCTAGCATGGGTACGTATGTGCCGCATTCTAAAATTTAGAATATTGGCCAACTCGGACGCGTGGATATCGCGCGTGGTCGCAGCACTGGGCGGGTAATGCAGAAAAAGTGACAGAAATCACAGAATTTAACAAAAGTGACAGATTAATATTTCCCCGACTTTTTTGACTTTGTACATCGTTTGTATGCGTATTGATTATAGACATGTATTATATACACAGTTGTCAACCTCAGATTTATTATCTCCTGTCTTCCATTTAGTATAAACTCTGCCAAATTCTTCAGCTTTAATTGTTTTGTGCTGACTAAAGTAAGACGATATCGTCTTACTTTTGCAGTTTTCATATCTTCGGTTCAGTGCATGCTATGTAGATGAAAATACCACCGTTCGATTCAGCGTTTTACGATGTCTTTAGAGAAGTAAATTGTGTGTTTACAATGCTACGGCCAATTTAGCCCTTTCAAACACCTCTGAACTTTGTATTGTTTACAAATTAACAATAATACAAACTAATTATATATTCATTTCGCTTTCCTACCTTTGGTATACACGCTACAAACTCCTAAGTGTGACCATTGGATAGCTCTTGAAAATCCGGTTCGAAAGGATGTATTTAAATATCCATATGAAATTAACTAACCATTTTATGACAATTCTCGACTTTTCTCGTGAAAATGCCGTCTTTATTGCGAAATCCCGGTTTTGTCGGCGCACGCTCGGGCAACTTCGGAAGCTAAACTCCGCGGCTTTGCACTCTAGCGTATTGAAAGTACCGGCAATCGATTCCGCGTGATGTAATTGCCTAGATGGCGGATTTTCATTGGTTTATAGCAATCAACACTGACCTTATATGGCATTTCGTAATTAATTTGCGCGTGCGGGAATCAAATTTCAACGATCTCGGCATTTTGTATGCGACTTTCAAAAAATAAAAACAAAAACTTCTACTTCTTCAAATGCAATGAAACTTTCCAATAATATTCCTTTTTACATGAGCTACAATTTCGGAATTAACATTTGCTCGAAAATAATAAATCTTGCCCTGGCAATTCCGATTTATTTCAACAATAATTGTAAAATTTTTAGATAATTTATGAACATGTATGCAAATTAATTTGGATATGTAATATGAACCGGGACAAACTAAATATAATTTTAAAGAGGAAGTCATAAGCTATCGAATGACGCGTGTCCTGTTGCCAGAGAATAAACACGTCTGGAGATATTTACATTTTGAAACAACCGATCGTAATTACGGCGCAAGCCGTAAAACGATAAAGAGCCACTTTTTCATCAACATCAGGGCCAATATGTATGTAGCTTGGTGCTGGTTTTCTCTTTAGCTTCAACGGTATTTTCCGAAAAATGGCCTTGTAGACTTTACCATCAACCTGCATCAAATAATTAAATAATTATAAGAATATTTCAGATTTTTAATAACATATTCATCAGAACAAATACACTTGGGATATTGTTATTACAATAATTAACTTTTAGCCTCACATGAATGCATATCTTTTTATGAAAAGGTGATTTTTGCCACCCCCACTCCCCTTGTGAAACTATGTGACAGCTATCATTACACTCACTCAAAAATTATGCGACTCTCAGCCTACCTCCACACCCTCACAATGATATAAATAATTAGTAATTTGAGAGTGTGTGCTGGATCAACAATGATTTCTTTTTACTTCTGTCATAGTACATTCCTATACCCAGATTTACAAATTTCTCATTTAAGTGCTTGTTCACTTTAGTGTTCTCGAGAAATATCAAGGTACATAATATATGGTTTTCAAATAGAATATGGATTTGGTGACCGTTGCCTGACCAACGTTGTCTGATCACCCCTAAAAGTAACCATTCTAAACACTATAAGCACTTGGTTTAGGAGATAGAGCTATGTCGGCACTGTGCCGTTTCTGGGTGTAGTCATTTTCGGGCATTTCGCGCCGGATTCGGGTTTTGGCACATATGCCATGTTGTCGACACGTCATGGTCATTTTACCCTAAAACAGTTGAGATTATCACCAACAATTATCAGTGTCCTCTTTTAAACGGCGATTATAGGCTATAGTTGATATTTCGTATATACATATAGTTTAGTAAATGCGATGTTTTATTTGCCATATATATGATATAATTAGTTTATTTTTGTATTATATTGTGTACACGGCCTTTTGAAAATCAGTACTATATATATTTATCACTGAATAGGCTACCGAGTGTGTAAAGAATATAAATAATAATAATAATGGTGGGGGGCATTTTTTGGGACACCCTATATTGTAGTTACGACAAAACGAATACAGCTGTCTGTTGTTGTATACAACTCACGCTGCATCCCCACGTTTGAGATATATATGTATTATGTAACGTCTACAACATGGCAGGCACGAGTCAAGACGAGTGATTTCATGCTCAATACAACAAGGATGCGAAGTGCCGATTAGAACTATTCATAATTCTACTACTACAAAACAAGAAATTCGTTAGTTTCTCGAGCAAGATTTGAACCCTCAATATTGTTGGATTGATAGACAACAGTTCAATGGGTTCAGCAGCGGTCACGACACCCGAGGACCCGATTTCCAATCCACTTTACTCTTTAGAGAACGAATTTTTCGGATTCGCAAATTTTGGCGAAATGTTTGTTATAGTATCGAAACTCAACATAACTCATAAGTAATTCCGCCCACACGTAACTACAATTAATCAAGCGTTACGTGCTCTTTTTGAGTAAAAACCGACATTGTTCAGGGGCTGGTTGTATAAAAGTCTTAACTACATTTTAACTACTCGTTTCGTAGTTAAATAGTAGTTAACTCTAAAATTCGCGATTCTGATTGGTTTACTTTTGGACTAACTATTGATAACTTTAACTACTTTTTATACAACCGGCGCCTGGTAAATGTTTTGAATTATTGTGACAGAATTGGGGGGTGCCGTTGTGGCGTTGTATCGCCTCGTACCTATGTCTATGATCATTGACTTTCCATCAAATAAAAAGCTATCGAGGATAGATGTGGTCCACGGTGGGGAAATTATAGTCGATGCATATAGTTCTCGAATCTTCTGTCATGAAGAAAATAATGTGTTGGCACGAGTCTTGCATTTTGTAATTTAAGCTTTCGCACTCGATCTGTCCCAGGCGCAAGCACGCTCTGTGACTCTGTTTTCCGGAAACTACATTTGTTTTATATCAAGATTTTTATTTTTTCAGTATTTACTAATTCACCCGAATTACAATTTACATTTACAGAATAGAAACATATTTACAAGAATGGGGCTAGGAACCTTCTAGAACCCATAAAGGCTTGCATTCAAAAACTAATTAATCAAAATATGTGCCAGTTCAAGTGTTGCCTGCGTGGCAGACGGTCTACCGTGGCGACCACGTGTTCTTCGAGAAAGAAAATTTACATCTACGAAATCACGTCACATATATAAATCTCAATCATGCATTGCTCGTCATGTTATAATTGAATGCCCAGCAATTAAACTGGGCACATGCAGGCTGGCTAACAGGAACATCTTAAACTGAATACCGTCATCATTATGCCTTTAAAATTCAATTCTAAAGCGTTTCGAAACTGCCTATGGAACAACCGTCTTATTGCGTACGTTCTGATAGCGGTAGTTCTGGGATATTTCTCTGGAATATGGGCAAACAAAAAAGTTCCAAATTCTACCAATCCTTCGCCGACAGAATTAGTTATGTTAATCTCTTTTCCTGGCGAGATCTTCTTACGGATGCTGCAGCTCTTGGTTCTGCCTCTTGTCGTATCAAGTGTGATCGTCTCACTCGCAATTTTAGATAAGAAATCTGCAGCCAAACTTGGCACACGATTTGCTTGTTATTCCGTCGTAACCACGCTTCTTGCGGTTATTATTGGTGTTATACTTGCTTCAGTTATGATCAAACCTAAAGACAATGAACTTCAGGAGAATAAAAAAAGTGGCAGGAGTTTAAATGCAGTCCATTCTGTTTTAGACATTATAAGGTAGGTGACCTCATTCAGAATGAATCAGAAAGGCTAAAGCGAAAGAAAAGAAAGTGAACTAAGGAGAATACTTCGGTTTACTGATAAAGTCAAACAAAAATATCAACCGTGTTCAGAATTGAAAACTTTCATGAACAGTACTGTGCATATGTCAGAGTATATTGCCCCAGTTACACGGTATACATGATTCGCTTGCCACTGCGACATCGAATGCCGGAATTTCAAGATTTCCAAAACACTTGCAATTGCAATTTATGAGAAAACTGTCAAGGGGGACAATAATTTTGTCAAGGTGAACGACATAATATTCCAGTTGATGTTGTGACAAGTTTGTGCCGTATAACTGGGGCTTTAGTTTGATTTAATGTAAGAGCCTTAATGTACGTCTACTGACTGTGTTTTCACTTGGGATTCAGCGTGAGTTCTTTCATGCTTTAACCTACTCTTCCCAACAGGTGGGAATTTTGTTTGAGCATGCGTTGGATTTCGCGCGGTTGTTAGAAATGAGACCTGGGGCGAGTAAACTCGGCTATTGAATTTCCGAGCGATTCTTACTTTGACCTAGTTTTTCTACCAACCGAAATGATTTAATTGATTGATTGACTGAGAGTGAAAGCAAATGAATAATAACTTTTAAAAATTTAATAATTGCGTAAAGAAACATCTTTATACGTATCGGAAAAGATCGGAGACTCTCGGAATTCGACGGAAAATCCCAGAAAATCCCCAAAATTCGTACTAGCGCGAATTTTGATGTAAACAAATTCTTCCCCAATATAATGTATATGCTATTAGGCGTATTTTAAACCGTATCTGGAGGCTCTCGACAGAATTGTGAAATATTTTATTTATTTATCATTTTACTGTGCTGATTTCCACACCTTGAATTACTATTTACTATATTGGAGAAAAAGGGCAAAATAATAATATGATTTCAAAACTGCCCATTTTTCTGGAATCAATGGGCTTTAATCTCTCAATCGAATCGCTTTAACAAGCAAGAATAGTATAAACATACAATTTCTGGCAGCATTTTCAAAGGTACTTTTGTGAGCAGTTTCAGACCACATAAATAGTGTCGCCATTTTTGGTATCAGCGCGAATTTTTATATCCATCTTACTTTGATTAATGGATTAAGAAAGCTTCAGACTAACGTTTAAGGATAGTCTCGTTTTGAGGCTCTCGGCTAGATTTTTTACAATCTGAAGTTGAAAATTTGGCTTTTTCTTATTTTTCGCAAAATGGCGATTTTGGTCATACCAAATCTCGCTGGTTTTGATAATAAGAAAACTATTTCAGTAATTTTTGTATAGAAAAATGTGTAAAAAATTAAATTCAATCCCAGCGTAAGTTTAACATTTTTGTCATATTTGTCAGTCTCTCTTCCTCAGTGTAGCCATTTTGCTGCGACATGTTTGCATTTGTCGACTGTAAGTTGATCCCCAATGACATTAACAGATTCGAATATCTTTACCTCACCATCCAGTGCATTAGGTAAGAATGAATGAATGTATTCGAGAACACCCAACATACGCTCAGTAGTATTTTCATTTTCAAAAAGTATTCCCAGGTTAGTCTAAACCATAAAAAGGAATGTGATTAGTAATAAATATATAGTCCCTGTAACAATTAGTTTAGCATAGTCAATTAGTTTTGTTAACCCATTTACGTGCAAGTACTCTACCCTTAACAAGTAAAATCGTCTGGCTTTAAATACAGAACAAAAGAATCTTAGCCTGCCGGTGCCGGCTATACTTGTGTTACATAGCTGTCTGGATCACCTAATTTTAACCTTCAGCATAGCAAAAAATAGATACCTCACGGCTCAAACTGCACGGTCATTTTGTCATTTTTTTACAGGGGCTTACGTTTTTAGTACGGTAGACTGAGCCATTTCAACTTTACACATATGTTGTATGTGTTTCACAACAATATCCTTTAAAAAGTTTAATGATGGAATGTGATTAACAAGTATGCGTTCAATGAGTATTATGTAGTCCGGAGGATTGTTGACAAGATCTTTTGACTGGGGTAGCACAGTTCCATTGGGTAGTAAAGACAGATCACATATGTTCTCTTCATCGGCCAAATGAGCTCCAGATACTCTGTTCTCAACACAATTAAGATTTGTCCAGTGGTGGTCTTTGTTTTGATTATCAATGGTCATATCACACATATTTTGTCTCAGATCTAAGTTATCAACGACAAATTGAAACCCCGGGTTTACATTTGGCACACGGTACGTTTAACATGGTTGAACGCGCCAGTGGAGGTACTGTCAATGTACATGGTTCTTTTGATGGTTGATCAGTTGGATGGTTCTCTTGATGGATCTGCGCATCAGAGTCTCTTGACCATTGCTATCAGATAGTTCTAGCTGATGCTTTTCTTTATCAGTTGCGACTCTTTCCACTAACGTTTGAGAAGCTTTAGACTTGTAGTTTTGGACATCTTCATCAAATTTACAACAATACTCATCCAAACACCTTAGCAATGTTGTGTTTGAAATAGTTATATTCACGCACCAAGTCTTGTAAAGGTAGCCTATAAAACGCAATAATAGATGTTACCGTAGATTACGTCATTAACTACATGAAGCGAGGATAAGGGGAGAAGTAATAACATTTAAAAGCAATTAGCCTTCCCTAATATAGCCTTTCGTTATGTTGTATAACAGTAACGTTGCTTGCATGATTATAGACATTTATTTCATCTGGGTGTAAGACCACTTTTTTATAGATGACACTAGACTATCATTAAATATTTTGAGCTAGACTCTACAGCATATAATTGACAGCTTACGGGCCTTTTATAGAATAATCAAACCCTAGTATTATTCCACTAACGTAACATGATTAAATCCTGTACATACCTGAATTCCACTGCATGAATTTCAATATCATAGCAATCATGACTTGTGTTGCATTCAAAAACTTACATCTCTCCCTCAATAGAATTGATCCTGCTACAGCAACAGAGGGAATGAAATCTTTTGCTGTGGCTGATTCAGCCGATTTTCTACCACCAGGCATTGCACAGGTGATTAACATAGAATAGTACAACGGAGATCTTTCTTTCAGTTGTTGACAAACTTTTTCCAACCCAAACTTTAGTATTTCATCAGTACTTGTCTTTCGCAGAATGCTGGGAACCTTCTTTGAAGTCAAATTGGCACATTCTCCTGATAGCTGCTTTAACATTAGTTTGACAAGTTCGACTCTCAGTTCCTTTGTTTTAAAAATGGCATTGGCAATCTGTGCATATGTCCCTCTAACCAACATCTTTCCAATTGAAGCAAAATTGTCTTTGAGAATTCGCACTTGAGGATATGAATTACAGGGCCATTTTACACTGACCTATAAATCAAATCAAAAGTGCATTTAGACTTTAATGTACAGTACTAAGTATACAGCAGTGACATCATCCTTCTAATTGCCTGCCTTATTTATGAAACAATTACAGTAGCAAGTGAGCTGCTCAGGTAGGTTCAGGCTATCGAAGAAATATGAGGGGATTGATTTGTCTTTTTATAACACTAGTGGTTGACCGATTGTGCAACAATCGGAAGTTACCGATTATTGATTATTCATGCAACAATTTGCCCGATTCCGAATTTATAATGACGTCATGAAGTAAGTCAACCTCGTAAAAGTGATGTCATACATGGATCATTTTCAACGTAAAATGCTACTGCAACCAAAGTTTGTTAAATGACACGCTGCGTGCATTAATTTCACAATTTGACATTACAATCAACTCCAGTGAGTGAGATTTTTACATCTGGCAAGTCTCATCACACAGAAGATTTTTAATGTCATTTGACATTGATACTTAATTTGGATATGTAATATGAACCGGGACAAACTAAATATCATTTTAGAGAGGGATCATAAGCTATCGAATGACGCGTGTCCTGTTGCCAGAGAATAAACATGTCTGGAGATATTTACATTTGAAACAACTGATCGTAAATACCGTGCGTTGGGGTACGACGATAAAGAGTATTGAATCACTTTTATACTTTAAATCATGGGCTGATAGATTCGCTTCGATGCCTTATTTACTATTTTGTCCACATGTTCCTTCCATTTTAAATCCCTTGTAATAGATAAACCGAGGATTGACAGTTTCTCTACTCGTTCAATCTGTGATCCATTCATCCTGTAAATGCGGGACACCAGCATTTACAGGTTTCCAGTTTGAGAAGATTTTCGAGGAAAGCTTTACCCTTTGTAATCTTCCTCTCAAAAAATCTGAGATCCAATTTAAGGTTGATGGTTTAAGACCTATTTCTAGAAGTTTCGCATAAATAACATTATGGTCGATAAGATCGAAAGCTTTCCGGTAATCTGTAACCAATGATCGCACACATCCGCCCTCTTTGTCTACTGCCTCCGACCAACGATGGATTAGAGCGATTAACGCCAACGTGGTATTAGAACCTGGTATGAAACCAAATTGATTACAATCCAGGCGATCCATTAATGCCGTGTTAAGGTAAGGGAGTGTTAAGGTAAGGGATATGGGTCTAAGGTCGTTATTAACATCAATCACTTGTTTACCTTTCGGTATTGGGCAGATATTAGCCAATTTCCAGGAAGCAGGCACTTGATTTTCTTTAAAGGACGCATTTATAATTGTTGATATAGGCATTGCTATTTAAACTGCAAACTTCTGCAGGAGCCAGTTGGGCAAGCAATCAGGGCCACTGGATTTTCCCGGCTTAACACGATTTAAATATGCGAAAACGTCCTCCTCAGACAAACAAATTGGACTATCGTTTTCGGTCATAGTAGGGATGCTATCTGGCAGCGGCTGGTAATCACGCATGGGTTCCAAAAAACAGTCGTTTATCAAGTTGCTAAGTGAATCGAGATCTTGTGTACCCTGTTCCAAATTTGCAAAGATATTACTCGTCGACTTTTGTTGATGGCCACAGAGACGTTTTACTTCCTTCCACCAATTTTTAGGATTGTTGTGTTTAAGTTCTTTCACCTTAGCTTCATAATATAATTTACGGCAGTTCTTCCTGCAACGATTTACTTTATTCCGTAGCTGTTTATACAAAGTATGATTGTTTTGTGTGAAGGCCTTCTGCCTTTTTTTAATCAAACGTTTCAGGTTGCTGTTCATCCAGGGTTGATCATTTTGGTAAATCTTCACAGCCTTCAATGGCACTAGAGTATCTAGTCCGTAATTTATAACGTTGGTGAAATTACTCAGGTTTTGTTCACAAGACTGGTTTGGATTAACCACTAAGTCCCAAGGAACTTCGCATAAAAATCTTCCAAGACGATGAATGCTGCTGGGTCTCCTGTCACGCACATAAATTGTTTCCTTAGATTGATTACCATGGATTCTTTCTTTGGACAGGGCGACAACAGTAAGATTATCCGACAACCCAAGTGGGGGGATACTTAACGGCTTATCATAGAAATCGGACAAATTCGTCAGAATTAAGTCTAGTTTACTTGGTCCTCTTGTATTAAAATTTACAAAATGCTTGAGTTGAAATTGCCGAGAGATATGTCGTATAGGCAGCTTATTAAAGTCACCAGCCAGGATTAAGCCACAATTAGGATATTTAGTTTCTAGTAACTCGAGGGATGATTGCAAATATTCTAGCATGATTGTCTTATTTGCACTGGGAGGATGGTATAAGACCGCTACGACAGGTACAGAAAAACCTCTTGGTAACCTGCGTGGATTGATCTTAATCCACAACACTTCACATCCATTTTCATTCGGTATATCAGGAATAACGTTCGCCACATAGGAAGCTTTTGTATATATACACACCCCGCCATGCTCCTTTTCTGTTCTATCTCGTCGAAAGACTCTATAGCCATCAACCTCAATTGCCTCGTCGGCTACAGAGTTTTTCAGCCACGTTTCACTAATAAAAACTATATCTGCGCTATTATCCTTTATTACATGTTCCAGTTCATCCATTTTAGGGACCAATGACATCACGTTAGTTAGTACAATATTCGGAACAAATTCCCTACTGGGGTCGGTTTGGAGGACATTCGACGAATCCCTTTGTATACCGTCGATTTTAATTCTAATGCAATTCTCCAAATTCACCCCTTTATTAATCATTGAGAATTTACGAGATTGAGAGACAATAACGGGAATTGGTTTGTGTAGCATTTGGGTTGATGTCTGATAAGGGATCTGTGTCATACTCTTTGTTGGTTCCGTATTTATTGTCGAGAAATTGTTATATAATAATAAAAATTGAAAAAGTTCAATTTGTCCGTTCGCGTTGGATCCATACGAAAATCCTTTTCACTTGTTCTTGCAAAATTTGATTTATTTGGCCATCGCGATTACTCGTCTGTTTCAGGGGGTTATTTGGGTTTTAGGGTGTCATAAGGTAGAACATGGCGTTACCCGGCATGTATCGAAGCCACTTTCGTGATTTGTGCTCTGACGCTGTACAGGAAGCCCAGGCTCTATTAGCAGCAGGCTTATCAGCAGCAGGCTTATTAGCAGCATTTTCCTGCGGTCGCCCGTGCCTGCCTTTCCTTCCTTGAAGAAAGGGAAGGAGGGAGACAATTAGCCAAGACCCAGTGGCGTAGCTAGGGTGTTGACTTTGGGCCAGCAAAACAAACATAGATTCAGAACACGACCGCCAATGGCGCGGGAATGCCAGGGTCTCCAGAACAGCATTTGACGCATTCTGATACGAGTTCTGAAGAAAACTCATAACAACGAAAAAAGCCATTTTATCGTTATTCCAGACAATGCACTCTCCCCCCCACTTTCTGCCCGGATTTCAACTTTTCGTAAGAACAGTTCTGGAGATCATTGGCGGGCAGAGCCCCCTTGCCCACCCCCTTTGCGCCCCACCCCCGTTGCCCCCTTTGGCTACGCCACTGCCGAGACTCGCATACATAGCCGTAAATTATCCTCGATTTCTTGACTTTTCGTGCGTTAACACCTCAAACCCACTGATCTAATAATAGACTGGATATAGCTTCTATACCTATGAAAAATGAAGCCAAAATAATCAGCGCAAATCTACTTCCGGTTACCACTTTGCAGCTAAAACAATATGGAGTTGTATAGGGAAATGAGTCGGCGAGGCTGGTTTTTCGCAATTTTGAGGCATTTCCAAGCGCTGGACTAAACCGTTCGTCTTGTAATGAAAAGAACAGGATATTTTCTTACTTTTGGAGAGATACTTTTGTAGATTTCGATAAAAAATCACCGCTAAAGACGTTTGACAAGTTGCATATGCGAAGTCCATTTTCGGCCAAAACTCTCTGCCAAGTGGTCTTTCATGCTGGCATTTTCGCTAAACAAATACTCTGGCTAGATAGAAACTCAAGTTGAACGGATTAAACGAAAGGTAAGCAATGTATAATAAGCGTTTGTCTTTCTCAATCAAGCGAAAAAGTATAGAATATCGGTGTTGCTCTCGGGTTATGTTGTGCTATGCCTATATGAACATTTATAGCAACAATAGCTTCCTATCTATGTTGGCTAATTGCATTTTGTATCTCAGATTGGAGTTTTGGTTTTTGTTCTTGACCGAAAATACATTTAAATAATATATAAATGGATTCATTTCTAAAACAAGCTCTGTATCATTCATATTATAAACTGCTTCAAGTGTTTTTATGCAGACTGATATGATACTAAAATTGTAAAAAGGCCATGGGACATAGTTGTATGAGCTCAATCAAAATTTGATTTGCAAACTTTTAAATAGTTGTTGGTTCCTAAAGGAACTGGCTTTTTCTTCTTTCACATCGAGGAGACACAGTGAGCTTTCTACAGCAATCTGATACACTACTTCATTCCATTCCTATGTATTAAAGTGGATAGTTTCATCACTGCGATTCACTGGTGATTAAACAAGACAAGTTTATTCAACTTCTTTCTCACTTTGTTTTTAGAAACCACTTCCATGGCTGTTTTTCCAAGTTAGTAGAAGCGGACTTTACTATAATACTCTGATATAATCTTTATCAACTTGAATATGTGGATATCATCAACATATCAACTTGAATATGATGGTTATCATCAGCTAAAACAATGGAAAAAGTGCCCTTTTCTAATAGAAGAGATGCCCTTAAGACAAAGTGCCCCCCCTAACTTGAAGTTTCTTCCTATGCCTATGATACTCTGTCTAACACCAGATAATTCTACTTGTCAAGGGAAGCATTATGCACCTTTAATGGGTTAAGTAGTAGAACTCTGTGCATTTTTTATGAAACATGAAGTAGCATGTCAACCATCTTGGTAGTTTTGAAATGACCTCAAAGAAGCCAAATTGCCAAGCACTAATATTTAATGACCAGTATTTGTTACCAACAAGGAAATGCATGAGAACAACCAACAGAGCACACAAAACAACCAGTTGCAGTCTATGGTACTCTTATGTATGTGGGAAAGTGATATATTTCCACACTTAATTTGCATACATGTAATGTATACTTTATGGAAAAGGTCAACCTTTTGCCAACCCCTCCCATGGCCTTCTCTCCCTTCTGCAAGAAACCCTGAAAATGTTAGACTATGGAATATTACAAGAGAGGGGTGCAGCTCACCAGAATTTACTAGGGGTCTTAATCTGGTGAGGGAAGACCATGGGCATGGTACAGTAAAAAGATAATTATCAGTTTATCCATTCTATGTTAAAACAACTAATTTTTATACAGCATCATTAAAAATGTGAGTCACGTAGCTATTCATGTTCATATGATTACAAAATGTTCATCTACTTTGGAAAAGGGACAGAGAATTTATTGTTCAATGATACAGTCACTTCAACAAGCCACTTTCTATAATACGGGACCTCTCTGTCATCACAGCGGTCAGCACCAGTGGATCAGAATGACATGTCTTAATAATGATTTCTAATTTCAATGTTTTAGTGTCTATATAATAAAAATTTCAAATGTGAGAATTGACTAGTCAACTTGGCATACACCATTTTAATATGGTGTATACTAGTGCTCCATACTACTCTCAGATTCTACTGGATTGCAAGTTTTCTACATAAAAACAGTTGAAGCAGTTTATAATGTAATGATACAGAGCTTGTTTTAGAAACGAATCCATTTATATATTATTTAAATGTATTTTCGGTCAAGAACAAAAACCAAAACTCCAATCTGAGATACAAAATGCAATTAGCCAATATAGATATGAAGCTATTGTTGCCATAAATGTTCATATAGGCATAGCACAACATAACCCGAGAGCAACACCGATATTCTATACTTTTTCGCTTGATTGAGAAAGACAAACGCTTATTATACATTGCTTACCTTTCGTTTAATCCATTCGAATTGAGTTTCTATCCAGCCAGATTATTTGTTTAGCGAAAATGCCAGCATGAAAGACCACTTGGCAGAGAGTTTTGGCCGAAAATGGACTTCGCGTATGCAACTTGTCAAATGTCTTTAGCGGTGATTTTTTACCGAAATCTACAAAACTATCTCTCCAAAAGTAAGAAAATATCCTGTTCTTTTCATTACAAGACGAACGGTTTAGTCCAGCGCTTGGAAATGCCTCAAAATTGTGAAAAACCAGCCTCGCCGACTCATTTCCCTATACAACTCCATATTGTCTTCGCTGCAAAGTGGTAACCGGAAGTAGATTTGCGCTGATTATTTTGGCTTCATTTTTCATAGGTATAGAAGCTATATCCAGTCTATTATTAGATCAGTGCTCAAACCTGATTGGACAACGAACTAACAAATCTGTTGAAATATTTTCAAAACATTTTAATCAAAACGAACAGTAAAACTTATGTATGGTAGCGAGGTTGAGACTGTCATGGGATGTGTTAATTGCCTTAGTCGGTCGCTCACTTTGTGTCTCATCGATAAATGCAGGCTTAAGATGGTCGATGTACACCGTGTCGTGACATCCATTCTTGTTAATAATAAAATATTTTTTATTTCGCAAAGGCCATCATAACGGGTCGTTGCAAGGTGCTTTAACCGCATCATGACGGACGAACACGTGTGTAGAACGTTTTAAAGCATCAGGCACATATGAGGAGCGCTTTCCGTGATGTTGTGCTTGAACTGTGCGTTGTCTGTACATCGCGTCTCGCAGTCGGCCAAGGAGCAACATTGGATCCACAACGGCATTACTAGTATGGTGGAAAAATTCGCCCGGAAGCCGCAATGTAGTTTCGTAGACCAATTCGGCGGAACTGCATTCAAGGTCATCTTTCAATGAGGTCCGTATCCCGAGCATCACAATCGGCAATTCGGACCATTGAATACCATTCGATTGGGGATTGTACGCAGTAGTGCGGTTACGCTTAATGCCGAGAAGATTCCTGAGGGAAGACCAAAGATTGGACTCAAACTGAGCACCGCGGTCGGATATAATGGTGAGATCCAGCCCGCCAACAGAGTATGGGCACAAGATTCTGCCATCATATTAACCATAGGAATTGCTTCAGTCCAACGGGTGTACCGATCGATACAAGTAAAAAGGTAAGAGAACCCACGTGACTGCGGAAGTGGACCTACAATGTCTATATGAATGTCCTCAAGACGGCTGTCCGGAAGGTCAAATGTCTGCAGGGGTCTGTGGTGTGTCTTTGAATTTTAGACTGCTGGCAAGAGAGACATAGTGTGGATGAACCAACAGTGTTGCCTTAGCCAACGCGGACTTACAAAATTGAAATGCCTCTTGGCAAACGGTAGACCAAATATGAGGCCAACAGTTTGTGTAGTGGGTGAAGTTTTCCGGCACAGTGGGGTATAAAGCGATGGTAGAAGTTGACCATACCAAGAAACTCGCAAAGTTTCTTCTTGTCTGCTCGTTAATTGTGGAAAATCAGCAACGGCTTGGACGGAAGAGGGAAGATACCTTTCCCAGTAATAAAATGGTCTAAGAAGGAGAGTTGTGAACGTCCTAATTCACACTTCGTAGGATTAATCACGAGCCCATACTGTTGTAGTCGTTTAAAGAGCTGGCGGAGATGATTGCGGTGCAATGGAACTGAAAACCAGTATGTCATCGATATAGACAAACACACAATCAAGACCACGACCATCATCCATCAAGCGTTGGAATGTCTGGGCTGCATTGCGAAGTCCATATGGCATGCGCCCGAATTCGAAAAGTCCAAATGGGGTATAGTAACGACTGCCGTTTTTGGAATATCCTCTGGTGCGACAGAAAAGTGTCTGAGGAAATCCCCTCCCAAAATTGGTTGATTGACATCAGCGACAAGGAATGACAACTTAAACTTCCGGTGGAGCCGGAGAGATGAGAAACTGTCGTTTTGAACGTCGGTCAGTCACATACAGCAGACGGCATTTCGAAGCCCGGGCACCAACTTTAGCATGGTACCAGCAGACGTTTTCATTTTGGGAGTTATGGCCTACAAGGTTGTTGTTAGACAGGGGCTCTAAGAGCTTTAGGACCCTATTGAGATCAGGCAGATTGACGAAATCTCTGCTGATTCTGGGGTTTCCACTTGAGCAACGCTTTGATGTGACTCGACGAGCTCCATCATACCATCTTCTGACAACAACCCGACTTGAACATGACTTGTTAGTCGTTGTGAAAATAATTCACGCAAAAGATCGTTGTCAGAGTTGCCAGAAAGCTGCCGTAGCCGGCAAAGCAACTTAACTGGGATGGTTTCCTGTCCCCGAGTTCTTCGGTGTGTAGGAGTTGATGTATCTTACGACGCTTGGAGAAAGACACACGCTCGCAGTGGCGGAAATTCACGTTTTCCGGTGGGGGGCAAAGCCTCCTAAATTTCCGACAAAGCCCCCATTTACACTCAATATAGGCTGTTTTTAGCCCTTTTTAGGTCAAAATCTCCGACAAATTGTCAGTTTTCCGTAAAGGTGGGGGGCGGTCGCCCCCCCTGGGCCCCACCAAAATTTCCGCCACTGCACGCCAGATGAGAGCAGCTTTTAGAACATCGCATGGATTCGTATCGGGAGGCGTTAGAATAAGGCCTCGAACTTCGGTGGCCGCTTCGGGTGATAAGGCAGCGACAACAGGCGAATACTTTGTATTTTGTGTGGTAATTTGCTTAACGGCGAACTGGGCTTCGACTTTTGCGAACCAAAGCTCGGGGTCAAAAGGCCAAAATAGCGGTATTTTACCAGCAACGTACTGCATTCGTCGCGATGGCAGCGTTCGAGGTCGTTGGCGTAGTCAACCGATCACGCGACTAACGTAAAATTTGCCATTGCGCAATTAATTAATTCAACCAGCAGTCCAGTTATCATATTTCATGCAGTGGCTTATATTCAAAGTTCGTAGTCAAGTTATCAAGTTTCATACAGCGGCCAGGCCTTCGATACATAACGCGCAGAACAGCGGTCTAGCGTGTGAGTTTTGCTCGCTCTGCAGGCAGATTCCAGCTATCTGATTGGCCTATTTGCTTTTTGCGCGATCTTTGGGGAGTTCAGCGATCAGGGGCTATTATACAAGGTAACCGATTGGCTAAATTAAAAAAAAATCTGAATTTCCATTGGCTAGATTTTTTGATCGATCAGATGCATCAGGCTTCAGTTTATACGGCATGATTCTATGACCTTTCTGATCGCAGCTTGGACCGCAAAGGTTCAATCGAAGTAGCTAGGAAAATATAATACGAATATACTGCAATTAATGTCTCGTAGTATTTACGAGGCCGCTCAGGTCATGTTTAATTTGAGAACAGCGATGAGCAATGCCTAGTGGAAATTCAAGCTGATCTGAGGAAGCGAATCGACGCGTCGCCGAAGACTTCTGTCCAAGAGCTGTTGAGCGCTATCAATTAACAACACAAGCTTCTGCTTGGACAGAAATTTTGGTGCCGAATCGTACAGCTACGGCCCTAGTGTAAATATACTCTATTTTAACTACATTTCTTGTGGTGATTTTCGACTTGTATTTACAGAGCAATCTATGCGCGTGAGGCGATGACCCGCTGGCTATGTTTATGAAATTTGCAATTTTTGCATATTTCTGCGGTCGAAACCCAGCCGATTAGGCGAACTGTGTATAATATAGGCATTAAGGCATTTTGTTTATGCTTTTGTTGCTTGATATTACTCGCCTAAGGTTTGGATATATTATCGACTTCGACCGAACCAAAATATTCTTATATAAATATGATGTATTTTTGACTTGATGTGCGTTGGACCGCATGGCATGGTGATGGTGTAATACGATCTCAGATGTGATGTAAAATTGTGTTTGTTAAAAATAGAATATAGCCATAGGCAGCAAATTGATCCTATTCTAGTATTCTGAAATAGCCTTTGGCTAACTGGCTTCCCAGGACCAAAACATTTTATCCTTTATTCTTAAACAAGTTTTAATAGGGGCAGGGAGGGGGTAAAGGGTTGGAATTGACTGGGATTGGTGAAAATTGAGCAATTTTCCCCGATCCCCCCCCCCAGAAAAAAGTATCCCCCCAACGTACGAAAAATCCTCGATCCGCCCCTGGCGGCGTAGACGTAGTCGCTACAGAACAATCGGCCGAAGAAGAAGAGACAACCATCGCGAAATTGCTTCTCGTCGGGGTCACCAATGTAGTAGAGCTCATTTCATATGATGCCAAAACTAGCCATATCGGACAACCATTAGTCAAATAGAAAAAACATCTCTTCAGGTAAAGCAATTAAAAATACAAAACAGTACACTTTGTTAGGGACCGTTCATTATTTATACCCTAAGGTGGGGTGGAACATTCTTGATCATATATAAAAATGTCATGGAGCCCCCCCCCCCCCTTTTTGACGCTTTATAAACGAAGAACCTCCAAGAAAAACATTTAAAATTTTACAACCCCCCCAGACATATATACATGATGCAACTTTTCTATTATATTCTTTGTTTATGTAAATGACTGACTATGGAGAAAAACTGACATCTTACAGCATACGCTTAATGATTATTACAACAATCACTTGCTAATATATTATCACAAATTCTTATTTAAAGTGCATGATTTAATGCTAATAATATCAATGTAATTTCGCGTCACTTGGCAACTAACATATTGCCGAATGTCACAATTCCAAATTTGGTTTTTACATTCGAGATTAATGATCAGTTTAGTCAAGTATAACAAACAAAACGAATTAACGTACACGTTTGTTAGCATGGCATGACCAGTTGCCATGGATAGCTTCGCTACTGCCTAGTATACAATATAATCATTCCAGGATTTCCGTGTGGATTTGGCCTTGTTCACCCAAAATTTCGGGATCGGATGTATCACTGCACTGTTTGGACGTATTAACTGAACTTTGTGAACTTTTGTAAAAGAGTTTCATTAATTGTAGTTCTTGTTGTTTCTCCTTTAAATTTTACACTATCTAAAACTTTCATTTATGCCAAAAATTTCCCATTTAGCGAGATGTTATATTTGCGAACAAGTGCCACAAATTTTATAACCCCCCCCCCCCCCCCAACAAGACTCTAACAAAAATAAAGACCCACCCCGTTGGACAAACTGAACATTGTATACCCTCCTTATTTTTTCCCACCCACCCTATGGTATAAATAATGATCGGTCCCTTATTCTAAAACATTGTAAACAGAACTTGTTATTGAATTATTGGGAAGCAAGGTAAAAGAGTAATAGGCTCCAATTAAATCCATCTAAATGTAAGGAGCTTATGATTACTTTTTCGAAGCATCCAGAACAAGACCCAATTAAAGTTGATGACCTAACTGTTTGAATCGGTTCCTAAGGCCAAAGTGTTGGGAGTCACTATTAAGAACGACCTAAAATGAAATGTACATATTGAGGACATTATACGGCAAGCATCTAAACGTATTTATCTTCTAAAGCAACTGAAGAAAGCGGGGGTAGAGCCCTGTGCACTTGTCAGATTCTACAAATTTCCCAACAAACCTGCTTTTGCAAAGACGTGTTACAGTTATAACTCACAGAAACGATCACAGAGACCTTTTAAGATCGAAATCTGCCGAGAAAATGTCTTTAACAACAATATATGCGGGCCAGCTCGGTTTCCATATAAACGCAAGATGAAATTTAACAGGAAATAATAGCAAACGTGGGAACTCGCAAAACCAGGCCAGTTCGGGTGCCCGGGCTAGCTCGCCCCATATAAACAGCCCCTTAGGTTTAGAGCGTAGTTTGGTGTATATATTGAATGAACTGAACTTGGTGGCTGGCGGGGCAGTGAATGGCAAGTCAGAAGCCCGCAGGGCGTCAGATTGACTTTGAAACGACTCGAGTAAAAGTAAAAGTATTGGGGGTAAAACGTATTTTAGTACAAAGTATTTTTCAAAAATACTTGAAGTAGAAGTAAAAATTAAAGTGGAAGTACAATTGTCTCTAGCCTGTAAAATGGGGGGAGGTAATAATCAGTCAAAAACAGTCACATAACTCTGATATTTTAACATACGTAACATAAACACTCACCTATATTATAAACTACGTCTGATTCTACAGAAATTTACCTTTGTAAAATATTTAGAAATTGAAGTATGGATTTCAATTTTTTTACATTATTGGCTTTTCGTCTTTAATTTCCCGTTATGCATGTACTGTATACTTCACATTATACTTTATACAAAGAAAACAATCCTGTATATCAAAACGGACAATCACAGAGCATTTATCATTTTTATGACATGACAAATGTTTATCTAACAGGCCATTCCAAAGTTACGGTCCAATGCGCGTGACTCTGCCAGCAGTGCTGCTATGTGCTGTTATAACGTAGTAACGTAGTACTAGTAACGTACTCTAGCGAAAAGGCGAATAGTAACACCCATGCACTTGCGATCAGCCCAGCGACTGCTCATCAACTCGTTGCATGTACTTTGTGAACTGTATACTATGAGAAGACTTATGTCAAGATCGCTCTGGTAGTGGTCATTCGAAATTCATTTGATTTCTCCGTCTATTTTTAGTGTAGTTTCAGGAGTAGATCAAGTAAAGCTTAACGAAAGTAGCAAAATACTTCGCCCCACATAGAAACAACGAAGTAAAACGTTACTTCATAAAACGATCTCGTTCCAAGCAAAAGTATTCTGGCAAAAATTTACTTCGTTACATGCCCACTTCTCAAAAATAATACTCAAGTACAGTAACGACGTATATTTACTGCGTTACTTGTCACCACTGTATAGGGGTTAGGGTTGGCGTGGGGGTCTGGATCCATTAGACCATTACAGCTCCATGAGATGAAGTACTTACCTGAGAGCAAAAATACTACCGGCTGTGAGCGAGAGAGACTACCTTGATATGGGATAAGATAGTTTTTCGTTCAGCCCCACTGAGACCATTTTTATGCACCGATCAACGGTAAGCCACGGAAGAGGTCGGGCATATGTGGGACATTTGATCGACTCTTGTCTCCCCACCCTCGGGAATTTTATCCTAGTTTTCTTCCCGAGTGGAGATATTTGAAGTGAAAATCTGTAATGTGTTGTTCAAAAAATCAAATACTTCACAGCAGCTTTGGTTTGCTTTACATGTTTGACAAATAAATTCTTCCCAACGGTGGGGCATTTGGTCGCATTTGACTGACATTTTCTGTCTGAAAATGGCATTTGATCTGAAAATTTGCACGAAAGGTGCATTAGCATATTTGTAAAGATTAATTCTATCCTTCTTTCGTTATATAGAAATCTAATCCCAGAAAATATTATTCAAGCAAGTTTTTCATCGGTAAGGCCATGATTATTTATTGTTATTGTGGTCGTAGGCTTCAGTAATTACGCGCATGATTAGGTTGCCACGCCCATATGGGCGTTGCCACGCCCATATAGGTTGCCACGCTCTTGCGTACATATGTGAGAGTCTCTATCGAGTTTCTTTCCTCCGCAGAGGCTTTAGCGCAATGAACCGCGCGCCTTTAAAAGCCTCTACGAGAGTGTGTGCGGGGAGTTAAGATATCCCCGAGAAGCCAGGCCTTTAGCCAAGGTCAGCCTGTCATGTGGGCACAGCCCGAAGGCTATATTTGGACACAATTAATTAAGGGACCGGTCATAAAGTAGTCTGAGACAGATGAATAACGAAAAATATTCGTCTGAGAACATTCGTCACTTCTCTTGCCCGATCTAATTATCATAATTTATCATAAATATTTACATAATTACGTATCTGAGAAAAACAAAATGGCGTTTGCTATGAGCGACAGTGTATCGAAGTATCGAACGACCATGTGATCTTACTTGATCTTCCATGAGGGCTTTCAGTGGAGAAATAACCACTACTATGCTGGTTCCCGTGCTTCTTCGAAAGAGAATATCGGCCATTACGGGTGCAGCTTGAAATATGAGCGATTTCCCATACGATGTAGGGAGATTAATGAAAACATCTCGCTTCGAAAATAATCGAGCAAGGGCCTCTTCCTGTTCTTTATACAAAGAAGGTACTTGAAAAACATTTAATACCTTATTAATTGCACGTTTCCATAAAATATTTCGATCTGTAAATTCCGCCATCTTTTATTTTTTCCGACATGTCTAATGAACCAATAAAAACGCACAATACATGCAATTTTAGTGTGACCAATGACAATGACAATCTAAATCTAAATCTCGACTAACGCTCTGACGTCACCAGGCAAGATTAGTGACGAATGTTCTCAGACGAATATTTTTCGTTATTCGTCTGTCTCAGGCTAGTCATAAAGTAACTGCTAGGGGAAGGTGGAGGGGAAAATGACATTTCCCGAAAAATTTCCGCGGCCCATCGTCCGTAACTCGACAACATTTCATTGTCCATCACAAATTATTGAAAATGTTTCATGACCCTCCCTGTTCATACAGTATTGCAGTATCTATAGAGTATTTTATCCAGGATGTTGACTCTGAGGGTGAGGGCAAACCAAATTAACATAAATTCCGAAAACGAACACCAAGGATGCAAGAGTGATAGGGGGTCCGGGGGAGCATGAACTTTTTAGAGAAAAATTTTGAATTTCTAGGGTCTCTAGAACAGCTTTTCTCGCATTCTGAGACCGGTTTAAAAAAACCATTATTATCGTTATTCCACACATTGCACCACCCCCCCCCCTGAGTACTATTAACGCTGGTATCGGTCGCTTCCCAGTTATCATATTTAATGCTGAAACTTCAACGTTGCTAACTCTATAGCTAAAGTATAAATAACAAGACGCTATATTGAGCGTTTAGTCGCTGGCGTAATGATATAGGCTTTTTCGTAATTAACACATTTTGACATTGCTACAGCTATAGGTCATTCGGCAAATATTTTTCTGAGTGTGATTGTAACATACTTGGCTTACATTCTTACACGAGCTTGACAGAAGTCACAAACACGCAAATGCATTTGCGTCGATTAATTATGATATACGAAAAACAGGTTTTATGTACTATTGTCTCTAATTATATACACGATGAAAACACAAAATATAGTTCGTTGTTCACAGTACACAAAACAGAATAAAAAACAACAATCAATGAAAGTAATATATTGAGTACTGTAATGTCTGTTGGA
Organism: Trachythela sp. YZ-2020; assembly: GCA_016169945.1. NCBI lineage: Eukaryota > Metazoa > Cnidaria > Anthozoa > Malacalcyonacea > Clavulariidae > Trachythela > Trachythela sp. YZ-2020. The sequence continues at coordinate 3,821,378 of JADLSH010000358.1, forward strand.
CAAAATATCTGATAAGTTTATCTTGGTAAAATTGTCGATAATTAATCCTTCATGACAATAAAACACAATTTCTCTGATGAGTTAATATATTTGATACTGTATCTCGTATGTTCCAGCATAATGCTATTAGCTGGAACCGTAGCCGTGCAGGCTACTGGAACAGTTGAAGTGAGCTCTGAAAAAGGCCAAGACAACTACTTATGTATTGTTGATAACATTATGACAACCTAAAATATAGTTGTTCGAATCTTCGAACCGTTCGAAATCGCTCAGCATCTTTAGTGTAGGCCTCACCACGAATATGCATAGGTTCATGCGAGGTGAGCGTATTTTCAAATAAAACACATTTTGAACTTACCGTAGACATCTTCGCGCTGATGGACACTTTTTTCTTTCACGTAAAGCTAATTTAGAAATTACGACCTGAGTACGTTTACGAGAGTCGCAGTTTCCATGTAGATTCCTGAATTGTCTTCGCAAATAGGGTAATTATAGATAATTTTAGATAATTCGGGTAAAAATTGGCTGGAGCCGTAATAATATTCTGCTTAAGACGTAATGTTCATTTTCTGGCTAACAATTTGAGATTCAAGATTCGACAAAAATGCGTTCCGAAACCTAGAGTCGCTGTGTGCACAGGTGACCCAGCGACTAATAAGGAATTTCAACAAGATAGAGCTGTTTCTTATTGTTCTTGGGCCTAGTTGCAAGGTAATTTTTAGTGTTATCAATTGAAACAGGTACAAGTATCGAATGATTTAAAACGATACCAGGTCAGTAATCGATACCGATACCGCTGTGCGTGGTACGCTGGTATCGGATACCGAGTACTCGGTATCGCCCAGCACTACGAGGGGGCTCTGCCAGATATGATAATGTGTAAAATTGTTGTTTTTGTTCCAAACTTTTGATAAACTGACTTTTGTGGCCGGAAGGAATAATTATTTGGACGAATTTCAAAGCAGTCTTCAAGATCTAAGTATCAAAGGTCAGTAGAGTCAATTTGTAATGAAAATATGCAGCTAAATGATTTTATACGATATTTCTGTTGTCGTTGACTCGTTTTTCCCAAACAAGTTTAGAAGTCTGTGTTATGTAATTATTCAAATGCTCGGAATTTGAACTTTTGTGCTTTATAGTTTATAGTGACATTTTAAAAACACAGCAAAATTTAAATTAAAAGGGCAGTTAGTATAATATTATGTATTCTCTCTATTAAGAGAACCCAATCAATAATGGGACATTGTAATTTTAGACCTTCAAACAGCTGAATTGCTAACAAATTTTTACACTTTAATAGTCCTTGAGATGTGTTGTACTTTGTCAATTTTTGTCTAGGTAAATCTTGGTCTGGCATAGTACTGCTTTATAGCACCAGAGTTGAATTTACACCAAAATAACATTTAATTATGCCTCTGATATTACCCCTGAGGCAGAGCATATATTCTTTCATTAGCATTGTTCATGAGTACAAATTTGCCATAATATTAATATATACTTTCAATTATGTAAACTTAAAATTAACAAAAACAGTAACATTCCCTTGTAAAGTAAATAAAACATTAGTAAAAATATTTTTCTTGTCTAATGATTTCACAGGCTTATATGCAGAGTGAAAGGTGTGTTATATTTGGAATTGTCTGAACATTTAAAATGGAAGGCTTTAATATACATGGAACTGGATTCTATATTCATGATGAATTTAATATTTTGTGACATTCAATATTGTCGATTAACTGGACGACAGCTATGCCATTCTTGTATTATAAAATAGAGTTTTTGGCTTTGATAGACAAATTCCATAGGAGAAATATTTCGGCTCTACAGAATTACAGAAACCATTCCCTGCCTAGTTACTGCAATTTCCAGTGACATTTTTATTTCTTGTTTTAACTGGAGAATTGAGACGAAAATTTTAATAACAATGGTGAAATAAAAGACAATGCCCGAATTCCAGTGAGAAATATATTTACCATGTCTACGACATGGGCATTTGACAGTTAAAACAGCATGATATATTCGCGAAAAGTCAGAGACTTTTATCGCGTCTAAATAGAAATGTGTGTGATAAACGTTCTTTTGACATTATTCTGACAGTTTGGCAGAATATTTACAAAACAATTGTTGACAGAATTCAATTTCTAGCACAAATTCATTCGAAATTCGAATATTGAATGTTTACTAGTCTTTCAACCCATCACGGAATTTGGGCGCCATATTGTTTACATTATCTGGGAGAAGCCAGTGAACTATATATACATTGAAGGCGGACTTCTAACTATTACGTAATCAAAAAGTGAAGCCAAACATGGCGGAAATTGAAGGCATTCTTGTTCGTCAGTTTCAGTCCCTTACGCGCGCGGTCAATCTCTTTTGATGGCGGGGAGTGATGTTTTCGCGATTTTCAGCCACCCATGTTTCTGTTCATTTTATAAAGGACAAGAAAGAAAAAAGCCTAAACTTTATATATTTCATATAGACCTGATTTGTTTTCCTGCATTTTCCCACTGTATGTGTGAGTAAATCTGTATTTTTCATTGCGAATCTAACAACAAATTTCAAACTTTTGTTTTTGTTTTTCAGTAAATCTGTATTTTTCATTATGAATAAAATTTTTGTTGTTGTTGTTAATTTTTGCTCATTTCTGAATTCATTTACTTTATTATATTATTTATTTGTAGTTTTTCGTCGCATACGACTGCTTGTCAACTAAGCTAGCCTTTTAAGCTAGCGTTTAGTATATTAAGAAAGTTTTTCGTGTACACAATGAAAAATTGGTATGCAATTTTGCCGGTATTGTTTTGTATTTTATTATTTCATAAAGTGACGTTCAATTGTGGTTTCTAGCTAGAAATATAGGTCAAATATCGCAGTCCTTTTAAACAAATTTAGTATTTAAACCCCACTAAAAAACACAAAATTCAAACTTTACATTGAACTTTGTTATATTTTTTAAAAACATCACTTCTCTGCCATCAAAATGGTTGACCGCGCACGTAGAGGACTGAAATTGACGAACAAGGATGTCTTCGATTTCCGCCATGTCTGGCTTCACTTTTTGAGCTGGAGTCAGCCTTCCATGTATATAATATAGTTCACTGGCAGAAGCTTCTTTTGTTTCCCTCTTTCCGTCACTCCTTGCGCTCTCACTATTGCTTTACTAAAACTCCATGTAAGCTTCTGCAGAGGAGAGAGATTCACAAGGTTTACTCAAAAGAATGATTAAGAATATTATTAGCAAAGAAATTGTTGTTTGTTCTAATTATTTTCCGCTGGCATCACAATAAGGGTGACGATCACTGATCTCATATGGTGACGTGTGATTATTAAATAGGTAGTATTTATACAAACAAGTTCAACACGTTTTGTGTTACGTAGGTGAAGCATCTTAATTACTATTCTCTGATTTTCGTAGACCGTATATTGGCATCAATTGCTGTTTTTGCCCTCCATATAGACAATATTTTTCTTATACAGGTTGCAACCAAGTATAAAAAGGAAGCGAAATCTTTCAAATTCGTCAACTATTCTTCAAGCAACTTGTGGTCTGCACGGAATGTTTCGGTTGTTTTTAAGAATAAAGTAATAAATCCATGGAGTATATCTCGGAACAATGTGCAACTAATCCAAGAAGACGATGTAGTGTATGATTTTGATGGATTGGAAAATTATAACTCCGCAAATTTTGTCGGTGTTCTTGCCATCTCAGTTGTTTTTGGATCCATCTTGAGTATCTTAGGTGAAGAAGGCAAACCAATTGTGCAACTGGTTACTTGTCTTTTTAAAGTGATGATGAAGATGGTAGATTTATTCATATGGTATGTTTATTGCTTATTTATTATAAAATATTATAGCCACTGAAATTTGTCCACCATTCGAAATGTTGTTCCGATGTCGATGAAGAGACTGGTACCAAGTGTTAAAGGGTAACAAAATATGGAAATATACCCAATCATCCAAAGTAGAGAGAATCTGAAACTTAGTAGCATATTTTTTCTTCAGTTGACAACATTTGGATGAATGCTAAAATACTTGCAAGGTACATAACTGTAACAATATCTGAATATCCACAAAGTTGAAATATATTCAGTGAAATGTATCGCAATATTAGATGTGAGATATTTTCCCATACCTATCTGAGTCGTGGGAGAATCATTTCTTCCGATCACGTTCCTGCACAATTTTGAACTTTCTTCCTGCAGTAGGTGGAATTCTGCCGCGCTAGCGTTCAGTTTATGGTCCAGATCGCTATTCAATTTTCCGTGCCCTAAATATACTTTAATTGTTTGCGTCATGTGGTTAACATTAGTGCAAATGTATCGTGGAGGGTTAAAAGAAAAAAATATAAAACTAGATATTGATCATTAATATATAAATCGATATAATGAAATTCAGCTGAAAGCTAGCACAACAACAATTACCTTTTCCAACTTTAAGATCAATTATCAGTCCTATGACGCAATTATAATATATATATATATATATACATACAAAATATTTTAAATTTACCTGTTTTTACTGAATAGGTTTACACCCATTGGAATCCTGAGTATCATTGCTGGAAATTTAGCAGGAATGAAAGACATTCAGGGCAGTATAGAAAGTCTTGCCATGTACATCATAACAATATTTATTGGTGGCCTAATACATGGAGTCGTTATTCTACCGACTATTTACTTTTTATTACTGAGAAGAAATCCGTTTCGACTTCTTGTTCGAATGTCTCAAGCGTTGGTGACTGCTTTTGGAACCGCATCGAGGTATGTCAAAATGTTAAGAAATCTATGATATAGAAGATAAGCTAGTTTTAGCTAGACGTTAACTAGAAAACCCGCTTGAAAATTAAAGTATATTATTAGGTTAAAAACTCGGCTAACAATCGGTGTTTCAATAGGTTGCCTATTGAGTTGAAATCTCATGCCTTATTATGATTCTATTGTATAACAACAAACGAATTTTAGATCAGCAAATTATATATTAATAAAAGGTTAATCTTTTTTGAGTATAGTTCTTCGACGATTCCTATTGCCTTATCATGCCTGGAAACGAAGCATAAAGTCGATCCTCGTATTTCTCAATTTATAATCCCAGTTGGAACAACAATAAACAAAGATGGATCAGCCATTTATAATGCTGTGAGTGCAATGTATATTGCACAAACTCAACATGGTTTTACAATAGGCATTGGTTCCGCCATTATAATATGGTAAGATTACATTTCACACATTCTATATACAGACAGTAGAAAACCCAACCTCGTACCCAGGGTACTTAGCCCCCTTGGAGCGAAAGTACCCTGGTGGATTTTGGTCACGTGGTTTCGTGGTAATGTCTACTCAGGGTTTACTCAGGGAGGGTGGGTGAATGACTAGCTCTTATCTAATTAATATGCGGAATATGATTGTCAATTGCAAGGAGTTGAAAAAAACAAGTTTACTCTATTAAATAAAAATGTCAGCTATTTCTAACGATCGTGTTCGACTATTTCTTAGCTGTTTACAGTATTCATTGACGAACACATTGTATGAAAACATCATTTTCAAACTTAAGCAAGTTATATGCGTAGAAAGTGTGTTTTTAAACCGCGATACGCTGGCTATTTTGTCAACAGGAAACGGAAAATCGGCAACATTCCACTTGTTACCCAAGCTTCTTCAACGAAGAAATGTTATAGAGAAGCGTGGCTGCGGCCATCCAATTTTAATAGTAATATCACCTCTAAACTCGTTGATGGACGATCAATTATCCGCCTTAAATACGTCTGGAATTACCGCTGCTATACTGAGAGCAAATGTTATTCAACGTGAGTCGTTGCCCCTCGATGAAAGTAGAGATCCCAATACGAATATTGTCGAGCTGCAAGTTGATGCAGAGGTGAAATCTTTAGAGCGTGGTGAATACTCACTCGTGTTTTGTCACCCAGAGGCAGTTATATCTAGCTCTGATGGCATACAACTGATGCAGTCAGCATGTTATTCACAGAATGTCCAAGCAGTTGTTGTTGACGAGGCACATTTATCTCAACATTTATCTGACCCGGCAAACACCAATTCAGTTCAGCTCAGTCCACAACAGTTTCACATTGGAGACACTATGCACAATCTGCTGAACATTTTTTGCTTGCATTGCCATTGTGATGTCATTCACCTCATTATCAGTAAGTTGCTCTCCTGTTGAACAAGTCTAGGGAACACAAATTAATTTAAAAACTTCTGAAACAACTGAAAAACTTCTTCCTCGGAAGACACAGAGAGACATGGAGCAAGTCTATATTTATAGCAGAGTTTATAAAGTTATCATAAATGATACTATATACGTGCTATCCTCTTAAACATTGATAATTTTAGTACTGCTTTATGCAGTTGGATAGATCAATACTTGGATAGATAAAATTATTCCAATGGTGTAAAAATAAAAAACTAACGCATTCTACAAAATATGCCACAATGCAAATAAAATAGAATAAAAAACAAAATACAGTGTACTACATGCATGTTATTTAGGGTATCATGAAACAATGAGCAAAGACAACATTTCCTTTAAAGTTGCTTAGTCCAATGATCTATTGATTGAACAACTACAATAATTGAACCAAATAAACTTTAAAATATACTCCGTCATTTTTTTGCTACATTCCCATTTTCTGATTATATACAAACAAATTAAAACAACAAACATACTGTAACTACTGCAAAGCAAAAGCAACTTTTATGCCTTCTGGCTTGCAACAAGGTCGCTAAATATAATGGAACGCTTTGCTTTTGCGACGCTAGGCAAAGTTCTTGACTTGGCAGGAGGTTTTTCGACTGATTAAGGTAAACACCACTTGCTAGTTACTTTAGAGCTCTTTTTTATTGTCTCTTGACTGTTTTTAATCAATTCCATAAAAGTCGCAATGTTCTTCAAACGTCTCACGCAAGGTCGACATATTAAGTTTGGCAAGTTGTTTCGGCCGTTCGCAGTAGGGACAAGCTGGAAGGAGCAAATAGTCTTTGTCGATGTACTAGATCACACACTGATAAGCACAACAGACAAGAAGAGGTTTTGTGTCCGGAATCAGTGAAGTAATTTTTTCTCGGAGTCGCCGGCATCCTAATTTTGCGTTTTGTTGCATTTTGATATTAATCACTTCTAAGACTTACTAAATTAAAACATGTCATCTGCAAATGACATTTCTCACCTATTAAATAACATACTATTTATAACCTGGTAAAAGCTTGCTGTATTTGTTTATATAAAGCTCGTTGAGTGCAAAATATCATTAAAAAGTTGGCTTGGTAGTTCCGTAGTTGGCATCACGAAATCTGAATACGAAAATGAGGCTCTGAAAACTGTACCTTACAAGCATTGAATGCCTAATACTTGGCCGAAAGCATTACATAATTTGTAAAGAAATGTAAAAATTATAACTTTATAATACGTTGATTACACGTCAAAATATCGGCACACGATGTGTTTTTACATTACAAATAAAATAGACTATAAGACTATACTTATAAAACAGACCTCAAAACCTGCAAACATTGAAACAACGTGACCAAAACTTGTAAGCCTTGTTGCAACTCATAGTTTGAAAGTTGTTTGAACAGCTGTTGTATTGTTCCAATATTCCTAGCCTGGACTGAAATTAACACCTTTTTAATATAGTACAAACTTGTCGGTATATTATATTACCTTTCCCACCCCTCCCACAAAATATATTGTTTTATTGCCCAAAATCTGGGCAATAAAGGGAAACCACGTGATCACGATCCACCAGGGTACTTTCGCTCCGAGGGGGCTAAGTACCCTGGGTACGAGGTTGTAGAAAACCGAGATTAAAACCTCGATGGCTCGAACTGTTTAGGTACAGTATATATACCGGGTGTCCCAGAAATGCCTCCACTAGCTAGGTTCTCTGATATTACTACGTTTATTAATAGGAGTTACAGACTTTAATACTGAATGAAATAACTATATCATATCTACTGATTTATAATTGATCGAATTAATCAACCGTTTGCATTCTAGAATCATTTAAGGTGGCCAATATTCCAACTTCTGCAGCAAATAATTACATATAATAATAATACTCTTGGCGTGCCTTAGACAATTATATTTTTTCCTTGATTCATACGACACTTTATGCTGTTTTTCTGTTGCAAAACAGCAAACAGGTTAGGACATTTCTGTTTCCTCGGCTTCACCCTCATTTCTACTAAATTGTACATCAAAGTCGATCCTGACCACAAATAGTTAGATTTAAGAACCACAAATAGTTAGATTTAAGTTTATTATGTTCACCACCCTGAGGTGGACGGAAAGCCTTTAACAGGTTTTGCAACCCAAGGCCAAGTGACAAAGGCTCCGACTTCTGAGGGTTAGTTAGTTATTTAGGTCAGTACCTAAGGGTTAGTATTATAGCGAGGGAGAAAAACGGAGTAGCCGGAGAAAAACCCTCGAAGCACAGGAGAGAATCAACAAATCTCAACATACATGAGTTAATCAAGCATAGGGATATCAAATATCAGTGGATTAAAATCATGATGTATTAGATTTTTTATTCAGTATAAAAATCTGAGATTTCTATCAAAGCTAACGTTGTAATAATTGTAGCAAAACATGGTGGGGGGCGCTTTTTGGGAAACCCTATATTATAGTTACGACCAAAACGAATACAGCTATCTATTGTTAAATACAACCCACGCTGGATCCCCATGTACATTGGAGATATATGTAACGTTTGCAACATGGTATGAGCCGAAGGCGAGTGATTTCATACTCAATACAATACACGAATCGCGAAATTCGGGCAAAAATCGGGCAAAAATCGGGCAAAAATCACAGTTAAAGAAAAACATGTAGCTGTGACTGGATGATTTAAAATATGCGTATTAAAGTATTCAAATGTTCAGTCATGCATTCGTGATTACATATCACAACAATAAAAACACGAATGCATGACTGAACATTTGAATACTTTAATACGCATATTTTAAATCATCCAGTCACAGCTACATGTTTTTCTTTAACTGTGATTTTTGCCCGACTCAGAACGCGTCATTTGGATGCGCGCCGAATTTCGCGATTCGTGTATACGGATGCGAAGTTGTAAACAACTTGTGAAATGACTATCAATTAATATGCAAACTATAGTTGCAAACATTACTTTTTGCAACAGAAGAGTTATATTTTCGTGGGGTTTACAAGGGTATACATGTGACGTTGTCTTCGAAATTTTATTGGTTGCAAGTTATTAATATGAATTTCACAATTATGATACCACGATTTTCATTGACAAAACATATTTCCGTTTGCTTTTAGCTTGGCATCAGTTGTTGGATCGGTTGTAGCGGCCCCGATCCCTGGTTCAGCGCCTATTGTGTCAAAAACAATAGTTTTACAAGCTATCGGCGTCCGATCTGCTGATATATCATTAATTCTTGCTGTTGATTGGCTAGTGTAAGTTTATGATCTTTCCTTTTGGAGAAGCGGAGAACTTAATTACTCGCGGTTCCTAGCATTCCATTCCTTGAAATCATAAAATAGGCGACCAAGGCCATGATATCAACAGTACATGCATTCTAAAAATCAGGTTGTGTTTTAAACATCAGTTTGCATGGTGCAATTTATGCTGCAAATAAAGACGTAATGTTTCATGAAAAATATAATACCGTACTTACTCGTTTGACCGCCGCGGCGCTCTTTAAATTTTTATAGTATTTTTGATGAGCAGTAGCGTAGCCAGCCCGCCGATTTAGTCCCGCTATGCAAATTTGTTCGTATTCATTGACGGTGAAAACAATCAATTTCTAAAGAAATAATGATAATGATAATGATTTGAAATTTGCATAGCGGGACCAAATCGGCGAGCTGGCTACGCCACTGTTGATGAGGCGCTTATTCGGGGGATGGCGCTCCTTAAAAACTATACCATTTATATTATCTGCCTTTACATATAATCATCGCTGGTGTGTTGAATCTAACATTTATTCCTCTTATTGCACTGCCATTACAACTATATGTTACTGAAAACACACACTATATGTTTTTGTTGAATGCTCATATTTCGCAGCATATATTTCATACAATTTGGCCAGCCTAGGGCTCCTGCATGTGGCAGAATCAAACAGACAAACGTTTTTGGAAGGTACACCCGGTAGGTTAAAAGAAAAAAGGAATTTTTTCGGTATAGATATAGTAAACTGCCCGTATTAGAAAAGTGTCCATATTAAAAAGTGTCTGTAGGGAGAGTTTATCCCCCTGTCCAAAAGAGTGGGGGAATGCGTCCGCGCACACCTTTGCCCTCAAAAATTTATAAATAATAGTTAGCTCCTTAACGTAATAAATTGTTTTCCAATGAACGTTTCCTAAATTTTACTGCACGAATATATCTATTTTCACAGATCACGGATAACAACACCCCTCAATGTGTGGGCAAATTGCGTTGCGAGTGTAATCATCGAATATTTATCACGCCATGATCTTTCTGATACAAAAAGCAAGCTTAGTAATGGATGTATTACTGGCGATGTTCAAGCAGAAAATAATGTTGCAATGGAAATCTCTGAGGCTGATGATATAGTAGCAATAGGAGATGATATAGTAGCATTAGGAGATGATATAGTAGCAATAGGAGATGATGATATAGTGTAGAAGCAATTTACTATATATGTTTAGGTATTTTTTAGAAAAGTGCGGATAAAATGTTTTCGTAAGAATAGTTGAGACATAGTCATTACAATAACTGCATGGGGTTAGTTTTTTAAATGTACGTAGAATTATATGACTGTATAACTGTCAAATCTCTTTATTAAAAGGTTTTTAATAACTTATTTTAAGTTTAGTGTTTTACTTTGATTATTGTTACGTGCCATATTTGCAGGCAAAAAGCTCTTCAACAATACTCTGTTATGTTTGCAGACGTGTTAAAAGCTCTGAAAGCGTTAAATATAGGAACGTCGAGTAAAATTGAGCAGCGTGCATGCATACAAGCCACTAAGGAGCCCCTTCAGGCCTTCACTACTAGTAATTTGTTCCCTTTTAGTAAAAGTAGCTTCAATTGGCTCCCATTTTAGGTTATCAAATATCTCGAGTGATCTAATCTCATAACTTGAATTTGTTATCACCCGGCGAGCAGCTCGTTTTTGAAGTTTTTGAAGCTTAGCTTTGTGATATATGAGTTGCTTCCATCATGCCATACAGTCGAGCAGTATGTGAAATGTGGTAAAAGAAGTGATTTGCACATTGTTAGCAATGTATCTTGTGTCGCAAAAGGCTTTGCTCTTCTTAAGAGAGCTATACCTTTTGAGATTTTTTTACACTGTGCATCATTATGATCATGCCACCTTAATTGATCATCAATTATAACCCCTAAAACGTTTTTGTCTGATACTTGATTTTTTGTCTGGCCTCCAATGACTATGTGTGGAATGCTGGGCATATATATCATTTAATTTTTTCCGAGATCCGACTATCATAAATTCTGTTTTTTCTTTATTCAACGTTAATTTGTTGGCTGTTAGCCATTTATGTACCTTTTCGAAGTCGATATTTAGTTTGTGTTCAATGTCAGCGGGTGAATTGCCACGGCATGATATGTTGGTATCGTCCGCAAACATAGACGCTCGAGTAGTTTCTAAACAATTGGGCAGGTCGTTTATGTAAATAAGAAAAAGTAGAGGACCAAGGTTTGACCCCTGGGGGACTCCACATGTGATCTTTTTAACATTTGAAATTGAGTCGTAATTTTGCACATTTGTTTCCTTTCGTGAATGTATGATCTGAACCATTGTAGGGTTCTTCCTCTTATTCCATAGCGTTCTAATTTAGAAATAAGTATCTCATGGTCGACTGTGCCAAAAGCTTTTTTAAGATCTAAAAATAGTATGCCGTTAATCAAACCCTTGTCCATGTTTACGAGTAATTGGTTTGTAGTATGAAGGAGTGTAGTTTCTGTTGAATGCCGAGTACGAAAACCTGACTGATGTGTCGAGATAATCATATTCTCGTTAAGGAAGTTGTTTAGTTGGTTGTGAACAATCTTTTCGAATGTTTTTGCCACGGCCGATATCACAGATATAGGTCTGTAGTTACCACAGTCAGATTTCTCGCCTGTCTTATAAATAGGGGTAACTTTGGCAGTTTTCATTTCGTCTGGGAAAATTCCGGTGGTAAAAGATAGCGGTTAAATATGTAGACAAGTGAATCGATAATTGTGTTTCCTGCGGCTTTTAAGAGTTTGTTCGATATTTTATCAAGACCAGATGCTTTATACAGGCTTTGGCTTCCATTAATATGCTCTCTAATTCCGAATGGGTTATATTCTTGAATTCAAAGACTTTGGATCCAGATGTTACACAGCAAAGGGGATCAAAATCAGTTGGTGTAATATCATTCGCTAAGTTGTTGAATTCGTTTGCAATGTCCATGTCACCAGCTACTTTACCGCCGTTGACTTTTACCTCATTAATTTGCGTGCATTTGGATTGTTTGTTTAGAAGTTCGTTTATAACTTTCCAGCAATCTTTGGCATTGTTACTATTTTCTAATTTTTATTTATAGTAGTTAGCTTTTGCTTCCTTAATTACGCGATTTACTTCGTTTCTGTAACGTTTATATATACGATTCATTAAATGTTGCAGATTTAAGAATAATTGCATGCTTTTTTCTTTAGATAATCTCTATAATTATGGTAACTCACAGTTTTGATTTCATAAGTTAACCATGGTTTATATTCGCTTTGACTTTTCGTCGTCTGACTGGTGCGTGAAGATCAGCAACTTCATGGGAAAGTTTCTTTCAAAGCTAGTCAATATTTGGGTCTGTATAGCTTGGAAACGAACTAAACGCATTGCCTAATTAAAATGTTTAAATTATTTTGTTTCGACAATTTTAGGCTTTTCTTTTGGGATGCTAATTTTTCTGCATATAAAAACAAGGCTAGGATCACTTATCCCCAAGTGTATTACCCCGGAATTCACAGTCTTGGTATCGTCTATTTTTGTTAGAATTAGGTCCAACAAAGTTTTGGTGGTAATGGTAACACTTGTCGGTCACTTTATATGTTGTTGTATAGTTGATTAACATCTATTAGATCATTAAGTTTTTTAGTGTGAATATTTTTCTCAGTTGCTGGAAGGTTGCAGTTTAGATCGCCTGTTATGATAAGTTCCTTATTTTCGTCATCTGTTTTTTGTAGGAAGTTTTCAAATTTGTCAAATAATTCTATGTTTGAGTTTGGCGGGCGATACCAAGTCGACACTAACATAGGTTTATTTTTTGGTTTATTGATTTGGAGGCAAATTGCCTCTATGTCTGTGCCTGCTGGTATTAAATCGTCTCGTACGGTGTGAGGAATTGTATTTCGTAAGTAGATTGCAACACCTCCACCATTTCGATTTCTATCTTTTCTTACTATGTCAAAACCCGCGATCTTAACTTCATCGTTGTGTATAGAGTCGTCAAGTCTTGTTTCATTAATACTTAGTAAATCGAAGCTTATACCTCATGCATGAAAATTCTTAACTCTTCTATATATTTTAAAAGACTCGTAATATTTATATGGCCAATTTTAAAGCCTTTTAACCTTGGACTAGAAGTTACTATCGCAAGGGAAGTGCTGCCTTACGACCAAAGCCCTGGGGATTGATTATACCAATAAACTTCATTTAATTAAATTGTCTTATACACACTGTATGTATGAATTTATTTTGTTTAAAAAATATCAAAATTACAACATGCAATAATTACTATATATACTGTAAAGTGTACTTCGTAACTTGGGATTTTCATATTTACATGTATGCACGTGATTGTTGGTACCAATGTTTTAAATCATCTTCACTTGTCAGAACGTCTGGAAGAACACAGTCAATTAGGAATATACACAATATGTGTTTTAACGTGATACGACTAGTTTTTGCAAGTTTTCATATTCTTTCCAAGGTAATGATAGTCTACTGTCCACTGTATTTTCCATTTGGTAAACAAGTTTTACTATTGGTTTTTTGTCCAATATATAAATGTTTCATATTTATTTAGCATGTACAGGTAGTATCCATTGTTGGTCATCATTATTGTCCAATAACTTGTTAGGTTACTGTACATATAAAGGTATGTAATATCTTTACATACAATGTTCCTGACATCCATATGGTAGATTGGAAACAAGTACGGCAAAAATAATACATGGCAAATTCCATCCCATTGCATTAGATGTACTATATCCATACAATCTTGTAAATCAGCATTCTTGTTTTAATAGAAATACATTTCTGTTAATCCAGAAGCTCCCATCCATTTTCATGCGATGTAATATATCCATATTATATTTTGACTTTAACAACCATTTGGTTTCATCCAGCAATTAACATGGCACCATTCACATTCCCACAAACGTCTACAACCGCGCCTACATAGTTTTGCATGTTTACAATTCTAATTTTAAACAGCCAATCGACGTTTAATTGTAATTGTTACCAAGAACCTGATTGGCTGTTCAAAATTAGAATTGTAAACATGCAACACTATGTAGGCGCAGTCGTAGATGTTTGTGGGAGTGGTCGATATGCAAATTTTTGATGCAATTCCACAGTTCGGTGACTTTCGTAATACTTTCATATTTGAAAATGTTGATATTTGGGGTTATGTTTTGGTTACAGTTGGGTTATTACTTTGTTGAGACAGACATTTATGCATATAAAAACAACTTTCTGTACTTTTGTGTTTGAAATATTGATATTATTTTGGGTAGCTTTCTTTGTGTTTTCTGCACAGACAATTTTCTTTGAATGTCGACCAGACCACACCCTAAAACCTGGCTGGCTAACTGGAATTGCATAATCATCCATATGTGGCCTTGTGTAGTTCAATCTTAGCCAGGCCTGGCTTCTGGCAACAGATTATCCCAGAGCCTTGCGTTCCTTCCCGAGGATCGCAGGGTCGGGGAATGAGATTGCTTACCGGACAGAGGCAAGATCACGAATAATATATATATATATATATATATAATAATTTGAGATTCAAACACACTCATGCAAATGGTCAAATTTAATCAACATGTATAGCAGAACATACCTATATATAAAAATAATAATTGTACTAACATGCAAATTTATATAACAAAGATCATCATATATACAACTAAGATGTGTGTTCAAATAAAATAGAAACACTAGGAATGAATTATGTTAGTATTTTGCATGAAAAAGAACAGCCAGTTGATCAATGACTACAATATGATGGAATAAATATCGCTTCTGGACTTGGGTCCTTGGTTTGGGTATAAAATATTGTTTACATCATGTCATCATTCAGATCAGTATAAAAAATAAATAAATAATGTGTGATGTATATCGTTTCTGGACTTGGCCCTTAGGTATAAATTGTTTAATTCAGATCAGCAGAAAAGTTTGTATGAAAGAAGATCGCTCTGGTGTATAAAATATCACTAGCAGAAGCAACTGGTGCATAAAATATCACTAGCAGAAGCAAATAGAAAAGTAATTAGTCATACTAACCTGATCGATTTTAATCCGTATTTAGTTTGCAAATTGTAATTATGTAATGTTCGAACACATGTCGTTTCAAGTGTGAACATTTTAATTCCCCTCACTTCACAAACCTCTCTTGCGCAATGTCCCCCCGTAATACGACATCTTACCGGACAAACAGAGCCCAGATCGAGATTGACTATACATAACTCCGCGAAAAAGACTGGGGCGAGTAAAAACGGGGAGCACGTCAAGAATAGGGTGCTGCCTGAGGCAGCAATAAGGTTTATTGTCATGCATGTTTCATAATTAATACTATTATCATGTTGTAGAATTAATACTGCATGGCATCGTCGGAGCTGAGTGCTGGAATTTCCTTATACACAGTCAATGCACATTGTTACTAATTACATAATATTTGATATTCTTAGCTAGGAAGTCCGTAATTACGTGACCTTTCTTTATATTAGTGTTCTTAATGAGTCCCCAATTTCGTTCTATGCAAAGGTTAGCTAAAAGCTCGTTATAAAAATTTACCTTATCAGCTACACTTTCGTTGTCGCTTCTGGTTATAATTTCTGATAACGTCAGCTTGATGTCTTTACTCTGCGTAATCATCTCTCCAAGGTTATCTACAGATTTAAGCAAGATACTGGGTGACTTATTTTTAAAATAATTTGTACCAATATGTAAAATGACTTCGGCTGGATTTGTGGCTAGGGTTGGCTTCACGCAATGGCTCATATCCTCTACATGCGCACCCGGGAATGTTTTTACTATGACTTTATGTTCTAATAACATATGTAATAATAACATACCTAAATCATGTAATTATTACATACCTACATCATGTAATAATAACATACCTACATCATAAATTCGGGAATTCTATAGCTAAAACAACTATTTTTTAATTATTTTTGGCCGATCTGTATCCTGTTTTGTACCCTAAAAATTCGTATTATTTTGTGTCAGTGTTAAACCGTTATTTTGTGTCAGTGTTATAAGTGAGAAACCGTTTTCGGTTACCTTGCAGTTTTCCTTTCAAGCTATTAGAGTATTGTTTTCCTTCAAACTCATTTGAGATGAACGAAAACACTTATGTCAAGAAGTTGACATATATGACGCTGTCCTATGAGTGCGTCATAAATGGGAGGGGGTGGGGGTGTAGAGAATTCAATTATGTTTTTAGTATAATGTTGAAACTGTCGTTGTTTAGCCCATGCACTTTATATTGTTGGGCAATTGATAATGATAATTTTATAGTTAAAAGCACAAAATATCAATATTTTTTTAGAAATTAAAATAAAAGAAATATACAATGCATTTATTTCTAGTTTATATAATTATAGTATTCTTGTGCTTTGCGAACTGCGAAGCAAAATTGCATCGTTTGCTGAAAAAATGATAAATATTAAAACTAAAAGATATATAGATTTATTAAGCCAAGCTTTTTTCAATTCGTTGTGTGCTCCCAAGTGCTTTGATTGCGTTAGGCTATCCTTCACAAATTTGTCGCACAAACTACAAGGAAATAAATTCTTTTCGACAATTTTTGGTGCATTAGAAAATTGGGCAATAGCCATGGAGACCTCAAAGTTAAACGGTTTTCGTAATCGAAGTAGGGCGACCGCTAATGGCAGGAAAGTATTCTCTTGTTGGCCTTCGACTGCGTTTCCCCGTCAGCCGTCGAAAACTACATTATCCATTATCAATACGCCTTAAAAAGCCCTCGATATCTTCACGAAGCTCTAATGTTTTTATATCACGCTTCGTCGCTGTCAAAAAAAAACAATCGAACGATCTGAAAAAAGGTTATTTTCTATCGGAAACCTGATAAGAATAATGCGTGACATATTTTGTTTACATATGTTTTGTACATCACTATCTTGTATACCTTAGAATGACCCGAGATACGCCCGAGTTGTATGCTGTATGCAGGCTATTGGTCCGATTCTTACAAAAGCGCTTTTTAAACGATGCGTTTTTCGCGAAATTGCTAATAAACGTAGTTCAAAAACTTTGTATCTTCAATCTGTAGCTTTTAAATCGGCAAGAACTTTTTAGATTTGTATTCAGCGTGTTTTAATCTAGAAGAATATTTAAATCTATTTTAGCTAAGCGAGGTTTCTAGTGAAACTAAACGTTTTGGGGCACTAGCTGACAGCCTAATTATATTATTGATTTAATAGTCAAATTTACATATTGTCCATGAATGTGCACCGCATCTGTATGCCTGTCTATATGCGCCTGAGATACAGTTATACAATCACGCAATTAACCCTATAGGTAAAGGTACTTTTCTTGTCAGGGCGCTAGCTATCTCGGAAATTGATAATAGCGTCTTCTTAGTTATGATTGACGTTCTAAGAATGTCCGACGCTACTTATGAGCTCGTTCAGTGTGGAACATCGATTTCGTGAAATTGCATCACATTTTTGTCTCACTATTCGAGAATATCGTCCCGTTTGGCGTTAAACAGGGTTACACTGTGATACAGACCGAACAATCTCGCATTTTATTATATTCATTTGGAAATCAATAGCGATTCTTGCAATCTGATTGGTCAAAAATAGTGCGATTAATTCCCAAATCGCACTATTTTGAGCTTTGCTCGCATCATATCTTGAGTATTAATCGCCTATATTATTTTTAAGCCATTCAGATTGAAGCTCAGCATCACAATAACCAATCAGATTGATTGATATAATTCAACTAGCCAATCAATTTAAACTGAAAAATGTGATCTGGCAAATGTGATCAGGAAATCTGTTCACCATACTGTAAATAATATGTCACATACCGTGGTGTTTATTTCTATAAATCCACTGACATTTTGCCTGTTATACTGAGTCTTTTTGTCAAATTTGCCGTCAAATGACAATCCATGTTGTTGCTATGCTAGGGAGTATCGTGGGTGTGTCAATTGTAAACGAAGACTAATTAGATACCGCTTCCGGTTTAAAAATTATTTAGAATAATAGATTTCAAAAAAATTGAACTTTGTGTCGTGCAATTTTAGTCTAAAATCAAACTTGTGATTACAAATCGTTGTAATCACGCGTTTGATTTCAGACTAAATTGCGCTCCACTCAAGTTCAATTACCATGATTATTAATACATATGACGAAGCATTTGATAATGCACTACCGTACATGAACAATTCTATTTATTTTATTTTATACACTTTATTTAAAAACGGTAGCCCTTCAGCGTAAGGGTAGCCCTTCAGCTTCAAGAGGCCGTTTTTTTACTAATTATAAATATACTAAAATAAAATATTATTATGTTTTCATTACCAGTAACAGTTTGTTCTATATATTGATTTTAAGCTGATTTACAGCTGTTGTTTTAGACTTCCTATTAAGTAGTTTATTGATATATTTTCAGCTATCTTTACCATTTTTGCTATTTTCCAGATTTATTTTGTAATAGTGTGTTTTTGTATTCCTTATTAGTCTGGTAACTGGGTTTTTGCATTTCCTATAAGCTTTATGATATATAGCAGAATTTAGTTTCACCGCTTTCTTTTAAAAGATAATCTCGATGATAGCTTAGTATTTTTTAATGTCATTGTTAAGCCATGGGCAACATTCATTTCTCACCTTTCTAGATCGGCAATTTGAAGAAATTTTTCCTTCCACTCATGCCATGCAATATTCGAATGGCTGAGTCGTACATGAAATATCTTAACGCTTCTATAAATCATTTTGAAACTCGCGTATATTTAGGTTTTTAAATTGCCTTGTTTTTACTATCTTCGGCTTCTCCCTACATATTCCTATCTTTTGATAAATATATACCATACTATTTATTCCCAGCAGGGTCGCCGGAAGAATTCGCGGGGCCGTGAGCAAAATTTCTCTGGGGCCCCTATGACGTCATTATTTTCAAACAGCAAAAAAGACAAAAACTGTGCTAAGGCATATAAGGGGCCCCAACTAGAATGCAAGTGGAACTAACTTAAAAAAGGGTCTCCCAATTTCAAAAATGCTCTCAATCTGCAAGTGGGCCCTTACACCGACTCCTACATTTTGAGGGGGCCTGCTCATGCAATTTTAGGCTCTCTCTCAAGTTGGGGGCCCCTATTAGGTTGGGGGACCGGGGCAAGTTGCTCCCCCCCCTTGGCGGCCCTGATTCCCAGTTCAATTACACCCGATCTGCTAGCTTTGGTATCATCAATTTTTGTGATTATGATATCTATCAATGATTTTGTTGAGACAATTGTTCTATAATTGCTTGTCAATGTGTTGTTGCAATTGATAGATGTCGATTAGGTCCTAGTTGACTTAATTTTACTCGAGAATACTGATGTGGAAATAGAACGCACAATGCGGCAGAACTAAAGTTAGGAGGTTTTGCGCAGCCGTGTATGGCTATGTCATATAATTTCTCCTGACGAAGGGCTTTAGCTCGAAACGTCGAGATTTTGTTTATATCTTTTAGGCACACGCGAAGCAACCCTCAATTTGTTCTATATGTCATATATCTCTGGGTTTTGCAATGTTGATTTCTTTTATTGACAATTTTTGTATTGTTTATTATACGTTTTTTAGATAGGATGTTTCGGACCAACTCGGACCGAATTAAGTGGTTTAATTTTACAATTTGGAAAATTAATTTTACAATTTGGACTTTTTTGGAAAATTCACAAATGATGGGGGGGGGGGGGGGGGGGGGGGGTGTCACACATTATTTTAAATGCCGGAAGTACATGGTACACAGTAGATACACTATCGATTTCAATATACTTCTGGGATTTCAAACAATATGTGATATAAACTTAATCTAGAATAAAGTGAATGTACAGATGGTACATGATTGTATGATAGTGTATCTTCGAATGTTCCGTCATATATATTAAATGCGAAATTAGTCATAGTGTAACCTTGGGACAATACTCTCAAATTGAAAAATAAAAATGAAATATGCTTTCATAGAAGCAATATTCCACGATAACATGCATTAGAATCAGTGGTGTAAAAGATGGAGGGGGGCGCTAGGGGACGTAGTCCCCCTTCCTCGAGCTTTCTTTTGAGCCTCCCTTCTTGAAGAATGCTTGAAGATATATAATTTTTCCATAGATTTTATTCTCCAAGCATTACTTTGACTATTTCAGGCATGAATATAGTAAAAGAAATGTTATCATGGGATTGGGCGGTTACTTATGACGTCATCTATCCCTGAATGTTTTCACCCTTGGTAACACGCTCGTCTTGAGAGCTCCCGTAGTTATAAATTTAGTTCTACAGTACTGATGGAATAAGACGCTGAGCGAGTGCATATTAAAAGAGGCGAGTCTCTTTACTTGGCATCAGATTTCAAAGAAACGCATGTTTCCGGTTTCGAAAGGTTTACATTCACATTAGGCGTCTTGTGACTCATTCGATGTCGGAGAAGTGGTTTCGATTAGGATGAGTGGTTTCAATAAATATCGAAAATCCAGATTAATCTACTCAACCTAAGGTAGGACGTTAATTCGGTTTTTATGCATATTGAAATTGATTGGTATGAATTTAAAATATTAATATCGCTCGCCATGCAGCCTAACATATTAATATAGTCGGTGACCGATTGATTATTTTCACTACGACAGATCGCCTTTTCAACTTTACTCCTTAGGCCTCGCTTGAAGCATTTGCTTAAAATACGAATACTCATATTTTGATATTTATGCAGTTTCAATGTACTTCCGGGTCGCCACTTGTTTCCATTTACCAAACTGACGTTACGTCATTTTTTCAACTTTGACGTAAAGTTAAAAACTTTGTAACTGACCCTAACCCTAAAACCTACCCTAACCCCTAACCCAAAACCTAATCCTAACCTAACCCTAACCAAATTGATGAAGAAAAATCAAGAAAAACGAATATGAAAATCTTTGAAAATCGGGAAAATTGCGTAACGTCAGTTTGATAGATGGAAACAAGTGAAAACCGTACTTCCGGTACTCAAAATAATATCTGATATAAACTTCATGTAAAATAAAGCCGATATACAGATTGTTCATGTACGATAATGTATTATCAAATGTTTTGTTTATATATTAAATGCGAAATTGTTTGGTCTATATCACAGTGTAACCCTGTCTAACGTCAAACGGGACGATATTCTCGAATAGTGAGACAAAAATGTGATGCCCTTTCACTCGATGTTCCTCGAAAATTTGCTTGACGCGAGAAGTATACACTGAGCGGGCACATAAGCAGCGTCTGAGATTCTTAGAACGTCAACCATAAATAAGAACGCGCTCTTATCAGTTTTCTAGACAGCGCCCCGGCTAGAAATAATACCAAGACGCCTGCTCAGGCGTTCACTCGGGCTACGTATATACAGACGTACAGACGCGGTGCACATTCATGGACATAAACGATATATTACAATTACAAATAATACTAGACCCCTTGGTAATACAAGGCCCCTTGGTAATAAATTTAGACTATTCATTTAATAATATAATGTCAGTTTGAGTAACTACAGTGATAACTGTAGACTACATAAACTATATCGTGTAGAAAAATCATTCCACACATCGATTCCTTTAATCGTGAGTTTTTTTTTGCATAATTTATTCTATTACAAATTTTAATTAGCAGTGACCGTTTTTGTGTTTTAATTATTCATTTCCTCATTTGTCAAAAATCTGACAGATTTTGTACATGGAAATGCCTAATCGTGAATAAACTTGTTAAATAATCAAATATGCCTGACCTGGGCTGGGAATTAAACACCGATTGATTGACCGCATATTAAAGTATCGTGTGAGATTCTCAGGGCTTCATAACTATGGGATAGCGCCCTTCTGATTGGGTTGTTGTAGAACCTCACAATCGACATTTTAGTTACTTTCAACATCTCTTGACTTTTCTCTATTACGCCGGTTAAAACATTTCAATACGACAAAAGTATATTACCATGCAAGATGTCTCGGTAAGTTAGATCATAATGATACAGATCCTATGTAGGCTTTCCCCGGCGCTACTCAGGCAAGCATGGCAATCCCGTACTTATATATTATTTACGGCAACTTAGCCAAAACGTATCCAAGCTTCGTTAATTTCTCTGGTACGAGAGTTCGCAATCTAGTCATAAATGCATGAAATTGTCAGTTTTCAAAAAAGGTCATTGGATTCTCTGTATATAAGTACGCTGTTTTGCAGGAAAACCTTGGTCTTAAAACGCGAAGTCGGTTTTGAAAACATTTATTTATTTCCCACTCGAAATGCTTGCTTTGTAGCCACTTCGACATTTTGGCCCTAAAGTCATACTGTTCACCATTGTTTTTGTAAACGAACTGCAATCTTCAAGTTTTGAACTAAACACGGAAAACGCGAATAAAGCAAATGCACACAAACCAAAAATGAATGGCTCACAGACTTCAAAATATAGGTGCACTGATTCGGGATAAAGTCTTTCCAATCGCAAGGAAATCTTTATTGAATTTCAACAGACGTAAGAATCGTAAAATATAGAAGAACACCAAGTAGGACACCAATAACATAAGTCATTAAAGCGTCGATATTTCCAACATACTGTGAAATTCAACGTATAATCGTTTGGCTTTTCTCGTAACTGCATGAGCCCGCCAGTATCGTCTGCGATTCTCAGAGCTTCAATCATAAATAGGACAACGCTTTTATTGGTTGAACGTTCAAGTACTTATTTCAAATGGAAAAGCGACTTACTTGGTATCAGTTTTCAAGGAAACCCTTGTTTGCCGTTTTGCAAACAAATATAAGATTTAGGCATCTTGCCAATGACTCATTCACAGACGAAGAAATGGTTTGAATTAGGAGGAGTATACGTAAATTTTCTGACTTCAATCAAATATTTTTTCAACCATTGCTTAAAAGGATTGGTTTTACCACAATCATGCACTCTTTGTTGGCCATTTTTCTGCGTACACCCAATATTTACAGAAATTTTATGTATTCTACAGACCGCACTTTGAATTTGAATACATGTACAGGGGCGCACATTCCAAAAAAGTTTGGGGGGGGTGTCCATTGTTCAGGGACCGACTTTTTATATTTGTTTGACCAGATCAAAACATGAATTACAAGGTAATGTAAAAATATGTGTAGTGCCAGGAGTGTAGAAGGGTTGTTAAAAAATAGGGTGTCGAAAATTTTGAAAAACTTGAATCGGTAGATCGTCGGAAATGGCATTTTCAGGGTCTTCTCTACCTCTTTCGTTATAGGCCCTTTCATAAGATTTCAAACACTCTAGTTTCGAATTCAATATTTCGCTGCAATTTTCTTTAAATGCAGTTATTTAAAGAAAACACCCCCCAACCTTCGACATCATAAAGACCCAATTAGAAATTGCATTTTTACAACAGAGTTGACTTTACTCGAGAATACTGACGCGGAAATAGAACGCAGAATGCGGCAGAGCAAAAGTTAGGAAGTTTTGCGCAGTCGTGTATGGCTATGTCATCTTACATTTGAGAATATGCTTTAAGAGGAAAATATATCTCTGGGTTTTGCAATGTTGATTTCTTTTATTGACAATAAAACGTTTATTATACGTTTTTAGACAGGATGTTTCGGACCAACTGGGACCGACTTAAGTAGTGTAATTTTACAATTTGGGACCGACTTTTTTGAAAAATTCACAAATGATGGGGGGTGTCACACCCCCCCACACCCCCCCTAATGTGCGCCCCTGTACATGTACTTTCACAATTTTGGCAGCCAGCCTATACAAACAGCCTATTTTTAGTGTAAATGAAAGATTTGTCGGAAATTAGGAGGCTTTGCCGGAAATTTTGGACGCTTTGCTTCCATCTCCCCCCCCCCCCGCACCTCCCCCCCCGACCTGAAAAAAAGTACATATTAATCCGAAATTGGTAACCATGTAACCCTAGGACGATACTCTCAAATTGAAACGTGGAAATAAATTGCACTGAGCGAGCGGATATTAAAATAGCGTCCGAGATTCTTAGAACGTCATTCAT
Organism: Trachythela sp. YZ-2020; assembly: GCA_016169945.1. Lineage (NCBI taxonomy): Eukaryota > Metazoa > Cnidaria > Anthozoa > Malacalcyonacea > Clavulariidae > Trachythela > Trachythela sp. YZ-2020. Next base: position 3,845,810 of record JADLSH010000358.1, read on the forward strand.
AAAGGACAGGGTTCTTCGTATTGGTCAATTGTGCAAGTACTAACTTTAGCTGCAGATGCGAGTCTTTTTACTTGGTACCAGTTTTCAAGGAAACTCTTGGTTTCCGGTCTGCAAAGGATTATAAGATTACGCATCTTGTGACTCATTCGCAGACGGAGAAGTGGTTTGGATTAGGATGAGTAAATTTGTTGACTTCAATCAATGTAGGAATCCAGATTAATTTACTGAAGCTAAGGTAGGACCTTAAATCGGTTTCTATTCCTATTGAAATTCACTGGTATAAATCTAAAATATTGACATTAATTGTGTGCATTTAGTCGTTCGCATTGCAGCTAACATATTAACTATATGGCCACCGATTCATTATTTTGACCGCGACAACAATAGCTTGAAAATGTGCTTGAAATACCAATACACACATTTGATGTTTATGGAGAATATTGCGCTTTTAATGCTTTATGCTTTAATGAATTACTCCTAAAATAGTATTAAACTATACTATGCTCGCTTTGCCTAACAATGAACAAGTAAACAAGTAAACTGTTGCGTCAAACGTAAAATCTACAACGTATTAATTATAAGATTGGTTTTACCATAATCGTGCACTTAATCGGTTTCTATTCTTATTGAAATTGACTGGTATAAATCTAAATATTGATATTAATTGTGTGCATTTAGTCGATCGCATTGCAGCTAACATATTAACTATATAGCCACCAATTCATTATTTTGACCGCGACAAATCGCCTTTTCAACAATAGCTTGAAAATGTGCTTGAAATACCAATACACGCATTTTATGTTTATGGAGATTAATTGTGCTCGCTTTGGCCTAACAATGAACAAGTAAACACACCAACGGTGTGTTTTCTGTTGCGTCAAAGGCAAAATCTACAATGTGTTATAAGATTGGTTTTACCACAATCATCCACTTTTTGTTGGCCGCTTTCTTCGCGTATACACAATATTTTAACAGGAACTTTTGTGTATTCTACAGACTATATACTTTTGATTTGAATGCACTTCCGGTATTTAAAACAATATGTGATATAAGTCATGGTCAGTCATTTAAACTTCATCTAAACTAAAGTGAATTTAGAGATCGTGTATGTATGATAGTGTATCTTCAAATGTTCTGTCATAGATATTAAATGCGAAATTGGTTATAGTGTGACCTTGGGATGATAATTTAAAATCGAAACGTAAAAATGAAATATGCTTTCATGGAAGCAATATTCCAAGTGCATCTTGAGTATCGTCTGAGATTCTCAGAGCTTCAATCATAAATAGGACAACGCTGGTTAAATCATGAATGTGCAAGTACCAATTTTAGGTTTAGAAGCGAGTGTCTTTACTTGGCATTAATTTTCAAGGAAACGCCTATTTTCCGGTTTATAGTCTTGTGACTCATTGGAAGACGGAAAAGCTGTTTAAATGAGGGGGAGTAAATTTGTTAACTTTAAAAGCACGATGTGACCTGCTGAGCGATGTGATTTTATCCTCTGTATACACAATATGTAACTCAATATTATTTATCATGTTGAGAGGTAACGGAAGGTCAATCTTACTCTAAACCCGCAAGATGTATTTAAATTGAAGATTGGGTGTAAATTTGGCCGATTTTTATTACATAATGAGGCATTCCTTCTGCAGTTTCGGCATTGTCACAATCGCGACAAACTTTGAAAATTTTTGTGAACTTTTCCAGTTTGCAGGGGGCTGGGGGAACTAAATCACAACGTTCAGCAGGTGACACTGTGCGTATTAAATCCTGACTAGTTTATACTGTACGTACCCAAGGTAGGAACCTAATTCGTCTTTATTCCTAATTTAAATATAAATATAAAAGCCCAGGAAATTACTTTCAAACAAGACATTTAATATAAAATAATACAATTTATTTGCTTACGTTTTGGTCTTTATTCCTATTGGAATTGACTGGTATATAAAATGTCTAATATTGATATTTATTGTGTGTATTTATTCGTTCGAGCTAACATATCAATAGAGCCAGCGATTGAGTATTTTTGACCGCGACAAATCTCCCTTTCAACCATACCTTGAAAAAGTGCTTGAAATACCAATACACTTATTTTTATGTAAATGGAGATTGTGCTTGACAGACATCTTGATTTTCCTAGTTGATTGCAACAATGCGTGTGTTTTCTGTTACGTCAGAGTTAAAATCTAAGATGTATTACAGGATTGGTTTTACCACAATCATGCACTTTTTTGCACAGAATATTTCCAGAAACATTTGTGTATTCTACAGACTACTGACTACACTATCGATTTCAATGTACTTCCGGCATAACAATATGTGATATAATTAAACTTAATCTAAAATAAAGTGAATTTATTTTATTTTATTTTATTTTTTTTTTATTATTTATTTATTTTTATTTATTAATTTTACATACAAATGATACATGCATCATTGTGTATCTTCCAATGTTCCGTCATATATATCAGATGTGAAATTGGTCAGAGTGTAACGCTAGGACGATAATCTCAAATTGAAACTCGTGGAAATAAAATACACTTTCATGGAAGCAATATTCCACAAAAAATTGCGTTGGAATAAAACACTGAGCCACAGGCAGCCCAAGCTCACATTGTTGCTATAGTAATATTTTTTTTATTAATAATTTTTTATTATTGCTGTTTGTATATTATGGTATATTATGTGTATGTGTTATATCTGTTATGCTATTTGCCAGAAATGGTATGATGGAATTAAATATATATTTATTGATGGTTAGGGTACTTCATATTAGCAAATTATAGTGGAGTTAATAGTCAAATATAAATTGTCAGAAAATTGCTAAAATATTGTGTCAAATGAAGAAATAAAGTTACTTACTTCTACTACAAGTTGCAATCGACTTTTCGGTGTTGACTTGGTGTGATTTTAAATCCACTTTGAGGGGATGGTATTCTATGTAATAGTAAGGAGAAGGCAGGTAAATATAGCTCCAACGAACTCGCATCGGCTTCACAAATCCTTCTCGCGTCGCATAATAATGCATCGAATCGCCAAAAAAACAACAGATCCATAAAGCCCATTACATTTCACATCACATTCATCGTCTTCAGCAAACACAAGAGATTTTTTGTCGGTGAAAATCCATAATTTGTTCGATTTTCTGACAATCTCAGGCTCCGTGGCTGTCGATACCCGGGGATATTCAGTTGAGAGCTCGCGAGTTCGAATTACACTCTCTATTGTTATTGGTTCATTACATTGTTGTCGCGTGAACTCGATTCGAATGAACCAATAACAATAGAGAGTGTAATTCGAACTCGCGAGCTCTCAACTGAATATCCCCGGGTATCGACAGCCACGGAGCCTGAGATTGTCAGAAAATCGAACAAATTATGGATTTTCACCGACAAAAAATCTCTTGTGTTTGCTGAAGACGATGAATGTGATGTGAAATGTAATGGGCTTTATGGATCTGTTGTTTTTTTGGCGATTCGATGCATTATTATGCGACGCGAGAAGGATTTGTGAAGCCGATGCGAGTTCGTTGGAGCTATATTTACCTGCCTTCTCCTTACTATTACATAGAATACCATCCCCTCAAAGTGGATTTAAAATCACACCAAGTCAACACCGAAAAGTCGATTGCAACTTGTAGTAGAAGTAAGTAACTTTATTTCTTCATTTGACACAATATTTTAGCAATTTTCTGACAATTTATATTTGACTATTAACTCCACTATAATTTGCTAATATGAAGTACCCTAACCATCAATAATAAATATATATTTAATTCCATCATACCATTTCTGGCAAATAGCATAACAGATATAACACATACACATAATATACCATAATATACAAACAGCAATAATAAAAAAATATTAATAAAAAAAATATTACTATAGCAACAATGTGAGCTTGGGCTGCCTGTGACTGAGCGAGCGGATAAAACTCTTTATCGTTGTCCGTGGGACGCACGGTAATTACGATCAGTTGTTTCAAATGTAAATATCTCCAGACGTGTTTATTCTCTGGCAGCAGGACACGCGTCATTCGATAGCTTATGACTTCCTCTTTAAAATGATGTTTAGTTTGTCCCGGTTCATATTACATATCAAAATTAATTTGCATACATGTTCATAAATTATCTAAAAATGTTACAATTATTGTTGAAATAAATCGGAATTGCCAGAGCAAGATTTATTATTTTCGAGCAAATGTTAATACACAAATTGTAGTTAATGTAAAAAGGAATATTATTGGAAAGTTTCATTGCATTTGAAGAAGTAGAAGTATTTTTTTTATTTTTTGAAAGTCGCATACAAAATGCCGAGATCGTTGAAATTTGATTCCCGCACGCGCAATAAATTACGAAATGCCATATAAGGTCAGTGTTGATTGCTATAAACCAATGAAAATCCGCCATCTAGGCAATGACATCACGAGGAATCGATTGCCGGTACTTTCAATACGCTAGGGTGCAAAGTCGCGGATATTTTAGGTTCCGAAGTTGTCCGAGCGTGCGCCGACAAAACCGGCTTTTACAATAAATACACAATATAAACGAGAATTGCCGTAAAAGGGCTAGATTATGTCCTATAATTATAAAAATGGTATCAAACTAAAGGGATTGGAAATCCCCGTCGAATGGTGGTATTTACGAGTATGTAGTGTGTAAACCAAAGGTAGGAAAGCGAAATGAATATTTAATTAGTTTGTATTATTGTTTATTTGTAAACAATACAAAGTTCAGAGGTGTTTGAAAGGGGATAAAGCGGCCGCATAGCGTTGTAAACAAACACAATTTACTTGGCTAAAGAGATCGTAAAACGCTGAATCGAACGGTGTATTGTCATCTACATAGCATGCATTGAACCGAAGATATGAACCTGCAAAATTCATATAATTTTCATAGCTATATCGCTATGACAACATCAGCCGTCAACGATAAAGAGCCGAGATTCTCAGAACGTCATTCATAAAGGACAGAGGCCTATGGTTTGGTGGAAAACGCGGGCTGCGGGCTGCGGGCTGCGGGCTGCGGGCTGCGGGCTGCGGGCTGCGGGCTGCGGGCTGCGGGCTGCGGGCTGCGGGCTGCGGACTGCGGGCTGCGGACTGCCTCTTTATTTATAGAAAATATTTTGAATTTGGGTTGTGGGAGAAATATTGTCGCATTACTGCGCATGCCCATCTCGAAGTTTATGAAAAATACGATATTGTTATTAAATAATTTATAATAAAAGCTTTAAATGTTCAACCTTCCATTAGCTCTCTCTTCAAATCGCCGGTACGCTAGTGTAGTTGTCTATACACTCGCTTTTTATACTCTATACCCTAACATATGCACGCAACTTACTGATTGACGATTGTGTTGTTGTTCTTTACCCATTATATGCTTTTGTTGATCTGTAGTGAACAAATACGTTGAAATACCCTGCGATTAACATTTTGAAAAACATGATGGCAAGAGTTTTTACTTTCTTAACATGTACTCTTGAACGCAATCAACGTCATTTTTAAATGTTTATTGTTCAAAGTTTGTCTGATGTTTATTGTTCAAATGTTTGCTCGGGAATGCTCCTTTTTACGCGTTATGATAAAATTTGTAAAAACACATGTCAAATGAACTATAAGCACACCGATAAAGATTATATTTTTCCTTTTACATATATTCATGCAATAAAAGAGACAAAATCGCGGATCTTCTCTGAGATTGGGATGTTTAAATACACGATGTTTTTCTTTAACTATCATGTTTTTCTACATGGATATATATTGTGAAAAATATAAAATTTCAATGAACATATATCTTAACACGTACTATTATGCAGTGGCGGAAGAATATGCAGGTTGCTGGCGTAGCTGTTGCGCGAAGCCGTTGTTTGCTATGTAAGAATTATGTGTAATTATAGGACAATGTTGTGGCGTTGGTTGAGGCTGTAACGGTTGTAGTGCAACTCTCTGCGGTGGTGGTGGCTGAAACTGTACTGCTCCCTGTACAGATGGTGGTATTGGTTGTAAAAATTGTGCTGGTAATTGTGATAAAACACCACACATTTAAAAATGACGTTGATTGCGTTCAAGAGTACATGTTAAGAAAGTAAAAACTCTTGCCATCATGTTTTTCAAAATGTTAATCGCAGGGTAATTCAACGTATTTGTTCACTACAGATCAACAAAAGCATATAATGGGCAGTCCTTGAAACTCAGGTCGGCATTCGGCAATGCCGACCTAAATGCCGACCTGCAAAGCGATATGTGTAGATTTAGGTCGGCAAAATTTTGCCGACCTACTTTCAAATACGTCGCGGCATCTTTCACATACGCATTTTCAACGATGATGTTTTAATTATCAGGTTTTGATCATTAGCTTGCGTAATCAAAATACGCTTTGCGAGTATCAAATTTAATTAAATCACCATTGATTGACATGTTTACGCACAAGCAAATACATATTTTCGTGCAGGGGTTTTCCCAGTGGGTTTTCCTCATTTTTCAGCGCAACTGTTTTTGCGTATTTATAGTCTACAGGTTTAAAATAAGCATTGTTTTAGGGGAAAAATGCTTAATTGTAGTGTCTTAATTGAGTATCTTGTTACTGCAAGTGTTTGAGTAGCGTGCAAGATTTTCCAGACATTGGCCATTGACACTTGAAGTATTATGTAAAAGTACTGTAATCTTAACATGTAATGACTAAATATACAACAACAAGACCTTAGGCTTAGCTAGCATGACTCCCGTGAATAGGCAAATATTTTAGCGCTCACGATCTTGTCATTGGCTGTCAATGGAATTTGCTAGTTGTTTTGTTTGCTATTGGCATTGATTGCAATTAATTGCGGTTTATAAATACGCGTATTTGCAGCAAGCAAATTAAATTTTCGTTTGGATTATTGTCTATTTGTTTTCGGAAAATATTTGCCGACCTAGATTGATAATTATCGCTTTCGGGAGTTTCAAGGACTGAATGGGTAAAGAACAACAACACAATCGTCAATCAGTAAGTTGCGTGCATATGTTAGGTTAAGACAGTATAGACAACTACACTAGCGTATCGGCGATTTGAAGAGAGAGCTAATGGAAGGTTGAACATTTAAAGCTTTTATTATAAATTATTTAATAACAATATCGTATTTTTCATAAACTTCGAGATGGGCATGCGCAGTAGTGCGACAATATTTCTCCGCAGTCCGCAGTCCGCAGTCCGCATCAAATTGGTATCAAATTCACTTCTTCGAGAATTTTGTTGTCATGGTGGCAATTTTGTTTCAAAGAACAAATGATTAATTTTCTATCAAATCTACGTCGCGATCGTTGTTATTTTTATCGCTGTGTGTAAAGAGAAGCCTTGGCTAAATTCTGTGCAAATTAAAAGGAATTTGCTGCACGTATTACGGAGAAAACAGCCGTGAAAGGACGCCATGAGTGAACACAATTCGAACATATTCATCGTTTTAGAATCGATTTGCTCAACGTTTTCAGGTATTGTAATGTTGTAAGAGACCGTCAGTAAACGATTTTGCTCTAGAAATATTCTCATATTGTCTATCAATGCTGATCATGTATTTTTACCGATTGATCGTACGTTTTATACCCATATTTTGCGACTTAAAATTGATACAAAAACTGCCCTAGAATGCTGTAAACAATGGCCTTTGTGACGTACAAGAACAGAGCTTCTCTTGTGTTTTGGCGCGAAAATTTGACTCGCATTTAGGCAAAATTTAATGTATTTTACAAAAGCATTATTTAAATTGCATATCTGCTAGTTTTTGCACGAGTTAAAGCAGTTTTTGTAAATGTTTTTCTACTTGGAGTGCCTTGGTTCTTTCATTCTACAAGTAAACAGTAGGTTTTTTTGAATTCTAAGTAATAAAACACACTCTAAATAGGTTTAAAAAGCAGCAGGATTGTAGTTTTAGCATTTATACATCAGATACATTGAAGTTTTAGCGTTACAGTCAGGTATTAAGTCATAGTTAAATATATTTCTGTGTATAAATTATTAAACCTTTTGCACAGTATTAATTCAATATTAAAAGTAGTCTGTAAATTATTTACTGTACATATTGTGTATTGAAATCAAATTGTAAATAGTACTTTCTGAATAAGTGTAACTCGAGGTGTAGCTTAGGTTATTGTATTTTTTAAATATTCAAGTGGTATTCAATTTTTCAACTAACTATAAAATATTATTTCAAAGACTAGAATAGGATTAAATTATTGTAATGGTGATGAACCAAGCACTTCGAAAGAATCAAACGAATCACTTGTCAATTGTAACCCCCACCCTCCAACATCGAGAAAAGGTGGGAAGATAGATGTTAATACCTCCATACTAAACAATGGCCTGACTCCCTGAGGAAGACTGAACTGACTAACCCTAGCTAATCTCCCAACACATGGGGGAAAGATTTAAAGACATTTCAATTGATTTATTGACACCTAGTCAGGCTTTAGTAACAGTCAATAGAGGAAAAACGCCCCACAATTCCCTGAGGTGGGGGAGTGGGAGTTAACATTTCTTAATATTTTAACATCTATTTTTATAAACCATCTTTCAAATGAACTTTTATCAACAGGACTCACATTGATAACAGATTCTTTGTAACCTACAATATTATCTGAAGTGATCATCCTGTATAAATATTCGTTCAATAAATAAATAAATAAGTATGTATCAAGGAGTGGGGGGATTGTGTGCCACACTGTTAGAATTACAGTTGTAGGGACCCAGAGCTGTCATATGCACTTATTCCACTGAATACTCAATTCCAGTTGTCAATTGTAACCCCCACTCCCCCCACCTAGCTTGAGGAATGGTAGGGAAATGTGAGGCGTTTTTCCTCTATTGACTGTTGTTTAAGCCTGACTAGGTGGGGGATTTCCCATTAAGTGTCAGTACCCTGCCACTGACTATAGGCATAGGAAGTAACTGTTACTTCAAGGGGTGGGGGGCACCTCTTCTTTAGTAAAGGACACTTTTAATTAGCTGGAGAAAGAGGCACTTTGAAGAAAGGTTGGGGGATCATGTGCCCTCCGGTTCCTACGCCACTGCCACTAACAAGTAAGATCCTCTGGCGTTAGACAGAGTTAGAGGTGCACCGGATATCATATCCGGCCGGATATTTTTAATATCCGGCCCGGATACCGGATATTTTTTTCAAGGCGTATTAATTTTGTTTCAACTTAAAAACGGAAAAAATATCAATAAATATGCTATGAAAAGAAAACAGTTGGACATCAATACAACAAACAAAAGAACAATATTATATGAATTGGTTTACTGTTCCAGTATTTCTATTATAGCAAAGCCAAAAATGTTGGCCAGCGGTCACTATATTGATACTTCAATACTTCATGACAAACAGCATATTATATATGAAGTATGAACCTCTATATAGTCCTAACATGAAGTAGTGCATTGTTCATCATTCGGGCATCATTGCCTGCATTGATGCACACCCTTATTCAACCTGAAAAGGAGGCCCGAGTCTTGAATAAGAAAATAATCAAAATATCCGGTATCCGGCCGGATATCCGGGCCGGATATTTTTAAACTATCCGGCATATCCGGTATCCGGCCGGATAGTAAAAAGTACTATCCGGTGCACCCCTATAGACATAGTACTGAAAAATATAAAAATAGGGTGCATCTGGCAGATAGTTTTGTTAACCCATTAACTGGCAGTACCCTACCACTGGCGAGAAAAATTGTTGGGCGTAAGGCAGAATAAAATACTAAAGTAGGACACATCTGGGCGTATTCCAGCTAATGAGTTAATATGGATTCCCGACCCTTGAATGTGGGGCATATTAAATATGGGGAAACGTTTAGGGGGCTTGGCTATACAGCCTAGTCACAGTCTAAGGTTGGCCTGTTAAGTCTGATCTAAACACATGATCTCAAATATTAAGCAAATTATATTATCTGTTTGTTTTCCTGCATGTTTGTTTTTCTACACAGTGGCACAATGAAATTAGTTCCTGGATTTGTTTTCTCACAGAATAGCAAAATAATTTGCAATAATTTAAATAATTTGAAAGAGAGTGGTTCTGTCCTGCATGTGTACAGCATTGTGTTTCAGTGTTTGAAAATATTGAACAAGAATTTATAAATTTTAAAAGATATTCTTTGTTCAATAAATCAATTGAAATGTTTTTAAATCTTTCCCCCATGTGTTGGGAGATTAGCCAGGGTTAGTCAGTTCAGTCTTCCTCAGGGAGTCAGGCCATTGTTTAGTATGGAGGTATTAACATCTATCTTCCCACCTTTTCTCGATGTTGGAGGGTGGGGGTTACAATTGACAAGTGATTTTAAATAGCAGTTTCACCTTGTTGCAGCTGTTCGTTTGATTCTTTCGAAGTGCTTGGTTCATCACCATTACAATAATTTAATCCTATTCTAGTCTTTGAAATAATATTTTATAGTTAGTTGAAAAATTGAATACCACTTGAATATTTAAAAAATACAATAACCTAAGCTACACCTCGAGTTACACTTATTCAGAAAGTACTATTTACAATTTGATTTCAATACACAATATGTACAGTAAATAATTTACAGACTACCTTTTAATATTGAATTAATACTGTGCAAAAGGTTTAATAATTTATACACAGAAATATATTTAACTATGACTTAATACCTGACTGTAACGCTAAAACTTCAATGTATCTGATGTATAAATGCTAAAACTACAATCCTGCTGCTTTTTAAACCTATTTAGAGTGTGTTTTATGACTTAGAATTTAAAAAAACCTACTGTTTACCATCCTCGTACCCAGGCTTTTCCCTCTTGTGGAGATAAAACCCTGGATGGAGCTGGTCACGTGTCTCTTTAAATTTTTATTGCCTAAGGGGGTGAGGCAGAGAGTATCATATTACATGCTTCCACTTGAAAATTATACACTTTAATTGCAAGGAGTGGGATATTATTATGTATAATATATCTCGAGAATATATAGTTCAAAACACTTGCAAAATTTGTTTTTTGTTTGCTTTTAAGTTTTAAAAACGTAGTAAACAGTTTTATCAACAGACAAGTCAAGTAACCAACCAAAATTGTATGCTTTTGAGGTGTTGTTTAATGTTCTCTCGAGCACGGTTTCATATCAGACGCCTCTGGATCTAGTCTATATTATTAAATCAATCGTCACTACAAATATAGAAACCTATATTTATAATATTTTTGTAATATGCCAAGCTATAAACATGCGGAGAGCCGGAGATTGATGTCCACTCTAAAATCTGTTGAAGCATTTTACAGTTTAGAAGGTAGTAAGATACAAAAATTCTCAGGGAAATGTGGTAAATTATGATTTATGTTATTCGAGAACTTCCTTCTTGTTGCCGATTCTATAAACATGTACAAGTCTGAAGCCTGAGTGAAGGCAAAAGCCTCGTCCGCAGCTGGGGGAAAATACAAATTACGATATAGTATTGTATTGTAAATATAGGCTATATGCAAATAAATGATAGCGCATCAGGTTTACAAAATATTTTTCATACATAATTCGAGACAATAATTCATAAAAACTGATGCGTAGCCTTTCCACAGATATATAATATATATAATTATATATATATATGTAAAAATTTAGTCCTTCAGAGTTAGAGTTCCCATTGAATCAGCTGTAGAGTGTATAGTACAGCAAAATAAAAACATAATTGTACACTAAATTTTGTCTATACTATAGGACAAAGACTTTAAAATAAGTCGGCTTATTGGACACTGATGTCTCACAGTCAGACCATATGCACAGACACAATAGCATAGTGATATGGATACTTTCAGCAAATACTAAATAACTGTATTCTAAATCCCTTTTGTATACAAGCTAGAAAGACGATGAAAACTATTTAGGATTTAAAGTGTGGTGTATACTAACACATATGAAGTATAATGACATATGTTTTATCGTAAATATTCAAGTTGTACCGCATGCACGGAAGAGTCGTTGAATTTGCCTTTATCGGATAATTTTACCGTACGTTTGGTAACATAAAGTTATACTTCGACATACTTCTTGATCGTCGCGTTTAGCGATGCCAAGGCCGCGGGATATTTTACAATCTTGAACGAGATTTAACCTCTGGATAGCATTGTTTACACACAGTAGGATCTCGATATTTTATAGCAATTCCATATGTCAACATTAAAAAAATCCATTTTGTTTGCAGTTTGAATACCAGACAGGATAAGGTTCAACACTGTTAACAATCATGTCAGTCAGTCTATAGAAGATATGTTTTATTGATTGTGTTTTATATTAAAATACCGTGCGATGCGTGCTTTCCTTGGCTTGACAAGCGTTGTGTATTGAAATCTGATCCAACTTATCGCTACTTATCGCTCAACACTCCAGGATACAGTAGGTAGTGACATGATGATGAATGCGACTATTTTATAACAACAGTTTTGTTACAATTTCTTGTTGCAAATTTTCAATTCATCGCCCCAAAATACTTTTTTCCAAACGCAACAATATCACAGAAGACAACACGCTCCTGTACCACCCCTCCCTAAGTGTATTCTCAATTTATCACGCGAAATCCGGGTGACACGTGACCAGCTCCATACAGGGTATTATCTCCCCAAGAGATAAGAGCCTGTGAAAGAGGTTGACTGTTTACTTGTAGAATGAATGAACCAAGGCACTCCAATTAGAAAAACATTTACAAAAACTGCTTTAACTCGTGCAAAAACTAGCAGATATGCAATTTAAATAATGCTTTTGTAAATACATTCAGTGCTTCCACTATTTAGTTTTGAAATTCCTTACTTTCGTGTCAAAATTTCCTTAGATTTCCTTGACCATGGAATACAATTTCCTTGAAATTTCCTTGAGAAGACATATATGTTATTTACCGGATGGCAGGTCCGTACTGAAAAAATATTTTCCAGAGGTCTCAAAGAACCGAGGGAAAATATTTTTTCAGTACGGACCGACGTAAACGGTAAATAACGTTTTTATTTTTTTATCGCTTATAACAGAAAATTATACGGAAATTTAGGATACCGTTGACGTACCGTGGTCAGATATCGTAAAAAACCGCCCGCTCATGTAGCCAATCAAATTGCAGGAAAGCGTAGGATACCGCCCGCTCACAAAAAAATAAAAAAATAATTTTAGTTATTTTACTGCCTACAGCCCTACCAAAGCCCTACTAACTTATCTTTAGACTGTTTAGTGTTATAGTGCTAATTTCAAAGGCGTTGAAACAGTGAAATATTGCTGTAATGAATTTTGACATTTGTCAATTCAATTTGTGACAATGTGACTGTTGCGGCCGTTAATAGTAAGGTTGGTTCATCTTGATTGGAAAGGTCAGATTCGAAGCCGTCTGACTCTGATGTCTGACCTTCATCAACAGCAAGAGATCGCTTCATGACTTATTCATATTGCTAGACCATGCAACATGTTTGATTTCAGACATGTTGGCATTTTGCTAAGGTACCGGGGCCTCGGTACTGGTATGAGCCAAGGAAACACTATAATACTTCATGTAATAATGTTCTTAAATTGTCTATAGATGAAAAATTGCTGCCAAATATGCCAAAAAATATATTTTTACTGTTTACAACTCTGTTTACAGACTTTTGACAATATTTCCTTAGATTTCCTTGAATTTCCTTACATTTTTTCCATCCTTGAAAATTCCTTTTGGGGTCAGAATTTCCTTGAAAAAGGAAATTTCCTTGAAAGTGGAAACCCTGAATACATTAAATTTTGCCTAAATGCGAGTCAAATTTTCGCGCCAAAACACAAGAGAATCTCTGTTCTTGTACGTCACAAAGGCCATTGTTTACAGCATTCTAGGGCAGTTTTTGTATCAATTTTAAGTCGCAAAATATGGGTATAAAACGTACGATCAATCGGTAAAAATACATGATCAGCATTGATAGACAACATGAGAATATTTCTAGAGCAAAATCGTTTACTGACGGTCTCTCACAACATTACAATACCTGAAAACGTTGAGGAAGTCGATTCTAAAACGATGAATATGTTCGAATTGTGTTCACTCGTGGCGTCCTTTCACGGCTGTTTTCTCCGTAATACGTGCAGCAAATTCCTTTTAATTTGCACAGAATTTAGCCAAGGCTTCTCTTTACACACAGCGATAAAAATAACAACGATCGCGACGTAGATTTGATAGAAAATTAATAATTTGTTCTTTGAAACAAAATTGCCGCCATGACAACAAAATTTCTCGAAGAAGTGATTTTGATACCACTCTACCGGCATGCATTGCGCCAAACTGCATTAGGCAATAGGCCTATTGTGCAAGTACTAACTTTAGCTGCAGATGCGAGTCTTTTTACTTGGTACCAGTTTTCAAGGAAACTCTTGGTTTCCGGTCTGCAAAGGTTTATAAGATTACGCATCTTGTGACTCATTCGCAGACGGAGAAGTGGTTGCGATTAGGATGAGTAAATTTGTTGACTTCAATCAATGTAGGAATCCAGATTAATCTACTGAAGCTAAGGTAAGACCTTAAATCGGTTTCTATTCCTATTGAAATTGACTGGTATAAATCTAAAATATTGATATTAATTGTGCGCATTTAGTCGTTCGCATTGCAGCTATAAACATATTAACTATATAGCCACCAATTCATTATTTTGACCGCGACAAATTGGCTTTTCAACAATAGCTTGAAAATATGCTTGAAATACCAATACACGCATTTTGATGTTTATGGAGATTGTGCTCGCTTTGCCTAACAATGAACAAGTAAACGCCAACGGTGTGTTTTCTGTTGCGTCAAAGGTAAAATGTACGATGTATTAACTATTATAAGATTGGTTTTACCACAATCATGCAGTTTTTGTTGGCCGATTTCTCTGCGTATACACAATATTTTAACAGGAACTTTTGTGTATTCTACAGACTGTATACTTTTGATTTGAAAGTACTTTCGGTATTTAAAACAATATGTGCATGATATAAGTCATGGTCAGTCATATAAACTTCATCTAAACTAAAGTGAATTTAGAGATCGTGCATGTATGATAGTATATCTTCAAATGTTCTGTCATAGATATTAAATGCGAAATTGGCTATAGTGTGACGTTGGGACGATAATTTAAAATTGAAACGTAAAAATGAAATATGGTTTCGTGGAAGCGATATTCCAAGTGCATCTTGAAGTATCGTTTGAGATTCTCAGACCTTCAATCATAAATAGGACAACGCTTTTATTGGTTAAATCATGAATGTGCAAGTACCAATTTTAGGTTTAGAAGCGAGTCTCTTTACTTGGTATTAATTTTCAAGGAAACGCCTATTTTCCGGTTTATAGTCTTGTGACTCATTGGAAAACGGAAAAGCTGTTTAAATGAGGGGGAGTAAATTTGTTAACTTGAAAAGCACGATGTGACCTGCTGAGCGATGTGATTTTATTCTCAGTATACACAATATGTAACTCAATATTATTTATCATGTTGAGAGGTCACGGAAGGTCAAATTTTAATATAAACCAGCAAGATTTATTTAAATTGAAGATTGGGTGTAAATTTGGCCGATTTTTATTACATAATGAGGCATTCCTTCTGCAATTTCGGCATTGTCACAATCGCGACAAACTTTGAAAAATTTTGTGAACTTTTCAAGATTGCAGGGGGAAATAAATCACAACGTTCAGCAGGTGACACTGTGCCTATTAAATCCTGACTAGTCTATACTGTACCCAAGGTAAGAACCTAATTCGGTCTTTATTCCTAATTTAATTAAAAATATAAAAGCCCAGGAAATGAGTTTCAAACAAGACATTTAATATAAAATAATACAATCTATTTGCTTACGTTTCGGTCTTTATTCCTATTGGAATTGACTGGTATATAAAATGTCTAATATTGATATTTATTGTGTGTATTTATTTTGAGTTCTCCCAATCTCCCACAAGTGTTTCTATAAGTGTATAGAAACACAGGAAAAAATGTTTTCTATTTCTTTTTCTATTTATTCGTTCGTCATACAGCTAACATATCAATAGAGCCAGCGATTGAGTATTTTTGACCGCGACAAATCTCCCTTTCAACCATAGCTTGAAAAAGTGCTTGAAATACCAACACACATATCTTTATGTTTATGGAGATTGTGCTTGACAGACTTCTTGATTTGCCTAGTTGATTGCAACAATGTGTGTGTTCTCTGTTACGTCAGAGTTAAAATCTAAGATGTATTATAGTATTGGTTTTACCACTGAAACGCGTTCCAAACAATTTTGAATAATTCCAAAGTAGCAATTTGAAAGGAAATATCCATAATTTTGCGGAATTTACCTATTTTTTGCGCAAAAAATCAATAAATTTCAAAATAAAAGAGATTCTTGTAAAAGTTTTAAAAAAATCCCATTTTTTTGCGAAAAAGTGTTAAAATGACATTTAAAAAGATAATTGAATTTTGCGGAATAAAAAAATTATCGTACTTATCAGCTTATTTTCGTGTTAGTTTAAGATGATTTTGCGAATTACATATATTTCCTATTCAAAATCAATCAAAATTAAAGAAATTTGAAGAAAGATAAATAAATTTTGTGAAAAATGTTATTTTTTGCAAAATATTGTATGGAACATTCACTTTCTTGCAAAAAAACTTATTTTCAACTAAAACATTTTAATTGTCTGCAAAAATAATGAAATGTGGAAAAGGAGAAATGGTATGAAAAGGGAGTCCGAAATTCGGATACCTTGTTTGCTGGCAATGAAATCATTCTAAAAAAATGAAGAATTGATAAGAAAGGGGAGTCCGAAATTCGGACACCTTTTTGCCGGCAATGAAATAATTGTCAAGAAATGGAAAAGTGGTAGGAAAAGAGAGTCCGAAATTCGGACACCTTTTCGCTGGCAATGAAATAATTCTCAAAAAATGGAGAAATGATAAGAAAAGGGAGTCCGAAATTCGGATACCTTGTTTGCTGCCAATGAAATAATTGTAAAAAAATGGGGAATTGATAAAAAAGGGGAGTCCGAAATTCGGACACCTTTTTGCCGGCAATGAAATAATTGTCAAGAAATGGAAAAGTGGTAGGAAAAGAGAGTCCGAAATTCGGACACCTTTTTGCCGGCAATGAAATAATTGTCAAGAAATGGAGAAATAATAAGAAAAGGGAGTCCGGACACCTTTTTCGCTGACGCTTAATAATAGTGAATCTTTCAGAACGTAGTGACCTATAATTGTTGTGATATATTAACACAATTGTTATTACTATTAATACACTTAAATATTTACAACCCTTGAAATGTAGTTAACATGGTCTATATTCTCCACAATGTTCTACTTCTAGTCACTCTTACCAAGTATATGTATTATGTGTTCAACACAGAAAAATATATCATGTTCTTACTGTGACGATGTGATCATTGGGTCTCTTGTTTGCAAACTGAATTTGATTACCACTATTTCTTCGCAGTGCATGATGGAATGCCGTATGTGTCTTTGGTAATCCAACTGGCCTGCAATAACCTTGGTGTTTATTTCAACCATAACCTTGTCAGAATACTCCTGCGACAGAAAAATTAAGGATATATTATTTACACAATGTACCATATTACTATACATGATTCTAGATTCCCTTATATTTAAATAAATGAAATATTCCTGAAATGCTCTTACACAATAAAAAAGCAAAACACTTTGCACTGGGACAGCAGGGCTGCAGACTTAGCATAATAATGTATAGTTTCCTCTTGAAAATTTCCAACTACCCTTGATAGTTGTTTTATCAAGCAAATTGCTTAAAATCATTCTTATAATTATCGTATAATATTTAATAGTTGAACATCCTTGGCATGAATGAAACGATACAGTATGTCTACAAACTGCGATCAGGCTTTTGTTATTGTTTACATCATACCCAAATGCACCAAGTTTGATCCTGGGAATTCCTGGTGTGATACTTTCAGTTGATGATGTCGTGATAACTTTTAATGTGCAACTGAAATCGGCCTGACAAATCGCAGCATGTATAAAAGAATGCTTATATAAACCTGTAGCCATCGTGGGGCAAGCACAATAGAGTAACAATGCCATTACCCTTGGGACAAGTATTCCCATTGGGACGAGGTAATGTTTTTACCAATTGTGTTTGCCCCACTTGGCAAGATGGCTGCCGGTATCGTGAAACCTACTATAGAGGCATACGGCTTCATTCTATCAAGTATAATCAAGTATAGCTGCGAACGAAGATCAAATGTCAAGGTTCAATCGCACAAATTTCGTTCCAAATGTTTACTATATTCATACAACCACGAATAGATTCCCTTCAGAGTTTATACTATATACAATCACATTGTTAATATCATATTATTTTACATCATTGTTATTATCACATTGTTAAGAAACATATAATTTATGCAGGAGAAGCTAAAGTTTGTGTTTGAAACCAACTAGCCAGACAGTGTAATCAAATATATGACGGTAGTGAATATGAATATTTACTAACCTTTATACCGTCGCTATTTTCCTTCGCAACTTGTATAATGAATTGGGACACTCCAAGTTCAGATCGTCTTCCCCATCTAAAGAGATCTGCCGCTTGCTAGCGTTTGTGGATCAGTAGATGCATTCGTTGCTTCGCTTGTCTGCAACACTTCCCATCTTTGACGTCTGGGGCCTCTGGGCATAATAATACTCTAAATATCACTCGCTAAAATTGTGCCAACAGACCCAGAAACTACACGGTATGGGTAAATAATCCATTGAAGTATTATTGTCTTCTTCCAATTTGCTAGTCTTGCAATTTAAAGACATTTAAATAGAACAGAAAATAGTCTAATCCCACTAGTAGTCTAGGACCTGTATATGAGTTTGTATGCATTTCATTTAGGACAGATAATCTCAACTGTTTTAGGGCAAGTTGACCATGACGGTCAACATGGTAACGCTGCCCGAACCCCAATCCGGGGCGAAACGTCCGAAACGGACCACACCCAAAAACGAAGCTTTTGCCATGGTGCTATCTACCAAACCATAAAAGCTTTGGCTATTCTGAGGTGCTTATATGGTTCAGAGATAGCGCTTTTAGGGGGGTCATTGGTACGTGTGAAATGCCTAGCACTGATATTTCACAAGAAAATGACTATACAATACTCATGGTCAAACGTCAATTTGTGGCTTACAACTTCAGGTAAACAGCACTGGTATACTGTCTAATATTGATATTTATTGTGCGTATTTATTCGTTCGAGCTAACATATCAATATAATAGAGCCAGCGATTGAGTATTTTGACCGCGCAAATCTCCCTTTCAACCATAGCTTGAAAAAGTTCTTGAAATCCCAATAGACATATTTTGATGTTTATGGAGATTGTGCTGGACAGACTTCTTGATTTGCCTAGTTGATTGCAACAATGCGTGTGTTTTCTGTTACGTCAGAGTTAAAATCTAAGATGTATTATAGGATTGGTTTTACCACAATCATGCACCTTCTTAACAGAATATTTCCAGAAACTTTTGTGTATTCTACAGACTACTGACTGCACTATCGATTTCAATGTACTTCCGGCATAACAATATGTGATATAAACTTAATCTAAAATAAAGTGAATTTACAAATGGTACATGCATGATAGTGTATCTTCGAATGTTCCGTCATATATATCAGATGTTAAATTGGTCAGAGTGTAACTCTAGGACGATAATCTAAAATTGAAACGTGGAAATAAAATACACTTTCATGGAAGCAATATTCCACAAAAATTTGCGTTGGAATAAAACACTGAGCGAGCGGATTTTAAAATAGCGTCCGAGAACGTCATTCATAAAGGACAGGGTTCTTCGTATTGGTCAATTGTGCAAGTACTAACTTTAGCTGCAGATGCGAGTCTTTTTACTTGGTACCAGTTTTCAAGGAAACTCTTGGTTTCCGGTCTGCAAAGGATTATAAGATTACGCATCTTGTGACTCATTCGCAGACGGAGAAGTGGTTTGGATTAGGATGAGTAAATTTGTTGACTTCAATCAATGTAGGAATCCAGATTAATCTACTGAAGCTAAGGTAGGACCTTAAATCGGTTTCTATTCCTAGTGAAATTGACTGGTATAAATCTAAAATATTGACATTAATTGTGTGCGTTTAGTCGTTCGCATTGCAGCTAACATATTAACTATATGGCCACCGATTCATTATTTTGAGCGCGACAACAATAGCTTGAAAATGTGCTTGAAATACCAATACACACGTTTGATGTTTATGGAGAATATTGTGCTTTTAATGCTTTATGCGTTAATGAATTACTCCTAAAATAGTATTAAACTATACTATGCTCGCTTTGCCTAACAATGAACAAGTAAACTGTTGCGTCAAAGGTAAAATCTACAACGTATTAATTATAAGATTGGTTTTACCATAATCGTGCACTTTTTATTGACCACATTTTCTGCGTATACACAATATTTTAACAGCAACGTTTGTGTATTCTACAGACTATATGTACTTCCGGTATTTAAAACAACATGTGATATATTAAAGTCATGGTCAGTCATATAAACTTCATCTAAACTAAACTGAATTTAGAGATCATACATGTATGATAGTGTATCTTCAAATGTTCTGTCATAGATATTAAATGCGAAATTGGTCATAGTGTGACCTTGGGACGATACCCTTAAATTGAAACGTGAAAATGAAATATGCTTTCATGGAAGCGATATTCCACGAAAACTTGCGTTGGAATTAAATAATGTGCAAGTGCACCTTGAAGTATCGTCTGAGATTCTCAGAGCTTCAATCATAAATAGGACACCGCTTTTATTAGTTAAATCATGAATGTACCAATTTTAGGTGGTGAAGCGAGTCTCTTTACTTGGTATTAGTTTTCAAGGAAACGCCTATTTTCCGATTTAGCGTCTTTTGACTCACTGGAAGAAGGAAAAGCTGTTTAAATGAGGGCGAGTAAATTTGTTGACTTTAAAAGCATAGTGTGACCTGCTGCGCGATGTGATTTTATTCTCTGTATACACAATATGTAACTCAATACCTATTATTTATCATGTTGAGAAGATCACGGAAGGACAAAAGGTCACATTTTAATATAAACCCGCAAGATGTATTTAAATTGAAGATTGGGTGTAAATTTGGCCGATTTTTATTACATAATGAGCCATTCCCTCTGCAGTCTCGGCAGTCTGCACAATTGCGAGAAACTTGGAAAATGTTGTGAACTTTTCGAGTTTGGGCGAACTAATTCACATCGCTCAGTAGGTGACACTGTTCCTAAATCCTGACTAATCTACTGTACCCAAGGTAGGAACCTAATTCGATCTTTATTCTTAATTTAAATATAAATATGAAAGCCCAGCAAATGACTTTCAAACAAGACATTTAATATTTTTATTGTTCTGTATTTATTCGTTGGTCATGCAGCTGGCATATCAATACAGTCACCGATTGATTATTTTTGACCGCGACAAATCTCCCTTTCAACCATAGCTTGAAAAAGTGCTTGAAATACCAATACACATATTTTGATGTTTATGGAGATTGTGCTTGACAGACTTCTTGATTTGCCTAGTTGATTGCAACAATAAGTGTGTTTTCTGTTACGTCAGAGGTAAAATCTAAGATGTATTATAGGATTGGTTTTACCACAATCATGCACTTTTTTGCACAGAATATTTCCAGAAACTTTTGTGTATTCTACAGACTACTGACTTCAATGTACTTCCGGCATTTAAAACAATATGTGATATAAACTTAATCTAAAATAAAGTGCATTTACATATGGTACATAGTGTAACCCTGGAACGATAATCTCAAATTGAAACGTGGAAATAAAATACGCTTTCATGGAAGCAATATTCCACAAAAATTTGCGTTGGAATAAAACACTTGAGCGAGTGCATAATAAAGTAGCACCCGAGATTCTCAGAACGTCAATCATAAATAGAACGATGTTCCACGAAAATTTGCCTGACGTGAGAAGTAAACACTGAGCTAGACTTGCTCCAAGTCTGTCTCTTATAGAGGGAGTATATAAAAACCCCTATAAGAGACAGACTTGGAGCAAGTCTAACACTGAGCGAGCGCATAACTATAGCGTCTGAAATTCTTAGAGCGTCAACCGTAATTCATAAATAAGAACGCGCTTTTTTCAGTTTTCCATGCAGCGCCCCGGCATGTGCTATGGGGGGTCCCGCGATGTAAACAATCCCCAAATTTCGCGTTGTTTCGACTAAAATTCGACATCTTCTAAATCAGAAACTCGAATCTGTATTTGTTTAAAGCATAGCGAACCAGAACACATCATAATTTTTTAAATATAGCGTGTTTAAAATGTAAACAAACGGACGTTGCCGGTTTGTTTACATCGGGACTTTACATCACCTTTAAGGCCCCTATGTTATAAATTTAGACTATTAAATCAATAATACAATGTCATTTCGAGTGGTTTTTTAGAGTCAGAAAGCAACTACAGTAATAAATGTATATATGACATAGTAAATAAGACATAATTAAGATAAGCTATATATTCTATTTTTACAAATAATAATTTGTAGTGGTAATAGAATGGTTTGAGTGCAATTTGGAAAAAACATGCATGAGTGAGTGTTTCAAAGACCTCAAATAACACGAGTCCGTAGGACGAGTGCTATTTGAGGTCTTTGAAACACTCACGAGTGCATGTTTTTTCAAATTGCACGAGAAACCATTCTATTACTTATTAATAATATACATGAAAAAATTTACAGGAAGTGATTTTACGCGCGAGTCATGTGATTCAATCAAAATACAACAACAAAGTGGAATCATGCGCCAAGTATTCTTGCCTTAGAGCACGAGGCTCAGAATGAGTTTAAAGTTTTGAAACGAACTGTTTTATTGGAAAAACAAGTCATTTAAGCCACACAACTGGTTAATTAAACTGTTCGAAAAATGTTTAATCAGAGTCAGAATCACTCTGAATTATATGGTATCGCCGTTTCTTTGACTGGATGATCGGGGACCTGTTGCATGTTGAAGTTAAATGCAACGCTGCAGTTGGTGAAAGTGTTCATCAGATTCTGTTGAGAATTACTTATTGTGGAGGATGAAATGGCTCCTGGTTTTTCCTCTGCTGAGCTATTTTGTTTTGATATAGCCAGGGAGAGCTGTCGTTGCTCGTTCTCGTCTGCTTCGTCGTAGTCATCTAGCGACTGAATACTTCTGTGGCCAGTTATTTGGCGATGCCGGATCTCTCAACATTTGCTTTTTTCAGCTTACCCACTACCGTTTTGCGGGCACTGTGGTTGGAAAACTTATTGTTACTTGTCTCAAGACTTGTACCAGAGATGATATTTTTCATCATTGAATTGATCTTATTTACTCCCATCGGCTGGACTTTGTACCAAACTTGGTCGTCGGCTCTTCTGTTGGTTTCACGGAGAGGTAAAACGGACCAGTCTGCTGTAACTCTAGGGGCCTTCGGCTTACATACTCGAAGAAGTGAGCGACTGGACATCTTTCTCCTCCAGTCTGGAACATTCTAGGTTGAAATTCCCTGTTTTTGCAATTTAAACCGCCTTGTCTGGTCTTCGTTGGCCCTTCTGTGTACTAGTTAACAAACTCGAGTCCGTCGTCGCCTTGAAGAACGCAGAAGTCCTCCATCTTCATTTCGTGATGCTCTTGCCTTCCCCGAAGACCAAAGTGCTGGGTAAGTAGCCACCACATCGTTTGAATGAGTGACTCGGGAGTTTTACGACCGAATTTTCCGGTCACCCAGAGTATTTCTTCTTCTTCTTGGGATAATGGCCGGGATTTATTTGGTTGCTTGCCTCGACCGCTTTGGCGTAGGAGTTTGGCTTTTCCCTCTAAAACCTGCTTGGACGAGAAAAACACCATGTCTCGTATAATCGAGTGTTTGTAGCCCTTCTCCTTAAGATATCTGTCCAGGGCGGTCATCATTACTTTGAGGCTGACTGGCTCGTAATCTTCACCGTGTTTATTTTTAACTTCGGCGTAAAAACGCTCGAGCAAATTGTTTAGCTCCGTCGGCTCGTTTTTTTCGATTTCATGCTGAATACCTTTCTCTGCACACCACTTTTTCCACACACTCAACCAAAAAGATGTACTATTGGCAGTATTTTTGTTTTTTGAGCTGTCCTTCAGTTGTTGAATTGTAGTTTCCGTTGAAAAATAAAATCTACTTAAAACCCCCGCCATTGTTTACAAAAGCAATTTTTGTCGTATTTCTCTTTAATTTTTTCCCTGATAAAAGGTATTAGTTGAATGGCTACTTTCGCATTTCATTGTTTTATCAGCCAATCAGAGTGATTTGTGCTCTAAAAAATTTGCACTATATTTCCTTTTTTCTGCATTGTATTTCCTTTTTTCTGCACTGCATTTCCTGTAAATTGCACTGCTCTCAGCCAATCAGAAAGCAGAAATTTTGTCATGTATATTATTAGATTAATAAACAATGTATAATTTACATATTTTTCCCTTTAATATCTAGCAAGAATGCTACTTTTTTAGTCTGAATGCGGGAAGTATTATTTTGAAAGAGCAATGAGATTTAATTAAATTGTTTTATATTTTGTGGAAAGATTATTCCACACATCGGTTCCTTTATTAGCGAACTTTTTATGTGGCGGGTGCGTTTTTGTGCTGCAATTCTGAATTTCCTCATTTCTCAAAAAATAATTTGTAAATATTTCTGGCAGATTTTGTGATGGAAATGCCTATAATCATGAATAAACTTGTTAAATACTCAAATTTCCTGACGTGGGAATTAAACACTGAGCGAGCGTATAAATATCAGGGCCGGCAAGAGGGGGGGAGGGGCAAAGGGGACAATTTTCCCCTGGCCCCTGAATAAAAATAAAGTGTAGATTTTTCCGGACTTTCCCGAAGTATTTAGTACTGAATGCAGATTGACAATGTTACTGAAAACGTTAAAGACTACAGAGAACGTAATCCAGAAGTTCAAGGGTATATATGGAAATCAGTGTTTTAAAGAAGCACATAACGCCAAAATCATTAAAGATGGAAAATAGCTGGGGTCCCAAAGTTATTTTTTGCCCCGGGCCCACAAATGTCTCCGTGGGGCCCTGTATAATATTATATAAAGTAGCGTGTGAGATTCTCCAGACATATCTTCGAATGTTTCGTCATATATTATTAGTGCAAAATTGGTCAGCGTAACTCTTGGACGATACTCTCAAATTGAAACGTGAAAATGAAATACGCTTTCATGGAAGCAATATTCTACGAAAATTTGCGTGCGTAGGAATTAAACACAGAGCTAGCGTATATTACTGTAAAGTAGCGTGTGAAATTCTCAGGGCTTCAATCATAAATAGGGCACCGCTCTTCTTATTGGTCATTGTAGAATCTCACAATTGACATTTTAGTTACTTTCGACATCTCTTGACTTTTGTATCACGCCTATTGACTTATTTTAACACAACAAAAGTATCTCACAATGCAAGATGTCTCCGGGTAAGCGACCTAGATCATATAATGATATAGACCCTAAAGTAGGCTTTCCTCGGCGCTACTCAGGGAACCGTGGTAAACCCGTACATACTTAGCCAAAACTTATTCTACACACTTTATCGTTTTAGGTTAACGTTGTCCGTCGTATTCTATATTTGGCAACAATCTGATGTGTTGATAGAGTCTCTGTGCAGCCTACGTTAATTTGCCAGGTACGAGAGTTCCCAATTCCATAAATGCATCAAATTGTTTTTCAGAGAAAGTCATTGGATTCTGTGTATATGTAAGGTGTTTTGCAGAAGAACCTAGATCTCAAAACGCGAAATTTTTAAAACATATCCCACTCGAAATGCGTGCCTTGTAGCCACCTCGAGACTTTGGCCCTGATTGCAGATGTCGCTTCAAACCCCGTCCCCGCATGACTTGCGCGATTTATGCATCATATCCAGAGAGCGTCGGCAGAGGTTGTTGTAGGCTATAAAATATATATACTTGACGGATTACAGGATCAAACTATCTGAATTACAGGTATTTAAATGTTGTATTTCCCTCAAGTATATCATATATCGCTACCTTCACTGGAACCACACATTCAAGATTATATATAGTATAGAATGTGTTGTGTTCGCTCGGTATTAAATAACAAATATAAAAGATACCACGGCTTTTTATAACATATATTTTAATGGCGGACAACAACAAGCACTGAAGCACATTACAACGCATGCGCGATCTAACGGGAACCATGCGGTCAATAGCCCGGAAGTACATGTCACATACATACTTATATTATTCAGCTCGCAGTAGCTACATAATCTATGTTTACAACAATTGTTTTATTACTTTCCTAATCTATATATTCTAACCCACCCAGTCAACTTTCCCTGTGGGAGGAAACCGGAGTGCCCGGAGGAAACCCACGAAAGTCCTCAGCGAGAATCGAACTCAAGACTCAGAGGTGAAAGCGCTTGCTCTGACGACTGAGCCACCGAAGCCCCATGTTCTATAAACCAACACTACAGAATGCATTTCTCTAAAGAATTTCTCGAGAGAGAACTAGTAACTATAAACATTACCTTATGTAATGCCCCTAGTTTGCAACTGGTGTTTCAGTGAAAGTTGCGCTTGGAGTTCCAGAAAGGATAAACATTTAGTTGAACGAGTTGAACTCTCCGAAATATATGCATGCGATTTGCTTCACATTTTTTAAGAGAATCAACCAATGAAAAAACAGATTAGCCTGTAACCTGCATAATTATTCGTAATTATATGTCGCAAAACAAGTTGCGCTCGTCTATGACATCTTGATACAACGAGGGGAATTTTCCTTCTGTACCATGGCCTTGAGCTCTGTCGAGTCAATGGACCTTTAACCTTTTAGGTCCACAGGCCGCAATGCATCTCGGTAGTTGGTTTTTTTTTCATTCTTGAGAAAATGGCGGCCAAGAAGCAATGATTCTGCAGAGAAGCAGAATTCGCCGACTTTCACTTCTTCACGTGTTGCAAATAACGTCGAAAACAACATAAAGTTGACGAGGGAGTTCTTAACGATATTTGTGAAAAAAATGAGCGAAATCGCTGAGGTGATTGCCGAGAAAATATACTTCATATCGATCGAAGGGGTGAGCACATTTCGAGCAAGACATTCTCTTCGCAATGTCTCTCGTCCTGTTATGAGGTGCGTGTGCCTATTCAAGGGCATTTACTTTGTGGCTATTTTAACGAGTTTTTTCTACCCCGATTTCGCATTAGTTGTACTCTAAAACGTCAGGGGCCAGTTGTATAAAAAGGTAGTTAAAGTTAACCATGGTTAGTGCGAAAGTTAACCAATCAGAATCGCTTATTTTAGACTTAACTACAATTTAACTACAAAACGGGTAGTTAAAAAGTAGTTAAGAGTTTTATACAACCGGCCCCTGATCGTGTAGTTTTGAGATGTTGAATTTGATACTGTTTGATCTGTTGTTGTCGAAATCAATATGGCCTATTGGCCTTGATAGTTTAATCTATTATGGGTCAAATACTGGCGAAATAAGCTCAGTAGACCAGAAAAAGTGCGGTAAGCAACGATCAATGACACCAGAGCAGGAACTATTTATGGTGCTGGCTAAATTGCGATGTGGTTTTCTACAACAAGACCTAGCTCACAGATTTGGCATATCATGCATGCACGTTTCCCGAATTTGGATAACCTGGATCACATTTCTTCACCAGCGACTCTGTGCACTGCCTACTTGGCCCACAAGGAAATTTATCGATGAAAACATGCCTTTGTGTTTTTAGCAAAACTTCCCACAAACTAGAGTTGTTATAGGTTGCACCCAAACTACAGGGTGTATCAAAAAAAATTGCTCTCAACTTCGCGAAGCGGCTCCAGGTACGAAGTTTTTTATTAATATATATTGTTTGGGTATTTATAATGTAGAATAAACTAAAAAATTCTGAAAGTTACATTTTTCAAAACCCAGGGGTGTCTTGTCCAACAGATCAAAAATGGCTTGCGCACGAAATTTGAATGCTTAAAAGTTATTTTGAATTAGTGGGTGGAAAATGTGTTGGGTGTTGCATTGCTGTTCAAAATTTCAGAAAATTTGCTTAAGTGTAAGCCCTTCAAAACGTCGCGCAAACTAGTACTTTCATTTTTAAGAAAAAATCAGCTTTTGCATGCTTAATTTACGCCTTTACCTAATTTGCATATTGCTAGACAATAATTATGCAAATTGTCTAGACAGTTTTGCGCGACGTTTTGAAGGGCTTACACTTAAGCAAATTTTCTGAAATTTTGAACAGCAATGCAACACCCAACACATTTTCCACCCACTAATTCAAAATAACTTTTAAGCATTCAAATTTCGTGCGCAAGCCATTTTTGATCTGTTGGACAAGACACCCCCCCTGGGTTTTGAAAAATGTAACTTTCAGAATTTTTTAGTTTATTCTACATTATAAATACCCAAACAATATATATTACTAAAAAACTTCGTACCTGGAGCCGCTTCGTGAAATTGAGAGCAATTTCAATTTTGTTCAGTTTTTTTTATACACCCTGTATGATTGAAATGCCACCTTCGAGCTGAAGCCAATCAGCCACATTTTCATCCAAAAAAATCATAATACTGCCAAAGGTTTGCTTGGTATATCCCCAAATGGCTACCCTAGTTTTGTTTCGAGTCTGTATGTGGGTAGGACAAGTAACAAAAAAATAAAGGATTGTGGAATCCTAAATCTTCTAGAAGCAGGAGATCAAGTAATGGCTGACCGTGGTTTTGACATTGAGGAAGACATGCCACCTAATGTTACACTGAACATTCCCCCCTTTTTGAATGGAAAAGCACAACTCAGCCTTGAAGAAGAAGTTGCAACTAGAAGAATTGCTTCTGTCAGGGTGCACGTGGAAAGGGCTATTGCAAGAATAAAAAACTTTAGGATTATCCACCAAGTTGTGCCTATAACGATTGCAAAAGATCTCTACAAAATCTGGACTGTTTTTTCCTAGCTGACTCTATTCTTGCCTCCTATGATTGTGCAGGAAAAACAACCGCAGAATGAATAAACTTGGAAATGAGTTTTTAATGTGCACATTATACATACATGCATTTACTATAAAGGTGGAACAAATTTCAATAAGTGTGGATTGGAAACAAGAAAAATACCAATTATGTATTGTTTGAACTTGTGTTAAAATAGTTTGCTTTAACCACACTTTACTATATATCAAAATTAAGTTTGTTTTAATTGTTAAAGTGTTATTAAATAGTTGTAATTGAATTTGATCTTTAAGTTTGCTGATTTCTGTTTCAGTGCTGGTGCTTTCGACTTCATGCTCTGCAGGTGTTATATTTGTGCAGGGTTGAACAGAAATAGTTTCTTCTAAATAAGTGCCTTGCTCATTTTGCAAAGGACTATCAGGTTTTCTCAACACTCGTCTTCTTGGTTGCTCACTTACATTAGGACAAGTTAAAATTGTTGGAATATTGTTAATGTAGGACTTTTTCCACCTGGAAAATGAACTGAGCACACCCTGTAATATTGCTTCATGTCCCACAACCCTTTTGTTTAATTTCAAATTTTTATGCCATTTTCTTCCTTCGGTATAGAGTAAAATGAAAGCTCAGGATTACCGGTACGCAGGCTGTTATTCATACAAAGTGGAACACAGCAATATTTCCCTCCACCAGAGCAAGTTTTCTTTGTAGTTTTTAGTGCAAAGTTTTTAACTTTGCAGTATTGTGATGGTGGGAAAAATTCAAACGAGTCATACATAGTGTAAACTTTCCGGGGGGTGTTTACGATTGTTTGTATTTTTACAGAGCCTATAAAACTATAGAGATTTCATTTTTTTTAACTACAGCCACTATAGCGTGAACTGCATAGCTTTAAATTTGCAGCACGACGAATTAATATAAAATATCTATAAAAGTGAGTAAAGTTCATGTCTTATTGGCATTGTCGTTTGCACTATATCTTGACCGCTTCGCTTTCTCGACAGCATCATGTACAAGCGCTAGCAGCTGCTAGATTTCGTCGCTTTTGACCTATATAATTATATATATATATACACAATGAGCGTCAGATTTCGGTGATTACAGATCTGCACGCTGCCTATAGTATTAAACTACAGTAGAATATTTCTATATATATATTTTAACGCGTGTTTACTTTTAATAGCCAGCCACATCATGCATTGACATTGTGATTGTTTAGCGAGCATGAGTAATTTGATACAAGGCTGTAAGCTATTATATATAGACGTTGCTCTCCAAAATGTTTAATATTTCGCTTTATTTTTATTGCATGCATTTTTTTGTCAATGAATTCATAAACTACTTGTGTATGCATTTTTTGTCGATGAATTCATAAACTACTTGTGTTTCCTTACATTTTGAATAGCATTTGGTTAGTTTTGTTATAAAATTATAAAATAAACAGCCCCTAAATTTGCCTTGTCAATTGGATTTATACAGCAGACTGGCCATGTGCAAATTAGTTGACCACATGTAATTTATGCTGTCTAAAGTCTAAATTAGTTCTACAGTTCTGCTTAAATTGGTTTAGATTCAATACCAGTATATCATGTGGCCTGAATTTCAGACACTCACCCATTGAAGCCATTGCAAAAATGGAGAATTCTATATTAAATCAGCCCAAGCCTGTCTATATGATAATGATTAATCATATGCCAGTCAAACCTATTTGGTGTTTTTATTTGTGCATGTTTATATACCTTGTCGGGCCTTAGCTAAAGCTGTGTCAAATTTTCAGTCGCAAATGTTTTGATGAGACAACATATAGTTGCTGCCTTGCCAGTCAAAATTTTGCTTTGTGAACAGCAGTATATATATGTTGTGTGAACGATGTCTGTTTCTCTGCAAATACAGTTGCTACATGTAATCAAAAATCTGGGCAAATTTCCCCATTAAAATTGCCATAGAAAAATTGTTTAAGGGCTTAAAATCAAGATCATGCGTCGCTATATAATGTCCTCAATCACCCCTTTATGGCTTTAGTAAGATAAACTGGACACTGACACTGTTAACGTATATGTTTTTAAAGCTACGCAGTTCACGCTATAGCAACTTCCATTAACTATAAAATGATACGCCAGAAACAATGACAGTAACTATTTGATGTGTACAAATTGTATACGCAAGTTGATTTAATAGACTTACCTCTCTCGGGTCTTTGTCGTAATTTGAAATATAATTCAGAACTAAAATAGCCTAACGCTAAAACGTATTTTATTGATCATAATTTTAAAACATAAAATCGTTTATCACTGCAGCTAAAATAACGTGTTTTGTCGTGTTATGTACGACACGCGCCTTTGACAGTATCTTACCTGATGGAGTGATGGTATAGATATCAAATATACTGATAAAAAGTAGAAATTAAACCTGATTACAAATATTAAAAGGGGAAACAAAGAATTCAAAAAAAATCGCTATTTCTGTAATCGTGATGTAGGATTAAACAAAATGTATTTGGCTGTCTACCGCAGTTTTGACATATACTCCGTTCAACCATGCAGTGTTTGCTGACTTTATATAATAGCTAATTATATATTTTCATTTCAACAGTTTTATGAACCGCCGCAACATGCATGCACAGCAATTACGCATGTACAGACCACGTTTGTCCCCCAGCTAGTCGATATAATATGATCTAGGGACTAGGTTTTTCCCTTTGAAAGTGAAACTTTGCACTATCCTTGGATCACTAGTTTCTTCTACAGACTGCATAAATTGGTATACATTCTTTGATGTGCAAGGTTTGTCTTCCATTTTTAATCATATTTAATATAGTTTAAGATGCACTACTACCTACTATTTAAATTATTAAAAATATTTACAGTATTTTATATACAATATTAATCTATTTAAATTATTATTAAAAACTCTAAAAACAATTTGATAAATCTAAATATTATATAGCTATATAATTGATATAGCCCTATCTATTATTCAATGTAAATTTGAATAATTCTTCTCCATATTATACAATTTAACAGTTTTAAAATATGAAATTTAATGCTAGCACAATGTAAACCTCGAAGAAAAGGTATAGTTTTATCGACTATATTTTTATTATTTACAACTTAAATTAGCTAACAAAGTTTAGGAGATTAGGAGATACTAGTTTTAGGAAGACAAAAACCAAAACAGCTACAAAGGATATGCAAAACCAAAAGCAACAGAAGATATCCAGCAAATATAACTTTTGCGTGTGTAACTTTTAAAAGAAACCAGAATTCAAGCTACGAGCGGGATATTTTCGCGCCAAAACCGGCCACATTTAAAGGCCAAGAGGCCATATTGATTTCGACAACAACAGATCAAACAGTATAAAATTCAACATCTCAAAACTACACGATCTGACGTTTTAGAGTACAACTAATGCGAAATCGGGGTAGAAAAAACTCGTCAAAATAGCCACAAAGTAAAATAATTTGCTGAACGGCCTTGAATAGGCACACTCACCTCATAACAGGACGAGAGACATTGCGAAGAGAATGTTTTGCTCGAAAATATGTGCTCACCCCTTCGATCGATATGAAGTATATTTTCTCGGCAATCACCGCAGCGATTTCGCTCATTTTTTTCACAAATATCGTTAAGAACTCCCTCGTCAAATTTATGTTGTTTTAACGTTATTTGCAAGACCTGAAGAAGTGAAAGTCGGCGAATTCTGTTTCTCTGCAGAATCATTGCCTCTTGACCGCAATTTTCTCAAGAATGAAAAAAATGCCCAACTACCGAGATGCATTGCGGCCTGTGGACCTAAAAGGTTAAAGGTCCATTGGGGATTAATGTGGGCAATGCAGTGTTGATTTCAGTTCGAATTTTAGGCTTTATTAATCGCACAATGATGCATTACATATCATATAGATGTAATATAAGAACATTTTGATTGACTGAAGCCTTGCTGAAGCGCGTGCTCAATAACTCGATTGAGAACGGA
Organism: Trachythela sp. YZ-2020; assembly: GCA_016169945.1. Classification (NCBI taxonomy): domain Eukaryota; kingdom Metazoa; phylum Cnidaria; class Anthozoa; order Malacalcyonacea; family Clavulariidae; genus Trachythela; species Trachythela sp. YZ-2020. Next base: position 3,878,680 of record JADLSH010000358.1, read on the forward strand.
AAAAAAACAAAAAAAACACGCAACTGTGTGTAAAAACGCCAAGTTTAAAGTCTTGTGAGCAACGGCCGCAAAGTCGAAGACCGAGGTTTTTGCCGTGTTTACCGTGAAGTTTGGTAGAAAAGTTTGAGAAAAACACACTTCCTGCATGCAAAACAGTAAAACCCGTGGAGGCTGGATTCTGGCTACGTTAAAATATAGTACAGTTTGCGGAATATTTAACACCAGTGGTAGTGCAAAACAAATGAACAATTCAAACAAGAAAAATATAAACACCTTCACTGCCATTACTCTACTTGTTTACGTACAAGTTCGTTTTTACTCCTGTGCGTACCATTTGCCAATTCAGGCAAAGTTTTGAATCATGCGCATGCGGTTATCTACAACACAGATATAGGGATCAACTATTGTTCACTTGGCTGACAATAATAGCCTTCTGAACTACGATTATAATATCTATGAAATCACCCCTCATATGTCACTAGCCCAGGCCTGCGAGGCAGGCGAGAGCCAGTCACGGGCCCAGAGCAGATTGGTGAAAGCGGGCCCCCTCACTCTCTCAGTCCAGACAGCCTAGCCAGGATTTTGACTTTGGACGGGCAAAACAAACATAGATTCAGAATACGACCGCCAATGGTGCGAGAATGCTAGGGGGGTACGTTCGGGAGCATGCTCCCTCGGAGAAATTTTGAATTTCTAGGGTCTCTAGAACAGCATTTGGCTCATTTTGAGACGAGCTAGTTCTGAAGAAAAATTATAACCACGAAAAAAGCAATTTTTATTCCAGACAATGCACTTTCCCCCCACTTTCTGCCCAGATTTCAACTTTTCACAAAGTTGGTGTTTGGCTGACAAGCAGTTATGGTTCTATTATGCCATTTATTTCAGAAATGTATAATATATTAAATAAATAGGCGCCCATAAAGCTTTACATGTGACGTGACATCCCCTGTCAAACGAGGATGAGAGTTGGCATTGGCAAGTGAGAGTTTGCATGAGAGTTTGTTCAACTCTCATACCACAGTCAAATGAGAACAAGAGTTGCACGAGATTCGCAAAAGAAATAATTTAGCGCACGAAATGGAGCCCTGAGAATAACTCTAAAATTTTTGTAAACAAAATGTTTAGATTTCCTTCTTGGGTTTTCTTGTTATAGACACAGTAATAACGTGTTTTTTCTTATTAAATTATTTTGCAACTCTCATGACCCGTCAAACGAGCAAAACTCTCATCAACTCTCATCAAAATTTGAACCAGCTCAAAGTTGATGAGAGTGTGTGAGAGTCGATGAGGGTTGGTGGTCAAACGCGAGCGAGAGTTGCAACTCTCATTGACTCTCATCAACTCTCATCCTTGTTTGACCGGGGCTTTACCCAATTTTCCAGGCCCCTCTGAACAGCCCGGGCCCCGGATATTTCCTCCTGCCCCACCCCCTCTCGCCGACCTTGCAGGCATGTATTTATCCGCCGTGCAACAAACTGTATTATTGCTTTTTTAGGTGGCGCACGCTTCATATCTGAGTAAAACAAGTTGTCTAAAAGTCTGGTTGTAATGTTCCAGTCAGTGATCAATAGGGCTGCACTGGGGAGGGCTGCAAGCATTGGTGCACTTTATGATGTCAGAACAGAGCAATTTTTGGTAAGATAGCGCGTTTTGTGAAGTGTACACAATGTGCATAAAGTTAACTGAAAGCCAAGATTTATTGTAGTGTCGCATACACTCATTAGATGTGGAAACATACCGTTCTTGCGCAAAGATTTTATTAAATAGGTATAATTCATTATTCGGTATAATACCCGTATTATACCCAATAATACTGCAAGCTCAAATGATTATCTGCTATAATTACTGACTCATTAAAACCTCTTGTTTTCTCTCTGACGGGATAGCAAAGCAAACTTAAATGTTCGTTTGTTCAGTCACAAATTTCGGGCCACTGTAGAAACCAGTGGCTGTGGCTGCCCGAGAGATATCCAGGTGAACCACACGGTGCGGTGATCGCCACATTGCACTTGTGTATATTGTTGACACACGCGTGGCCTAGAGGTTCCGCGGTTAGCGCGCTTTCCCTTACCTCTGAATTAAGCCGGCTATACGGCAGCACAAAGGCACGGATTTACTCATGGTTGATGTGCTTGATAAACTTGTGTAAATTGAGATTAGTTGTTTCTCTCCTGTACTTCGAGGATTTTTCTCCGGGTACTCCGGTTTTCCTCCCTCGCTAAAAATACTAATCTTTAGGCACTAACCTTAATTAACTAACCTTCGGAACCTTTGTCAACTGGCCGGGTTGCAAAACCTGGCTTTCCATCCACCTCAGAGTAGTAAACGCAATAAACTGAACTAAACGCAGCTCAGCTCAACTCAACTAAATCATTCTTTAGTAGACATTTGGCGAATGAACCATCCTACATTTGCCACGTCCACTTGGACAAAAGCAGACCATTCTGTGCGCACCCGTCTCGATAAATGTTATGTGTCGTCTTTTTTGACCCAAAATAGAAGTACTGCATGTGGATGATATTAAGTCTTCTTATATCTCCGACCATGATTTAATCACCTTTCATTTGTTTGATCATACTAAATACTTGTTCTAGTACGGTCGTGGTGTTTGGAAATTTTATACATCCATTTTACACGATAAAACTTCGAGCTAAAATAAAAGAAGGAAGATTTCCTTGCAAGTGCGACCAACTCTTACACTTTTTCGTGCTCTCCCAACTTCCCGCGTGCTCAATAACACGCTGGAGGTGTGCCAAATCATGATGCATGTGTTAAATATTTGCAGTGGTGTAGGAACCAGGGGCACATGCACTTAAAAATGCTCTTTTCTCCAACTGAAACAATGGGAAAAGTGCCCTTTCCTAATAGAGGAGGTGTCCTTAAGACGAAGTGCCCCTCCAACTTGAAATTGCTTTCTACGCCTATGAATATCTGCAACATGATCGAACCGAAGTTTTCTGCACTCTCGGAAAAGGCTATTCTTTTAGGAGAAATCTTTTCGTCAGTTTCTCTTGTAATGAAAGCTACTGAGATTACGAACAATCGAAGTATTTTTGCTCGAGCGGTATGCTTAGTATATATATGCGGTAACCGTTTAGTTAAAAATATTGGTTTTGGAACTTGATTTTCAATTTCAAAATATATTCTGTAAATACTACAATTACGTATAACTTCAAAACGCTGTTGTTTAAAACAACTTTTATCCCTGTCATTTGTATCAAAATCAATTGGAAAATGTTCAAGTGGTATCGAAGATACCTTGATTGCCCAACATGTCCATACCATAAAATCAGTGAACTATAAAGGTAAGGGATTTCATTCAAATTAAAAGATACCAAAACACATTCAGATCGTATGCAACTGTCATGTTTTCCTACCTGTTCAAGGGTAGACATTCGTAAAAGAATCGAATTTTGAAAAGACCAAGATGTGACTGCAGTACAATATTGTGGCGGTAGTCCGAAGGCCAAAAATGTACAAATGTTCGCGTTGAGGAAGACATTCGCCTGCCCAGATGAAGTTATAAAATTGCCTACTTTAACACTGCTGTTTTTCGGCCTTCTATTTTATCATGAAAGACTTTTTTTAACGTATTGAAAAGATCGTAAATTGAAGAACATTTTGAATAGTCGACGCAGATGGAATTATCAAGCACCCGGACAGCTCAAAGCTAATTGGAAGTCAATTTCAATGAAATTATATAGGAAGTACAACCACAGAACCTTGTTATTTTGGTTCTATTTTTGCGGTCCGCAGAAAAAAAATAAAACAGCGAAAACACCTTCGCGTCGTAGTGCAGTTGCATATTACTTATCAACCAGAGGATGGCACATAAAATTTAATATATTTAAACTGCCGAAATATAGGATTTTATTTTAGGATTTTATTCCATATATTTCGGCTTCGGGAAGCCATTTTGAGAATTTCATTGGCATTAGGCTTGGGTGGTTTACCGGTTTACCGGTTTTTTTCGGGTTTGTTCGGTTTAGCTTTTAGAAAAATCGGAAAACCGTCATTACATAATTATTTACTGTCATCGCGGTAATTTGACAATTTTGACCTTAATTTACGATACTTAACACTCAAACTCAACATAATATTTAGCGGTAAAATTGCGCACTTAACCACTCACATAGTGCGCATTTTACGGTGTCAATCTTATGCCACGCATTATAGTAACACCGCACGCAAATAGTCATGGCTGCTTTAAACGCCAACGTTGGTTTGCGATCAAAAAAGGTTTCTTTTGCAGTGATTTATGCAGTTCTTTATAATTACGCAGTCAAATTATAACGTAAAGTGGTATTAAAGTTTTTAAATGCATTCCTTGACTTCTTTCAGTTCACAACGGAAATCGTGTTAGTGTTCCGAGGTCAAAAAATTACTGCTGACGCCACAAAGCCTTTAAGCAAAATTTGAAGACAAAAAACCGGTTTTACGGTTTTACCGGTTTAAATTCGGACGGTTTTTCGGTTTTTATTTTAAGCAAAACCGCCCAAGCCTAATTGGCATGCGGTATTCGTTATGCTTTATGACTCAGATTGCTGGTAATGCGGCGGTTGTGAGTGAGATTAATTTGTAACAACAATCTATTTTAGTGTCTAATATTGCACATTTTGTGCAGTATTAATGTGAAAGTGTGCAGTATTGAATATTTGAGATTATCAGTTTCAACTTCGTATTAGGCCATGCATGTGTTGGGGATACGGGTTATCTTTTTTAACTTTTTTGACATTTGTTAGAGACTCCAGATTCCAGGATCGTTGTATCTCCGTAAAATGTGGTCACACTTTCTTCCACTATCATTGAAAATGAGAGCTTTTGAATTTTCTCAATGACCATACCCATTCTCTGAATTGTGCATTAATTGAAAATTTCTTAAAATAGGCCTGCTGAGATACGTGCTTTCCGTTGCTAAATTTTCGGTCTAGAAACAGCGTAACTCTTACCAATGTAACGACGATGTAAACGTTTACTGCCTTGTATATTTCAGGATCTCTCTTTCAAAGAGACTTTATAATGAGTATTACATAATTATAGGATCCTGCATCGTGTATTTCCTGTTGGTGTGTCAACTGTGCATGTGTTAGCTAATGTAGTCAATCAGACAACAATTGATTCTGGGCCTATGAAGCGTAGTTAGTGAACGATTCCTGATGCTAAATTTGTATTAACTGCGTTTATTGAGCAATCACTATTAAGTAATTACTATTTTAGTGCATGTAAATATTTTCCCCGTATGAGGGTTTTTATTAGAATATCGACAAGGCTAGCTCTTTCTCTTCTTCACACGTTTCGCGGCATCAAGCCGAGGAAGAAAGTATTTTTAATACTGCAGCCATCATATGGGATTATTAATATTATTGCTGTGTACAATTTTAACCCTTGAATACCCTTGGTAATTACTCTGCTGACAAAAATCCAGCTCCCGTGTTTCTGAATAATGTGATTTCCCCTCGGTATTCGACGATATAACGCAGAGAGAAAAAAAATAGCTTTTCATAAGAGTCAGTAATTATAAATATTGAATAAATCACCTTTAACAACAGTAGCTTCGTATTTTTTATAATGTTGGTAAGTGTTAAAAATTCCCTTTTGTTTGACGAAATATAACAAGCTAAATATCAAACACTGAAACCATAATTTAGGAATTTATGAATTAATTATTTCATCATTTGTACATTTAGTGTTTAATTTGTACATTTTTCTATCCAATCATCCATCCATCTATGCATTAGATCATTAATTCTTTCGTATATAACTATACGTCCATTCTCTCAAACATGGCCATTCATACATTCATCTGTCCGATCATACATCCATTGATTTATTTATTCATTTTTGCAGCATGATTCGTTGTTTGAGACCAAACTTGATGAAGGTTCTGTGGACACAATGGAACTGGGCGATACCTCGGTCGAGTTGGTCATGTCCGACAGCATCCAAGATAAGTTTCACAAATTAGACATAGAAGCAGAACTCCAGATTAGTCTTTTAGCAGGTCTAGTGAAGCTGAGCGGCTCTGGCGCTTACCTTAATGACGAAAAGAAGAGTGCTCGAACACAAAGCATGTCCTTAGTATACAGAATTAGGACCATCAACGAGGAATTTATGCTGCGTCAGAATAGAGGTAAGATCGACGTGGAAATTTTGAATGCTGGTAATGACCTTCAGGCAACTCACGTGGTAGTTGGAATTGACTGGGGCGCTGTATGTTCAATCACATGTCAGTGTGAGAGCTCTGATGGAAAAGACGAGACTACCGTTAAGGGGGCTTTAGGCGTACATCTTGAAAAACTGAAGGCACTCGTTAACGTTGAAGGGGCCGCACGGGTTGATTACCAAGATGATCAGAAGGAGAAGCTTGAAAGATTTACATTCAAGTGCACGAGTGATGTTTCAACGACAGACAAAGATCTTCCTACAACATTTGAAGACGCACTTGAACTCGCCAAAAATCTCCCAAAGATTGTAAAGCAAACTAACAGTGGTAAAGGCGTTCCAGTATTGTATATGTTAATGCCTCTTGAAGCAGTGACGAAGATTTGCCGACTCCAAGTCACTTTAGAGCTGCATTATGCAAGCATAAAAGAAGACACTATCAAACGGGGCGCCCAAGTCATGCAGAGCGTCATCAACAAAAGACAGAGGTTGTTCGACATACAGAAAGATTTACACGCCTTTGGGGATTACGTCGCAGACAGTTCTCTGTCAGCCATTGACAAGTACATGGATGACATCACCGTAGATGAATCAGCGTTCAAGTTCAAGTTGCAGGAAATAGTGACAAAGATTCGTCGAAAGGAAGCAGATGTTTCATCTCTGGATCAATTGTTAAGCGAAACTATGGGTGAATCTTCGCCTTTGGCAAAGTATGAGGCTCATATACGGCAGTTCCAAGGAGACTTCAACACTGTAAATACCATCAAGGCTTGGCAGAAGAGAGGTATCGTCTATTTGGGAAAGAAAGACCTATTTATTACAGATGATGCGGACGTAATATATGTCTTTTACAAGCCAAATTGCAATGCAGATCAGGCACGAACCCAGCAAAACGAAGAATTCTTCTTACGATCTCAGAAAACCTATTCACGACAACCAGGAACGATCTTTAAAGTTGTTGACGAAAATATTAGACCGGACCTCTGGGGAAATAAACAGAGTAAACCGGTCATCAAAGAATACAAGGGTGGCCGTAAAACCTGCGACGACTTCTACGAGAAAGATGGTAAATCTACCCAAATGTGTCTGGTGAAGCACGGACAAACAAGTTATTGTAATTACAAGCCAAGTGAAAGCGCAAGTGTTAAAATAAGGTGTCCAAACTCCATTAGCGGTACAGGAGAATGCTCGGGTGATCCCATCACTTGGAAATGCACCAAATGTAAAGAGATAATGGAATATGGGTTGAAAACCTCGCTATTTTATTGCAAATGTGGTGAATCGGAGCCTTCCAAGTCCCTCTTTCGTTGCAATGAAAACACCCATGGCATTGATTACATCGCATACCCAGAGGACATTTTGCGTGGCGATTTGGGCACCCTACGAGCAATGCAAGAGAAGAATATTTTAATTCTTGGTGAAACTGGTGTCGGAAAATCTACATGGATTAATGGAATCGTCAATTACCTGTCGTTTGCTGATTTGAACGAAGCAAGGCAAGCAGATGATTTCCCTGTTCTGATTCCATCGCAATTCACGTTCACTAAACAAGGTAAATCTGTGGACATAAAGATTGGGGAGGTATCTGACAGCGAAGTGCTGCAGACTGGACAATCGGCCACACAGAAAACAAGATCCTACATTTTTCATGTTGGCGATCAAAAAATCCGTCTCATTGATACACCAGGAATAGGTGACAGTCGGGGGCTTGAACAAGATCGAAAGAACTTTGACAACATCCTTTCGTACCTGAGTTTCTACGAAGAAATCCATGCTGTTTGCATTTTGTTAAAACCCAACAATTCAAGATTGAACGCAATGTTCCGGTTTTGCATTCAAGAGCTTCTTGCACGGTTGCACACTTCCGCAAAGAAGAATATTGTGTTCTGCTTCACGAACGCGAGGGCCACATTCTACCAGCCTGGCGATACTTTACCTGCCCTAAACAAAATGTTAGAGGACAAGAAAATTGGAATAACAGCTAACCCAAATAACTATTTCTGCTTCGACAACGAGCCTTTCCGATTCTTGGCGTGTCTTCACAATAAGATCGACTTCAATGACGAAGACATCAGAACATACGCCGCAAGTTGGGATAGAGCAGTAAACGAGACGAATAAATTGTTTGGGTACATCGACAAAATACCTCCGCACAAGATTAGGAACACCATCAGCATGAATGAATCACGCAGAGTGATCGTGGCAATGAGTAAGCCGATGGCTGAAGTTGCAAAGACGATACAAGAGAATATGCAAACAGGAAAAGACACGATGGAACAAATAGATCTTCATGCCCGTGGTATGACCGACCTTCAAAAAAGCCTAAAAGTCAGAGGAGTAGATTTGACCCGTAAAAATCTTCCCTATCCTATGACTGTATGTGCCCATTCGAAATGTATCGAGAATGTAGCTGTTGGCGAAGGAAATATCAACAAGGTGAACTACAAGCAGATATGTCACGATCATTGCCATTTGGATGGGATTCCCACAGAGACCACGAACGACTCAAGGTTGATAAATTGCGCGTGCATCAGTGGAACGACCTGTAAGCGATGTGACCATAACTACATCTACCACATGCATCTGACGTACACCTTGGAAAAAGTCTCGAAAGAGTTCATTTCAGAAGATGTCCGGAATAAGATCATGGCGAAAAAGACGGAAAAAGAAAAGAAAGAGGAATTCAAAAGGCAAATTGACGTGAAGTTACTCGAGCTCCAAGAAGAACAAAAATGTATTTTGCAGGTGAGCGCAAAATATGGGGCATTTCTGAAAGATAACGCTATCATACCATACAACGATGCCATTGGAGATTATCTTGATATGGTTATCAAACAAGAAAAAGACAAAGCTGAAATTTTGCGCAACAATGACCTCTTACAACGACTGAAAAAACTTCGGGCCGAATATGACAAGGAGAAACAAATCTTAGACGAGGCCATGAAATGCGGAACAACCACCACTTCTGAACAAATAATGCAACTTCAACGACAACTCTTTGACCTGAAGCATTTTGGGGAAACATTGAAGAATATTTTCGATGGGATTTCAATTTCTCAGTCATCTCGAAACATGCACTTTCGCGAGACTGTTGCCCCAATCCGTCAGCGTTCACCACAAATCAAAGGTAGAGGACATCCAATTCAGCAAGAAGAAAATACTGGTGTCGGATTCGTAGGATGGGCGAAAAGAAAATGGAACAATTTGCCATCATTCGGGCCACGATGATTATGAACAATGGCATCACCGTGCTTCGAAAATACGAGTTCCATTTTGGACACTGATTTGAAATTTTGGGGATCAGTTCTATTGTTAATATACGACAGGTCCCGTTCGTATTGATGTTGGTTACAATTATCACTATAAACGAAAACTAATGTCATTTTTGTCAATGACCTCTGCAATCCTTAAACTTTAAATTGTAACATTAGATTTTAACTACGTTGATTGTATTAATTGTTAGTTGGTTTGTTAACTTTAATAGTATTAATCTTTAATAAAAACATAATTTTTTTCGTTTTAGCGTTTCGTTTATAATATACACTTTTTTAGAATATATTTCTTCACTGAACTAAAGTGGTAAATCTTGCTCAAAATCTTGGTGGTTGAACCTTTCTATATATTATCAACTTTTAAGTTGGGCAGTATTGAGAGTCGCGTTTTAAGGCCTTCCGCAATCTTGACGTATCTGCAGCTACATATTGGTGATACGTTTTGGCAGAATGTGAAGAAAAGTCTTTAAATATAAACGGACTAGAAAACAGAAGGGAAGTTAATCATTGAACATCAACACACCGGAAAATAGGAGGAAAGTTCATCTTTAAGCATCAAAGCACCAGTAAACAAGAGGAAAGTTTATCTTTAAACATCAACGCACAGGAAAACAGGAGGAAAGTTCATCTTCAAACGTCAATGCATGCACCGGAAAACAGCAAGAAACTTCATCTTTAAACATCAACACACCGGACAACACGACAAATTTTAATCCTTAAACATCAGCGTAACAGAAAACAGGAGGAAAGTTCATCTTTAAATATCAAGGTACCAGGAAACAGGATGAAAGTTCATCTTTAAACGTCAACGCATGCACCGGAAAACAGCAAGAAACTTCATTTTAAAACATCTACACACCGGACAACATGACAAATTTGTATCTTTAAACATCAGCGTAACAGAAAACAGGAGGAAAGTTCATCTTTAAACATCAACGTACTGGGAAACAGGATGAAAAATCATCTTTAAACATCAATACACCGGCAAACAGGAGGAAAGCTTATCTTTAAACTTTAACGCACCAGAAACCAGGAGGAAAGATCATCTTTAGACATCAACGCACTGGAAAACAGGAAGAAACTTCATCTTTGAACATCAACGCACTAGAGAACAGGACGAAAGTTCATCTTTAACGCACCTGGAAAACACGAGGAAAGTTTATCTTTAACTATCAACACACCAGAAAACAGGAGGAGAGTTTATCTTTTACCATCAACGCACCAGGAAACACGAGAAAAGTTCATCTTCAAGTATCAAAGCACCAGTAAACAAAAGTCAAGTTTATCTTCAAACATCAACGCACGGGAAAGCAGAAGCAAATTAATCTTCAAAGATCAACACATCAGAAAACACGAGGAAAGTTCATCTTTAAACATCAACCCACCAGGAAACACGAAGAAACTTCATCTCTAAACATCAACGCACCAGGAAACAGGAGGAAAGTTCATCTTTAAGCATCAAGACACCGGACAACAGGAGGAAAGTTTATCTTTAAACATCCACACACCAGAAAACAGGTGGAACGTTCATCTATATATTCCAACCCACCAGGAAACACGAAGAAAGTTCATCTCTAAAAATCAACGCACCGGAAAACAGCAGGATAGTTCATCTTTAAACATCAACTCACAAGAAAACAGGAAGAATGTTCATCTTTAAACATTAACGCACCTGGAAACACAAGGAAAGTTCATCTTTAAACATCAGCGCACCAGAAAATAGGAAGAATGTTCATCTTTAAACATTAACGCGCCAGGAAGCACGAAGAAAGTTCATCTTTAAACATCAAGGCACTAGAAAAGAGGAAGAAAGTTCATCTTTAAACATCAACGCACCAGAAAACAGGAGGATATTTCTTCTTTAAACATCAACGCACCTGGAAACACGAGGAAAGGTACATCAACACACCAGAAAACAGGAGAAAGTTCATCTTTAAACATCAACGCACCGGAAAACAGGAGGATAGTTCATCTTTAAACATCAACGCACCATAAAATGGGAACAAAGTTCATCTTTAAACAATAACGCACCCGAAAACACAAGGAAAGTTCATCTTTAAATATCAACGCGCCAGGAAGCACGAGGAAAGTTTATCTTTAAACATCAACGCACTAGAAAACAGGGAGAAAGTTCATCTTTAAACAACAACGCGCCAGCCAGGAAGCACGAGGAAAATTCGTCTTTAAACATCAGCGCACCAGAAAACAGGAGGAAAGTTCATACTTAAACATCAACGCACCGCAAAACAGGAGGATAGTTTTTCTTTGAACATCAACGCACCTGGAAACATGAGGGAAGTTCGTCATTAAACATCAACACACCAGAAAACAGGATAAAGTTCATCTTTAAACATCAACGCACCTGGAAACACAAGGAAAGTTCATATTTAAGCATTGACGCACCTGGAATCGAAACACAAGGAAAGTTCATCTTTAAACATCAACGCACTAGAAAACAGGAAGAACGTTTTTAAACAAGAACGCGTCAGAAAACAGGAGGAAACTTCATTTTTAAAATTTAACGCACCAGGAAACAGGAGGAAAGTTCATCTTTAAACTTCAACGTACTAGAAAACAGCAAGAAAGTTCATCTTTATACATCAACGCACTAGGAAATAGGAAGAAAGTTTATCTTTAAACAACAACGCACTAGAGAACAGGACGAAATTTAATCTTTAAACATCAACGCACCAGACAACAGCAGGAAGAAAGTTAATTTTTAACAATTAACGCACCTGGAAACACAAGGAAAGTTTATCTTTAGACATCATCGCGCCAGAAAGCAGGAGGAAAGTTTATCTTTAAACATCAACGCGCCAAGAAGCACGAGGAAAATTCATCTTTAAACGTAAACGCACTAGAAAACAGCACGAAGACATTCATCTCTAAACATCAACGCACTAGAAAGCAAGACGAAATTTCATCTTTAAATATCAACGCGCCAGGATGCACGAGGAAAGTTCATCTTTAAACATCAACGCACTAGAAAACAGAAAGAAAGTTCATCTTTAAACATCAACGCACTCGAAACAGAAAGAAAGTTCATCTTTAAATATCAACGCACAAGAAAACAACAGGAAGAAATTTCATTTTTAACCATTAACTCACCTGGAACCACAAGGAAAGTTCATCTTTGAACATCAACGCACCTGGAAACAAGAGGCATGTTCATCTTTAAACATCAACGCACTAGAAAACAGGAGGAAAGTTCATCTTTAAACATCAACGCACTAGAAAACAGGAGGAAAGTTCATCTTTAAACATTAACGCACCGGAAACACGAGGCATGTTCATCTTTAAACATCAACGCACTAGAAACAAAAATAAAGTTTATCTTTAAACATCAACGCACTAGTAAACAGTAGGAAAGTTCAACTTTAAACATTAACGCACCAGAAACAAAAATAAAATTCAATTTTAAACATTAACGCACCAGAGAACAGGAGGAAAGTTCATCTTTAATTATCAACACACCAGAAAACTGGAGGAAAGTTCATCTTTAAACATTAACGCACTAGAAAACAGTAGGAAAGTTCATATTTGGATATCAACGCACCAGAAAATAGGAGGAAAGTTTATTTTTAAACATGAATGCACTAGAAAACGGAAAGAAAGTTCATTTTTAAACATCAACGCACCAGGAAGCACGAGAAAACTCATATTTATATGTTAACGCAGCTGGAAACACGAGGAACAGAGGAAAGTTCAACTTTAAACATTAACGCACCTGGAAATTAACACGAGGAAACTGGAGTAACGTTCATCTTTAAACATCAACCCAGCAGAAAAAACGAAGGAACTAATATAGAAAGCGCTAGTATACACGCTTTAATAATTTCGTAGCCTTGCTGCTCTGTCAAAAATTACCTCTCCGGATGTTTTACCGAATTTTGTCATATATTCATCCTTGTCACACTCGCATTTAAGTACGCAATTACACTTTTTGGTGTTAAATCTATTTTAGCTTTGAAAGGTGGTGCTTTGTTCAATTATTTCGCCATAGTTTCGATTTTCCATAGTCAAGATTTTACATCTCGCGTTCCACCAGAAATGCAAATTGTGCACGAATTACGTTTTTTTAACCAAAATTGTTTGATTAATGGCTTTTTAAGACTTTAAAGTCTTAGTTAGTGTCTTAGTCTTAGTTAATCAACAATTTACTGAGTTATTTCTAGCTTCACTATCGAGGGGCAAAGTCACATATTGCTCGTCGCGATTGAGTTTGTTGCTTGCCTTGAATTGGATAGCATTCGGTTGAAATTACTCGTTTACATCCAGCATGCAGAATTGGCGTTCTCTTATAACATTCAAAGTGAATTTTAAAGTAACTATTAAGTGATCGAAATAGATTATTGACATGACAATAAAAATTATTACTTGTTCCCCTCCACCTTAAGCTAATTTAGCTAACCATGTTATTTGCACGCACACATTACGTGGCAATGTAAGGATCATACGCACGCACGTGAACAGAAGGGAAGTGAATTCCAGAACAAAGTCCAGGCGCGCTTGCAATTTCCCGCCACTAGACGACCCGCTTCACACTTCAGTGGTTCCTGAAATTTACATCATAATTCAGGTATTATTTTACTAATTCTTTAATTCCCATGTCGTCTTATTTGCCTGCAATTCTTATTTTGGGGCATTCATTCGTTGGTCGGTTAAAACACGACCTAGAAAATGGTTGTGTTTGTTTGTGTTTGTGTTTGTGTTTGTGTTTGTGTTTGTGTTTGTGTTTGTGTTTGTGTTTGTGTTTGTGTTTGTGTTTGTGTTTGTGTTTGTGTTTGTGTTTGTGTTTGTGTTTGTGTTTGTGTTTGTGTTTGTGTTTGTGTTTGTGTTTGTGTTTGTGTTTGTGTTTGTGTTTGTGTTTGTGTTTGTGTTTGTGTTTGTGTTTGTTGTCGCACCGTTGAAACGAACATGGACTGGACTGGACATGTAAAACATGGACTGCCGTTGAAACGAACATGGACTGGACTGGACATGTAAAACATGGACTGGACTGGACTTGTAAAACATGGACTTGTAAAACGTGGACTTGTAAAACGAGGATTTGTAAAACGTGGACTTGTAAAATATATGCATTCAAATATATATCGGGAGTTAGGGGCCGATTACATGGGCGAGTTGTCCCGGCTAAGCGAGTTGGCTCGCTTTGCCGAGTTGACACGCTTCGTATATGTATTCCCTATTATTTCGACATTACGATTACATGGCTAGCGAGTTGTCCCGCCTAGCCGGGATCCCGCTTGTGGCTTGCCGAGTTACTCGCTTAGGCGGGATGAAAATTGCCATGTAATCGCTTCAACTCGGCAAACCGGGCTGAGATATGGTCAACGCGCGGTCATTTTGTTAAAAATATTGATAAATAACGTTACAAGAAACTCAAATTAGTATCAAAATGATGTTTTTGTGCTTTAGTAAGCGATTCAAAGTCTTCAAGAGCGAAACGACTGCATTTTACCAGATAAAAGCGAAGAAAACTATGTTATGGGCATTTCTCATTGTAAATACAGCATCTAACTCCAGCCTATACGTGAAGAAGCCCTTAATTGCAGTATGTAAACAATTTTCTTTCTAAAACTAGCAAAACTTAACAATTTGCTATTTATAACTCGTCTCGCCTTAGCGGGTCAACTCGGTTAGCCGGGACAACTCGGCCCATGTAATCGGCCCCTAAATAGGCACCATTGACAGAAGTTCCGGGAAGCTCATTAATGATTGAAATTGCGTAGAACGAAGCGAAGAGCGGGAGGGATTTTAACAACTGTGTTAAAAGTTCCTAAGCCGCGCACCATATTGCACCGCGTTCGTCGACCAAGAAACTATAGAACTCATAATTTTGCCTCCTTAATTACTAAAAAAAAAACCCTGAAAAATTGACCACATATAGTCGGTATACAAGTGCATGAAGAACTTGGTATGCACCTATAGAGTATAGAGTAATATATTCACTAAGCGTTCAGATACACCTAACTGTCCTACTCGAAACCCGCAGAGTGCAGTGCAGCATAACACAGTTTTGAAGCACCATTTTTTGGAACTTCTATAGGTGAAAGAACATTCCTATGGAGTGACAAAAACATGAAATGACTTGGACAACGTCCTTAATGCAAATAACAACACTTAACAAATTCAATATTAGAAAATAAATCAAAATATACAGAACTACTGGTATAGAGAATTCTTTATATTATAGAGAATTCTATATTAGAAAATTAAGAAAATAAAATTAAGAAAATTTCTATGACTATGGACTATATTATTTAAATTAAGAAAACTTTAATAATTGTACATTTTAAACTTTTTAAACTTAGTATATATTAAAAAAATTTTACCTGAAATTTTGAAATATATAAATTTTTCACCATGCACATTTCTGCATACATTGTCGCAGAACTTTTATTAGCATTTTTTGTAATTGAATGTTGAAAAAACCTGTTTGGCAACACACAGTAAAAGTGTATAAAAAACTTTACAAACAAACGAAACTAAAAACAAAATATCTTTGTCCTTAGTGCCTTACTATAATCATATCCAATCATATCCAATCATCCATGTCAAAGGAAAACTTGGCTAAATAAATGCGCTGATAACATTGAAGGCTTTTTTGCTCAATAAACTAGAAATATATTTTGCGAATCAAACGGTAGATAAATTATTGATAAATGGCAACAGTTAATATACCTTTAATTGCTTTAAAAGTCTGCTAAGTTAGTAGTGGCTGCGGTATGCCCAACAAACTGCAAAAACTAAAGATATTTCCATTTCTTTATTTTATTTTGATTTACTGTAATGAATTAAATTTGTAAAATTCCACAACTTTTCAATATACACGCGTAAAAATTGATCAGGTTGATGCAATATTGTTCGCTGAACAACTCTTGAATAATACTGTTATCAAGGTTGAACAACGTTGTTGAAATGACAATGTTGTTCAATATTGTTTCATCAACATTGTTCGTTGTTGATGAATGAACAATAGTTGAACAATGTTGTTGGAACAAGGGTTCGACAATACTTGATGTAACAAGCTTGCTAAAGGTTGTCAGAACAATGTTGTTCAGCACTGTTGAAACATCATGCCAAAACACTATTGTTATGACAAGTGAGAACAATATTGATGGATAAACAACTTGTTTTTAGTTGTTGAAACAATTATCAACAATGCTATTAATATTAGAGAGTAATTTGAAATTTTGAAATGGACGAAACCTGATTTTATTGGTTGTTGCTAAGCGTTGTGATATAGAGCGGACGATTACAGCGAAACTGTGGCGAAAGCAAGAAAAACGGACTTTTATTACAGTAAATTTTAACAGCAAAATGTCGTTTACTTTAAAGTTTGGTTATTTTTGAAGATTGAAGAGGAAAATACTGAAGAAATAGGTTGGTAAGTGTTTTATTTTGAAGTAAAGTTAGTTAAAACAATACTGCTTTTTGTTTTATGTCTTACTGTAAGACACTAAAACACATGTACAGACGTACAGTACAGTTTACTTCAAGGCCAAATTTTTGTTCAAACGTTTCTTCTGAGTGACCCACTGACAGTAATGTTTCTGTCAGAGATCTTTCATGCAGTCAAATGGGAATTATCCTATACTTTCAAATTTAAAGTATGGCCAAAATATCATATGGGCAAACAAAATTTCTTCTCAGTTGCTATATTAAACATGCCCTGCTGCCCTGACCTCCCTCCCTCCCAATTATCGTCTGCTGTCTGTCACTTTGATCCTGACTGGTGTCAGTACCTTGTCTGCCACGACAACCCCACTTCAATGTAGAGATTCATAGTACAGTATTAACAGTTAACCAAGTACTCAATCCTTTTATGCGATAGGTGAACTATAGGCAGGTCAGATCATATAGTGCATATATGTGTGCAGTTAACTGTAGTTAGTATAATCTTCCCTGTGCTAAACAGGTTGACTTGTCATGGATGGGATGGAGGAGGCTACTGTGATTCCTCGCCTGCTTATGGGGGCTAATGATCTTTATGTCCAAATGTAATTAGTTATATTTTTATCTCTCTGTAGTGTTGAGTATGAAAATATGATCTATGAATATATCAGACTAATGATCGTGGTGATCTTTCGGCTTTCCCCTCAGTGGAGAGGCTATATGGCACAGGCAACTAGTCATGCTTAGATCATAAAGGTTTGAGAAGTTTAAACAATTATAGATTTGTATAGCATGACCCGGCCATCACTATGGCTACCTTTGCCACTGCTTAAAATGAATGAAAAACAAATTTGATCCGAGATTATGAGATGTCCCATATAGTCTATGAATTTCAGCATGTATTTCCCTTGTATGGCCTACAAACCACTGGTCAAGGCATGGCGTGACCCATGTAGAATTTGGTGCAAAATTTCCTCAGGTGGCACCAGGGACATACGACATTTTAAAAAACATGTCATTGGGGCTGGGGCCCACCATAAACATTGCAAAAGACCATTTTGTGAATGAATGACTATTGTATATAATCCTAATTTATAGGAGTTGTGAGTTGCTAAACATCCTATGTGGAGTGAAACTTTGGCAGATTTACAGAAATATCATGAATCATTATCAAACAAAGAAACTAGTGATTCTTCAGGTGGATTGAAACTGGATGTTCTCACAATGGGAAAGAAAATGTTAACTTTAATTAAATGTGAGGTTAAAAATATTACTTTCAAAGGATGCAGACAGAAGATTGATACTCATAAGTGATTGAAATACAGGGTTGGCCAGTTAATTTTAATTTATTCTACTTCAGCCAACAACACCATTTAGTGAGATATTTGATGTTGATTACTGTGTATAAGTTTCACCCCTTCATTTCAGGTTGAATAATCATTTGAATTGACTGGAATTCCAAGGGTCTGGTTAGGTCATGCAGTATTTCAATTCAAATAATTACTTAACCTAAAAAATATTCTTGAATTTGACATAGAATAGACTACATTAACTATTATTATTAAAAATAGTTTTAAAATGCTGGATAAACGTTTTGTTATCATGAAACAAGCTGATTTCAGGTTGTAATTGCATGATTATTTCATTGAACTATTGAAGTAATAGAAAGATAATTGCAGCAACTTCTAGAAAACCAGTAATTGGTTTAAATTGCACCGTGCAGTCGTTGTACGCCCTGTCTACCCCCAAGCCGTACACAGGCAGGGACTCGGGGGCAAGAAATGGAATTTACATTGACTGGGGCATGATAATGTGGAATATATTTCCTCCTCCAAGCTCTTAATTGTGCAATGATTGTTAATTCTTTATTAAAGAACATATAATATAGAATGTACCCTTGGAGTTAAATAAATATGTTAAATATGTGTTTCAGCCATTTAATAATTAAACAATAGAGTACTTAGTTTTTGTTAATATATATCAAATAATACAGATTTTATAACATGTCAAACATTTATTATTTATATTGCAAAAATGAAATGATTGTGAACTGTGCTTTTACCTCTATTTGATTTGGATTCTTTTCAGGCCGGTAATGCTCGCAGCATAGTTTATATTTAATAGTTAAACTATGTTGGCAACTTGCAGCCATATTTTTCTGGCTTTTCAGCACGTTGGAAAGCTACAATTACAGGTAAACTATGTCAAGCATTCCTCTTTTCAGTTGCTAATTCATTTGCAATTTTCCTAATTACCTTTGCAATTTCAAAACGTTTGTTGCAAATCCCTTGAGGAAATTTGCAATGTTCCTGGAACATGGGATTTTACAACGATTTTTTTGCGAATTGAAAAGGTAATTAGGAAAATTGCAAATGAATTAGCAACTAAAAAGAGGAACGCTTCCCCCCCTGATGGCCCTGAAATCAGACCCGAACTGAGTTGTTCTAACAAGCTGAATATACTTGTCATCGTGGCTGTTTTGGCATTGTTAAAACAATGCTTTTCACAGCTGTTGACAATAAAAAACATGAATGATATCATGTTGATTTGTGTTGTTCCAACAACATTGTTCATCTTGCTGGATACTGTTAAAACAGCATTGAACAAACATGTCAACAAGGCTGTTTTCGCATTGTTAAAACAATAAAAAACATCGATGATATCATGTTTATTTGTGCTGTCCCAACAACATTGTTCAAACCTTGTAACAACCGTAAATTTACAATATTGTTTCGACAGGCATGAACAACATTGTTGACAACTTGTCCGGGGGGTGCAGCACAACATTGTTCAACCTTGATGGGAACAATGTTGAACAAGTTGATGAAATGTTGCATCAACTTGTTGATTAATTGATCAGGTTGATGCAATATTGTTCGCTGAACAACGCTTGAACAATACTGTTATCAAGGTTGAACAACGTTGTTGAAATGACAATGTTGTTCAATATTGTTTCATCAACATTGTTCGTTGTTGATGAATGAACAATAGTTGAACAATGTTGTTGGAACAAGGGTTCGACAATACTTGATGTAACAAGCTTGCTAAAGGTTGTCAGAACAATGTTGTTCAGCACTGTTGAAACATCATGCCAAAACAATATTATGACAAGTGAGAACAATATTGATGGATAAACAACTTGTTTTTAGTTGTTCAAACAACTATTCAACAATGCTGTTAATATTAGACAGTAATTTGAAATTTTGAAATGGACGAAACCTGATTTCATTGGTTGTTGCTAAGCGTTGCGATACAGAGCGGACGATTACAGCGAAACTGGCGAAAGCAAGAAAAACGGACTTTTATTACAGAAAAATGTCGTTTACTGTAAAGTTTGGTTATTTTTGAAGATTGAAGAGGAAAATACTGAAGAAAATAGGTTGGTAAATGTCTTATTTTGAAGTAAAGTTCGTTAAAACAATACTGCTTTTTGTTTTATGTCTTATGACACGAAAACACATGTTCAGACGTACAGTACAATTTACTTCAAGGCATTGCATTTAAAAAATTTCAGTATGAAACCACGAGCACTCTGAAATAGCTGTAACAATGCGCTTTGCAAATTTTTGTTCAAACGTTTCTTCTGAGTGGCCCACTGACAGTAATGTTTCTGTCAGAGATAACTCTGAACAGATATCTTTCATGCAGTACTGGGAATTATCCTACTTTCAAATTTAAAGTATGGCCAAAATATCATATGGGCAAACAAAATTTCTTCTCATTCGCTCTATTAAACATGCCTTGCGGCCCTGACTGGTGTCAATACCTTGTCTAGTTGTCTGCCAAGACAACCCCACTTCAATGTAGAGATTCATAGTACAGTATTAATTAACAGTTAACCAAGTACTCAATCTACACCAGAATGTATTGGGATTTTCCTTTTATGCGATAGGTGAACTATAGGCAGGTAAGATCATAGAGTGCATATATGTGTGCAGTTATCTGTAGTTAGTATAACCTTTCCTGTGCTAAACAGGTTGACTTGTCATGGATGGGGATGGAGGAGGCTACTATGATTCCTCGCCTGGTTATGGAGGCTAATATTAATCATCTTTATGCCCAAATGTAATTAGTTATATTTTTATCTCTCTGTAGTGTTGAATATGAAAACATGATCTATGAATATATCAGATAAATTATTGTGGTGATCTTTCGGTAAGTAATTTTGGCTTTCCCCTCAGTGGAGAGGCTGTATATAGCACAGGCAACTAGTCATGCTATGGTAAATAACCATGCACTTAGTCTGAAAACAATATATCATAAAGGTTTGAGCAGTTTAAACAATTATAGATTTGTATAGCATGACCTGGCCATCACTTAATGGCTACCTTTGCCACTGCTTAAAATGAATGAAAAACAAATTTGATCCTAGATTATGAGATGTCCCATATAGTCTATGAATTTCAGCATGTATTTCCCTTGTATTCAACAAACCACTGCTAAAGGCATGGCATGACCCATGTAGAATTTGGTGCAAAATGTCCTCAGGTGGCACCTGGGACATACGAAATCTTAAAAAACATGTCATTGGGGCTGGGGCCCACCATAAACATTGCAAAAGACCATTTTGTGAATGAATGACTATTGTATATAATCCTAATTTATAGGAGTTGTGAGTTGCTAAACATCCTATGTGGAGTGAAACTTTGGCAGATTTACAGAAATATCATGAATCATTATCAAACAAAGAAACTAGTGATTCTTCAGGTGGATTGAAACTGGATGTTCTCACAATGGGAAAGAAAATGTTAACTTTAATTAAATGTGAGGTTAAAAATATTACTTTCAAAGGATGCAGACAGAAGATTGATACTCATAAGTGATTGAAATACAGGGTTGGCCAGTTAATTTTAATTTATTCTACTTCAGCCAACAACACCATTTAGTGAGATATTTGATGTTGATTACTGTGTATAAGTTTCACCCCTTCATTTCAGGTTGAATAATCATTTGAATTGACTGGAATTCCAAGGGTCTGGTTAGGTCATGCAGTATTTCAATTCAAATAATTACTTAACCTAAAAAATATTCTTGAATTTGACATAGAATAGACTACATTAACTATTATTATTAAAAATAGTTTTAAAATGCTGGATAAACGTTTTGTTATCATGAAACAAGCTGATTTCAGGTTGTAATTGCATGATTATTTCATTGAACTATTGAAGTAATAGAAAGATAATTGCAGCAACTTCTAGAAAACCAGTAATTGGTTTAAATTGCACCGTGCAGTCGTTGTACGCCCTGTCTACCCCCAAGCCGTACACAGGCAGGGACTCGGGGGCAAGAAATGGAATTTACATTGACTGGGGCATGATAATGTGGAATATATTTCCTCCTCCAAGCTCTTAATTGTGCAATGATTGTTAATTCTTTATTAAAGAACATATAATATAGAATGTACCCTTGGAGTTAAATAAATATGTTAAATATGTGTTTCAGCCATTTAATAATTAAACAATAGAGTACTTAGTTTTTGTTAATATATATCAAATAATACAGATTTTATAACATGTCAAACATTTATTATTTATATTGCAAAAATGAAATGATTGTGAACTGTGCTTTTACCTCTATTTGATTTGGATTCTTTTCAGGCCGGTAATGCTCGCAGCATAGTTTATATTTAATAGTTAAACTATGTTGGCAACTTGCAGCCATATTTTTCTGGCTTTTCAGCACGTTGGAAAGCTACAATTACAGGTAAACTATGTCAAGCATTCCTCTTTTCAGTTGCTAATTCATTTGCAATTTTCCTAATTACCTTTGCAATTTTCAAAACGTTTGTTGCAAATCCCTTGAGGAAATTTGCAATGTTCCTGGAACATGGGATTTTACAACGATTTTTTTGCGAATTGAAAAGGTAATTAGGAAAATTGCAAATGAATTAGCAACTAAAAAGAGAACGCTTCCCCTGATGGCCTGAAATCAGACCCGAACTGAGTTGTTCTAACAAGCTGAATATACTTGTCATCGTGGCTGTTTTGGCATTGTTAAAACAATGCTTTTCACAGCTGTTGACAATAAAAAACATGAATGATATCATGTTGATTTGTGTTGTTCCAACAACATTGTTCATCTTGCTGGATACTGTTAAAACAGCATTGAACAAACATGTCAACAAGGCTGTTTTCGCATTGTTAAAACAATAAAAAACATCGATGATATCATGTTTATTTGTGCTGTCCCAACAACATTGTTCAAACCTTGTAACAACCGTAAATTTACAATATTGTTTCGACAGGCATGAACAACATTGTTGACAACTTGTCCGGGGTGCAGCACAACATTGTTCAACCTTGACGGGAACAATGTTGAACAAGTTGATGACAATGTTGCATCAACTTGTTGATTAATTGATCAGGTTGATGCAATATTGTTCGCTGAACAACGCTTGAACAATACTGTTATCAAGGTTGAACAACGTTGTTGAAATGACAATGTTGTTCAATATTGTTTCATCAACATTGTTCGTTGTTGATGAATGAACAATAGTTGAACAATGTTGTTGGAACAAGGGTTCGACAATACTTGATGTAACAAGCTTGCTAAAGGTTGTCAGAACAATGTTGTTCAGCACTGTTGAAACATCATGCCAAAACAATATTGTTATGACAAGTGAGAACAATATTGATGGATAAACAACTTGTTTTAGTTGTTCAGTTCAAACAACTATTCAACAATGCTGGTACTATTAGATAGTAATTTGAAATTTTGAAATGGACGAAACATGATTTTATTGGTTGTTGCTAAGCGTTGCGATACAGAGCGGACGATTACAGCGAAACTGGCGAAAGCAAGAAAAACGGACTTTTATTACAGAAAAATGTCGTTTACTGTAAAGTTTGGTTATTTTTGAAGATTGAAGAGGAAAATACTGAAGAAAATAGGTTGGTAAATGTCTTATTTTGAAGTAAAGTTCGTTAAAACAATACTGCTTTTTGTTTTATGTCTTATGACACGAAAACACATGTTCAGACGTACAGTACAATTTACTTCAAGGCATTGCATTTAAAAAATTTCAGTATGAAACCACGAGCACTCTGAAATAGCTGTAACAATGCGCTTTGCAAATTTTTGTTCAAACGTTTCTTCTGAGTGGCCCACTGACAGTAATGTTTCTGTCAGAGATAACTCTGAACAGATATCTTTCATGCAGTACTGGGAATTATCCTACTTTCAAATTTAAAGTATGGCCAAAATATCATATGGGCAAACAAAATTTCTTCTCATTCGCTCTATTAAACATGCCTTGCGGCCCTGACTGGTGTCAATACCTTGTCTAGTTGTCTGCCAAGACAACCCCACTTCAATGTAGAGATTCATAGTACAGTATTAATTAACAGTTAACCAAGTACTCAATCTACACCAGAATGTATTGGGATTTTCCTTTTATGCGATAGGTGAACTATAGGCAGGTAAGATCATAGAGTGCATATATGTGTGCAGTTATCTGTAGTTAGTATAACCTTTCCTGTGCTAAACAGGTTGACTTGTCATGGATGGGGATGGAGGAGGCTACTATGATTCCTCGCCTGGTTATGGAGGCTAATATTAATCATCTTTATGCCCAAATGTAATTAGTTATATTTTTATCTCTCTGTAGTGTTGAATATGAAAACATGATCTATGAATATATCAGATAAATTATTGTGGTGATCTTTCGGTAAGTAATTTTGGCTTTCCCCTCAGTGGAGAGGCTATATAGCACAGGCAACTAGTCATGCTATGGTAATAACCATGCACTTAGTCTGAAAACAATAGATCATAAAGGTTTGAGCAGTTTAAACAATTATAGATTTGTATAGCATGACCCGGCCATCACTTAATGGCTACCTTTGCCACTGCTTAAAATGAATGAAAAACAAATTTGATCCTAGATTATGAGATGTCCCATATAGTCTATGAATTTCAGCATGTATTTCCCTTGTATTCAACAAACCACTGCTAAAGGCATGGCATGACCCATGTAGAATTTGGTGCAAAATGTCCTCAGGTGGCACCTGGGACATACGAAATCTTAAAAAACATGTCATTGGGGCTGGGGCCCACCATAAACATTGCAAAAGACCATGCATTTTGTGAATGAATGACTACTGTTGATAATCCTAATTTATAGGAGTTGTGAGTTGCTAAACATCCTATCTGGAGTGAAACATTGGCAGATTTACAGAAATATCATGAATCATTATCAAACAAAGAAACTAGTGATTCTTCAGGTGGATTGAAACTGGATGTTCTCAGAATGGGAAAGAAAATGTTAACTTTAATTAAATGTGAGGTTAAAAATATTGAACTTTCAAAAGGATGCAGACAGAAGATTGATACTCATAAGTGATTGAAATACAGGGCTGGCCAGTTAATTTTAATTTATTCTTCTTTGACAGCCAATAACACCATTTAGTGAGATATTTGCTATGGGTGTTGTTTACTGTGTATAAGGTTCACCCCTTCACTTCAGGTTGAATAATCATTTGAATTGACTGGCATTCCAAGAGTCTGGTTAGGTCATGCAGTATTTCAATTCAAATAATTATTTAACCTGAAAAATAAGCTTGAATTTGACATAGAATAGACCAAAAACTACAGTTATGCTGGATAAACGTTTTGTTATCATGAAACAAGCTGATGGAATTTACATTGACTGAGGCATGATAATGTGGAATATATTTCCTCCTCCAAGCTCTTAATTGTGCAATGATTGTTAATTCTTTATTAAAGAACATATAATATAGAATATACCCTTGGAGTTAAATAAATATGTTAAATATGTGTTTTCAGCCATTTAATAATTAAACAATATCTAAGTACTTAGTTTTTGTTAATATATATCAAATAATCGATCATGTTGTACGTGTGACTGATACAGATTTTATAACATGTCAAACATTATTTATATTGCAAAAATGAAATGATTGTGAACTGTGCTTTTACCTCTATTTGATTTGGATTCTTTTCAGGCCGGTAATGCTCGCAGCATAGTTTATATTTAATAGTTAAACTATGTTGGCAACTTGCAGCCATATTTTTCTGGCTTTTCAGCACGTTGGAAAGCTACAATTACAGGTAAACTACGTCAAGCGTTCCTCTTTTCAGTTCCTAATTCAGTTGCAATTTTCCTAATTACCTTTGCAATTTTCAAAAAGTTTGTTGCAAATACCTTGAGGAAATTTGCAATGTTCCTAAATTGAAAAGGTAATTTGCAAATGAATTAGCAACTCAAAAGAGGAACGCTTGACGTAGTTTACCTGTAATCTTCTCCCCCCCTGATGGCCCTGAAATCAGACCCGAACTAAGTTGTTCTAACAAGCTGAATATACTTGTAATCATGGCTGTTTTGGCATTGTTAAAACAATGCTTTTCACAGTTGTTGACAATAAAAAACATGAATGATATCATGTTGATTTGTGTTGTTCCAACAACATTGTTCATCTTGCTGGATACTGTTAAAACAGCATTGAACAAACATGTCAACAAGGCTGTTTTCGCATTGTTAAAACAATAAAAAAAATCGATGATATCATGTGGATTTGTGCTGTCCCAACAACATTGTTCAAACCTTGTAACAACCGTAAACAATATTGTTTCGACAGGCATGAACAACATTGTTGACAACTTGTCCGGGGGGTGCAGCACAACATTAGCGAGCTTAAGCAAGCGACGTTTTTGTCAACACGGACGTCAGATTGCCGAGGGGGGACTGGATTAAAAATTGTGTTTGTATCAGTTTGTGGTAATCTTCAACACATATGACAAAACATAAGATTTTTAAAGTTTTTTGCTTCCTTACATGAGCGCTAAAATGCCGCCAAAATTAGATATACCAATTTTCGGGTGACGTCCGTGTTGACAAAAACGTCGCTTGCTTAAGCTCACTATTGTTCAACCTTGACGGGAACAATGTTGAACAAGTTGATGACAATGTTGCACCCCCCTGGAAACATTCAAAATGGCTATATTTCCAGGGGGGTGACTACTTCTGTTTAGGGCACTTGCTGAGTGACGAATCATGACGAATAGCGCTTACGCAAAAAAAATATAGAGATGACTTTCTGTATAGTATTCTGTGGTAATATGGTATATTTCTTTTCTTTTATGTAAGAACTGGTAAAATAGTGATAAGAATTTGTTATTTTGTATTCTTTTAGCTTTGATTTACTGTAAAATTCAATCTTAGATGTCTCACGAAACGTTTCGAAATTGTCATAAAACTTCAACTGTTTTTTTAACAGTATTTTTATACTATGAAGTTTTTGAGATAAAATATGTAAAATTGTGTTGTTTCTTATTCTATATAACGCATTTGAATTAATACTAAAACAATTTTTAAAATTAGTCAATGTTGTATAGACCACACAGGATGAACTACGCATTTTCAAAACCACAAACTGTAGTGCATGCCAATTGACGGCAAAACTGCAAAAACAAGTATGCAAAATAAACACTTACCCGTTTAAAACGCTTTAAAACTCGAAAACCCTGTCCTTTCTCGGCCTTTCGACTGATTTCTTTTCCTATTGACTTTAGTAAGTGAAAGTCCTCTGAAACATTTTCATTTATCTTGTTTTACTGAATTAATATGTCCCGACTCCAGAGTACAATTTTGACAAAAAATTTCATATAAATGCCAAAAATAAAATGCCAAAATGGCAGTTATTTTTCTGACGTATACATAAAAAAACAAAATCGTTGTCTTAGCCAATCATGATGTTGCTAGTTACCAGTTTTCTCTCGGCTTGAACTTGCGCATGCGCATAACTTAAAAAAACGTCCAGTCCAGTCCAGTCCATGACAAAAAAAAATGGCGGACGACTTTGCATTCCACAATGTTTTCACATACCCGGGCGTAAATATCCGAGCGGAATTAGTACCCTCGCACGACGCTTCGCGCCGGCTCGGGGATTAATGGTTTTAACAATAGAGTACTGAAATATATCATATAGGTATGTTATTATGCATTCTAATATTTTATTTAAAAGTAAAATTGAAAAATTCAACCGTCCTTTCAATATAAAACGTTTCGTAAAGTTCATAAAACAAAACTGCATTTTACCTATAAATTCCTTGTTTGAATGAAATCTTGCGGTTGAAAGTATACGATTCTCTCGTAAAAATGGTTCCGCTTTCCTTTTAATTTATAGCTTTTTGTAACATAAAATATAGGATACTTAAACTGGGATTAAACGAGACTGGCTATTTATATAATGTAGCAGTTTTTAGAGCAACAATGCCAATATGTCATGAACAAATACTGATATCAACAATTATAACCACAACCGGCCCAACCTTGGGTAGAGTTGTATTTATAGTATACTATATAAAGATTGTATTATGGTAAAAATATGGGATGAAAATATATATTTTAAATAAAATTTACTTGCCTAATTGTTGTTTGTGTTCTGCTTTTATCCCTACTTTGTTGAGCTATTAATTCATCGAAAGTTTTTGCTTGATGCCTGCGGCCCACGCCGAATACTTAATAAGAGTGAAAGGCTGATTATTCGCAGCCCCCGGATCCGTCGAGACAAACATGCCAGTACGAATATTCTCCCTCTTAAATTGCTTTATTCTAGCTCCAAGAAAATTCGCCAGCATGTAGAACAAACACCGATCTTTTCATATACAATGATAGGCTACTTTAACATCTCGGGCAATTTTTAAACCAATTTTTGATCAATAGAAATAAAAATTCCCACTCTATTGAACTGACAACAACCGAAAATGGACACATCGGCAGCTTGGCCACCTGGCACCTCCTCTACCGTTCAGATTTGCCGGTGGGTGCGTGCCAATCAGCGCACAGCATGCAAATACCGAACAGATATTTCCGGTTACAGCCAGCCAATCACGATCGCGCGTGCGATTGTTTACATTACGATATGAAAATACCACTTTTGATAGATGCAACGTCAAGGGTTCTTTATAAAGGGTCTGTTCTAGGAAATGATTTAACTATTTATAGTACAGTATAAATAAAATTTGAGAAACAAAATAATACCTTTTAAAGCTTCTAAGTCAGAAGTGGTTTCCTCCTTCCTGCACACACTGGTACAGTACCAGAAATGTCTAACAATGTGGGATGACCAGTCTTTTACTTTGCTCATAGCTTTTGGCTTGCCCAACTTTAGAACATGAAAACAAGAAAACAAACATGTTACAATATTCAGCATCCATATCCCTTTCCAAATCTCTTTGAAATATATTAAAAATATAGAAACAACAAACATCATGACATATTAATTGAAATTGAGAGAATTTACAGTATAAGTCCAACATGATGAAGAGCATGATGAAAGTTTTGAATTACAAAACTACAGTGTATAATTGTAGTGCCAGTACTATTTGTCAAAAAATTTATAACTCAAGAACAGCATACACAAATATGAATTGAATGGAGCAAAATATTTCACACCTTTCACACCATTTATGCCACACGTCTAGACTATGCACAATGTTAGAGAAGTTGTTTTCTGAAAATTGAAATAATTAATATTAGGTTGCACTCCAATGGAATAATTAACAATTATTGGATGAGGTTGAGCATGATATTGAGAATTATCGAGCCGAAGTTTGCGTTATCTGCCGAAGCGAAGCTGAGGCGGATAACGCAAACTGAGGCTCGATAATTCTCGATATCATGCGAAAACCGAATTCAATAATTGTTTTATTATGCATTTATAAATGCAGAGGCCTTTAGAGAGTGTTGTAGGGAAAAAATAGCGGCAAAAAATTACGTCACCTACAGATAATTTCAATGTCGTGAGAATTATCTGTAGGTTTTTAGCCAATCACAATCGAGATTGCATCAGTAATGCATAATAATCAAAGTTATTTGTGTGTTGTACACATACCAAGTAGTGCCTTTTATCTAATATTTCAATGTCAATAATATAGTTGCTATTGACTTCAACCATGAAATAACATAATTTTTTGGCATTAAAACTCCGTGAGTCACACTGTCCATCACCACCAACAACGATATCTTGCCCAACAAATTATTTAACAAGTTCTTTCCTTGCCCAAGTCCGCCACTCGTTTATTTCGGGAATCATGTATAACCGCTGATATCGATAAAACGTGGACTTCGACAGAAAGGCCAAACCATAAAAATTTGCCACACGCTCAATTTTTGCAAAACTATTTCCCGACAGCAATATAGAGGCAGCTGCTTGTAGGCTGTTTACATAAACTCCTTCCCCAAGTTCATGTTAGCGCACTTGCCTTTCACCTCTAAGGTCGCGGGTTCAAGTCTCAGTGAGAACTTTCTCAATGCGACTCGAACCCAGTCCTCAAGTGAAAAGAGTAAAGTCAACGCTCTGCCGAAAGTCGTGGGTTTTCTCCGGGTACTCCGGTTTCCTCCCACAGGGAAAGTTGACAGGGTGGGTTATGTAAAAGGGCCCACAGTAATTGCAATATGCTGTTGTGGTGACCCTGCCCTAGTTGCGAAGCTAAATAAATAAAAATAAATGTGAAGAACAGAATCTATGTTTGTGACCAGATGAGCATAAGGAATAAACAAATAACGAAGCTCAAACAAAACGATAGCTGATTGTAGGTGTATTCACACAACCAGGAGTTTGACAGCGATCTTTGAATATCTGGAGTAACAACCCAAGGGAGCAGACAAATTTGCTTTCCTTGTCCATCTCGAATTCGCGTGGAAACTTGTTGATTTCCTCACCCCTACTCAGTTTACGATGAGGCCCATATGTGATGCTACTGGTACTGGCAACATTTGGGATTTGTGGTGGGTTAGATGTTGTTGTCATTGGAGGATCTTCCTATTGATCATCAACATCAGACTCGATGGAACTGTTTGCAAAATATGTAACAGATATCAAATTACCTATTTCAAACAATACTCTGTCATTTGGCAGAGTAAAATAATAAAGTTCCATTGGGCACATTAAGGTGCATCATCACAGCTTAATGGATTGGAATGAATTATATATACATATGTTGGCAAAAATGTTGTCTGCTGTTGAGAGGATTTTATGGGCCAGTATAAAACCCATCGTTTGGTCATTTGATATTTATGGCATATAAAACACATTGGCAATATCTGAGGTAGAGTACATAAAAAAGAAAAACAAATAAGCCAAATATTCTGATAACATACACTACCCGCATTTAAAATTCTGACTATATAAACAAGAAATTACAAAAATAGTAATAAAGATGCCTAGTAAAATTTGTTGAGTAGTTGAATCTTAATATAATTATGCTCTGGATATCCATTGAGCACTCTGCCAAAAGTTTATATAATCAACGAAACCAAATTATATATATATATATATATATTCCCTTGTGGTCGTTTGAGCACTCTGGCCCCAAGACACTTCACGCATGTCTGGATGCGCATGTGTCTGAGTATTGTACCACATGCGCTTGGTGAGGGCAAGAGTATGGTGTATAAATACGAAGTCACTCGCATCTAGACTGCGTTACAAGCTGCACTGACGAGCCGTTGAACGGCGAAACATGCATGTCTGCAGATTTGACTATATATGCTCCTTCGCTTGTGTTGTTGAGCACTCTGTGAGGTGAATTGGTGGCTATAAGCTATAATGCAAAAGCTCACTTCCCTTGTGGTCGTTTGAGCACTCTGGCCCCAAGACACTTCACGCATGTCTGGATGCGCATGTGTCTGAGTATTGTACCACATGCGCTTGGTGAGGGCAAGAGTATGGTGTATAAATACGAAGCCACTCGCATCTAGACTGCGTTACAAGCTGCACTGACGAGCCGTTGAACGGCGAAACATGCATGTCTGCAGATTTGACTATATATATATATATATATATATATTTTCGCTACCTCAAAACTTGTCTGCAACAGGCTGTTTCAGATGAAACAGCCTGTTGCACACAAGCTTAGAGGTAAGCGAAAATCTATAATTTGCTCTAACTATACAGGGTGTATAAAAAAAAACTGAACAAAATTGAAATTGCTCTCAACTTCGCGAAGCGGCTCCAGGTACGAAGTTTTTTATTAATATATATTGTTTGGGTATTTATAATGTAGAATAAACTAAAAAATTCTGAAAGTTACATTTTGCAAAACCCAGGGGGGGTGTCTTGTCCAACAGATCAAAAATGGCTTGCGCACGAAATTTGAATGCTTAAAAGTTATTTTGAGTTAGTGGGTGGACAATGTGTTGGTTGTTGCATTGCTGTTCAAAATTTCAGAAAATTTGCTTAAGTGTAAGTCCTTCAAAACGTCTCGTAAACTTTCATTTTTAAGAAAAAATCAGCTTTTGCATGTTTAATTTAATCCTTTACCTAATTTGCATATTGTCTAGACAATATGCAAATTAGGTAAAGGCGTAAATTAAGCATGCAAAAGCTGATTTTTTCTTAAAAATGAAAGTTTACGCGACGTTTTGAAGGACTTACACTTGCAAATTTTCTGAAATTTTGAACAGCAATGCAACACCCAACACATTTTCCACCCACTAACTCAAAATAACTTTTAAGCATTGAAATTTCAAAGCCA
Organism: Trachythela sp. YZ-2020; assembly: GCA_016169945.1. Lineage (NCBI taxonomy): Eukaryota > Metazoa > Cnidaria > Anthozoa > Malacalcyonacea > Clavulariidae > Trachythela > Trachythela sp. YZ-2020. Next base: position 3,911,007 of record JADLSH010000358.1, read on the forward strand.
TTTTTGATCTGTTGACAAGACACTTCTGGTTTTGAAAAATGTAACTTTCAGAATTTTTTAGTTTATTCTACATTATAAATACCCAAACAATATATATTAATAAAAAACTTCGTACCTGGAGCCGCTTTGCGAAGTTGGGAGCAATTTCAATTTTGTTCAGTTTTTTTTTATACACCCTGTATGTTGTCGAGCACTCTTTGCGTTTCGTAGACCTAAACCTACACGTATATATATATATATATCCTGCTTCCTGCCGGAGCGTGGGGGTGTATGTGGGAGACAATGTGTGCATGCATGGCTTTGTTTGCGTTGTTTACGCGAAATTTATTACGATGACGACACCGTGAAACTATTTCAGCTCTTTTGTTGAGTAAACAATTCTTGTTTTTTTCTTTCAAAATACAAAATTTTTCTTCTAAACATAAATTGCATCGTTTCGATCCTCCTGTGTACGAAATAGAATGTTTTATATTTTGCCAATTAATACTGAAATCCTTATTGTTTTCTTTCAATGTCCAAATATATTTCGAAAGTTTCGTGTCATTTGCATGCTTTTTATGCTGAAAAGATTTAGTGTGGTTGGCCAATCGCTCTTTGAATGTGGTTGCAGTCATACCAATGTAATTTTTGATCGTGTTTGTATTGCTTACTGTGACTGTTGCTTTGTAGCCTATATTATGTCCCTAGTCATGCATTGTTTTTGAAGCGGACAAATGGTGTTTTCTCTACAACTGCAATTGGTAGTGTCCCTATCCTGTGGCTTGTTATTCCTAGATATGCGTGCATTGTGTTTATTGATTACTGACTTGACATTGTTCATGCAGCTGTAACTTACTTTAACTGTATTTCTGTTAAAAATTTTATGGAGATTGTGGTGCGGTGGAAAATGTTTGTCAATTAGACTAAGGAAATTACGTCCTATATATGTTTGTGCTAACACTCTTGCTAAATGGTGGGTTGAACCAAATGATATTGCGTTGCCTATTCCTGCGTTGTTGTTGCGTTGTTGTTGCGGTGTGTGCTGAGTGTAGCTAAGTTCATGATTAAAGCTGCTATGCCTAAGTGCGTTCTGATATATGGGTGCAGATTCCTGAAAAGTTTGCTCATCTGATGAAAGAAGTGCGATGCGCTTGTTAATTGATGCAGGTAGTTGCCTTGTAATGCTCGGTGGGTGATTAGAGTGCATATTTATATATAGTGGATCGTCATTGGGCTTCCTATAGGGCCTATATGTTTTCCATTTTTAAGGTCGAAAGTTACATCTAAAAAGTTTGCTATGCGTAAATTTGATTCGGCGGTAATTTTTAGGTCAAACTGCTCGAACATTTTGTGGAGATCTTTTCTTGTTTTGTCTGCTAAACGTGCTGATTTACTCTTTATAATAGCCAAACCGTCATCTCTATATATAGGCCGATGCTTTCCTTGCCAAATGGTTTAAAATGAAAAGGCCTACTGCAGGTGTATGTACCACAGAATACCGCAAAAATTTATATGTTCCATATCTTTTGTCAAATATATATAATGTGGCTTCTTAATATTTTTTAGTATAGTTTATCGATATATTTTTTCTTCCTGGGGGTTTTTGGGCTAGATTTCATAGACTTAAATATTATTTTTTAATTGAACATTCTGTGGAACAAACTCTAATGTACCACAGAATACCAGTGCAGAGATAAATAAGCAACGGTTTATCAAATTGTACCAGGATTTTGTGTGTCATGTTGTGTGATAATACTGTACATATATTGCTAACTTAATCCAGTGGAAGGTAAACACTAAAATCATTACAGCATACCAGTGGTGTAACCAAAATATACCAGGTTTATCAATAATTTTGAAAAATTAAGTTTTTCAATGGGAAAATTGATTCCTCGGTGTGATTCCTGTATAGTAATAATGTTGTGTTGCATAGAAAAAGTAATGATAAACATAAATTATACTGGTTAGCAAACTTATTTTTAAACTTTCGAATTTTACAGACATTATGCGGGAAAAAAGTATCAAAAATATATTATGATATTTTTTGTTAATCCTGATTATTTTAAAGAAATTTTATGAAAATATTCATTTTTTGTTTTTCTATATGTCAATTAAAACTAAAACTAATGTATATTCACAAAAATAAAGTATACAGTATGCTTCCTCCAAATTTTATAAGATCAATAAATAAGACTGGCAGGGGCGTAGCGATAGGGGGGCGCGGGGGGGTGCTGGACCCCCCCAATGATACCTTCGTCGGCAAAATTGGATTCTTGTCAATTTTAAGGTTTAGAATATTAATATGTTATTTCGGGAAAATTTTAAGAAAAAGACGATAGAATGTCGGGAAATGAAAAGGACGATAAAATTGAAAGGTGATAAAATGTCGGGGAAAAGGAAAGGGCGACCTAAATTGTAAACTGTTTAGTTACATCTGTCCATTTTGTGTTGCTCAGAACGATCTTATATCGATCTTATAACGATCTGTATATGTATAAGTCTCATATTATATAATAAAATTACCTTGATTTATTATGAAACGATATTTATGAACAAATCATTGACCACGCCCTTGCCACGCCCATTCTGTCGGCAAAATTGTGGCTTGGACCCCCCCAAACACAAAGCCTTCGCTACGCCCCTGCCAACAACGATTCTTGTTGTTTATTGCTGGAAATGTTGGCGATCATTTGTAGAAAGGAAGGACCTAGCGTGGAACTTGCAAATGAAAATTCTTTTCATACGGAAATGGAGAACGGCAATACTTTTATGCAAAGGAATGAAACAGGTAGCTTAAATACTGAGACATATAGAAAAAATGGATGACTGTCCGTTTACTGTGAATGTTAAGACAGGCACGGTATAAGGCCCTCTAAGAAGAATTAAGGGAAATGTATTTGCCTTACGGCGAAGTTCTGTTTTGGTTTGTCGTCAGATTGATTTTTGTCGCAACCTTTTGTCTTTTTGTGTCTGTAACGATGTTATTTTCTCAAATATCTGGTATTTCTGGCGAGTTACAAAAAATTAGCACGATGGCAGTGGGTGCACTCCCGTTTATATTCGACACAATTAGGGCCTAGCATAATTTGGAACAAAAAGGGTTGTTGACATAAAACTGAAACTAATGCTAAGACATGCAATGATCAGAATAAATTGTAATAAAAAGTTCGGATTTTGGAATACTCAGAACTTTTAAAGTCTAAGGTAGATAATATTATTTGAGTAACTAACTTGAACTATTTTACCAAAAAATGTTCCTGTTAGTATATTGTGCATATTTTAATGCTGTCCACTTAAAATAAAATAGATCATGAAGTTGAAACTTGGATGATGTAATCTCGGTGACGAAAATTTCGATGGGGTGGGGGGGGGGGTCAACTGCCCCACCTTTGCCGAAAGTATACAATTTGTCTGGAATTTTAACCTAAAAAGGGCTAAAAACAGCCTATTTTGAGTGTAAATGGGGGGTTTGTCGGAAATTTGAAGGTTTTGTCGAAAATTTAATAGGCTTTGCCCCCCCCCCCCCACACACACACACACCGGAAAAAGGTACATTAGCATATGGGGGGAGCATGAACATTAGCATATGAGGGTGAGCATCATCATTAACATAATATGAGGTTAGTACCGATCTACCCTTATTTTTGAGGGGGAGCAAGGGAGAACACGTCATTAAATATTCAAACATCATTAGCATATGGTATATTAGCATATGGGGGGTGAGCATGAACTTAGCATATGAGAGTGTGCAACATCATTAACATAATATAGGGGACGCATGATCATTAGCATACAGGGGGGCGCATGGTCATTAGTATACAGGGGCCGCATTAAGTAATAATGAGGCGGTATAAGAGGCGGGATGAGGGGCCGCAGTACATTAGCATATTAGGGTGTGCACATAATTAGCGTCCTACTCCTTTAAGACCTCTCATTAATATGACGAATTAACAAGACCAAGCAAGTTTGGGCGATTTCAGTTCAGCGTATTTTATACGAAATGGCTTAAACAACAAATATAGCGACGCTTAACCTAGTAAAATATTATTGCCTTATGCGAAGTAATAACAAGCAGAAATATGGCTTTCTAAAACGAGAAGATATTAAAGTTTATAGGTATAGTAATCGTCGCTAAGGTCTTATACAGCAATACAAACATATGTTTGCCAAGCGAATGTATAAACATAGTTCTTACAGAGATTTAAACCTGACAAAGTTTCAAGCGTTTATTTAGTAAAGTCTATATAAAAGCGAGATTTACAAGCATATACAGACATTGTCGTTTTGGCGTTAGAAACATAATATTTCGATGGGTATGTTGCTAATAGAGACCTTTAGATTCAGGTTTACCGCAAACCTGTAACCGCCGTTTGACGTTAGCGGTTTGCCGTTTGCGGTTCGAACATTTTTCGACTTAGATTTGAAGTTCTTAGATGAACATTTTTCGACTTAGATTTGAAGTCTACTCAGATGATGTTCTTCGAAGGATCTAAACGAGAGGTGAAATGCGCTTTATAAGTCTTAAAGTCTACCGAAGAATCTAGTGTTGATCGCCGCCATGTTGGATTTCGCTCCTCCAAGCGTATCATGTTCGAGTCAAAATAAAATGCGAAGAATCAACTATTTCGACTTCAAATTCGTCTTTCCTGCTAGAATGATAAGTACTGTGTATGCGCATAGTGTGGATACGTGAAACATGATATAAAAAACCCCAAATAAACCCTGAGGGAAATTACAAACGTGTAGACCCACCTCTTGACGTTCAAAACTCGCGTTGAAAACCTCAAACGTGGCGTCGGGATAGGGTCACGTGACCCATAGACGTTAGCGGTTCGGCGTAAACCTCGATCTAAAGGTCTCTAATGTAAACTATAACACGTGAAAAATATTCGGCTTCAACGAATAATATTGTGGCTAATAGGATGATATAATTTGAATATCAATAATCGGCATGAGGTTATTAAGGGGTCATTAAATAACTGCATGACTGAACACATTGTAGCAACTTTTACGATTTCTTCCCCTTAAATCCTATTTTATTGCCTTAAAATATATATCGCTAGGATGGCCGAGTTGGTAAAGGTGTTAGACTTAAGATCTAGTGTGCATTGTACTTCGAGGGTTCGATCCCTTCTCCTGGAAAAATACTTATTTCCCCAAAGTTTCAAGCGTTCTAGATGGAGCAGAGGCTGAAAAGCAGTGATTTTTAAGCGAGATTTACGAGTATATACAAACATTGTATGTAAACACAATTCTATGCGTAGGTTAATATTCTAGATAGGGAAGATAAAGATAAGGAAGATAAAGATAAGAGAGATAAGAAAGATAAGGAAGATAGAGATAAGGAAGATAGATATAAGGAAGATAAAACTAAGTAAGATAAAAAAGATAAAGCCCATTCATCCCTCTAACACTAACCCTTTCTCTAACCCTATCCCTCCCTTAGACTATAGTCCATGATTATGACTATAGTCCATAGACTATAGTCATAGTCATAGACTATAGTCCATCACTATGACTATAGACTATAGTCCATGACTATGACTACAGTCTATAGACTATATAGTCCATGACTATGACTACAGTCTATGACTACAGTCTATGACTACAGTCTATGACTATGGTCATAGTCATGGACTATAGTCTACAGACTATGGTCATAGTCATGGACTATAGTCTATAGACTATAGTCATGGACTATAGTCTATGACTATGACTATAGTCTATAGACTATAGTCCATGACTATGACTATAGTCATAGACTGTAGTCATAGTCATGGACTATTTAACAATTAGTCGCCGAAGGCGAAGTGATTACAAGCCTATATTCACTGAGCCGAAGGCGAAGTGAATATAGGCTTGTAATCACCGAGCCTGAGGCGACTAATTGTTTTAGTATAAATTAGCTTGGTTTTGAATCCACTCTATTAAATGAACGAAGTTTTTGTGTTTATTTTCACTATAAATAGTTTAAACGTTTACATAATTTAAATCTCAGACACGACTCGTCGGCTCTGTGTCGTGTTGCGACGAAGCCACTTTTTTCCAAATAAAACCACGTAAAGTTTAATATTTTACCTTGAAATATTTTTAAACCATATTTTGGAGCTTGTTTGGTTTTTTTCCGGAATGCTATCTTCTTTAATTTGGGCAATTTCCTCTTCTGTTACTACGGCAAAACGAGCAGCCATTTTGAAAAAAGCAAAAAGCTATAGTCACTGACCAGTGACTATCACTTCAGAGACAGTGAATCTTGACCAATCAGAATGCAGGAAAATCAATAGTCACCTGAAAATTTATACTAAAAGTCTATAGACTATAGTCATAGTCATGGACTATAGTCTATTTTTATCTTCCTTCTTTTTATCTTCCTTATCTTATCTTCCTTATCTTTATCTTCCTTATCTTTATCTTCCTTATCTTTATCTTCCTTATCTTTATCTTCCTTATCTTTAGCTTCCTTATCTTCCTTATACTAAGCTCGGAGTTATATAGTAAGCTCCGCTCGGAGATATATACTAAGCTCTGCTCGGACCTATCCTTACATCTTAGGAGCGGCTCGGGCCTATCCTTACATCTTAGAGCTCGGCTCGAAGCTAAGCTCGCTCGATATGGAGGTAGGCTCGCTCGATATGGAGCTAAGCTAGAGAACCCCGAGAGAACCCCGATGCGAAGACGCGATAAGCCTCTTTCTAATGTTTTACCTCGAAAATCAGTACGATTTCGCATTCGCCTAACACCCTTTTTCCTTCCTTTGACAATTATGTGGGTGATCAATAGGCATTATTAGGATAAGCGAAATATCAAATGATGAAAAACCACCACTGCGCATACGTATAAGTGCGTATGATTTGCGTTATCGATGCACCACATGCGGTAGGTGCATTTCAGTTGCATATAAGCTGTGAATTTTAGCAAGTTTCAAAAACGTTTTTGCGCAAAAAAATTGTTGACAATAAAAATAGTTCAAGAATGTCGAGTGTTGACCGCTCCCTTGGATACTCTAGACGTTGTATCTTAACAAAAGAACTCACATGCATGTGATTATTCTTACCCACTGGTTGCTAGGAAGTCCAACGAAGAGCTACCGCTTGGTTCTGAAATCAAAACATGGCGAAATACCTTACCAACAGAGACTGGTGGCACTTAACCTACTACCATTGTGTTACGACAGGGAAATTAAAGACTTGGTATTTGGACACTCAGATTTGGACGTTTATGATTTTGTTTCCTTTGTCAATAGTGATCGCACCAGACTTAGTCAAAATCCATCTCTTACACTTAAAGTACCGTTATGTAAAACCAGAACTTTTCAAGCATCCTACTTTAATCGTATTGTTAAATTATGGACCTCGATTTGTAAAATACTTCCCCCCCACGAGTTTCTCACGTCTTTCTACTTTTAAAAGTTCAATCAAACTTATGTATCATAATCTAAATACTCAATTTTTTTATGTAGATCAGCCGTGTACGTGGTCCCTCGTGCGTGACTGTCCCTGTCATAGGAACTGTACATACACTTTATTATTAAAATCCATGGGGAGTGCCCTGCATGGGACTTCGTGTCCCGTTCGCACTTATCCCGTTTGGGTTATCTTAATTGTTTTATACTTGTGTATGTTCGTCTTATTATTTGTTGTCATATAAATATTGTAAATATACTAGTTAACCCAATAAAGTTATTTGGAGCCAAAAGAACATAGCTTTCTTTTTAACAGAACTATGTAAAAAGTCAGATCTCATATAGCTTTGAAGCCGAATAGCAGTCTAAACTAGATTACAGTGTCAAGGCTGCACAATATATTTAATAAGTGTTTATCTATGTAAACTTGTTAAACTTGTTATTTGTTATAAATTTCAAGTAAATGATATAAGACGTTAATTCATGTGTTAATACTACTATGAAAACATACAAATTTATTTAGTTGTTCACCATTTATGTATTTGAAATAACAATCTCACTCAAAATATACATGCTTTCCAAAGCATTACTGTATGTTCAGCCATGGTTTAACATTCAGCAATTTTCCCCGCTAAATTCATATCTAAATAATTGTTTTCAAAAAATTATACTAAAAAATCCGAGTTGCTATGGTTACCCCTTTCAATACTTCATGTTAATACACCTTAAGTTGACAAAAAATATACACTTACCGAAATTTGTCCCAAATATATTCTGTAAAGTTCTCTCCGCAAAAGCTACGTACACATTAAAATATTATACCTCAACTTCAAATTGTCCAATCAGAAAGCTCAGTTTGTGCCACGTGAGCATGAAATTAATCGCGATATCACGCCTTACGTCATCACTTAGCGAGCCTGCGTTCCTTTTGACAATGTTCCACCCAATGTTCCCCGGGAATTCCCCTCGCTCCGGGTCTATAAATGATAAATGTACAACCTTCACAGATTATATTTATTGCACATCTAACGTCACAACTCATTAATATTCATGTGGCGCCACAATTGTTGCGCCACAATTGTTGCACCACAATTCTTTATGGTGTCACCCCTCCTGTGATACCTTTGTGACGTCATCACCCTAAACATACCTGAATACTAATTACTTCCGATCCCATATAGGGGGGTTAACCTACTGTGCGAAACTACCAGTAAAGGAGTTAACTTGAATACAAATTCATTATGACACCAATGTTGGTAATAATTCTACCCATCATGTTGATAGCAGGGCCGTATCTACGGGGGGGTTTGGGGGGTGTCACACCCCCCCCCCCATGAATTGTATTTGGAGATTTAGTCGGCAGAAGCGAGATTTGAGTCGGCACAAAACAATACAAGTCGGCACAAAACAAGTCGGCACACAAAACAAGTCGGCACAAAACAAGTCGGCACAAAACAAGTCGGCACAAAACAAGTCGGCACAAAACAAGTCGGCACAAAACAAGTCGGCACAAAACAAGTCGGCACAAAACAAGTCGGCACAAAGAGTAGAATTTGTTTTTAGGAAGTAAATATTTTTACAAGTACAAACTTATTTATTGGTTAAATAGTAATATGAGCACGTTAGTACTCCGGGAAAATTTTTTTAACAAAAATTATTATGAGAACAAAAATTTTAATTAGTCGGTACAAGTTCGTTTGGCAGTCGGTTGAAACCACCTCACACCCCCCCTGGATAATTTTCTGAGTACGGCCCTGGTTGATAGTAACAGGTTCAAAATCTACTATCAATCCAAACTTCAATTTTTAAGTACTAAAGTAATGCCTTTTTAAAATAATATCCCAAAAAATAAAGTTTGCAAATTGCAATTACAAGACTTGTTCATAACGTACAGTATACGACAAGGTTGTTATTCACTTCATGATCAGCTTTAAGAGTTTGTCTTTGTGTCTTCATTCTGGTATGCCGTCATTGTCCGCCTTTCCAGAAAGTCTAATAAAACGACGGATACAAAGTTCAAACTGCTTAGACCAAACATCATATTTAAGGATATAGTTATATTAGGGATAGTTAATTACCAGGCGTCTCGTCGTGATAAACTCGAACTTCTTTTCGCCGTCTTTTAGTAGATCAAAAGGAACAATACAAATTTCATAGGGAAGCTTTTCCCACGCCCTCTTTAATTGTTGACAATGTAAGATATGACAATCCTGCAATTATCAGTAACCTCTTCAATGATTATTTTACCAACATTTTAGACAAATTTGATGTGAGTGAGGCTGTTGACCACGGTCAAACAGCGTTTTCTTTACCCATTAAGGAAACTAAATTTAGCATTCCCACTATAACGACCGAGGAATTTTCTAACTTTCCAGGGTCGAAGCAACGGGGGCGGGGGCGGGAAGATATATTTCAAATTGATTTCAATTAACCGTTTCACTTACAATTATTGAACAGAAAGACTTCAGTAACTGTTGGAAAACACATTTAATAAGTCAATATCTTAACTTCCAAAGACTTTTAGACAGTGGGGAACCGAGCGAGGGTGTACGGGGTGTTACAACCCAAATTTTTAAAACAATGTCGGTAAATTGACCTTCGTCAATTCGGTATATTGAGTTTGAAAGTAACTTGGTTGGTAGATGTTAAAATTACAAACAACTACAGCCACAGGGCCGTCGGCAGTAATTGGCTGATCCAGGATCGTACTTCTTTTCATACTCTATCTATGTCTTGCAGAGCTAACTACAATCAACTCATCTGTAATAGTTTGTCGTTACTTTCACATCGTGTATATATATCAAAAGGAACAAAACTAATCCACCGACGCTTGTAATTGTATACGAAGCATATGAGGTTGTAAAAAGTTGAAGTGTGTTAAAAACCTTGAATTTTTAGGTTTTAGAAACTTCACAATTTTGATTAAAAATCCTCTCAGGAAGCACGGAGAGCATGCCCCAGACCCCCTAGGTTCGGCCCCCCAATAACAATTTGCTGCCGATGGCACTGAACCAAAATGCGCGACGGACTAGTAATGTTATGCGCTCGCTGAGGTTGAGTAACTAACATCGCTTTTTTTTGCCCTGCGCCGTCGTCGGTAAATTTTCGGTGAAATTTAGCTCCCCCCCAATCCGAAAAAGCTTCCTACGGCACTGCTTTCTAAAACAATTGAATTATTCTAAAGGAACAGGACTTGGTGGTATCCTTGCCCATTTTCTTATAATGTCAGTCAACATAATATCCAATGCTGTTACTGCTATATGTAACCTAAGCATCAGCTCAGGTATCTCTCCAACCATGTCTCCAACCAGTTCATAATTATATTTTTGGCACAAACAACTAAATTGTGCACGCAACCATCTACATACTTTACATGTTATCATAATTAAGCATAACTTCCGCGACAGTGCGTGAGGTTACGAAGCTACTTCCGGCTTGATACATACTTTAATTCCTCCTTCCTTTAGACTTGTCTTTATCGGAAAGATGTCTTCTTGCACGTTGCAGTGCATCTGGAGAGACGATTCGGGATCGTTGGCGAGGCCTGCCTCTTCTTTCGCAGAATTTACATGGTGCCTGAAATGTATTTCTTCCTTGGTCTTCGTTCGTGGGCGTGTCGACATCACTTTATGCAGAATGATGGCAATTTAGCTATAACTTCAAGAAGATTCTATGTTGAATCAAGATCACTTGTCGATCCTACAGCCCTAACTGCCTTTTGGCAACGGAACAGAAAGTCTCAGAACTCTAGCAAACCATTGCTGTCGCCATCACTTATTTTGGGCCAGTTACGCATACGCGACTTGTAGGATTCTGCAACATGAATAGGATTACCAAACCTCTGATCTAGGAGCTTTCTGGCTTCCTCATGTACCGAATCCGAATTCACAGCTAAGTATCCCTTCATAATGCCATTAGCCTTGTTCTTAGCGTATTTGTCGAGAAAGTAGAGACAATCTCTGTCAGAGACTACTTTATCTGTTATGATAGCGTTAAAGGATCTAATGAATGATGCATATTCAGCAATTTCGCCTGAAAATACTGGAGGCTCTTTGACTGATAAATGACTTATTTGCTGCTGGGTCGGTTCTTCTGAAGTAATGTCTGTGGCTGTGTGATCTTTGGCATTATCTAAACTAGTGTCTTCCTCCTTAAAACCTTTTTGATCGCATTTTCCTCGACGTTAGCGATGGCAATCTCCTTCATTATCTGCAATCGTCTAGTTTCATTTTTGCGTTCTAAGAACTTCATTTCCGTTTTTAATCGTGCTGATTTTGTCTCAGCTTCTAATCGTAAGAACCGGGCCGAGCTAGCTCTTGACCGTTCGCTTCTGGAAGTATAGCTTAGTCTAGATCGTCTAGAGTAACCGGACTTTACTGAATTTGGTCGCTCCAATTTACGCTTGTACTTGTTCTGAAATTCGCATTCGACACTCTGTAAATTCTCTGTCGCGCATACCGAACCGTTGATAAACAGCGTGATGGGCCTCACTAAGCTCTTCTTTTAAGTTATCAAATTGTTTTCGTTCAATTTCAAGATACAAGGGCCGACGATTGAAGTGAGCGTCGAAAGAACATTTTTAATGACTTTCGAGCAGGCGATTTCAGCACTATGTTCCCTGCGGCATAATGTCTCCAATCGATAAGCTTTACCCCTTTCGGTAAGCGTCCTGTCACGCACATTCAATTCGTGTTCTGTATTTTTGTCTCTAATGTCGACTTTCATCAGGCTCTCTTGGCCATTTTCGCGTTTTTCTAACTCTCCCGAGTTGTTCTTTAGTGTTAATGTTTGTTTCAGATTCGTTCATTTCCGTTCAAACCAAACATGCACTTTGGTGTTATTTTACTTAGCGTACGGCGCAAACAAGCTTTGAAACGACGACGACTAACTTATGTTGCGAGACTGGCCAGATCAGTAACGCAGGTCGTCTTTTATGGACAGTCACTTTATTCAACAAACGATTATTTCAAGTTTGTCTCGTAAATTAAATCAACAATTCTAAATCATGCCATATATTCCAATCATTCCATTCAAAAAGTACATGTTAAATCATATAAGTCACGCTATAAATTAGCGATACATAAATTCTTATCTGTTTATAAATAATTATACTAAGCAAGATTAAAGGCATACCATGCCGCTACAATAATGAATAGTAAGAATATTCATATATATTAAACCACTTCAGTTCACTATATAAATCATTGTCCATAATAAAGCTCATATTTTCGAACCACGGTGATACCATTGTTCATTACATAGCGGCATGTATGATGTTAAATTGTTCCATTTTATTCTAAACCAACAAGTATTTTCTTCTTGCGGAATTGGGCATCAGTCTCAGAAACTCGCATGTTTTGAGATGACCGATCAATTGAAATCCCTTCGAAAATATCCTTAAATGTTTTTCCAAAATACTTCAGGTCAAATAGATGTCGTTGAAGTTGCATTACTTGTTCAGGAGTGGTTGTTGTTCCGCTTTTCATGGCTGCGTCAAAGATTTGTATCTCCTTTTCATATTCGGCCCGAAGTTTCCTCAGTCGTTGTAAGCGGTCATTGTTGCGCAAAATGTCAGCTTTGTCTTCTTCATGTTTGATAACAATATCAAGGTAATCTCCAACAGCATCGTGGTATGGTATAATAGCGTTATCTTTCAGAAATGCTCCATATTTTGTGCTCACCTGCAGAATAGTTTTTTGTTCTTCTTGGAGCTCGCATAACTTCACGTAAATTTGCCTTTTAAATTCCTCTTTCTTTTCTTTCTCCTTCATCATTTTCGCCCTGATTTCAAGCTTATCTATTAAGCTTTTTTCAAGGTCGGTCACGCCACGGGCGTGAAGATTTATTTGTTCTATGGTTTCTTTTCCTGCTTGCATATTCTCTTGTATCGTCATTGCAACTTCAGCCATCGGCTTACTCATTGCCACGATAATTCTGCGTGCTTCATTCATGCTGATGGTGTTCCTAATCTTGTGTGGAGGTATTTTGTTGATGTGCGCAAACAATTTGTTTGTCTCCTTTACTGCTCTATCCCAACTTGCGGCGTATGTTCTGATGTCTTCGTCATTGAAGTCGACCTTATTGCGAAGACACGCCAAGAATCGGAAAGGTTCGTTGTCGAAGCAGAAACAGTTATTTGGGTTAGCTGTTATTCCGATTTCCTTGTCCTCTAACATTTTGTTCAGGGCAGGTAAAATATAGCCAGGCTGGTAGAATGTGGCCCTTGCGTTCTTAAAACAGAACACAATGTTCTTCTTTGCGGAAGTGTGCAACCGTGCGAGAAGCTCTTGAATGCAGAACCGGGACATTGCGTTCAATCTTGAATTGTTGGGTTTTAACAAGATGCAAACAGCATGGATTTCTTCATAGTAACTCAGGTACGAAAGGATGTTGTCCAAGTTCTTTCGATCTTGTTCAAGCCCCCGACTGTCACCTATCCCTGGTGTATCAATGAGACGGATATTTTGATCGCCAACATGAAAAATGTACGATCTTGTTTCCTGCGTGGCCGATTGTCCAGTCTGCAGCACTTCGTTGTCAGATACGTCTCCAACCATTATGTCGAGAGATTCACCTTGTTTGTAGAACGCGAAATGCGATGGAATTAGGACAGGGAAATCATCTGCTTGCCTAGCTTCGTTCAAATCATCAAACGACAGATAATTGACGATTCCATTAATCCACGTAGACTTTCCGACACCAGTTTCACCAAGAATTAATATATTCTTCTCTTGCGTCCCTCCTAGGATGCCCAAATCGTCACGCAAAATGCCCTCTGGGTATGGGATGTAATCAATGCCATGGGTGCTTTCATTGCAACGAAATAGGGACTTTGATGGCTCCGATTTACCACATTTGCAATAAAATAGCGAGGTTTTCAACCCGTATTCCACCACCTTTTTACATTTAGCACATTTCCAAGTGGTGGCATCACCCGAGCATTCTGTTGTGCCGCTAATGGAGTTTGGGCACCTTATCTTAACACTAAGGCTTTCACTTGGTTTGTAATGACAAGAACTTGTTTGTCTGTGCTTCACCAGACACATTCCAATAGATTTACTCTCATTCTCGTAGAAGTCGTCACAAGTCTTACGGCCATTCTTGTATTCTTCGATGATCGCTTTTGTCTGTCTATTTCCCCAGAGATCCGGTCTAATACTTTCGTGAACAACTTTGAAGATCATTCCTGGTTGTTGTGAATAGGTTTTCTGAGATCGTAAGAAGAATTCTTCGTTTTCCTTGGTTCGTGCTTCATCTTCGTTGGACTTTGGCTTATAAAAAACATATGTCACGTCCGCATCATCTGCAATACATCGGTCTTTCTTGCCTAAACAGATAACACCCCTCTTCTGCCAAGTCTTGATGGTATTGACTGTGATGAAGTCTCCTTGGAACTGTCGTATATGCCCCTCATACTTTGCCAAAGGCGAAGATTCACCCATAGTTTCGCTTAACAATTGATCCAGAGATGAAACATCTGCTTCCTTTCGACGAATCTTTGTCACTAGTTCTTGCAACTTCAACTTGAACGTTGATTCATCTACAGTGATATTATCCATATATTTGTCAATGGCTGACAGAGAACTCTCTGCGACGTAATCCCCAAAGGCATGCAAATCTTTCTGTATGTCGAACAGCCTCTGTCTTGTGTTGATGACGCTTTCCATGACTTGGGCGCCTCGTTTGATGGTGTCTTCTCTTATGCTTGCATAATGCAGCTCTAAAGTGACTTGGAGTCGGCAAATCTTCGTCACTGCTTCAAGAGGCTTTAGTATATACAATACTGGAACGCCTTTACCACCGTTAGTTTGCTTTACAATCTTTGGGAGACTTTTAGCAAGTTCAAGTGAGCCTTCAAATGTTGTAGGAAGATCTTTGTCTGTCGTTGAAACGTCACTCGTGCACTTGAATGTAAACTTTTCAAGTTTCTCCTCCTGAGCATCTTGGTAATTAATCTGTGCGGACCCTTCAACGTTAACGAGTGCCTTCAATTTTTCAAGATGTGCGCCTAAAGCCCCCTTGACGGTAGTTTCGTCTTTTCCATCTGAGTTCTCACACTGACATGTCATCGAACATACAGCGCCCCAGTCAATTCCAACTACCACGTGAGTTGCCTGAAGGTCATTACCTTCCTTGAGTATTTCCACGTCGATCTTATCTTTATTCTGGCGCAGCATAAATTTCTCGTTGACTGTCCTAATTCTGTATATTAAGGTCATGCTTTGTGTTCGAGCACTCTTCTTTTCTTCATTAAGGTAGGCGCCAGAGCCGCTTAGCTTCACTAAACCTGCTAAAAGACTAATCTGGAGTTCTGCTTCTTGTGAAACTTATCTTGGATGCTGTCGGACATGACCAACTCGACCGAGGTATCGCCCAGTTCCATTGTGTCTACAGAACCTTCATCAAGTTTGGTCTCCAACAACGAATCATGCTGTAAAAATAAAATAAATATAACAATGGAAGTATGATCGGAGTCATCGGACACATGAATGTAGGAATGGTCAAATAATGTTTAAGAGAATGGAGGTATAACTGTATACGAGCAAATGAATGATCTAATGAATAGGTGGTCGTATGATTGGATAGATAAATGTACAAATAAACACTAAATGAACAAATAATGAAATGTTTATTAAACTCAAATTTTCTTTATTCAACGATTATACAAAGATGTAAATTTATTAATTTATTATTTATTAATTTATTATTTTATTAATTTTTATTAATTTTTTTACAAGAAATATGAAATGTTTAATTCATTAACGTTTAGCGTTTGATATTTAGCTTATAATATGTTTGATCAAACAAAGGTAATGTTCAACACTTACACAACATTATAAAAAATACGAAGCTACTGCTGTTAAAGGTGGTTTATTCAATATTTAAGAAATAGAAAACGAGTCGCGACGTTCCCCGTTCTCCGAGTGCTTTAGGCCACAAAGGCACAAGACGAGTTTTTCTATTTCTTTTATATTATAAGTGGTATATAAGCACAGTAAACAATTTTGTTCAAATATCAATATTGATATTCTCCTAACATGTAATCACTGACGTCACTCGCAAGCCTTTCAATATTTTCATTGCTTGGCAACAACTACAAGCTTGAATCGTGGCCGGCGAAGGAGCGAAAAAAGTTGCTTCACTTTTGTCCTGGATTCGGTGTAAAAGCGAAGGTTTTTGTCAAACTGCTTTGACGACATTGGCTGTCAAGTTGGATTTTTCATCTTGAACCAACTATATCAGGCAGTTTTTGTTTGAAAAGGTAATGTTTGAATATTTTTTTGTTTTTTTTTTGTTGTTCAGTGGTTGGTATTAAAATGTTTTCTCAGACAAATTGTCAAGAAATGCATAAACATGAAGTATTTGTGTAGGTTGATGTCGTTGCATCTTGACAGCTTAAAAACTATGGACATAGACATAGTGTTATCTAAATCAATGCCAAAATGGCAATATTATATATAAAACTTTATTTATTACAGATTATGCATGTGCATCTTACAGCGAAAGACGGGTTGAAAACTGTGACCGTCCTACTGACATGCATGCTCGCGAAGTCTATTTTAATCTAAGTTTGAAATATACATATAGCCTATTTATACGTACTAAATATGAATATATTACTGTTAATCCAGAAATATGTTAATTTGGCCACAACATATCGGCCCCTAATTGTACCGATAAAATGACTTTATAATTACATTATACACTGGTCAAATTTACTTAACGTACTATAAATTCTAATTATCCTAAATTATAAATCTAAAGTTCCTATTTTTTTGGGTTTTGTTATAATTAAAAATATCAATACTCTAAATTATCTAATGTCTCTAAATTATATCTCTAATTTAAAAACTATTATCAACCTCCAAAAGTTGACAAAGTTTCGCCACTGGTCTATGAAACGTAGCTGTTCTTGTTTTTACTTCAACACTTCGAACGAACTCCTTTTTATCAGCAAACACTTTTGTAACTTTTCCCATTTGCCAAGAATTACGAGGAAGAGTTGATTCGACAAGTAAAACAATATCTCCAACTTGAAGGTTTCGTTTAGGCAGTAACCACTTTTGACGCTCTTGCATAAGGGGGAGGTACTCTCGCAGCCAACGTTTCCAGAAAATTTCGACCAAGTGTTGGATTTGACGCCACCGACGTCTTCCGTAGACTTCGTCTTCGCCGAATAACCCAGGAGGTAACATTGACTTGATCTTCAACCGTAGCAAATGGTTTGGTGCCTCTAAGTCGTGGGGGTCGCTTGAAACTTTAGTAATATGTCTGCCATTGATGATCGATTCAACTTCACACAGCAATGTTTGTAGGCTTTCGTCATCTAACAATTGTTCCTTCAACAATGAACACAGAATCTTGCGTATTGTCCGAATTTAACGTTCCCACACTCCGCCACAATGCAAGGCCGTGGGAGGGTTAAAATTCCATTCAATGTTTTTTTTTAATTAAGACTTCCTTAATTTTTGATTGATTCCAATCACGCATTTAATTTCTCAGTTCTCGTTCAGCCCCAACTAGATTCGTTCCATTATCAGAGTAAATAACCTTTACCTGTCCTCTTCTCGCAACAAATCTGCGTATAATGCATTAATAAATGTATCCGTGTCTAAAGTAAAGGCAACTTCAATATGTATCGCACGAATAACCAAACAAGTGAAGACCACGCCATAACGCTTGACCACGCTTCTTCCTCGCTTGACCTCGATTGGACCGAAAAGATATCCTCCAACCCGAGTGAACGGCGGCTCATCTGGCGTTACTCTATCTGCTAGTAATTCTGCCATTTTGTGATTTCCAACTTTTGCAGGGTATCGTTTACACTTAACACACTTGTTTAAAACCTCTCTGACGGCTGCGTTTCCCTTTACAATCCAATATCTCTGACGCAGATTAGAAAGTACGTGGGTTTTGTTTTTTTATTCAACTTCGCCTCAATGGCAGGGAGTCCACAAAAGCGTCAGCCAATTACTGTGGCCCCATTGTTAGTTCCTAAGGGTTAGTATTAGAGGGGGAAACCGGAGTACCCGGGGAAAACCCTCGAAGCACAGGAGAGAATCTCAACTTACATGAGTTATTTGAGCACACTGCCGATCTCATGCGAGTACCAACAGTGACCTCGACCTGTTGTGAAACAGGCTCAACTCAGTGGTAAGAGGCAGCGCGCTAACCGCTTCCGCCACCCGTGAGTGTTTCATGTTCTTCATGAATTATTAGCTTTGCTAAGTGCTATTTCCGTGGCACAACAATGGTACATTTAACATCTTCAGAAACTATTGCACGACTTAGGCGTCCGCCAACTTTCAACAGACCGTGGATCCAACTTATACAAAGGACTTGTTTTCTTTAACACGCGTTGATTCCTATTGCCACTTGATTTCTGACCGTCTTTATCACAAGTCTCTAATCGAAAAATTTCGTCCAGAAAGAACAGACTAACGCTGAGTGAAACGTAAAAGTGCTTCTTCGGATTCTTTCAACTCTTTCAAGGTAAGAGTTGCATTATGGGTTTCATCACTCTGGTTCAGTTTTCCCGCTGCTGGATCTGCACGACTCGCATAAAGTTGTTGAAGAATTCGTTTGAGTTTTAACAACCAGGCGGTACATCTCTTGAGCCCTTGCCAACTTGAGAAATACGTTATGAACTTGTTCACTGTGGAACAATGCTCGTCCACTAGCATCATATTCAATTTCACCTCTCTTTTCACTTCTGAATCATCCTGAGGGATTTCTTGATCATTCAATATTTCATTTGGCTATTCTTCTACTGGTTTCACAGGAAATTGGGTTCATTAAACCATTTGTCATTCTCCTTGAAAGATTGAATCCATTCCCCCGTCGATGCATCATCAGCGGGATTTAACTCGCTAGCAATGTATCTCCATTGGTTTGGAGTTGATCCATCTTGGATTACAGCAATGCGATTGGCTACAGAGGTATGAAATCAGGTTGTTTCATTGTTAATGTACCGCAACACTGACATACTGTCCGTCCAATAAAATATATCATCTACTTGCATATTTACTTCTTGACGTACCATCTCGTTGACGCGAACTGCTAAAGTAGCTGCGGTAAGGATCGACATTTCTAAGGATCGACATTTGTTTCAAGAGAGCAACTCGCGCCTTTCCTAAGAGGAATGAGCAATGTATTTTCTCTTCGTTATTTACCAAACAAACATAGATCACAACACTATACCCCACTTCACTTGCGACAGAAAAATGATGAATTTCTGTGAATCGTATTTTTCCAAATTCCTTGGCTTTAGACAACGTAGTACTGACAGTGGGTAGTTCTGACAGCCATCTGCGCCAAACTGACAAATACTTTCCAGGAATCAAATCATCCCAACCAAATTTTAAACGACAAAGGCTCTGTAACAAATTCTTCGCTTTAAGAATAAAGGGAGATATTATTCCCAAAGGGTCGTAAACTGCGCTAACAACTGCTAGTATTCCTCTTCGAGAAGGTGGTCGGTCCTTGACAGCGGAATTAAACTTGAACTTATCCGTTTGCACACACCACTCCATGCCAAGAGCTCTTTCAACCGGTAAATCTTCCTTCAGGAGGTCTAAATTATTTGTCTCCTTCCTGGAATAGAATCTATTACGGCACGACTCAGAGGAGGTATCGTCAATATACCATGATGCATTGCGATTTTTTCATCTTGATACATATTATCAATTCGCCGGAGCGGCTCACTCATTCTTCGGCTGGCTGTTGCAGTGAAAACACAAATACAGAAGTGAACAAAAATGGCAATTATAGTGAAATTGCGAACTTTTGTCGCACGAAAATGTTGATTTTAAGACCATATTGACTTCTTTGTTGTTCATGTCTTCTTTGAAACAATTTGGTGTCAATTTTCAGCCGTCTTGCGTAGAATCGTGGGGTAGAATTAACGGCCTGCAAGCTTTCAAAAAGTTTATTATCATTCTGTAAAGATCAGATTTTAACTGGTAATAATGGATTTTATTTTCAATCGCAATTAATAATTATTTGTTATATGTTTGCATTATCCCTTTCTGGGCTGACATTTCAGTTTTATATTTTAATAATATACTGTTGTTGTGTGAATTTGGTCTATGAATATTTTTGTCTTTATACCTTGTTGCAATCCTATATACTGAATTGTTCTACAAACATCAACCAAACTATATTTTCTGTTTGGACTGGTTTATCAGTAAAAAAGACATGTAATAAAATATAACTGTTTACATGCCAAGGTTAAAACACAACTGTACTATAACACAACTGTACTTCAAACATAATCAAAATCGAGAATGATATTCAGGTTTTTACGTAAATGTATTCTAACAAGTATGTTAATGAATATAACTGTTTTTACTTTTAGGAAGAAATACTGTAGAAATGTGTTACATTTCTCTATCTCTTGCATGTGTTGTACTACCTCGAGATCCAGATGCTTAGCAACACCTGACATGTGATGCTTCATGTGACGAAGGGTCATATCGTTGATTTCGTCAAGGGTCATGCGTTATATCGTGGAATGCCGAGGATAAAGGAATGCAGGGGTAAATATTTACGGGCCAAAATTGCACACAGCAATATAATAAATAGTGCCGTTGGCTGGCTGCATTATTAATAGTAATGCAGCTAGCTGACTGATTATTAAAAGTAATGCAGTGTGTTATCTACATGGTAGTTGCGCGTCAGCAATTGTAAATTCAGGCGAAAATATTTCTTTCCCTTTCCCCTTGAGTCTATAATTGCCTAAGACATAATTACAAACTCAAGTGCACAATTTTCTTCCTCGGCTAGATGCCGCAAAACGTCTGAAAACTAATAAAAGGCAGTGTCCTACCCGAAATGTTATTAAAAACCTCCATACGGGGAAACCATTTACAATACACTAAAATATATCTATACGCCCGTAAGATAGTAACTACCTGACAATCATTGTTTATTTTTTAATTTTAACGCCATTAATACAAATATGCCATCAAGAGTTCTTCACTAACCAAGCTTCATAGACGCAGAATCAACTGTCAATTGACTAAGGACGAGGAAATATGACGATTAGCAGGCTGCACCCACCCCCCACCCCCCCACACACACACACTTTTTGAGATGGATTTTAGCCCTTGACCAACAACCTCGATTACTTTCTTTGATATGGCTCCTACTGTACAGAAACAGCTGGAAGATGTTGGATGTGTAGAACTAGCTAGTGTATTCGGTCTTTGTACGCGGGCTGATTATCCTCTCTTGCATTGCCTCCACGCCTTGACTGGGACAAGCTGTTGCGGTTGTATAGTTCATCGCTCTTTTTCCTTCTCTTTGCTTCTTTTCTTTTGTGTTGCTGCTTCGTCTCAGGGGCGCACATTAGGGGGGGGGTGACACCCCCCCCCCATCATTTGTGAATTTTTCAAAAAAGTCGGTCCCAAATTGTAAAATTACACTACTTAATTCGGTCCGAGTTGGTCCGCAACATCCTGTCTAAAAATCGTATAATAAACGAAACAAAAATTGTCAATAAAAGAAATCAACATTGCAAAACCCGGAGATATATTTTCCTCTTAAAGCAATATACTCAAATGTAAGATGACATAGCCATGCACGACTGCGCAAAACCTCCTAACTTTTGCTCTGCCGCATTGTGCGTTCTATTTCCACGTCATTATTCTCAACTAAAATTAAGTCAACTCTGTTGTAAAAATGCAGTTTCTAATTGGGTCTTTATAATGTTGAAGGTTACGTTTTGGGGGATTTTTCTTTAAATAATTGCATTTAAACAAAATTGCAGCGAAATATTTGAATTCGAAACTAGAGTGTTTGAAATCTTATATATATTAATGAAAGGACCTATAACAAAAGAGGTAGAGATGACTCTGAAAATGCCATTTCCGACGATCTACAGACTCAAGTTTTTCAAAATTTTCCCCGTCGGCGCCAACCAAGGTGGCTCCTCGTGGGAGTCGGCCCCCGATTTTTTAACAATCCTTCTACACCCCTGGCACTACACATATTTTTACGTTAACTCGTAATACATGTTTTGATGTGGTCAAACAAATATAAAAAGTCGGTCCCTGGAAAATGGACACCCCCCCAAACCTTTTTGGAATGTGCGCCCCTGCTTCGTCTTTGTCTTCTTTGTCTTCTTCGTCTTCTTGGTCTTGTTCTTTCTTCTTCTTGAAGAGTCGTTGTCTTCGTCTGTCAGGTCAAACTGGATCTACAAGCCACGTGTATCAATATACATCTGTAGGTCGTGAATGCAATTCGACCGGGCTTTGCATTCTTTACTTAAACCAGAGTAGCAAGCGAAAACATGAAAGTATATACAGTGTTCGTAAATTTAAAACGACTTTCTAGCTAAATAAACGAATATTTAAGTTTGCTCCCTTATCCCGTCAGAGAGAAAACAAGAGGTTTTGATAGTATAGTTAATAGTATGGTTTCGAATGCAATTTGGATATAACATGCACGAGTGAGTTTTTCAAAGATATTACGTCTTAATAATATACATTAAAATGTTAGAGACAATTATACTTTCAACTTACTAGCTTCGGCAAACCGTCCACTGATAAAGTTTTCGCTCCTTTTATATATCATTTCTATGCATTGCCAAACATGTGAAAGTGAACCAATTTTTGCAAACTAAATTTCCCACCTTTTAAGGTGGCTCCCTACAGTTATTTTAGCTTTATAATAAATCGTTTTTAAACGAGTATTATCGGAGATGACGAAGTTTTTTATACTCGAGGGTAATATTCATCATCTATGGAATATTTAAAACCCGGTTCAGGTAGTGTCATCGTTGCCATGGTAACAAGACGTAAGCCTGAAATGTGGTTACTATGCGCATAAAATTGTCCGTATCTAAAAAACAAAGTCGGTGACCCATCTTTTTTATTTCATATAAGTTTTAAGCATAATGTTCTGAAACTATTATGAAAGTTTAATCAAAATCGCAAGTGTGCAATTTTTTTAAAGCCAATTTATAGACCAAGGGGATTATCACCCATTGGTTCAGGTAATGTCGGAGAGGGTCGCAACCTTGATGACAGGGCTCTATCGGGGTTTTTACCCCTAGGGCATTTAGTCTCTCCTAGCGGGTTTCATGTATACACCCGCGGGATGAAAACATAAGGCTAGAATGAGTCTATGGGTTGACCAGAGTATAAATATTGGTTCACTTCAGTCTTCACCCCGAACCCGTTCTCCCACAAATTTGGTGTGTGTTTAATTTAATTACCGGTGAATTTTAGTATATAATGTGCTTGGATCATTAAAGCCAATTTATAGATCACAATGTATAAATTTAAGTTAATGAGACAACACATTAACTTGAGGTTTGTTTTGCTATACAACAAGTGGGAAAAGCCTGTCAACACCCACTAAATTCACAACAAAATATCTCTGATCAAAGTTCAAAGTTGTCTGGACACGTGCAATACGAATGCAATTTGCTCAGCCAATCGAATGACTCTATTGCCAATCATATTTCAATGACCATATGTAAAGCGCGCTATATAACGTCAAGCGTGTCACTTTGCCGAATGTTTCAACTGAATAAACACGAAATTCTGCAAGAATAAAAAATTACATAATATGCGAAGTGCTTTGGACGGTGTTATGGACGGTGCGAGAACTTAGGCGATTCGAATGCTAAATATGTCGATGCGAGACCTCCTTCGGCACAAGAACAAGACCCAACAAGATTAATGCGAACGACGGGCAGCATGGCGAATAACGACGTGGTTTTATATCTACAATCAGAACTCACTGATGCAGAGCAAGCATGACAGTTGTGGTATTATTCCTCCCATGGTCCAAGAAATATGCCAGCTCAATTCCGCTATAAAGTTAGTACGGACAGACGCCAACCAGTCAACAGATCCGACGAACACGACGTGCTGAATATAACACAATTGGTTGCCTCGCATGCAGAGGAGGTTGGACAGCAGGCCGCAAAGTATCATGGGTAACGAGCGTATGTTTCCACGTGCGGCCTCATTTATGCGTTGACTGCCGTGAAGTCAACATCTCTGGCCATAGCAAATTCTGCGAAAATGGACCCTATTGATACAGAGACTCAATGCCATCATTATGGATGTGTTTAGTGTTTGTGTATGGATGTATAACAAGACTCTTTGAGTCCGTTTAATGGATTTATTTGTGCAGAAATCTCAAAGGCTGCGTGTGATCAACTGGTCTTGCGGTCAATATAAATATTCATGTGTTGAAAATTCTATATGTAATTTGTGGACACTTTGTTCAGTGTTGCACGTGTTGCAATTTATATACTTAAGTAAATTATTTCATAAGCTGACCCACTGCCTGGATCGTCTGTATTTGTAATGTATATTGTGCAACTAGTGAGGAGTGTAGTAGAGACAGTTAACTAAATATTTATTGGCCAGATTGATTCTGCTGGCATCAAAGGTTAGACTTTTAATATGTATTTAGTTATTTATTTATCCCAATAGCACATTGTGACTACTGAAAACCCCCATATTGGGATTATCAAAGAACTTCTATTCCTCAGCTTAAACATATACTTTTGCAACAGAAATTTACTGTTGAAATGTAGACAAAACAAACTTTACAGTTATATACAGTTCCATTTTTATTGAAAATACACAGCACATGCATAGAATATAATAATATCTCTGCTCATTCTCTACATATATAAAGAAATATTAAAGAAAGCAAATATTCACAAAGAAGGCAAATTAACAATACAATGATAGAATTCAAACCAAAATACAAATCTGTAAATAAACAAAAAAAATTACTTCTAAAATTTTACTTCTAAAATTTTTAAATTTTCTTCTAAAACTCAGCACTTATTTTAAACAGTAAAGTCCACTTCTTCAGAAAAATACGAGCAATCACGGCGTCAATTGTGGAAATTCGAGATGTTCAACTTCAAAGATTGTTGACAGAAATTGAGAAATGGCATCGGATTAATACAATATGACAACGTACAGCCTACATAAAAGATCAAAATAACGTTTACCTTACAAAATACTGCTCACATAGGTAGATCAATAGTTATTGGAATGGCATGGATGCATTCCAGGGGAAAAATTGAATAATAATGACAAAATATTCGATATTTGCGAGTCGAGTGGGCCGTCAGACAACAAAACTGCAGACAGAGCCAGACACTAGCCCAGATATAAAATCTCTAAACAATACGCAAATAACTCCTAAATCTCCTAAAATTCATTCAAAAGTACTTTAACGCTTACTCTAAAGAATAACGCTCTTTATATTAAAGACGTTTCAAGATTCATTGAGAAAAACAAGCTTTGGTGGCGCAATATCTTCCTAAACTATTAGACGCCATTTTGGCAAACGTCGAAATGACTATGTTCACTTCAATGCCTAATATCTCAAAACTGCCTGGGATCCCCGGGATCCCTCCAGCAGATTTTTAGTATATACATTTATCTTGATTTTTTGGCAAACATTACGAAAATCGAACCATGGGAACTCCAGATATTTTAGTTTGAAAGTTGTAAACAGACGCGGGCTCGAGTGATCACGCTGCGATGACACGACGAACTTTAATCATCAAAATAAGTTTAAACAATAATACTTACCTCAGAAATTTTTACAGATACCACAAGTTCTTGTATAATATTAAGGCCACGCTTGCTTTTTTATAGAATTTTTAAAATATTAGTATGTATTTTTCAAGTGTTTCTGCGCCCAATGCAAATTAGGGAGCCTAAAATCTTCACAAACACGATGGAAAAATAGCGCGATTTCATTGGTCGAGAAATTCACGTGACAGCTGTCCAACCTCCTCTGCCTCGCATGTGGCCCATGCGGGGCGTCGTAAGTATTGCCAGCAACTGACTCAAACGAATGGTATATTTCTTTTCAACCAATTTTAGTATATCTCTCAATTGCCATTCGATATCATAGTATTCTGGTACCATATATGTATAAATTATAACATGATATATCTCTGTAATATATCCTATTGTTATATTGATGTCCAAAGTTTAATCCTTGTCTCGAGGCCTGAAAATATTTGTATTTACCGTAAAATTTTACGGCTAAAGAAAAGAATACCATTATCGTTAAATCGGCAACACGTATTTTGTTAATGAATATTAAATACTACGATAAAATATAGTTCAGTGTTCAGTTGTCAAAATTTGGTTCGGAATTAGGACACGTGCACTCGAGCGTGCGTTGGCGTATGTTCACGTGAACGTCTATTAGTTGTTCAGGATTATTGCCATCTTGGCATCTTGCCATTATAATTATATAATTTGGGTTAACAGGACGGTATGTCCAATTTGAGCAGTATATGTCGCACTGGCATTGTCTCATTGTCAATATATCTAGTTCCTGGTAGGCACCACTTCTACTGACAGCAAGGTCAAAGTCTTTGAATTATAGCTGATTAACTGTATGTAAGAAAGTTACATCAATGATTTTCAACCAGGAAAGCCTTGATAGGCTATAATTTAATTAAAATTTTCATGTAATTTAGGCCAAAAGGTTTTAAGAACTCAGATTTGCAGCAACAAAAGGGTGGCTGTATGTTGGCAACCTAAGTCACTACCCCAATATTTCACCAAATGTCCACCACAGGCTAAGCTTGTTGTCAAAGTTACTAAAAGATATCATGGAAATAATGTGGCAGTTAAATATATTTTATTTTCAGATTGCAATTTCTTTATATACTACATAGTACTACCAACATTGTAGACTATGTTCAGATAATATTTCATATTAGCTCGTGCAAATCTCAACATGCATGTGACTGCTTTCACTGTTGTGTTCAAGCTTGAGTCGATATACTACATACACCACTGTTATCACAGTTTAGGGAAATACAGTTGGTGCCAATTTAATGTTAACCTTTAGAAAACAAATCTCGGATAATCGGGGATCAAATGAACCTTATATATGATACACAAATCTGTTTGCTTGTTAATGTATGTAATTCAATTATTCAATCACATTCTCTGTATACTGAACTTGTTGCTGTTCAAATGTAGAGACCTTTTATCGTGTAGCTCTGAGTTACATATACCAGACTGTTACGTCAGATGAATTAAAAAATAAATAATTAAATAAAATAGAAAATAACAAAACAAACATGCCTTGTTAGTCATCTCTGTTGGTCGTGTTACCAACACTCCAATTATGAATTTGTGAGATAAAAGCTTCGTGGGGGAGCTGCTGTATGTCTTGGGCCCCATCCAGGTTTCCTGTACTGCAGGTTTTTCCTGGCATCCCTGACATCTCAGCTGTAGTATGAGTGATGGTAATGCTCAAATGGAAGTCAACTATCATCAGGCAAAAGCTGTCTTCTCTATGACTACAGCTTTGTGGGAGATGGGTTTCTTCGTCTATGGGGAATACACTTGCAGTGTATTTGTGGGGTTGAAGTGTTCCAAATGGTCAACTTCATTGCCCATAGACTCAGATTATTTCATGGAAATATAATCAGTCGAATCGTAAGGACTGTCCAAGGGGATTATCACCCATTGGTTCAGGTAATGTCGGAGAGGGTCGCAACCTTGATGACAGGGCTCTATCGGGGTTTTTACCCCTAGGGCATTTAGTCTCTCCTAGCGGGTTTCATGTATACACCCGCGGGATGAAAACATAAGGCTAGAATGAGTCTTTGGGTTGACCAGAGTATAAATATTGGTTCACTTCAGTCTTCACCCCGAACCCGTTCTCCCACAAATTTGGTGTGTGTTTAATTTAATTACCGGTGAATTTTAGTATATAATGTGCTTGGATCATTAAACTCGAAAATTCTATATAAAGATTTCTACACTGGCGATTTTTTTTAAAATTGAAATATATAAAATTTAAAAAATTATATTTTGTGCTCAAAATTTGAAGATACGTTACCGATGAAACTAAAGAGTAAAACGCATATAAAGGTAAAAAATTGGGTCAACAACTTCACGAAATTTGCCCTACATAAAAACGTCGCTGACTAGTGAATGATAGTTTGCGGGCGCAAGATGTGCTTTCATCGTGCAAAAACGAGTGGCAAATGTTGTTTTTATCTGTTGATTTTGACGTTTATTCAATATATTTGAGAGCCATGGACAACCAAGAAATACTGTGAAGGGTTACATCGATTTAAGTCCAATTGAATCCTGCCATTTACTCAGTTCACGAGCTTCAACAGCCGTACAGCTGGACATATTTTTGCCTAGTTTTGTAATTTTGCTGAAGATGAACAAGTCGGTATTTTGCCATAGAACTGTGATATTTTTACTGTTTAACTTGTAAAAAACATGCAAGTATCACTAAACGACTTTTATAACCTTTAACAGCTTTTATACAATAGTTAATAAATGTTTAATGAACTCTTATTAGTGAACATTATATCTAAAATATTTTTGAAAAATTCACTTTTATATTAAGAGGAGATTTTTTAGAAACTCGCGTATTTTTTGTCAAAAACGCTCAAAACTTAGTAACCAGGCTTTTGTTTTTACATTACGTAATTGTCCGGTTGCTATGGAAATCAATGTGGAAAATCACAAGATGTATGGGATGAATGGGATGAGTGTTTGCCTTCGAATTTATAGTTGTAAAAGACTGCAAATATTGATGTAAATACAATTTGAGGATGTCAAAAAGAAAGAGTATTACAATATAGAGACACTGGATATATTCTGTGTTGTTTTTAATCGGTTAGTTCCAAAAGAATGGCGATCACGCATTCATGCGTAATTGCGTTTTTCTAGTGCTGTTCGTTGTGGGCAAACATGAAACATTGAAATATGTGGGTAATGATATGGCTCTAAAAGGGCTGCCAATGTATGGAAATTTGGTTTACGTTGCATATCATGAAAGTAGTGAATAGAAATGTGGGAAATTTCGTTTAACTCCTTAGTGTTTAAAGTTTAATACTTTGTAAAATTTTAATTAGTTTTGACTTTTGACGAAGTTCGATCTGCAGTCAAAAAACCTGAAAACAACTGGCACCCAGGGTAATCTGCAGCACACTGCTTAGAGATTAGTTCTAAACTGTCTTTAAGTACTATCACCATAGCACCATGAACTCTAGATTTTCCTATTAAATTTCCTGTTATGTTGACTAAGCAAAGTAGGCTTTGAAAATTTCACCTGGAAATGATATAAAGTAGCTGTTATACAGTGTGTACTCCCATGCCTCCTGATTCTACTGAGTTCTGATGCTACTTTTCATAGAATGCCAACAAACTAAACAATGCTTGCAAATATTTGTATGTTTATTTCAATTTACACAAGTGATATTTTTCATTAACAAAATCAAGCACTGGCTAAACATGCATCAATAGTTCCTCATTTAGTAATAGTTAATCTTTATGGTCAAGTGAGATTCCATATTGCACCTAACTCTCAACAACTGTAATTGACAACTGATATTTATTATAACAAATAGTATTATTACAGAAATTGTCTTTTTCAATAAACTAAGATAATCTCTTAAAGGCTACCAATCTGATTTTTTATATAAACAGGGAGTAATTTGTAGCAGCTTAGAAGTTGTGGTACCACTGTTGATAGATAAAGCTCTTCACACATCACTTTTGCTTTGTAGGATGAAATTTCAAACACCTAAAGAGAATTATAATAGTATGATAAATATGCAAGACAACTTGCAGGTTCACCCCGGAAAACAGTTTAAATCAATTCTGTCAGGAATCACATTGGTGAATTTGCACTGCAAAATATAATCTGGACTGTGTGTGGGGGTGGGGGGTAAGCTGATTTAATTGTCCTAAAGAAGAAAAGCAAGTTCATCTATAATGATTACTGAAAGACTTTCAGGAATAGACTCATGGCATGCATGTGTATATCTCAGAGTAGTCTAATTTTTAAAGTGGGTATACAGTAGGCCTATAGGTATGCTGCATACTGTGGTGCTATGAAAACAATTTTACAGCTAAGCATGAATTTCTTGTGTTAATTTAATATGATCTCAGATTGCTATTCGGAATAGTAGTATAATAACAAACAGGGTCACATTGCAAATTGATGGGTGATTATTATATAATTTTCCATGTACAGTGTAACTGTTTTGTAGACATCATGGTATTTTGTAAAAATATCAATTAATAGTCAACTCCTTATTGTTGTTGCCATAGCAACCTTCTATTCAATTTCGAACATGCACTAACACTATGATAACTGTTGGATAACTTTTTGACATAATAAAAAATGCTTATTCACAGATTTTCAGAAGTCCAAATACACATTTCCTAGCACTAGATTAACAAACAGCATTGAGCCACCTTAATAGATTATCATGCAAAGAAATAAGGAATGCCAATGAAAATTGGCAAATTCCTCCGAGGACCACCCCTTCGATTTTTTTCAAAGCAAACTCATTTTGAAGTATTATATCTAAATCTTACATTAACAAGAAGTTTAGCCTGCGCGTGATAGTTATATAGAATATTTAGCAGATTAGAATACCCAACACAACCCTTTTAGGCTCATTTTGCAATTATCAATCTATATTACATGACAAGAATATCAATATTTCTCAGCTAATATTTTTTCCAGTTATATTTCCAATTTTAGTGCCACTATTAGGATCGTTGTACAAGCTAATGTGCATCTATTTCGAATGGTAACAATAAATTTTGCTATTTTAGAGCAAAAATGACAAGATATATCATTTCTTGTTAAATGGTAACAAATTAGAAGACCTGAAGTCAAAAATACAAAAATATCCAAGAGGACCTCCCTTTGGATTTCCTTCAAAATCTGTAGTTTTAAACTTGAGTACCTTAACTTAATGAATTTTTGAGCTTACAACTGGAGGACACATATCTTACTAGAAATTTGGATTTTTATAGACTTTTAGTTAAGTAGAAGTCAGTAGCCAATGAGCCAAATGTCATTGAAATTACAATTATAGAATATTGAAAATATTAATTCAATCACACTTGTAGAAAGTGTCAATTTTCACTAGACAGTACTGAGAGTACCATAGTTCAGTAAATATAAGAAAATAACTAAGGTTTATTACAAAATATTATGTGAAAATGAATAAAACAATCATGGAATCCATAAGACAATGATAAGAAACCAAAACAAAATACTTTCGAAAGGTAAATGAACGCTGATAGATCATCAAGTTACAGAGACGTGACTAGTTTAACAGAGCTACATATTCTAGTCAAATACTGTATTTTTAAAAGAAATTTGATATGAAATAAGATAGTATAATGTAAAAACAGAGTAGGAAAAGTTGTCATACCTGGGAGTCTTCTGTTGTAGAACATCACTCCTTCACGGTTTGAAAGAACCTGTTTCGTTCGTTAATGACTGTGGAAACCTTGTACAAACTTCGGACATACTAATAGTGTTATGAAGACTTCATCAGAAGTATTTCTTTTTAAATATGAGCAGTTTTCGCCCAAAAATTTAGACGCCAACTCATCGAACTCAACATTACACCCGCCATATTTGTGCAAAACGCAGCAAATTCCTTCATTTTCGCGCAAAGGATCAACGGTATTTTTGAGCGCAAGTTTCTCGATTTACTAAAAAATCTCCTCTTAATACTGTCAAGATTTTTTTATCCAAGCGATATTTGTATCATAGTTAAAATCACTCATCGGTTTTACTGATGCTTTGTCATAAAACTAAGGATTATTCAAAGGTTTTTTCATTACAAATCTTTCAGAATGGTAAAAATTATTTTAAAAAACCGGGCGAAATATCTTTGTTTTGTTTTTGATCGTCGAATTTGCGTGGGAAAGTCCACGTACTTACCACGCGTTTTTGACTCGTCCCGCGATCATCTCATGCATTACTGTAGGGAGCCACCTTAAATAACTTTTAAGTCGCCATTTTCGTCCCGAAAATCCAGTTTAGACGAGCGGGCGCCAGGTTGTTTTGTTTTGAGCAACCTGCCCAGAACTTAGTTCAAATTTGATTGGTTCAAAGTGATTACAGATTTTTGCACTCTGAATACAAAAAATTGCACTGTGATTCCACACCTAATCAGTGTATGCGACACTACAATAAATCTTGGCTTTCATTTAGTTTTATGCACATTGTGTACACTTTACAAAAACGCTATCTTACCAGAAATTTCTCTGTTCTGACGTCATAGAGTTCACCAATTCTTGCAGCCCTTCCAAGTGCAGCCCTGTTGATCACTGACATTGTGACCAGACTTTTAGACAACTTTTTTCATCGCATATGAAGCGTGCGTCACCTAAAAAAACAAAACACAGTTTTTACACGGTGGATAAATACAGCCCTGGGCTAACTAGTGAAATATGTGGGATGATTTCATAGATATTGGAATTCATAGTTCAGGATGCTTTTATTATCATTATTATTTACTACACTTTATCTCTATGTACTTTAGAAACTCTGCTGTAGAGAAGTGCATGATTCAAAACCTAGCCTGAATTGGCGAATGGTTAGTTTCCTTCGCAGAAATTCTTATAGCTCCAACCCTCGCTGACGAACGTCTGCTGAAACGAGCTGCACATTACATTCCTTTTGTTTTAGGAGCTAATCATCTTCGTGTGGTTTATAGGGTAAGAGCCAATTAAAGCCGCCTTATGATGTTAGCTTCTGGGAAAAGCCCACACAGTTATTATTCAGTACAATTTGTTTAGTTGCGAGGAAATATTGTAAAAAGTTTAGCTTAGAACTTCACGATATCGACGTAGAATACTATTTTGGTTATGTTCTTGCAGATTCTGCAAACAATCGGTGTAAAGTGCAATAGCGTGTGTTATCGGGGAAATTAAACATGAAAGCGCTCTATACTGCATGATGATAGAAACATTGCTTTGCAGCAAGAACTTGACGTGAAACGTACAGATACAATCAAAATAATTAGTCAAATAAGGCATGGATTCGCCGGCACTGACAAGTACATTGCCAACCAAAATCTTCGAGATATTAGTGTGTGTGTGTTTATTTCAGTTTGATTTGAACACGCCTTATTTAAATTCCTGATTTAATGATTTAAAAATTTAATAAATCTTTCCCTATTATAAAATAAATAATACTAATAATAAATTATAAATAGATTCCTAAATAATTATATAGACATAGGGAGGATAGCAGTAAGAGGAAGCTAAATTCCTATTAACTTGCCCTCCTAAAGTTAAAGATAAATTGTTATACAAAGACGAAAAAGAGAAAATATAATCAAGACTGTTTTAATAACAACAAGACGCTCTACAGGGTGTCCCCAAAAAAGTTCCCCTATAGAAATCACTCTTTTGTTGTCAAACGTGCGTTGTTATACCTCTGGGAATTTAATATAGCTTCTAAAACGAACAGCAACACAAAAATGTCAAATTACAAATTCGTCTTACCGTCAGTTCGAGTAAGAATGGTTCAACTGACTACAGAGCAACGAGTATTTGTCGTAAAACCATTTGTTTGTGAAATCGTTTTGCTTGCTTCGATCGTTGCGTTAAATTATTTGGACGAAGGGAAGTTGTAAATACTTCTGTCGTTCATGTACAATTCAATTAAATTCCCAAAGGTATAATAACGCACAAGAGTGATTTCTAAAGGGGGACTTTTTTGGGGACACCCTGTAGAGAACGTTAATCGCTGGGGCTATTTAAGGGATGGATAGAATAGCCAATGGTGACAGCGTACTCCATGGGGTATTAAAATGTACCGATGTATTTGGGAGCACATATGGCCAAACTGAGTGACCAATACAGCCATCAAAACTGATTACCGTATTGGGGCAATTCCATGTAGCAAATCGAATATTCAATTTATTAAAACTTTCTTTCTCTTATGAATGTGGAAGCATATCAGATTGTTTGCGCATTGCTCGATTACGCCTAAACAAATTTGGTCCAAACTTTTTGTAGTATAAAGACGTTGTTTTGTGACCATGATTGCCGATTACAGACACTGAATGCAAGCCGAAACCTATAGTCACTGTTGCCTTAGCGACTATTCATCTCTCGCTTCCAATAATGGCGAGAATATTTTCACGATAAATTGTGAAGCCGTCGCTCGTAGTCTAAGATTTGGCAGTTTCAAATATTGAAATGCGACTTATTAATGATAAACTAGCGATGTCTAAAGGCGAGCTGTCTAATTCACTAGACAGTCACTTGAAACATGAACTCACTGTTGCTAAAGAAAAACTGAATCAGTTCAAAAATGAAACAGAAATGAACAATATTAAAAATGCTAGATGCGCGACCAGGATTCATAAGTTTTAGCTCGTGTTTAAATAAAAACTTAGAAATGAACAAATTGCGGGGTCGTGTTGGTTCATTGATTGAAAAGAGCAATCTTCTGAAACGCTTGAAAGTGAAAGTGAAGTTACAAGATCAGGTATCAACCCTGCACAACGACAATGTAAGACATCACAATGAAAGTGCACCCAAACAAACAAAAGATGCGGTAACATCGATCTCCTCAATATTAACAATCAAGTAGAAATACCAGTGATTGATTTACAACCAAATAAAATAACTAACACCAACGAAGGACTGGAAACAAGTTCCAGTGAAAAGTCTTAACAAAATTTTGTAATGCTACGTGACTCAAACAGAACATTTTTGAATGTTTACAAACTTTGTACAAATAGAAAAAGCAAAACAATTCCTTGTAGCATTACTGGTGAAGCTATCGAAATCATCAGTACCCCAAGATTTACAGCAAATAACCAAACAAGGGAATTATTATAAATACAGGTGTGTATAATCTGGAACATTTCTCAACATAAGAAATTATAAACAGCCAGATGGAGTTGGTAGAGAAAACAGTTAAAGCATTTTCAGGAACAAAAGTATTTCTGTCAAGTATAACTCCAAGACAAGATAATTATGACGAGCTCGAGACAGTGGTTAAAATTAATCAAGCTATCCATGCAAAGATAGATGCTATACCCAGGGTTCAAAATAGCGGCCGGCTGCCGGCTACAGCCGGCATTTTCACGACACCTACCGGCGATTTTTAAACGGGAAAGGCGATGTTTTTTTGCATTTTAGTTATTGATCAATAACTATTTGATTTTTGTGTGAAGCGTGTCGCTAGAAGTTCAGTACAACTAGAAATCAAAAAGTTTCTATCAAGATTTGTTTACGCCGAACCGTCAAACTGTTTTAACATTAAAATGGCTTTATGGCATTTTTTATTGCAGGCCTTCTTTCAAGGTCAAAGGGCGCTGAGACTTAGTCACTTTACTCAATTAGCCAAAATAGCCAAAATAAAAAATAAAAACATTCAAACGCGACAGTTTATAGCAGGTGAGTGAATATTCAAGCAATTTAACAAAATTATATCGTGGTCGTAGAGTATAAATAACAAGTTGAAGTAGTTGATTATAGATTTATTAGATTGAATATTATAAAACTCACCGTGACAGTGTTATTACAATAAAAATAAAATATTTTAGGCTGTTTACATCACTTAATATATGTAGTAAAATTAAAATTAAAAGATAATAATATTTGGCGTTTTGTAACTTGCCCAAATTTCAAAGCTTTCCTGGTAACCCTCGTGTCTAACGGCGCACGCTAACACTCTCGTTGTCAAAGATGAAAACAGCCGGTAAAAAAATGTACATGTACAAAAATTTTTTTATTTAAAATTTTTATTTTGAACCCTGTATACCTAATGCATATCATTTATATAATGGTACCCTATATGAGATAAAATATTCTTTCATGATGTAAAACATTTAAGTGAGAAATTTGGTGTACCAGCATTAGCAAAAAAAACCCACAAAGAATAAAATACGAAGAGCGTTTGGAATTCAACAAAGATCATACCAATACCAAAAGCATACTAGTGCTCAATCACAAGAAGCTAATGTAAGACCAGATAAAGTTATGCCAAGTACACAAGATCGACAACAACATGTTTCCGAGCAACCTGTCATGGATTATACTATTCAAGAGCAGCTAAAGAACATAACAAATGTATATCATTCATTGTTTGAGCCAACTAAGACACCAGGTGGAGTATTATTGAGCAAAACGGCAGTATAAGGAGGAAAAGATAGGAGTTTTTTGGGTCAAAGCTGTAAATTTGATTTCCAATTCTGTTACAATATTAAAGAACCAAAGAACGGGTACTATTTCTGAAATCGAAGAATGTCAGAGCAAATTCATCTCAACTCCAGCAAAGAAAAATCTACGGTTTATCATGTCAAAACGCGTACCAATAGTACAACAAGTACATTAAATGAAATTGGTGTGGACCTAACTAAGGATGAGTTAAGTTCAACCCGGGGTAAACCGGAGAGACTTTTGCAATGTTCCACTCTGTAGTGAAAATACCTTAAGCTTCGATAGACACTGGTTTGTGCTATTTTAACGATTGTGGATGGGATATAATCATACACAATCGCTTTGCCCGACTTCAACGAATCTAAGTGTTTCAAAATTTCCTTTTCATGGACTTGGTGGAATCCGAATAAAGGTTGTTGAGAAGGTTGTCTTAGTTCATTTGCATTTGCATTTACAGGTGCATTTGGTAGCGTAAGTAATCTAGCCGCAACGGATGTAAAATAAGCATTAAGTAGATTTGTAATTTGTTTTTGAATCTGTTATATCCTGCCCATCAATCGTAAGTTTCTCAATTTCCTTTCGTGATGAGTTTCATGGTAAAACCTTTTATGCGATCCAGCAAAACTTGGTAATACAGAATTGATCTGTTTACTTTATGCAGACGATTTAGTTCTATTGTCCGAATCCCAAGCAGGCTTACAGGAGAGTTTTTCAAAACTTAAAATATACACAAATGGAAGCTTAACATTAATAGGAAAAAATGTAAAGTTTTATTATTTGGAACGCCAGCTCAGAGGCGTGCATACTTAACGCAACATTGGTTACACAAAAATAATGTTCTTGAACAAGTAGATGTGTATTGTTATCTTGGAATTACTATTCATTTTTCCAGAAATTCGAATGAGCACAATAAATGTTGTCAGTGGCGTAACTACTATGGGTTCAGACCGGGCGGACCCGGGGGCCCCCAACCCAAATGGCCCAAAGGGGGGGGGGGGGGCAGGCAGCCAAGCTCAGACTGTAGAACAAAAATAAATTGACAGGGAAGACTCTGAGAAACGAAAAATGCATAAACGCAACAACAAAATATATATTCTTTCTTGATATATTAAAATGTCGTTTTCTGACCTCAGAATTCTGTGAAATCTTCCCCCAAAGTCCAGAAAATGGCATTTCAGAGACTCTAGATTTAAACATTTTCTGGGGGGGGGCATGCCTCCGGACCCTCCTAGAATGCTCGTGCCTTCAGCGAGAGCTTGTGCCTTCGGCACTCGTACTAGGGGGCCCTTCAAAATTTTGGACCGGGGGGCCCTGATATAACGTTACGCCACTAAATGTTGTGTAGTAAAGCTCTACGAGCTTACCATTGTCTGTTCAAATTTTGAAAATATGCCAATTACATTACTTTTAAGGTGGCTCGATACAGTAATCACGAAATCCCTTATGCAAGAATCGTGAAAGTAGAACTTTATGCTACAATTATGATAAAGCCACGTGACAATTTGTGTGCGCGGGAATATTAACGAAAGAACTTCCAAACTGACCTGACGTGAGCAATTTCTCGCGCCATCTCGCGCCATTGCGCGTGTTCTATAGCGTTTTCATGTCAATTGCTGACGTCATTAAAAATTCCATTTTTGAAAAACAATGCGCTATATCTCATTATTTTGTCCGGAGAACTATGTTTAAATTTTGCATGCTGTATTGCACCGCAAAAATCTTTCATTATACCAAAAATAGGAAAATTCTGTTTATTGAAGAAAAAGTTTATTGAGGAAAACGACATTTTTGCCTTTTTAAAAAAAAATAGCATTAGAGAATTTTTTTATATTTTGCTTATTGTTAGGCTGTCTTCCATGTAAAATGATGCACGAAAAAAATATGAGGGTCACTGTGTTTTTTTTCAACTACAGGAGGTGATAGGCTATTTTAGAGTGAATTTTATACGCGTATGTTGCCATAGTAAAAAAGTTTTGGTGATTGGTTAAAAACATACCAATGGGAGTCTGTTATGTACAATTATTCATCGAATGAGAAATTAGAACATTTTACTCGTATTATCCAAGATAAAGTTGAGCATTATTTTCCGAAGCGTACTGTAAAGTTTCATGCAGACGACAAACCATTTGTTACTGGGAAAATTAAGAACTTAATCATTCAGCGAAATAGGGCATTTCGTAACATTGACAAAGAACATTATAGAGTATTACGTAACAAGGTAACTAACGGAATCAGGAAGGAGAAAAGAATGTTCTACAACAGGAAAATAAAACCATTAAGAAGCAGTAACTCTAAATTGTGGTGGAAGGCGATTAAAAAAGTTTGTTATTCTAAGATGAAGAATAACAAAAACAATGGAGAACCCAGAAAATGGAGAACCTTTAACATCAGAAGATGCGGCCGAAGAAATTAATAAGTATTTCGTTGATTTAACTAAAGATTATAGCACAGTGCACGAGCATAACTTCGTCGCAGGTCGAGATCTAGAACTTCCTACCGTATCAAGACAATCTGTCATAAGAAAGCTTCATCAGGTTAATGTGAACAAATCCCCAGGTCCCTTTGACCCGCCACAAAAAATAATAAAAAGGTTTGCCGAAGAATTCTCGATCCCGCTTACGGATATAATTAATTCCTCCTTTCGTGAGAAACGTTTCGGTGACTTTTGGAAAGCTTATAATGTGTGTCCAATCCCTAAGTCCAACCCTTGTACTGTCATTGAGAGTATAAGACCTATAGCGATCACAAGCATTTTTTCCAAAATACAAGAGAGTTATGCGCTAGAATGGATGATGGATGATGCCAAAGATAATATTAGCAGTAGACAGTTTGGAGGAATTCCTGGGTCTTCACCTTGAAATGCTTCACAACTGGTACTCAGCCATGGAAAACCCTGATACAGTGATCCGTGTCATATTTTTTGACTTTACCAAAGCGTTCGATCTTATAGATCATAATATTCTTCTTTCTGATTTGGAAAAAGTAGGTGTAAGGCCTGCCTTGTTGCCCTGGCTAGCGTCATACCTGTCACAACGTCAACAAAGAGTTAAATTTGATGGGAAATTGTCCAAATTCCGGAATATTAACGCTGGTGTACCACGAGGGAGCAAGATCGGACCATTTTCCTTTATTGCTAAAATCAATCGCCTACCTGACGTTGCAGTGACTGATAACTCAACTAATACGGAACAAGTCTCAATGTTTATAGATGACACTACCCTATCGGAAATACTGAATGTAACCGACCATAAAACAAATCAACCAATTGGAAATATGGAACTTAATATCCAAAGGATTTCAACGTTCTCTCGTGAACAAAGAATGGTACTGAACGTTAAGAAAACAAAAGAAATGATTTTTGACTTTCGTGTTAGGAAAACTACAATTAGGAGCATTAATTTATACGACTTAGAAGTTGAAAGGGTTTCGTCCTTTAAACTGTTAGGTATATGGCTTGACGACAATTTAAAATGGAATAGTAATACAGATTATATTGTGAAGAAAGCAAGAAAGCGGTTGTACTTTCTTAAGGTTCTTAAAAGGTATGGGGCGCCAACGCAGGATTTGTTACAATTTTATTGTAGCGTAATTAGATCAACTCTTGAATACGGGGACGTGTTGTGGCATGGAGGATTAACCAATGCTCAAAGTGTTAACATTGAAAGAATACAGAAAAGAGCATTCAGAATAATATTACCAGGTATTGATTACTGTGAAGCTTTAAATTATCTCAAAATGCAAACGCTAAGTGAAAGACGCGAGAACCACTGCGTTGACTTGATTGCAAATATGTCTGCGACTGAGCACCGTCTACACACCCTGCTTCCAGATCGTATCAAAGACAAAAGACAAAGAGAAACTAGATCTAATGCTGATATGTACTATAATTTTAAATTTAGAACAGAGAGATTTAAGAACAGTGCCTTAGTGTATGCCATAAATTCTTATAATCGTAGTTTAACGAGGTCTTAACTGTTATGAAATTTTTAACTTAACTTTTAACTGATAATTATATTACAATTTTAATGAGTGAATTGTACATAGTCATAATTTTTCTAAATAATTACATATATGTAACATAATATTTGTAAATGCATGGTAATTAAGACTATTTATGTCTTCTTCATGTATTTTAGATTCCAATAATAATAATAATAGTAACAAACTATATGTTATTAAAACTAACATAACTTGAAAGAAGAAACATCAAAATATATGAAAACCCGGATATCTGGTGAATAAGATCTAAAAATTCGGAGTTTAAAAATTGCAAAATGTTGTGCGCTTGAATTTTTGAAAATTGTATCGAGCCACCTTAAGGAGGCTCCCTACAGTTTTAATTCTGTAGCACGCGAATGTGCTCTAAGGTCCATTATTTGCTCATTTTGCAAGGTATGGTCACGATACTTGGCCATCAGATTGCCACAATATTGCGGATTACGAAGAACAGAAAATGTTTCTAAATATTTACGTTGCAATGGTAACAACGCGATTTAGAGATTGTCGTATTTTTATTTTCTTTCTTAATTTTTTGGATTTTCCTTCGGTAAAATTTTTTTATTTTTTGCACACAAGCATCTAAGGTACAAAGTATTGAAATATGCGATTTTAAATCTCAAAAAAACGTTTTTTTGCAATAAAAACAATTCCGCTCCGAGGAATTTTTTTAAAATCGCATATTTCAATACTTTGTACTTTAGGTGCTCGTGTGCAAAAAATAAAAAGGTTTTACCGAAGGAAAATCCAAAAAATTAAGAAAGAAGATAAAAATACGACAATCTCTAAATCCCGTTGTTACCATGGCAACGCAAATATTTAGAACATTTTTTGTTCTTCGTAATCCGCAATATTGTGGCAATCTGATGGCCAAGTATCGTGGCCATACCTTGCAAAAATGAGCAAATAATGGACCTTAGAGCACATTTGCGTGCTACAGAATTAAAACTGTAGGGAGCCTCCTTAAAGCTATTCTCAACGACAATAATTCCCATTCTCTTTAAGGCGGATTTCCAGTCCCCGCACGAAGCTCCTCGCAGCTCGCTGCGAGTACTCGCAGACGTTCTGCGAGTGGTTTGCCGCTCGCGGGAAATAGTTCAAAATTTTGAACTATTTTTTACTCGCTGCGAGAGCTCGCAATAATAAACCAATCATAAAACGGCGTGTGGTGGCAACGGAATGACATTCGTGCGAGTACTCGCAGCGAGCTGCGAGGAGCTTCGTGCGAGGACTGGAAATCCGCCTTTATACAGTTGTGAAATTTGGGGACCATATTTGCTAGACAAGATAAATTCTTTTGAAACGTTTAAGATTAAAATTTTCAAAGTAACCAATGAAATGGAAAGATTTCGTTTCTTGGGTACATTCAAAAACCGCAAATGTAGCTATTTATGCTGAATTAGGAAGGGTACGATTAATTGCACTAATTTCCATCCAAATGATTAAATACTGGATACACATTAGGGATGCACGTTTTGAAAAAACTCTGGCTGGCGAAGCTGCTCGAGTGTGTATGAATCTGAATTTCCATGCAACCAGCAATTTTTATGGATTATTTAGGCCTATACTGAAAATGTGTAAAATAGATGTCAGAAACTTTAAATACTTTACAGTTCCCTATGGTTTTCGAGGAAATTTTTGCCATTATTTAAGAAATACACTTCATCAAGAATTTGCAAAATATTATAAAAATCAGCTCCAAAGTATTTATAGTCTGGCGGTTAAGTGTAAGAATTGTTCATTTTGTGATAAAAGCACCATATTTGCAGGAAGTATACACTTTGATAGGACAATAACTTTTAGATATGGGGGCATCTGAAAAATTAAAGTCGCCGGCGTAAAATTTGGGTTCTTTTTCATTTTCCTCATTAAACTCCTATACTTGTAAAACCGTGAAATTCCAAGTTCATTTAAAGCAATAATGACTTACATCATTGGAAAGCTTGCAAAAAACTATATATAGGTCACTTAAGCGGTTACCTTTATTTTCCCAACCGATTTCGAGTTATTGCTGTTCCAAAATGGAAAAAAATGCCACGAAATCGCGCGAAAAGCCTGGGTACTAGCTTGAAAATGCGTATTTAACAGCTTGTAACTCAAGAAGGATTTGAAAAATCATGGTAACCACTTACATGTCTTAATATAACTTTTTGTAAGCTTTCTGATTCTGTAATCACTTTTGCTATAAGTGAACTTGCAATTTTATATTTTTCGACAGTATAGGAGTTTAATGAGGAAAATGAAAAAGAACCCAAATTTTACGCCGGCGACTTTAATTTTTCAGATGCCTCCATATCTAAAAGTTATTGTCATATCAAAGTCTATACTTCCTGCAAATATGGTGCTTTTATCACAAAATGAACAATTCCAGCTAAATTTCGCTCTTAACCGCCTCACTATTAGTGAAATTAATGAATTTTGAGATTGAAAAATACCTATTATAAATTAATAATGTTAAACATCGCCAAGCTATTACAAAATTAAGAATCTCAGCAAATAGATTGCCAGTTGAAACTGGTAGATATAAAAATATTCCTTACTGTGATAGAGTATGTAAACATTGTGATCTGAATAAAGTCGGGAATGAACAACATAACTTATGTCATGCAGAAATACAGTGTTTACAATTCTAATACATAATTTTATCGATAACCTATATATTATTTTGTATCTTTCAAGTTAGAAGACCTGTTTTATTATGTTATTGTTATGCATCATAAAAATATTATGAAACTATATTTTAAATACTGTTATGATATATTAACGGCTTTTGATGAACTACAGTCATCTACTGTTTGTATCCTTTTTACCATTATTGGTATTCTGTTTGGAATAAAGATTATTATGTTACCATACTTTTCTATCTACTTATATTGTATATTGTATAATATTGTATTATTGTGCCGTTAATATAATCTAAAATTTGAATTTGAAATCAACACTGTATTGTTCACATAAATCCTTAATTGACTCGACAGAGCTCGAAGCCATGGTACAGGAGAAAAAAATTTTCTTCAACTTCCAACGCAATTTTTAGCTTTCAACAAAAAATTACAATTGCAGGTTGCATCAAGATGTTGAACGAGTTCAATTTTGAATTACCAAAACGTTTGCACTGATTACAGGCTAATCTGTTTGTGATTGGTTGATTCTCTTAAAAAAGGTGAGGCAAGTCGCGTATAATTGCGAAACTCGTTCAACTCAAGGTTTATCGCTTCTGAAACTCCAAGCGCAACTTTTCATTGAAACACCAGTTGCGAACTAGAGGTATCACATAACGCAATGTTTCCAGTTTTTAGTTCCCTCGAGAGAATTGTTTTAGAGAAAGACATTCTATATTACATAAAATCTTGAATGTGTGATTCTAGTGTGGTCATATATATCATTGATATGTAGTATATGACATATACTTGAGGGATATACAGCATTAAAATACCTGTAATTTCATGTAGTTTGATCCTGTAATCCGTCAAGTATATATATTCGAAACCACAACCTCTAATAATGCGCCCTGGATATGATGCATAAATCGCGCAAGTTCTGCACAGGAGGACGGGGTTTGTAGCGACATTTTCAACCAGGGTCAAAGTCTCGACATCTAGTTTATTATTTAAACGTGATGCAAACAGGTCTATGTAAAATTTTTTTACAAAACTGTTGAAATATGCAGTGACTAAGGGACCATTTTGTGTGTTCATTAAACACCCTTGATTGCCTATCAAACACCCTTGAATCCCTCCGCTCGGGGGATTCGGCAAAATATTACCCTCAGTGATGATATTTCCCTCGGGGCAAAGCCCCTCGGGAAATATCATCACTTCGGGTAATATTTCGCCGAATTCCCCTCGCTCCGGGTCTATAAATGATAAATATTAGCTGCATGCCGAACGACTAAATACACACAATTAATAATTTAATATCAATATTCTAAATGTATACCAATCAATTTCAGTAGGAATAAAAACTTAATTAACGTCCTACCTTGGGTTCAGTTGATTAATCTGGATTTCCTACATTAAGGCTAACAAATCTACTCGCCTTTAACAAATTTGCTCCCTCGAAACCACTTCTCCGTCTACGAATGAGTCACAAGACGCTTAATTAATTTTTGAAAACCGGAAAATAGGCGTTCCTTGAAAACTAATACTAAGTAAAGAGACTCGCTTCTCCACCTAAAATTGGTACTTGCACATTCATGATTTAAGCAATAAAGCGTTGTCCTATTTATAATTGAAGCTCTGAGAATCCCAGACGATACTTGAAGATGCACTCGCACATTATTTAATTCCAACGCAAGTTTTCGTGGAATATTGCTTCCATGAAAGCATATTTAGAGTATCGTCAAAAGGTAACACTATGACCAATTTCACATTATATATTTATGACAGAACATTTGACGATACACTATCATGCATGTACGATCTCTAAATTCACTTTATTTTAGATTAAGTTTATATGACTGACCATGACTTATATCACATATTGTTTTAAATACCGGAAGTACATTGGCAAA
Source organism: Trachythela sp. YZ-2020 (assembly GCA_016169945.1). NCBI lineage: Eukaryota > Metazoa > Cnidaria > Anthozoa > Malacalcyonacea > Clavulariidae > Trachythela > Trachythela sp. YZ-2020. Next base: position 3,955,876 of record JADLSH010000358.1, read on the forward strand.
AGTATATATAGTATGTAGAATACGCAAAAGTTCCTGTTAAAATATTGTGTATACGCAGAAAAAGTGGCCAACAAAGTGTTCATGATTGTGGTAAAACAAATCTTGTAATACATCGTAGATTTTACCTTTGACGCAATATATATATATGTTATTTACCGGTTGCGAGGTCCGGATGAGAAAAACTGTGCCCGAGGTCTTGAAAACGGCCCGAGCCCGGAGGGCGAGAGACGTTTTCAAGACCGAGGGCAGTTTTTCTCATCCGGACCGACGCTGCCGGTAAATAACGTGTTTATTTTTTATCGATCATATGTAAAATTTAAGAATTTATTAAAATTGAAAATTCCAGTGTACCGAAATAATTTGAGATCAGTGCAATTGTGAAATCAAAGTGAGGCTGACAAAACATGAACGTTGAAAGAAAACACGAAGACGAAAACTGGCAAGAAACTCACAAAAAACCATAGTTTCTGTAAAAATGTACACGATATGTTTTAAATATGGCAGCAGAAAAGCATAGGAATGAAAGGTTTTGCCGGCCTGGTTTTCTGGTGTTCAGTTTTGCTTCGACAAGGATATCTTCGTGTTTAGTTGCTTTGCCCATAAAAAACTCATAAAGTGAATCATGCAGTGAATGCATGTGTTTTTACTTCGATCAACGCTTTCTACTAAAACTGGACAATGAACAAGGTATGCTGTAATCTTTTTCTGGTCGTTTCACGATAAAAAACATATAGCCTCAACTTTGTTTGCCAAGGGCTTTAATTTTTTTTTGTTTATAATATGTATACGAAAAGTACTTAACAAATGGGCTGAAAAATCATGTTTTCATTACATTTGGTCCATATTTTTTTTTGTTTACAATATGTATACGAAAAGTAATATGTATGAAGAAAAGTTTTTTTCTTCTATGATATCTGTTTAAACTGTACTTTTTTAACTTTAATGTGCCAAAATACTGAAATACATGAGCATTTAAAACAAATGTATTAGTTTTCTCGGCGCATCGTGCTTAGTATGAAGCCTTCAGAGTTGATGCTTTTTTGTACTCTAACTATCGTTAGGCTAGCTTTTTGAACTTTTTGGGTAGATTTTTTAATCTAAAAATTGGTTCACTCCCTGCGTTTTGTCGCGTAATCCAGAGCGGGCCAGATGAGTTTCAGAGCGGGCCGGATGCAAAAATCCGGACCGCTCTGAAACGCTCGCTAGCCAATCAGATTGCTTTATTTTCAAAGATAAAAAATAAATATAGAAAACACACCGTTGGTGTTCATTGATAGGCAAAGCGAGCACAATCTCTATAAACATCAAAATATGTGTATTGTATTTCAAGCACATTTTCAAGCTATTGTTGGAAAGGCGATTTGTCACAGTCAAAATCAGTAATGAATCGCTGGCTATATATATATATATATATATATATGCTCCTTCGCTTGTGTTGTTGAGCACTCTGTGAGGTTAATTGGTGGCTATAAGCTATAATGCAAAAGCTCACTTCCCTTGTGGTCGTTTGAGCACTCTGGCCCCAAGACACTTCACGCATGTCTGGATGCGCATGTGTCTGAGTATTGTACCACATGCGCTTGGTGAGGGCAAGAGTATGGTGTATAAATACGAAGTCACTCGCATCTAGACTGCGTTACAAGCTGCACTGACGAGCCGTTGAACGGCGAAACATGCATGTCTGCAGATTTGACTATATATATATATATATATATATATAGTCAAATCTATAGTCGGCTCGTCAGTGCATACAGTCTAACCTGTATTAAGCGGCACCGTATTAAGCGGTCACCCTTTGTTAAGCGGTCATGTGGCAAAGTCCCGAAAATTTCATAATATAAATACTATTTAAGTGACCTTTATTGAACGGTCACCTCTATTAAGCGGACGCGGTCACCTTTTCGACGGTCCCAAACTTAATTTTTCATTGTTTTGAAACTGTATTAAACGGTCAGTGGGAAGTAACTACAGCAAACAATAATACAATATATAATTCAATCTTTATTCGGCAACATGTCAAAGTCTTTAAGTTTTGTTTATCTCGTTACTCGAACTTCCGTAATCACTGAAAATGTCAACAGTATTTTCAGTTCGTGTGGACGTATTGGCATGTGTATTGAAATGTATTACAGTTCAGTTCAAATTCAGTTATATTAAATGTTATAGTATAAGCCGTGTGGTGATTTTCTACAAGACCTGTATTAAGCGGTCAACCTGTATTAAGCGGTCACTTGCGAAATCCCCGAGGGTGACCGCTTAATACAGGCTCGACTGTAGTTAATATATGTTAGCTGCAATGCGAACGACTAAATACACACAATTAATATCAATATTTTAGATTTATTCCAGTCAATTGCAATATGAATAAAAACCGATTTAAGGTCGTAGATTAATCTAGATTTCCTACATTGATTGAAGTCAACAAATTCGAAACCACTTCTCCGTCTGCGAATTTAATTTTTAAAGTTATTGACATTCCCAAAACGGCTTTTTCGATGACAATTTACAATTATTATGTACAATTATAATTATTTACAAGTCTATATATTCTATACTAAAATTGTCAACTAATTACTAGTTACTAAGATTAAAATGTAAATTGTATATTTCCTTCTAAAAGTTTTGCTTTTAATTTAGATTTAAAATAGTTGAGATCAACAATAAGGGGATAACATGAGTTTTGGAGGGCATATTGTTTATTTTTGGCCCGCGTAGTAAAATTTTCGCCCGAGCGCAGCGAGGGTGAAAATTTTACTACAAGGGCCAAAAATAAACAATATGACCCGACAAAACTCATGTTATTAACATTATTATCAATATAGAAGAACAAATAATTATAAATATATAACATAACACCAACACAATATACAATATAGACAATGAATGCTTTTAACAATAGGGAAAAACAGTTAACAATGCATTAAAATATATAAAATATAAACTGGAAGAAGTTTATGAAAAGACAAACGGGCTAAATATTACCGCTATTTGTAAAAGAAACTATAAAAAGTTTCCTGCGGTTCAGTGAGCTAAGCCTAAGGCTATTTACTCACTGTCAGAGTCACTGTCTATCACGATTCTACGGCGCTTTGTCTCTGCGGCCTGTTCGGTGGACTGCGAAGATGCTGTAGTGCCTTGCCCTTGATAAATGTTTACAGTTCCTATTTGAATATGTTGTCTACAGTGTGGATACGGTTGGAGTAAAGACAAAAACTCACTGTGGTTGAGTGTCGAATGCACAGAGGATGTTGTGGCGGGAGATGAAATGCTCGACGACATACTAGACTCGACACTTTGCAGCTGTTTCGATGACAATGCTTCGCTGGAGCCCTCTGACTCTGTTGTGGATCCATGGAACACTTTATCTAGCAGCCCTGAACATTTCCTTTTTTGTGCACTCGTAGTTTGGTTGATGTAGTGGTTTAGACTGCGCTCATCTTTATGTTTGGTGATTGCACAAATCTGCTTTGCATCGACACCTCGATGGTACAATGCTGTAATTGTCGAAGCTCGTACACAGTGATTGGTGTAGCGTTGAGACAGCTCTGCTTTCATTGAAATATTTTCCATGAGTTTGGCAATCGTATTTTTACCGAGGGCTTCCTTTTATACCACGCATTACTTCCATGGAATTTCTTGTTTGGAGTTTGAAAACGCCTGACATTCAGGGTGTCTCATTCGAAGATAATATTCAAAAGCTGCTACAGGATCTAACGAATTTGAAGTTTCGTACATTCGTACATCTGAATAGGCTTGATCAGCTTGCTTTGACCCTCCTTGGTGATTTTTTGTTTGTTCGGTTAGGATTTCTGTAACGTACCGAGCTCCTGTGTCGTCCGTTTTGATCGCTAAAGACTCCGCGGTAAGCTCACGCCAGCCCTCTCTTCCTCGGCGGCCAAAATTAAAGGCCAACGAAAACCAGACAAACTGTAATAATTTTTCTGGATCTTTCCACATGTTGTCGTCATCTAGACCTTCACTAAAATAACGATTCAACTTTTCCATATCTCCAGCTTCGATAGGCGACTTATGTTTTGGTTTCGGATTCATTTCTTTTGCATATAACTTGCATTTGGCCTCAAACATTTTGTTTGCTGAGGCAAAGTTGCTGTCTTGCAAAATGTTCACGTTTCTGCTAATCGGAGCAGAAGTTATATGGCGGTGAATGGCAGCTCGTATCCCTGTTAAAGCACTAGGTGACAGTGGTTTTCCCTTTTCTGTCTTAACTTCAGCGTAAAACTTGCGAAGGATTTCATTCAGTTCTCCTGGTGAAATTACTGCGAAATCTATGTTGATGTTTCTTTTTGCACTCCATTGTTCGATCTTTTTTAGTCCCCAAGCGGTTGCTTTTGTTGTGTTTTTTGCTTGAGCCTTTTTCTCCATCTCGTCAAGAGCTTCCTTATCAAGGTCAGAGCTCTGGCTTAAAACATTTATATTTTCGTCTGTTGAATTCACGCTAGAGCTAGCCATATTTAATTTCACAACTTTCGTCTCTTGAAAGTTGAAAACACCGTGAAAGCCCGAGAGCAGTCAGAGCAGTGAGAGCACTCAAATGGCTTCCTTGCCAAGTTGAAAATTCTGAATATTAATTTGTCGAAAACAATCATGAGACGCACGATTGACCAATCATATGCAGGGCAGAAGACACGTAATTACCGCCCGTTCGATTCGTTATCGGCCCGCGCTTGCGAACGTTTTGAAGAGGGCGGCTTCCCATTTGGCCTTCTATATTGATAATAATGGATTTTAATTCGTCGTCCAGTGCGTTCCAGATTTTGGTTCCTCTGTATTTCAATGTTCTTTGGCCGGTCGCGGTCCGATACCTTGGAATGTCAAGTTCATTTTGCCTTCGTGCATGTAGTGCGATCATGGATTTGATTTCTTTTTATGAACTTGTGACCTAAGTACGGGGGTGCTTGATTATGTATGCATTTGTGAGTGAGGACAGCGTCTCTGTATTGTAGATGCTCTTTTATTGGTAACCAGCCGAGTTCCTTTAATAAAGGAGATACATGGTCATATTTACCGACATTTCCTGAAATAACCCTGGCTGCATAATTCTGAATTAGCTGGATTTTCTTAATGTTCTCTTCAGATGTATTGGACCATATTGAAGAGCAATAGTCGATCTTAGTCATACCCAGTGCGTTTATGATGGTGGTTAGTGTTGATTGATCAAATAGATGCTTTACCCGGTTGATCTGACAAAGTTTGGAGATACATGATGATGATAGATACTGTATGTGTTCATTATACTTTAATGTAGAGTCAAGTATTGTCCCCAAGTCTTTGACCTGCGCCACAGGTTCCAGGATTTCCCAATCAAATTAATGCTAGGGACATGATCCAGTTGTTGAAGCAATTGTTGTGATCCAACTACCATCATTTTAGTTTTGTCTGGATTTATTATTTATTACGTCCACGTAAGATTCGAGACTACAGAATTCTGGGATTGAAGATAGACTGTCGGTATAAATGTTAAATAGGAACGGTGAAAGCACTGAACCTTGGGGTATTCCGTGTGTTAATAAAGCCGTAGTTGAGGTGGTGGTTCCTATACGGACATATTGAGATCTGTCCGCCAAATAGCTCCTAAACCATTCGTGGACTGCAGGAGAGACGCCTAAACGTAGTATCTTTTGGAGAAGGATGTCATGTTGTATACTGTCAAAAGCTTTGGACAGATCAATAAAGACCACTATGGATATTTGTTTTTTGTCCATTGCTTCTAATAGGGTGTCTGTGAACGCGACGTTGAGTGTCTCAGTTGAATGATTTTTTCGATTTCCACTTTGATGATTTGATAGTAATTTGCGTTCTGTGAGATATGCGGTGAACTGGTTTAGAACAACTTTATCACAAACTTTTGAAAGGGCTGCCAGTAGTGATATTGGACGGTTGTTTGAAACGACTTCGTGATTGCCATCTTTATGTATTGGTACCACTTCCGCTAGTTTCCAGGTTGAGGGGTACTTTGATGTTCTCAGAGAACAGTTGATAATATCTGTGAGAGGATATAGGATAACATCAAGAGAGTCTTTCAAATATCGGAAGCCTATTTTGTCTGGTCCCGGGGCTTTGTGCGATGGGGTTTCCAAAATTATTCTTCGTACCTCATTAGGGTTGACATCTCTCAGTTGGAACAATTCCTCCGATGTTATATAATTGTGGATTGTTGATGGTCAGGTGGAGGTATTGAAACTCCATTTTCTTCAGCTAATTCCTTCACTTTATCTGCTGTTAACCTTCCTACTGAAGTTAAGTAGGTATTGAACTCCTCAGCTATTTTGCTATGATCATTTTGGTAGCAAAGTTTGGTGGATTCTTTAGCAGGTGTGCATCTCTTAATCACCTTCCATGTGGACCTATAATTTCCTTTGCAATTTTCAATTTGAGTGCGTACGTGATTAATTTCTGCCTTTCTTAGGTTGATCTTGACGGAGTTCCTCAAGCTTTTATACTTTACCCAGTCTTCCGTATTGTATGTTGCCCTGAAGACCTTCAGCATCATGTCTCTGAGATTCATTAGTAGTTTAATATCTTTGTTGATAAAAGGTTGAGGTCTACCTTTAATTCTTATGCGTTTAATTGGCGCATGGTCATTTAGTGTGTTTATGAACGATTGGTTGAATAGATAAAGTTTGTCGTCTACGTCCTCTGCGAAGAATACCATATTAAAGGGAAGTCGTGATAACTCCGTAACGAACTGATTAGGATCATAGTGCTTGAGACTTCTCACGTGAATGTATGTGGGGGGAGGTTTAATGGCCCTTAGTTTTAGTGTGCAATAGACCATGGAGTGATCACTGATGCCTATATCTACCACACCACTGTCCTTCACTATAAGGGAGGAAGAAACCATGATAACATCTAATAAGGATCTTGAATGTGAAGTTATTCGTGTTGGATCATTGATTAATTGGGTTAAATGTAATTCAGAACAGATATCAATTAGTGTTTTCGCTTCCAAACAGCTTGGATTAAGGAGATTGCAATTTAGATCGCCCATGATCACAACTTGTTTGCCCAAAAGTAATGCTTCAATACACATGGGTTTCAATTCCTCTCTAATGCAGGTGACCTGAGAATCTGGGGGTCTGTACGCAACACAGACAATAAACGATTTGTGTAGTCACAGTTGATGAAAGTTTAATGTAGAGATGCACGAGAGGTCCTTTAACGTTGTTACTTTAAAGTCATTTCGCGCATAGATGCAAACACCGCCGCCCTTCTTATGCTTGCGGTTTAGTCTGTTTATTTTGTAACAACGTCACAAGATGTCTAATCTTATGATCCTCTGGAGACTGGAAAACAAGAGTTTCCTTGAGAACTGCTACCTAGTGAAGACTCGCATCTGCAGCTAAAATTAGTGCTTGCACAATTGACCAATACGAAGAACCCTGTCCTTTATGAATGACGTTCTGAGAATCTCGGACGCTATTTTAATATGCGCTCGCTCAGTGTTTTATTCCAACGCAATTTTTTGTGGAATATTGCCTCCATAGGTTAACCTAGGGTTACATGGTCACCAATTTCGGATTTAATATATACGACAGAACATTCGAAGCAGTAGCGGAATTTTATTTTTTCAGGTGAGGGGGGGGGGAAGAGGGAAGCAAAGCCTCCAAAATTTCCGACAAAACCTTCCAATTTCCGACGAACCTCTCATTTACACTCAAAATAGGCTGTTTGTACCCCTTTTTAGGTCAACATTTCCAACAAATTGGCAATTATCCTAAAGGTTTGGGAAGGTAGGGGGGGGGGGGGAGGTGGAGTTGGCAATCTGTAAATTAACTTTATTTAGGTGAAGCTTATTCACATTCAAAGTATGGTCTGTAGAATACATAACGTTTCTGTAAATATTGGGTGTACGCAGAACAAGTGGCCAACAAAGAGTGCATGATTGTGGTAAAACCAATCCTTTGAAGCAATGGTTGAAAATATATTTGATTGAAGTCAGCAAATTTACTCCTCCTAATTCAAACCATTTCTTCGTCTGTGAATGAGTCACAAGACGCCTAAATTTTATATTTGTTTGCAAAACGGCAAACAAAAGTTTCCTTGAAACCTGATAACTTGCCCGTTCAACCAATAAAAGCGTTGTCCTATTTTATATGATTGAAGCTCTGAGAATCGCAGACGATACTGGCTCATGCAGTTAAGAGAAAATCCAAACGGGAAATATCGACGCTTTGATGACTTGTGTTATTGGTGTCCTGCTTGGTGTTCTTCTATATTTTACGATTCTTACTTCTGTTGAAATTCAATAAAGATTTCCTTTCGATTGGAAAGACTTTCTCCCGAATCAGTGCGTCTATTTTGAATTTCTGTGAGCCATTCATTTTTGGTTTCTGTGCATTTGCCTTATTCGCGTTTTCAGTGTTCAGTTTAAAACTTGAAGATTGCAGTTCGTTTACAAGAACAATAGTGACACTGTGAACAGTATGACTTTAGGCCCAAAATCTTGAAGTGGCTACAAAACAAGCATTTCGAGTTGGAAATAGTGTTTTCAAAACCGACTTCGCGTTTTAAGATCATGGTTTTTCTGCAAAACAATTTTTTTGAATTTCAGCCCTGGTCAGGCAAATTTGATTATTTAACAAGTTTATTCATGATCAGGCATTTCCATCTACAAAATCTGTCAGATTTTTGACAAATTATGAAATTTATTATATTCATTTTGAAATCAATGGCATTTCTTGCAATCTGATTGGTCAAAAATAGTGCGATTAATTGCCAAATCGCATCATCTTGAGTATTAATCGCATCATTTTTAAACCAATCAGATTGAAGCTCTGCACCACAACAACCAATCAGATTGAATGATAGAATTTAACTAGCCAATCAATTTAAAGAAAAATGTGCTCTGGCAAATGACCAAATCTGTTCACCATAAATTGTCAATACTCTAGACTGCATTTACTGCAGGGTTTTTTTCATAAAAATCAACATAAAGGCAAGTCAAACTTAGAAGAATATCAAATAATTTTTCACAATAATACAGGCCAAATTATAAACAAAATTTTGAATGAAACATTGTCAAAATGTCAACAAAAACAAGTTTCATTTGAGCAACAGCCAAAACTGAACACAAAGCTGTCAAAGGCACAAGGTATTAAAATATGGAATGATCGATTGTAGTGTCAATGTTTGAATGCACAAAATCACAAGAAACGTTTATCAATTTACATGTAAAGTCTACGATATCTTTACACTTACTTTTTCGATCTTTATTTCTAGAAATTCTCTCTCATAATCACATTTTGCTTGTTCATACTGACTCAATTTGTCAAATTACAATTCATGCTGTTGCTATGCTACGGCATTTCAGGGAGTATCGCGGGTGTGTAAATTGTAAACAAAGACTAATAAAATACCGCTTCCGGTTAAAAAAATTATTTAGATTTCAAAAGGAATATAATAAAGTGGAAATTGAACTTCGTGTCGTGCAATTTTGGTCTGAAATCAAACTTGTGATTACAAATTGCACTCCACTCAGTTCAATTACCATTATTAATAAATGACTGATTATTATTATTATTATTATAACTAAAACACAAAAACGCATCACTGCTAAATAAAATTTGTAATAGAATAAATAATGCGTTAAAGGAATTAAAGGAATCGATGTGTGGAATGATCTCTAGTCTACAGTTATCACTGCAGTGACTGAAACTCCAGTGACGAAAATCATGCTGTAATTGAAGATAATTTATGTAGAGGGAAAACAACAAAGGTCCTAGATTTGATCCTTGCGGAACACCACATATAACTTTTTGGCTCTGATTTTATTCCCTCTACTACACAGATTTGCATTCTGTTATCTAAATATGATTTAAAAAGACTAAGAGCCTGGTTTCTTATGCCATATACTTCAAGCATAGATAAAAGAATTTGATGATCTACCGTATCAAACGCTTTCTTAAGATCAAGGAATAATACACCGTTAATTAAACCTTTGTCGATATTCATCAACCACTTGTCTGCAAGGCATATTTTAACATATATACTGGGGGGCCACTTGGCCCCCCAGGCCCTCTTGATGCCCCCCACTCACACAAAATTGGCCCCCCACTCCCTGGGCCCTTTATACATTGGGTCGTTTACAGAGTAAATGATTTGTCTGTGTTTAACGAAATATTGTTTTTATGGCTTATATAGTTAGACATTTTTAAAGTTTTAGTTAAAACATTGAAATACTATTGGCTTGGCAATTTCAGAGCTCCAGATTTCAAAATTCTCCCGGGAAAAAACTCCCCCGGACCCCTACAGGGCTCGCGCCTTCAGCGCTCAGATTAAGGGCCCTTTTTCACAAATGGCCCCCCACTTAGAAATCCTTAAAATATGCCCTACTTGTCTGTTGTTTGCAGTAAGGACGTTCCGTCGAGTGAATCTTACAGAATCCTGATTGTTGAATTAAATGATATTGTTTTCATTTAAAAATTCACGTAGTTGGTCACAAAAAAGTTTTTCCAAGATTTTGGCAATAACTGGTAGAACCGAAATTGATTTATGATTTATTAATGAAAATACATATGCAGCTCGAAAGCTGAATTGCGTATTTACAAAACTACAAACAATTAGTCTAAAATATATCACAGCAATATTAAAATACGGTAAAATTTACTAAAAGAACTTAAACTAATAAAATTTTGATGAAACTCATATAAAAGTATCTCAAACCGTGCTGAGTTCAAATCCTACAGTTAATTAATTCTCTTCAAAGTTATATAAACATACATATCTGGATTAAAAGTACTAGATAAAATGTGACCTTCCATGGGAAAACATACCTTAACGATATTTCGTTGAAACGGCCAAAAAAACGGAGAACGAACGGATAGAGAACGTTTTGTTATAACGTTTTAACGAATCTCAAAAACGTTTTGACGATTTGAGTAAAAAATCTGAACGAATAAAGCCGAGGATTTGAACGGATAAAAAAACGTTCTATCAGAAGTCGTTTGAACGAATTAAATTATTGAACGTTCCTGACAAAATTCGCCATAACGCATAGATTAAGGATAGCTGTCAACAGAATAGAATAATGTGGCAAACAAGTAACCTCTATCGGCGCACAAAAGTACTCAAGTGATATAAATATTATACAAATTTAACTAAACATTCTGATAAATTACACTATGAGTATTGTTCGAAAATTCGAAGATATAGTACAGCAGTTATATTAGTTACATGAAGTTGTACAGTATGAATTATTGTCCAGTATTCTTTAAATTTGACATATATTGAGATATTCAATAACTATTCTGGAAGATGTTTCAAACTTCTGGTGCGGAAACCACGCTGCCAAAACAAGGCAAGGCACAGGCTATTATTTAGACATGCAGTTGAACTTTGGATATGCTATATTCTATAGTATGCATGTCTGGCTATTCTCCTTAAGCAGCTTAAATCTCGCGCCAATTGATTTAATTTCCTGCCTGAAATAATTATTATGAAGAAAAAATTGTCAACATATCAAAGCAGTTTAAATACGAACTGCGTGCCTTCGGTTTAATTCGAGGCAAATTAATCTACTATGGCCTACTGTACATTAGATATATGGTAAATATGAGTGAGAACACGGCGGTAATCTGGTTTAATACCGCCGAATATTTACTATGCACCAGTTCAAGGGCGGACGTTCATATACATGTTATATATTGTCGGTAAAACATACGTGGTGAATCAAGTAGGAGAGAAAAACTCTGGCGAGTCATTGTCAAATTGCATATATATGGTAAGTTCAGTTGAATATGTTTTAGCAATTTAGCATACTTTATAGCCGGCTAACTATATGTACAGCAGTAAATAAGTGTCCAAGGTCTGAAGGTCGATTTTACATGTATACTTTGCTCATCACTCATCAGGCAAGTTTAATGAATAACGACTCAAAAATAAATAAATGTACTCCTATGTACCTCATGACCATAAAATTAACATTTCTGCGTTTAGTTAACTTAATCTAGCCCCTTATAAATCCACCGATTGTATTAGTATCTTTGGTGTGCACGATTTAAAACCTGCTTTAGTTTAAATATATGCTGGATGAAAACCAAATTGGCGTTACATGACATGCCTTTTTTATATAGTATATACAGAACATGTTAACTAATTACTGTAGTTATCTATTATAGAAAGATTTATCTAATGCAATACTGGTATATAACTCGCTTTAGATTGCTTATTATGACAAGAGGAAATTGATGTATCGTTCAGATGGACGTGAATAAACATCAGTTGAAAGGTTGCCAGACCTTCAAAGTGGCTTGGCATGAGGTTTGCGTAGTTTAGCTTGGTGGTCACATAACCGGGATAATTTAAATAGGGTGCATTTACCCACACTCAAACAAGAATTGCTTACCAAGTTTATAAAAACATTTTGAATGAATTTGTGTGTAGATGCAACCTCAAAATTGCAAGGATAATAATAGGCAGGACAAGCATAAAAGATTTTGCCAGACACATGTCATTGTGTTATGTTGTTATGTTATGCTTACTTGACAATGTGGATGTCTGGGGAAGTCTTGCTTGCATTATCGTAGGTAGGCAGGAGGCACAAATTGTGTCACAAGTTGATGTCTCGAAGTGAATGAGGATCACTCTTTTGTTATATTGGTGAGCATAAACTCCCCTGTGCATGGGTTTCGGACTGTCGTTTCTATATGGGCGACTGGAGTGTACTTTCGAACCGCTGTTTCTATATGGGCAGTTTGCTATTGCTATATGCCTTAGAAAAAAAAACTGTGACTTGCTGCCAGGGTCGAGTATTAGGTTGCTTTTCAGGGTGGAAATCCGGACATTCGGAATTGCGGAACGCCGGACATTCGAATTTAAGTTGCGGAACGCCGGAGTTTCCGATGTTAACTAACAAAATTTACCATTTATGCCAGGTCTTAGACATGGCATAATTGAATTTCCTTTCAGGGTACTATAGCTAGCGCAGGTAGCTTAGAAACATTTAGACAGTTGATATTGTATGCTATTTTCTATCATTAATTTCTGTGTAGATGCTCTAGTATGGAGGGAAATAAAATATTTCCTGATGAAATTCTTAGAGATACATTAGTGACCACCAAGAACTTAGTTAATTAAAAACATGTATTGATCTAGAGTTAATAATTTGCGATTGGGGACCGGCGTAAGGTGATGTCGTTAAAATAGTGTCATTTAAATGCAGTTTTCTTGAACTACCGTATATGCAGCTTTATAGGATGTGCCTGGTTTTTGTAGATTAACCTCGGCATTTGTGTGGTTTTGGACACCTTAATTACGCTCCCTCACTAAAACTGTAAAATTACTTCACCTAATTATTCCTACACCGAAAGTTGGTGAGGAACCTGTGATTAGGTGAAATTTAAAACGGATAACAAAAAAAAATGCTGTTCAAACAGCATAACACTTGTATATGGTGGTCGTGTGCTCGCAAAATGAGAGCATATAACTGCAGTGTAGGAAAAAATATGGCAACAAAAATGGCGACCTTGGAATTGATGTAAATAACTAAATAAATAATAAAGAGAATGAAACCAATGTCTATAGTGTTTGCTCCCACAATATAGATACAACTTTAAATGCATCCGTTTTAATAACATAGCTGTATTAATTGATGGAGACTGACATAAATGGCCTGTGTCGGCTATCTTGTTAGGCATGCTAATTAATTCAGTTCTCGTCATATTTCGCGAATATAATATCAAAAAATATTTGTACATTGCAGACTTTCATAATACACAGACCTGTTTGTAAGCTCAATTAAGCAGCATAATATTGGCCCGTTATACTGCGCAAGCTACAATGCATGCATGTGCAGAACAAGTGTTGTAATCTGCCGGCATTCCTGTCTGTACAGGTATACAGTAGATACAGGTTCTCAGTACCGAGCAGCACAGTTTATTGTTACTTGATGCGCATATTCATTGCTGGCACTCAAACCCTGTTAATTAAAAACAAAATCAACCAACAGATCCCTGACCCGGTGGCAATATCAAAACTATATGCCGAGCTATATGCCATTTTTAAAAATACATAGATTACAATCATGGTATGAATTTCAAAACAGTATGAAAATCAAAAAATTATATTGCGTTATAATTAAACTGAGCGTTAAATACTCTGGGCGCTATCCAATAGCTAAATTGAAACCGCCGTGTGGGCTATCTATCCGGAATTAATTCACCGACGTAAAGTAGGATTTTTTCCTCAGAAGTTCAAGGTTTCATCACTATTTACAGGCTGCCAGTTGACTTTTGAGTTTATCGTATCCTGTAATAATTTGTATTTTATACTTCTCATGTAGATAATATAGGCCACGCATCTTCACATCTATATACCATGATATATATTAAACCAATAAATACGTGGTCCATGAATTTTTATCTAAAAACAAGGTACCGAAGATCTTGTTGCTCCGGCTCCGGACTTAGACTAAATACTGTAGAATTTAAACTGCATGCATATGCCTTTCAAATAAGCATATTTCAAACATCGCATAATTTTGCACGTGTCGAATGCATTCAAAACAATAAAAAATCAGCTAAAGTGCCTCATCTTCCATTGTTTTTATTGCATTCGGAGCATGGCAAAATGCGACGTTTGAAACAGGCCTAAGCTAAACATCATCAAGCTATCACAACAGTCAGATTTTCTTCAGACAAACCAGATACACACCGGATGCGAATGCATGCTTCATCTTACTTATCACTGCAAAAGCATTTAACTTACATAGCCATGACTTTTAATTAAACCTATTTTAGATATGTAGTTATTTACGCATGTATTTTAGCTCAGTAGCTTGAACCTATAGTTTATGCAAACCTGGACAAATCTCTAATTCTTTATCAGATGTAAATACATCATACATTGATTAAACGTAAAAATTCATTTATTTTCAACTCAGCTCATTGTTTACTAGTAAGTTAGATACTAGGGTACCTGCAAGGTAGGGAATGCTGCGGGACTGTTATTATTCTTTAGCTTCTTGAAGCAAACATGCAAACAATATGCAACACAAATTATATTCAGTAGACGGTAATTATTTGCATTGACCCAGTGGCTTGCGCGCTGTCAGTAGATGCATACCCTAGCATAGTTTGCAGGATGAGACAAGCTAAATATATCACGAAACATGAAAGACATCAAATTTTGTAACATCTATTTCAAAATATCAATATTTTCCATGTATTGTACTACCACATGGAATTCCCACATGAAACCCATGTTTACTGCGATGAGTAATTGGACACTGCCACGCAAGGAAATTTGCATATTTTTTTAGTGTGTAAAAGCGTTAAACTATATATACATGTGCGCAAAATAATTTTGCATTTGGAAATGCGAGTCACCTATATGTAAAGCACAACTCATTTCAACTCATTGCCTTTCGAATATTTGTCTTAGTGCGCGCACAACTGAGACCCTGTATAAAAACATATTTATATGCCTACAGTAGCCTATTTAATAGGTCAAACAGAATGATTCAGTCAGGCAATTTAGACGATCAATTGCATATCTGTGACTTTGTGTCAAGTTCACACGGAGTCACAATCGTCAAGCGGCATACACGAAACATCACTTGATGCAAAATATGGAAATCAGCAAGAGAAAGCAAACGCGAATGGATAGAAAAACCTTTTAAAGACATCTCTATGTAAGACTTCCATGCTTTACAGCACTAACAGCTCAAGCAAAGTCGATAGCACATTAGCAGAATACATAGTTTATATATAAACAGACACTGAATCTAGCTGCGATCGATTGTGTGCTTTCAGCGTTTCATAGATATATAAATTAAGATTGCCAACTTTCCAAAAAGGAGTAAACAAATGTAAATGTAACATATAAACAAAAGACAAAATATGCTACCTTGAATGGTCAAAATAGACTTGAAAAAGCTTTAGAAATTCGATAACAATTCGAAGACTCCGTCCGTCAAAATCGAAAAGCACAGGAACTGAGCGAGTTTAAAATTTTTGTTCTGCGCATAGCAAGCGCGCACGACCACAATTCCATGCGCTAAATAAAATTTACTTCAAAACCCCCTCTCTACACATATTAGGCTGCTGCTACGCTCGCTCGCTTGAGGCTCGCTCGCTCCGCAGCAATTATAGTCTTTATAACATGCAAAATTCCTCAATTTAGTTAGGTGTTGTCTGTTGATATACCGATTTCCGACAATGTAAGTTCATTAGCACCTTGCCAAAGCATCTGGCAATACAGTTGTTATAATACGACATATGGCTTGCGATTTTGTGTGTCCTGTCGAACTTTATGAAACTCTACAGAATTGTTTAGGCACCGCTTTCCATCATTAGTAGATTTTAAAATAAACTTTCTTACGTTATGCTTGAAATAATTGCATTTCGGCAAAAATAATTATGGCATTTCATGTAGTTCACGCTAAGACAGAATCGACAAGCGCACGGAAGAAGATTCGAGTAGCCTATAAACCCCCAATTTCCTTTACACAAATTGTATTAAGGAGCAGGCGTGAGTCGCTTTCTGGGAGTATTTTTCTGCAACACTTTCTATGCTTATCCTATAAGATTCTAACATTGCAAAAGGTTGGTGAACTTAGTGTTTGTTTGAACGAAATCCAATATCGCTCGAACGAAATCTAATCGTTCGAACGAACGCTAAATCCAAATGTTTGAACGGTTTTGAAACATTTTTCACACGTTTTTTCCATGCGTTTCAACGGGCCGTTAGGAATTATGAACGTTCTCCAAAATCGTTTTAACGAAACGCTGAAGCGCCTGAACGCCTAACGAACGGATAACGAACGAATTTTTAGCACGTTTTTCAAAAGCGTTAAGGTATGTTTTTCCATGGAAGGTCACATTAATGATATATAACAGAATGTCATCGAGATCAACCATTTTCAATGGTGGAAGACATAATAAACGTATTTCTGAACCGGTTGGTACTCCAATTGTGGATTGCAAAATGCCTGTTCTGTCTTAGTTCATAGGATGCTTCGTTGGTCGTGGGTAGCAGCTTATTCAATTTGTTATCCTGGTTATTCACAATCGAGTAAGGTGGTCATCTCCTTTTAACATTCCAAGTCGAAAAGTTGCTGTTCTAGTTTCCCAAATATTTCTTTTATCATTTGGGTTGTAATTTGAAGTCAATAAATGGGAAATCCGCAGAACACAAGCAGAAAACGGGTTAGAAAGCCGCCTTCCAAAATGGCAAAGAAATTCAAACATGGCGACGAACCTTGTGACAAAGAAGCTGGACCTTCCGGAGCGAAAATTGGTGCCCAGACAGCAAATTTTGGTGTTAATTCCGAAAATATAGACACTATAAGGGAAGGAACAGTATTTATGGAATTAGCAATCTTATTTGGTGTCTTTGATAAAATTCTGAAATGTCCTGACTGTGGGGATGAAATGAAGTCACATGTTGACATGAGGAAAAAACATGGATATGCTCATTATATTTCTTTACAGTGTGTGGCATGCGACTGGAAGTATTGTTTTAATACTTCAAAGAAGCAAGGACAGTCCTATGAAGTAAATGCCCGAGCAGTCTTGGCCTTTAGAGAAATTGGTAAAGGACACAGTGCCATGACAACTTTCAGCAAAGTTCTCAACATGCCTGCTCCACCAAGACGTGCCAACTTCACAAAGATCCAAAATAAAAAGCTTTTACCTGTAGTGAAGCAGTGTGCCAATGATAGCATGGTGAACAATGCTATGCATGTCAAGGAAATTATTGAGAATGATGCTGGAGGATGTGGAATTTCCATAGATGGCACATGGCAGAAGCGCGGTTATTCGTCTCACAATGGTGTCGTTACGGCAATTTCCTTCGACACAAAGAAGTGCCTTGATGTTGAAGTCCTATCCGACAAGTGCCAGCAGTGTCTCAAGTGGAGCAAAAAGCAGAATGATCCAAAGTATCAAGAATGGAAAGCCAACCACCAATGCAAGATCAACCATACGGGGAGTTCTGGCAGCATGGAGACAGCTGGTGCCTTAAGGATCTTTGAAAGATCATGCGCTACAAGGGGGCTGAAATACAAAAATATGCTTGGAGATGGTGATTCGTCCACTTATAGTGCTATTCTAGAAAGCAAACCCTATGGAGAGGACTGTATACCCAGCAAACTAGAATGTATCGGGCATGTCCAGAAACGAGTCGGAAGCAGACTGCGGAGGCTAAAGAGTTCCAATAAAGGGAGAAAACTCTCAGATGGCCAAGGAATATCTGGCAAAGGTCGCCTAACTACTGGAAAGATGGATGTCCTACAAAATTATTATGGTTTGGCAATACGAGAAAACCTTGATAATGTTGAAGAAATGGCTAAGACTGTAAAGGCGTCTCTTCTCCACGTTGCTTCAACGGTGATTTGAACTGTAACTTATTGAAAGAGGGCCCTGAAAAAAGAGTTATTACAGAACTTTGTGATGATGTAAATCTCAAGCAAATAATAAAGGATCCAACAAGGATTACAGACACGTCGCAATCGCTTATTGATATTATATTAGTTTCTACAGAAGCCGCAATCCTCGAAAGTGGAGTTGTACATTCCTCAATCAGCGATCATTTTCCAATTTATGTAATAACGAAACTGAAGGTCCCAAAGATACCCCCTACGTATATCACGGTGAGAAGTTACAGAAATTATGATCCTACAGTATTTTCCACTGATCTGGCTACGAAATCTGATTGTTTGTTATCGATATTTACCGAAGCAGATGTAAACGCAAAAAGGAAACGATTCAATCAACATTAAACCTCCACGCACCAATTAAAGCAATCAAAATTAGGAGCCGTACTAACACATTCGTTACGCCAGACACGAAAGAACTTATGACAACTCGAGACAAATTACATCAGAGATTTTTAAAATCACGTTGTAAAAAAGTACAGAGAATCTCGTAATAAAGTTAAAGTTATACTGAAGGAGTCATCAATAAATCATTTATCCGATGAAGTTAAAGCTAACAAGAACAATTCAGGTTCACTTTGGAAAATAATAAACAATTCGATACCTGTGAAAGAGAAGGAAAAACACTTTTATACGAAAGAACTCAAGACGGTTGTTGAAGACTTTAACAAATATTTTACTTCAGTCGGTAAAATCACTGCCACCGCAGCTTTAGACCTAGCAAACAAAAATAATATTGTGCTATCTGACCCCCTGTTGAACGACGTATCCTATCCTATGGAAGAACAGTTTAATTTTGAACCTGTTACTTGCTCAAAAATTCGACGAATTATTACAGATATGCCTAGAAACAAATCACCGGGGCCTGACAAGTTAAGCATGGGTGTCGTCAAAGATTGTTTACCCGTCATCTTGGGACCTCTCACGAACATAATTAACTGTTCCTTTCAGTCAGGTGTGTTTCCTGACTTATGGAAATTATCGGAGGTGATACCTTTATATAAAGATGGCGATCATGAGATTCCATCCAACAATCGACCACTCTCCCTTTTAGAGGTTTTATCAAAGGTCTGTGAAAGAGTTGCACTTGATCAATTTGGGTCATATATAACAGGTAACCAACGCTTATCACCACATCAAAATGGAAATAGGAAACACCACTCAACAGAAACTTTAAACATTTTTATTACGGATAAGATGTTGGAAGCAATGGACAACAAACATGTAACAGCTCTTGTTTTATTAGACTTGTCTAAATCAATCACAAGATCCTCCTGCATAAGTTAAAATGCGTAGGAGCGTCACCACCAGCAATCAAATGGTTTGAAAGTTATTTATCGGGCAGAACACAATATGTACGGATAAGGTCAACCATTTCTCCAGTCATAGCACTAACTCATGGAGTGCCTCAAGGCTCCATTCTGTCACCATTTTTGTTTGGAATTTATGTCAACGATCTACCTGCTATAACGATCTCAAGTGATCTAGACTCTTACGTTGATGATTCAAAACTCCACCTTGCATTTCTAGTCGAAGACATACAACAGGCAATCCTTAAATTAGAAAATGATTTGCATAACACCGCAAAATGGTGCCTGGAACATCAATTGTTAATAAATCCCAACAAGACTAAATTCCTCTTGGTAGGAACACGATCAATGTTACAGAATTTACCAACAACAATTAGTCTGAAATTTCTCGGTGAAACTCTTAGGCCAGTACCAGTTGCTAAAGATCTGGGTATGCATCTAGACTTACATCTTTCTTATGATGAACATATCTCTAAACTATCATCTACGTGCATTAATAGATTATGCCAAATCAACAGAGTAAAGGAGAGCTTTGATAAAGAAACGTTATCATTACTTATTGAAGCACTGGTAATAAACAAGCTGTTATATTGTTCTAATGTATGGGCCAATACTTCATCCAGAAATTTGAAGAAATTGCAAACAGTCCAAAACTTTGCATGCCGAATTATTACGAATATTAAAAAATTTGATCATGTGACACCAGGTTTTCAACAACTCAAATGGTTAACTATCGATAATTTACTCATTTATAAAGACGCGGTGATGGCTTACAAATGCCTTAACAACCTTGCGCCAAGCTATCTCACAAAGAAATTCATAAAACGATCTGACATCCATAACTGTCAAACTAGAAATAATCACAATTTAGACATTCCAAGTTATAAAACAGCTACTGGACAGAGAACTTTTTATTACCGTGCAGTTAAAATATGGAACGAACTAGACGATGATCTAAAAAACATTTCAGAACTTAAAGGTTTTAAGAAAAAACTAAAAGAACATCTTTTAAATTTTAAATCATCAGATTTATAATAGTTTTATATAGATTTTGATAGTATAGTTTAATTAATTTATTTGTAAGTGTATGTTGAAAAGCCCTTTGGGGAACATACAGTGTTTAATAATAATAAAAAAAAGAGAACCCGCAGCATCATCTTTGCCCGAAAGGAGAGGACAGTTGATGTGGCTATCAAAGAGATTCCAAAACATACAAACATAAGAATGGTAATCCAAAGCTATTGTTGAGTTGGTTGAGCCTATGCAGCGTGCGTTCTCGAGCATTTTTAGTAGTCTTACACAACGTTTTCCGATCTTTCCGCGCACGCTTGCATTTGCAAATCCCCTATTATCCCCATATGTACAGCATGCTGCCCCCACGCTTCATGAAACCCTGTGTAAGACGACTAAAGCTTTTTTAAAGCTTGCAAACCTTTGCAGAGAAGAGTGCATTGCTCCCATGGGCTATAGGCCCTCATCCCCTTTGTGCACAGTTTTTAAAAGCATTATAAACGTTCATACCGGTACACTCATTGAGTGACATTGACCTTATGCCTTGACATAATTATATACAATTATGCAAATACGCAAGAGCAGATACGTGTACGCTTTGCGTACCTATTTTTTTGGATGCTGTGCTAATCACTACTAAATAATTTTCTTCTCACGTCGGCTTTCACGACAACCGTACAACAGTCAACACAGAACGCAAGTTTTATTCTTTGAATTTGGCGATATATCTACACGAGTACGTGTAAGCTTTCGTTGGAATGATATTACTATTATTCTCTTGCATAGCCACACATCATTTGCGATAGATAACGGCGGTTAACATGCAGATTTGGAAGTTAAAGAGTTAAGGTATTAGAGTGTGAACAATGTGTGAACTTAGGTGTCGAATAAATTAAAGCACCGCAAGGCACAAACTTGTCAATCAACTTTCCCACCGAATTTATAATCGGATTCAAATTCCTGCAAGGGAAACAAGTCTGTCTCTCCTCTCCCAATTTTCTCACCGCCCGTCTCCCGCGCGCCCGAATATACTTCCCCTATAAGAGACAGACTTGGAGCAAGTCTACCCAATACTGTGACAGAGCGAGGATCAAGCTGTCGGCCCAAAAGAGCTCAGAGAAAGTCAAATCAAGAAGGAAATCACTGAGACACCTCAGGAAGAAGTTTCTAGATAATGCTGAGGACAAGGAAGGGGTAACCTATGAAGCAGGTAGCTTCTAAACCTTTATATTGTGAGAAAAACATGAACGAAAACTTTAAAATTGGATTTTCTCATTTTTGCAATTTGACATGTGTAAGTGATCTTTATGACACTGTAATCTTGTTACTATTTATTGCAGAGGGTTGATATTTGGCATACTTACTAACTGTAACATCATCTATTATGTGACACTCTTCAATTTTCAATACTATTCATCCTTAATGAATTATAGGCGAATTTCCTTCAAAGGTACCGGATTAAAAGTTGCAATAATAGATATTTCAAGAAAATTGAAGAGTGTCACATAATAGATCAGGTTCTAAGCTTTTCAAAAATATATCATTCATTTTATTCTGATGACTGGTTCTTGAGATATCATGTTTACGACGCTAAGCAATTACGGGTTAATTAACGGCCGCCATATTGGATAATTAGTGTAATTAACGACTTTGTGAAATTTTTTTTGCATTGGTCATTTTCTGTCACCTGTCCCTTTCAGAAAATGATATTTTTGCATAAATCTACTTAAAAATGAAAAAAAAAGTTTCAAGAGGAGGTGACCACCTTACAGATAGCTTCTCCGTAGGACATAATGGTGGGAATGTTTGCTTCTGTCAGGGCATCATAATATGCTAAACCAGGACTGATAATTGAAAATGCCCTTTTTTGGAGGCGTTCCAGTTCGTTTTGTAGATACATTGGCAAGGCGTAAAAAAATACTGGAATTGCATAAGTTAAAATAGATCGGATGCATGTAATGTAAAAGAGAACCAGATCCTTTCGAGGTAGTTTTGCCCTTTTCAGTTGTACAAGAAAATATAGCCGTTTAGCTGCTTTCTTAATTACATTATTAATGTGAACGTTCCATGTGAGGTTACTAGTTACTGTAACCCCAAGCAGTTTCGCGCTTTCAACAACTTCTAATTCTATTCCATTCACACGGATTGGCTGAAAGTCTTGTTGATTTCTGGCAAAACATATTCTCAACTCTTTGCATTTGTCATTATTTAGCTTAAGTCTATTAATTGAGGACCATTGAGCCACGCGATTAGCAATAGATTGCGAACAACTTTGATGGCCTTTAGGGACAACTTCTGAGGTCGTTGTGTCATCGACATACTTCCATAGATGGGCATTTATATATTGTCGTTGAGATCTAAATCATTGATTAATAAAAGAAACAGCCAAGGTCCCAATTTTGTTCCTTGCGGGACTCCTGAGAGAACTGAGCCCCATTCGGAAAAATATCCATCAGCAAGTTTAATTCGTTGTAAACGGTTAGACAGGAAATCAATTATCCAATTAATAACACAGTTAGGCAAATCCAAATCACAAAGCTTGCTCACAAGAATATGGTGGTCTATAAGGTCAAATGCCTTTCGATAGTGAGTAAGTTCCTAACAGTTGCACCATTGCCATCAGTCTCTTTTGCCCAAATATGAACCATGTGGATGAGAGCTTGAGTAGTTGACTATTTGGGCACGGTGCCATATTGATTAGGGTCGAGAATTTTTAAAATTGCGGGTTTCACATAATCTTGCACTACAAATTATTCGGCAACTTTTGACAAACATGCTGTTAGGGATATAGGTCTCAACTCTTTTGTTAGATTTTCCACAGGCTTTAATTTAGGTAATGGGAATACATTTGCGACTTTCCAAATGAAAGGGAGTTTCATTTCTTTGAAGGAAGCATTGACGATTTTGCTCACAGGAACGCAAGGAGAATAGCATACTCCTTAAGTAACCAGTTCGGAATCTCATCAGGACCGCATGCTTTCGATGGGTTCAACTTTGCTAGCGTCGTTTGGACTTGCAACTCAGACACTTCAGGAAAAACTATGGATTCTTCATACGATTTAACGAATGAGGTAACCGATACTCTTCTAGTGGCTCGAGGAAAGCCTTATTGATAGTGTCCGCTAGTTCTTTCGTAGAAAGTTCTCTACGCCTTCAACCTGAATTTGATTAATACAATCATCAGTGAAGGATTTGGAACCACATAACCTTTTAACTTCTTTCCACCACGCTCCTGGGTTACCTTGTTTCATATGTTCTACTTTAGATTGGTAAAATTTAGCTTTACACGCTTTTCTCTCGCGATTTACTGCATTCCTATAAAATTTATACTGTATTGACTCAACACCATTTTTGTGAAAAGCGTTTTGTCTATTCAAAATTAAGGACTTCAAATGTTTCGTCATCCATGGGGCATCTGACGAGTTTACCCGAACTTTCTTAACTGGCATTAATATATCCAACCCCGTGTATAATACATTATTAAAAGTGTTCACCAAGTCCTCGCATGATTCTGAGGATGCAAATAGGTCTATAATTTCCACAGTTACTTTTATCCTCTTCTTTATAGACAGGGGTTACTTTAGCCATTTTTAACTCATCAGGAAATATACCTGTAGCTAAGGCTAAATTGAATATATATAATAAAGATTCATTTATAGTATATCCAGCTGCTTTTAGTAGTTTATTAGAAATTTTATCTAGACCAGAAGCTTTAGATCTGTAACACCTTATTAGAGCTTGTTAAGCTCTGTAACACCTTATTTAGTTCGCTTTCATAAATTACTCTAAAAGAAAATTCACTTTTACTAGGAGTCAAATACTGCAACGGGTCATCATCATTATTTGGTGGTATGTCTTCGCTGAGTCTAGGTCCAATCTCACAAAAAAATTTATTAAATTCATTGGCTATGTTCTGATTTCCTGTAATAGTTCTTTCATCAGCTTTAATTTCATTTATAGTCGTGGTTTGTGATTTCCTATTGAGCAGTTCGTTGATATATTTCCAGCCATCTTTATTATTTGTGCAATTTTCTCTCATCATAGTATGATGCTTTTGTTTCCCTATAAATGAGTGTAGTTACTTGATTTTTACATCTTTGGTATGCTTCATGATAGGCTGGGGAATTCAGTTGCACTGCTTTCTTTTTAAGAAAATCCCTGTGGTGGCTTAGTTTCTTAATATTCTCATTTAGCCATGGGCTACATTCACTTTTAACTTTTCTAATGTGGCACGGGGCTGGCGTGTATATCCGCAACCCTAAGAAAGATTGATTTCCACTCGTTCCACGCTATGTTTGGATCACAATTATAAGTGAAACATCTAAGAGCTTGTTCTAAATCATTTTGAAATTGAACGGTATTAAAGTTTTTAAATTGCCTTGTTTCTACTATTTTAGGTTTCTGTCTAGGAACACTAACTTTTCTACAGATGTAGGCTATAATATGATACTATGGTCGCTTATTTCTGACTCAATTACACCAGATTCACTATTTTTGTGATTATAATATCTATGTCTAATAAATGTATATAAAATTCACATTCAATAATCTTCCATCTATATTATATTTGGTATGAATGTTAATACATGTCAAACAGGAATGACATTGCATGAGCATGCATATCAACCTGGTGAATATTTTAAGCAATATCACCTAAGCCGTGTCATTTTCAGAAAATCAACTACAACCTTCGGGACATTTCAAGTCCTTAACCGAGGTATATAACATAACTGTGTCAGTAGCATCACCCTAAATCATGTAAACCCTTGCTTTCTATGACTCTCTTGGTCACTAACCCTGCTAAAGGAAATCCTATCTCCATGTATAAAGCAAGGTCATGTTATTACAAAAATATTCTCAAATATATAATAAACTAACTTGAATTTTATGCAAAAATCATCTATTATTAAAAATTATTACATATACAGATTAGTCCCAGTAGATCACTGGTTATAAAACAATTTGAATACCTAACTATTCACCATACGAATACTAAATCTTATATACAAATTAAAATGGCAACAAAACATAGGAATATTCGTCTTACCTTCAGGCACTTTAACCGCGTTTGTCTTTACACAGCAGCGGCAGCACTCCTCAATCAGACCGTCAATTGCCTAAATCAAAATTTGGGAAACAATAAACTAAGTTATATACTTCTGCTAGAAGAAATTACTCGAAAATTTACAGTATACAACTCAAGACGATTTCATTTTGACCTCAGTGCGTCGAAGTGATTTGTATACAGTCTTCAATAGAAAATATAACCACCTATCGAGTAAATAATCGTACACAAAATAGCAAATAACAATAAACATACCTTCGCAACAAAGTCCGTGTAATTTGTCCGGTTTTCGTGAATATATATAAAAGAAAATTTGGATAAAACTCTCCTCTCCTTGAACCTTTGAAAGCAAAATATTAAAAATATCGAATTTGGTAGTGATGGGCGATTACCGATTACTTGGTATCGATACGGATTTCACTTGTTTCCATCTATCAAACTGACGTTACGCAATTTTCCAGATTTTCATATTCGCTTTTCTTGATTTTTCTTCATCAATTTGGTTAGGGTTAGGTTAGGGTTAGGTTTTGGGTTAGGGGTTAGGGTAGGTTTTAGGGTTAGGGTCAGTTACAAAGTTTTTAACTTTTCTTCAAAGTTGAAAAAATGACTATACCTCGATACCTTTACGAAAAAGTAATCGTTATCGTATCGAATCCGATACTGGTGGTATCGCCCATCACTAGAATTTGGCGCATGATGTGAATATAGAATCAAATTACTATAACACGTGATACATCCCTAACGCGTTGATTGGTGCAGACACGAGTGTTTCCACTTGTCAAGTTAACAGAGGGAAGCATTCTTCTCAATCTCAGCAGAAAAAATATCAATCCAATCCAAAAATATAAATAAATCCTTTGACTTTGAGTGAATATAACGAGAAAAGTACGTTGGCGATTCTCGACAGACCCGGCTTCGATTACCGCTCGCGGTTTAACAGTAAAGAATGTATAAAGCCAATGCATAATACAGCATTCCGCCATTCCCACTTGGCGACGTTACCGGAGCTAAATTTTAGTTTATTTAATTGATTTATTGGCCAAACCCCAAACGGTAAGAGAGCGAACGGGCTCGAGGTCCCATGCGAGGCACTCCCCCAATTCAAACCATATAGATATAATAATAATAATAATAATAATAATAATAATAATAATAATAATAATAATAATAATAATAATAATAATAATAATAATAATAATAATAATAATAATTTTTTTAATAATAATAATACTTTATTCAATATTTCAACATAATAATAATAATAATAATAATAATAATAATTGAAAGAATCTCATAATGTTGGAGTTAAATAACTTTGGCCGCGGTAAAATTCAGGAGTTAACTATGAACGACTCCTAGAGTAATATTAAGGAGTAAAAATTACTCCATTATTTCTACTCCTTTGCAGGAGTAAATTTTACTCCTTCAGTGGAGTTAAAATGACTCCCAGTGGAGTTCATTCTGGAATGCGTACCGAAATGGAGTAGTTTAACTCCATTTTTGGAGTAGATTTTACTCCAAAATTTTTACTCTCCCACAGGGAGTAATTATAACTCCTATGGCGGAGTTAAAATAACTCCTTGAAATTAACAGTGTGCATGAGTACGAGATTGAATTCACATGCGCGCGCTTTAACTCAAAGTGTGCCTGTATTTGCCAATTATCGTTTTCTCAGTATCTCTATACAATAATTTTATCATTTTTATTGTGTAGATTTTTCTTTCCATTTCAATAATACTTGGGATCACCAAACAATTTGTATGTGTTTTCGCTACTGGAATGTCAGTGCCGTTAAAGCACTATATGCAATTCAGTATTGAATAATAGCAGTTCTACATTAACAAATATGATCGAGACTATGAGTATATATAGAGCAAATTCATTTCGACAGTTTTCATCAAATAACGTCGTCTCACTTATATAAAACATTTAAATCTCCATTCTTTTTCAGATCTGTGATAAAATCCACAGTATACGTGCTACGAATAGTCGACGTTGAGGTGCGCTGCAGTGGTTTTGATATGCTTACTTTAATTTCCTTATATATATATTATATATATATATATATATATATTGTAATTGTGTAATACGGACTTCAAGTACGAAGCAGACATAACATCATTACTCGAACCAGATCGCGAAACTAACCTCTCGCCGAGTATACTGCCTGAGTTCTCGGTGGCGCAGTTGGTTAGCGCGCTTATCTTGAAACTAAGAGGTAGCGGATTCGATCCCCGCTCGGGGACTCATGCAGAAGTATTTTCGGAGCAATAAAGTTTGAAAACAACTTATGTGTATATATATATATTCTTAGTTCTTACTTTGGTATTAATTACTTCAGAACTTATAGAGTTTGTATTGTAGTTCATTTACATCGCCAGAATTTGAAACACTGTGCTGGATTTGATCGAAAGAACAAACAGAAATAACCCGTTTGAGAGAGCAGAGGAAATCTTTCGAGCTATTTGTGTCTGTGTTTAGTTTAAATTTGAGTTGAATACGCCTTAAATTCCTGAATATTTAGTTTCATTAAAATTGGGAGACCCCATAGCCTGTCTATGCATATAGTCAACCTATGCAATTTTTCATAGTGAAATATATCTCAATCACTAGACTACAGGGTTTCAGACGGCGATGTGATGTTAATAAGAGACCTTGGTCCCTACTAATGATATATGCGTGCTTTGTAACATCACATTGCCGTAACATCACATTGCCCTAACATCACATTGCCGTAACATCAGATTGCCGTCTGAAAATTAATAACATCACATTTAAATTCACATCACATCACATCACATCAAATTGCCTTTGAAACCCTATAGTCTAGTGATAAAACTAACCGAACCGGCAATCGGGAGACACGGCTTCGATTCCCGTTGGGAGTTCAGATGATTTTTCTGAATAGTAAAAGCTTGAGAACAATCTTTCCTTAATATATATCCAAGCTTATCATGTACTATATCGCATACCTATACTTAGTATATGAAAACAACCACAAATATATATATATATATTAATTTAGTTCTTACCTGGGTATTAATTCCTTCAGAATCTAGAATTTGCGTTGTAGTTCATTTACACCCCCAGAATTTGAAACACTGTGCCAGATTCGATCGAAAGAACGAACAGAAATAACCCCTTTGAAAGATTAGACAAAAATTTTCGAAATATTTGTGTCTGTGTTTAGTTTCAGTTTGAGTTGAATACGCCTTACATTCCTGACTATTTAATACCATTGAAATTGGGAGACCCCATAGTGTGCCCATACAGTATAGTCAACCTACGCAATATTCCATAGTAAAATAAATCTCAATCATGCACAAACATGTAGGAATATATTCGACCTAAACAATGACCCGTCAATGTAGAATCCGGCCTTTGCGTGTTTGAATTTCTTACTTTTTCTTGATAATATTTATAAATATATACTCTAATGAATTTGTTAATATATCGACATGCATGCAGAGCTCATGCATGTCGATATTGAGCTGAAACAATTACCAACTATTGCTATAACGGAGTGGATTATTTTGTCTGCAGCCTATCGTATAGACGATACCTACACTGCATGGCATGCACCACGTATTCAAGGTATACACGATAAACATGGATTTGTTTCTCTCTTTTGTTCATATATATTACAAATTTACTCTACACAGCTCAAGGCCATAGTATATGCAGGAGGCATATGTCCCTGGACATTTCAATGCAATGTTCATAATTATGTACCATGAATATTTACCAGTTAGAACCATGGTAAAGTATATATCAAGTACTGCATGCAGAATATATGTGCTGTACTGTTTCATAACACTTCTGTTCATATTAATACATCCTAGTCGGGTTATCTTACCATTATATCTTACCATAGAATTATTGAGGGACAATAGACAATTTGCATTATAGACTAAATTTTGTTCTAGGCAAGGAAAAGGGAAACAATCACAACAGCTACAAAGAACATAATAAGATTAGTAAAATTGCAAAGTTTGGTTTGGCAATGTTGTAAAATGCGGAAAATATAGCCTTGCAAAGTTTGCAAAATTGGTAACTTTTGTATTACGTGCGGAAATTTCTACCACATTTCGGCCAAATGTGGTAGGAATTTCCGCACGTAATACAAAAATTACCAAATTTGCAAACTTTGCAAGGCTATATTTTCCGCATTTTACAACATTTCCAAACCAAACTTTGCAATTTCACTAATTTTAGTGTGTTCTTTCCGGCAATATACTTTTTTTTGCCTAGATCAAAAATTAGTCTATAATGCAAATTGTCTATTGAAAAAACATATTTCTATATAACAAAAACAAATCCTTAATCTTTTCACAATTACATTATGACAAAATATCCTTAAAAGAAACAAAAGGCAAAAATATAGTCTTCACTCCTATAGAAACATACTGCATGGTCGCGCTAAGGAAAGCCACAGGGAATATGAGCCCAATTGCTATTGGATAAATCAATCCTCAGATTCAGCTTTTCAACTGATATGTAGCCAGAGCCATGATTTACTTCCATTGCTCTGAGTACGAGATTGAATTCACATGCGCTTTAACTCAAAGTGTGCCTGTATTTGCCAATTATCGTTTTCTCAGTAGGCCTACCTCTATACAATAATTTTATGTTCATTTTTATTGTGTAGATTTTTCTTTCCATTTCAATAATACTTGGGATCACCAAACAATTTGTATGTGTTTTCGCTACTGGAATGTCAATGCCGTTAAAGCACTATATGCAATTCAGTATTGAATAATAGCAGTTCTACATTAACAAATATGAGACTATGAGTATAGAGCAAATTCATTTCGACAGTTTCATCAAATAACGTCGTCTCACTTATATAAAACATTTAAATCGCCATTCTTTTTCAGATCTGTGCATGATAAAATCCACAGTGCTACGAATAGTCGACGTTGAGGTGCGCTGCAGTGGTTTTGATATGCTTACTTTAATTTCCTTATATATATATATTTATATATAGTCAAATCTGCAGACATGATTATATTTTGTAATTGTGTAATACGGACTTCAAGTACGAAGCAGACATAACATCATTACTCGAACCAGATCGCGAAAAACCTCTCGCCGAGTATACTGCCTGAGTTCTCGGTGGCGCAGTTGGTTAGCGCGCTTATCTTGAAACTAAGAGGTAGCGGATTCGATCCCCGCTCGGGGACTCATGCAGAAGTATTTTCGGAGCAATAAAGTTTGAAAACAACTTATGTGTATATATATATATTATTAGTTCTTACTTTGGTATTAATTACTTCAGAACTTATAGAGTTTGTATTGTAGTTCATTTACATCGCCAGAATTTGAAACACTGTGCTGGATTTGATCGAAAGAACAAACAGAAATAACCCGTTTGAGAGAGCAGAGGAAATCTTTCGAGCTATTTGTGTCTGTGTTTAGTTTCAATTTGAGTTGAATACGCCTTAAATTCCTGAATATTTAGTTTCATTAAAATTGGGAGACCCCATAGCCTGTCTATGCATATAGTCAACCTATGCAATTTTTCATAGTGAAATATATCTCAATCACTAGACTACAGGGTTTCAGACGGCGATGTGATGTTAATAAGAGACCTTGGTCCCTACTAATGATATGCGTGCTTTGTAACATCACATTGCCGTAACATCACATTGCCCTATAAACATCACATTGCCGTAACATCAGATTGCCGTCTGAAAATTAATAACATCACATTTAAATTCACATCACATCACATCACATCAAATTGCCTTTGAAACCCTATAGTCTAGTGATAAAACTAACCGAACCGGCAATCGGGAGACACGGCTTCGATTCCCGTTGGGAGTTCAGATGATTTTTCTGAATAGTAAAAGCTTGAGAACAATCTTTCCTTAATATATATCCAAGCTTATCATGTACTATATCGCATACCTACTTAGTATATGAAAACAACCACAAATATATATATATATTAATTTAGTTCTTACCTGGGTATTAATTCCTTCAGAATCTAGAATTTGCGTTGTAGTTCATTTACACCCCCAGAATTTGAAACACTGTGCCAGATTCGATTGAAAGAACGAACAGAAATAACCCCTTTGAAAGATTAGACAAAAATTTTCGAAATATTTGTGTCTGTGTTTAGTTTCAGTTTGAGTTGAATACGCCTTACATTCCTGACTATTTAATATCATTGAAATTGGGAGACCCCGGCATGCAAAGTGTGCCCATACAGTATAGTCAACCTACGCAATATTCCATAGTAAAATAAATCTCAATCATGCACAAACATGTAGGAATATATTCGACCTATACAATGTAGAATCCGGCCTTTGCGTGCTTGAATTTCTTGATAATATTTATAAATAAATACTCTAATGAATTGTTTAATATATCGACATGCAGAGACTATAAGAGTGAGCTGAAACAATTACCAACTATTGCTATAACGGAGTGGATTCTTTTGTCTGCAGCCTATCGTATATAGACGATACCTACACTGCATGGCACCACGTATATTCAAGGTATATACGGTAAACACGGATTTGTTTCTCTCTTTTGTTCATATAAATTACAAATGGACTCAACACAGCTCAAGGCCATAGTATATGCAGGAGGCATATGTCCCTGGACATTTCAATGCAATGTTCATAATTATGTACCATGAATATTTACCAGTTAGAACCATGGTAAAGTATATATCAAGTACTGCATGAATATATGTGCTGTACTGTTTCATAACACTTCTGTTCATATATACATTAATACATCCTAGTCGGGTTATCTTATACCATTATATCTTACCATAGAATTATTGAGGGACATGCAATTGACAAAACATATTTCTATATAACTAAAACAAATCCTTAATCTTTTTACAATTATACATTATGACAAAATATCCTTAAAAGAAACAAAAGGCAAAAATATAGTCTTCACTCCTATAGAATAATAAAAACATACTGGTCGCGCTAAGGAAAGCCACAGGGAATATGAGCCCAATTGCTATTGGATAAATCAATCAGATTCAGCTTTTCAACTGATATGTAGCCAGACTAGCCATTTACTTCCATTGCTCTGAGTACGAGATTGAATTCACATGCGCTTTAACTCAAAGTGTGCCTGTATTTGCCAATTATCGTTTTCTCAGTACCTCTATATATATACAATAATTTAAGTTCATTTTTATTGTGTAGATTTTTCTTTCCATTTCAATAATATTTGGGATCACCAAACAATTTGTATGTGTTTTCGCTACTGGAATGTCAGTGCCGTTAAAGCACTATATGCAATTCAGTTCTAATAGCAGTTCTACATTAACAAATATGAGACTATATGAGTATAGAGCAAATTCATTTCGACAGTTTTTATCAAATAACGTCGTCTCACTTATATAAAACATTTAAGTCTCCATTCTTTTTCAGATATGTGATAAAATCCACAGTGCTACGAATAGTCGACGTTGAGGTGCGCTGCAGTGGTTTTGATATGCTTACTTTAATTTCCTTATATATATTATATATATAGTCAAATCTGCAGACATGCATGTTTCGCCGTTCAACGGCTCGTCAGTGCAGCTTGTAACGCAGTCTAGATGCGAGTGACTTCGTATTTATACACCATACTCTTGCCCTCACCAAGCGCATGTGGTACAATACTCAGACACATGCGCATCCAGACATGCGTGAAGTGTCTTGGGGCCAGAGTGCTCAAACGACCACAAGGGAAGTGAGCTTTTGCATTTTAGCTTATAGCCACCAATTAACCTCACAGAGTGCTCAACAACACAAAGTGAAGGAGCATATATAGTCAAATCTGCAGACATGCATGTTTCGCCGTTCAACGGCTCGTCAGTGCAGCTTGTAACGCAGTCTAGATGCGAGTGACTTCGTATTTATACACCGTACTCTTGCCCTCACCAAGTGACCCAAGTGTCTTTGGGCCAGAGTGCTCAAACGACCACAAGGAAAGTGAGCTTTTGCAAAAGCTCACTTCCCTTGTGGTCGTTTGAGCACTCTGGCCCCAAGACACTTCACGCATGTCTGGATGCGCATGTGTCTGAGTATTGTACCACATGCGCTTGGTGAGGGCAAGAGTATGGTGTATAAATACGAAGTCACTCGCATCTAGACTGCGTTACAAGCTGCACTGACGAGCCGTTGAACGGCGAAACATGCATGTCTGCAGATTTTGACTATATATATATATATATATATATATATATATATATATATATACGTGTAGGTTTAGGTCTACGAAACGCAAAGAGTGCTCGACAACATATAGTTAGAGCAAATTATAGATTTTCGCTTACCTCAAAACTTGTCTGCAACAGGCTGTTTCATCTGTAAAAGAATCATCATGCAGGCAGTTTACTATAGTTTACAGGCAGTTTACTTGTTTCTATATATATATATATATATACGTGTAGGTTTAGGTCTACGAAACGCAAAGAGTGCTCGACAACATATAGTTAGAGCAAATTATAGATTTTCGCTTACCTCAAAACGTGTCTGCAACAGGCTGTTTCATCTGTAAAAGAATCATCAGGCAGTTCATCATCATTGCGCTCTGATGATTCTTTTACAGATGAAACAGCCTGTTGCAGACAAGTTTTGAGGTAAGCGAAAATCTATATATATATATATATATAAAATATTTAATAAATCAAAATTATACAAACATTTGTTAACTACTTAAAGTTTAATGCCTGGTCAAGGCAATCATCAGGTTAACACAGGTGTTTGAAAACAACTTATGTGTATATATATATATTCTTAGTTCTTACTTTGGTATTAATTACTTCAGAACTTATAGTGTTTGTATTGTAGTTCATTTACATCGCCAGAATTTGAAACACTGTGCTGGATTTGATCGAAAGAACAAACAGAAATAACCCGTTTGAGAGAGCAGAGGAAATCTTTCGAGCTATTTGTGTCTGTGCTTAGTTTAAATTTGAGTTGAATACGCCTTAAATTCCTGAATATTTAGTTTCACTATTAAAATTGGGAGACCCCATAGCCTGTCCATGCATATAGTCAACCTATATATGCAATTTTTCATAGTGAAATATATCTCAATCATGTACAAACATGTAAGAATATATTCGACTTTTACAATGTAGAATACGGCCTTTGTGTGTTTGAATTTCTCACTTTTTCTTGATAATCCCCGAGCCGGCGCGAAGCGCCGTGCGAGGGTACTAATTGCGCTCTGATATTTACGCCCGGGTATGTGAAAACATTGTGGAATGCAAAGTCGTCCGCCATGTAAGTCGTCCGCTTTTTGTAAGTTATGCGCATGCGCAAGTTCAAGCCGAGAGAAAACTGGTAACTAGCAACATCGTGATTGGCTAAGACAACGATTTTGTTTTTATATGTATACGTCAGAAAAATAACTGCCATCCTGGCATTTTATTTTTTGCATTGATATGAAAACCTTTTTCAAGTGGGACATTAATTCAGACAAATATCAAGTCTCCAGAAGATAAAAGAAATTTTTTTAGAGGACTTTCACTTACTAAAGTCAATAGGAAAATAAATCAGTCGAAAGGCCGAGAAAGGAGAGGATTTTCGAGTTTTAAAGCGTTTTAAACGGGTAAGTACTAGTGTCTATTTTGCATACTTGCTTTTGCGGTTTTGCCGTCAATTGGCATGCAC
Source organism: Trachythela sp. YZ-2020 (assembly GCA_016169945.1). Lineage (NCBI taxonomy): Eukaryota > Metazoa > Cnidaria > Anthozoa > Malacalcyonacea > Clavulariidae > Trachythela > Trachythela sp. YZ-2020. Next base: position 3,991,294 of record JADLSH010000358.1, read on the forward strand.
TACGTATACAGTTTGTGGTTTTGAAAATGCGTAGTTCATCCTGTGGTCAATAACACATTGACTAATCTTAAAAATTGTTTTAGTATTAATTCAAATGCGTTATTGCTGCCGAAGGCAGCACACTATTCTTGACATGGCAAGGTTTCTCCAGAGTTCACTCGACCCAGTCTTCTGCGCCGACCTATGTATAGTCGAGATCTCGATCTTGCGTCTGTGAGTTGTCGTAATTCCGGGCAGAAAGTCGAGCTCAAGGATAATTTTTGAAATGGGGGGAGAGGGCGAGAAAATATTGTATTGCGCGCGCATGTTTTGTTCCATGTGATCTGCAAGTTCACAACTCTCAAGAATTTTACAAGCTTTTTATGCTGCCAATTCTACAAACATTTCCCGAAGAAACACAGGTAAGTATGGCTTTATTTCTTTCTGCCGATATTCATCAAGGTGATGAACTGTTTAGTGTTCAGTCTAGAGGAAAGCAATGTGCTTTTATGAGTTTATCGGCGCTTCTTTCAGCACGAAATATTCCATTGTCCGCGTGGTCTAAAACAACATTTAATAATATCTTAATACAAGGAGACAAAATGTATTTAAAAGCTCTGAGTAATGGCTTATTAGTCCTAGACCCTGGTGTAGAATATTTGTCTATAGATAACTTTATACCAACAATAGTTAGTGTTTATTATTCATGTACGATGACAAATAATATGAATCTACCCGTGGAGGTTAAGTAATTCATGTACGATGACAATTACAAGGCCATTACAGATGATGTAATATGTCCATATTTTTTGTACGTTTGTCACAGCCATTTTTTTCAAGTAAATATACCATAATTTATCAACCAAATTTGGTTTTCATTTCCTGCCTCAACAGGCGGATCAATGTTACTTTGTGCCATAACTGGCCCTGCCATAATGGGCAGATCAATAATATTTTGTGCCTCAACTGGCTCAAACATGCTTTCTTACAAGATATGTCATATGTCGATTTGTGATAGACACAGTTAACATATCGCCTGTGCAGGCAAAAACAACCCCACCTATGACAGTGACAAATAGTGATCTAGCTGTAGTCATAGAACCCGTACCTGTGATCGTAGCACAAAATATCAATGAATCAATCTACCTGTTGTGGTAGAGCCCATTGAGGGACAAAATATTGACCCGCCCATTGTGGCAGAAAGAAACATTGACCTACCATTGGGCTATTCCATTTAATACCGTACCCCCCCCCCCCCCCCTTCGAGGACCCTGGAATTCTTCAGGGGTAAGGGGCCATTTTGCCTTGGAATTCTTCAGGGGTGTGACTATTTGGGCTTGGAATTCTTCAGGGGTTGAGTAAAAAAATTGCATTCTTTTTGCAGTCAAATTCTTCAGGGGGTAATAGCTGTAAGGCAGGAATTCTTCAGGGGTAGGTGTTGTAAATACAAAATTCCTCAGGTGGGCTGTTGAAAGTCAGGAATTCGTCAGGTTTATAGAAAAAACCCTGTCCTCGATAGGGGGGGCGGGGGGGGGGGGGGTTACGGATTTTAAATGGAATAGCTCATTGTGATAGAGCCTGTTGACGCACAAAATAGAAATGATCTGCCATTGTGGTGGAGCCCGTTGAGGCACACAATATTATTGATCTGCCCATTGTGGCAGAGCCAGTTGTGGCACAGAGTAACATTGACCGCCTGTTGAGGCAGAAAATGAAAACCAAATTTGGTTGATAAATTATGGTATATTTTCATTTGGAAAAAATGGTTGTTACAAACTTACAAAATAATATGGATATATTACATCATCTGTAATGTGATGGAATCTACGATATAAATAATTAAATATTTCCAACATATGTCATGTGGATCCCTGCTCACAGTTGTTTTGGAGAGATATACTATTATGCTGGTTGCATAATCATAAACATTTTATTTTGACTGACAGAAGAGACAGAGAGAGCCGAAGAGCACAGAAGGTCATCTCATTCTTATTGCTTTTGCGTGCGCTATTTCAGTCATGATTTAAAGTGCCCTAAGTGCCCCAGTCACCCCCACAGTTGTTTTGGGAGAGATATACTATTATGGTTTGCTGTTGTATAATCATGTATTTTGATTCACTGGACGGAGTACAGACACAGAGATACTACACAGGTCATCTCTCTTTGCTTTTTTTTGCAGCGCTATTCGTCATGATTCGTCCTCCAGCAAGTGCCTGTCAGCAGAGTAGTCACCCCCACCCCCTGGAAACATTCAAAATGGCTATTTGTCCAGGGGGGTGACTCTTCTGTTTAGGGCACTTGCTGAGTGACGAATAGCGCTTACGAAAAAACAATCTAGAGATGACCTTCTGTGTAGTATTCTGTGGTACAGATGAACACTGATGGAAGCTAAATGCTAAATAAATATGAAATGTAATATCTACAGATTGTAAACAAAGACTGTTGTGACATGTTTGTTTAGCACATGGCAAGTGCAGTATCAATATCTTATGAACACAGACAACATGCAAACAATAATTGTACCACAAAGATATTAAAAGACATTGTCTCTACTCTTCCAAATTTATTTGCAATTGCAAGATGCAGTTGACAGCTTTGAAGTAAAGAATGATTTCTAATAACAGGAACAATAATGTTGGTACCAAGAATTCCATTGACAATAGTCTGAACACTCTGATATGTGGCTTTGAAAACCACTTGTGTACTTCTTATATATTATTATTTACAATTACAGTGTTGTAATCACAGTGTTGTAATCTCATCGTTTGGACAAGAAAATAAATCTATACATACAGTGTGCCATTAGCAATATAAATACGTTCAATATTACTAATTGGTCGAGGAATTTTGCACGCAGTTTGGGCGTCAAGGCAGCACTTTCCTTGCGATAGTAACTCCTAGTATGGAATAATAAATAACATATTTAATATCAAAAACGTCATAGTTTAAAAAAACTGTTCAAAAAACAGTTGAAGTTTTATGACAATTTCGAAACGTTTTGTGAGACGTTTAAGATTGAATTTTAGAGTAAATCAAAGCTAAAAGAGTACGTAATAACATAGCTACTTTATATAGTTGGGCAATTGATAATTTTGCCGTTAAAAGTACAAACCTTAATTATCACTATTTTGCCATTTTGTACAAAAAATAAAATAAATATACGGCCGGTTGCGTGTTACCATGGTTACAGTGATCAACTCAGTACTTCATGTTACAAAAACTTTTGGGGAGTATAATTGCTTGGGTTCTAATGGGCGAAGGGGTCCTGCATGCATGTATTTCTAGTATTTATAATAGTCCAATGAATTTGTTAATATATCTACATGCAGAGCTCATGCAAAGACTAAGAGTGAGCTGAAAGAATTACCAACTATTGCTATAACGGAGTGGATTCTTTTGCCCGCAGCCTATCCTATATAGACGATACCTACACTGGCACTTGCACGCATTGAAGGTATATACGGTAAACACGGATTGGCCAAACTTGATAACCAATTTCAATTGGTTGTCTAGTCAGATCCATTTATTTTTTACCAATATTATTTTGTGAAAATAACAATATAATTATAATTGATTTGAAATATGTGCATCGTTGGAGCAACATTGATTCATATGCCGCTCCACTCATGTGCCGAACCAAAATCAAAATTTGCTGTAATTTATTAGGATTAGTTTAGCCACTTTGTAATGTCTACGTATTGTTTTAATTTTAGAATTCCTGCGCGAACACGCTCTCTCGTCAACAACATTATATTTTGTACGCCGTTTGAATCACTGCCGTTCTTGTGTCGCTCCAGAGTCGCACCTAATACAATTAAGTTCGGCGCCGTGAATGGAGCGGCGTCTGAAACGGGCCTTGAGACTTTCGCAAAGTACTTTTCAACTGACTTCATTTTCACTTCGCGCTGTTTCGCTCGCTAAAAGCTAGGGTGAAAATTCTGAAGCTGACTTGTGGCAAGTCTAGAAAGTGACTATGCAATTATTTAACAATGGTAGTTCTGCATCAACAAATCAGAGACTATGAGTGTTAGTCTAGGACCTGTAAAGGAGTTTGTATGCATTTCATTTAGGACATTATCTCAACTGTTTTAGGGTAAAATGACCATGGCGGTCAACATGGCATATGTGCCAAAACCCGAATCCGGGGCGGAAGTACTGAAAATGACCACGCCCAGAAACGGTACTGTCGGCATAGTTCTAAATCCTGAACCGCCAAAGCTGCAGCCTTTTTGAATTGCTTATGGTGTTTAGAATGGTTGCTTTTAGGGGTGGTCTCTGGAGGGTGAAATTTGTTTAGGTATCATATTTTACAAGAAAATGACTATGCACCATCCCAGGTCAACTGCTAATTATGCATCAAATCACTCATTCACCTGGCAAAGTCTATATATGTTTTCTTATTTCCTAAAATTTTTTGTCATAGGATGAAAAAATATGGTTATTTTAATATAAGTATTATAAATTTCATAAGGAATAATATTGTTTTGTTGAGATATAACACATTTCATTTCACTTACCCCGCCGCCAGAACACGATTTCAGCCATATTTTACCGATTTGTTTGCTTTTTTATCGCCGAGCCTCGCAAGTATCATCCAAATGTTCTACTTTAACACAATGCTAGTTGACTAAAGAATAATTCAACCAAGTTTCGTCTGGTTTTGGAGTAGTGCCATGTATTTTATATTCGATTTTGTGTCCTTCGACATTTCCTCAATTATGTAGCCATTGCAATGTTCCGCCGCTTCTCTGCCCGATAAATGCCACTTCTTCGTACACATCTGTATTTATATTACAGTATCTAAAAATCATTGATTGTAGAATAGTCCCAATCGAAAAATTGAAAGCATTAGTCCCACTTGGGAGTGAAAAAGCTCCCCTCGTTCATCAAGAACGAGAATCTAAAACAAAAGGTTCAAAATAATTTGAAAGTCTCGCGCAATCTTCACGAAAATCCCTCGTGGGCAACAGGGGGGGTGAACATTTTCACGAATACGTTTGTTCGCGACCACAGCAACCCAAAGTAAAGTTCGTGTGTTTAACTGTTTATATGTTTTATGACAAAATAAACAAATATTCGCGTAATTTTGTATTTTTCTGGTTTCCTTTAGCTATAAAAAAGAAACCAGAGGTTTACGCAATCTTTTTGCATCACCAAACGTATTCGTGAAAATGTCAACCCCCCTGTAATGTTGCCCACGAGGAGTTTTCGTGAAGCCGATTGCGCGAGACTTTCAAATTATTTTGAACCTTTTATTTTTTATTCTCGTTCTTGATGAACGAGGGAAGGTTTTTCACTCCCAAGTGGGACTAATGCTTTCAATTTTTCGATTGAGACTATTCTACAATCAATTATTTTTGGATACTGTAATATAAATACAGATGTGTACGAAGAAGTAGCATTTATCGGGCAGAGAAGCGGCGAGACATTGCAAAGGCTACATAATTGAGGAAATGTCGAAGGACACAAAATCGAATATAAAACACATGGCACTACTCCAAAACCCGACGAAACTTGGTTGAATTATTCTTTAGTCAACTAGCATTGTGTTAAAGTAGAACATTTGGATGATACTTGCGAGGCTCGGCGATAAAAAGCAAACAAATCGGCAAAATATGGCTGAAATCGTGTTCTGGCGTGTTCTTTTTCATCCTATGACAAAACATTTTAGGAAATAAGAAAACATAGACTTTGCCAGGTGAATGAGTGATTTGATGCATAATTAGCAGTTGACCTGGGATGGTGCGTAGTCATTTTCTTGTAAAATATGAATTCACCCTCCAGTGACCACCCCTAAAAGCAACCATTCTAAACACTATAAGCAATTCAAAAAGGCTGTAGCTTTGGCGGTTCAGGATTTAGAGCTATGCCGACAGTGCCGTTTCTGGGCGTGGTCATTTTCAGGACTTTCGCCCCGGATTCGGGTTTTGGCACATATGCCATGTTGACCGCCATGGTCATTTTACCCTAAAACAGTTGAGATAATCTGTCCTAAATGAAATGCATACACACTCCTTTACAGGTCCTAGACTATATAGAACAAATTGATTTCGACAGTTTAAAAGACGCGACATTTGGGGATTGCATGCTTCTTAAAACAAAGAAAGACTCAAAATCTCAGGTGAACTACAGTTAAATATTCATTTCCGTTCAGATCGTTGATAAAATTAATTGTGTTGCAAAAATTTGACGTTGAGTGGCGCTAAAGTCGTCAATGTGCTTACTTAAATTTCCTTGTATCTATTAATTACGTTCTTACCTTGGCATCAATTGGTTCAGAACATAGATTTTGTATTGTAGTTCATCTACATTGCCAAAATTTGAACTAACTGTGTTAGATTTGATCAAAGGAAGGAACAGATATTGCTGTTTTTAGTTTCAGCTCGAGTTGAATACTCCTTAAATTCCTGAATATTTAATTTCATTGAAATTGCGAGACCCCATACACAGGGAGTCCAACTAAGAACTGCGACGAGTAGGATAAATATAGCGTAGTATATTCAAATTATTGTGCTTACTTGTATAAATCATAGAGCATATATTATGCGTCATTTGCATGGCGAATTATTGATAATACGAAATTATTTCATGACGTTTCGAGCAATTAAATAACAGCAAGGATTGCGGGCGCTCGAGCGAAGGCGAGGGCACAGTATAGAGACAACCAGTAGGGCCACTCATATGAAATTTTGTGTGGCCGCTCATTACGAATTGGCTGGCAGCCAGTCAATTGCTTTTTCTGGCCAATAAGCAAGCTGGACTAACTTTTCTGGCCAGTAAACTGCATAAAAAGCTGGCTACAAGTTGCATCGCCGAGTGGCCCTACTGGTCGTCTCTATACTGTGGCGAGGGGAGAAAGAAAAAGAAAGGGATGAAACACCGATCACGTGAACGTTTAGTGTGCTCCATAAGTAGTCGGTTCTCTCGGAATGAACAATAGCCGGAGGTCGAAATCGGAATTAATACGTCACGAATTTACGCCACGAGAACCGACTACTTATGGAACACATCTCGTGAAAACGTCGAAGAATGCCCGCTGTTATAAATCCCGTAAAATAGTTTCATCAACTGTTTTTCGGTAATGACCATATTTGTTTATGCAATAGAACATCGTCTGAATCGTAAAAAAAAACACAAAAAAAAGATTAAACGGCTACTTATGGAGCACACTAAACGTCCACGTGATCGGTGTTTCATCCCTTTATTTTTCTTTCTACCCTCGCCTTCGCTCGAGCGCCCGCAATCCTTGCTGTTATTTAATTGCTCGAAACGTCATGTAATAATTTCGTATTATCAATAATTCGCCATGCAAATGATGCAATATTTTCGTTTTGAATCATTGTTCGAATTGAAGCAATTCACTGCATAATATAAGCTCTATGATTTATACAAGTAAGAACAATAATTTGAATATACTACGCTATATTTAGTCCTACTCGTCACAGTTCTTAGTTGGACTCCCTGTGCCCATAGTCTGCCAATTGTCATCCAATTAGAACGATGGTAAAGTGTAATTATCAAGTACAGAATATATGTGCTTTACCGTTTCATAACACTTCTGTTCATATATACTTTCAACATCCTAGTCGGGTTATCTTATCATTAACACCAGAATTATTGAGGGACAATTCACAAAAACATATTTCTATCACTAAAACAAATCTTTAATCTTTTCACAATTATACATTAGGACAAAAATATCCTTAAAAGAAACAAAAGGCGAAAATATACGTACTGTTCATGCATTCACTCCCGTATGCAAACATATTGACCGCGCTAAGGAACGCCACAGGGAACATGGCTTTTCGCAGATAGTATAGCCGCAAGAGACATCTACTTCTATATCCCTGGGTATAACGCAAAGTGTGCTTAACGCAAAGTGTGCATGCATTTATACAACTCTCATTTTGAATTCTCAGTACCTTCTCTATAGAAAGTGTTTCTTTAATTCCTCATGTAATATTAATTTGTATACTAGATTTTCCTGCCCTTTCCAAAATGCAAGTGTTTTCGCTACTAGAATGTCAGTACGTGCAGACAGCACTTATAGACTTTTGCAAAGTATTTTCAACTAACGTCATGTTTACTTCGCGCTGTTTCGCTCGCTAAAAGCTATAGAGGGAAAATTCTGAAGCGGACTTGTGGCAAGTCTAGAAAGTGACTGTGCATTTATTTAACAATGGCAGTTCTGCATGCATCATCAACAAATCAGACACTAAGAGTATAGAGCAAATTGATTTCGACAGTTTATAAAAGACGTGACATTGGGAATTGCATGCATGCTTCTTAAAACAAAGAAAGATAATCTCAGTTGAACGGCAGTTAAATATTCATTTCCCTTCAGATCGTTGATAAAAACAATTGTATTGCAAAAAGTTGACGTTCAGTGGCGCTAAAGTCGTCAATATATATGCTTACTTAATTTCCTTGTATATATTTTTTAATTACGTTCTTACCTTGGCATCAATTAGTTCAGAACCTAGAGTTTGTATTGTAGTTCATCTACATTGCCAAAATTTGACTAGCTGTGTTGGATTTGATCAAAAGAAGGAACAGAAATTGCTGTTTTTAGTTTAAATTAAGCTCGAGTTGAATACTCCTTAAATTCCTGAATATTTAATTTCATTGAAATTGCATTGGACCATTCCCCTATTAAACTAACTTTTGAACTAGGAAATTGTATCAGTACAGCTGGAAAGAGCATCCTAAGTTTAGTAAAATTGCAAAGTTTGGTTGCGAAATGTCGTAAAATGTGGAAAATATAGCGCTGTGAAGTTGGTAAATTTTGTATATTTTTGTATTACGCGCGGAAAACGGTTACCACTTTTAAAAAAGTGGTAACGGTTTTGCGTGCGTAATACAAAACTATACAAAATTTACCAACTTCACAGGGCTATATTTTCCACATTTTACAACATTTCGCAACCAAACTTTGCAATTTTACTAAACTTAGGATGCTCTTTCCAGCTGTACTGATACAATTTCCTAGTTCAAAAGTTAGTTTAATAGGGGAATGGTCCAATGGCATCCAATTAGAACGATGGTAAAGTATAATTATCAAGTACAGAATATATGTGCTTTACCGTTTCATAACATTCCTGTTCATATATACAATTTATACATTCAACATCCTAGTCGGGTTATCTTATCATTAACACCAGAATTATTGAGGGACAATTCACAAAAACATATTTCTATAACTAAAACAAATCCTTAATCTTTTCACAATTATACATTAGGACAAAAATATCCTTAAAAGAAACAAAAGGCAAAAATATACGTACTGCATGTTCATGCATGCACTCCTATGCAAACATATTGACCGCGCTAAGGAAAGCCACGGGGAATATGGGCCCATATAATGGCTATATTGGATTAATCAATCAGATTCAGCTTTTCAACAGATGTATAAGCCAGAGCCATTTACTTCCATTGCTCTGAGTACGAGATTGAAATTCAAATGCGCTTTAACACAAAATGTGTCTATGTTTGTCAATTATCGTTTTCCCAGTACTTCTATATACAATATTTTTATGTTCATTTTGATTGTGTATATTTTTCTTTCCATTTCAATAATACTTGGGATCACCAAGCAATTTGTATGTGTTTTCGCTACTGGAATGTCAGTGCCGTGAAAGCACTATATGCAATTATTGAATAATACCAGTTCTACATTAACAAATATGAGACTATGAGTATAGAGCAAATTCATTTCGACAGTTTTCATGAAATAACGTCGTCTTAACCTTATATAAAACATTTAAATCTCCATTCTTTTTCAGATCTGTGCATGATAAAATCCACAGTGCTACGAATAGTCGACGTTGAGGTGCGCTGCAGTGGTTTTGATATGCTTACTTTAATTTCCTTATATATATTATATAATTATAGGCTATATATTTTGTAATTATGTAATACGCACTTCACTAGTACGGAGCAGACATATAACATCATTACTCGAACCAGATCGCGAAAAACCTCTCGCCGAGTACCTGAGTTCTCGGTGGCGCAGTTGGTTGGCGCGCTTATCTTGAAACTAAGAGGTAGCGGCGGATTCGATTCCCGCTCGGGGACTCATGCAGAATTAGTATTTTCTGAGCAATAAAGCTTGAGAACAACTTATGTATATATATTCTTAGTTCTTACTTTGGTATTAATTACTTCATAACTTAAAGTTTGTATTGTAGCTCATAGTTACATCGCCAGAATTTGAAACACTGTGCTGGGATTTGATCGAAAGAACAAACAGAAATAACCCGTTTGAGAGAGCAGAGGAAATATTTCGAGCTATTTGTGTCTGTGTTTAATTTCAGTTTGAGTTGAATACGCCTTAAATTCCTGAATATTTAGTTCCATTAAATTGGGAAACCCTATATAGCTGGCCCATATATATAGTCAACCTATGCAATTTTCCATATAGTGAAATATATCTCAATCATCGTAAAAACATGTAGGAATATATTCGACTTTTGCAATGTAGAATCCGGCGTATGTGTGTTTGAATATCTTACTTTTTCTTGATAATATTTATAATACTCCAATGAATTTGTTAATACATCGACATGCGGAGCTCAGGCAAAGACTAAGAGTGAGCTGAAATAATTATACCAACTATTGCTTTTTCGGAGTGGAATATTTTGCCCACAACCCCAAATCGTATATAGACGATATATATACCTACACTGCACGCGCGCATTGAAGGTATACACGGTAAACACGGATTGCATGGCCAAACTTGATAACCAATTTCAATTGGTTGTCCAGTCAGATTCATTTATTTTTTACCAATATAATTTTGTGAAAATAACAATATAATTATAATTGATATGTCAAATGTGTGCATCTGAGACAGGCAATAAAACCAGACAAAGTACTAAAATGCGGTGCCCTGCAAAATAAAACTTCTGGCGTTTCCGCCTACAAGTAAACTCATATAAAATAGTACGCTACATTCCTCCTGTCGGCTAGCCTTATTACGAAAATCACTAAACTGTCAACATCCCCGCTAAGAATTTCAAACTGGAAAAGACGTTTGATAATTCCAAATTCAATTTTAGTTCAATCATGTGATCAAATTGTTTCATCATTTTGATCACATGACTTCTTTTCCCGTTTGAAATTCCTAGTGGCGATGTTGACAGTTTAGTGATTTTCGTAATATTGGGCGCATGAAAATCTGTCCTCCGCAGAGGCTTACATGAAGTCTCTAATGAGGGAAAAGTGAGCGCGCGCTCACTTTTATTCAGGAAACTTCATGTAAGTTATTTGTAAATACTTAAGGAGGCTCTGCGGAGGAGAGAGGCGCATGAAACCGGAAATAACGCGCAGCAAAAAGTCGGTCCTGAGAATCTGGAAAGAAAATTTTCCTGGAAAAAAGGAATTCAGAAAACTTGAAAGGGTCATTTTGAGCGGTTTGTCAACAAAACAATTTCGCTTGCATGTCTTTCAAAGGCATAAATCGCTAGAAAACTGCTATTTAGAAATCAACTCAGTCATCAATACTGACACTGAAGGACATTTTACTTTGTGTCGTTCAGTGTCAGTGTTGACGATCGTTGAAGTACGACGAAAACCTAAATCAATCGCATCAACTCAAGCTCAGAAACACAACAAATGCATTCTGTTAATTAACAAGTATTAGATATATATATTTTTACATATATTGTTGATATTTTTTAATTATTTCGTTTATTTTTTAAAATACATGTCATACTTTTAATAAATATTCAAAATATGTCGTCTGGATCGCGTTCAACTTTGTCGTCGCCAAGAAAAAAGAGAGGTCGACTGGTATTTGAAACCGTGTCGTCCATTCAGGATTCGAAAAATATTGGAGAAAAGGCGTTCGTGGATGGTGTAGTTACATCGCTATCTCCAAAAAAAGGAAAGTTTTTTGATGGCTCTCTCGAGGACAAAAGCGGAGCGGTACGCTTTGTTGGATTTAATGAGTCACAACGCTTGAAAATTGAACATTTTGTAAAGGAAAAGCAAGCGGTAAAGATTGCTAATTGTAAAGTTCAAAAGGCATATGGCGGAGGAGATGGAGTGGAAATTGTATTAAACGACCAAACTATGATAGCCAAGTCGGACAAGAATTTCGAGATCGAATTTCCAGATCTAGAATCAATGTGGGACGGTAGTATGAAAGCGAAGGACGTAACGCTTGGTGAGCTTGACAAGGAAGCAGAATTTCAAAGGGTAAACATAAAAGTCAAATTGCTGAAGTCGCTGAAACAATGACACTGGATAACAATCGCAAACTTCAAAATGTTACTGTGGCAGACGAGAGTGGTACTGTTGTGCTAACGTTATGGCAAGACTATGTTGGTAAATTAACTAAAGATAAGACGTACAGAATAGAAAATCTCATGGTCAAGTGTTACCGTGGAGAATTCAGTTTAACAAGTCCAAAAGCAGGAATAACCATACAAGAAACTGAAAATCTTCCAGATGTAGTTGGGGTTGTCCCACAGAGCAACAATGAGACACTGTTAAATGCCAAAGTTGTCGCTGTTCAAAATCTACAGTGCTATCGATTGTGCCCGGTGTGCAAAAATGGAGAAGTTGTTATACAGGAACAGAATAATTCAGCTATTGGTAGATGTATTGAGTGTTCATCAACTGCTTTGACATCAGTATGCGAGTTTCGTATGTCATCTCAATTAATAGTAATGTGTAATAACATCCAATATCAATTAAGAGCGTTGGGAGTTGGGACCGCAGCTGTGTCAGATTGCTGAAAAAAACGTTGAGGAGCCTGTGTCAGAGATTGACCTGCTATTGTCTGAAAACTTTGATTGCAAATACACTGAACAGATGAACATTATAAATGTTTACCGAAAGCTTTAGTAAGAGCTAGAGTGAACTTGTAAAAGGACAAAAGGATTAATATGGTTGAAATTTGGCTTTTATATTTGTTGCTTTGCCTTTGGCGCCTGTATTTCTTGAGACTGTTGACTATTCATGTGAAACTGTAAACGTTCTCTATGTAACAGTTAAATTTAATTTGTTTTATTTTGCTTAATGTAAGTTGATATTAATTAAAATTGTTCAGTGCTCATTGAACTGATAAAATAATGTGTCTACCGTACGTAGTTAGCTAGTGTCACTAGGGTTAATATGAAGGTGCAGTTTTTATCAAGGTACAGTATGTAGAATGTCCAAAAACATTCAAATATTTATTAGGCCAATTAAAAGAATAATGATTTTCATCGCTGCACGCCCTTAATAAATGGACCGGCTAAGGAGTATTAAACGTGTTGCTTTCTGCCAGCTTTCGTCGGGCAACTTTTGAAATTATTTGAGTGTCTCCGATTGAAAAGTAATATAGTTTAAATATGGAAGAGGCGAAACCAGGATTCATGATTAAAGTTTCAAACGTTCTCTGGTTTAAAATATTTATTATTTACGAGGTTTCGGCTGCCAGTCTGCAGTCTTCAACGGGTTGATTAAAATGAATAATAACAAATAACAGTGGTTTACAATTACACAAAACAAATAAACTGACAAAAGACACAGTGACAGTTCCGCCTACGTGAAAAGATGAATAATTATTTACATTGATGTAGTATATATAATATATATATCCGTTAGGAAAATCAATTCGGTGATCATTTTCCCACGCATGATTGGAAATGTTAGATCCGTTTTTGCAGTTTTTCACATTCCGTTCGTGTTCTTTTCTTCGTGTTTTAAACGCTCTTCCTGTCTCGCCAATATAGCTCCACGTGCAATCAGTGCAATTTATCTGGTAAATCACATTTGTCTGATCTTCTGATGATGGTCTGTCTTTAATGGAGGGGAACATTTGTTCAAGTGTGCGGAGAGGTTTTGTGGTAGTTCGGATGTCATAGGGTTTCAGGAGTCGTTTCAGTGGTTCAGTTAGGCCTTTAATATAAGGAAGGACGGCATAGTTGTAGTTGCTCTTCGGTTCCACAACATCAAAAAACATGTGTACAAGCTCTTCAGGTGGTGGCACTCTGTTCTGCCGCATAACACGATTACTTTCCACTTGTTGAAGGAATTTCTTGGGGTATCCATTTGATATTAAGGTGTTAGTTACATGTTTGTGTTCTTGTTGTTTCCCTTCGTTTGTACTCGGTAATGTTGCTGCTCTATGTAAAAGAGTTTGTGCCGTGCTAACTTTGTGTTGTTTGTCATGATGTGAGTTGTAGTCTAAGTATCTGTCAGTGTGTGTAGGTTTACGATATACATTAATAGAAAGAGATCCGTTATCACGTGTAATTAACGCGTCTAAAAATGCAAGTTTTCCGTTAAGTTCATGTTCAATTGTAAAATTAATATGTGGGTCGATAGAATTAAGTAAATTAAAAAAGTTAGTCAGCGCATGTTTTTTTATGATGGCAAAGACATCATCTACATAACGAAACCATCTCTTAGGTGGTACAGTTGATTGGCTATGCGCAGAGTCCTCAATTTCCTCCATACAGAGGTTAGCCACAATAGGGCTGACGGGACTACCCATAGCACAACCATGGATTTGTTTGTAAGTCTTCTTATTAAAATTAAAATAACTATTAGTCAGCGTATAACGTAAAAGTCTGATAATGTCGTCAATTGATAATTTAGTTCTGTGTTGTAGCGTTTCGTCTTTATTGAGTTTGTTGCGTATGTGTTCACCAGTGAGCTCCATATATATCTGGAGTAAGAACTTCTAATGTTCGGCCAATAGGCCAAGTGAAGCCAAAGATGGCGGCAATTGACGTCCAAACTCATGAAGGTCATAAACAGTTTTCATACCATTTTTCTAGCTAATTCCAGTTTATACTGACAGATCGCATCGCTAATCAAGTTATTAGTTCATAAAATCATGATGTTATTGTTTACATCGGAGTAAAAACACAAAATTTCGGCACACTCCTTGCCGGCTTGTGCAAACCGCGCGGTCGAAAACAATAGAAAGGGATTGGCACTGGACGTCAATTTCCGCCATCTTTGGCTTCACTTTTTGGACATAAGTTCTCACTCCAGATATATATATAGAGAGCTCACTGGTGTTCACATGCTCTGTCAACAGGAATAGCCGTAAAAAGTGATACAACGTCAAATGACACCATAATTTCGTCATCGTCAATGTGAGTTTCAGTTAGTTTTTTGGCAAATTCAGTAGAGTTGTTAGCCAGTTATCGACACAGATCAACTTTGGAATCTTGGCATACTGCAAGTACGAAAAACGCAGACAATAATGCAAAACACTTACCAGAACAATATAGGTTCTTACTTAAAAACATTTAAAACTATATCTATATATACTACATCAATGTAAATAATTATTCATCTTTTCACGTAGGCGGAACTGTCACTGTGTCTTTTGTCAGTGTATTTGTTTTGTGTAATTGTAAACCACTGTTATTTGTTGTTATTCATTTTAATCAACCCGTTGAAGACTGCAGACTGGCAGCCGAAAGCTCGTAAATAATAAATATTTTAAACCAGAGAACGTCTGAAACTTTAATCATGAATCCTGGTTTCGCCTCTCCCATATTTAAATATATTTTAATGGCGGACAACAACAAGGAGGGGGGCATTGGGGTTTTCGGTATTACGGTTTTCAGATATTTTTAATGTGGTATTTCGGTAATATAATTTTTTAAGAGCGGTATTTCGGTTTTATTTAGTCGTGCGGTACGCGGTTTTTTGGCATTTTAGCACACGGTATTCGGTAAATTTATCCTTATATTGGCTTAATATACTTTGCTTCGCCCTTGCCTTGCTCGAGGACCCCGAGGCCTTGCCTTGTTTTGGAATCTCAACATGTTTAGGATATTTTTGGATCTTGAGGATTTTGTGGGGATCATAACATTATGTCTGCCACACTATTATACCCGAGTTAGACAAGTACTCATCGGACAATCAACTTGGTATGTATCCATCGCCTATAAGTATTGCTATTCCCTCGTATGGTTGGATTGCCTTCTTGTCGTACGACGTGAAGAGTTCCGTGTCCACTCTGTTCAAGGCCCGCCTTCATAGCCCTGTCGACAAGATCTCTCCTATTGCCAGAAATCTCAAGGCCAAAGAGATTCATTGCTCTGACGGGATCATCTTTCTCGTCTCTCAGTCACAATGGTCCTATCAAAGCTATAGAGTTCATAGAAGGATCGATTCCATCAAGACCATCATCTCCAAACTTAGGAAGAAAAAATACGTCATCGAACAGGCGGAGAAACTCCATGTACGATCTATTGGAACCGTCGCAGAGATCAGGGCTAGATTGTTAACGTACATCCGAACGCTGACGGCTAAATATTCCGAGAACCATGTCACTACTGGCGCAATTCACTTCTGGGATCGTGACAGTCAACCCTCCTTTGAGGCTATGCTATGCGTTACAAGTGAACTGCTATTATGCTGCTGAGAATAATCAAAAAGCTATAGTTTCCTTTCAAGTGGAAAAAGACGGTGTCGGCCTAAAAGGTGTTAATGAGCAAGTGATTGTTCAGTACAAACCTGACTGGCTTAAGATCAACAGCATGTGTCTTTGCGACAGAAGCATATTAATTTCTCATTGCCAAGGAATCGTACAAATTAACGCAGAGAATGGTGAATGCAGGTTGCTTGTTCGGCTCCTAAATCAACCGTGCGTGCTAACAAAGTTTGGCTCAGACGTATTATTACAAATGAGAAGAAATCGTCAGTGTGGCATCTCAAAGCGAGTGGAGAGTTAGATGTGTTTTCTGGCTCTGACAAGGAAGAAGGTAGTATCGATGGATTAGTCAAGAATTGTCGTTTGAAGCAACCAATGGGAATATGCGCGGAATTTGACAGTGTAGTATATCTTTGTGATGCTCAGACCAACTCCATCAAACTATGCAGTAAGGTTACTGAGTGTGCTGATTTTCTAAATGCCATTGGTTCCTTATATGATGCATTTTCTGTGCATAGCAAAGGGTCGCCTTACACAGTCAAGTCGTCTGTAGAAGCTCTTACACTGGTCCGCGAGTGCAAACACGTGCTGGATGAAAATACTGCAGACATCAGGAATACCACAGGAATCACAGGAGCGCTAAATGGACCTCAAGGACATGTATCAGCCAAGACTGTAGCATCGGTTAACCTGATCGAGTGGGGTCTTCAGAGACTGTTCGACAACTTGAAGGAACATGATTACCAAATTACCAACCTGTTAAGTTGCATGACATTGGACGTGGAGAATTGCCATTCAACCGTTCACATTAAGCAGGCTAACATGTCTATGATGGAGTACAGCCGATCTTTTGGATCAACGATGAAAGAATCCATCAAGAGAGTAACGCAGTGGGCAGCATACTATCATACGAGCAGGAAGTCATGGTATCCTAAACCAGAAGAGACCATTCCCTTTTCAAAGGTGCCCACTATGCAGCCCTTGCCTATCGTTGAAATGTCCCAAGCCAACTGTGATGTTTTACGAAACTGGGCATCCTCCTATGGAGCGGCTGTTAGACAACGCACAGTACGTCAAGAGACAACAATGGCGAAGCATGGCACTCTACCCGAATTCATGTATCAAAGGAAGTGTGTCACATTAGACGCGCCGGTTACGATAGACTCGGGAGAATGTAGGGTAGAAGTCGCGGAAGGCGATTTGAGAGAACCAGTGGAGTCAGCGGATCAAGAATCACAAGACGAACTTATGGATGAATTTGACACCAGCAGCGACGAAGAGGAACATACAGGTGAAACTGAGCCAGTGTCCCAAGAGCAAGGAGAAATTGGGAGCTCTCTAACTTTCCTAATTGGTGCACGATCTCGTTTTGGAAGGGCTACGCGTTTCAACAATCGGTTATTGAACTGAAGAAATAAAAGGTAATTCATTTCAATTATAATTAGCGCGTACGCTGTGAATACATTTCTCTTTATATATTGCATGTAAACATTACTCACAAATACGAATCATTATTAAATTTGAGATAAGCGGTCAAGCCAGTGTTCCGGCGGTAGTTGAACCAGCTGAACACAATAGATTGCTCAGCAAAACAGGCAAAACGAGCGAAGGCCTTTTGGCAAGAATTTGTACATGTTTTTAAGTAATTTACAAAATTATTTCGACGGAAGAATTGACCAATATTGTCGATCAGATGGTTAAATCGTAGTTAGCCTCTTTAAAACTGCCCATTACCACTTCAATCTATATTTAGCTGCAGTTAAATTATCATAAACTAACTTTTTGAAATGCGGTTTCGGATGTTTCGGTATTCTGTTGATTTACAACACGGTATTTCGGTTTTTGACAATTTTTTGTGCGGTATTGCGGTTCGGTGTACCGCCCAATGCCCCCCTCAACAAGCACTGAAGCACATTACAACGTATGCGCAATCAAACGGGAACCATGCGGTCAATAGCCCGGAAGTACATGTCACATACATACATACATTATTCAGCTCGCAGTAGCTACATTATCTATTTTTACAACAATTGTGATATTACTTTCCTAATCTATATATCCTAACCCACCCAGTCAACTTTCCCTGTGGGAGGAAACCGGAGTGTCCGGAGAAAACCCACGAAAGTCCTCAGCGAGAATCGAACTCAAGACTCAGAAGTGAAAGCGCTTGAGTAGCTTATCCTGCCTATATAGCGAGTAATTAGTATTCATACGCCTGGAAGTAAGAATAATAATGAGATGACGTAACATAAAGCGTTGCGTAACATAAAGCGTTGCGTAACATAAAGCGTTGCGTAACATAAAACGTTGCGTAACGTTTAAATATTAATAGCGTTGTGTAACATAAAACGTTGCGTAACGTTTAAATACTAATAGCGTTGCGTGGGGTGTTAGGAAGCGTGATAGAGTGCCAGGAGAGTGCAGGAATAAGCCTAGA
Source organism: Trachythela sp. YZ-2020 (assembly GCA_016169945.1). Lineage (NCBI taxonomy): Eukaryota > Metazoa > Cnidaria > Anthozoa > Malacalcyonacea > Clavulariidae > Trachythela > Trachythela sp. YZ-2020. The sequence goes on from JADLSH010000358.1 coordinate 4,010,097, forward strand.
GCAAAATAGGGCCATTCAGAACATGAACATTAATTAATTTCAGAACATTAATTACAATTTTCAGAACATTATTCTGTTTAGATTAATGAAGCGTTGCGGCGCTCGGTATATATTCACTAAAGTTGCTCTTAATGCTTGTGGGACGTAGGTAATGACATCATACGCATGAGCATCAACATAATTTGTAAAATGTAGAAGGTTATGTTCAGTTCACTCTGAGATTCATTTATTAAAGCTTACTACGGTGCTAATGACTTTTCTTGACGTTTTTGGACCGCCGCCGTTTGTTTATCTACAGTTTTAGTTTATTTCTGGCTACTATAAAAGTTTCGCACGACGCTGTACGGAATGTTTGTTGTCGAGAAATAAATAACAGCAGATAGTTTTGTGTTTTGATTTTATTTAAATTACACACAACAATTTAGATGTTTCTCTTAATAAGTTTTGGCTTTATTGTTCGATAGCCATAGTTTCTTTAGCAAAGTCTCGGACCGTAGGCTCATCTTCGTGCAGATTCACCCACTTCATACGACCTGTAGATTGATGCCTTATTTTGACAGGCCAATAATTTTCGTCGTTGATTAAGACACCCGGACGGCTAGGATCAACACTATTGCGCGATGTTTTATACATCTCTATGATAGCATATCCTTCGGGAATGACACGAACGCGATCGGCTTTGTCGGTGTATTTTAGCCACTCGGGGATAGTTGCATCCGACCAGGTAATATATGTAGGTTGTTTTCTTCCAGGCTTGGTTTCGACGCCAGAGACCGGTGTGGGTGTAGTCACTTTAGTTTGGGTGGTGAAGGGATAAACATGGCAGTCGCCAAATAGGTCTCCAAGAACTTGCTTATCGGTTGGTGTGTCAGGCTTGTTATCCACCAATAAGTATCCAAACGGTTTTTCGGTCTCTTTGTAATAAGCGTTCATAAAATGGATTCTGTTCTTATCAAACATGCGTTCTCCAACAATACCAATTTGTTTCCTATCGCTTGGACTTCGGAAGAGAGCCAGATATTGGGCGTTTCGGCTGATATCCGTATTATATTTCCCCTTTGGAAACATGTTTTGCAGCAATAAGATAACGCTCGCGTTTCGATGGCGGCCTTGGGTAAACAATCGAGATAGCCTACCACAGGACTGTCTGTCGCTTCAGCCATCAAATCGTCCAGGATGATGATGTTGTTGTACCGCGTATCAATCTCGCTCATGTTCTCAGACAGCACGGGCACACTTCTCTCAAACCGGATGCTTTTTCCGAGAGACTTTTTCAAGACGTCATAACATTCTTGCCACTGGTTGTAGCACCAACGAATGCGAATACTTTTTTGCTCTTCATACACGATATGATTGTTTTCCAAAATTTGTTGGACAAAATACGTCTTTCCACTTTGACTCGGACCCACGACCAATAGCGAAAATTTATGGCGGAAGTTGAATTCCGAATAGGGTTTGATGGTTAAAGATGAGGTTGTAGCTTTTGGTTTCTTTGCTGGCTGTATAATTCGAGGAGATCGCCTTTCGTCTGCTGTAGGCCTATCGATGTTCATATACGGACGAGAAGACTTGTCGATGTTCATATAATGATGCGGAGATTTGTCGATGTAGGGCTGCCATGACGACACCCGGGCTTGCTTAAGATAAGGTTTTCTCTTCTCGGAAGATAAGCCGTGAACTTGCAAAAGATGTGTACTGATATTCTTCAAATTAGGCCGACCGCAAAGCGGACAGGTCCGGCGAAATCGTCTCTGCATGACTGCTGTGGCAAATGATTCAAGTTTACATAGAAACACGGTTCTATATATATATCGTTGCTTTGAGGAAGGGTTTGGTGGGATTTTGTAGCAGTTGTCTGGAAATTCTCTAAAGCTTCTGTGGAGCTTCTGTGGAGTTTCTGTAAAGCTTCTGTGAAGCTTCTGTGAAGCTTCTGTGAAGCTTCTGTAAAACGTCTGTAAAGCTTCTGTAAAGCTTCTGTGAAGCTTCTGTAAAACTTCTGTGGAGCTTCTGTGGAGCTCTCACAATAGGTTTGTGGGCATGCTTTAAAGATCATTAAATCTCCCCCCGCGGTTCCCTGGGGGTTCCCTCGGGGTTCTGTAGGGGTTCTCTCGGGGTTCTTTCTGGACAATTAGTGGTAACGGAATGAGCTGCAAATTTTGCGGAAAACAATTTAGCCGTGGTTATAATCTACGCAGACACGAAAAGGAATACTGTCCACTACGCGAACAAGAGAGAGATATGTCAGAAACAGAAAGTCAGATAATGGATTCCGAAGACGATGTTTCGACAACTTCAACTCATGGGTCTGATAATGAGTCAGAAACTGAAGAAGCAGAAGAAATGGATCCTTGGATACCAATGATAGAAGAAGCAAAGCAAAGAAGTAATACAGCTTTTGAGGAAATGAAAGAGAGCCTTATAAACAGCGGTCTTGATGAGCAATCTGCTACCGACAAAGCGTACACCAATATTCTGCCTGAACTCCAGAAGGAACTTGAAAATATTTATATGCAACGTCTCCTGTGGTTGAAACAACTAAAGAAAGATCCCGTACATAGAAAAATAATGAAGACAAAGGATGCGCTTGTGGAAAGCGATGACTTTGATCCAGAAGAAGCTTTAGAAGCTGCTATTGATAAGAGGAAATTTCTTATAAAAAGACTTTTAAAGGAATACGATTTCGATGAGGAAGACGATGACGCAGAAAGCGATGATTAAACTCGGTCAAGCGGTCTAATACGGTCCGAGACTTTGCTAAAGAAACCATGGCTATCGAACAATAAAGCCAAAACTTATTAAAAGAAACATCTAAATTGCTGTGTGTAATTTAAATAAAATCAAAACACAAAACTATCTGCTGTTATTTATTTTTCGACAACAAACATTCCGTACAGCCTCATGCGAAACTTTTAAAGTAGCCAGAAATAAACTAAAACTGTAGATAAACAAACGGCGGCGGTCCAAAAACGTCAAGAAAAGTCATTAGCACCGTAGTAAGCTTTAATAAATGAATCTCAGAGTGAACTGAACATAACCTTCTACATTTTACAAATTATGTTGATGCTCATGCGTATGATGTCATTACCTACGTCCCACAAGCATTAAGAGCAACTTTAGTGAATATATACCGAGCGCCGCAACGCTTCATTAATCTAAACAGAATAATGTTCTGAAAATTGTAATTAATGTTCTGAAATTAATTAATGTTCATGTTCTAAATGGCCCTATTTTGCTCTAGGCTTATTCCAGCACTCTCCTGGCACTCTATCACGCTTCCTAACACCCACGCAACGCTATTAGTATTTAAACGTTACGCAACGTTTTATGTTACACAACGCTATTAATATTTAAACGTTACGCAACGTTTTATGTTACGCAACGCTTTATGTTACGCAACGCTTTATGTTACGTCATCTCATTATTATTCTTACTTCCAGGCGTATGAATACTAATTACTCGCTGTATAGGCCTGATAAGCTACTCGCTTGCTCTGACGACTGAGCCACCGAAGCCCCATGTTCTATAAACCAACACTACAGAATGCATTTCTCTAAAGAATTTCTCGAGAGAGAACTATAAACATTACCTTATGTAATGCCCCTATTTGCAACTGGTGTTTCAGTGAAAGTTGGGCTTGGAGTTCCAGAAAGGATAAACATTGAGTTGAACGAGTTGAACTCTCCGAAATATATGCATGCGATTTGCTTCACATTTATTAAGAGAATCAACCAATGAAAAAACAGATTAGCCTGTAATCTGCATAATTATTCGTAATTATATGTCGCAAAACAAGTTGCGCTCGTCTAACATCTTGATACAACCAGGGGAATTTTCCTTCTGTACCATGGCCTTTAGCTCTGTCGAGTCTATTGGGGATTAATGTGGGCAATGCAGTGTTGATTTCAATTCGAATTTTAGGCTTTATTAATCGTAAAATAATACATTACATATCATATAGATGTAATATAAGAACATTTTGATTGACTGAAGCCTTGCTGAAGCGCGTGCTCAATAACTCGATTGAGAACGGAAAAAACACAAAAAAAACACGCAACTACATACTTTTGAAAGCTTCTGTGGAGCTTCTGTGGAGTTTCTGTAAAGCTTCTGTGAAGCTTCTGTGAAGCTTCTGTGAAGCTTCTGTAAAACGTCTGTAAAGCTTCTGTAAAGCTTCTGTGAAGCTTCTGTAAAACTTCTGTGGAGCTTCTGTGGAGCTCTCACAATAGGTTTGTGGGCATGCTTTAAAGATCATTAAATCTCCCCCCGCGGTTCCCTGGGGGTTCCCTCGGGGTTCTGTAGGGGTTCTCTCGGGGTTCTTTCTGGACAATTAGTGGTAACGGAATGAGCTGCAAATTTTGCGGAAAACAATTTAGCCGTGGTTATAATCTACGCAGACACGAAAAGGAATACTGTCCACTACGCGAACAAGAGAGAGATATGTCAGAAACAGAAAGTCAGATAATGGATTCCGAAGACGATGTTTCGACAACTTCAACTCATGGGTCTGATAATGAGTCAGAAACTGAAGAAGCAGAAGAAATGGATCCTTGGATACCAATGATAGAAGAAGCAAAGCAAAGAAGTAATACAGCTTTTGAGGAAATGAAAGAGAGCCTTATAAACAGCGGTCTTGATGAGCAATCTGCTACCGACAAAGCGTACACCAATATTCTGCCTGAACTCCAGAAGGAACTTGAAAATATTTATATGCAACGTCTCCTGTGGTTGAAACAACTAAAGAAAGATCCGTACATAGAAAAATAATGAAGACAAAGGATGCGCTTGTGGAAAGCGATGACTTTGATCCAGAAGAAGCTTTAGAAGCTGCTATTGATAAGAGGAAATTTCTTATAAAAAGACTTTTAAAGGAATACGATTTCGATGAGGAAGACGATGACGCAGAAAGCGATGATTAAACTCGGTCAAGCGGTCTAATACGGTCCGAGACTTTGCTAAAGAAACCATGGCTATCGAACAATAAAGCCAAAACTTATTAAAAGAAACATCTAAATTGCTGTGTGTAATTTAAATAAAATCAAAACACAAAACTATCTGCTGTTATTTATTTTTCGACAACAAACATTCCGTACAGCCTCATGCGAAACTTTTAAAGTAGCCAGAAATAAACTAAAACTGTAGATAAACAAACGGCGGCGGTCCAAAAACGTCAAGAAAAGTCATTAGCACCGTAGTAAGCTTTAATAAATGAATCTCAGAGTGAACTGAACATAACCTTCTACATTTTACAAATTATGTTGATGCTCATGCGTATGATGTCATTACCTACGTCCCACAAGCATTAAGAGCAACTTTAGTGAATATATACCGAGCGCCGCAACGCTTCATTAATCTAAACAGAATAATGTTCTGAAAATTGTAATTAATGTTCTGAAATTAATTAATGTTCATGTTCTGAATGGCCCTATTTTGCTCTAGGCTTATTCCTGCACTCTCCTGGCACTCTATCACGCTTCCTAACACCCCACGCAACGCTATTAGTATTTAAACGTTACGCAACGTTTTATGTTACACAACGCTATTAATATTTAAACGTTACGCAACGTTTTATGTTACGCAACGCTTTATGTTACGCAACGCTTTATGTTACGTCATCTCATTATTATTCTTACTTCCAGGCGTATGAATACTAATTACTCGCTGTATAGGCCTGATAAGCTACTCGCTTGCTCTGACGACTGAGCCACCGAAGCCCCATGTTCTATAAACCAACACTACAGAATGCATTTCTCTAAAGAATTTCTCGAGAGAGAACTATAAACATTACCTTATGTAATGCCCCTATTTGCAACTGGTGTTTCAGTGAAAGTTGGGCTTGGAGTTCCAGAAAGGATAAACATTGAGTTGAACGAGTTGAACTCTCCGAAATATATGCATGCGATTTGCTTCACATTTATTAAGAGAATCAACCAATGAAAAAACAGATTAGCCTGTAATCTGCATAATTATTCGTAATTATATGTCGCAAAACAAGTTGCGCTCGTCTAACATCTTGATACAACCAGGGGAATTTTCCTTCTGTACCATGGCCTTGAGCTCTGTCGAGTCTATTGGGGATTAATGTGGGCAATGCAGTGTTGATTTCAATTCGAATTTTAGGCTTTATTAATCGTAAAATAATACATTACATATCATATAGATGTAATATAAGAACATTTTGATTGACTGAAGCCTTGCTGAAGCGCGTGCTCAATAACTCGATTGAGAACGGAAAAAACACAAAAAAAACACGCAACTACATACTTTTGAAAGACAACTGACTTTATTTTAACTAAATCATGTGTAAAAACGCCAAGTTTAAAGTCTTGTGAGCAATGGCCGCAAAGTCGAAGACCGAGGTTTTTGCGGTGTTTACCGTGAAGTTTGGTAGAAAAGTTTGAGAAAAACACACTTCCATGCAAAACAGAAAAACCCGTGGAGGCTGGATTCTGGCTACGTTAAAATATAGTACAGTTTGCAGAATATTTAACACAAGTGGCAGTGCATGCAAAACAAATGAACAATTCAAACAAGAAAAATATAAGCAGATATCAAAACACAATGCTTAGATTCGTCTTTGTACAACATCAAATCAGTATAAACACAGCAAATATTAAGATAAAATCGAAATAAATACCCTTAGCTGTATTCTCCCATTTTTACCAATAAAGTCAATGCCTTAAATAATCAAATATTAATAAAATTTCAATTTTTTATGCTTTTGAACCCCCAGCCGTGGTAAACTAGCGATTGGCCAACTCGGTTCAAGCGACCAATCAGAAACGTTTAATTTTTTGTTTGGGTTAGGAGAACAAATGTTGTCTTTTCGCTGTCCGGGGTTTTCACATTGACACAAAGGCCGGGATAAAATGCCGGGGTTTTAACTCTCGTAGAGCCTGGGATTTAATGAACTCCACGCCTTTTTCAACAGCTCCGTGTAACAGAAACTCTTTACATTAAAAATGGCTTATACGAAAAAAGACTTGATGGAAAGCTAGACTTTGAAAAGCTAGATGTTTGGCCTGGCCAGCCGGGTAATTTAAAAAATGCACAACATTTTAGGCCGGGATTTTAACATTCGAGAAATGTTAAAATCCCGCATAATCCCGGGATTCATGCTGGGAAGCAGTGTTTTTATCATCAAGCACTATAGAGCGTTTTCACACACGTGACCAACGGCGATATTCATGAGGTGAAAATATATTTGATACACCAACGTGGCCGCCCTTTCAATGTTTTGGTACACCAAGATGGCCGCTGAGATGCCATGTGAAAACGCTCCATTACTCGATGACTTTTTGATTGGTGTTACAGTCGCGTATATAGTTTCAGCGTTCTTCTTGGTTGTTGTTGACCTCTAATTTAAAATATTACACCTTCACTGCCATCACTCTACTTACTTACGTACAGTTCGTTTTTACTCCTGTGCGTACCATTCGCCAATTCAGGCAAAGTTTTGAATGATCATGCGCATGCGGTTATCTACAATACAGGTATAGGGATTAAGTATAGTTCACTTGGCTGATAATAATAGCCTCCTGAACTACGATTCTAATATCTATGACATCACCCCTCATATTTCACTAGCCCAGGCCTGTATTTATCCACCGTGCAACAAACTGTATTTAATGCTTTTTTAGGTGACACACGCTTCATATCTGAGTAAAACAAGTTGTCTAAAAGTCTGGTTGTAATGTTCCAGTCAGTGATCAACAGGGCTGCACTGGGAAGGGCTGCAAGCATTGGTGCACTTTATGATGTCAGAACAGAGCAATTTCTGGTAAGATAGCGCGTTTTGTGAAGTGTAGTGTTGCATACACTCATTAGATGTGGAAACATACCGTTCTTGCGCAAAGATTTTATTAAATGGGTAAAATTCATTATTGGGTATAATACCCGTATTATACCCAATAATACTGCATGCTCAAATGATTATCTGCTATAATTACGGACTCATTAAAACCTCTTGTTTTCTCTCTGACGGGATAGCAAACCAAACTTAGATGTTCGTTTGTTTAGTCACAAATTTCGGACCAAAATAGAAGTACTGCATGTGGATGATATTAAGTCTTCTTATATCTCCGACCATGATTTAATCACCTTTAATTTGTTTGATCATACTAAAGACTTGTTCTAGTACGGTCGTGGTATTTGGAAATTTTATACATCCATTTTACACGATAAAAAACTTGGAGCTAAAAGAAAAAAAGAAGGAATATTTCCTGGGCATCCTGGCAAGTGCGACCAACTCTTACACTTTTTCGTGCTCTCCCAACTTCCCGCGTGTTCAATAACACGCTGGAGGTGTGCCAAATCATGATGCATGTGTTAAATATTTGCAGTGGTGTAGGAACCAGGGACACATGCACTTTAAAAATGCTCTTTTCTCCAACTGAAACAATGGGGAAAGTGCCCTTTCCTAATAGAGGAGGTGTCCTTAAGACGAAGTGCCCCTCCAACTTGAAATTGCTTTCTACGCCTACGAATATCTGCAACATGATCGAACCGACGTTTTCAGCACTCTCGGCAAAGACTATTCTGTTAGGACTTATGAGAAGTCCTTTCGTCAGTTTGTCTTGTAATGAAAGCTACTGAGATTACCAACAATCTAAGTCTTTTTACTTCAGCGGTATACTTAGTATATATATGCGGTAATCGTTCAGTTAAAAATATTGGTTTTGGAACGAATGATATATTGAATATGATTTTGATAAAATGTTATATTTACAATATTTATATCTTATTGAATGGTTTGGCATATAATACGGCCGGGTATTTTAAGAGTTTCTCAAGTATTTTTCCGAGCCCGCCGCGGGCGAGGGAAAATGCGAGAAACGAGTAAAATACCCGGAGGTTTTTATTTTATTAAATCCGTATTTTTGTTCTGTTTAAACCGGTTTAACTGGTATAGAAGGGGAGAAATACGGATTTTACCATGCGATACGGCCTGGTATTTGTTCTGTTCTCGTGCCCTTATATGGAAGAATTACGTCATAGTCATATAATAATAATACGTATATATAAACGATCATCTATTCATTTTCAATATTAAAATATATTATATAAATACAATACAATTACGTATAACTTCAAAACGCTGTTGTTTATAAAACTTTTATCTCTGTCATATGTATCAAAATCAATTGGAAAATGTAAGTTCAACTAAGTTAAGGGATTTCGTTCGTTCAAATTAAAAATACCAAAACACATTCAGATCGTATGACACTATCATGTTTTCCTACTTGTTCAACGATAGACAATTTTGAAAAGCCGAAAATGTGACTGCAGTACAATATTGGGACGGTAGCCCATTATAAATAAACATGGCTGACAAAACGAATTGAAAATATACAAGAACCGAAGTTTTGGGTCGTTTTTCGCGTTGAACAAGACATTCGCCTGCCCGGATGAAGTAAAAAATTGCCCACTTTAACAATGCTGTTCTGCGACATTCTATCTTATCATGAAAGACTTTTTTAACGTATTTAAAAGATCGTAAATTGAAGAACATTTTGAGTAGTCGACACCGATGGAATTATCAAGCACGAACAGCTCAACGCTTGGAATTCAATTTCAATGAAATTATACACTAGGAAGTACAACCACAGAACCTTGTACATGCAGCTGCATATTACTTATCAACTAGAGGTCGGCACATAGAATTTAATATATTTAAACAGCCGAAAAATAGGATTTTGTTTTAAGATTTTATTCCATACATTTCTTAATAGCTTCGGGGAGCCATTTTCAGACTTCAATTTCATTGGCATACGGTATTCGTGATGCATTATGACTCAGATTGCTGGTAATGCGGCGATTGTGAGCGAGATTAATTTGTAACAACAGTCTATTTTAGTGTGCAGTGTTGCTCACTTTGTGCATCATTAATTGAAAAGTGGGCAGTATTGAATGTGAAAGTGTGCAGTATTGAAAATTTGAAATTATCAGTTTCAACTAGGTATTAGGCCATGTGTTGGGGATAAGGGTTGTCTTTTTTACCTTTTTTGACATTTGTTAGAGACTCCAGATTTCAATATTTCGAATAGGATCGCTGTATCTCCGTAAAATGTGGTCAAACTGTCCTCCACTATCATTGAAAATGAGAGCTTTTGAATTTTATCGATGACCATACCCATTCTCTGAATTGTGCATCAATTGAAAATTTCTTAAAATAGGTCTGCTGCATGCGATACGTGCTTTCCGTTGCTAAATTTTCAGTCTAGAAACAGCGTAATTCTTTCTAATTTAACGACGATGTAAACGTTTACTGCCTTGTATATTTCAGACTTTCTTTTTCAAAGAGACTTTATAATGAGTATTACATAATTATAAGATCCTGCATCGTGTATTTCCTGTTGATGTGTGAACTGTGCATGTGTTAGCTAATGTAGTCAATCAGACAACAATTGATTCTGCGCCTATGAAGCGTAGTTAGTAAACGATTCCTGATGGTTTATCTATATTAATTGCGTTTAATTAAGTAGCTAGTTACTATTTTACTGCATGTAAATGGTTTCCCCGTATGAGGGTTTTTATTAGAATATCGACAAGGCCGTTTCTCGTCTTCACACGTTTCGCGGCATCAAGCCGAGGAAGAAACTATTTTTAATACTGCAGCCAGCCTACGGGATTATTAATATTGCTGTGTGCCATTTTAGCCCGTGAATACCCCAGGTAATTACTCTGCTGACAAAAATACAGCTTCCGTTTTTCTCAGAAATGTGATTCCCCTCAGTATTCGACGACATAACGCGGAGAGAAAATAATATATTTTCATAAGAGTCAGTAATTGTAAATATTGAATAAACCACTTTTAATAGCAGTAGTTGTTATATAATGTTGGTAAGTGTTAACAATTAACTCTTGTTTGACGAAATATAACAAGCTAAATATAAAAACGTTAAAACAATAATTTATCAATTTATGAATGAACTATTTCATTATTTGTACATTTAGTGTTTAATTTGCACATCATCCACCCATCTATTCATTAGATCATTGATTTTTTCGTATACGTATACAGTTATACCTCCATTCTCTCAAACATGGCCATTCACACGTTCATTTGTCTGATCTATTGATTTATTTATTCATTTTTGCAGCATGATTCGTTGTTTGAGACCAAACTTGATGAAGGTTCTGTGGACACAATGGAACTGGGCGATACCTCGGTCGAGTTGGTCATGTCCGACAGCATGCAAGATAAGTTTCACAAATTAAACATAGAAGCAGAACTCCAGATTAGTCTTTTAGCAGGTCTAGTGAAGCTCAGCGGCTCTGGCGCTTACCTTAATGAAGAAAAGAAGAGTGCTCGAACACAAAGTATGTCCTTAGTATACAGAATTAGGACCACCAACGAGGAATTTATGCTGCGTCAGAATAGAGGTAAGATCGACGTCGAAATTTTGAATGCTGGTAATGACCTTCAGGCAACCCACGTGGTAGTTGGAATTGACTGGGGCGCTGTATGTTCGATCACATGTCAGTGTGAGAACTCCGATGGAAAAGACGAAACTACCATCAAGGGGGCTTTAGGCGTCCATCTTGAAAAACTGAAGTCACAGATTAGCGCTGAAGGGTCCGCACGGGTTGATTACCAAGATGCTCAGAAGGAGAAGATTGAAAAATTTACATTCAAGTGCACAAGTGATGTTTCAACGACAGATAAAGAACTTCCTACAACATTTGAAGGCGCTCTTGAACTTGCTAAAAATCTCCCAAAGATTGTAAAGCAAACTAATGGTGGTAAAGGCGTTCCAGTATTGTACATGTTAATGCCTCTTGAAGCAGTGACGAAGATTTGCCGACCCCAAGTCACTTTAGAGCTCCATTATGCAAGCATAAGAGAAGACACCATCAAACGAGGCGCCCAAGTCATGGAAAGCGTCATCAACAAAAGACAGAGATTATTCGACATACAGAAAGATTTACATACCTTTGGGGAGTACATCAATGAGAGTTCTTTGTCTGCTATTGACAAGTACATGAATGATATCACTGTAGATGAATCAGCGTTCAAGTTCAAGTTGCAAGAACTAGTGACAAAGATTCGTCGAAAGGAAGCAGATGTTTCATCTCTTGATCAATTGTTAAGTGAAACCATGGGTGAATCTTCGCCTTTGGCGAAGTATGAGGGGCATATACGACAGTTCCAAGGAGACTTCAACACCGTAAATACCATCAAGGCTTGGCAGAAAAGGGGTATCAACTATTTGGGAAAGAAAGACCAATTTATTACAGATGATGCGGACGTACTATATGTATTTTATAAGCCAAATTCTAATGCAGATACAGCACAAACCCAGAAAAACGAAGAATTCTTCTTACGATCTCAGAAAACCTATTCACAACAACCAGGAACGATCTTCAAAGTTGTTGACGAAAATATTAGACCGGACCTCTGGGGAAATAGACAGAGTAAAGCGATCATCGAAGAATACAAGATTGGCCGTAAAACCTGCGACGACGTCTACGAGAAAGATGGTAAATCTACCCAAATGTGTCTGGTGAAGCACGGACAAACAAGTTATTGTAATTACAAGCCAAGTGAAAGCGCAAGTGTTAAAATAAGGTGTCCAAACTCCATTAGCGGTACAGGAGAATGCTCGGGTGATCCCATCACTTGGAAATGCACCAAATGTAAAGAGATAATGGAATATGGGTTGAAAACCTCGCTATTTTATTGCAAATGCGGTGAATCGGAGCCTTCCAAGTCCCTCTTTCGTTGCAATGAAAGCACCCATGGCATTGATTACATCGCATACCCAGAGGACATTTTGCGTGGCGATTTGGGCACCCTACGAGCAATGCAAGAGAAGAATATTTTAATTCTTGGTGAAACTGGTGTCGGAAAATCTACATGGATTAATGGAATCGTCAATTACCTGTCGTTTGCTGATTTGAACGAAGCAAAGCAAGCAGATGATTTCCCTGTTCTGATTCCATCGCAATTCACGTTCACTAAACAAGGTAAATCTGTGGACATAAAGATTGGGGAGGTATCTGACAGCGAAGTGCTGCAGACTGGACAATCGGCCACACAGAAAACAAGATCCTACATTTTTCATGTTGGCGATCAAAAAATCCGTCTCATTGATACACCAGGAATAGGTGACAGTCGGGGGCTTGAACAAGATCGAAAGAACTTTGACAACATCCTTTCGTACCTGAGTTTCTACGAAGAAATCCATGCTGTTTGCATCTTGTTAAAACCCAACAATTCAAGATTGAACGCAATGTTCCGGTTTTGCATTCAAGAGCTTCTTGCACGGTTGCACACTTCCGCAAAGAAGAATATTGTGTTCTGCTTCACGAACGCGAGGGCCACATTCTACCAGCCTGGCGATACTTTACCTGCCCTAAACAAAATGTTAGAGGACAAGCAAATTGGAATAACAGCTAACCCAAATAACTATTTCTGCTTCGACAACGAGCCTTTCCGATTCTTGGCGTGTCTTCACAATAAGAACGACTTCAATGACGAAGACATCAGAACATACGCCGCAAGTTGGGATAGAGCAGTAAACGATACGAATAAATTGTTTGGGTACATCGACAAAATACCTCCGCACAAGATTAGGAACACCATCAGCATGAATGAATCACGCAGAGTGATCGTTGCAATGAGTAAGCCGATGGCTGAAGTTGCAAAGACGATACAAGAGAATATGCAAACAGGAAAAGACACGATGGAACAAATAAATCTTCATGCCCGTGGCATGACCGACCTTGAAAAAAGCCTAAAAGTCAGAGGGGTAGATTTGACCCGTAAAAAGCTTCCTTATCCTATGACTGTATGTGCCCATTCGGACTGTATCGAGAACGTAGCTGTTGGCGAAGGTAAAATTAACAAGGTGAACTACAAGCAGATATGTCACGATCATTGCCATTTGGATGGGATTCCCACAGAGACCACGAACGACTCAAGGTTGCAAAGTTGCGCGTGCATCAGTGGGACAACCTGTAATAAATGTAGCCATCACTACACCTTCCACATGCATCTGACGTACACCTTGGAAAAAGTCTCGACAGAGTTCATTTCAGAAGATGTCCAGAAAAAGATCATGGCGAAAAAGACGGAGAAAGAAAAGAAAGAGGAATTTAAAAGGCAAATTGACATGAAGTTACGCGAGCTCCAAGAAGAACAAAAAACTATTTTGCAGGTGAGCGCAAAATATGGGGCATTTCTGAAAGATAACGCTATCATACCATACAACGATGCCATTGGAGATTACCTTGATATGGTTATCAAACAAGAACAAGACAAAGCTGAAATTTTGCGCAACAATGACCTCTTACAACGACTGAGAAAACTTCGGGCAGAATATGACAATGAGAAACTGATCTTGGACGAGGCCATGAAAAGCGGAACAAGCACCACTCCTGAACAAATAGTGGAACTTCAACGACAACTATTTGACCTGAAGCATTTTGGGGAAACATTGAAGAATATTTTCGATGGGATTTCAATTTCTCAGTCATCTCGAAACCTGCACTTTCGCGAGACTGTTGCCCCAATCCGTCAGCGTTCACCACAAATGAAACGTAGAGGACATCCAATTCAGCAAGAAGAAAATACTGGTGTCGGATTCGTAGGATGGGCGAAAAGAAAATGGAACAATTTGCCATCATTCGGGCCACGATGATTATGAACAATGGCATCACCGTGCTTCGAAAATACGAGTTCCATTTTGGACACTGATTTGAAATTTTGGGGATCAGTTCTATTGTTAATATACGACAGGTCCCGTTCGTATTGATGTTGGGTTACAATTATCACTATAAACGAAAACTAATGTCATTTTTGTCAATGACCTCTGCAATCCTTAAACTTTAAATTGTAACATTAGATTTTAACTACGTTGATTGTATTAATTGTTAGTTGGTTTGTTAACTTTAATAGTATTAATCTTTAATAAAAACATAATTTTTTTCGTTTTAGCGTTTCGTTTATAAGTATACTCTTTTTTAGAATATATTTCTTCACTGAACTAAAGTGGTAAATCTTGGTCAAAATCTTGGTGGTTGAACCTTTCTATATATTATCAACTTTTAAGTTGGGCAGTATTGAGAGTCGCGTTTTAAGGCCTTCCGCAATCTTGACGTATCTGTAGAATGGTGATACGTTGGTGATACGTTTTGGCAGAATGTGAAGAAAAGTCTTTAAATATAAACGGACTAGAAAACAGAAGGGAAGTTAAACATTAAACATCAACACACCGGAAAATAGGAGGAAAGTTCATCTTTAAGCATCAAAGCACCAGTAAACAAGAGGAAAGTTTATCTTTAAACATCAACGCACCGGAAAACAGGAGGAAAGTTCATCTTCAAACGTCAATGCATGCACCGGAAAACAGCAAGAAACTTCATCTTTAAACAACAACACACCGGACAACACGACAAATTTGTATCTTTAAACATCAGCGTAACAGAAAACAGGAGGAAAGTTCATCTTTAAACATCAACGTACTGGGAAACAGGATGAAAAATCATCTTTAAACATCAATACACCGGCAAACAGGAGGAAAGCTTATCTTTAAACTTTAACGCACCAGAAAACAGGAGGAAAGATCATCTTTAAACATCAACGCACTGGAAAACAGGAGGAAAGTTCATCTTTAAACATCAACGTACTGGGAAACAGGATGAATAATCATCTTTAAACATCAATACACCGGCAAACAGGAGGAAAGCTTATCTTTAAACTTTAACGCACCAGAAAACAGGAGGAAAGATCATCTTTAAACATCAACGCACTGGAAAACAGGAGGAGAGTTCATCTTTTACCATGAACGCACCAGGAAACACGAGAAAAGTTCATCTTCAAGCATCAAAGCACCAGTAAACAAAAGCCAAGTTTATCTTCAAACATCAACGCACCGGAAAGTAGGAGCAAAGTTAATCTTCAAAGATCAACACATCAGAAAACACGAGGAAAGTTAATCTTTCAACATCAACGCACCAGGAAAACATGAGGAAAGTTCATCTTTAAACACCAACCCACCAGGAAACACGAATAAACTTCATCTTTAAACATCAACGCACTGGAAAACAGGAAGAAACTTCATCTTTGAACATCAACGCACTAGAGAACAGGACGAAAGTTCATCTTTAACGCACCTGGAAAACACGAGGAAAGTTTATCTTTAACTATCAACACACCAGGAAACAGGAGGAGAGTTCATCTTTTACCATGAACGCACCAGGAAACACGAGAAAAGTTCATCTTCAAGCATCAAAGCACCAGTAAACAAAAGCCAAGTTTATCTTCAAACATCAACGCACCGGAAAGCAGGAGCAAAATTAATCTTCAAAGATCAACACATCAGAAAACACGAGGAAAGTTCATCTTTCAACATCAACGCACTAGGAAAACACGAGGAAAGTTCATCTTTAAACATCAACCCACCAGGAAACACGAAGACACTTCATCTCTAAACATCAACGCACCAGGAAACAGGAGGAAAGTTCATCTTTAAGCATCAAGACACCGGACAACAGGAGGAAAGTTTATCTTTAAACATCCACACACCAGAAAACAGGTGGAACGTTCATCTATATATTCCAACCCACCAGGAAACACGAAGAAAGTTCATCTCTAAAAATCAACGCACCGGAAAACAGCAGGATAGTTCATCTCTAAACATCAACTCACAAGAAAACAGGAAGAATGTTCATCTTTAAACATTAACGCACCTGGAAACACAAGGAAAGTTCATCTTTAAACATCAGCGCGCCAGAAAATAGGAAGTATGTTCATCTTTAAACATTAACGCGCCAGGAAGCACGAAGAAAGTTCATCTTTAAACATCAAGGCACTAGAAAAGAGGAAGAAAGTTCATCTTTAAACATCAACGCACCAGAAAACAGGAGGATATTTCTTCTTCAACGCACCTGGAAACACGAGGAAAGGTACATCAACACACCAGAAAACAGGAGAAAGTTCATCTTTAAACATCAACGCACCATAAAATGGGAACAAAGTTCATCTTTAAACATTAACGCACCCGAAAACACAAGGAAAGTTCATCTTTAAACGTCGACGCGCCAGGAAGCACGAGGAAAGTTTATCTTTAAACATCAAGGCACTAGAAAACAGGGAGAAAGTTCATCTTTAAACACCAACGCGCCAGCCAGGAAGCACGAGGAAAATTCATCTTTAAACATCAGCGCGCCAGAAAACAGGAGGATGGTTTTTCTTTGAACATCAACGCACCTGGAAACATGACGGAAGTTCGTCATTAAACATCAACACACCAGAAAACAGGAGAAAGTTCATCTTTAAACATCAACGCACCTGGAAACACAAGGAAAGTTCATATTTAAGCATTAACGCACCTGGAGTCGAAAGACAAGGAAAGTTCATCTTTAAACATCAACGCACTAGAAAACAGGAAGAAAGTTTTTAAACAAGAACGCGCCAGAAAACAGGAGGAAACTTCATTTTTAAAATTTAACGCACCAGGAAACAGGAGGAAAGTTCATCTTTATACATCAACGCACTAGAAAATAGGAAGAAAGTTTATCTTTAAACAACAACGCACTAGAGAACAGGACGAAATTTCATCTTTAAACATCAACACACCAGACAACAGCAGGAAGAAAGTTAATTTTTAACAATTAACGCACCTGGAAACACAAGGAAAGTTTATCTTTAGACATCAATGCGCCAAGAAGCACGAGGAAAATTCATCTTTAAACGTAAACGCACTAGAAAACAGCACGAAGAAATT
Source organism: Trachythela sp. YZ-2020 (assembly GCA_016169945.1). Taxonomy (NCBI): domain Eukaryota; kingdom Metazoa; phylum Cnidaria; class Anthozoa; order Malacalcyonacea; family Clavulariidae; genus Trachythela; species Trachythela sp. YZ-2020. The sequence continues at coordinate 4,027,826 of JADLSH010000358.1, forward strand.
CATCTCTAAACATCAACGCACTAGAAAACAAGACGAATTTCATCTTTAAACATCAACGCGCCAGGATGCACGAGGAAAGTTCATCTTTAAACATCAACGCACTAGAAAACAGGAAGAAAGTTCATCTTTAAATATCAACGCACAAGAAAACAACAGGAAGAAATTTCATTTTTAACCATTAACTCACCTGCAAACACAAGGAAAGTTCATCTTTGAACATCAACGCACCTGGAAACAAGAGGCATGTTCATCTTTAAACATCAACGCACTAGAAGCAAAAATAAAGTTTATCTTTAAACATCAACGCACTAGTAAACAGTAGGAAAGTTCAACTTTAAACATTAACGCACCAGAAACAAAAATAAAGTTCAATTTTAAACATGAACGCACCAGAGAACAGGAGGAAAGTTCATCTTTAATCATCAACACACCAGAAAACTGGAGAAAAGCTCATCTTTAAACATTAACGCACTAAAAAACAGTAGGTCCATAGTCAAGATATTACATCTCGCGTTCCACCAGAAATGCAAAATTACGTCATTTTTGTGCATGAATTACGTTTTTTTTAACCAAAATTGTTTGATTAATGGCTTTTTAAGACTTTAAAGTCTTAGTTAGTGTCTTAGTCTTAGTTAATCAACAATTTACTGAGTTATTTCTAGCTTCACTATCGAGGGGCAAAGTCACATATTGCTCGTCGCGATTGAGTTTGTTGCTTGCCTTGAATTGGATAGCATTCGGGTGAAATTACTCGTTTACATCAGCATGCAGAATTGGCGTTCTCTCATAACATTCAAAGTGAATTTTAAAGTAACTATTAAGTGATCGAAATAGATTATTGACATGGCAATAAAAATTATTACTTGTTCCCCTCCACCTTAAGTTAATTTAGCTAACCATGTTATTTGCACGCACACATTACGTGGCAATGTAAGGATCATACGCACGCACGTGAACAGAAGGGAAGTGAATTCCAGAACAAAGTCCAGGCGCGCTTGTAATTTCCCGCCACTGGACGACCCGCTTCACACTTCAGTGGTTCCTGAAATTCACATCATAATTCAGGTATTATTTTACTAATTCTTTAATTCCCATGTCGTCTTATTTGCCTGCAATTCTTATTTTGGGGCATTCATTCGTTGGTCGGTTAAAACACGACCTAGAAAATGGTTGAACAATCTGCATGCATCCATGTGCACGGAGTGGGTGGCCGAACCGTTTGTAAGCTGATGAAATACGATTTTTCTGTTATCAAATCAGTCAATCCTGATATTTTTATTCTGGAGATAGGAGAAAAGATTTATCAACCCAACCTCCAGAGGTTGTGGGTTCGGCCATCGAGGAATTAGTCAAATATATTCGGGGTCAAATAGCCATTCGTGTGTTTGTGTTTGTGTTTGTGTTTGTGTTTGTGTTTGTGTTTGTTGTCGCACCGTTGAAACGAACATGGACTGGACTGGACATGTAAAACATGGACTGCCGTTGAAACGAAGATGGACTGAACTGGACATGTAAAACATGGACTGCCGTTGAAACGAAGATGGACTGGACTGGACATGTAAAACATGGACTGGACTGGACTGGACTGGACTGGACTTGTAAAACATGTGTGTGTGTGTGTGTGAGCACGTTAACTCAATAAAGATCATGCGTGTGAAATTTTGTAGAGCTAATGGCCATCGGCCAAGGACAAATTGATTAAATTTTGATTGAGTTTGGATAAAATTGGACGAGAAATTTACAAAAGTTTGTCTTGCTTTCCCAGCTGAACAGAACTGAATGCGTAATTAGTGCATGTATAATTTATGCATTAATATACTCATTGCCTTGTTTACATTTTGCTGCCGGATTCTTATTATACAAAAGATAATGTTCTCTGTTGTCATTCGACAATGCATATCACAATAATGAAGCTTTTTTGGGGAGGTTTAAAAAGCTTTTGCCTGCTAGAGAAACGTAAACAAGGCAAGGGATCAAAATTTGGCTTAATATGTTGCGGGAGGTATGCAAACTCTGAGTGCCCTCTAGTTCTTCCTAGTCTTAATTTACCATCGTTTCTTGATAAATCGCATCCTTCTCTTTTGCTGATGATTCGACCCTTCCAACTCATGGTTCTAATCTTCTTGATATAAAAACCATCCTTTCGTCTGATATGTGTATTACTTCCGATTGGGCAAGAAGTAATCGCATGGTTTTAAACTTTAGCAAAACTATATTTATAAGCGTAAGTATCCAATGCTCGATCATGTGCATGGCATTTTCGATAACTATCTTGCGTGGGACAATCAAGTGGATAAGATATACAAATTGCTTAATTCCTGGCTTTACTTGTTTAGGCGTATCTGCCCAGCTCTCCCACTAGCTATAAATGCAGAGTCAATTTTTACTATGCCTTTATCTACCCACAATACGGTATTATACTATCTGGGCTAATGCTTGCCAAGAGTTGATTGATCCATTGCTTAACCTTAAAAAAAGGGCAGCCAGATTGGCACTGCATGAGAGCATGTCAACTCCCTTTGTTGATCTGTTCCGCAAATTGGAATGAATTTCCGTGAATAACTAATAACAAAATTAGGAATATATTATTATCATTAGTAAACAAATTGCGTATTTCATGATCACCCCCCAATGAACTTCGCACACTCTTTAGTTTCTCCAGGGAATCGCAAAGCGCTTACACTCGCTCCTCTGTTACCGATCTCAAAATACCATCTATCAAAACTGAGCTTTCGAAGACCAAACTCTCGTATAGCGGAGTTTTACTTTTCAATTCCTTACCTAATGACCTGAAACTTTTTAATCACCACTCTCCGTCCACGTACAAATTCAAACTACAAAAGTTCTACTCTAATTCAAACTATGAGGTAGATCATCTAGAACAATTCTCCTGTCCATCTTGCAAAAATATATAACCCAGTGGTATAACCTAATCTAGCATCTTCATTTGGTTAAAAAATAAAAAATAGTATTGTCCTAATAATCTACGTTTAATATTGTAATATAAATATCTCAAGTCCCGTCTTTAAAACTTTATAATTAATTTCATGTACATACTGTATATAGTATTTTTCTTAATCTCAATTATAGAGAGCCATTTGGTAGAATACCCTTTTAGGTAAAAATGAAACTATACAACAACCGTCTGTAAATAAGGTTAATAATAATAATAATAATAATAATAATAATAATAATAATAACTTTTAATTACTTAACTCGCTAGGTCGAAGTCCTCTGGAAGTATCATCAGCAGGGTTATCTTGTGTACCGCTGTATTTCCACTGTTCGATTGAAGAATTCTCTTGGATCTCTTCTATACGCAGTTAGTCACATACATTGGCTTGGTTGGCGATGTAACCAAGGACAACTTTAATTTGCTATCAGTTCATAAGACTTCGCTCGTGACGTTTATATATAGTTCTCTTTTCAGCTGCTCGCTTACCCTAACCGATACCAAGGCAGCCGTTAGCTCGAGTCTTGGCATTGTCACTGGCTTCAAGGGGATGACTCTGGCCTTTCCAGTGACGAAAGAGCAATGTATTTTCCTGCGATCGTCTATCATCTGTAAAAAGCTGCACTGGCCGTAACCCTTGGTGCTATCATTCGAGAAGTGATGGAGCTAGTCTGTCTTGACTACGCAACCAAACTCTTTAGGCTTGTAATACTTTGGTATTGCGATGTTCTGTGGTTCTACAAGCTCTGATCTCCATTTCAACCAACGTTGAGACATGTTGTTTGGCCCAGGATCGTCCCAATCCAGGTTTTGCCTACATAATTCTTGTAAAATGGACTTTCCTTCTAGTAAGACAAGAGCCACGAAAACCCAGTGGATCGAAAATCGAACAAACTGTCGATAGCATGCCTCGTCTATTGCATAAACGCTCTTTCGGACACAGCTTAAACTTGAAGCTATCCGACTGGGTACACCACTGGACTCCTAAGGCGTGTTCCATTGGTGGTGTTTCATGTTCTAAATCGAGATTTCAAACTACCGAAACACAGGCCTTTGGAGGTTACGAAATCTCGCCGTTCATCAATGTTCTTTTTCTTAAAGTCTACGCAGTTGTCAGGGCTGTGGGAATTTCCGCAAAGAGGGTAGCTTATTTCTGTCTTCATTTCTCCAGTGGCTCCAGGTAAACGTCCGTCTTGTGCTGAGGTTGCGAAGCTCCTTCCGGCTTGATACATACTTTAATTCCTCCTTCCTTTAGACTTGTCTTTATCGGAAAGATGTCTTCTTGCACGTCGCAGTGCTTCTGGAGAGACGATTGGATCGTTGGCGAGGCCTGCCTCTTCTTTCGCATAATTTACATGGTTCCTGAAACGTATTTCTTCCTTGGTCTTCGTTCGTGGGCTTGTCGACATCACTTTATGTACAATGATGGCAATTTAGCTTGATAACTTCAAGAAGATTCTGTGTTAAATCAAGATCACTTGTCGATCCTACAGCCCTAACTGCCTCTTAGCAACGGAACAGAAAGTCTCAGAACTCTTGCAAACCATTGCTGTCGCCATCGGCCCATCACTTATTTTGGGTCAGTTACGCATACGCGACTTGTAGGATTCTGCAACATGAATAGGATTACCAAACCTCTGATCTATGAGCTTTCTGGCTTTCTCATAAACCGAATCCGAATTCACAGCTAAATATCCCGTCATAATGCCATTAGCCTTGTTCTTAGCGTATTTGTCGAGAAAGTAGAGACGATCTCTGTCAGAGACTACTTTATCCGTTATGATAGCGTTAAAGGATCTAATGAATGATGTATATTCACCAATTTCGCCTGAAAATACTGGAGGCTCTTTGACTGATAAATGATTTATTTGCTGTTGTTTAAGTAGCATAGAACTAAGTTCACTTTGTTTGGCTTGGATGCTCAGCTCTTGCATCGTCGGATAGAAAACATTTTGGTTTGTGTGTGCTGGATTCCTGGATACGAGGTTGGCTGGATCGCTTCTTCTGACGTAATGTCTGTGGCTGTGCGATCTTTGGCATTGTCTAAAGTAGTGTCTTCCTGCTTAAGAACCTTTTTGATCGCATTTTTCTCGGCGTTAGCGATGGCAATCTCCTTCATTATCTGCAATCGTCGAGTTTCATTTTCTCGTTCTAAGAACTTCATTCCGTTTTTAATCGTGCTGATTTGGTCGCAGCTTCTAATCGTGAGGACCGGGCCGAGCTAGCTCTTGACCGTTCGCTCCTGGAAGTATAGCTTAGTCTAGATCGTCTAGAGTAATCGGATTTTACTGAATTTGGTCGCTCCAATTTACGCTTGTACTTGTTCTGAAATTCGCATTCGACACTCTGTAAATTCTCTGTCGCGCATACCGAACCGTTGATATGACTCTTGTCTTGTTTCTTCGCAACCCAATAACTCGTAAACAGCGTGGTGGGCCTCACTAAGCTCTTCTTTTAGGTTATCAAATTGTTTTCGTTCAATTTCAAGATACAAGGGCTCGACGATTGAAGTGAGCGTCGAAAGAACATTTTTAATAACTTTCGAGCAGGCAATTTCAGCACTATGTTCCCTGCGGCATAATGTCTCCAATCGATAAGCTTTACCCCTTTCGGTAAGCGTCCTGTCACGCACATTCAATTCGCGTTCCGTATTTTTGTCTCTAATGTCGACTTTCATAAGGTCTCTTGGCCATTTTCGCGTTTTTCTAACTCTCCCGAGTTGTTCTTTAGTGTTAATGTTTGTTTCAGATTCGTTCATTTCCGTTCAAACCAATCATGCACTTTGGTGTTATTTTACTTAGCGTACGGCGCAAACAAGCTTTGAAACGACGACGACTAACTTATGTTGCGAGACTGGCCAGATCAGTAACGCAGGTCGTCTTTTATGGACAGTCACTTTATTCAACAAACGATTATTTCAAGTTTGTGTCGTAAATTAAATCAACAATTCTAAATCATGCCATATATTCCAATCATTCCATTCAAAAAGTACATGTTAAATCATATAAGTCACGCTATAAATTAGCGATACATAAATTCTTATCTGTTTATAAATAATTATACTAAGCAAGATTAAAGGCATACCATGCCGCTACAATAATGAATAGTAAGTTGAATATTCATATATATTAAACCACTTCAGTTCACTATATAAATCATTGTCCATAATAAAGCTCATATTTTCGAACCACGGTGATACCATTGTTCATTACATAGCGGCATGTATGATGTTAAATTGTTCCATTTTATTCTAAACCAACAAGTATTTTCTTATTGCGGAATTGGGCATCAGTCTCAGAAACTCGCATGTTTTGAGATGACCGATCAATTGAAATCCCTTCAAGGTAATCTCCAACAGCATCGTTGTATGGTATGATAGCGTTATCTTTCAGAAATGCCCCATATTTTGCGCTCACCTGCAGAATACATTTTTGTTCTTCTTGGAGCTCGAGTAACTTCACGTCAATTTGCCTTTTGAATTCCTCTTTCTTTTCTTTTTCCGTCTTTTTCGCCATGATCTTATTCCGGACATCTTCTGAAATGAATTCTTTCTTTTCTTTCTTCTTCATCATTTTCGCCCTGATTTCAAGCTGATCTATTAAGCTTTTTTCAAGGTCGGTCACGCCACGGGCGTAAATATTTATTTGTTCTATGGTTTCTTTTCCTGCTTGCTTATTCTCTTGTATCGTCTTTGCAACTTCAGCCATCGGCTTACTCATTGCCACGATAATTCTGCGTGCTTCATTCATGCTGATGGTGTTCCTAATCTTGTGTGGAGGTATTTTGTTGATGTGCGCAAACAATTTGTTTGTCTCCTTTACTGCTCTATCCCAACTTGCGGCGTATGTTCTGATGTCTTCGTCATTGAAGTCGACCTTATTGCGAAGACACGCCAAGAATCGGAAAGGTTCGTTGTCGAAGCAGAAACAGTTATTTGGGTTAGCTGTTATTCCGATTTCCTTGTCCTCTAACATTTTGTTCAGGGCAGGTAAAATATAGCCAGGCTGGTAGAATGTGGCCCTTGCGTTCTTAAAACAGAACATAATGTTCTTCTTTGCGGATGTGTGCAACCATGCGAGAAGCTCTTGAATGCAGAACCGGGACATTGCGTTCAATCTTGAATTGTTGGGTTTTAACAAGATGCAAACAGCATGGATTTCTTCATAGTAACTCAGGTACGAAAGGATGTTGTCCAAGTTCTTTCGATCTTGTTCAAGCCCCCGACTGTCACCTATCCCTGGTGTATCAATGAGACGGATATTTTGATCGCCAACATGAAAAATGTACGATCTTGTTTCCTGCGTGGCCGATTGTCCAGTCTGCAGCACTTCGTTGTCAGATACGTCTCCAACCTTTATGTCGAGAGATTCACCTTGTTTGTAGAACGCGAAATGCGATGGAATTAGGACAGGGAAATCATCTGCTTGCCTAGCTTCGTTCAAATCATCAAACGACAGATAATTGACGATTCCATTAATCCACGTAGACTTTCCGACACCAGTTTCACCAATAATTAATATATTCTTCTCTTGCGTCCCTCCTAGGATGCCCAAATCTCCGACACCAGTTTCACCAAGAATTAATATATTATTCTCTTGCGTCCCTCCTAGGATACCCAAATCGTCACGCAAAATGTCCTCTGGGTATGAGATGTAATCAATGCCATGGGTGCTTTCATTGCAACGAAATAGGGACTTTGATGGCTCCGATTTACCACATTTGCAATAAAATAGCGAGGTTTTCAACCCGTATTCCACCAGCTTTTTACATTTAGCACATTTCCAAGTGGTGGCATCACCCGAGCATTCTGTTGTGCCGCTAATGGAGTTTGGGCACCTTATCTTAACACTAACGCTTTCACTTGGTTTGTAATGACAAGAACTTGTTTGTCTGTGCTTCACCAGACACATTCCAATAGATTTACTCTCATTCTCGTAGAAGTCGTCACAAGTCTTACGGCCATTCTTGTATTCTTCGATGATCGCTTTTGTCTGTCTATTTCCCCAGAGATCCGGTCTAATACTTTCGTGAACAACTTTGAAGATCATTCCTGGTTGTTGTGAATAGGTTTTCTGAGATCGTAAGAAGAACTCTTCGTTTTCCTTGGTTCGTGCTTCATCTTCGTTGGACTTTGGCTTATAAAAAACATATGTCACGTCCGCATCATCTGCAATACATCGGTCTTTCTTGCCTAAACAGATAACACCCCTCTTCTGCCAAGTCTTGATGGTATTGACTGTGATGAAGTCTCCTTGGAACTGTCGTATATGCCCCTCATACTTTGCCAAAGGCGAAGATTCACCCATAGTTTCGCTTAACAATTGATCCAGAGATGAAACATCTGCTTCCTTTCGACGAATCTTTGTCACTAGTTCTTGCAACTTGAACTTGAACGTTGATTCATCTACAGTGATATTATCCATATATTTGTCAATGGCTGACAGAGAACTCTCTGCGACGTAATCCCCAAAGGCATGCAAATCTTTCTGTATGTCGAACAGCCTCTGTCTTGTGTTGATGACGCTTTCCATGACTTGGGCGCCTCGTTTGATGGTGTCTTCTCTTATGCTTGCATAATGCAGCTCTAAAGTGACTTGGAGTCGGCAAATCTTCGTCACTGCTTCAAGAGGCTTTAGTATATACAATACTGGAACGCCTTTACCACCGTTAGTTTGCTTTACAATCTTTGGGAGACTTTTAGCAAGTTCAAGTGAGCCTTCAAATGTTGTAGGAAGATCTTTGTCTGTCGTTGAAACGTCACTCGTGCACTTGAATGTAAACTTTTCAAGTTTCTCCTCCTGAGCATCTTGGTAATTAATCTGTGCGGACCCTTCAACGTTAACGAGTGCCTTCAATTTTTCAAGATGTGCGCCTAAAGCCCCCTTGACGGTAGTTTCGTCTTTTCCATCTGAGTTCTCACACTGACATGTCATCGAACATACAGCGCCCCAGTCAATTCCAACTACCACGTGAGTTGCCTGAAGGTCATTACCTTCCTTGAGTATTTCCACGTCGATCTTATCTTTATTCTGGCGCAGCATAAATTTCTCGTTGACTGTCCTAATTCTGTATATTAAGGTCATGCTTTGTGTTCGAGCACTCTTCTTTTCTTCATTAAGGTAGGCGCCAGAGCCACTTAGCTTCACTAAACCTGCTAAAATACTAATCTGGAGTTCTGCTTCTATGTCTAACTTGTGAAACTTATCTTGGATGCTGTCGGACATGACCAACTCGACCGAGGTATCGCCCAGTTCCATTGTGTCCACAGAACCTTCATCAAGTTTGGTCTCCAACAACGAATCATGCTGTAAAAATAAAATAAATATAACAATGGAAGTATGATCGGAGTCATCGGACACATGAATGTAGGAATGGTCAAATAATGTTTGAGAGAATGGAGGTATAACTGTATACGAGCAAATGAATGATCTAATGAATAGGTGGTCGTATGATTGGATAGATAAATGTACAAATAAACACTAAATGAACAAATAATGAAATGTTTATTAAACTCAAATTTTCCTTTTGTAAATTTTTAATTTTTAATTATTATACAAAGATGTAACTTTATTAATTTATTATTTTATTAATTTTTATTAATTTTTTTACAAGAAATATGAAATGTTTAATTCATTAACGTTTAGCGTTTGATATTTAGCTTATAATATGTTTGATCAAACAAAGGTAATGTTCAACACTTACACAACATTATAAAAAATACGAAGCTACTGCTGTTAAAGGTGGTTTATTCAATATTTAAGAAATAGAAAACGAGTCGCGACGTTCCCCGTTCCCCGAGTGCTTTAGGCCACAAAGGCACAAGACAAGTTTTTCTATTTCTTTTATATTATAAGTGGTATATAAGCACAGTAAACAATTTTGTTCAAATATCAATATTGATATTCTCCTAACATGTAATCACTGACGTCACTCGCAAGCCTTTCAATATTTTCATTGCTTGGCAACAACTACAAGCTTGAATCGTGGCCGGCGAAGGAGCGAAAAAAGTTGCTTCACTTTTGTCCTGGATTCGGTGTAAAAGCGAAGGTTTTTGTCAAACTGCTTTGACGACATTGCCTGTCAAGTTGGATTTTTCATCTTGAACCAACTATATCAGGCAGTTTTTGTTTGAAAAGGTAATGTTTGAATATTTTTTTGTGTTTTTTTTTGTTGTTCAGTGGTTGGTATTAAAATGTTTTCTCAGACAAATTGTCAAGAAATGCATAAACATGAAGTATTTGTGTAGGTTGATGTCGTTGCATCTTGATAGCTTAAAAACTATGGACATAGACATAGTGTTATCTAAATCAATGCCAAAATGGCACTATTATATATAAAACTTTATTTATTACAGATTATGCATGTGCATCTTACAGCGAAAGACGGGTTGAAAACTGTGACCGTCCTACTGACATGCATGCTCGCGAAGTCTATTTTAATCTAAGTTTGAAATATACATATAGCCTATTTATACGTACTAAATATGAATATATTACTGTTAATCCAGAAATATGTTAATTTGGCCACAACATATCGGCCCCTAATTGTACCGATAAAATGACTTTATAATTACATTATACACTGGTCAAATTTACTTAACGTACTATAAATTCTAATTATCCTAAATTATAAATCTAAAGTTCCTATTTTTTTGGGTTTTGTTATAATTAAAAATATCAATACTCTAAATTATCTAATGTCTCTAAATTATATCTCTAATTTAAAAACTATTGTCAACCTCCAAAAGTTGACAAAGTTTCGCCACTGGTCTATGAAACGTAGCTGTTCTTGTTTTTACTTCAACACTTCGAACGAACTCCTTTTTATCAGCAAACACTTTTGTAACTTTTCCCATTTGCCAAGAATTACGAGGAAGAGTTGATTCGACAAGTAAAACAATATCTCCAACTTGAAGGTTTCGTTTAGGCAGTAACCACTTTTGACGCTCTTGCATAAGGGGGAGGTACTCTCGCAGCCAACGTTTCCAGAAAATTTCGACCAAGTGTTGGATTTGACGCCACCGACGTCTTCCGTAGACTTCGTCTTCGCCGAATAACCCAGGAGGTAACATTGACTTGATCTTCAACCGTAGCAAATGGTTTGGTGTCTCTAAGTCGTGGGGGTCGCTTGAAACTTTAGTAATATGTCTGCCATTGATGATCGATTCAACTTCACACAGCAATGTTTCTAGGCTTTCGTCATCTAACAATTGTTCCTTCAACAATGAACACAGAATCTTGCGTATTGTCCGAATTTAACGTTCCCACACTCCGCCACAATGCAAGGCCGTGGGAGGGTTAAAATTCCATTCAATGTTTTTTTTTGAATTAAGACTTCCTTAATTTTTGATTGATTCCAATCACGCATTTAATTTCTCAGTTCTCGTTCAGCCCCAACTAGATTCGTTCCATTATCAGAGTAAAGAACCTTTACCTGTCCTCTTCTCGCGACAAATCTGCGTATAATGCATTCATAAATGTATCCGTGTCTAAAGTAAAGGCAACTTCAATATGTATCGCACGAATAACCAAACAAGTGAAGACCACGCCATAACGCTTGACCACGCTTCTTCCTCGCTTGACCTCGATTGGACCGAAAAGATCTCCTCCAACCCGAGTGAAGGGCGGCTCATCTGGCGTTACTCTATCTGCTAGTAATTCTGCCATTTTCTGATTTCCAACTTTTGCAGGGTATCGTTTACACTTAATACACTTGTTTAAAACCTCTCTGACGGCTGCGTTTCCCTTTACAATCCAATATCTCTGACGCAGATTAGAAAGTACGTGGTTTTTTTTTTATTCAACTTCGCCTCAATGGCAGGGAGTCCACAAAAGCGTCAGCCAATTACTGTGGCCCCATTGTTAGTTCCTAAGGGTTAGTATTAAAACCGGAGTACCCGGGGAAAACCCTCGAAGCACAGGAGAGAATCTCAACTTACATGAGTTATTTGAGCACACTGCCGATCTCATGCCAGTACCAACAGTGACCTCGACCTGTTGTGAAACAGGCTCAACTCAGTGGTAAGAGGCAGCGCGCTAACCGCTTCCGCCACCCGTGAGTGTTTCATGTTCTTCATGAATTATTAGCTTTGCTAAGTGCTATTTCCGTGGCACAACAATGGTACATTTAACATCTTCAGAAACTATTGCACGACTTAGGCGTCCGCCAACTTTCAACAGACCGTGGATCCAACTTATACAAAGGACTTGTTTTCTTTACCATGCGTTGATTCCTATTGCCACTTGATTTCTGACCGTCTTTATCACAAGTCTCTAATCGAAAAATTTCGTCCAGAAAGAACAGACTAACGCTGAGTGAAACGTAAAAGTGCTTCTTCGGATTCTTTCAACTCTTTCAAGGTAAGAGTTGCATTATGGGTTTCATCACTCTGGTTCAGTTTTCCCGCTGCTGGATCTGCACGACTCGCATAAAGTTGTTGAAGAATTCGTTTGAGTTTTAACAACCAGGCGGTACATCTCTTGAGCCCTTGCCAACTTGAGAAATACGTTATGAACTTGTTCACTGTGGAACAATGCTCGTCCACTAGCATCATATTCAATTTCACCTCTCTTTTCACTTCTGAATCATCCTGAGGGATTTCTTGATCATTTAATATTTCATTTGGCTATTCTTCTACTGGTTTCACAGGAAATTGGGTTCATTAAACCATTTGTCATTCTCCTTGAAAGATTGAATCCATTCCCCCGTCGATGCATCATCAGCGGGATTTAACTCGCTAGCAATGTATCTCCATTGGTTTGGAGTTGATCCATCTTGGATTACAGCAATGCGATTGGCTACAGAGGTATGAAATCAGGTTGTTTCATTGTTAATGTACCGCAACACTGACATACTGTCCGTCCAATAAAATATATCATCTACTTGCATATTTACTTCTCGACGTACCATCTCGTTGACGCGAACTGCTAAAGTAGCTGCGGTAAGGATCGACATTTCTAAGGATCGACATTTGTTTCAAGAGAGCAACTCGCGCCTTTCCTAAGAGGATTGAGCAATGTATTTTCTCTTCGTTATTTACCAAACAAACATAGATCACAACACCATACCCCACTTCACTTGCGACAGAAAAATGATGAATTTCTGTGAATCATATTTTTCCAAATTCCTTGGCTTTAGACAACGTAGTACTGACAGTGGGTAGTTCTGACAGCCATCTGCGCCAAACTGACAAATACTTTCCAGGAATCAAATCATCCCAACCAAATTTTAAACGACAAAGGCTCTGTAACAAATTCTTCGCTTTAAGAATAAAGGGAGATATTATTCCCAAAGGGTCGTAAACTGCGCTAACAACTGCTAGTATTCCTCTTCGAGAAGGTGGTCGGTCCTTGACAGCGGAATTAAACTTGAACTTATCCGTTTGCACACACCACTCCATGCCAAGAGCTCTTTCAACCGGTAAATCGTCCTTCAGGAGGTCTAAATTATTTGTCTCCTTCCTGGAATAGAATCTAGTACGGCACGACTCAGAGGAGGTATCGTCAATATACCATGATGCATTGCGGTTTTTTCATCTTGATACATGTTATCAATTCGCCGGAGCGGCTCACTCATTCTTCGGCTGGCTGTTGCAGTGAAAACACAAATACAGAAGTGAACAAAATGGCAATTATAGTGAAATTGCGAACTTTTGTCGCACGAAAATGTTGATTTTAAGACCATATTGACTTCTTTGTTGTTCATGTCTTCTTTGAAACAATTTGGTGTCAATTTTCAGCCGTCTTGCGTAGAATCCTGGGGTAGAATTAACGGCCTGCAAGCTTTCAAAAAGTTTAATATCATTCTGTAAAGATCAGATTTTAACTGGTAGTAATGGATTTTATTTTCAATCGCAATTAATAATTATTTGTTATATGTTTGCATTATCCCTTTCTGGGCTGACATTTCAGTTTTATATTTTAATAATATACTGTTGTTGTGTGAATTTGGTCTATGAATATATTTTTTTATACCTTGTTGCAATCCTATATAATTGTTCTACAAACATCAACCAAACTATATTTTCTGTTTGGACTGGTTTATCAGTAAAAAAGACATGTAATAAAATATAACTGTTTACATGCCAAGGTTAAAACACAACTGCACTATAACTAAAATGTATTTCAAACATAATCAAAATCGAGAATGATATTCAGGTTTTTACGTAAATATATTCTAACAAGTATGTTAATGAATATAATTGTTTTTACTTTTAGGAAGAAATATTGTAGAAATGTGTTACATTTCTCTCTCTCTCTTGCATGTGTTGTACTACCTCGAGATCCAGATGCTTAGCAACACCTGACATGTGATGCTTCATGTGACGAAGGGTCATATCGTTGATTTCGTCAAGGGTCATGCGTTATATCGTGGAATGCCGAGGATAAAGGAATGCAGGGGCAAATATTTACGGGCCAAAATTGAACACAGCAATATAATAAATAATGCCGTTGGCTGGCTGCATTATTAATAGTAATGCAGCTAGCCGACTGATTATTAAAAGTAATGCAGTGTGTTATCTACATGGTAGTTGCGCGTCAGCAATTGTAAATTCAGGCGAAAATATTTCTTTCCCTTTCCCCTTGAGTCTATAATTGCCTAAGACATAATTGCAAACTCAAGTGCACCATTTTCTTCCTCGGCTAGATGCCGCAAAACGTCTGAAAACTAATAAAAGGCAGTGTCCTACCCGAAATGTTTTTAAAAAACCCCATACGGGGAAACCATTTACAATACACTAAAATATATCTGTACGCACGTAAGATAGTAACTACCTGACAATCATTGTTTATTTTTTAATTTTAACGCAATTAATACAAATATGCCATCAGGAGTTCTTCACTAACCAAACTTCATAGACGCAGAATCAACTGTCATTTGACTAAGGACGAGGAAATATGACGATCAGCCGGCTGCACCCCCCCCCCTTTTTGAGATGGATTTTAGCCCTTGACCAACAACCTCGATTACTTTCTTTGATATTGCTCCTACTGTACAGAAACAGCTGGAAGATGTTGGGTGTGTAGAACTAGTGTATTCGGTCTTTGTACGCGGGCTTCCGGGTCAAGTCACTGATTATCCTCTCCTGCATTGCCTCCACGCCTTGACTGGGAAAAGCTGTTGCGGTTGTGTAGTTCATCGCTCTTTTTCCTTCTCTTTGCTTCTTTTCTTTTGTGTTGCTGCTTCGTCTTTGTCTTCTTCGTCTTCTTCTTTCTTCTTCTTGAAGAGTCGTTGTCTTCGTCTGTCAGGTCAAACGGGACCTACAAGCCACGTGTATCAATATACATGATACATCTGTAGGTCGTGAATGCAATTCGACCGGGCTTTGCATGCATTCATTACTTAAACCAGAGTAGCAAGCGAAAACATGAAAGTATATACAGATAATCACTTCGGCATGCAGCATTATTGGGTATAAAACAGGCACTATACCCAATAATGCATTATACCCAACAATGCTGCATGCCAAAGTGATTATCTACTAAATGAAATCTTTGCGCAAGAACGGTAGGTTTCCACACCTAATCAGTGTATGCGACACTACAATAAATCTTGGCTTTCATTTAGTTTTATGCACATTGTATACACTTTACAAAAACGCTATCTTACCAGAAATTTCTCTGTTCTGACGTCATAGAGTTCACCAATTCTTGCAGCCCTTCCCAGTGCAGCCCTGTTGATCACTGACATTGTGACCAGACTTTTAGACAACTTTTTTCATCACATATGAAGCGTGCGTCACCTAAAAAAACAAAACACAGTTTTTACACGGTGGATAAATACAGCCCTGGGCTAACTAGTGAAATATGTGGGGTGATTTCATAGATATTGGAATTCATAGTTCAGGATGCTTTTATTATCAAAATTATTTACTACACTTGATCTCTATGTACTTTAGAAACTCTGCTGTAGAGAAGTGCATGATTCAAAACTTAGCCTGAATTGGCGAATGGTTAGTTTCCTTCGCAGAAATTCTTATAGCTCCAACCCTCGCTGACGAACGTCTGCTGAAACGAGCTGCACATTACATTCCCTTTGTTTTAGGAGCTAATCATCTTCGTGTGGTTTACAGCCTTGCTTTCGTTTCTTTCTTTCTTTTTCTTGGTTAAAGATGAAGTTCAGACATGAGGGAGGTCTGCCAAAGTTGGTTCCTGCCGTCCACTGCCTATCGCGAGACCTGCTGCAGATTTTCCTGGCTTAGTTATGAACTTGATAGTTATAGTATCAATCAATCAAACATATCTTAAGTTACAATAATTACTAATCTATAAGTTATATTTAAAAATGAGTCTATTTACAAAGGTGCTTTTAAATCTATTTGTGTTAATCTTAGGATGAATACTACTCTGTTTTCTAAGGTGGTAATAGGTTGTCTTTTTCTTAGGTAAAATCTTATTTAAAGGATGTTCAATATCCGAAATACATTTATTAAGTTTTTTATCATTAACTTTTAAAAGTTCGCGTATATTCGTATAATGGGAGACATAACGTCTTTTAAAACATCTATCTAAAAGAGTTTGTACTACAGTCAGGTCCGAATCTGACGCACCATGTACTGAAAGACCATAGATAAAAATAGGCAAAACCAAGCTGTTAAAAAGCTTATTTACTTCTTCCTGACGAGCACCTTCTTTTCGCAAAGTTCTTATAACATACAAGCATTTATTTTCTTTGAGTAGTTTAGCTTTTATATGTAAACTATATTTACAATTTTCTTGAAGTGTCATTCCTAGAACGGAAAGATCTGCACATTGTGGAATATTGTAAACCGGTGAAATGACTTGATTAAATCCTTTCTTTCGGAATATCAATTATTTACATTTTTCTGAATTACAGTTCATATCGTTATCCTGAGACCAAGTTAAAAATTGTCCCACCAAATCAGTTCGACATTCTATATTTTTCCACACTGGAACAATTGTGTTGGAATCGTCCGCATATTTGAAGAGAGCAGGTCTTCTATCCAAATCTAGTTCCAAATCATTCATGAAAACATTGTACAGATACGGTCCGCTCACGCTTCCCTGGGTTGTACCCTTGTTCGCAAGTTTCCATTCTCCATGGAAATTATTGTAAACAACTCGTTGTTGTCGGTTTTTCAGAAAACTCAAATACCAATTAATGATATATGGATTTAACGGTAAACGTTTGAGTTTACAGGACAGGAGTTCATGTCTTACACTGTCGAATGCTTTGCTAAAGTCCATCGTGAAAAATCTAACGGCTTTGCAGTTTGGATTGTCCAAATACCTATAAATCTCATATTGCATGCTAACAGTGCATCTTCACAGCTTCCTCCTTTCCGATATGCAAATTGGGTAGAACGTAAAGATTGTTCAACAGTATCTCGAGTATGTATGTTATACACAGATTTCTCAAAAGCGCGTGCAATCACTGGTGTAATGTTAATCCCTCGATATTCAGTCTTATCTTTTGGCATTTCAACTTTGGGTAACGGATTAACGTTTGCTCTTTTCCACGATGAAGGCCAAATTCCAGATTTTATGAATAATAGGTGTCATTATTTCCGCGTGTTCCTTCCATACCCAGTATGGTATTAGGTCTGGACAAGTAGCTGTTTTCTTCAAATGCTTTAAATTATTCCACACTTGTATTTCCGAGATCACAGGAACATTCACATCCTCACAAGTTACCATAGGAGTCGGCTCCACATATGAGGTGTCTTGACACAAATTAGCAAAGTAATCGTTCAGTTCCACAAGCGAATGTTTATCAAGATTTACATTAACTGATTTCCATCGACGTTGTGAAATACAATCCACATTTTTCCACCATTCGCCCGATCCAATGGGAACACTCAAAAGTGTTCTTCTATTTTGGCTAATAATTTCCGATATTCTCCCGTTGATTTCACCAATTCGATCTACATTCTTGGATGGTATTCTCGACTTTTTTCTCATTAATGATTTTATTAGTGGCGTCATCCATACAGGGTCACGCGATGACATGCGAACCGTTTTAAATGGCATACACCTATCCATATGCATGTGAATCGTTCTTTCTAAATCATTCACTGCCAAATGAACATTAGATGCATTTAAGATGTTATCCCAACTTTCTTCAGCTAGCGCTCGATAAAAATCATTTTTCCGATGTTTCCTACAATCCCGAATACGGACATTTGTTCGAACCGGTTTCAGTTTTCAGTTTTTATTGAGATGTTATACGGGACGCATTTTCCAAACAGGTCCGATCGATTTGTAAGCACATTGTCTAAAATTGCCTCACCTCTAGTTACGAAATCTACAAGGGCTTCCCATCCAGTCATTAGACACAGCTCACTAATTTTTAATTGATTAACATCTCCTCCAATGACAATAGCCATGCCAGGTTGTTTTTCAAGGGCATTGTCTACTATGTTAATCCCCGAGCCGGCGCGAAGCGCCGTGCGAGGGTACTAATTCCGCTCGGATATTTACACCCGGGTATGTGAAAACACAGCGGAATCCAAAGTCGTCCGCCGCGATGCCATGGACGGTTCAGGGTTTTCTACGTTATACGCATGCGCAAGTTCAGGTCGAGACTCGAGAGAAACATACGGATAAACATTTAAAGATTTACGGATAAAGATTTTGTTATTAATATGCATCAAAAATGATTTTTAATACTCGGGCTATGGAAAAACATACATATGAATAGAGTCTTCAAAACAAGATAAACGAGAAACAGTCGAATGGCTGAAAAAAGGACACTTTTGAAGTGTTTTAAACGGGTAAGTGTCTATTTTGCATATTTTAGTTTGTGCCTTTGTGGATTTGCAAAAGCGTATGTCACTATGTGAGGTTATTATAATATCGATTAAACCTAAAAGGTATTTTGAGGAAACAACGTAATGTCAGAAACTTATTTTAAAGATAAATTAAAAAAATTATACTGTCAAAAAACAGCTGAAAATTTTTGACGTTTTTGTGAAATGTCTAAGGTTAAATTTTACAGCAAACCAAAGCTAAAAGAGTACGTAATAACATATCTACTTTATATAGTGGGGCAATTCATAAGCTTATAGCTAAAAGTACAAATATTATATTACTATATAATATTTTTGTACCAAAAGTAAAAAATTGCGTGTTGCTATGGTTACAATGATTGACGGAATACTTCATGTTACAATATATTTTGGGAAGTATGTTCCTGAGGTCGAATAGGCGAGGGGATTCTGCATGAGTGTATTTCTAGTTAAGTATTGCATAAAGTCATTGGAGGGGTATGTAGGTCTCGGTGGATGGTAGATACCGCACACAAAGAGCATATGCCCTGAAGGCAATCTAAAAGTTAAACATATTAACTCGTAAAGTTCCGACTTGTAGATATAAACAACATCCAGGTTCTCTCTCGCATATATAGCAATTCCCCCTTTGGCTCTCAAGTCCCTGCCAGAATAATCTCTGTCCCGTCTAAAAATATTATAATTAGGTATACAAACCACACTATCCGGAATCTCCGCTTTGAGATGTGTTTCCGATACAATGCATATGTCAATATCATTCCTATTCATGTCCGATTCAAGAGCCACAGCCGCTCTAACACGGTTTTTAGTTTTTGTTAGGCTACAAATATTCGTGAGTAGAAATTTAGGCACAGCAAAATCTGAGGTTGAATTACGTTTATTAGGCAACGCATTCCTGGCAATAGTAATCAGATTCTCTCTACATATACCTCTTAAAGGACGACATATTATTCTGCTACCAACACGATTCAGTACGATAATTGGTTGCCCTCTATTCGATACTTCATAGCGCCTCTTTCCTGCTCGTGATCTACGATATCTGAATAGTCTAAGTCCCTTTATATGATCAATAACGACAATGTCTGGTTTCGATGCAATGGATCTAAGATCAAACAAATCCCTTCTAGTATACTTAATAATAGACTTCTTTGTGCAAACTACCTCGCCATTCTATTCTGCCCCTGGGTTGGTCTCGTTGTGTGGGCCGGGGTTAGATTCAACGTCCATACAAATACAAATATCCAGGCATATCGAATGTTCTCTAGGTGTTATAACCAGGTAACCATGCTTCGTCCATACTGATATTGGCTTTCGTATTAATCCTTGGCGTGAAAAGTGTCTTGAATGTCGGACTTTGTAGATAAACTTGTTATCCAAGAAAACTTTCCCGACTTTAGTACACGATTTGTGGTTTAAGATATATAGGTAGATTAAAGTTAAAAAGTATAAAAGACACAAACTTCTACGAGTGGCGGCCATGTTGGCGCCTTCGGTCATCCTATATAATTAAGTATGAACTATATAATTATGTATTCTTAGCTGTATTGTACATGCGAGGATGAAATCATACTGAGTTTCGGCTAGTCTGTAGAGCTTCAAAGTTTTTGAACTTTAAACAAAAACAAATAAAAAATGAAACAACAACCTTTATTTACTTTTAGTCAGGATACATTGTTAAACAAAACAATGCTTCAACTGTTCACTCCGTCCTTTTCATACTCTCACATGGTGCTGTATAGCGTGATACGGACACTTGTTACAATTGTAAATATAGAGCTCTGTAGGGGAGCTGCTGCATGGTGGTCATGGCCCTATCCAGGTTTCCTGTAAAGCAGGTTTTTCCTGGCCTCCCTGATTGCCCAGCTTTAGCATAAGTGTTGGTATCTCATAAACAGCATACATATAGTATTCCTCGCGTTTTGATTTCATCCATCGCACGTGATTTTGCACGATGAAACCTTGATAGCAGAATAAGATACAACCTTGAGATATTTAATGAACACCCGTGCACCCGTCGTTTCTTCGGTCTATGGGGATCACACACACTATCGCTGTGTGATTGTGGAGGCAATTGCTCTAGTATGAGGTCGCAATTTTACCATAGACCTCACGTTTTCTTTACGGAATTTTTCAACCTGGCCTAGAGCCAATTTTACTTACAAAATCGGCGTGATTTCTGCATATGAGTATATGTCCTGAGCCAGATCAGTAAAAATTATGTCACAAATATCTTTCTGATCATTAATTCCCAGGGTCCAGCTCAGAGTATATGTCCTGCAGGGCAGACTAGGACCCAGCTATAGAGTATACGTCCTAGCCGCCTTTACTCAGGATCCAGCTCAAATCCGCGCGGTAAAAGTATATGTCTTGGGCAGATTAGGACACAGCTGGAAATCAGTATATGTCCAAATCGACTTTCCTCAAGATCCAGCTTTTCAATTACGAGTATATGCCCTGGGAACCGCTCAGCACCCAGCTCATCGCAGACAAACCAAAATATAGAGCAGTTGTCTCACACTTCCATAACCCCACAAAACATTGCTTGGTTTACTCTGTGTCATTCATCGTAGAATATAAGAATAGTGGTTGAGGACATTAAGAGCTTCTAGGGAAATGTGAACGCCGTCTTTTTAACAAAATCAAAGACAAAAACCATGCGTTGTATACTCTTCTACCAATGTAAAAGGAATCAACTTCATGACTTGGAAATAGATCGGCAATAAGGCCAAAAATAGATACAGAACGTTTTAAAAATAGTTTTTTTTATAGACTATAATATTTAAATACAATTTAGCTGTTTAAGTTTTTACAACAGTTTATTGTCATATCTAACTGATATGTATTTTGGAGAGGGGGGGCTTATTTTAGAGGGGGGCCTTTTTTTCTTTTCAGTAAGGGGGGCATATTCAAAGGGGGGCTTATTAAAGAGGGGGCTTAATAAATTTCTTCATCCAAAAAGGGGAGCTTACTTGAGAGAGGGGGCTTATTTGAGAGATTACGGTACCGGCATGTTGTACTTTGATTTCTAACATAATCGATGAATAATTAAATACACTGTAGTAGCTTGTAATTATTGTAGATGGTTGTCTTTATAGGTGTTCATTAAGTGCATCAGTGCAGCATATGGTGGCTAACTCAGATACATTGGCCATGTGTTTGGTAGCAAGTACAATGTAATGTAGATGTTAGACATCAGTTCCTACCTTGCTCTCATAAGTGGGAATACCTTTGAAATTGTCCACCACATTAACATTTAGCACAATATAATACACTTAATTAAAACTCACCTATTTTATTGTATATTTAAAGTTTTTGTTGTATAATTATGAGGGATGACATTTTATGTTTATTTTGACTTGGAGTGAGTTTCTCAAGTTCAGTAACTTTAGATGTTCATTCATTTGCATAACAGTAATGACCGTAAACCACTAATCTCAGGTGGCTTGGCTGGCTTGTAATAGTCCATGTTGTCAGGAAATCTTCATGTACAATTGTGGACATAACAGTTGATAAAATTGCTTAAATTTTCCGGAACACACATTCGACCAACTTCATTAGGCTTTCGCCCCCCTCTCCCACAACCAATGTTGCTATTATTATCCCCAGACTTAAAACGCAACGTAACAACATTGTCTAGGGGCAAGGGGGGATATTCAAGGTCAGATACAGAAATTATAGTAGAATTTATACACTGAGAGACGCACCTTGGAATTTTATTAACAAGTTATTTCCAGGATTGTCTGAGAACGGACCTTGAAATAGCGAGAATATGTAGACTTATATTGACGATTTAACGTCTGAATTACTCTGCTAAGCATTAGATTGTTATAAAACAGACCGTGTTTTAAAGATTTAAAAGGGATTGTGCGATTATTTATTTCTTAAATGTTGCATAAACATATAATACGCGAAATTGACTGCTGCAATTAATAGCGCGCATAACAATTCTACTGTCAAGGTAATGAGCGTGCAGGGTAACTATTGCCAATATCGTACATAGAATGTATGATCTGTCTTTATTTGGCAATTATCATCCTTCAGTGTAAGCCACTATAATTTAAGGCCAATTTTAAGCATTTTTACCTACATTGCTGACAGGAAACTGAAGTAATTTGCATAATAGGCCCGTTAAATCTTGGTCGAAATCACCATGTCTTAGTTTATACCGTTATATACAGCGTTTATAATAAGCATATAACGAGAGTTTAAAAGTATTTATAGGATATAAAACAGAACTTGCTATGTACTAGTGCATTATCAATTCGAATAACTTAGGATATATGA
Source organism: Trachythela sp. YZ-2020 (assembly GCA_016169945.1). Taxonomy (NCBI): domain Eukaryota; kingdom Metazoa; phylum Cnidaria; class Anthozoa; order Malacalcyonacea; family Clavulariidae; genus Trachythela; species Trachythela sp. YZ-2020. The sequence continues at coordinate 4,050,811 of JADLSH010000358.1, forward strand.
GTGTGTGCAAACATATATCAGTAGCAAAAGTCGAATGTAATATGATGCGCACTTGATTGAGACTCGATCGATTATTACTCGACGGTTAACCGCACGTTAACCATAGCTAAGTCTTAATTATATTTAAAGCAATGTTATAAATTTATACCTTTTGGGACTTGATTCTTTTATTAGATATAAGGAACCGTTAAGAAACGTTTTAGGAGCAATTACTGTTACCATTGGCGTATTCCAACGGTTAAATATTCAATTTATGCAAAGCCAAAAATTGCGGTTAATGAAGTAATATGTTCAAGAAGATTACATTTGCCCTAAGGCCTTGCCAGTCTGTCAGCACAATTAGTGCATGCAGCACAATTATAGCTCAGGGAAAACTCAAGTACCTTGTTAGAACAAGGCGTTTATTCTCGTGTCCTGTTAATAAATATAAAATATGATAGGAACTTGAACTTTGGAAACTTAGCATGTGAACAACTGATGCAAACTTGGGTCTAACCAATCAAAGAGTTCTCCCAAAGATAGCTGTCACCATCGTGCATACAATGCCCCTCTTTGTACTAAAGGCATTTGGGTACAGTTTATGCGTGTGCTGCTCATTCGCAAGATTTCCTTCAGTGTGTAAACAGTGCTAGTGAAATTTTTTCAAAGTTTGTTTCAAGGTATCAAACCTTGTACCACAAAAAAAACCCACCCACCTACCCATAGGCAGAGTCGAGTACTGATCTATCAATTAAATTTACATGCTCAAATATATTCCAAGATTATCTATATGTAACTTGTAAATTTGTAACTGAATTTTTCAAAGAATTGAATTATATAAATAATGGCAGGGAAGTGCTGTCCTTTGGGACAACACTTCGCCACGTGAAGTGCATTTTACAGCTTATTCAGGTCGTAAATGCGACCGAATGACCTGACCTAGAGACTCGATGGGTCAGTCATACATAGTTGAGTACCCTGCACCAATGGTTGGTCACCAAGTCCAACTAGGACTCAATTTCAACGAGCTGACTGACCTGAACGAGGGGCCGCCGTCCCCCCCCCCCCCCCGTTATCTAGAGGCCCACCGTCTCCTCTAGAATAACCTACAGTTTTTGCATGCTCTGTCAGGTCTTGAGTGCCCTTACTGTCTCAGTATAACTAATGGTGGTCTCTAGACCATCCGGTCTCAACTCGCTGAACAACATGCCAGAGCTGGCTCAACTCTCTGCCATCTAGAGGACCTCCGTCTCCTCTAGGTAAAAAAAACGTAGGTTCGCTAGAGCCTCTAGACTGTTCGAGCACTTCCTTGCCCAAAATATATGCCACAAAATGCGTCTGTTGTGTGTGTTGTCTTGCTGAATTTGCCAGTTGTCCAAAGTACTTTCCGATATATTTCAACATATTAAACTTCATTAACCACGGTTAACCACTATTTTGTATATATAATTGAGTCTTTAGTATATTTAAATTACAGTGGTTAACCGTGGTTAACCGTCGTAGTTCTGAACAATTCATAGTTGTGAACACTTGAATCTTTCCAATGGTTAACACTATGTTTAAAAAGAGCACAATATGCTAAAATGCAGCACATTTATCGCAACAAAGCCAAAATTTCTCATTATTGCTTATGGTTAACCGTGAGTTAACTGTGGTTAACCGTGAGTTAACTGTGGTTAACCGTGAGTTAACTGTGGTTAACCGTTCGGCGCCACTGGATACCAGTAGGTCTTATTCGTCCCAAACTGCGATTTATGTTCACTTTATATTTACAAAGCATCCCAATTAACCGCAAAACTCAGATATTAAATTCTCCTGATACGTTTCTTACAAAGTATTTTTAATCTTTAGGTTTATGTACTGCATACGCATGTACTTGCACTAAAGACGCTCTTGAGCAATATTTTGTCAAATTCACATATATAGCCTTTATCAGCATTGCCTTTGCTTAAACATTAAAAATAGTTCAAAAACTTAAAGGTTAGCATAATTTGAAAGCTTAATTAGTGTTCTGTCCTTAAAGAAATGTGTAAAATGGACCTTAAGATTATCGGTAACTGATTGCGTGTCATTTCGAAAACTGCAATGTATCACAGACTGTCTGAGAACGGACCTTGAAGTAGCGAGAATATGTAGAGTTATATTGACGATTTAACGTCTGAATTACTCCGCTAAGCATTAGATTGTTATAAAACAGACCGTGTTTTAAAGATTTAAAAGGGATTGTGCGATTACTTATTTCTTAAATGTTGCATAAACATATAATACGCGAAATGGACTGCTGCAATTAATAGCGCGCATAACAATTCTACTGTCAAGGTAATGAGCGTGCAGGGTAACTATTGCCAATATCGTACATAGAATGTATGATCTGTCCTTATTTGGCAATTATCATCTTTCAGTGTAAGCCACTATAATTTAAAGTCAATTTTAAGCATTTTTACCGACATTGCTGACAGGAAACTGAAGTAATTTGCATTACAGGCCCGTTAAATCTTGGTCGAAATCACCATGTCTTAGTTTATGCCGTTATATACAGCGTTTATAATAAGCATATAACGAGAATTTAACAGCATTTATAGGCTATAAAACAGAACTTGCTATGTACTAGTGCATTATCAATTCGAATAACTTAGGATATATGAGTGTGTGCGAACATATATCAGTAGCAAAAGTCGAATGTAATATGATGCGCACTTGATTGAGACTCGATGGATTATTACTTGACGGTTAACTGCACGGTTAACCATAGCTAAATCTTAATTATATTTAAAGCAATGTTATAAATTTATACCTTTTGGGACTTGATTCTTTTAATAGATATAAAGGAACCCTTAAGAAACGTTTTAGGAGCAATTACTGTTACCATTGGCGTATTCCAACGGTTAACCACGGTTAACCACTATTTTGTATATATAATTGAGTCTTTAGTATATTTAAATTACAGTGGTTAACAGTGGTTAACCGTCGTAGTTCTGAACAATTCATAGTTGTGAACACTTGATTCTTCCCGATGGTTAACACTATGTTTAGAAACAGCACAATATGCTAAAATGCAGGCACATTTATCGCAACAAAGTCAAAATTTCTCATTATTGCTTATGGTTAACCGTGAGTTAACTGTGGTTAACCGTTCGGCGCCACTGGATACCAGTAGGTCTTATTCATCCCAAACTGCGATTTATGTTCACTTTATATTTACAAAGCATCCCAATAATTAACCGCAAAACTCAGATATTAAATTCTCCTGATACGTTTCTTACAAAGTATTTTTAACCTTTAGGTTTATGTACTGCATACGCATGTACTTGCACTAAAGACGCTCTTGAGCAATATTTTGTCAAATTCACATATATAGCCATTATCAGCATTGCCTTTGCTTAAACATTAAAAATAGTTCAAAAACTTAAAGGTTAGCATAATTTGAAAGCTTAGTGTTCTGTCCTTAAACAAATGTGTAAAATGGACCTTAAGATTATCGGTAACTGATTGCGTGTCGCTTCGAAAACTGCAATGTATCACAGACAGTCTGAGAACGGACCTTGAGATAGCGAGAATATGTAGAGTTATATTGACGATTTAACGTCTGAATTACTCTGCTAAGCATTAGATTGTTATAAAACAGACCGTGTTTTAAAGATTTAAAAGGGATTGTGCGATTACTTATTTCTTAAATGTTGCATAAACATATAATACGCGAAATGGACTGCTGCAATTAATAGCGCGCATAACAATTCTACTGTCAAGGTAATGAGCGTGCAGGGTAACTATTGCCAATATCGTACATAGAATGTATGATCTGTCCTTATTTGGCAATTATCATCTTTCAGTGTACTGTAAGCCACTATAATTTAAAGTCAATTTTAAGCAGTTTTACCGACATTGCTGACAGGAAACTGAAGTAATTTGCATTATAGGCCCGTTAAATCTTGGTCGAAATCACCATGTCTTAGTTTATGCCGTTATATACAGCGTTTATAATAAGCATATAACGAGAGTTTAAAAGCATTTATAGGCTATAAAACAGAACTTGCTATGTACTAGTGCATTATCAATTCGAATAACTTAGGATATATGAGTGTGTGCGAACATATATCAGTAGCAAAAGTCGAATGTAATATGATGCGCACTTGATTGAGACTCGATCGATTATTACTCGACGGTTAACCGCACGGTTAACCATAGCTAAATCTTAATTATATTTAAAGCAATGTTATAAATTTATACCTTTTGGGACTTGATTCTTTTATTAGACATAAAGGAACCTTTAAGAAACGTTTTAGGAGCAATTACTGTTACCATTGGCGTATTCCAACGGTTAACCACGGTTAACCACTATTTTGTGTATATAATTGAGTCTTTAGTATATTTAAATTACAGTGGTTAACCGTGGTTAACCGTCGTAGTTCTGAACAATTCATAGTTGTGAATACTTGATTCCTCCCGATGGTTAACACTATGTTTAGAAACAGCACAATATGCTAAAATGCAGCACATTTATCGCAACAAAGTCAAAATTTCTCATTGCTTATGGTTGACCGTGAGTTAACTGTGGTTAACCGTTCGGCGCCACTGGATACTAGTAGGTCTTATTCATCCCAAACTGCGATTTATGTTCACTTTATATTTACAAAGCATCCCAATTAACCGGAAAACTCAGATATTAAATTCTCCTGATACGTTTCTTACAAAGTATTTTTAACCTTTAGGTTTATGTACTGCATACGCATGTACTTGCACTAAAGACGCTCTTGAGCAATATTTTGTCAAATTCACATATATAGCCTTTATCAGCATTGCCTTTGCTTGAACATTAAAAATAGTTCAAAAACTTAAAGGTTAGCATAATGTGAAAGTTTAGTGGTCTGTCCTTAAACAAATGTGTAAAATGGACCTTAAGATTATCGGTAACTGATTGCGTGTCACTTCGAAAACTGCAATGTATCACAGACAATCGTGGACATAACAGTTGATAAAATTATTTAAATTTTCCGGGACACACATTCGGCTAACTTCATTAGGCTTTCGCCCCCCTCTCCCCCAACCAATGTTGCTATTCTTATCCCCAGACATAAAACGCAACATAACAACATTGTCTAGGGGAAGGGGGGATATCGAAGGTCAGATACAGAAATTATAGTAGAATTTATACTCTGACAGACGCACCTTGGAATGTTATTAACAAGTTATGTCCAGGATTGTAGTTAGCTGGTTTGTAACATGAAGCATTACACGTCAGGTGGTAGTTTGCTAGTCGAGGGTTTTGGCATTGAATGAATTGTATTGTAAGCCGATCTGTCCAGTTGTCTGTTTAAATTCATACAATATATATGATGTACACATTTCTTTGACATTTCTTCCTATAAATTAAAGATCATAATCATTTAAATACATGTTACGAGTGCATTGAATGCAACTATCTCATGAATATCAATCTCAATTTTGAATATTTTTGAAAAACAATAGACAAGTGTAGTACACGGTATATAAACAGTTAATATATATTGTATTACATATGCTTAAAATTTGAACTAACTCACCTTGGGAACAAGACGCCTGCTCAGGCGTTCACTCCGCCGGCCAAGGGCAGCAACAAAATAGACAAGCTGTTGCTTGGGGTGCAATACGGGAAGTTCACGATGGTTGGTTACCATGTTAAAACCTTATGTGCTTAATAGGACAGTTTTAAAAGACGCCGGATCAGGCGTGCACTCCAGCCAAGGGCGACATAATACGCATAAGGTTCTGTAACGATTTGCATTACGAGTTGCCACTCAAAGTTGTCCCGTGTAACATCGCCTTAATGTTCAAGGCTGTATGATTATATACTATTATGTACTATATAACACTCCTGAATTGAGACAAGCGCAATACTTATATTTTATGACAAAACATGCCGTAATGCAAGATCCAAGGAAAACCAAAAAAATAGTCAATAATAAGACAATAAAGCATAAAAAATATTAAAATCAATATGGCCGATCCTTTAGGGAACTTAACAAAAAACCTTTACCTTACCTTGCATATTGTTCAGATGGTTCAGATTGAAGTGTTCCAACATTTAAACCAGGGCGCTTATATATAGGGCGGTGCAACGGCTGTGATTTTGTTGGTCGACGTGTGATGCGGCAGTGGCCTGGGGCGCGCATGTTTTCGGCAAAAATCCAAGCGAACAGATTTTCATTTTTTGACAGTATTTGGCGATTTTTTTCTCAATTCTTTACTTATGAGAAGAAAATTATTCAAGTTTTGGTGTAGAAACCGTTGTGCATGAGAGATTTAATGTGGAATATTGTCCTTGATAGCTCTTTGGCTTTCCCGATTTCCATGGCGGCGAAAATATATTTTTACAACGATGATATTAACAGACCTTAGGCTTAGAATGCGGGTATGTCGAAGTTTATTTGCTTAATATCAAGGCTGAAAACGATTGCTTTTAATGCGAAATATTTTCCAGTAGACCACACAGTCTGAGAACACATGCAATGTTCAGCAGTATATAGGTGTTTTTTTTGATAAAAATTAGCCAAACTGATCGATTAAACTTGTTAATGACTTGCTTATGGCATTCACAGCAAAGAACAGGGGTTTTGTTGTCAAAAACATGTGTTTATTTTGAAAACTAACACGAATACCCATTGACCTTTGTTAGCGTTCGATAGAATAAACATTTAGCTTCCACAGAGTATCCCAAATTGCAAAAAGGATAGCGCGAAGGAATCAACCTCAAAATGTTATATTTAAGCACAAATTAAGAGAAGTACTTGTCACCTATCTCTCCTAAACAATTTACGGTAGGGGCAAACTTTCAACCATGCAACAATGCGCTCAGTATATTTGCAAAAATTGGATTTTTCATCAATTGAGCTTCAAAGAGGATCGGTTTGGTAAATACATTAATCCTGTTTCAACAGTCGTAAAACTTAAGCCACACATTAAGTTGTTTCAACAAAATCACCGGCTAGCAAAACTATAAAATCTTCGCTATTTTTTTAGAAAAAATATGGTTAAACGTCCTAAAAAGAAGCTTTAAAAGGGGTCAAATTTCAGCCATGACACCTCCTAGGAATCAACTCCGATTTTAACGATCTTTTTAAGATATAAACTTGAGATAAGAAACTTCAACATGCCTGAGTTTTTAAGAGAGGGGCACCATATTGAAAAAAAAATTCTCATTTGAAATTTTGTCTCCATTCGGAGTGAGCAAACACGCGCGCATATTTGATAATAAATTCTCTCCGACAGCAAAATCTTTGCTAAATTTAAACTGACTACGTACTCAGAGTGACATTGCACGTAAATATTCCGTTAGTTTGTATTCACACTTAAAATGATGCGAAATATGAACGCAAGAACAAGACATATCAAAATCTGTTTTTTGTTCAATTTTCACCAAAACCGTACTTTCCCCAGGCTACTTTCTAATCACACGTCGATCAGCGCGCGCGCGCTCTTTGCACCGCCCTATATAGGTTACTGAAGCATACTCGCAAACTTCACCCATATTAACCATAAAATACCCCCATAAATAGCCGTAATTATCCATAGATGTACATAAGGAAGCATAAGTTTACGTTTTTGCCGTAATTACGGATTTGGGTTACCTGTGGAATGTTCATTTTGTGACACCGAAAACGACTAAAACAGATAATTAGCATAATTTTAAAGCTCCATCGCAGCCACGCCCAGCGAAGCAATAATACTGGAAATGTATTCGGTATGGACTATGAAAAATGCCTGTACGTAATAATCGTTTTTAGTGCAAAGTTTCCATGGAAACGTTGCAATATTGTTGTGGTGGCAAATTGAGACGAGTCATGTAGTCATGCATAGAGGCAGAGTGTAAACTTCCGGGGGGTGCTCGCGATTAACGTGCAAATTTGTGATATAGTAAATATCTGGAATTTATTGCTTATTGGACATTTAAAATGATATTAATACGTATTAACTATTATGTACTTTTTTCTTCCAATTTAACGGAACATTTTGATCTAGTCTGATCCGTATCAACTAAATGTCGTCATATTATTTACCTTCAAAAATTATGATTGGGTCGTTCAAGACAAGATTACTCAACCTGTAGCATGAATTTGTTCGAGAAATGCATTAAACTGAGTTATAACTATTAAACATGGCCGAACGCAAGTGCGAGTGCCGACTCCTACAGAGCTACAGGATACATTTTGCACGTTTTTAGACGAAGACGCATTGCCCGCATTGCCAAAAGACTTGATTCATTTATTTAAAACTTTGAGCCATTGTCATTGACTAATTGAGGCTTTATTGGCAATGTAAACAAAACAGAATATTTGCGAAGAAAATAAGGAATTTATGTAATGTGGTTTATCAGAACGAAATCTACTTTATCTAATAGTTTAATAACCAGGAAATTAGAACTGGTAAGAAGGTGCTAAGAAGCTTAGGTAAATTTCCTAAGTCGATAAGATCGGCGCCGCCATATCTAAAATAGAGCACGCAAATTGGCACGCAACGCGGCAACGTGGGTGAGAGGTGTGGTGCGAGCACTATATAAAGGACAGGTACAGCAAACAACTATAACACTATTGTCTCCCTTGAGAATACAGTTAAGGCAACTGAAGCGAGTAATGAATCTTTAAGAGCAACAATTATGCACATATATTCAGACAAACTTTTGAAATCAAAACAATGCGGAGTTTCTCCAAGTCCAAACCAGCCCAACGATCGCGAACAAATCAATTACGGCCGTCTTAACGAGAATGAACCAGTAAGCGATAATAATACAAATAATCCGGTAAGCGATAATACAAAATATACCCGTATTGAGAGTCCTCTTGGAGATTTGTGTCTTAATCAGTCTTTTACAGATGCAAATATCGATACGATTAAAAACAATGGCAGTCCGAAGCGTGACGAATCATTAATTACGTCGGTATGTCAACGAATTGAAAATCCTTTTGAAATTAAAACTAAGGGTATTCAGAAGCATGTTGATCCACCAATTATATCGGTTTGCCAACCAGTTGAAGAATTGTGTTCTACTGCCAATACCGATGTAGATAACCATATGGCTAGTAAATTATCACGCTTAAGAAATGAGAATGATTTACTTCAAAGAAATGTTACCGTTTTGCGAGACGAAAATAACTTGCTTCGTGATACCAGCGAAGTCTTATCAATGGAATTGGAAAACGCAAAGTTAAACCTAAAGTTTGGGATTCGTCTCAAGAAACTTGCCCAGAAACGCAAAACAACCCACAATCAGAAGGGTATTTGCCATCCACTTATTCCCAGCCCTACATAAAGAGTAAAGATTGGAGAAACTATCTAAGACTAGTTAATCGTGTAACAACGAGCCAAATTGCACGTGATGATATTACTAAGTCTCTCCCAGATGCAAATAGCGAAGGTCAAGGAATTCATTTATAAATCAACCTGGCACTGGTGATGACAGCATACATCCGTGTGACCCTACCCATGACCATAACCAACATTATCCCATCCCAACGCGCATCACTCTACGTACCTCATCAACAAATCGTTTGAGAAGAGAGTCTAGCAAATCCTTAAAAAGCAAACAGGCTAACAGAGGAACAAGCAAATGGGCTAACAGAGACAAGTTTTTTCGATCGCGCCCCATGTATCACCAAACCGATTGGCTGAAAGACAAACACGAGCGGAAGAAATGGTACAGCTATTACTACTAGAAGAACATGCACCACCGAGTAACGCACGTAAATCCAATTTAATTAATATTCCTTTGGAAAAGAACAACGATAAATCAAAAAATGGGAAACTTCTCCCAAATGTAATGCTTTTAAATGCAAGATCACTTATTAATAAAACAGATGAATTGGAATTATTGGTTATTACTAATGATATAGACATAGCTTGTATCACTGAGACGTGGTTAAAGGAAACTGTTCCCGATAAAGCTGTGGCTGTTTCTGGAATGACATTGGTTAGAAATGATAGAACGTATGGTACAGGAGGGGGTGTTGCTTTATATGTGAACAACAAAATACCATTTAAAATTCGCAAGGACTTGAATGACCCCTTGTTTGAGTGTCAATGGGTTACATTACGTCCAAAATGGTTACCAAGAGCAATTTCAAAAATTGTGGTGTGCTGCGTATACCTACCACCGAGTCATAGCGAGATAGACAGTTTTTATGATTACTTTTATAATTGCTATGACAAACTCTGTACTGAAAGTCCTAACTCAGCTTTCATTGTTTCGGGCGATTTTAACCCAACGAGTAACGGCTTTCAACAGAGTCGATTAAATAGACACTGTAGTCTCAAACAAGTTGTTAAGGTTCCGACACGGAATAACAATATACTTGATTTGATTTTTACAAATATCGCGCATTTCTATATAAATCCTGAGGTCTTGGCACCTCTATCAACATCAGATCATAACATTGTGTTGTGGAAAGCGAGAACTGATGCCTCTGTAGTAAAGGCTGGAAACATAGTAAAGGTAAAAGTGAGAGATCTCAACCATACAAGTACGGAACAGTTTGGGGTTTTTCTAGAGAACTATGACTGGAGTGAACTTTTCTCTAACAAAGGACTCGATGAGAAAGTTGATGCTTTTCTTCATTTTACTAAAGTGATTATCAACGAGTTTTTCCCGAAAGAATAATAAAAAAGCATACCAACGATAAACCCTTTATGACGCAAAAAATTAAATCTCTGATGGATAAAAGAAATAAAGCTTTTAAAAACAATAAAACCGAGCTCTTCAAATATTTACGTAGACAAGTTTCAGCTGAGATAAAGAAAGCCAAGCTGCAGTTTTATGATAAAAAGGTAAGACCAAACCATAGTTCATGCCCAAAAGCATGGTGGAAGCAAGTTAAAAGATTAATTGGATCAAGGAAAAACGCTGTGACTCTAGTAGACTCCGAGACAAATCTCCAAATGAACGATAAACAATCGGCAGATTCAATTAATAACTTCTTTGCTAATTTAACGACAAATTATCCACATATATCAAACGAGTGGCTAGAAATGCAATGCCCGGATGATCTACCGTTAATCAGTGTTGAAGAAGTTGCTAGAGAATTGAATGCAATTAATGTTAACAAGGCACCTGGGCCAAATGATCCACCTTTGAAGATTCTGAAAATGTTTTCGAAATTGTTTGCCGTTCCCCTTGCTGAAATTTTTAATGAGTCATTTCAGACAAAGAAATTTCCTGAAACTTGGAAAAAATACAAAGTAACTGGGATTCCTAAGATCACACCATGTACAATCGCTGAAAACCTTAGACCGATTGCATTAACCAGTGTTTTATCAAAAGTTCAGGAATCCTTTACCAACAAGTGGATAAATGAAGATATAAATGGGAAAATTTCCAATTCCCAATATGGAGGGCTCCCAGGATCTTCGACTTTGTATGCCCTTCTAAATCTACTCCACAACTGGTATAGAGCAATGGACGAGCCACAAAGAGTAATACGAATAATTTTCTTGACTTTAGAAAAGCGTTCGATCTAATTAATCATAATATACTGCTAAGAAATATGAAAGAGATGGGAGTTAGATTGGCCTTAATCCAATGGTTTGGAACATACCTCAATAAAAGATCATTTTACTAAATTTGGGAATGATACGTCTGATTATGCATATATCAATGGCGGAGTGCCACAAGGAAGTAAACTCGGACCAATTGCCTTTGTAATAAAGATTGATAAACTTCCTCTGTAATAAAAGAAGAAATCCAACTCATGATATCAACCAACATGGAAACTAATGTTATACTTGAACATGATACATTAATGTTTATGGATGACACTACATTATACGAGGTACTAGATGTCAGCCACCATATTTCTGGGAAGCAACTGGGTGGTGCTGAAAGTAAAGTTAAGAGCGTTTTAAGGTTTACTGAAGAAGATATGATGGAGTTAAATCAAACGAAATGCAAAGAAATGATAATTGACTTTCGAAAAAATGTAACTGTTATTCCACCGCTAGAAATCAATAGACATGTATTTGAAAGGGTTAAATGTTACAAATTACTTGGTTTATGGATTGATGACAATTTGAAGTGGTCAACTAACACATGCTATATTGTTAAAAAGCGGTAAAAGACTGTATTTTCTGAAGATGTTAAAAGGTTATGGTGCACCAAAGCAGGATTTAAAGCCTTTTATATGGCTGTCATAAGATCGACACTTGAATATTGTGCTAAAATTTGGCACGGAAACTTAACCAAGGAACAGTCTACTGACATAGAACGAGTTCAGAAGCGTGCGCTTAGGATAATTTGTCCTGGTCTGACTTATGAAGAAGCATTACTGGACTGTAACCTTAAAACATTAAAGGCTCGCAGAGAAGAGATGTGCGGAAACCTTATAAAAACAATGACAGACCCTAGACATAGATTACACAGTTTATTGCCAGAAACAGTTAATCAGATAAGACAGAGACAAACTAGATCAAATGGAGAAAAACTGTATAATTTTAGATATCGAACTGAACGATTTAAAAATAGCCCAATTGTGTATGGGATTGAATGTTTTAACCGAACGCTGGAGTCGAAGTAAATTTATCGAATTCTATCAAAAAATTTTCAAATTTTATTTAAGATTACTTGTAAATATTAACTCTTAACATTAGTCTTAGTATATTTTTTTATACAGTTTAAATGTAATTCACATTGTAAATTAGTATTTAGTATTTACTATTTAATGTGAAATTCTAGAAAGATTAAAGATTAAACAAATGCAGCATGTATACCACAACTGTGCTGATACAAAGACATCATCGTCAAAGTTGGATATTTGTGTTAGGTAAGAAAACTTTGTATAATATTGTTATTAAAATTTATTTTTTATTCTCCTTATCTTCTACATGGCGCCCCCAAAAGTTTTAGTTTTAGGTCATTCATTTGTACGTCGACTTAAGTCAGATCTGCATGTTCAGTCAGACTCACGAATGTCCCCAACATTTAAACTTAACGGGACAGCCCAAGTTTATATGCATGGTATTGGTGGTCGCACGGTTTGTAAGGTGCGGAAACATGATATTGGGGTTGTAGCACGCCTCTCCCCAGAGATCGTCATCTTGGAGATTGGTACAAATGATTTATCCTTTTTACCACCCGAAGTGGTGGGTTCTGAAATTGAGGAATTGGTTTCTTTGTTGCAAAATACCTATTCCGTCAAAGTTGTGTGTGTTTGCCTGCTAACTCCGCGCAATCGTAATCAAGTTTTCAACGAGAAACGAGTCATTGTTAATCAATACTTAAGCGTTGTATTAGAACATATGCCGAAAGTTTTTACTTGGTTTCATCGGGGTTTTGCACGGCCATCGGTAACACCGTTTCTTCGAGATGGGGTTCATTTCAACAAAATCGGTCAATACCACTTGTATCGAAGTTATAGGGGCGCCATTCTACAATTTCTTAGCATGATGCTATAATTTTTATAGCATACATTGTATATATAAGTTTATTACGAATGAATTTCTCCTGGGGAGCTACATCGGGTTATATATGATTATATACTAGGTTCTTTTATATGGTTAGATCATATTACATGTTACAGGCTTGTTTTCCCCAGCGTATTTTATCTTACGCCAGGGTTTCTTAGGTTTCTGCCACTTTTGTGGTTTTTATTTTAGCATTATGCCTGTAACGTTTTTGTTGGTGATAATGGATCAGTGGTGCGGCGATCTTTTACGATCTGCCATGCTGATCCTGCCGACGTTATTACTAGGTCTACTTAATTCTAATAGATTTATGAATTTATATATCTGTTTTTCATTTATGCGTTTTTATCCGAGACACCACCACCTACGAGCTCTCCTGCTGTTCCATCCACCTCCTGTACGAGCGCAACGGCAGACACGTCCTTTTACCATACCAGGTCAGACACGTCCTTTTACCATACCAGAGCCATTGCTCCCACAGCAACCATTTCATTCTGCTAGTTTGCCCCTGGATGCGCGAGTGCCGGACAAAATTAAAACAAAAATCTGGAAGGAGGAGTTTGTAGATTTTAGTGTTTTGTTGAGCAATCCCGACCCAACCACACGTTATGAAATTAACGTGCGGCCTTCGGAAAGTCTAATAAACAAATAAAAAATATTAATGATTGGCTTCGCGCGTTTCACATATTTGTGTCCATTTATACTCTAAAATACCCCCATGAGTCCCCCGCACTCATGAAATATGGCCAAGTTGTGCAAGATTTGGCTGCGCGCGAGCACAATTGGTATTATTATGACGAAAACTTTCGGTTTTTGCGGCAGGCACAGACATCGCAGGTTCCATGGGCGACCGTTCATTGGGAATTGTGGCTCCGATCACAGAACTCTCCACCACGTAGATTTCCTAGCGTGCAGCAGGCTACACAAAGTCAAAACTCTTCGCGATCACCTCAAAATTTGTCTGTTCCGAGGGGATTTTGCTATAAATTTCACCGAGGTGCCTACTGTTCTGGCTGTGATTTTAAGCATGTTTGCTTTAAGTGTAACGGAGCACACCGCTCCGTAACCTGTAATTTTCGTGGCCCAGCCAAACAATCTCCCAATACTCCCAATGAACGATCGCCTAAACCAGTTTCGCCCTCCGTTGCCAACACCAGTAAAAGTGTCTAATCTAAAAAAATTTTTTGATGGCTATGCGCCAAACCTTGTTGATACCTTAGTTTTCGGTTTTTTATTTGGTTTTCGTATTCACTTTCAAGGGGCTGAACATTCATTTGAAGCCCGCAATTTGCGGTCGGCTTTGGACAATCCTGACGCAGTTGAATCAAAATTGCGTCAGGAATTGGAGGCAGGTCGGCTTGCTGGACCTTTTCGTTCGCCACCACTTCCAAAATTTCGTGTGTCGCCATTGGGCCTGGTTCCCAAAAAACAACCAGGCGATTTTCGCATGATTCATCATTTGTCTTTTCCCAAAGGTACATCAGTCAATGATGGCAAACCGGACATTGACACATCTGTGCGATATGCCACTGTTGACGATGCCATTCGACTTATTAAACAAGCTGGTTCGGGTTGTTTTCTGGCAAAAACTGACATCAAACATGCTTTTCGAATTATACCTATCAACCCGGCAGATTACCACCTTTTAGGCATAAAATGGCGACAATTTTATTATTATGACCGTGCTATGCCCATGGGCTGCTCGAGCTCATGTCGCACTTTTGAAGCCTTTAGTACGGCGGTCGAATGGATTGCTCGGGAAAAGTTACTTATCGACAAACTTCTTCATTTACTTGATGATTTTCTTATTATCTCATCTACTCAATTTATATGTAAGGCCCATTTAGATCTATTTATTGTTCTTTGCGATTTTCTGGGCATTCCCATCGCACCTGACAAAACCTTTGGCCCATCGACTACGCTCACGTTCGCTGGCATTGAATTGGACTCTCTTAAATGGGAAGCTCGCTTGCCCAAGGAAAAAATTGATAAGTGTGTCCAATTAATTGCCAATTTTTTAACGCGTAAAAAGGTTACTCTAAAAGAACTTCAGTCTTTAATTGGCTTGCTAAATTTTGCATGCTCGGTTGTTACTCCAGGTCGCGCCTTTTTAAGACGGTTAATCGATTTAACGCGCGGAATTTCACATCCGCATTTTTTCATTCGGCTAAATCGCAATGTTAAAAGCGATCTTCGCATTTGGCAGACTTTTCTGTCTTCTTTCAACGGAAAATCGTTATTCTTAGATGATCACTGGAGTAACAACCATAAACTTAATTTATATACGGACGCATCTGGTGCCATTGGTTTTGGGGCCTTATATTCGGACAGGAATGGTGCTATGGAAAATGGCCGGAAAATTGGTTGAAATATAATATTGCCGTGCTAGAATTTTATCCGATTGTGCTCAGCTTATGTGTGTGGGGTCATAGAATGCGCGACCAATGTATCCTCTTTTTTACGGATATCAACAAGCAGACATCGAGAGATTCTGAACTTATGACCTTTGTTCGCACAATGGTGCTAGTTTGTCTGCAAAACAATATTTTATTTAAAACTAAACACATAGCCGGTAGCCATAATGTATTAGCTGACAGTTTGTCTCGATTTCAGATCCAAAAATTGGCGCCGGCGCACACGCATCGTTCTCCAACGCCCATTCCTCTCACCTGCTGCCGGAAAATTGGCATATATACTTTCTAATTTGGCTCAATCCAGCCTCCAACCGTCTTCTGTACCAACTTATAAACGGGCATGGCCATGGGCACTGTTCACGCAATTCCATATAAAAATATTTAATAACGGCTTGGTAGCTTTGCCTATATTACCTTCAGTAGTCGCATTATTTATCGCTTACTTGTTTGATCTCAAGTATGCGCCATCAACAGTAAACACATGTGTGTCTGCGATTGGTTATTCACATCGATTGTCAGATTTACCTGATCCGACGAGAGTGTTTTACATAATTCAAATACTTAAGGGGTATGGTAAAAAAGGCTTCCGCTTAGACATTCGGTTGCCTATAACACTTCCAATTCTCAACCGCATTATAGAGGCTTGCTCTTTAGCTGGCTCTCAGTTCCAGATATGTCAATTTAAAGGGATGTGCTCTTTAATAGCATGTTTTGCTTTTCTGCGGATTGGAGAAATAACAATGACAACATCAAATAACCTAGCTACCCCTTCAAATGCATCAACTCTCGCGTATATATGACACGAATAATCATATCGCCGGCATGAAATTAACTTTTGAAAATTTTAAACATCATTACAACAAGCGGCCTTTTAGTTTAGAACTTTATCGACAAACAACAAGTTGTCCAGTGCAGTTATTGAATGATTATCTGGTTTTGCGTGGAAGTCACAGTTTTATTTCACAACTTGGTAATCCAGACATCCAGTATCGCGTGACGAGTTTGCTAATCAACTTAAGAGTGTTTTTCGTCATTGTGGTCTGGATACTTCAAAATATAAATCACATTCATTTAGGATTGGGGCCGCATCCTATGCCGCTGAGAACGGATATTCTGATGCGCAAATTCGAGCGTTGCGTCGTTGGAAATCAAACGCGTTTCTGAAATATTTGCGCATTTCTACTTTGTCAACTTAAGCTGGGTACGATTATGTCTTCTGGGGATAAATCACGTGGGGGGGGGGGGTTTATCCTCAGAGTTTTGTTTGTCTGGGTCATCTAACACTTTATAACCTATTCATTTGATCGTAATTAGCATGGGCGATCACGCTATTTTCCTCGGGATTTTTACACAAGACACAATCTCTTGTTAAAGCCAGAAAACTATGTTACTTGCAAGGGCGGTGATGTATATTCTTTAAGTTTTTGTGTGTTGGGCTACCATCTAGATTTCTTGTCATTTGACCCTCGACTCGTATAATTGTATTTGCCTGTTTAGCAAGGCCAAACGCGGCAATCCAATTACTATACTCTGGCTGGCACGGCAATACTATATCCTTCTCACTGACCTTATTTATGTTCAGTGTCATTTCATTATAAATTATATTTTATCGATTCCAGTACATGCACTTATTACTTGTTGCAGCCTGCAAGGGCGGCTGCGTTTACACATCATACTAATATAAATTGCGCATTGCCTTGTGGTAGGACTTTCAACACTATTTCGCAACGGAAAAAAGAAAGAAAATGGAATTGAACTTAACGAAATGTAAAGAAATGGTAATTGATTGGCACCCTATTTTCTGGTGCGTTGATATTCAAAGATACACTTTGCTCCTGTTTCCTAATGCGTTGATGTTTAAGGATGAACATTCCTTATGTTCTGCATTGTATTGAGTTGATGTTTAAAGATGAACATTCCTCGTGTTTTCCGATGCGTTGATGTTTAAAGATGAACATTCCTTCTGTTTTCTGGTGCTTTGATGTTTAAAGATGAACTTTCTTCCTGTTTTGTATTGCGTTGATATCTAAAGATGAACTTTCCTCGTGTTTTCCGGTGCGTTGATGTTTAAAGAGGAACGTTCTTCCTATTTTCTGGTGCGTTGATATTCAAAGATGCACTTTGCTCCTGTTTCCTAGTGCGTTGATGTTTAAGGATGAACATTCCTTATGTTCTGTATTTAGTTGATGTTTAAAGATGAACATTCCTTCTGCTTTCCGGCTCGTTGATGTCTAAAGATGAACATTCTTTCTGTTTTCTGGTGCATTGATGTTTAAAGATGAACTTCCCTTCTGTTTTGGATTGCGTTGATATTTAAAGATGAACTTTCCTCGTGTTTTCCGTTGCGTTGATGTTTATAGATGAACATTCCTCCTGTTTTCTGGTGCTTTGATATTTAAAGATTATCTTTCCTCCTGTTTCCAGGTGCTTTGATGTTTAAAGATGAACTTCCCTTCTGTTTTGGATTGCGTTGATATTTAAAGATGAACATTCCTTCTGTTTTCAGGCGCGTTGATGTTTAAGGATGAACATTCTTCCTGTTTTCTGGTGCATTGATGTTTAAAGATGAACTTTAATTGTTCTGTTTTGTATTGCGGTGGTATTTAAAGGGGAACTTTGAACTTTCCTCGTGTTTGCCGGAGCGTCGATGTTTAAAGATGAACATTCCTCCTGTTTTCTGGTGCTTTGATGTTTAAAGATTATCCTCCCTCCTGTTTCCAGGTGCTTTGATGTTTAAAGATGAACTTTCCTCCTGTTTTGTATTGCGTTGATTTTAAAGGATGAACTTTCCTCGTGTTTTCCGGTGCGTTGATGTTTAAAAATGAACTTTCTCCCTATTTTCTGGTGCGTTGGCATTCAAAGATGCACTTTTCTCCTGTTTCCTAGTGCGTTGATGTTTAAAGGTGAATATTACTCATGTTTTGTTTTGAGTTGATGTTTAAAGATGAAGATTCCTCGTGTTTTCCGATGCGTTGATGTTTAAAGATGAACATTCTTTCTGTTTTTTGGTGCATTGATGTTTAAAGATGAATTTTCCTCCTGTTTTGAATGGCGTTGGTATTTAAAGATGAACTTTCCTCGTGTTTTCCGATGCGTTGATATTTAAAGATGAACATTCCTCCTTTTTTCTGGTGCTTTGATGTTTAAAGATAATCTTTCCTCCTCTTTCCAGGTGCTTTGATATTTAAAGATGAACTTTCCTCGTGTTTTCCTGTGCGTTGATGTTTATAGATGAACATTCCTCCTTTTTTCTGGTGCTTTGATGTTTAAAGATAATCTTTCCTCCTCTTTCCAGGTGCTTTGATATTTAAAGATGAACTTTCCTCGTGTTTTCCGGTGCGTTGATATTTAAAGATGAACATTCTTTCTGTTTTCTGGTGCATTGATGTTTAAAGATGAACTTCCCTTCTGTTTTGGATTGCGTTGATATTTAAAGATGAACTTTCCTCGTGTTTTCCGTTGCGTTGATGTTTATAGATGAACATTCCTCCTTTTTTCTGGTGCTTTGATGTTTAAAGATCATCTTTACTTCTGTTTCCAGGTGCTTTGATGTTTAAAGATGAACTTTCCTCCTGTTTTGTATTGCGTTGATATTTAGAGATGAACATTCCTTCTGTTTTCCGGCGCGTTGATGTTTAAATATGAACATTCTTCCTGTTTTCTTGTGCGTTGATGTTAAAGGATGAACATTCCCCGTGTTTTGTTTTGTATTGCGTTTATGTATAAAGATTAGCATTTCTCGTGTTTCCAGGTGCGTTAATGTTTCAAGATAAACTTTCGCCCTGTTTTCTTGTGCGTTGATATTTAGAGATGAACTTTCTTCCTGTTTTGTATTGCGTTGATATTTAAAGATGAACTTTCCTGATGTTTCTTGTGCGTTGCTGTTTAAGGATGAACGTTCGTTCTAATTTCTGGTGCGTTTATGTTTAAAGATAAACTTTCTTTCTTTTTACTGGTGCGCTGATGTTAAAAAAGGACGTTCCTTTCTGCCTATTATGGTTAGATATTAAACTTTGATACAAGATTAACTGTATTTCAGTTTTTACATTCATAAGTTTTTGATCAAGATTTTCCACTTCAGTTCACTGTTATGTATTATGTACTTCCAGAAACAGTTGGAGAAATGCGGCAAAGAAAAACAAGATTGCGGAAAGTTAAAACGCGAAAGATTTTAACTACATATACTGTTTCCCATTTTAAAGCTATAATAATAATTTTAAAGTTTCATCGTATGGCTCCATTGTTTTAATATAATTACTTGTAGTTATTTCTAACATAATGTTCATAGGAGTGTAAATTGTTCTAAGTAAAGTGTATCATACTTTATTCATTTTTTAAATTGTTGTAAATATTAAGGTTTTTGTTTTTATAATTTAAAATTAATTACAAAAAACGAGTAAAATAAAATTGTAAATATCACTACTTACTAGGTAATTTACAATTGGCTACATGAATCACAGATTACAATATTTATTATCTAAGGTCAAAAAAAAGAATTATACACAAATGATTATACATATTAAAAAAGGTAAAACATTCTTTATCGAGACATTATATCAAATGTTGACAATTTACAAATTCAAGATGCAGAGCGCTTTGACAATTAAATGTTTGTATTTGGCTTTTTCCCGTTCCACATTGTTATAATTGTATATCCAACAGTAGGCCTAAATACGAGGTAATGATCCTGCGTATATTATCAATAGGCAACTTAAATCCTCAAAATAGTTCATATATACAGTTTGCAAAGTATTTTCGATGTACGTTGTCATGTCTCCATGTAATATAATAATTCTATAATAATAACAGTAATAGTAATAGTAGCTAGTAATAATAATAACAATAAAAATAATAATGTCAAATTGTTCCAATTTCCTTTAAACCAGTTTTTGATTCTTTCACCAGTATTTTCATCTTGCGGAATTAGATGACCTCTGCCGTTGGTTTGTGGTGAATGCTAATGGTTTGGGGTAAAAATCTCGCAAAATCGCATGTTTTGAGATGACCGATAAATTGAAATCCCATCGAAAATATCCTTGAACGTTTTCCCAAAATGGTTCAAGTCAAATAGTTCTTGCTGAAGTTGTATTACTTCTTCAGATGTGGTGGTTGTTTTGTTTTTTATGGCCTCGTCCAAGATCTGTTTCTCCTTGTCATATGCGGCCCGAAGTTTTTTCAGTCGTTGTAAGAGGTCTTTGTCGCGCAAAATTTTAGCTTTGCCATTTTCTTGTTTGATAACCATATCAAGGTAATCTCCAACGGCATCGTTGTATGGTATGAGAGCGCTATTTTTCAGATATGCTCCATATTTTGCGGCCACCTGCAAAATAGTTGTTTCTTCGCCTTTAAGCTCGCGTAACTTAATGTCAATTTGCCTTTTAAATTCCTCTTTCTTTTCTTTCTTCGTCTTTTTCGTCATGATCTGTTTCTGGACATCATCTGAAATGAACTTTTTCGATTTTTTTTCCAAGGTATACGTCAGATGCATGTGGATGGTGGACTCATGGTTACATTTATGACAGGTTGTTCCACAAATGCACGCGCAAGATGCCAACCTTGGGTCGTTTATGGTCTCTGTGGGAATCCCAGACAAATTGCAATGATCGTGACATATCTGCACGTAGTTTACCTTCTGTATATTACTTTTACCAACAGCTACGTACTGGATACAGTCCGAATGGGTACATACTGTCGTAGGATAGGGAAGCTCTTTACGGATCAAATCTACCCCACTGAATTCCAAACTTTTTTTAAGGTTGGTCATACTTTGGGCATCATGAGCGATTTGTTCCATCGCGTCTTTTGCTGTTTCCATATTCTCTTGTATCGTCTTTGCTACTTCAGCCATCGGCTTACTCATTGCTACGATCACTCTACGCGCTTCATTCATGCTGATGGTGTTCCTAATCTTGTGTGGAGGTATTTTGTTGATGTGCCCAAACAATTTTTTTGTCTCGTTTACTGCTCTATCCCAACTTGCGACATATGTTCTGATGTCTTCGTCATTGAAGTTGACTTCATTGCGAAGACATGCTAAGAATCGGAAAGACTCGTTGTCGAAGCAGAAATAATTATTTGGGTTAGCTGTTATTCCGATTTTCTTCTCCTCTAACATTTTGTTCAAGGCAGGTAAAGTATCGCCAGGCTGGTAGAATGTGCCCCTCGCGTTCGTGAAGCAGAACACAATATTCTTCTTTGCGGAAGTGTGCAACTGTGCAAGAAGCTCTTGAATGCAGAATCGGAACATTGCGTTCAATCTTGAATTGTTGGGCTTTAACAAGATGCAAACACCATGGATTTCTTCATAGTAACTCAGGTACGAAAGTATGTTGTCAAAGTTCTTTCGATCTTGTTCTATCCCTCGACTGTCACCTATACCAGGTGTATCAATGAGACGGATTTTTTGATCGCCAACGTGAAAAATGTACGATCTTGTTTCCTGCGTGGCCGATTGTCCAGTCTGCAGCACTTCGTTGTCAGATACGTCTCCAATCTTTATGTCGACAGATTTACCTTGTTTAGTGAATGTGAACTGCGATGGAATCAGGACAGGGAAATCATCTGCTTGCCTAGCTTCGTTCAAATCAGCAAACGACAGGTAATTGAAGATTCCATTAATCCATGTAGACTTTCCGACACCAGTTTCACCAAGAATTAAAATATTAATTTCTTGCGTTACTCGTAGGGCGCTCAAATCGTCACGCAAAATGCCCTCTGGGTATGCAATATAATCAATGCCATGAGTTCTTTCATTGCAGCGAAAGAGGGATTTTGAAGGCTCAGATTCACCACATTTGCAATAAAATAACGAGGTTTTCAACCCATATTCCACCAGCTCTTTACATTTAGCGCATTTCCAAGTGATTGCATCCCCCGAGCATTCTCTTGTGCCGCTAGTGGAGTTTGGACACTTTATCTTAACAATAGCTCTTTCACTTGGCTTGTAATCACATGAACTTGTTTGTTCGTGCTTCAGCAGACACATGTGGGTAGATTTACCATCTTTCTCGTATACGTCGTCACAAGTCTTACGGCCATTCTTGTATTCTTCGACGATTGCTTTATTCTGTCTATTTCCCCAGAGGTCCGGTCTAATATTTTCGTCAACAACTTTAAAGATCGTTCCTGGTTGTTTTGAATACGTTTTCTGAAATCGTAAGAAGAATTCTTCGATTTGCTGAATTTGTGGATTGTAATTTGGCTTATAAAAGACATATATTACGTTCGCATCATCTGTAATAAATAGATCTTTCTTTCCCATATAGATGATACCCCTCTTCTGCCAAGCCTTGATGGTAATGACAGTGGTCAAGTCTTTTTGAAACTGTCGTATATACCCCTCATACTTTGCCAATGGGGAGGATTCACCCAAGGTTTCACTCAACAATTGATCTAGAGATGAAACCTCTTCTTCCTTTCGACGAATTTTTGTCACCAGTTCTTGCAACTTGGCCTTGAACTCTGATTCATCTACAATGATATCATCTATGCACTTGTCAGTGGCAGACAGAGAACTTTCAGCGACGTGATCAGAAAAGGCGTGTAAATCTTTCTGTATGTCGAACAGCCTCTGTCTTTTGTTGATAATACTCTCTATGACTTGGGCAAGGCGTTTGAGGGTCTTTTCTCTCATGCTTACATAATGCAGCTCCAAAGTGATTTTCAATTGGCAAATCTTTGCCACTGCTTCAAGGGGCTTTAGTATATACAACACTGGAACGCCCTTACCACTGTTAGTTTGCTTTACAATCTTGTGAAGATTTTTAGCAAGTTCAAGTGCGCCTTCAAATGTGGTAGGAAGTTCTTTATCTGCAGCCGAAACATCACTCGTGCACTTGAATGTAAACTTTTCAAGTCTCTCTTCCTGACCATCTTGGTAATTAACCCGTGCGGATCCTTCAGCGTTAACGTGTGACTTCAGTTTGTCAAGATGCACTTTCAAAGCCCCCTTGACGGTAGTCTCGTCTTTTCCATCAGAGTTCTCATACTGACACGTGATTGAACATACAGCGCCCCATTCAATTCCAACTACCACGTGAGTTGCCTGAAGGTCATTAGCAGCATTCAAAATTTCCACATCGATCTTATCTTTATTCTGGCGTAGAATTAATTCCTCGTTGATGGTCCTAATTCTGTATACTAAAGCCATGCTTTGTGTTCGAGCACTCTTCTTGTCTTCATTAAGGTAGGCGCCAGAGCCGCTCAGCTTCACCAGACCTGCTAAAAGACTAACCTGGAGTTCTGCTTCTATGTCTAATTTGTGAAACTTATCTTGGATGCTGTCGGACATGACCAACTCGACCGAGGTATCGCCCAGTTCTATTGTGTCCACAGAACCTTCATCAAGTTTGGTCTTAAACAACGAATCACGCTGCAAAAATGAATAAATAAATCAATGGATGTATGATCGGACACATGTATGAATGGTCAGTGAATGTTTGAGAGAATGGTTGTATAACTGTATACGAATTAGTAATGGATGATCTGATGAGTGGATGGATGGAGGATTGGATAGAAATAAACATTAAATCCCCGTACAGACGAGTTCCTTGACAAGTTTAATTGTTTGCTGTAACTCGTCTGTATGGGGATTTAGTGTTTATTTGTTCATTTATCGATCAATCTTTCCTAGACTAGTTTTACGAGCCTGTGTACTAACGACACAAATGAATACTTCATGCATACCGTTGCAATCGTCGCTCGGCTAGATCGAAGATGAGTGTGCAGTGGCGTACTGCGCATTTCCTTATGAAGTTTTCCTTGTCGGCCGTACACACAAACATATAAATGATCTACCTTAATGTTTAAATCAAACAAAACCTCGACTATTTGCTGATAATACAAACCTAATGGCTACTGGTGAATCAATTGTTGCTCGTGAAAATGCAATGAATTCGGATTTAGAAAGTCTTAGGCAATTGTTGATTGCAAATAAGCTAACCCTAATGTGGCAAGAATAGAATACATGTTAAATGGATCGAACTCGATGATAGAAAATATTCCACATGCCCAACCCAATATTGTAATAGATAACAAACCAATTAACCAAGTGCATAAATGCAAAACCCTTGGAGTAAAAGTTGATCAGAAGGTTAAGGTGGATGGATATTCCGAGTGAAATATTATATACAATATTTTAGACCTGCACGAACGGGAACGGTTGCAAAAAATATGCAACTCTAAGTCCTCCGACAGGAATTGAATCTGCGGCCCTGCGATTCCGGTGCAGCGCTCTGACCCCTGAGCTACAGAGTCCAGTTGCCAAGCGTTAACCCCAAGTTCATGTATATATATAGATGCGGGTACTGCGGGTTGTGATAAGGTAAATTACAACATGTTTTTTTCTGCATCTCACTCGGTTGAAATTGATGTAAAAGGTTAAGGTGGATGGATATTCCGAGTGAAATATTATATACAATATTTTAGACCTGAAATATTGTTGGTTGCGGTTGCGGTTGCGAAAAATATGCAACTCTAAGTCCTCCGTCAGGAAGGATATATATATATATATATATATATATATATATATACGTGAACTTGTGGTTAACGCTTGCATATTTTTCGCAACCGTTCCCGTTCAGGTCTAAAATATTGTATATAATATTTCACTCGGAATATCCATCCACCTTAACCTTTTACATCAATTTCAAACGAGTGAGATGCAGAAAAAAACATCTTGTAATTTACCTTATCACAACCCGCAGTACCCGCATCTATATATATACTTGGCAACTGGACTCTGTAGCTCAATGGTCAGAGCGCTGCACCGGAATCGCAGGGCCACTGATTCAATTCCTATCGGAGGACTTAGAGTTGCATATTTTTCGCAACCGTTCCCGTTCAGGTCTAAAATATTGTATATAATATTTCACTCGGAATATCCATCCACCTTAACCTTCTACATCAATTTCAACCGAGTGAGGTGCAGCAAAAAACATCTTGTAAAAGTTGATCAGCATCTTTCTGAGAAGTGTAAAGGCCCGATCAAACGAGAACGCAAGTCATCGCAAGTTTTTACTTGCGCTTGCTTGTGCCTCGTTTGACCACCAACTTGCGATGACTTGCGATGACTTGCGATGACTTGCGTTAGCTTGCGAATGATTTGAACTGGTTCAAACTTCATCGCAAGTTTTTGTAAACTTGCGAGCACTTGCGACACGTTTGAACACCAAGCGCAAGTTCAAGCAAGTTTTTCGTGACCAGTTGTCATGCCGGTAACATAAAGCTAGGCTAGTCCCTAGTCCTCTGTGCTCGCCCTCTATTTATCTCTGTGATTGTTAAAAAAGCGGGAAACGCCGAAGTCAAATACCGTTCGTTCCAAATGGCTTAAAAAAACACCGAAAAAATGGAAAAAAGTCGACGAAAATGTTTCCAATAAGAGTGAGAACATGAAAGAAAACACACGGGCTAAATCGCCCAAAATTTCTTGCGTATCGTTTGATCGGTCGCGTGGCAAGTCAACGCAAGTCAAAACAAGTTTACTTGCGATGACCTGCGTTCTCGTTTGATCGGGTCTTAATACTAAAAACATTTGTACGAATATCACTGCTGGAATATATCAGCGCTGCGTCGTCATAGGGACTTTGCCGACAAAGATACCATACTTTCAGTATATAATTCTACCGTTCGACCGTAATTCAGCCAATTATTGCTGGGAAATATGGGATGTTTTGGGGGAAACGCAATCGAAAAGACTCCGAAAACTCCACAACAGATTTGCACGAATTATAATGAATATGAACAATGATACAGATCACTCGATTGCCTTACGCGCTTTAGGCTGGGGGCCTCTTAAAACAGAAAGAAAAAAAGTAAAAGTAAAACTAATGTTTAAGCTACTAAATGGGATGGGACCCAAATCACTAACTGATCTTTTCACGTATAAAAATAAGATAACAAACTGTGAACTTTACAACATATCATGTTCCCTCTGTTTACCACAACCTCGCACAAATACTGTAGCATGAAAAAACGTTTTATGTATGACGGGGCGTCGGTATGTAACTCGCTGCCAAAAGAAATAAGTTGAAACAAATCTCTCCCTTGTTTTAGGAATAAAATTGCCACTCACACCTTCTATGGAAATGAACATTGCATATTTTGTAAATAGATAGTATGTAGGTTTAAGTCTTAGTAAAAAAATAGCTTTCTAGTATCTAATAGTTATTTTTATTGTTTATATTCTTGTGCACGCCCCTTGTGGAAAACGGTTTAGGTTGACATGGTCAGCGTTTTTAAATAAAGCTATTACTTCTCTGCTACTACTACAATATTTCTTATTCAAAAGTTGTTATGACTACCTTTTAAATAAGGCTCCTTGTCAAAGAAAACTTGTCAAATTTTTGTTGTACACATGAGAAAATAAAACTTCATTGCTTGTCAAGGAAAACTTGCTCGTTTGTACGGGGCTTAAATGAATGAATAATGAAATATCTAATTTATAAATGCCTAAACTATTTTTGATTGTGTGATATTTAGCTTGTTAAGTTTGATCAAAGAAAAGGCCATGTTTAACACTTGCACGACAATATAAAAAATACGAAACTATACTGCTGTTAAAGGTGGTTTACTCAATATTTGTAATTACTGACCCTCATCAAAACCTATTGTTTTCTCGATGCATTATATCGTTGAATATTGAGGGCAAATCATTCTTCAGAAAAGCGGGGATTGTCTTTTTTTGTCACAAGAAAAATTACCAAGGGTACATATTTACGGGCTTAAATGGCAAACGGTAATAGTATTAATAATTATTAAGAATAATGCAGCCAGCCAACGGCATTATTTAAATTAATGCAGTGTGCTATTTACATGGTAGTTGCCTCAGCAATTGTAATTTCAGGCGAAAATATGTCTTTCCCTTAACTACGAGGTGCGGGAAACACCTAGAGAAGAAAGGAAATATATCTACATTCACGTAACATAACTAGAGATACATGCGTGCAGCAACCATCACATTTTGCACGCAATCAATTTACAGAAGACAATTGAAGAAAAAATAGATTAATACAAAAATCCAAATATCCGATACTTCAAAATATATTTATATTCTTCGGACTTCGTTCTATGTTGTATACTCTGTTTGCGCGGCGCTCTTACACTTACAAGGTTAGTGGAAAATTTTACATATTTTATACGAATTTTACAAGTTTTAAAGACGGATAAAGCATCAGTAAATGCCGAAAGATTTACATCTTTGTGTTTAAAGCTCAAAACACGTTTTTAAAATTCGGTTGTGTTGTGCCCTGGTGCAAAATAACCAAGTATAAACAAAATCGCAATCTAAGACTTCCCAAACTTTGGCAGGATGTAAATTATTCAATTTGCTGCCTTTACTTTAAAGAAACTTTAAAAACGATTCATTTCTTCCTCAAAAGAAGCTTTCAAAGCATCAAAAACGACGTGTAGAATATGATTATTTCACATTGTCCATGCACCTCTCACTTTCAGCGATAAATACAAGTTGCTGCATGTTAAGCTCAAATATACTTATAACACAAACAAAAGTGATAACTTACTGCTATTTTCGAAAGCTTTAAACTCAAAATGACGATCTGTAGCTCTAACTCGTAAAAATAAGCATTTTTCAACGTTCGAATAGTTTTTGTCCCATTGTTAGGAAATTTGACAACACGTGCTATAAAGTAATTTACGTGGTGCGTGGAATTGCGTCAGCGTGGGGACAAAAGCATAAAAATTTCCGTCTCGAATTCCACATCTGTTCACATTTAATCTGTGCTTTTTGAGATCAATGAGATGACCACCCATTACCCATGAACGATGAAACATAGCCATGCGTCCGCGATAATTGATGGATTTTCCACTCCCTGGATTTTCTTTCCCCCGGGTGTAAATAGCAAAAATAGCCCAGAGGAATTAGTACCCTCGCCCCGGGCTAACGGTAGCGCGCCGTTGGCTTGAGGACTACAGAACAATCAGGGGCCGGTTGTATAAAACTCTTAACTACTTTTTAACTACCCGTTTTGTAGTTAAATGGTCGTTAACTTTAACCACGTAGTTAAGTCGGTTAAAGTTAACTATGCTCTAGGGTGTCGTTAACCTCCCAAAACGTAGTTAACTATGCCGTTTTCTAGGAGTGATGAACTTTAATCAGTAAGCCATAATACTAAAAGAAACGCTTATACTACATAAAGTTTCTCAAACATCCGCTGACATAAAGTAAATATGGCGTTTCAGAATTATTGTTTTTTAGTCATTTTGATGGGGAAAACAGAGCTTCCACTCGGAAGGAAATTTCCTTCCAAAAGGATATTTTGGCATTTGGAAGGAAAAATAAGAGGAAATGAGATTTGGAAGGAAATTGGAAGGAAATTTGGCCATTTCGAAGGAAAAGGGAAGGAAATTTTACAATTTAAACTTTTTCAGTAATTTCTAGTAATTTAATAATGGTTAAACACTTTATTATGAACTTTTGAGTTAAAAAACATGTATAAAAATAATACATCGAATATTTACATAACCATCAAGGATGAATGGGGGTAATTTGGGACTTAACAGGTCTTCAGTGGGTGAGTAGAGTACTTGTACATAAATAACGCGGGCTCAATTTTTTTCGCGGGTTTTTATAAACTAAAAACAAACAGTCGAAAAAAGGGAAACTGTAATTTCTAAACCAAAAAAAAGTAATTTGTAAATTATGATGGCTTATATTGAGTCAACTTCTGAGTCAAGCTCATCAGAAGATGAAGCTTCAAGTAGTTGTCAACTGCAAACGGGTAGAAAGCGTGCAGGACAAGTGCCTGGTCCAAAAGCAGCTGCGAAAAGAGCAAAAAATACTGCAGTACACCTTCAATTTACATCGGGAGTACAGTACAATACAAAATTTATTATACTATTTTAAAAAAAATTGGAAGGAAAAATGGAAGGAAATTTAGGATTTTGGGAAGGAAATTCTGCGAAAAAAAAGGACAAAAACGAGAAATTTTACTTTGCCAAAGTGGAAGCACTGGGGGAAAACAGTGAGCTCCATATATATATCTGGAGTAAGAACTTCTAATGTTCGGCCAATAGGCCAAGTGAAGCCAAAGATGGCGGCAATTGACGTCCAAACTCATGAAGGTCATAAACAGTTTTCATACCATTTTTCTAGCTAATTCCAGTTTATACTAACAGATCGCATCGCTAATCAAGTTATTAGTTCATAAAATCATGATGTTATTGTTTACATCGGAGTAAAAACATGAAATTTCGGCACACTCCTTGCCGGCTTGTGCAAACCGCGCGGTCGAAAACAATAGAAAGGGATTGGCACTGGACGTCAATTTCCGCCATCTTTGGCTTCACTTTTTGGACATAAGTTCTCACTCCAGATATATATATATAGAGCTCACTGGGGGAAAATGACAAAATTTTACCGAGGTTTCGTTCCCAAAGTTTGTTTGGATTGACAAAATATATGGCTATCGCTTGACGGGCTTCAAAGGGATGTTGCGTGGAGAAATTTTCAGTTTTATTCGCGGTAATGTGAGTGGATATAAGTGACAATACTAGTGAAAACATTTTATCACTGGCAGAGCCGCAGAGGTCTTGGCAGATTCAATATAGGACTTTCCTTTGTGATGAAAGACTGTCTGGTATCAGAACCTGTGTTGTGGGAAATCCTATTCCATATAGATAGAAAATGCAAAGCGGTTACATATACATTCATCAACAGATGAACAGAACAACAACAACAACATGGAACATTCAACAGTATAATTAGCCTTATATTTCAATCAATTCTAGCATTGCCCCATCCCCCTGGACATTTGCAAACTTTTGTTGTGCAGGGACCAGGCATTAGTACTTGCAAAAGTTCCCCCTGGGCCGGGCATTTGTTCACCGGCAGGGCATTTGTCTCTCTATCCGGAAATTATTGTGGTTTCTGCAGCAGCTGAAGTGAACATGTGCACTTCCATGAATATGGATGGAAGTATTTGTGTCATACACATAAAAAATAGAACTTGTGAAGCAAAACTTGCTCATCTTTATTTAATTAAGAATGTAAAACTCATATCCTGATATTCTACAAATCTATGTGTTGGTGTGCCCCGGGGGTGGCAGTTAGCATAATTTCTTTGCCCCGGGGTGGGGCATTGTTTCTCTTTTCCTGCCTAGCCCCAGGGAATTGTACACTTAGAGCAAAAATAAGTGCAAATGCCCAGGGGGGGAGCAAATGCCCAGGGGGGAGCAAATGCCCAGGGGGGATGGCAATGCTAGAATTAACTGATGTATTATCTAGATCTTAGACTTGCTACTTTAATATGGATATTACACTACTGCCGTAAATATAAACTGTGAACCTGTTTAAAATGTAATACTGCTTGTAGTAACTCTCCTGTTGTTCTTAGTACTTGTATTGTTCTCTAAATTTAATTGTATATTTATATAGTGTATACTGTTGTGGTGACCCTGACACTCCTTTATGTGGCAAAGTTAAATAAAAAAAATATTCCTTGGATTTTGTAGCATGTTCACCTAGTCAGCTACCCTGGGGTTTCCCATCAAAGACAATGATAGGTGCATATTTATATCTACATTCTGTTTGGTGAGAATGAGTTCGTTCCTTTAATAATATACAAATTAGAATTTTGAAGTTAGCTCTTTCAACCAGAGTCACAAATCATCAGAATCTGCAAGTTCTTCTTCCTCATCAGAATGAGTCATATCATAATCCTCCTCATCTTCATTAACTCCTGCTTTATTCTGGCAATCACAACATGTACATGTA
The DNA here is from genome assembly GCA_016169945.1 of Trachythela sp. YZ-2020. Taxonomy (NCBI): domain Eukaryota; kingdom Metazoa; phylum Cnidaria; class Anthozoa; order Malacalcyonacea; family Clavulariidae; genus Trachythela; species Trachythela sp. YZ-2020. The sequence continues at coordinate 4,082,356 of JADLSH010000358.1, forward strand.
CCCTGTCTTACTCTTGCACTCATCACACTCAAGCAAGGATATGATAGCCTGTGTTACAGTCCACTTTACACACACAATGGTGTAGTGGACTGGAACACAGGCTAGGATATGATAGATAGACTGTAGATATGCTCCTTTTAAATCAGAAAATGTTCAGATGATGTCTCACCCCAACCTCTGACAGCCTTTTCCAACATATCAACAGATCAAATTTTCAAGCAGCATCATGGTCTCAGTGTTGGTGCTGGCTAGACACTCTCCAATCAAGAGCTGGAGATTGTCTGGATGGCATGTCCCCCCCCCTGTGCTCCACAATCTTTGCTTGAGTGCAAGTGTAAGACAACCTCTGCATGTGGGCCCTATAACAAATATTATATAAATATACAATTACATTAAATTAAAATAAGAGAACAATACAAGTGTTAAGAACAACGAGAGCACGCTACGCAGGCTAGACCACGAGCAGTAACACATTTTAAACAGATCAATTTCCAAGTCCAGGGAATTTCAGGTTCATAGTTTATATTTATGGTAGTAGTGTAATATACATAAAAATCTGGATAAGGCTAAGGTATGAGTTAATCAGGAAGAATGTTCCATGTTGTTGTTGTTCTCTTGATGAATGTATGTCACCATTTTGCATCTGTCTGTACGGAACAGTATTTACCACAACACAGGTTCTGATACCAGACAGTTTTCATCACAAAGAAAAGTTATATATTGAATCTGCCAAGACCTCTGCCAGTATAAAATAAACAATTAAACACAGTTTCCACTAGTATTGTCACTTATATTCCCTCACATTACCGCGAATAAAACTGAAAATTTCTCCACGCAACATCCCTTTGAAGCCCGTCAAGCGATAGCCATATATTTTGTCAATCCAAACAACTTTGGGAACAAAACCTCGGTAAAATTTTGTCATTTTCCCCATCAAAATGACTAAAAAACAATAATTCTGAAACGCCATATTTACTTTATGTCAGCGGATGTTTGAGAAACTTCATGTAAAAATCAATGTGGAACCACGAAAACACTATATATAGTGCATATTACACCAAGTACCCTGAAAAAAATGGCGGCGATCGATTGCGAAATATGTTGATTTCTTGAATTTTCGAAGAAGAAATACTCGAAAACTGCAGGTTTCTAGAAGTGCAAACAAGCGGATTTGGACTTTGTATGATTAATCCTAATTATTTATCTTGTTTTAAAGTAGTGCCCGAACCCGCGCAACGAAACTGAACGATAACGTGCCACAGAATACGGCCTATACCGAGGGTTTCCAATCGTCACCTTCCCTAGAAAGGTTTCTCTGATACTCGTAACCTTTTAAAACGCTATAATGTTGGTCTTTTCGGCGAAAACGGAATATATATTTTTTGCATAGGATGATTTATCGATGACGAGAGGCAACACATAACAAAGAAAAACAATGTCGTTTTTACCAAAGAACTGCAGTTTGACTTTCATGGTAAATGCAACTTTTTCGTAGACTTTATTGGCCTTTTCATTCTGTCCTGTTTTCTTGCATATTTTTGGTAAAATATGAGTCCGCAGTCGTGTTCAAAATGCTTGTCAGCGGTTGCTAATCAATGCTTACTTTGTGTTATTTTATGGTTAAGCACCCCAAGCGCAGTTAACTGTGTGATTAGTTAACTACCCGACTAACTACGCTTTTTGCAACGCAGTTAAGTCATGTAGTTAACTAATTATAGTTAAGGACTTAACTACGGTAGTTAACGCTAACTATAGTTAATTTTAACTGCATTTTTATACAACCGGCCCCAGGAGTTAAATACACAATCAAGAGTTGTTCACTAACCAGGCTTCATAGGCGCAGAATCAACTGTCCATTGACTACATTAGCTACAGTAACACACTGTTCACAGACAGTGGCGCCGGCAGGGGCGAGGGGGCGGCCGCCCCCCAATATCGTCCAAATCTGGTGACAAAGGGGGGGGGAGAGGTGACGGGGTGTATAGAGAATGAACTGTGCTGCGTAAGTGCCTCCAAAACGCAAAATGAAAGTGCTGCGTAACTCTCCAAGTGCCTCCAAAATGCAGGAAATGCCATTTTAGACACCCAAAATTCAAAATTTTCCCGGGGGAACATGCCCCCGGACCTCCATAGAATTTGTTTGCCCCCCAAAAATAAATCCTGGCGGCGCCACTGTTCACAGACCGGCGGGATATAAATAGGTATGTTCTCCATTGTGATTCAACAATGCATATCACAATAATGAAGTTTTCTTGGAAGCTTTAAAAAGCTTTTTCCTGCTTGAGAAACGTAAACAAGGCAAGGGATCAAAACTTAATATACTGGCGGAGGTATTCAATCTCCGAGTGCCCTCTGTTCACATATCCGATTTGCTCTCACAGGAATTAAACTAGAAATGTTAACTCGCAATTTGAAGTCATATTTGCTGACAAGTCTGGCGGGGGCTTTTGCGTATTTTTTCTCTTCTCTTTTTTCACTCGCGCGCCTATAAAATCCTCGGCGGAGGAAAGAGGACGAGATCAGACGAAGTGTCATGTAATATAGCTATATTTTGTGACCTATGAAGGTCTTAAAAGATACAAGCGCTTAAATTTTGGCAACCAATAGCGCGCTGCTGAGATTTTCCAAAAAGTCATTCAGACCCCATTTCATGATCTTGAAGGTTGTGTCAACATAAGGCCGAGTGATATACTATTTTTTGCCAAAACACAACACATTTGCATCTAAGCGTGTCAATGAAAAGGAATAAGATTCACCCGTGAGAAATGTGAGTTAGACAAGCAAAGCATCACGTTTTATGGTCATGTTCTCTACTTGTCCTAAAAAGGTTAAAGTAGTAAAATCTCTGAAATCCCCAACAAATATCTCTGAACTTCGCATAGCTATTGAAGGATGGTAACGTATTGCGGCAGAATTATCATTGATCTTGCAACATTGTCCCGCCCATTACGTAAACTTACAAACAAAGTTATAAAATTTGAATGGAAAAAATTAGAAACAGAAGAACGTGTTCGATACATAACAAGAAATATTGAGCGAGAAAACTACCTTATCATACTTCGATTCTTTGAAAGATACTAGATGCTCCCCATGCAACTGGCCTAGCAGCAATACTAATACAAAATACTCCCAACAAAAATGACGAAGCTGTTGTTGCATATGGCAGTCGTGCTCTCACAGAAGTATGAGAGCAAATATATACCAGTCAGAACGTGAAGATTTGGCTGCTGTTTTTCAATGCGAACATTTTCGTCTATTTTATATGAAATTCATTTTACGATGTATGCAGACCATAAACCATTAGTGTAAGTTTTCGAGAATCCAAATATACATTGCCCTGCACGACTAGAACGCTGGCTCTTACGTTTACAACCATACGATTTCCTAATCCGATGTCGCCCGGGGCACGATAACCAACAGATTATGTGTCAAGTCAACCGTTGAATGATAAAACTCAGTTAAACCTACATTCAGTTTATTGCAGATCGAATCATCAACCCCCAAAAGAAATAAAAATTACAACGGAAAACGACCCTAAACTGATTGAAGCACTCTGGAAATATAGAAAATCTTATGGCACATGTTATAGTCGATTGGAGAAACAATGTTGTACTGATTCATGGACGCTTCCAATATCTGGTAACAAAAGTTATATGAAGAAAACTGATACACCTCACCTAATTCCATGTTTGAGCAAGATCTTCACCACATTTGGATTATCAATAGAAGTGATTTTAACAATGGCCCCCCGTTTAAGAGCAGATAAATATTAATTTAATAGAAATTCTGTTCATGGATGAAAATGACATTTAACCCAAAACACTCCATTATGGCCACAAGCAAATAGAAGGAAAACATTCATGAAACCATTAACGAAGGCCATCCGTACGGCTGGAGCCGTACAATGCAAGATTTTCTGTTAAATTACAGGCTACTCAACATACCACAACTGAAGGTGCACCGGCTACACTAACGTTCGGTAGGATTTCCCGCACAAAATGACCTCAGATTGATACTAAAACTGATAAAAACGTCCTTGATCAATCTGTCCAACAACACGATAAACAACAACGGCAACGCATGAAAGAATACGCGGGTCAACGGAGACTATATATACAGTAGTAAAACAACAAAAACATAATATGCTTACGCCAAATTTTGATCCAAAACCACTTATAGAGTCGTCAAAGTATAGGGACAATGATTACCGCAGACAGACCAGGACTCACTATCACTAGAAACTAATCATTTTAGTCAAACTTATTATAACATATGGGGTGCAGTCTGAGGATGAGATAGAAGATATTGATCAAGATGAAGAACAACATGATAATGGAGACAATAGAGTTAGTAACAGTCAGAACAGAGATCAACAACCAACTGTAGAACGACAATATCCACGGAAGGCCGAACTATTATCGTTAAACCTTATTGTAAATAGAAGAAAATGAAAGTGACAATCGTATAACTTCCTGGGCAATATAACGAATTGTCCTGCCATTCATATTATGTTTTATTTGAATACTAACTTAGAACTGATAATAGTAGATGAATAACAATTAACTTAAAACTCTGAGGAAAGGAGTGATACAATGTCTAGCATAATTGACATAAATTGTGATAGATTAGGACCACGAGATGGAAAAAACATGGCGATATAGAGTACATAAGTTGTGTAAGTAATCTCTCAATAAAATATCAAATATCCATGTCTTAAACATCATTAAAGTATTGTACTTTACAATGCATATATATACAGCGTTAATATCATTTAATACTTCTTTATACCCAACACTGCAGCATAGCAAAGTGATTATCTATTAAATAGAATCATTGTCCCACAATAAATCTTGGCTTTCAGTTAGTTTTATACACATTATGAACACTTAAGAAAACACCCTAACTTACCACAAATGTCTCGGTTCTGACGTCATAAAGTGCACCAATCATTGCAGCCCTTCCGAGTGCAGCCCTGTTGATCACTGACTGGATCATTGTGACCAGACTTTTAGACAACTTTTTACTCAGATATGAAGCGTGCGTCACCTAACAAAACAATGATACACGATGGATAAATAAAACACACATTGTCACAAAAACATTTGCACTAGTTTTTCGATGTTTACTACAGTAGTTTGCCCACACGTAGATGAATGCGCATTAAATCAGCGCCACTGAACTAAACTGCATGGTGCCTCTAAACTTACTATGATTCAAATATACGCATTGTGAACAATTTTTCCTGTCATTAAGTAAATATTATTGATATTGGAATTCATATCCATTCCTGGCATACAATACTGAGAATACTCTGGCATCCGGGATCTTGGCAGCAATTTCTTCCACTGTGAGGATAGGGTAATTAGTCGTTTTAAAGCTTTATTCAAGTCGGAAGGGTTTAGACAAATTCGGATCTTCTCACTTACCATCTTTTTCCATTTTTTTAACTTGTTTGTGATGGCAAAGTGCGGCAGGTTGTCTTCTTGGGCCATGAATGTACTTTTGGGCGAATTTTGATTAAATATGTTCCTGCACTCATATATATAAATATATACGTGTAGGTTTAGGTCTACGAAACGCAAAGAGTGCTCGACAACATATAGTTAGAGCAAATTATAGATTTTCGCTTACCTCAAAACTTGTCTGCAACAGGCTGTTTCATCTGTAAAAGAATCATCAGGCAGTTTACAAGTATCGAAAGAAATGACCGCTTATATACTTCATGCCGGAGCGTGCGGGTGTATGTGGGAGACAATGTGTGCATGCATGGCTTTGTTTGCGTTGTTTACGCGAAATTTATTTCGATGACGACACCGTGAAATTATTTCAGCTCTTTTGTTGAGTAAACAATTCTTGTTTTTTTCTTTCAAAATACAAAACTCCCGTGTACGAAATAGAATGTTTTAAAATTTGCCAATTAATACTGAAATCCTTATTGCTTTCTTTCAATGTCCAAATATATTTCGAAAGTTCCGTGTCATTTGCATGCTTTTTATGCTGAAAGACTGCAACCACATTCAAAGAGCGATTGGCCAACCACACTAAATCTTTTCAGCATAAAAAGCATGCAAATGACACGGAACTTTCGAAATATATTTGGACATTGAAAGAAAGCAATAAGGATTTCAGTATTAATTGGCAAATTTTAAAACATTCTATTTCGTACACGGGAGGATCAAAACGATGCAATTTATGTTTAGAAGAAAAAAAAAATTATTTTGAAAGAAAAAAACAAGAATTGTTTACTCAACAAAAGAGCTGAAATAATTTCACGGTGTCGTCATCGAAATAAATTTCGCGTAAACAACGCAAACAAAGCCAGGCATGCACACATTGTCTCCCACATACACCCCCACGCTCTGGCAGGAAGTATATAAGCGGTCATTTCTTTCGATACTTGTAAACTGCCTGATGATTCTTTTACAGATGAAACAGCCTGTTGCAGACAAGTTTTGAGGTAAGCGAAAATCTATATATATATATATATATATATAATATGTTATAATTTATTCATAAAATTAAGCCGTCGCTACACGGTGTTTCACGCCTAACTCTATAAGCGAGGCGATCTTCAGGCGGCTGAATTCAGTTCATTGTTTGCTTGCGTCATATTCCCAACCGTTCTTTGGCGCGTACGCGTATGCGTTTTTTGCAAGCGCTTATTTCCTTGCGCGCGCTTAAAATTACCCGCATTATATTTGTTTCTGTGGCAGCACTTTGAAAAAAGTTCAGTTCGCTTGTTTAAAGTTTTGATTTTGTCTGCGCGAATTATACATAACTTTTCTGTAAGACACAGATCACAACGCCGTGCTGCTGGGGTTCGTGGATTGGCTCGCTTTAAAATAGACCACTGGATGTTGATTGGTTTTTGGTTGGCCTTTAACTTCCACACGTATTTTGAAAGTTCTGTTTCTTTAGCGTATCGTTCGTTGTTAATTGATTTATTGTGGTTTCTGTAACGTTGTTGAGCAAGATCGTCAACAGGAATTCGGTGAAAGTAAGCTATTCGTGCATGGGAAATGTTAAAACCGCAATCTCCGCACATAACCACCATCTATTAAACTCCTCAAGTGCAACTGATGAAATCGAAAACAACAACAACAACACTGACACTGACAACATCAACTGCAACTGTCGAGTTAAAAGCGAGTGTCCGTTGCGTGGGAATTGTATGACAAAGAACGTCATATACAAAGCTGAAGTCACGACCAACAACGACGAAGACGCGAAAGATTACATCGGAATGACAGCTACGACATTTAAAGAACGTTACATGGGCGTAGCTTTACATTGTTTATATTTATACTATTTTTTTCGTTTTTAACATAAAATTTAAGCTAGATTAAAATTTTGACATCGTCTACTGAGTAACTGACTAAGTTTAATATAATCCAAGCATATTTGGGGGGGTGGAATTTTTTATTTTTCAAATGTTTTTCACTCCTTTTCATAAACAAATATTTTCAAAAAAATAACTCTTTGGACCACGGTCAAATATCGTAAAAAGCTGCCCGCTCACGCAGCCAATCAGATTGCAGCAAATCAAAAAATATCAATAGCTATATACACAAATAAAAAAATAAATTTGGATATTTGCACACGTGAACTGAAAATATGTTAAAGCACTGTGACCTCTAAGGTGTTTTGAAGATTTACCTCGGATTTCTTGGTGATGTAGCTGGTACGTTAATTTGAAAAATTACCTGACTAATATTGTGGTGTGTCAGTTGTCCTATATTTTGAGTGTATTTTGAAGAAATATATTCCCCGGTTATGTTAAAACAACCTTGTTTATCAAGTTTCAAGACAGTGTTAGCACTGCCTGTTCACTCCTTCGAACTTGCAAATCCCGTTTTCCAAAGTTATAAAGCCAATACGACTGGAATTTTAGCTCAAAATGTCTCTCGTGTGCTTCTACCTTTGTGATAAGAAAATTGGCCCGATCAGAAACGTGTGAAAGAAAAAAAACCGCGGAAACGATGTTTCTGTAATATAAATCTATAGTAACATGGGGTTTTTGCCATGGATTTATTAGAAGATGCGTTATCCAGTCTATATCCAGTTTAGTGGTATACTGAATGTATATGCCTCCAATTGTTTCCTTCGAAGGGGAAACGAAAAACAGAATTTTTTTTCTTTAAAACTAGACCTATAGTTATTAACTATTGCCTCGTCTGAGTGCAAAGTATATGAAACGGTAACATCGAAAATAGTTAAAGATAACTAAAGATGTATGAGTGCAGTGTACGATGCCGCTGCAGCCTAGACCCAGGCTCTCTTTCTCTCTCTTTGTTGTTTAAAATTGTTTGTTTCTGGCGTACATGCATGTACATAAAACCGTGGCGAGAGAGAGTCTAGTGGATTTCCCCTCGGTAAAATGGGCCCCGTAAGTATCAAAAATAGGCGCCGGAAGTATGTGGCCGAACATCAAACAGGAGAGATGCCAAGATCAAAACGATAAAAATAATATTGTGTATTGAATTTAAATATTTGCTGAAGAACATGGTACGCAAGTCAGAGAAATATTTTGGAAAAAAAGAATTGGTCAAAACAAGCAAAAATTGGTTATTTTGACCAATTATTTTCTGTTAATTTAACCAATTATTTTTTAGTTAAAACGACCATTTTTAACTAGTTGTCTCAGATGCATCCAAAGGACCAATTTGGCTTTACAGTGCAACGATTGTAAATATTTACTAAATTGTAGATGTATTAATTACTAATTAGCTTACTTTAATTAATGTTTTTCTTGCATGTAAATAATAGTAATGTCACTCTGTTATGTTTGTAAATATTGTTATATTGTGAGGGCCGTATGTTATAGATAACTATATTATGGTTAATACGTTTTTCTCTTGAAATAAAGTTTTAATACCACTATTACTACTACCGGACTTATAAAATAAATTTCTCCCACCCAAACCCTTCACCTAACCCTAACCCTAACAATCAATGTCTAAAAAGCAATTTTGGGGTGAAAACAATTCGCAGAAAAATAGTTTAAAGCAAAAAAATTGTAAGCGAAACAAAAAAGTTTTTGTCTGGATTTCAACCGCCATGCACTCTCCAAATCCGTAGGAGCCGCACGCTCTAAATAACTGCGCTACCGGCTGGCTCGTTGAACGCAATCACAAAAAGCATTATACATAATGCTAAATATACGGACAGTCTAGTAATTCAAAGAACGATATATATTGGGCAATAAACGCTCGCCGCATTGCTGTCCGCCCTTGCTGCCAGTCAAGATTGACAACAAAATACATTGCAAAATACAGACAAATAAAGTCCCTAAGACAAGATAAATGAACATTTTTAAGAGGATTATTTTTCAATGACAATGGCAACGGCTAAATTTAAGAAAGCAAGCACAGTCAAATAACCGCCAAAAATGAGGAATTTCGGATATTTTTCAGATTAGCCAGACGAGTAAGTGTATATAACTAAAAGGCTTCAACATGCATATCACAGCATTTTGTTCCTTGAATAAGATTATTGTGACTGCTGCGTTCTTATTGTTTTTACAGTCGAAAAGAGAGAAATTTCGAGCCTTTGTTTGTCTATAGGTATATTAATAGTAATTAAAACCTGCAAGTCCTCTGCTTTCTAATTTATGATTCCAAAAAATGTAAAGCTACAATAAATATACTATGTAGAAATCTTGTGTCTATTATTCGACTTGCCTATTATATCTTGGAATATCCCGAATTCAATATGCCATTTACTCCGACCAACATTAGTAGTGAACCTGAAAATTCGTAGCGCACAGCTGCTTCATTTTTGGCTTCTTGATATAATTAAACAAGCGTTTCGCGATACTGCGATATATATATATTGGCTAAATGCTTTGGCTTTAACCGCAATCTGTGCCGCAATTCAACCACCTGTTTCAAACTTTCACGGCAACATGTGTTAGAACTGTTAAATGACTACATCTGTATATACAAGTCATGGCTGCTGTATATCACTTTGATCTGAGTCAAATTATTTGAACGGATAGTGCATATTCCCGGCTTGTATGTTGCACGAGGTGACTATATTAATCATATATAAATAATGCAACTTAATTAATCGGTTAAGGCATATTTATGCCCGTTGCTACGCAACTCACATTTGCGGGTACCCCACAAGGCTAGTTACCACTGTTATGAAAATGTAAGCACAAAACGGTTACCAAGCATTTATGCAAGCGATTTGGCATAAACAGTTGTTAGCATGCAGATTTATGAGGTCCACATCCAGGATACGGGCTGTATAATTATGTTAATATGTCATGCACCTGAAAATTCGTAGCGCACAGCTGCTTCATTTTTGGCTTCTTGATATAATTAAACAAGCGTTTCGCGATACTGCGATATATATATATTGGCTAAATGCTTTGGCTTTAACCGCAATCTGTGCCGCAATTCAACCACCTGTTTCAAACTTTCACGGCAACATGTGTTAGAACTGTTAAATGACTACATCTGTATATACAAGTCATGGCTGCTGTATATCACTTTGATCTGAGTCAAATTATTTGAACGGATAGTGCATATTCCCGGCTTGTATGTTGCACGAGGTGACTATATTAATCATATATAAATAATGCAACTTAATTAATCGGTTAAGGCATATTTATGCCCGTTGCTACGCAACTCACATTTGCGGGTACCCCACAAGGCTAGTTACCACTGTTATGAAAATGTAAGCACAAACACCTCTATATTGTTGAACTCACCGTAGGATTTGAATCAAACCTCTCAAACAACGTTAAACGCAAGAAAGCAAAATACAAAGACCTGATAAGAGAACAAAATAGAAACTTTTCAACTGTGAAATTTGTAAATCTGTCTATCAGCTCACTCGGTGTGTATGACAAAGAATGCCATACCTTCATTGAAATGACAGAATGCCTTTCATACTTCACTAAAACTCTCGCTGCAATTCATCCAAATAAATTGTTCAATATTCCCAGCTGGATTCCTGTGTTATCTGACCCTGAAGTTCAATTTGACCTCGACCCTCCATCGTATCAACAAGTCACAATTATAATCCGTAAAATGAAGGCATCTGGTTCTCCAAGCCCCCTTGATCAGCTCTCTATTATATGTTTTAAACGCTGTCCTTTCCTTAGAACTTACTTAACTGGCCTTATACGTGCTGTTTGGTTATCCGGAACAATTCCCTCAGAATGGAAAAAAGCTTGTACGATACTCATTCATAAAAAAGGCGATAATAATGTCCCATCAAATTTCCGACCCATCACACTGGAGAGCATACCATTGAAAGTATTTACTTCTTGTCTACGTAACGCAATGTACTCCTTCCTAACCGCTAATAACTTTACAGAACATAATATACAAAAAGGATTCACACCTAACCTGTCTGGTACTCTAGAACACACTGCGCAAATGGCTAACATTATTAATAAAGCACGGATCAAACAACGCTCTGTTGTCATCACTCTACTTGACCTCAAGAATGCTTTTGGCGAAGTTCATCACAATCTAATCACATCCGTACTTGACTACCATCATATCCCGGAACACATTATATTTATTATTAACAGCTTATATACTGATTTTAAAACTTCAATAATTACATCTGAATTCCGTACCCCCTTCATATCAGTTGGTCGTGGCGTGCTGCAAGGTGATTGTCTTAGTCCTCTTCTGTTCAATATGTGTTTTAACACCTTTATCCAACATATAAAGGCTGAAAAATATCGTCAATTTGGATTCTCCTTCCAGTTTCTCAATCCCATCCACTGGTTTCAATTTGCTGATGACGCTGCCGTAATAAGTAGTCAAGAATCGGAAAATCAAATCTTCTGAACCGATTCTCTATTTGGTGTCAATGGTCCAACATGATAATTCGGGTTGATAAATGTAGTACCTTTGGCGTCAAAAAAGCTCTGACAAAATCAATCCAATATCTACCAAAACTCCTCATTAGTAACAAACTAATTCCAGCGATCAATATTGGTGATAGTTTTCAATATTTGGGAAGATACTTTAATTTCAACTTGTCTGATGAACAACATAAGTCTGAACTAACCTCTCTCGTCGACGAACTAATGACTGATATTGATTCTAAACCACTTCATCCAAAAAATAAAATACTCCTTTATAGTCGTTATGTTTTATCTAAATTATCCTGGCATTTTACTGTTACTAGTCTGTCGAAAACTTGGGTAACCGAAAATATTGATTCTGAAGTGAACCGGCAGTTATATTCGTAAATGGCTTGAAATACCCATATCTGGAACACTTAGCACTGTATTTCTAACCCGAAAGAAATTTGGCCTCAATATTTGTCCTCCGTCCATCAAATTCATCCAATGTCAAAACGTTCTCCGCACAGCTCTTAAAACATCTCCAAACCACGAAATCAATCAACTTTGGAAGTCAACTAGCAACAACAAAAATATTCAGTATGATGTCTATATAACTCCACCAAACAAGTTCTTAAGGACTTTCGCTCTGGTCAAGAGGATAGACTTCTCAATCATTTAACCTGTCAAGGCTCTTTCTTCACTAATATTACAAAGTTCTCTCTTTCACAGCTGACGAAAATGTGATGTGCATCCCAATCAAATCTGCCGAAAAATATATTTAATTTTACCGTACGATACATAAATAACTCTCTTCCAGCGCGCCAAAACCTTGCAAGATGGGGTATATTACCAACGTCAGACTGCTCCCACTGCCTAGCCCCTGAAACACTTTTACATGTGGTAGCGGGTTGCCAGTCGTATCTGGAACGATTCACGTGGAGGCATGATTCTATTTTAAACTTCCTTGCGACGAACCTACTGACCGTCAGCGGCTCATGTCTTTATGTAGATCTTCCAAGTTATAAAAGCCCATCCATCATAACTGGTGACACCTACGGTCCAGATTTGCTTCTATCAACATCAAGTGGATGTCTCTACATTGTTGAACTAACTGTTGCATGGTTTCGAATCAAATCTCCAAAATAATGCTAAACGCAAAAAATGTAAATATTTAGAATTAATTAGGGAACAACGTAAACATTTTAAATCAGTTAAATTTATAAATCTATCGATTAGCTCTCTTGGTTTCTTTGCAAACGAAGGTTCGTCATTCATAGAAATGCTCAAAGATCTTGACTTTGAAAAGAACCACCAACAATTCTGCATCAAACGAATGACGACGATTGCGACCAGAACAACATATTATATATTTTGTTGTCGAAATAAGGAATGGACAAATCCAGAATTTTTAACATTTTGAAATTTGTGCTGTGTATTTGTTATATGTTATGTTATGTTGTGTATATATAGTATTATAGTCATTATTGATTCAAGTAGCCGGTTGTAAATTACCTTATATAAGTGAGATTTACAATTGTATATATAATCTAAAAAATTCATTAATAAAGTTTCCATTATTATTATTATTATTATTATTATTATTATTCAAGAGAACAAAATAGAAACTTTTCAACTGTGAAATTTGTAAATCTGTCTATATAAGCTCACTCGGTGTGTTTGACAAAGAATGCCATACCTTCATTGAAATGTTAAATGATTTAGGGCTCGACAAACAACACCAACAATACTGCATAAGAAGAATGATATCCATAGCCATCCGAACTTCGTATTATATTTTTTGTTGTAGAAATAAAGAATGGACTAATCCTGAACTAATGAATATTTAGACTACCGTATTTCCTTTAAATATATATACACTTCACGCATGTCTGGATGCGCATGTGTCTGAGTATTGTACCACATGCGCTTGGTGAGGGCAAGAGTATGGTGTATAAATACGAAGTCACTCGGATCTAGACTGCGTTACAAGCTGCACTGACGAGCCGTTGAACGGCGAAACATGCATGTCTGCAGATTTGACTATATATATATATATATATATATATATATATACTGTATATATATATATATATATGGCCTTATGTGATTTAAGTGGTCAATTGTAAGTTACCTCTAGAAGTGAGATTTTTACAATTGTATATATCTAAGAAAAAAGTTATATCAATAAAGTTTTCATTATTATTATTATTATTATTATTATTATTATTATTATTAATGAATCGCATTATAAATTGATAGCAATTATATAAAAGTGTTTAATCATGATACGTTCAAGTTTTATTGCTATGCTACTTTTGTGCGTCGTGTGTTCATTCTGTGGCAAAGATTTTGTCACGCTTGGTCGACACTCATGGGATGTAAACAACGAGTTTATCAAGCGGAACAAGCTGGTTCGGAAAATCCAACAAAAAGAGAAGTACCTGTATTAAATTCACCTACAGTTGTTATTAGTCTAACCGCACTGTTATCAAATGTTGCTGTGGTAAAGTTTGTAAAGGGAATCGGGGTCTCAAGATGCATCAGCGGAGTTGTCGAGTCATACATGGGCTTAATAATGAGCTGTGTGCAGATCTTGAAGAACAGATTGCGGATAACAACACAGAAGAAGTTCCTACGGTTGATGAAAGTAATACAAATTTAACTATGGCTGAGAACGAAACATCTCCAGTGCTAAAGAAGGGCATAAATCTACCCAGGAAAGACTTAGAATGGTCAACGGCTAACGATTATTTCAAATCTGCGCTATATTTAAATGGTCCAATCAAATTACAAGATTTAAACACAAGTATACAAGTATTAAATAACGTGATATATAACTATTTTGCTGATACCTTTGGACATACAGAAACTTAGTAAACCAAACGGTAAAAGACCTGAAAAAAGCCTTACGAAATTTAAAGTCGACAAACGCTGATCTTACGGAAATAAAGTTTGTCTCGCGTGCTTTGCGTGATAAGCTGCGTAATAATAACAATAACACTAAGACAGACCCAAACCCTGACGAGTCACTCAATCACAATAGATATCTTGAACGCAATTTCTGGGGTTATGTTAAGAACGTGCTTAAAAGACAACGCACTGTCCTACCATCGTTCACCATGCCCGAATGCATGCCTCAATTACTTCACTACTACACTTGCTGCAATTTTTAGTGAATTTTATATTTATGTGTATGTATATGTACGTGTATGTATGTGTGTATATGTATATGTTTATGTATATATGTATGTATGTATGTGTAAATATGTGTCTACATATATATAATTATATATATATATATTAATGATTCCGTTATGTAACTATAATAGATGTACATTAGTTGAAGTCATAGTGATGTAAATGTAGTGTAGTGTATTCATGTCAGGCAGGACTTAATTTAGGACTCTATTTGTCCTGTTGTCTGAGCCTTCAATCTTGTATTGTAAAATTAATTAAAAATAAAAAAAAATAAAAAAAATAAAAAAATAAAAATTCACCCGAGAAAATTATTTCAAGTTCCAAGTTGGATTCTTAAGTTATGTAATCCAAATATCCAATTTGACCTTGACTCGCTAACCTATCAACAAGTTACAGCTGTAATACGTAAAATGAAAGCATCTGGCTCTCCTTGCCCTCTCGATCAGCTCTCCGTCATATGTTTTAAACGTTGTCCTTTCCTCAGAACTTATCTTGCTGAACTTATACGTGCTGTCTGGTTATCTGGGGCTATTCCAGCTGAATGGAAAAGAGCTTGTACCATCCTGATTCATAAAAAGGGCGAATCTAACGACCCCTCCAATTTCCGACCCATCACACTCGAAACCATACCCTGGAAAGTATTTACATCCTGTCTCCGTCATTCGGTGTACTCCTTCCTCATCGCAAATAATTTTATCGAACATAATATTCAAAAATGCTTCACGCCTAATCTCTCAGGTATTTTAGAAGACACTGCACAAATGGCCCATATCATCAACAAAGCTCGGATTAAGCAACGTTCCCTTGTCATAACTCTTCTTGACCTCAAGAATGCTTTTGATGAAGTTCATCATAACCTCATCCAATCCGTACTTGATTATCACCACATTCCCGATCACATTAATGACATTATAAAAAGTTTATATACTGATTTTAAAACGTCGATCATAACATCTGAATTCCGTACTCGATTCGTAACTGTTGGTCGTGGTGTGCTACAAGGTGATTGCCTGAGCCGCCTACTGTTTAACATGTGCTTTAACACTTTCATTCAACACATAAAAGCTGATAAGTACCGTCAATTTGGTTTCTCGTTTAACTTCCTAAATCCGATTCACTGGTTTCAGTTTGCTGATGATGCGGCTGTGATCATGCACTGGCCAAGAATCAGAAAACCAACATCTCTTAAACCGTTTCTCAATCTGGTGTCAATGGTCCAACATGGTACAGTAGTCCGAGTTGATAAGTGTAGTAGGCTACCTTTGGCATCAAGAAAGTTATCACAAAATCCGTGCAATACTTACCGAAACTGTTAATTAACAATCGTCTCATACCTACAACTAGTATTGGAGAATCCTTTAAATATTTAGGACGATTTTTTGATTTTGATATGTCCGACCAAGAACATAAATCCGAACTTATGTCTCTCCTTGATGAACTAATGTCTGATATCGACCAAAAACCTCTTCACCCGAAAAACAAACTTCTTTTATATAACCGCTACGTCCTATCAAAAATATCCTGGCATTTCACTGTTGCAGCTCTGTCTAAAACCTGGGTAACTGAAACTATTGATTCTGTAGTCAATAAATACATTCGAAAATGGCTTGAAATACCAATTTCTAGAACATTAAGTAACATTTACCTAACCCGTAACAAATTTGGTCTAAGTATCCTCCCACCATCTGTCAAATTCATCCAATGCCAAACAGTCCTACGTAATGCATTAAAAACATCTCCAAACGAATCAATAAAAGAACTCTGGAAATCAACTAACAACCACACTAATGTACAATATGATATATACAGTTCAACCAAGGATGTTCTCAAAGAATTTCATTCTGGACAAGAAGATAAACTTCAAAACCACTTGATCTGCCAAGGTTCATTTTTCTCGCACGTCTCAAAATTCTCCCTATCACAGTTCAACACCCTTTGGTCTGTTGCTCAATCAAAACTACCAAAGAACATTTTTAACTTCACCATCCGTTACATAAATAGCTCTCTTCCTACGCGAAAAAACCTTACAAGATGGGGTTTAGCTTCGAGTCCTGGATGTTCATTTTGCTTGTGTCCTGAAACTCTGCTACACGTGGTTGCCGGCTGTCAATCTTATCTAGAACGCTTTACATGGAGACATGATTCTGTATTGAACTTTCTCGCAAAAACATTTCAAACTATAAATACGTATAAACTATATGCTGACCTACCTGGATTTAGAAGCCCTTCAATAATAACTGGCGATATATATCGGCCAGATTTACTACTAATTACTCCTGATGAATCTCTCTATATCCTCGAGCTTACTGTTGGATTTGAAACTAACCTACACAACAACGTTGAACGCAAGAAAGCCAAATACAAATACTTAATTGAAGAACAACGCGAGCACTTTGCATCCGTTGAATTTGTAAACTTGTCAATCAGCTCTCTCGGTGTTTTCGATAAAGAATGCTTTACCTTTATAAAAATGTTAGACAATGTAGGCTTGGATAAAAAACACCAACAATATTGCATGAAAAAGATAATGTCCATCGCAATTAGAACGACATATTATGTTTTCTGCTGTATAAACAAGGAGTGGACCAATCCTGAACTGCTGAACTTTTAATATGTATATAATCATTTGTCTATAATTCTTTCTGTGATTGTAAATAGTTCATATAGTAACATATATAGTAATCTGCGATTCGTGTAGCCAATTGTAAATTACCTAATATAGTGAGATTTACAATTGTATGTAATGTTAAAAAATTTGTTTCAATAAAGTTTTCATTATTATTATTATTATTATTATTATGGGGTATATTACCAACGTCAGACTGTTCCCATTGCCTAGGCCCTGAAACACTTTTACATGTGGTAGCGGGTTGCCAGTCGTATCTGGAACGATTCACGTGGAGGCATAATTCTATTTTAAACTTCCTTGCGACGAACCTACTGACCGTCAGCGGCTCATGTCTTTATGTGGATCTTCCAAGTTATAAAAGCCCATCCATCATTACTGGTGACACCTACCGTCCAGATTTGCTTCTATCAACATCAAGTGGATGTCTCTACATTGTTGAACTAACTGTTGGTTTCGAATCAAATCTCCAAAATAACGTTAAACGCAAAAAATGTAAATATTTAGAATTAATTAGGGAACAACGTAAACATTTTAAATCAGTTAAATTTATAAATCTATCGATTAGCTCTCTTGGTGTCTTTGCAAACGAATGTTCAACATTCATAGAAATGCTCAAAGATCTTGACTTTGAAAAGAACCACCAAAAATTCTGCATCAAACGAATGACGACGATTGCGATCAGAACAACATATTATATATTTTGTTGTCGAAATAAGGAATGGACAAATCCAGAATTTTTAACATTTTGAAATTTGTGCTGTGTATTTGTTATATGTTATGTTGTGTATATATAGTATTATAGCCATTATTGATTCAAGTAGCCGGTTGTAAATTACCTTATATAAGTGAGATTTACAATTGTATATATAATCTAAAAAATTCATTAATAAAGTTTCCATTATTATTATTATAAGTCTGAACTAACCTCTCTCGTCGACGAACTAATGACTGATATTGATTCTAAACCACTTCATCCAAAAAATAAAATATTCCTTTATAGTCGTTATGTTTTATCTAAATTATCCTGGCATTTTACTGTTACTAGTCTGTCGAAAACTTGGGTCACCGAAAATATTGATTCTAAAGTGAACAGTTATATTCGTAAATGGCTTGAAATACCCATATCTGGAACACTTAGCACTGTATTTCTAACTCGAAACAAATTTGGCCTCAATATTTGTCCTCCGTCCATCAAATTCATCCAATGCCAAACCGTTCTCCGCACAGCTCTTAAAACATCTCCAAACCACGAAATCAATCAACTTTGGAAGTCAACTAGCAACAACAAAAATATTCAGTATGATGTCTATAACTCCACAAAACAAGTTCTTAAGGACTTTCGCTCTGGACAAGAGGATAGACTTCTCAATCATTTAACCTGTCAAGGCTCTTTCTTCAGTAATATTACAAAGTTCTCTCTTTCACAGCTGACGAAAATGTGGTGTGCATCCCAATCAAATCTGCCGAAAAATATATTTAATTTTACCGTACGATACATAAATAACTCTCTTCCAACGCGCCAAAACCTTGCAAGATGGGGTATATTACCAACGTCAGACTGTTCCCATTGCCTAGCCCCTGAAACACTTTTACATGTGGTAGCGGGTTGCCAGTCGTATCTGGAACGATTCACGTGGAGGCATGATTCTATTTTAAACTTCCTTGCGACGAACCTACTGACCGTCAGCGGCTCATGTCTTTATGCGGATCTTCCAAGTTATAAAAGCCCATCCATCATTACTGGTGACACCTACCGTCCAGATTTGCTTCTATCAACATCAAGTGGATGTCTCTACATTGTTGAACTAACTGTTGGTTTCGAATCAAATCTCCAAAATAACGTTAAACGCAAAAAATGTAAATATTTAGAATTAATTAGGGAACAACGTAAACATTTTAAATCAGTTAAATTTATAAATCTATCGATTAGCTCTCTTGGTGTCTTTGCAAACGAATGTTCAACGTTCATAGAAATGCTCAAAGATCTTGACTTTGAAAAGAACCACCAAAAATTCTGCATCAAACGAATGACGACGATTGCGATCAGAACAACATATTATATATTTTGTTGTCGAAATAAGGAATGGACAAATCCAGAATTTTTAACATTTTGAAATTTGTGCTGTGTATTTGTTATATGTTATGTTGTGTATATATAGTATTATAGTCATTATTGATTCAAGTAGCCGGTTGTAAATTACCTTATATAAGTGAGATTTACAATTGTATATATAATCTAAAAAATTCATTAATAAAGTTTCCATTATTATTATTATTATTATTATTATTATTATAACTAAAATGCAAAAACGCATCACTGCTAAATAAAATTTGTAATAGAATAAATTATGCATTAAAGGAATTAAAGGAATCGATGTGTGGAATGATCTTTCTACACGATATAGTTATCTAGTCTACAGAATCACTGCAGTGACTCAAACTCCAGTAACGAAAATCATGCTGTAATTGATGATGAAACAAAAATGTTTATGGACGATACTACATTGTATAAAGTACTAGATTTCAGTAATCACGTCTCTGGTACACAAATTGGAGATTTGCCTAGAAAGGTTAATAGAGTTTAAATGTTCACTGATGATGAGAAAATGGAATTGAACTTAACGAAGTGTAAAGAAATGGTAATTGACTTCCGTAGGAATAAAACTATCATCCCACCTCTTGAAATAAATGGTCATGAACTTGAAAGAGTCTCATCTTATAAGTTACTTGGATTATGGGTTGATGATAACTTGAAGTGGAAATCTAACGTAGAATACTTGGTGAAAAAAGCCGCAAAACGTTTGTTTCTTGCTCCAACTCAAGATTTGAAAGTATTTTACATAATATCTATCATCAGATCAACACTTGAATACTGTTCGCAAATATGGCATGGTAATTTAACAATGGAACAATCACATGATCTTGAAAGAATTCAGAAACGAGCTATGCGTATAATCTACTCTAATTTAACCTATGAAGAAGCTTTACTGGAGTGTAATCTTGATACCTTTGAATTACGTAGGGAAGATATGTGTATTAACCTTATTCAATCTATGCTTGATCCAAGTCATAAATTACATTCTTTATTACCTGACAGAGTTGAGGAGATTAGGGATAGAATTACCAGATCGAACGGTGAAAATTTTTACAATTTTAAATGTACAAGTGAACGTTAAAAAATAGTCCAATTGTATATAGAATTGATAGATTTAATCCAACTTTATCTTAGAAGACTTTTTAAACTTAATATTTGAATAATAGTTAAATACTAAACTAGTTTGTAGCTTAAATTCATTTTTTGTAAATAGAGCAATTTAAGTCAATTCACTTTTTTAACAATTGTTGTAATTCACATGATAATTGAGTAATTAGTTTACTATTGAATGAGGAATTTCTTAAAATACAAAAAACTGACGTTATATTATTAAATTAATAGTCCAAATTTATTACCTAGGGGCCTTAAGCAAAAACCTTTAGGCTTCTAGCTCTCTTCTTGTAAATATGTCTAGTATTTTTTTGTAATTGTAATATGTCGTTTATGTCCATGAATGTGCATCGCATCCTGCGTCTGTGTATACGTAGCCCGAGTGAACGCCGAGCAGGCGTCTTGGTATTATTTCTAGCCGGGGCGCTGTCTAGAAAACTGATAAAAGCGCGTTCTCATTTATGGTTGACGTTCTAAGAATCTCAGACGCTGCTTATGTGCCCGCTCAGTGTATACTTCTCGCGTCAAGCAATTTTCGAGGAACATCGATTCCGTGATAGGGCATCACATTTTTGTCTCACTATTCGAGAATATCGCGTCCCATTTGACGTTAGACAGGGTTACACTGTAATATAGACCAAACAATTTCGCATTTAATATATAAACAAAACATTTGATAAAACATTATCGTACATGAACAATCTGTATATTGGCTTTATTTTACATGAAGTTTATATCAGATATTGTTTTGAGCACCGTAAGTACATTGAAATCCAAAGGGTAGTCCGTAGAAAACAATCTGAATAAATATCAAAATATGAGTATTCGTATTTTAAGCAAATGCTTCAAGCGAGGCCAAAGGAGTAAAGTTGAAAAGGCGATCTGTCGTAGTGAAAATAATCAATCGGTCACTATATTAATATGTTAGGCTGCATGGTGAGCGAGTAAAAACGCACAATTTAGTCAATTAATATTATTATTTTAAATTCGTACCAATCCATTTCAATATGAATAAAAACCGAATTAACGTCCTACCTTGGGTTAAGTAGATTAATCTGGATTTCCTACATTTATGGAAGTCGAGAAATTTACTCGTCCTAATCGAAACCACTTCTCTGTCTGGGAATGAGTCACAAGACGCCTAATATGAATGTAAACCTTTCGAAACCGGAAAACATGCGTTTCCAGTTGAAATCTGATGCTAAGTAAAGCGACTCACCTCTTAATTAAATATGCACTCGCTCAGTGTCTTATTCGAATTAGTGCTGTAGAACTAAATTTATAACTAGGGGGGCTCTCAGTGTTACCAAAGATGAAAACATTCAGGGTTGATGACGTCATAAGTAACCGCCCAATCCCATGATAACATTTCTTTACTATATTCATGCCAGAAATAGTCAAAGTAATGCTTGCTATGGCCAATTTCGCATTTAATATAATATATGTACCATCTTCATTTTATTTTAGATTAAGTTTATATCACATATTGTTTTAAATGCCAGAAGTACATTGATCAGGCCGGCAGAATGGGGAATACTTTAATAAACCTTGTGTAAACATTGCAGTTTTATTGTTCAAAGACAACATTGCAGTTTTATTGTTGAAAAAGAACTAACGCAATTATTCTAATAAAGTACCGTCTGTCACAACATGGACTGTTCGATCGGAGTTCGATTGTTTATTTGATTGTTCCTATGTTTTGCTGGCTGTTTTGTTCGCGATTGATTGCTGTTCATAAATACGTACTTGAAGCAAGCAATAAAATCAAATTTTGTCTTGGAAATTGTCTATTTGTTTCGAATATTTTGCCGACCGGCAGATTGATTATCGTAGTTAGGTTTTGCAATTTCTTGCCGACCTAAAATTTCGGGAGTTTCAAGGGCTGTTGCAGTGCTACAAAAAGAAACCAAGTTGTCTACGATCTGCAAATTAAGATCAACTGCTCGACTTTTCATTTGACAAGCTTGAAAAAGAACTTGAAAGAGCACCATTTACCCATGCACTTTTGCGGACAGCTTGTGTCAATAGAAGGAACTGTGCGAAGAGAAGTAAATGGGTCAGTTATCTTGAGAAATAAGTCTTCACGCCTGAATGCAGTACAAGTGTACAACTGCTATTGAGTTTTTTCTTATATCATTCAAGTTGGTCGGTAAGTGTGATTGTGCATGTACAAATAATTAACCCCTGTCTCAAATAGGCCTCTCAAATATCCCCCTTTCTCAATTTCGGGCCTGTTCATATGAGCTTGGTGGACTGCCGCATGGAAAACTCCTGTAAGGACATGTTCATTCCAGACATATGTTGGATGAAGTGTTGATATAGAAAATTATATTCTTTCATATCACAGGAACACATCTGACATGCTTACTGATTAGATTTATTAATTGTGTTGGAGATTCTAGCTAATATACTGTGTCCCTCACAAGTCGCGTTTCAGCTAAATCAATAAGCCCATCGCCCTTATTAAAGCCCCACTTGAACATGCCTGAAATACTATATTTTTCGTATAGCCAATGATGCGCAGATTTAAATCGTTACGACTGGTTGTGTCACATACTCACCTGTATAGAAAGCTCGATGAATATGGTCTGGATTACAATGCATCAGTCACATCTATGATGCAGCAAGAACGTGATTGGATGGAATCACAACAACCAACACAAGCTATTGAAGATGAAGATTCTGAAGAGTCTCAACTATTGAGTGATGACTCTTCCACTGGAAGCGACTTAATGCCCAAGTCGAAAACAAGACATGGTCAATGTCCAAGTCAACATATATAGTGATCAAAAGTTAACCATAGACAACATTGATTATCGGCAAGTAGTGCATCACATGACTCAAGAGCATCAAACAGTGGATAAACATTATTTAACCGTTTGTGCCACAAAGAACCGAGTTCATGGTAACCATTTGAGCAGTGTGAGACAGGTGGATCAGTTGAACACAATCGAAAATGTATTATCAGTTAATATATTTGTATCCCTTAAATATTAGTTAATCTTTGATGGATAAGACAAAACCTAAACTCTTCCATATTTGTTTATGATAAACTGCACATGTGTCTTGTTAACTCATCAACTTGCAACATGTTCCAATATACAATATCCTACGTAAGTGATGATCACACTGTCATCAGAAGATTATACTCAACAATGGGTCCTCTTTTTCTTTCTAACTTGCTGACATTTCTTGGAGTTATATATCACAATGAGAACGAGGCAGAAGGAATGACATCAATATTAAAAGAATTGCATAGATATGTCCCATATGTTGGCAAAGGCCGTAATCGTCAGTATGCAGATCAAGCCATTGTAGGTGACCAGCTAACTGTAGAAAGAGGGATTAATGCGAACAACACACTCAACAATGGATTCACCCCACAGGAGATATTGAAGGGTTTGCACTTTGAATTTGCAGATTGGCATGGTGTGAATAAGACCTTTGAGGTAAGTAAATAGACATATAGACTACTGTATTTTTGTGTAGACTATTTCTATGTAGGTAAGCAAATGTCAATGTTTCAAGCAAAGGCCCTTAGTGAGGAAGTTTGTAGGGTGGGCCTTTGATTGAAAGGTTAAAGTTTTCCATTTTTTTCCTACCTACTGTATTCTTATTATACTCAACTGTATGAGTTACTGTACAGTAATTGTATGACTATATGTCAGTTTGCTCTTGTAAGGAGGGTCAGGTCAGGGGCTTGGAGATGAGAATGTCCCTTAAGGATAACTGAGAGTTTACTGAGGCTGATAGCTGAGTTTTCACTACTCCGTTATTACTTATTGTCTTTTACTTATTGCCTCTCCCAATTAGATTGTGCAAGAAATCTGTCCTTCCACAACGGGAGAAAGGGGCAAAAATAGCTACTGAAGGTTTTGAAAAAATAATGAACCCATTTTAACCAATTATCTTGCAATACGCCCAGATGCGCCCTAATGTTAATGATTTAATGATTTAAATCATGTACATCATGTTAACTATTCACCTCACTATGAGTACCTGACTAATAGTTATAAATTTGTTGGTATTGCAGGTTGCATTCTCAAACTTTTATAGCACTGCTTCGTCCAGTGACAAATGTACCTTGTATAGCGACAGGAACTTGATAAACCGCAGGAATGTTAAGGGTTATGTAGAGTCGAATGTTAATGCAAGTCGAAGATTTTTTGCAATGGAAGTTGAAGCAAGATTGGTCACTGCTAGGCTAATAGAACTTGGTATTGACGACATCAATGAGACACCTGATTTCGCCAATTTATCTAATACCCAGTCCTGGCCCAGAGGAGAGAAAAAAAAGGTTTCTGGGAAAGCTTTCAACAACGATTGTGGACCGTTATGTTCTTGATAAAACCAAACATGACACTTTTGTCACAGCTTGTAAAGAATTGGAGATTAAAGAGGGTCAACAAAGAACAGATGTTACTGATGATGGGAGATGTAAGTGTCGTTTCCCAGGATGCAAGTCTACATTATTTTGCTAAAGATGGACAGTGGCGGCGAATTCATCAATTGAGACATAACCCACCTGTTGTGATACCCGAAGAAGCACGGTCTGATTTATATTTTGAAGACAAACCTGAAGAAGTTGATGACATGTTCAACTACCAGAAAGCACTAATGGAGTATGGGATGATTATTGCAAATTTAAGGGATGCCATAAGTGAAGGTACTTAGAATTCATTTCTAGCCAATCATTACAATAAATACAAAATTAGATCGTTAACAAGCAAAACCATACTACTGCACGAGTAAATTCGTCTTGCGTTAGACAGAGTAAAATTACTAAAGTAGGGCGCACCTTGGCGCATTGCAAGCTAATGGGTTAAACTGTAAATAGATTTCTAAAATTCATTAATTATTCATAAGCAAAATACAAAGGAAACTCATGACCCGTAGCGGATCTATATATTCGATATAGACTTGTTCAAATTTTCTCCTTCAATTTTTACAGCGTAGATAACATCAATCTTCAAAATTCCAACGCCAGTGAACGTACAAAACGAGTCATTTTAGAAGTCATAATTATACAAACCTTGCAGAACGGCCTTTATCAGATCTAAAACACTCGGCTGCGCCTCGATGTTTTAAATCAGATAAAGACCTCTCGCGCGGTTTGTATATATTACTTGAATATTATTTAACACCAATAGAATGGGGCCCCACCATAATTGCATTGTAGTAAAATGATGCACTCTAGTTGACTATATAATAGTTCATATATTTACAAAACAAAAATAATTATTTATCCTCATACAAATTATGGCTATTTTTATACCAGGTGATGGGCAGAGAGTTGTAAGGTGCTGGAAGTTTATCCTACTCTATTTCAAACATGACAATGGTAGCTCGAAGTATTCTCTCGAAGTACTGTATATGATGTTCAAGATCTATGCCCTGCGCTCTGCTCACCAGCTTATTTGGAATAGGTTTATTAAAACAAAAAAAGGGACTGCAGGTAATATTCCTCTGGACCTTAATCTCGAATTCTTAAACAGAGTTGTGAAGGAAGCCATTAAGCAACTTGGCCCAAATGCACGCAAAAGGTTCATTGACCGAATTTGTCACAGCATGACAGTAACCAAGGCATGCCTAATGGAGAATTTTGACACTGCTGTAAAAATGTACAAATTTAAAATTCGGGAAAGCGTGTGGCACGATCTGCAAGTAAAGACCTGCAAACAATTGCCAATAAACTTTTACATCAACAGGCATTGTAAGAATGTCGGGACGATCTTACCACTTTTATGTAGGATTCAAATCCAGCTTGTTAGCTGGATTTAACTTGCAAAAGATGTACCATTGGATAAACCAGCACAAGAAACAAATTTTGTTACAAAGGCGTGCTCGATAAGTATGGTAGTACTTTGGCAGAACACATAGAAAGTATATGAAATTCAAGCCCTTTCCCCCTAAGGCAATACTAGTCATATGTTTATGGCATAATATATTTATAGTTATAGTCTCAATTTTCTTAATGCTTTTTATGGTACTGGATGTCAAAAAACCTGATATTTACAAGCACAATTGCAGTGTATAACAGTACCTTGAAGTTCACAACTTTTTAGAAATTTATGTGGTATTTGTTTTGTAAAATGCCTTTTATATATTTCTTTATACAATCAACAAATTGTGTTGAAATACTTGTAATGGAACATGCACAAGTAACTCGAGATCTGTGTGGATCAAATACTGCTTAGGTTATTCTAATTGATATCATTTTCTTGTTTAGTTTGCTTAAGTTGTATGTATAGTTATATTGCATAGGTTTTTTCAAACTGCATTGTTTTAGCAGAGTCATTTCAAAACATTCACTGTTAATTAATAACAAATGTTACTAATTGTAAAATTTCCTGTTCCAATTTAATTGTTAATTGCTTTAAATTAAGAAAAAACTGCTGGTATTTAATGATCCTTCCCCAGATTTTGCTGTTTCATTTACTACCATGGTTTCATCCTGTGAATCCCACATTGAAAATAATGTTGAATTTCTTCCCAGTCCATATCCCTTATTATTTCATCTGATTCACTTACATCATCCAAAACTGGAATATCACTAAAGTTGTTAAATACATCATTTATGGCTGCTAAGATTCCACATGCATGTGACTTACACCAAACTTGATGACATATTGCATGACATCAGAAATGCAAAATATTTTGTGACAATTTTGAACGATGCTTAAAATTTGAAGTTTTCCAAATTCAAGCTGGGAGGTTGATAGCGAATCCGTGTTTAATACCTTTTCTTTATGTTCCTTTATTAAACCATCTCTAAATAACTTCAACTTGGTTACTAGAAGTTTCTTTTGGTCACGATTGACAGGCCGTGAAGACTTGGTCTTGCATTACATTCTTCCTCACCGCAGCTACATTCCTCAGCACAGTTGTCACAACAAGTGTGTTTGTTTTTTATGTCTGTCACTGGGGTAAATCTAAAACATTTCAAGAATAATGCTCTTCTGCAACCACTTTCAGCATGAAGACGTTCTTTCATGTCCTCTGAACAATGTGAAGACAAAAAACCATTAAATAACAAGATACACTCGCTATGGGATCCATCCCTTCTTGCACGCCCACTCTCTTGAATGTAGCACTCGATATTTTTGACGGTCCAAAGTGTATGATTTTGTTTACTTGTTTGCAATCTACTCCCATTCCGAATGCTATGGTAGCAATAAGAACTTTAATATGATATTCGTCATTCGACAATTTCTTAGATGTGTCTTTTTACTGCTTTGGGGGTCCCAGCATGATACATTTCTACTAAGCGCATTTTAGGTTTTGGCACCGAATTCTTGTAAAATTGTTCTTCCTGCACATGTACCCTTACTTCTGACATTCTCAATTATTTCGGAAAATAACAACTCCAATTAAAGGAATATCCTTATCTACATATTGCAAAGCAACCTCGTTCCTTTCAAGTTTGTTCTATCGGGAAACTTGGACACCACTGAAGTATCACAACTCAAATTCAAACTTTCGTATATGAGAGCTTTGGTCCCTTTGCTTGCTGATGCTGTTGCCACAATAATTTGAACATCATCAGGGACAAGATTGGCATACCACTTCCGGAATGGAAGTTCACACCTTTAATACAACATTTTATTAGATATTTTGGTGAAATCAAAATGTATACATAAACTATTTCTATTTTCAAATATTGGTTTTCTCCTTAACAAATACAAATGAATTCATCTTTAACATTGAGGAAACAAAATCTTGAAACCCTAATGCACTAGTCAATTGAAACCCTGACCCCTGGGAGAATTCAGGGATTTAACATTTTCTCAAGTGTTAAAATCCTAGCCTAAAAATGCTGTCCATTAGTTAAA
Organism: Trachythela sp. YZ-2020; assembly: GCA_016169945.1. Lineage (NCBI taxonomy): Eukaryota > Metazoa > Cnidaria > Anthozoa > Malacalcyonacea > Clavulariidae > Trachythela > Trachythela sp. YZ-2020. The sequence continues at coordinate 4,111,035 of JADLSH010000358.1, forward strand.
TTACCCAGCTGGGCTGACCCAATATCTAGCTTTCCAATGTATACAGAAACATTTTAATGCATAATATCAGCTATTTTCATGATAAACGTGTGCTGTTACAGGGAGCTATCAAAGTAGAAAGTCAAGTGAATGGATGGAGTTAATTATTTCCCAGCATCTAAGGATTCTAAGCGAGATTAATCCCAGCTTTTTTACCCCTGCCCTTATGTTGGTGTTAAAACCCCGGATAGCAAAATGGCAATGCTTGTTAAAACTCTGTATTTATCCCGAAAAGTCCCATCAAAATCCAGCATATGCCCAGGGGTGGGGTTTAATTGACTAGTTCATAACAAAGCAGGCTAGCAGGGATGTATATAAAGATATAATATCAAGCCAAATATCTGGTGTGAGGATAGCAAAAAGGGCTACCTTGCTCTCTTCTTAAGTTCAGTCACATTTCAAGCCATAAGAAAACACTCTGACACAATATCCTGGCCCCTTCAGAAAAACTCACCCATATAATTTCCATACAAAATGATGTCAAAACAATATATAGGACCATATGTACGAAATTCCATTATACTTCACTTACCATTGAGAATATCCCTCCCCATGTTGTTGTGAGAAAGCATTCTGCCAAACCATAAACATGAGTATACTTCCCATCAATAATATCGCCAACTACTTTATCGTTATGTTCATCAGTTACATTGATTGCCGATATATTCATACTTTTTAAATAGCGAACTTGATCTTCCATTAAAGCTTTCAGTGGTGAAATAACCACCACACTGCTTGTTCCTTGACTTTTTCGAAAGAGAACATCTGCCATGATTGGTGTAGCTTGAAAAATAAGAGATTTTCAGTTGGAAGTCGGAAAAGAACTGGCACAAGGCTTTTTTTTTGTTTGCAAAGAAGGTATTCCAAACACGTTTAATACCTTTTGAATCGCATTTTCCCAAAGAGTTTCATAAGTTTCTACTCTGGAGGGCGCCATCTTTAATAAAGACCTTACGATTACATGACGCCAACGGCAACGGCAACGTCTAGAGACTGGAACGACCGCGCGGCTGACGTTGCCGTCTCCCGCCAAAATTCAACCTTACGATTCTACACGTAGCACGTCCTGTACGTCTATTTTAACTTTACAATTGCGAAGGGCTAATTACTCCTAAAAAGTGTTCGAAAGTTTGTGATTTCTGAATCCTTTCTGTTATCGTTTTGCCGTCTTTTTGGTATTCTTTCACCTTTTTATTTGTTTGTTCTTTGGGACTTTTTTGTGATATTTTTTTTATGAAAATTAAAACAGTGATTTGGCCAACCTCGTACCCAGGCTTTTTCCTCTTGGGGAGAAAAAACGGTTACAATTCCATGACACGCACGAAATAGGGTTAGGGATTGGGTCGGGATTGGGGTCAAGATCAAAGAGAAATATTCGTGATTGCGTGTCATGGAATTATAACCGAAAAAACCCTGGTGAACGCTGGTCACGTGGCTCTTTAAAAATTTAATTCCTAAGGGGGTGTAGGAAAGTATCATATTACACGCTTCCACTTGAAAATTATACAGTTCAATTGCAAAGAGTGGGATATCATATTAATCGATCTTGGGAATCATATATAGTTCAAACTACCTGATAATTTTGGTTTTTGTACTTTGCTTTAAGTTTTAAAAACGTTGTATACAGTCTTATTAAAGGACAAGTCAAGAAACCAACCAAAATCGTATGCTTTTGAGCTGTTGTTTAATGTTCTCTCAGGACTCAAGCACGGTTTTATATCAGACGCCTCTTACCTACAATCGTCATTATATTAAAATATATTAAGCTATATTTATAATATTTTTGAAATATACCATTAGAATTGTTGCTATTTCTAAACGCTATATGTTAATATTGAATATAAATAGAGTTTTCACGAGTGACCATATATCTTAAAGCATCATAGCCGATAGACACAGCGCCTTCTAGCAAACGCTAGCTAACATGCAGAGATTTATCTCCAATCTAAAATCTGTTGAAGCATTTTACATTAAGAGTTAGCAAGACACAAAAATTATGAGGGAAATTACTAAATTATGTTATTTGAGCACTTCCTTTTAATTCAATTGTGACGTCATTAAAGTATGTTAGAAAAATTTATTTCAAAATTACAATAACACCATACCACACCATAATACCAATTAATAACTACACATTGTAAAGTTCTCATAAAATTTGGAGTAACGAAGAAACAATGTTAGGACTTGGTAAAAAAAATCAGAGACTTTTGATTGGCTATTCCTTTTCTGAAGCCAATCATTTTGCGTTCGAAAAATGACTTTCGAAAGTTCGTTTGCGGTAATAACGTCTCCCCTTGACTGCAAAAACTGCAAAGCGTCTTCAAGGTTTACTACAGCTTCCTTATAAGAAGTTACTTTTAATGTTGGCACTGAAACTCCTTCCTCATTATCAGCATCATTTGCGTTGTTGTCATCGTCGCTGTCGTTGATATCAACAGTTGCCTGGTTCACGTCCAAATCTCTAAAGAAACTTTCTTCCCAATTGTCTGGTAATTCTTTGCATACTGGTGGGTCATAGCAACCGGATACTGCTTCTTTAATGCCTGTGGCATCTACTCCACTCGCTTGATCGGCCATGTCCTCGAGATTACTGATTTCACTGTGAAGTTCAGCAAAAGGGTCAACATCACTGTTCTCCGGCTCCAGGGCATTAACTTCACCTTCAGAACGAAGTATGCCTGCCTTGATAAAACATTTAACGACTGTTGATTCTGAAACATCATTCCATGCCATGGCAGTCCATCGCATTGCTTGTAAAACATCGATTGACTTACAAACTTCGGATGCAGAAGAACACTCATCAATTTTGCTAACTACGTGTGTTAACAAGCACCTGTAGTACTTGAGTTTAAATGCCTGTATTATTCCGAGGTCAAGTGGCTGCAAGCGAGATGTAGTGTTTGCAGGTAGAAACACGACTTTGATTTGGGTAAATTTCTCGCCCAGATCTTCGGGGTGACATGGGGCATTGTCCATGAACAAGAGGATTCTTCTATTCTGGGTTTTCAAACGGCGATTCAGGTTACTGAGAATTTCCTCCAAAATTTCACTTTCCATCCACGCTTTACGTTGATTGAAATACATGCATGGTAATTTCGATCGATTCGAAATCCCCTTAAAGCATCTTGGATTAGCTGCCTTGCCAATAACAATAGGCTTTTCTTTGCCACCCTTGGCATCCACGAAGAAAGCACAAGTCAGTCATTCCTTAGATTTCTTTCCACCTGTACAATTACGGGATGAATCTGCCAGTGATTTATTCGGCAAAGCCCTAAAGAATTGACCAGTTTCATCCATATTTCAGATGTTCTCTGGCTCCCATCCTTGTAAGATTTCTGGGAGTCTTTCTTTCCCGGAGTCGACCGTAGTTTCGTTCACATCTCCCGCTTCACCAGAAATGAATCTAGCCTTGATATTATTTCTGTTCTTAAAGCGATGTAGCCATCCGTTTGATGCTTTAAACTCAGACGGGGTTACATCAAAAGCTTTGGCAATTTGCATGGCTTTTTCTTGTAGTATCGGACCAGATATAGGGATATTCTTGCTTCTCGCTTTGCGGAACCATGCCAGTAATGCGCTGTCAATTTCAGCATTCTTCCCTCCTCTCGATCGTTTTGTGTCGCTGCAACTTGGATGTTGTGTTCTGCACAAGGTGTCTTAAATTATACTGTATTTCCGTCCGTAAACACATTTACTATTTAGAGTGACCGTATTAACGGGGTGATTTCTTTAGTTCGGGACTCTAGAATATGGCCGTTGGCCGTATTAACGGGGTGGCCGTATTAACGGGGTAACTTATTCGGAAAATTCAAATTACGATATAGTATATAGTACTGTAGTAAATATCGTCTTTATTTAATATAAACCTTTATCTTGCCCCCAAGGCGCATGCAAAGCAATGATAGAACGGATCAGGTGTACAAAATACTTTTCTATTTTATTATGTCTGCACGTTTTATTTCGGTACATAATTCATAAAACTGATGCATAGCTATAGTCATATGTTGTAAGCATTCGCACAGATATATATATTTATTATATGGATATGGGTGTTTTACCGGAAACTAAAACACTCATATTTTCCATATTTCACTAGTGAAATATGAAAAAAAATATGTAATGCGTGTGTTTCCTCGCGCGACCGTTTCCTCGCGCGGTTGTCAAATAAAGACTGTTCTTATTGAGTTTCTTTTCATTTTTGTCCATATAATAAAAAGTACATTACACGGCGGCTCGAAGATATGAATATTATTTTCGAGTCGTAAAAACAATATAATCAATATTAATGCAATAATATCACAGCATTAAATATATCCATTTTGTTTTTAACAACTAAGTCTTTAACAAGTCAGTGGCAAGTGATGTCATGATAAATACGAATACATATAAAAAAGTTTCGTCCCAATTTCTTGCTGCTATGTCCCAAGATACTATGTTCCAAACGCAACAATATCACGGAAGACAACAAGCTCCTCGACCACCCCTCCCTCAGTACAATTTCAATTTAGCTCCCAAAATCTGGGAGCCACGTGACCAGCGTTCACCAGGGTTTTTTCTCCCCGAGAGGAAAAAGCCTGGGTACGAGGTTGTGATTTGGCGCCCCTCGGACAATTTACTTCGAGATGCCAAAGCTTAGAGACGCAATTGTGTTTGCTTATTCGTGTAATGCAATAAACGACGTAGAATATGCGCTTTTATTATATACACAAGCTCTGGATATGAGGTATTCTGCAATCTGATTGGTTCTCTACTAGCAGGATATTAGCTCTTATAATATAGCCAACCACAATGCTGCAATCTGATTGGTTGTCTACTAGCAGGATATTTTGTGATATCCTACTAGTAGAGCAATATCCTACTAGTAGGGAAAAAAACAAAATGGCTTCCAGATTTGTAAGCATGAATGATGAAGAAATTGGAGTTTTGCTTCAAAATAGCACGCCTAAGAACACAAAAAAGGCAACAAAATTTGGAATGAAGGTTTTTGACGGTAAGCCAAATGTAAATGTCTATAAAATTTATACTTAAAAAGAAATTACGAAAAGTAAACATGTATCGCAAAATAATCGCTTTTTAATTTGCATTTGCCTGATTTGGCCATAAAAACAAAACAAAACATGAAAACATATTTTATTTTTCGTTTAATTTTATAGAATGGTTTACCAGCTCAAGGCTATATTATAAGTGAAATATTATATTCGCTCTCGTCGGATATTGGCTGATAGCCAACTCGGCGAAGCGCCTCGTTGGCTATCAGCCAATATCCGACTCGAGCTCATATAATATTTCTTACATATCCTGCTAGTAGAGAAAAGTAGAAAAATGGCTGGCAGATTCGGACAAATGAATGAAGAGGAAATTCAAGTTTTACTTGAAAAAAGTACGCCAAAATGTTCTGTTCATATCCAGAGCTTGTGTATATAATAAAACAGTTATTCCACTCACTCTCGTCGTATATGACTGGTAGTCGACTCGGCGCTATCGCGCCTCGTCGGCTATCAGCTCATATACGACTCGAGTTCGTAGAATAATTGTTAACTATATGATGCCAGCAAGCCAAACATTCTTGATATTCCGTATTTTGCCTACGACGACTTCAATCTAGATAATGTGACTGATGATGAATGCAAGCGAAGTTTCGATTTTGTCGAAGTGATATTTACAATTTGATCGATGTTCTTCGTGTACCAGCTGAGTCGACTTGTTACAATGGCCTTAAAGTTGACGCGGTTGAAACGATGTGTGTATTTTTAAAGCGTTTTTCCTATCCGTGCAGGTACGCAGATTTAATACCTTGATTTGCTAGACCAGAACCTCAATTGTGCATGATTGTAAATAGAATGATGGATATAATATACGATACCTGGCATAATTTGTTCACGTTTGCACTATCAGCTCATATACGACTCGAGTTCGTAGAATAATTGTTAACTATATGATGCCAGCAAGCCAAACATTCTTGATATTCCGTATTTTGCCTACGACGACTTCAATCTAGATAATGTGACTGATGATGAATGCAAGCGAAGTTTCGATTTTGTCGAAGTGATATTTACAATTTGATCGATGTTCTTCGTGTACCAGCTGAGTCGACTTGTTACAATGGCCTTAAAGTTGACGCGGTTGAAACGATGTGTGTATTTTTAAAGCGTTTTTCCTATCCGTGCAGGTACGCAGATTTAATACCTTGATTTGCTAGACCAGAACCTCAATTGTGCATGATTGTAAATAGAATGATGGATATAATATACGATACCTGGCATAATTTGTTCACGTTTGCACTATCAGCTCATATACGACTCGAGTTCGTAGAATAATTGTTAACTATATGATGCCAGCAAGCCAAACATTCTTGATATTCCGTATTTTGCCTACGACGACTTCAATCTAGATAATGTGACTGATGATGAATGCAAGCGAAGTTTCGATTTTGTCGAAGTGATATTTACAATTTGATCGATGTTCTTCGTGTACCAGCTGAGTCGACTTGTTACAATGGCCTTAAAGTTGACGCGGTTGAAACGATGTGTGTATTTTTAAAGCCTTTTCCTATCCGTGCAGGTACGCAGATTTAATACCTTGATTTGCTAGACCAGAACCTCAATTGTGCATGATTGTAAATAGAATGATGGATATAATATACGATACCTGGCATAATTTGTTCACGTTTGCACTATCAGCTCATATACGACTCGAGTTCGTAGAATAATTGTTAACTATATGATGCCAGCAAGCCAAACATTCTTGATATTCCGTATTTTGCCTACGACGACTTCAATCTAGATAATGTGACTGATGATGAATGCAAGCGAAGTTTCGATTTTGTCGAAGTGATATTTACAATTTGATCGATGTTCTTCGTGTACCAGCTGAGTCGACTTGTTACAATGGCCTTAAAGTTGACGCGGTTGAAACGATGTGTGTATTTTTAAAGCGTTTTCCTATCCGTGCAGGTACGCAGATTTAATACCTTGATTTGCTAGACCAGAACCTCAATTGTGCATGATTGTAAATAGAATGATGGATATAATATACGATACCTGGCATAATTTGTTCACGTTTGCACTATCAGCTCATATACGACTCGAGTTCGTAGAATAATTGTTAACTATATGATGCCAGCAAGCCAAACATTCTTGATATTCCGTATTTTGCCTACGACGACTTCAATCTAGATAATGTGACTGATGATGAATGCAAGCGAAGTTTCGATTTTGTCGAAGTGATATTTACAATTTGATCGATGTTCTTCGTGTACCAGCTGAGTCGACTTGTTACAATGGCCTTAAAGTTGACGCGGTTGAAACGATGTGTGTATTTTTAAAGCCTTTTTCCTATCCGTGCAGGTACGCAGATTTAATACCTTGATTTGCTAGACCAGAACCTCAATTGTGCATGATTGTAAATAGAATGATGGATATAATATACGATACCTGGCATAATTTGTTCACGTTTGAACAACCCTGGGTTGGGTCGTCCAAAATTGGAAAGTTTTGCAGAGGCAATTTATCTGAAAGGTGCAGCTTTAAGCAACTGCTGGGGCTTTATAGATGGAACTGGGAGACTTATATCCAGGCCTGGGAAGCACCAAAGAGTGTTATATAATGGACATAAGAAAGTTCATGCACTTAAATTTCAATCCATTGTTGCACCAAATGGCTTAATTGCGAATCTATTTGGACCAGTGGAAGGAAAACGCTATGATAGTGCGATGTTAGCACAATCACAAGTTCTTGGGCAACTTCAAAACCATTCATTGGATACTGATGGCAATGTACTTTGCATCTATGGTGATCCAGCCTACCCAGTAACTCAAACAATTCAAAGCCCTTTTCGAGACGCCATGTTAACTGAAATCCAAAAAGAGTGGAATAAGTCCATGAGCAAGTTAGAATCTCAGTGGAGTGGATTTTCGGTGACATTGTTAATTACTTTAAATTTGTTGACTTTAAGAAGAATTTAAAGATTCGCTTAGGTGCTGTGGGGGAAATAGTGTATGTCACCTGTGCATTACTACACAACGCAAGAGCCATGATGAATATTTTCAATAACATTCATCTGTGGATATATCTAGGGATCATCCATTTAGTGCGTACGCAACTGAGGGAGGGGGGTTAAGCTTTTTGCAGTTTTTGCGTGCGACTATTGTTTATGTGACGTCATTTCTATTGTTCTTTGCGTACAAGGGGAAAGGAGGGGTACAATTTTCGAAACTTTTTGCATACATACTAAATGGATGACCCCCCCAGTTAAATATTTTAAGTAAATGTAATTATTGTGTTCCAAAATACAAATATTTCTGACGCCACATAAACACTTTCTCCTTGACGAGTAACATCATCTGGCGTTAGAGTTTAGACGTAGTAAAATGACAAAGTAAGCGCATTGTATCTAACGAGCAATTTGATTGGCTAATTGTGCGTGCTTTATGACGCAATAAAGCACGGCCACTGTTTCGCTTGTTAAATTTTTCTCGGAATTGTCAATACAATATGAACAAAATTATAATAGTTTTAGATCCAAAGTCTGTCAGAAAGCAAAAAAGTAGACCTATACGAGTTGAAAAAAGCCAGCCAACAAATGACAACGGGACATAAACGGCGAATAAAGATTCTGAAATATACTTTTTAGCTTGAAAGTTCGCCGCATTTAACGGCGACAAGAAACGCGAAAATCTGTGCTATTTTGACATTCAAAGGTACAAAAACTCTATTTAAACACAAACCAAACCAAATTTATGATATATCCACAGTTCTAGGTGCAAAAAATTAAAATTAACCATTTTGGCATTGATTTAGATAACACTATTTCTATAGTTTTTAAGCTGTCAAGATGCAACGACAAAAACCTATAGTCTAGGACCTGTATAGGAGTTTGTATGCGTTTCATTTAGCACAGGCAATCTCAACTGTTTTAGGGTAAAATGACCATGGCGGTCAACATGGCATATGTGCGAAAACCTGAATCCGGGACGAAAGTCCCCGCCCTGAAACAAAAGTGCCGACATAGCTCTAACTTCCGAAAAGCAGAAGCGACAGCCTTTCTGAAGTGCTTATGGTGTTTAGAAGGTTGCTTTTAGGGGTAGTTATTGGAAGGAAAAAATTGTCTAAGTATAATATTTTACAAGAAAATGACCATGCACCACCCCAGGTCAACTGCTAATTATCCATGAAATAACTAATATACCTGGCAGAGATTAAATTTTCTTATTTTTTATCATGGGATGAAAAACTATGCTTAATTTAATATAATTATTGTAGATTTCATTGACATTGTTTTGTTTAAATATAATACATTTTATTTCACTTACCCACCAAAACACGATTTCAGCCATATTTTGCCGTCAGTATCATCAATTGTTGTACTTTTACATAATGATAGATGGCTAGATTTCAACCAAGTTTCGTCTTTGAAGCAGTGCAGTGTATTTTATCTTCGATATTGTGTCCTTCGATATTTCGTCGCCATTGCAATGCCTCGCCGTTCCCGATAAATGCCACTTCTTCGTCTTCATATGTATTTAGATTACAGTATGTACTTCATTGTAGAATAGTCCCAATCGAAAACTAGAGTAGTATACTCACTTGAAAGGAAAAAACCTCCCGTAACAAATTTAGGATCAGAATCAAAGACACAAGTTTAAAAATAATTTGAAAGTCAGAAAACTCCTCGTGGGCTACTTGACAGGGAGTAATATTTTCACGAAACCACAGAACCAGTAAATATATTATATTTATTGTATTTTTATGATTTATGAAAAAAACAATAAATATTTGCGTATTTTCTATTGTTTTTATCATAAATCATAAAAATACAATAAATATAATATATTTACTGGGTTCTGTGGTGGCGAACCAGCATTTCGTGAAAATTATGCCCCCCCCTGTCAAGTAGCCACGAGGAGTTTTCGCGAAGATTGCGCGTGACTTTCAAATTATTTTTAAACTTGTGTCTTTGATTCTGATCCTAAATTTGTTATGGGAGGTTTTTCCTTTCAAGTGGGAGTATACTACTCTAGTTTTTCGATTGGGACTATTCTACAATGAAGTACTCTTGGATACTGTAATCTAAATACATATGAAGACGAAGAAGTGGCATTTATCGGGAAGACAAGCGGCGAGGCATTGCAATGGCCGCTATTTGACGAAATATCGAAGGACACAATATCGAAGATAAAATACACTGCACTGCTTCAAAACTTGACGAAACTTGGTTGAAATCTTCTTTAGCCATCTATCATTATGTAAAAGTACAACAATTGGATGATACTTGCGAGACTCGGCGATAAAAAGCAAACAAGACGGCAAAATATGGCTGAAATCGTGTTTTGGTGGGGGGTAAGTGAAATAAAATGTATTATATTTAAACAAAACAATGTCAATCTACAATAATTATATTAAATTAAGCATAGTTTTTCATCCCATGATAAAAATTGTTAGGAAATAAGAAAATTTAATCTCTGCCAGGTATATTAGTTATTTCATGGATAATTAGCAGTTGACCTGGGGTGGTGCATGGTCATTTTCTTGTAAAATATTATACTTAGACAAATTTTTCCTTCCAATAACTACCCCTAAAAGCAACCTTCTAAACACTATAAGCACTTCAGAAAGGCTGTCGCTTCTGCTTTTCGGAAGTTGGAGCTATGTCGGCACTGCCGTTTCAGGGCGGGGTCATTTTCAGGACTTTCGTCCCGGATTCAGGTTTTGGCACATATGCCATGTTGACCGCCATGGTCATTTTACCCTAAAACAGTTGAGATTGCCTGTGCTAAATGAAATGCATACAAACTCCTATACAGGTCCTAGACTACTACACAAATACGACATGTTTATGGATTTCTTGACAGTTTGTGTGAGAATTTTTTTACTACCAACCATTTAACAACAAAAACACAACAAAAATATTCAAACAGTACCTTCAAACATAAACTGCCTGATATATTTGGTTCAAGATGAAAATCCAACTTGACAGCCAATGTCGTCAAAGCAGCTTGACAAAAACCTTCGCTTTTATACCGAATCCAGGACAAAAGTGAAGCAGAACAACAAAAAACTAATCTGTCTATCATTGTGGACTATTTTCGAGAAATTTGCAACAGTTTTTGTGCCTTTTAATCCCTAATTTTTGTTGAGTTGCACGTTTTTTGCTCCCCCGTCTTGTAGTTGTTGCCAAGCAATGAAAACATTGAAAAGCTTGCGAGTGAAGGGGCGCCGATGAGAACGCTGTAAGTAGGATACTATTTTAGTGAGTACGGCGCCAACAACCTTAAAAATTGATACTTAAAACCCATTCAATATAGATGTTTTATTGGTTTGAGATTCCTAATTTGCTGGAGTTGTAATATTTTCTTAGAATAATCCTTGTTGTGTAACGCTACAGGTGTATATGCTATTTGACTACACGCAAACGCTGACTACACAAAAATATCTTGTAGCGTGGACTGCACGAAGCATTGACTACACGAAAGATTGACTACACGAAGCTCTAAAAGCTTTGTGTAGTTATGAATTTACTACACGAAGGTACAGTTGAATGAGTTTGCGTGTACACGCAACCTACACGCAACTTGGTCCACGAAGGGTGTTACAATACTTCTGAGCGGCACTGTATTATTCCTTTTGAACTAGATTCCGAGAAAAATCTTAGGTACAGTAGTCTTAGGTGGGCTAAGTTAATATAAGATAGTTTTAGTCTAGGACCTGTAATGAATTTGTATGCATTTCATTTAGGACAGATAATCTCAACTGTTTTAGGGTAAATATTAAATTTTGTTGGCATCTCACTCGATTGAATAATAGTTGAAGGGTTTTTGTAGATGGAAATTATCGAGGGTAAATTCTATACGTTTATTAGACCTAACCAGGAAGAGCTGCGAAAAACGCAACTATAGGTCCCTGGCAGGAATTGAACCTGCGGCCCTGCGATTCCGGTGCAGCGCTCTAACCAACTGAGCTACAGAGTCCAGCTGTCGAGCTCTAACCACAAGTTCATGTATATATATGATGGTAATGTCATTATAGGTTATGGGTAAATATTAAATTTTGTTGGCATCTCACTCGATTGAATAATAGTTGAAGGGTTTTTGTAGATGGAAATTATCGAGTGTAAATTCTATACGTTTATTAGACCTAACCAGGAACAGCTACGAAAAACGCAACTATAGGTCCCTAGCAGGAATTGAACTGCGGCCCTGCGATTCCGGTGCAGTGCTCTAACCAACTGAGCTACAGAGTCCAGCTGTCGAGCTCTAACCACAAGTTCATGTTTGGCACATATATATGATGGTAATGCCATGTTAGGTTCATGTATATATATGATGGTAATGCCATGTTAGGTTATGGGTAAATATTAAATGGGTAAATATAAAATGACCATGACGGACATGGCATATGTGCCAAAACCCGTATCCGGGGCGAAATACCTGAAAATGACCACGCCCAGATACGGCACTATTGACATAACTCTATCTCTTGAACCATGAAAGCTACAGACTTTCTGAAGTGCTTATGGTGTTTAGAGTGGTCACTTTTAGGGGTGGTCATTGGAGAGTGAAATGTGTCTGGGTATAATATTTTACAAGAAAATGATTATGCACATCCCATGTCAACTGCCAATTATACATCACATAACTTCATACACCTTAGAACGGCTATATTTTCTTATTTCCTAAATATTTTTTCATAGGATAAAAAACTATACTTATTTCAATATAATACTAAAAGATTTCATGAGGGTTGATATTGTTTTGTTGAGATATAATACAGTTACAAAACTAGAAAGGTTTTACCTGAACACCGATCAAACGAAATTTTTCGAAATCACCATTTTTCTGTCTTTATTCACTGAAAATTTGGTAATGTCCAATCTCCCATAACATACGTCTATCATGTGATGTAACCTTAAATTTATACGAAAATTCATAACGCTACATAAGATTCAAATAGGATATTTGATTTCATATATATTTGTAATTACATAAGTTAATAATATTCTTATTTTAAGATGTATCTTATACAGATTGCTCAACGAGTAAGCTGTGAGCAACTTGCCAACTCTTCATTCAATTTGGACGATGGAAACGATGTGCATTTCTACCACTAGAAGAAAAATAAATCAATTAGACGATCAATACACTGTTAATAATTTCAGAGCTCATTTTCTGTTCCTATTGTAAATACAACAAGCGTTGCGCGCCTAATATGTTTGAAGATTACCAGTATAGCAATGGATGCATACAGCACTTTCTCCATACAAGCCCAGATCCAAGGTTACAAACGTTCAACAGACTATCGGAAGGTGAAAGCGGAATGATTGGGGCTCAATTATTTATTATTCATTTTCAATATTTCCAAATTAATCATTCATTATTTTGTATTTTTCCACCATAAATCTCTTATGTGTCTTTTTAACACAAACATCCATTCTTGATTCATTTAATTTTCCGATCTGTTATTCATTATTCCGCTTCAACCTAATTAAACCAGCTTTAGAGGCGAATTCTTAAAATATTGATATGTTTGTCACAAATATATAATAAACTCGAAATACGTTTATCATCCAATTTCGAAACATTTCAAAGATTGTGATAAGATCCGGCTATTGATTCGTTCCTCAACAACCTTATCCGTGTTTGGAAATAAAAATATATAACTGTTTCTCCTGCTGCCTCGTGCCAGGTATCTATAACGAATTACAGGAAATGAACTGTAGGGTTGCGTTCTGGAGCGCTTGACAATCTTGTAAACTGTCATGGCGGACGAGATGTAGTTAAGCTTAAGAAATCAATGCTCAGATTATTTATCCAAAAATAGCATAGAGATATACAGGGTGTATATAAAAAAGCGCAATCCTCGGTTCAAATGTGGATTTTGAAAAGAATATAGCAGTAAAGCATAATATGTTTACATTCATTTGAAAGCTTAGCCATTCAGCTTTCCAACGATGGTTTGCTTTTTAAATTTGATCGATTGGTTCGCGAAAAATATTACTTTAAGTAACTGAGATTGGAAAATTGAATATTCGAGATGCAATAATAAAGCGGCCCTGAAATAGACGAACTCATTTCGTAAAAATCCCCGAAACTATCAAAGCTTTTTGCTAAAAGCAGATCAAAATCAAGTATGTACATTCCTTCGCACTATTTTTTACTTATTACTAACTTTCCATACACAGCGGTGCAGGTTTAAACAGTTTAAGCTTGCGGCCACCAACTTGGTAATTTCTGTTTACGTTACAATTAACATACGGCGCTGTACGACGGGCAATACACGGCAGTGGCGTAGGTGAGCTTGGGCCCCCCCAATATTGAATACGTTCCTACCACTGATCTAATAATAGACTGGATATAGCTTCTATACCTATGAAAAATGAAGCCAAAATCAATCGGCGCAAATCTACTTCCGGTTACCACTTCGCAGCGAAAACAATATGGAGTTGTATAGGGAAATGAGTCGGCGAGGCTGGTTTTTCACAATTTTGAGGCATTTCCATGCGCTGGACTAAACCGTTCGTCTTGTAATGAAAAGAACAGGATATTTTCTTACATTTGGAGAGATACTTTTGTAGATTTCGATAAAAAATCACCGCTAAAGACGTTTGACAAGTTGCATACGCGAAGTCCATTTTCGGCCAAAACTCTCTGCCAAGTGGTCTTTCATGCTGGCATTTTCGCTAAACAAATACTCTGACTGGATAGAAACTCAAGTCGAATGGATTAAACGAAAGGTAAGCAATGTATAATAAGCGTTTGTCTTTCTCGATCAAGCGAAAAAGTATAGAATATCGGTGTTGCTCTCGGGTTGTTGTGCTATGCCTATATGAACATTTATAGCAACAATAATTTAATTAAATTTCTTTCTCACTTTGTTTTTAGAAACCACTTCCATGGCTGTTTTCCCAAGTTGGTAGAAGCGGACTTTACTATAACACTCTGATATAATCTTTATCAACTTGAATATATGGTTATCATCAACATATCAACTTGAATATGATGGTTATCATTAGCTAAAACAATGGAAAAAGTGCCCCTTTCTAATAGAAGAGGTGCCCCTAAGACAAAGTGCCCCCCAACTTGAAGTTGCTTCCTATGCCTATGATACTCTGTCTAACACCAGATAATTCTACTTGTCAAGGGAAGCATTATGCACCTTTAATGGGTTAATTAGTAGAACTCTGTACATTTTTTATGAAACATGAAGTAGCATGTCAACCATCTTGGTGGTTTTGAAATGACCTCAAAGAAGCCAAATTGCCAAGCACCAATATTTAATGACCAGTATTT
Organism: Trachythela sp. YZ-2020; assembly: GCA_016169945.1. Lineage (NCBI taxonomy): Eukaryota > Metazoa > Cnidaria > Anthozoa > Malacalcyonacea > Clavulariidae > Trachythela > Trachythela sp. YZ-2020. Next base: position 4,126,357 of record JADLSH010000358.1, read on the forward strand.
GTTACCAACAAGGAAATGCATGAGAACAACCAACAGAACACACAAGACAACCAGTTGCAGTCTATGATACTCTTATGTATGTGGGAAAGTGATATTTCCACACTTAATTTGCATACATGTAATGTATACTTTATGGAAAAGGTCAACATTTTGCCAACCCCACCCATGGCCTTCTCTCCCTTTTGCAAGAAACCCTGAAAATGTTAGACTATGGAATATTACAAGAGAGGAGAGCAGCTCACCAGAATTTACTAGGGGTCTTAATCTGGTGAGGGAAGACCATGGGCATGGTACAGTAAAAATATAATTATCAGTTTATCCATACTATGTTAAAACAACTAATTTTTATACAGCATTATTAAAAATGTGAGTCACATAGCTATTCATGTTCATATGATTACAAAATGTTCATCTACTTTGGAAAAGGAACAGAGAATTTATTGTTCAATGATACAGTCACTTCAACAAGCCACTTTCTATAATACGGGACCTCTCTGCCATCACAGCGGTCAGCACCAGTGGATCAGGATGACATGTCTTAATAATGTTTTCTAATTTCAATGTTTTAGTCTCTATATAATAAAAATTTCAAATGTGAGAATTGACAACTAGTCAAACTTGGCATACACCATTTTAATATGGTGTATACTAGTGCTCCATACTACTCTCAGACTCTACTGGTTGCACGTTTTCTGCATAAAAACACTTGAAGCAGTTTATAATATGAATGATACAGAGCTTGTTTTAGAAACAAGTCCATTTATATATTATTTAAATGTATTTTTCGGTCAAGAACAAAAACCAAAATTCCAATCTGAGATACAAAATGCAATTAGCCAATATAGATATAAAGCTATTGTTGCTATAAATGTTCATATAGGCATAGCACAACATAACCCGAGAGCAACACCGATATTCTATGCTTTTTCGCTTGATCGAGAAAGACAAACGCTTATTATACATTGCTTACCTTCCGTTTAATCCATTCGACTTGAGTTTCTATCCAGTCAGAGTATTTGTTTGGCGAAAATGCCAGCATGAAAGACCACTTGGCAGAGAGTTTTGGCCGAAAATGGACTTCGCGTATGCAACTTGTCAAACGTCTTTAGCGGCGATTTTTTACCGAAATCTGCAAAAGTATCTCTCCAAAAGTAAGAAAATATCCTGTTCTTTTCATTACAAGACGAACGGTTTAGTCCAGCGCTTGGAAATGCCTCAAAATTGTGAAAAACCAGCCTCGCCGACTCATTTCCCTATACAACCCATATTGTTTTCGCTGCGAAGTGGTAACCGGAAGTAGATTTGCGCCGATTGATTTTGGCTTCATTTTTCATAGGTATAGAAGCTATATCCAGTCTATTATTAGATCAGTGGTTCCTACGCCCCTGATACACGGAGATTGTTTTTATTACTTTCGGGATCGATTTAGGAGTATAAAGTAAATTACACAGCTCAACATCATTTAAAACGTCTTTTAAAGACTTCTTAGTAAGTTGTTTCGCGTGAAAACAACAGTATTAAGGTTTAAACAAGAAGATTCAAAATTCAAAATGCGACTCTTAAATAACATTTAATAAAATTGCATAATTGTAACGTAAACGGCAGAAATTGGAAAGTTGGTGGCCGCAAGCTTAAACTGTTTAAACCAGAACAATTGCATGTGTATGGAAAATTAGCAGTTAGTTAAAAATGGTGCATAGAAAGCCATGGCTACTTGATTTTGATCTGTTATCAGCAAAAAAGTTTGATATTTGGGTATTTTTACGAAATGAGTTTGTCTATTTCAAGGACGCTTTATTATTGCATCTCGAATTTTAATCTTTCCAATCTCAGTTGCTTAAAGTCATATTTTTCGCGAATCAATCGTTCAAATTTAAAAAGTAACCCATCGTTGAAAAGCTCAATGGCTAAGCTTTCAAATGAATGTAAACATATAAGCTTTACTGCTCTATTATTTTCAAAATCTACATTTGAATCGAGGATTGCGCTTTCTTTTACACACTCTGTATACCAAAGCTTAGAAAAAAGAGAAACGATAGCATTTAAATTCAATCGTCCGTTCGGCCTTGTTTACCCCCGGAATTGTTCTCATGTTCAAGTTGCCTTGAGTGGAAAATCATTTAAATAAATAACCCGCAATCATTGTTTTGACGCACAGAGAAAAGTAGAAGATTTACCGAATCGACCCGAGCCGGAAAATTGGCGAAATATCGCAACTTGTACGAAACCGACCTATTTTGCAAGAAACCGAAAAAGATCTCCCAGGCGTACGCTTTCAAGCGTATTTTTTCCAACAGCCCATTCGCGACCTATAGCAATACAATGATGTAAACCAATTATATAGCGTCTGTGGACGAGGCAGTTTCTCGTATAATATTACGTAATACTTACGTCAATTTCCTATTCAGTATCTATCCTTTTGGCTATATATCCTTCTGCGTTTCTTGATAAGAGAAAGTGGACGCGGGTGTGAGTAGATGGAATCACGTCTGGAATTAGTTGGTCTCGACGAAAAAAGACACGTTCTTCGATATGGTCTGCACGAATAAAGCCAAAACCACGATCTTCGAAAAATATATTGATATACCCCGTTGCTCTCTCAACTCCTGAACTGAAAGAACTAAAACATGTTCGCGACGGGTTCTTCATAACGCGGGATTGTTCATGTTCTGCAACACGGCCACGGGGATTTCTGTTCGTCTTTTCGGTGTGTACATTTCTTCCAGGGTCTCTAATGATTGTAACAATAGGCCCTTTGAATAAATGCTAAATTATTTAAGTAAAAACAATGGGTGGGTGGTGGCGACTGGCTGGCACTATTTTTATGCTAAGTGTTTTGCAAAGGGCCCATTGTAAAAAGGACAGAATAGTTTCGAAGCGTATAGACTCGAACATTGCGAGTATTGCGAGTGAATTTTATTGCTAGGGGATAATAATGATAACTAGAAAAACATGCATGCAGCAACCCCTCGCCCTTAACCAAACAACTATAGTTCCCAGACATTGTTTTAAGGTGGTCTTGAACAAAATTTTAAAAGAAAATCCTATTTTGAAATTAGCCATATTATGCATCATTAATGATCCCTTTTTCGTTTTCTGGTGTTAATTTTTCTATTTGTTTGGCGGAAAATGGATAAATAGGGGAAAATAGCAGCTTGTTTGAAATTTTGTCCCGTAGCAACCACCATAGCAACGACATGTTATTGGAAAATCGCGAGCATTGGAGCATTTACGAAAAAGTTTTTTCTCCAAATGAGTACCCACCTACCCCTCCCTAGCTATATAGTGATTTTAAACGATTCTATTTCAAATTACACCAAGTAGTCTAGGACCTGTAAAGGAGTTTGTATGCATTTCATTTAGGACAGATTATCTCAACTGTTTTATGGTAAAATGACCATGGCGGTCAACATGGCATATGTGCCAAAACCCGAATCCGGGGCGAAAGTCCTGAAAATGACCACGCCCAGAAACAGCACTGTCGGCATAGCTCTAAATCCTGAACCGCCAAAGCTACAGCCTTTCTGAATTGCTTATAGTGTTTAGAATGGTTGCTTTTATGGGTGGTCACTGGAGGGTGAAATTTGTCTAGGTATCATATTTTACAAGAAAATGACTATGCACCATCCCAGGTCAACTGCTAATTATGCATCAAATCACTCATTCACCTGGCAAAGTCTATGTTTTCTTATTTCCTAAATATTTTTGTCATAGGATGAAAAAATATGCTTATTTTAATATAATTATTATAAATTTCATAAGGAATGATATTGTTTTGTTGAGATATAACACATTTCATTTCACTTACCCCCCGCCAGAACACGATTTCAGCCATATTTTGCCGATTTGTTTGCTTTTTATCGCCGAGCCTCGCAAGTATCATCCAAATGTTCTGCTTTAACACAATGCTAGTTGACTAAAGAATAATTCAACCAAGTTTCATCGGGTTTTGGAGTAGTGCCATGTATTTTATATTCGATTTTGTGTCCTTCGACATTTCCTCAATTATGTAGCCATTGCAATGTCTCGCCGCTTCTCTGCCCGATAAATGCCACTTCTTCGTACACATCTGTATTTATATTACAGTATCCAAAAATAATTGATTGTAGAATAGTCCCAATCGAAAAATTTAAAGCATTACTCCCATTTGGGAGTGAAAAACCTTCCCTCGTTCATCAAGAACGAGAATCTAAAACAAAAGGTTCAAAATAATTTGAATTGGTTTCCTTTAGCTATAAAAAATAAACCAGAGATTTACGCAATCTTTTTGCACCACCAAACGTATTCGTGAAAATGTCCCCCCCCCTGTAATGTTGCCCACGAGGAGTTTTCGTGAAGATTGCGCGAGACTTTCAAATTATTTTGAACCTTTTGTTTTAGATTCTCGTTCTTGATGAACGAGGGAAGGTTTTTCACTCCCAAATGGGAGTAATGCTTTCAATTTTTCGATTCGGACTATTCTACAATCAATTATTTTTGGATACTGTAATATAAATGCAGATGTGTACGAAGAAGTGGCATTTATCGGGCAGAGAAGCTGCGAGACATTGCAATGGCTATATAATTGAGGAAATGTCGAAGGACACAAAATTGAATATAAAATACATGGCACTACTCCAAAACCCGACGAAACTTGGTTGAATTATTCTTTAGTCAACTAGCATTGTGTTAAAGTAGAACATTTGGATGATACTTGCGAGGCTCGGCGATAAAAAGCAAACAAATCGGCAAAATATGGCTGAAATCGTGTTCTATGGGGGTAAGTGAAATGAAATGTGTTATATCTCAACAAAACAATATCATTCCTTATGAAATTTATAATAATTATATTAAAATAAGCATATTTTTTCATCCTATGACAAAAATGTTTGGGAAATAAGAAAACATAGACTTTGCCAGGTGAATGAGTAATTTGATGCATAATTAGCAGTTGACCTGGGATGGTGCATAGTCATTTTCTTGTAAAATATGATACCTAGACAAATTTCACCCTCCAGTGACCACCCATAAAAGCAACCATTCTAAACACTGTAAGCAATTCAAAAAGGCTGTAGCTTTGGCGGTTCAGGATTTAGAGCTATGCCGACAGTGCCGTTTCTGGGCGTGGTCATTTTCAGGACTTTCGCCCCGGATTCGGGTTTTGGCACATATGCCATGTTGACCGCCATGGTCATTTTACCCTAAAACAGTTGAGATAATCTGTCCTAAATGAAATGCATACAAACTCCTTTACAGGTCCTAGACTAAAGTAAAAGTCGGTTATATGTAGGCGGGAGAGGCGTTATAATGGCGTGAAAGCAAATTGTGTTCATGCTATATATTTTTATAATTACGGTTCCACTTCAAGGCTTTGACTGATTGAGGACATCATGTAAAGTCCGACGAAAGTCGATCTGCCATAACCTTTCAAAGAACCGAAGGGTTAAACATTGGTGTCTTTTTAAAGACGGCAACGGCGGAGGTCACAGCTGGGAACCAAACTTAGATGTTGAAATAGTACGTGTTAAACATTTTTCAAAAAATCTAGCATGGCATTTTCATGATATATATGCCTACCTCTCCCGTTTAGGATATGTTTGGGTATGTGATTTCGACCCCGAATTAGTCAACGTATATTTTGTTAGCATATGAAAATATAGGGGAGCTCCATGTCCAATTTTTCATTTGTGAAAATCAAGAAAAGGAAGGACAAACGTATTCAAATGGGTCATTCTAGCTGCTGTTTGCCTTTCTTTGGTTAGTAATGTGTACTCAATATTATTGCAAAACGCTATTCGAAACTATAAACTTGATTTTATCAAAACAGCTCAAAACGTAAGAGTAAGAAAGAATAAGCAAAAGCAAGGAGAAACATATGCAGCTGGATCATTTTAAACTTTCCAGATGCCTATTCAAGTCTTCAAATTAGGATAGTTTGTCGAAAACATACCTAAGGATATTTTAAACTTAATTTTCCCAAATTGTCAATTCACGAGACATTAAAAACTCTCCTGGGTTTACTATTTATGCAATCAAGGTGAAATTTTCAGCATTTACTCATTACTATTAAACCTTTGATGTGAACCTAAAAAAACTATGTGTGAGTTATACATGCCACAGGCCAACCCTATTAATGAACTGAACATGCCCATATTTTCATTCATCTATAAACACAAGTAAAATTTATACACTCTATGCCTTTAGCTGAGTTTTTTTTAGGTTCACGACATAGATAGGTCTATTTTGTATCCATTAAAGCTGTTTGGGAGATCATTCATAGTTTACTTTGGCTCCTATCATTTGTGGCGCAAACACCATATTTTACTCCATAGGGGGTCATATCTTGGTTACTATGGCAACAACAAATGTATAAGTGAGTGATTTTGTGTCAGCTACCCATATTCTATAATATTAGAGTAAAAAATGAGGAAAAAGTATTAAATTAGGAAAAAAAGTTTTCAACATATAAGACCACCTTAACATGAAGTAATACTTATCAGCGAACCGCTGCTCTGACTGAACGCTGGTTCGCCTCAAGTACACCACGTATTCAAGTAGTAGTCATGGCAACACGATTTTTATTTTAATTATTTTTATTATTTTATATTTGTACAGAACAAAACGGCAAAAACAATAAAAAGATTAACAATTTATCTATAGAATTATCAATACATTAGAAAGACACGATGTAGGTATGTTATTGTGCATTCTATCAGCTTCGAACAGAAGTTAAATTCAACCTTCGACGTTTCGTAAAACGTTTCGAAAATGTTCATGAAACTAAGCTGCTTTTTGGGTGATTAGTAATAAAAAGGCCGATCGATCCAAATTAGCATAGGGAGCATCATCATTAGCATATGAGGGGGCGCATTACGTCATTAACATATAAGGGGGCACCATCATCTAATATGAGGAGGCGTATGATATCCCAAGATATTGCATGATATCCTAAGATACTCTACGATATCCTAAGATATTGCATGATATCATAAGATACTGCATGATATCCTAAGATACTGTAAGATATCCTAAGATACTGTAAGATATCCTAAGATACTGTAAGATATCCTAAGATACTGACTAAAACTATGATGATGACTAGCTCCAAATCGAGAGAGCTTAGCTCCAAATCGAGGGAGCCTACCTCCAAATCGAGGGGACCTACCTGCAAATCGAGGGAGACTACCTCCAAAGCGAGCGAGCTTAGCTCCATGTCGAACAAGCCTGCCTCCAAATCGAGCAAGCTTAACACCGAGCCGAGCTCTAAGATGTAAGGATAGCTCCGAGCCGAGCTCTAAGATGTAAGGATAGCTTCGAGCTCGGCTCGATATGGAGCAAAGCTCGCTCGATTTGGAGCTAATCTCGCTCGATTTGGCGGTAGGCAGTATCTTAGGATATATTATTATTATTATTCGACATGATTCTGTGCTGACGACTAGACAAAGTTTATCCAATATTAGAAAAGTATTCATTCAATTTTTCAGCAATTGATTGACTTTCGACGATTTCATGCTCATTAATTTGAATTGCTGAAATGGTTGAGGACTTGGATTTTTTATTAATTAAACTATTAATATTTTTCCACATTTGTTTTGTATTACTCTTGTTTCCCTCAATATACTTTGCATAGTATTCCCGCTTGGCATTAATAATTTGTTTATTAACCTTATTGCACAAAGTTTTACAAGCATCGTGGTTTACAGTTGAATTTGTCTTAATAGCTTTTTTCGTAAGAAAATCCCTGCGGTTCATGCTTTTTAATGCTATCTGTCAACCAAGAAGCATTGCGACTCCTCAGTTTCCTACTTTGCGTCGGTGCATAAAGGTCCGAAACATAATTAAAAGTTGTTTTAAAATTATTCCAAAGTAAATTAGGATCGTCAATCTCCCAATTTTGCACGGATAAAGCAGCATACAAATCTTGGTTAAAATTTTGTTGTACGTAATTTTTGTAATTTGATTCAACAAGTTTGACATGATTTTTCGTGAAAGAAATTTTCCTACAAACATAGATCAAACAATGGTCACTGATTCCAATATTCAACACACCTGATTGAGATATGTTTTCGGGATTACTTGCTACAGCAACATCCAAAAGAGAAGCCGTTGTTTCTCTTATCTTACAGTATCTTTTTATCCATTATTATCCCGTTTTATGCGCCTACTATATAATTGTATAATATTACCCGTCCTAGCATTAAATGTGCTCTTTTATTCAAATTTTTTAGCTAGATAATCTTAATAACCGTTAATGACTTACTAATGAGTTACAGCCTATCAACACATAGCAACCGCTCAATGTTTATGTTTATATACAATGTTTGTATGAAAACTATGCTTGTAAAACTTTATTCAATATTAATTATTTTTACATTTTGTATGCTATATATAAACGTTGCTGTAAGAACTATGTCTATCTTTGTAAACTTATGTTAAGTCGCTATATTGGTCGACTCAGAAAGCCGTTTGTTATTACTTCGCATTAGTATATGTATAGGTTATCATGCGATGGCGAGTACAATTAGGGATTAATAGTACGTATTAATCCCTAATTGTACGAGCAATATCGCATGATTACTTGTTTATTATTAGCATGACAAAATTTCCGCCATTTTGTTTCTTTTGGGAAAATCATTAATTGTACTGCAGTACAATTAATGAAATAATTGTACTCCTCTCAACCAATCAGCAGTTTACTAGATACAAGAATCCGGATCGATTGGCCTTTATATTACTACTACTTCGCTGCTTAGTGTTATACATTGCATTTACAAGGGGTGGTTGGTGATAGGACTGTTTCCGCACATATTCGACTAAGGCCTCAGCTTCGCCTGGTAGTAAGTACATCCGTTTTGAATCGTTGTTGATCATCCGTTCTAGGTTTTAAATCCAACATCAAGTACCCATGAGGACGGCTCATAACACCTTCATAACTCCTCATAAACTCTCGCACTCTGCCGGGATGAATTTGTCTTGCAAACATAGAGATTTGTTGCCTATCTCTTGGTGACTCAAACAACACGATATACTGGGCGTTGAGACTAATAATATTTCTCATCTCTTTTCCCTGATGAAATATCTTTTTGAAAATGTAGATGACGGACAAATTTCTGTGATGACTGCCCTTTGTAAAAAGATCAGCTACGCGTTTGTCCTTGCCAGATTGTGCCATAAGATAATCTAGTACGATCAAATTCCGCTGAGAAACATCTAGGTAAATCTTTGTCGATATCGTCAGGTATTCCTTCATTGAATTCTATTCCAGGCATCGTTCTCATCATATCAAAAAACGATGGCTTCCATTGCCATAACACCAGATGATACGTTGAGGAGGTGGACTTGTGGTTTTCTGGGTAATCTCCAACATTGTCTTCAGAGCTAAGCTCGCTCGATTTGGAGCTAAGCTCGCTCGATTTGGAGCTAGTCATAATCATAGTTTTAGTCAGTATCTTAGGATATCTTACAGTATCTTAGGATATCATGCAGTATCTTAGAATATCATACAATAATCCAAGCCGACCTTGTTGCCGTTGCCGAAACATGGTTATCTCCTCATATAGCTGACGCTGTTGTTAACATGCCGTCCTTTCAACTTATACTTAAAGACCGCCCAAATGCATGATATTAAGTTCATACATCTACTGCGGCTTTTACTTAGACCTCATCGTCTGCCCCGTGGAATTAATTCCCTTGTGGTTGGTGTAATTTATCATCTAACGGAGAATGACAATAAAACCCTCAAGAGTTATATCCAAACGTTTTTAGACATTGCCCTTGAATCCTTTCCCAACACGCGTACTATTAAAACTGACGATTTTAATCATTTTAACCATCAGGACTTGCGATCGTCATTTAACCTTAGGTAATTGGTTAAATCACCAACACGGGGAACAAATATCTTAGATTTGGTTCTAACTAACCTTAAAAAGTATTATAATCAAACCGAAGTTATACCTCCTATTGGAAGTTCTGATCATAACGTCATACTTCTATTTTCCGTGAATATTAGACCAAAAGGAAAAATTACTAAACTGATCGTGCGAGACGCTAGTAGAGCCAACAGACATCAGCTTTATGAAAAACTGAGGAATGTTAACTTTACCACATGCAGTATTGTATCAGCCATCATGCCAGCAAAAGTATGAGCATTTCGATCATGCGTTGAGAGATATATATTGTGGAAGAAACCTTACCGTTCAAACTTAAAACACACTCAACTGATAAGTCTTGGATGTCTGCTGAAATTAAACAGGCAACAGTTGATCGGCAGAAAATTTGGAAAACATTACGCTCACATTCATCAGAGTTCCGAGCATTACGAAACAAAATTAATCGTTTGGTGAAAAAGTCTAAACAACGTTATCTCGAATCTAAAATTAATCAATGTAAAAAAACAGATACTCGAAAGTGGTGGAAAGAAGTGAAACGACTTGCTGGAATGAAAAATCCCAGTCAAGTGACCAGTATGCTCCATAACGTTCGTTGGCTTGAAGTTGATCTTGCTAATTATATCAACAACTGCTTTATTCAAGCGACCACTAATATACCCAAGTTGAGTGCGCTACCAACTACAACTAATGTGCCGGATAAATAAAAGATAACAGTGGCTGACGTTAATTATGAATTATCTAAGATTAAATACCGTAAAGCAACTGGCCCTGACAACTTCCCGAATTGGATATTGAAAGATTTTTCACATATGCTGAGTCTTCCGCTCTGCTCCATTTTTCATGCTTCGGTTGAGAAGGCGTGTTTACCAGATATTTGGATAACTGCTGATGTTATGCCTTGCACGAAAACTACTCCAGTTAAACATGCTGAATCCGACCTACGGCCAATCTCTTTGACACCTGTAATGAGTCTTTTATTTGTAACTGGTTGTTGGATTCGATAGCCGATATGATAGGCCCTAACCAATTTGGGTCAATAAAGATTTCATGTACCACCGATGCTCTGACGTTTATGATTCATCGGTGGTTTCAAGCTCGTGAGGGAACTGAATCCTTATTGGATTTTTCAAAAGCGTTCGATAAGACAACCTCCAATTGAGAAATTGCAAGTATGCGTTTCACTTTTAGGTTTTGAAAAGGCAATCACGTCTCATGATTTCTCCAACAAATTTCGGCACGCGTCAGCAATCGACCTTTTAGTCCTGGCCATTGTCAGAAATTAAAGAAAGAGCTTCTTTGAGACATCTTACAGTAAAATCTTTTTTGGATCTTTTACAAATCGATATCGCAGCAATTTCTAAAATTTGGCTCCACAGCGAGATTGATGATCATCTGATCAACATTAGAAACTATAATTTATTTCGTCGGGACAGATCCGTTGGACGTGGAGGAGGCGTTTGCGCTTTCATATCTAATTCAATCCCATGTAAAAGATGGACTGCACTATAAAACCTACTTTATGAATGCTTATGGCTGTGGCTTAGACCCTACCGTCTCCCGAGAACGTTTTCTGGTATTGGCCTAGGAATATTGATAATCCCCCAGATAAACAAGCGCAGGAAGAGCGAGACTTTGTTAATTATTTAATTGTGTCTCTTGATTGCGTTCACAACCAATTCCCGGAGTGTTGTGTAACCCTTTTGGGAGACTACAATAATTCAAATATTTCTGATCTATTAAATAGCCATGGTCTATACCAAATCGTTAGAGAACCTACTAGAGATCCCTCTATTCTGGACCTTGTGGTCACGAATATGCAGTCGTTTTATAAGAAACCTTCAATCTTGGAACCAATCGGTTCATCGGATCACAACGTAGTTAATTGGCGCCCCAAAGATAGTGTTCCAGGCTTTTGGCCGATGGTTAATCTCAATGGACTGGACGTCGGACACAACCGGCCAGACAGTTCAAAATATGACCTCAGAGTTCACAGGAAGAATTACCCAAGCGATAGATACCATTTTTCCTTTACAAAAAGTTAGGCTCCATAGTAATGACAAACCATGGATGTCCGCATCTATCAAACAGTTAATCAGTATTCGGCAGCGAGCCTTTTCTAGTGGAAATACCTACCTTTGGCGCAGTTGTAGAAATAAGGTCAAATCTGCAATTCAAGCTGGAAGTTTATAAATCAATTGTCTGGTAGATCAAATACCGCAACATTAATTCATATTGAAAAAGAAGGCTCTATGCTATCTAACGATGAATTGGTGACGATCCTGAATTTATTTTTAACTTCTGTAAACGAAGACATCCCTGTACTGGACTTAAGTAACCTGCCAGCCTTTTTACATGCTGGTGACCAACCTCCTATTATTTATCCACACCAAGTTTGTCAAAAGTTACTTGGTCTTGACCCGCTTAAAGCTGCTCGCCTCGATAATATTCCCTCCCGAATTTTGAAAGAGTTTGCTCACGAGTTATCCGAACCTTTGCTGAGATCTTCAACTCCTCATTGTCTTCCGGTATAACACCAATAGAATGGAAATCCGCTAATATTTCGCCAATACCCAAAGAGTCACCGCCAAAGGAGGAAAATGATTTACGCCCCTTTTCATTGACTTCTTGTGTATCAAATGTTTTAGAAGAATTTGTAGTTGAGTGGATATTTGTGGACATTGGGCACAATATTGATCCCAAACAATTCGGGGTTCATCCACCACCACATGCTTACTAAATATGTTTCACTCATGGTTATAAGCCTAGATGCGAGTGGGTACTCTCTTAGGATTGTCTTATTGGATTTCAGTAAAGCCTTCGACAGGATTGATTTAAACGTTTTGGTTACCAAATTAATTGACTTAGGGCTTCGAAGATCCCTTATTCCATGGATATGCGATTTTTTATCTAATCGGAGGCAACAAGTTAGACTTGGGGAGTCAGTTTCTGATTGGTGATATGCGAGTGCTGGCGTCCCTCGGGAAACGAAATTGGGACCAGTCCTTATTTCTGGTAACGATAAACGATCTAAAAACACCAAACTGTGAAAATTGGAAATTTGTTGACGACGTAACAGTATCAGAAGTCGTAGGAAAACATTGTAACTCAGTGATACAATCGATCTGTTTTAGAATATGCGTGCGCCGTTTGGCATACATTCCTTCCACCTTACCTTATTGACAAGATCGAACGTGTGCAGAAGAGATTTTTCCGAATTGTTTACTAGAACTGTCTTACCGTGAAGCTTCAAACCTAACTGGCTGCCCGAGACTCGACGACCATCGCCAAAAACTCTGTATCAACATCATTCTGAACTTGCCCACCTCATTCCCCTCTCTAGGTATGAATCACATGGACGATTGGTCCGCTCTGGCGATAAGTCAACATTGTTTAAATGTAGAACTAATCGATTTCAATATAGCTGATTGATAAGTTAAGACACATGAAGATTCATCCTGTATTGATTAACTGGATTATTGCGTTTCTCTCCGATCGTCAACAACGCGTAAAATTAAGTGGATGTACTTTCCAGCGGGTCAGTGTTAGTGCAAGAGTTCCGCAAGGGACAAAACATGGTCCCTTATTGTTTTTGATAATGATCAACGATCTGAAACCTTCAAAGAATACTAATAACAGTACAAAAACGAGCTCTTCGTATTATTTCCCAGGACTTCAAACTACTGGTTTGAAGACTCTGAAAGATCGAAGAGAAGTTTTATGCTCCAAAAATTTTTGTTGCAAAAATAAGTCTACTAACCGTCGTTTTAAACTATTATCATCTAGAAGTGATCATCAATACAATTTACGAAATGATCGCCTTTTATCTATTAAAACTAAGACAGAACGTTTTAGAAATAGTTTTATACCGTATGTAATTAGAACATATTTATAGATTAAATTTGATATACTGTAAATATTTTTTACATAGCATTCAATCAAAATTTAAATTTTAATCCTATATATGTATTTTAATTGAAGGGTTTTGTAGATGGAAAATTATTGAGTGTAAATTATATACATTTATTAGACCTAACCAGTATTGGGGTACTGCCAACAAAATCTTGACATTTACCCCCAACTTAACATGGCAGTACCCCAGTATATATACATGAACTTGTGGTTAGAGCTCGACAATTGGACTCTGTAGTTCAGTTGGTTAGAGCGCTGCACAGGAATCGCAGGGCCGCAGGTTCGATTCCTGCCAGGGACCTATAGTTGCATTTTTCGCAGCTGTTCCTGGTTAGGTCTAATAAATGTATATAATTTACACTCAATAATTTTCCATCTACCAAACCCTTCAATTATTATTCAATCGAGTGAGATGCCAACAAAATTTAATATTTATCCACAACTTAACATGGCAGTACCCCAGTATATATACATGAACTTGTGGTTAGAGCTTGACAACTGGACACTGTAGCTCAGTTGGTTAGAGCGCTGCACCGGAATCGCAGGGCCGCAGGTTCGATTCCTGCCAGGAACCTATAGTTGCATTTTTCGCAGCTGTTCCTGGTTACGTCTAATAAATGTATATAATTTACACTCAATAATTTTCCATCTACAAAACCTTTCAATTATTATTCAATCGAGTGAGATGCTAACAAAATCTTGACATATGTATTTTAACTCTGTAAATTTCGTTTATATATTTCTAATTAATGTAAAAACGTGTAATTCAATCCTTGATTGTAATACGTTTATTATAATAAAGCTCAAAAAAATCTTAGGATACCATAGAGTATCTTAAGATATCATGCATTATCTTAGGATATCGTACAGTATCTTAGGATATCTTACAGTATCTTAGCATATCATGCAGTATCTTAGGATATCGCACAGTATCTTAGGATATCTTACAGTATCTTAGGATATCATGCAGTATCTTAGGATATCGTACAGTATTTAAGAATATCATGCAATATCTTAGGATCTCTTACAGTATCTTTTATCAATTATTCTCCCGTTTTATCCACCTACTATATAAATTGTATAACATTACCCCGTCCTAGCATTAAATATTCACTTTTTATTCAAATTTTATAGCTAGATAATCTTAATCACCGTTAATGATTTACTAATGAGTCTATCAACACATAGCAACGCATAGAAATGTGTTTGTTTCTAACGCCAAAAACTATATACCATATTTGTATGAAAACTATACTTGTAAAACTTTATTCAATATTAAAAATCACTTTTTTACACTCTGCTATATAAACGCTTGAAACTTTGCAAGGTTTGAATCCCTGTAAGAACTATGTCTATCTTTGTAAACTTATTAGGTTAAGCTATATTCGCTATATTAGTTGTTTAAGAAAGCTGTTTGTTATTACTTCGTATAAGGCGATACTACATACGAGAATATATTTATTACTAATAAGGAGTTTATAAATCGAAATGTCTACGACAACAAAGCCATATTTCTGCACACCAGGGCTCCCAGTGATAACAGTGTTCCTTGGGACACTGAAAGGATTACCCTGGGGATAAATAGAGGTTTCATTCTTTCATTTATATATTAAGAAAAGGATGACCGGATTTCTGTCGATGTCTTTTGAAAAACATTTTGTAGCGGTCGCGGACATACATGCACCGCACATTACTCGTAAAGTGAGGAATGATTACGTACCCTGGATTACGACAGGAATAAAAAATATAATGCACCATAGAGATCTCCTTAAGAAAAAGGCTGTTAAAAATGGGTCTAAGTATGCACATGAAGCGTATAGAAAAGCCCGGAAAAATCAGGTTAATAAAATGATTAAGCACACAAAGGCAACATAAGCGAGTTAACAAGCAAAAAATCCAAAACCACTAATATTGCCGAGATAGCAGGGGATGGAGTAATGTTAACTGAACCAACAGAAGTTGCAAACCCCTTTAATACATGTTTTAGTGAAATTGGCCCTAATTTAGCGGACAAATTACCGAAACCTGATAATACACCAGAATCGTATGTAAATTCTATAAACGCCGATTTCCATTTTCAAACAGTAATCGAATCAGAGGTTTTTACATTGTTGTCTACACTCAAAACATCTAAGGCAACCGGACATGACAGAATCTCGGCTAAACTGTTGAAGGACTCTGCGGATGTAATTACAAAGACTTTGACCTTAATTTTTAATAAATCAATACTTTTAGGAAAGATTCCAGATGATATGAAAGTAGCAAATATTTCTCCTATTCATAAACCAGGAAGTAAAACGGAGTCCACGAACTATAGACCAGTGTCGGTGCTCTCCGTAGTTGCGAAAATTTTCAAAAAAATTATTTCTCAGAAGCTTTCTACTTATTTGGAAACAAATGGAGTAATAGTGAACCAGCAATTTGGTTTTAGAAAGAAACACTCTACACAAACAGCGCTCTTAAATGTTACGAATAAATGGTATTTAAATATGGACAAAGATTATTTGAACGGGGTTATTTTCCTTGATTTAAAGAAAGCATTTGATTGCGTAAATCACAGTGTTCTGCTGAAAAAATTACAACTTTACGGTATAAATGGGCTGGCGCATAGCTCGTTTAAATCGTATTAACAAATCAAACTCAAATGTGTAAGATTGGGTAAACTATGTCGCAACAACATACTATCCGTTGTGGAGTACCACAAGGATCTAACTTGGGACCACTACTGTTTTTATTATACATAAACGATATATTATTGTTTATCGCATACATCTGCGAATATGTTTGTGGATGATACTAATATAACAACTGAAGGCTTTAACGTAGAAGACGTACAAATGCGCTTAAACAATGATTTGGAACATATCCATCAGTGGCTGTTTGCTAATAAATTGACTTTAAATAGAGACAAAACGGAATACATGATAATTGGTTCGCGACAGAGATTATGAAAGATAGAAACCGATCCTACAATAGAATTAGGTGAAACCAAAATTAGGCGCGTTAAGCATTCGAAAACGTTAGGCATAATTATTGATGATCAACTTTTGTGGAAAAAACAAATAGAAACCATTGTATCCAAGGTGTCTAAAGGTATATGGTATGCTGCGGCGAATAAAGAGTTGTGTCCCAAAAAGACAATCAAAAAATGTTTATAATGCGATAATACTGCCATATCAAGATTGATTATTGCAGCCTTGTTTGGAGTAACTGCAGTGAATATCTGCTTGACAGACTGCAAAAAATGCAAAACAGGGCTGCAATTAAGGGTCATTACTGGCAAACTATATGAAATAGCAACAAAAGAAATATTTAAGGAATTAAATTGGCAACCTCTAACTGATCGCCGGGAGGGTTCATGCATAAAGTGAAAAATAGGGAGTTACCAGAAAATATGAACAACCTGTTTGAAATCGTTAACAATCAAAACTATAATCTACGCAGTAATGATAATGATTTTGTTTTACAAAAGCCAAAAACAAAGTATGTGAAAAAAAGTATTAGTTATAATGGGGCAATAGCGTGGAATAACTTGCCAAAAGATTTAAAAGCAGGAAATATGTCAATTGGGCAATTTAAGGCTGCACTCGACTGCAAATAATGATCGAATTTCTTGTTTGATTATATTATATACTGTACTGTTAACTTTCTGTAAATATCTTTATATCTGCTAATATTCCCTGTATAGTTGTTTAAGGCCGTTTTCTACTTCAGACGTATCGTAACGTGTTGTAGCGTTTTCTTTAGTGTTGAAGTCATTAGTTCTACCCGAGTGCTCAGGAAACAAAAAAATACCCTACGTTTCGCTACGATACGGTTGAAGTAGAAAACGGCCTTTAGTCTAACTAGTTATTATGTTGTAAATAGATCGAAATATAAAATTACCTCGAAAGATTAATTCGCTTTCCTCTTTTAATTGAAAGTTAGTTGATAACATAAAATAGGATGATTTAAGAAAATTACACATGCACTGAAATTATTTAGTGGAAAATCGCTTTTTAAAATATAAGCAACAATTTTTTGAAACAACAAATAGATCACAAATAATTATTATAAATACAAACTTGCCCAATATTTTACGAATTTCGATCGTCTCTTATTATCTTGTATTGTAAAATAACAGCGAAAAAATAGGTGTTACGGCTCTTCCATTCAACTCCTTCGCGTTCCTTATAAAGGAGGTCACCCATGAACGGTAAGCCACAGGCATGCGCCCACGATCATTGATAAACTTTGAAATCGGCTAGCTCTCCTTTTCACGGGTGTAAATAGCAAAGCAGAATTAGTACCCTCGCCCCGGGCTAACGCCCGGAACGGCGCTTGTGATTTAATTGAACAATACCTGGTCGATTGCCTTCTGTAGTCCAGAATCCTCGAATCAATCTCTAAACCCTGCAAAAAAGGCATGCATGGAGTTAGCTAGTCTGTGAACAATCATATGTATATTATTCGACCCAGACTGACTTGGCCTCTAAATTTCGCTTTCGGGAGAGCATTTCCTAGCCTGTGCACCGTCTAAATTTCGTATTGGTCTCAATTTTTATATAACTAAAAGGAATCTTTCATTGGGATTGCACACTCACCATTGGAACACCAATATCAACGGCGCACATTTTCCCAGTCACATTGTCATTGGCAACACGAAACTCTAAGATATCGGATTGGCGAATATCGGGCCGACAAACGTCATTGAGGCTAAAGAAAAGATCATCTTCTACATCGGGATGAGAGATAAAACCACATCTTTTCTCAACCAGTACTCTTACAACCACACCCATCATCCGCTGATTAACATAATGATTCCAGCTCTTTCCTTCGCTCTCATCGTCCTCTATACTTGTAAAGTAAAGTGGACGAGCTACATTATAAATATTCTCTTGGCCTTGCTCCTCGTTATCGCTTTTGTCTGTGCTGTCTGAATCAGACAAACATGATGACTTTCTATACGAAGTTAAATCGGCACAACGCATGACTGACCAGGCGCGGGGTCCATGCCAGTCAAAAGATAAATGAAACGAGACGGTATCGCCGATTGCTGGTTTTGATGACCGAATACTCTGTGGTACAAAATGAACATCGATGTACCGACGAAACGTTATGGTACCTTGCCAGTCGCCCTTAATTTTCTTCACGACACCTTCCCACCTGACAACATTTCTTTTTCGAAGATAGCTCTCACATTTGTCCTTAAACGGTATTTCTTTTCCTTTATTGGAGTCCTCTTTTAGGAGGTCGTCACTATGGAGCAGGCTGTCGATGGAGTTAACATGCGAACCTTGTTTGGGGCACAACCATTCCAATGGCAATGTGTGAGTAATTCTTCGTACATCGTTCCTTGTATTCTTGTAACGTTGTTGTTTGCTTACTAGATCAGCAGCTTTTTTCATTTTCTGCGTATCGTTGGGATCCTTAATGGCGATCAAAACTGCCACTACATAACTAAATAAAGAAAGTCAAATGCGATATTATCCGAAGTAATTAAGTCTGCATGAATTTCATATTATTGAAAGCTTACTGAATGCTTAACAACATACCTACATGATATATTTCAACAATTAGTAATTCTATAGTTTTTGTTAAGAAAGTTTTTGTTTTTAAGTTGTTTAATTTGCCATTTTGGACAAAAAGTTTGCAAATAAGAAAATGAGCTCTCGATACCAATGTTGTCGCTATAGCCTATCAGGCTGGAGTTGAATTACGAGAACCTACTAGTTACTAAATCTCTTCCTCGGTAGAGGCGTTTTAGTTTAACACGGGGGCTACACACTCGGAAAATGCAAGTGATGCGGGTGATGCACGCGGAAATCAAGGGCATCAAGGAAAGACAGGAAAAAAGCTTAATTTTTTCTGCGTCTTCCCTTGATCCCCAACGAGCATTCACCATCATTACTCGCAAGCATTCACCATCATTACCCGCATGCCTAAGATTTTATGGGTTTAAAAGCCTCTGCAAAAGATAGAGCTATGGGCGGTATGACTGATTAGCAGCGTCGTTATTTGATCGGATAAGAATTGAAGAAATGACTTTGTTTTAAATTTACATGAAGTAAATATTTTGAGCTACAAGCTTAGAACGCGGGCGCAGCCACAAGGGGAGTGACGTTATTTTTCTTCGTCAGAGTCTCAGCGACGTCGCCTGCACCCGCGTTCCAAGCTTCTAGCTCAAGCTTCTAGCTGATAATCAATCACACTACCGATCAGAGTAAGTTTAATTATGTATAGAATGGTTTCGAGTGCAATTTGGATAAAACAAGCACAACTGGGTTTTTCAAAGACTTCAAATAGCCACTCGTCAGTGGCGGCGGAAGATTGGTTTGGTTGGGGGCCGCCATATGTGTTTTGGAGCGCAATCACTTCCGTAGAAAGATGCTTCAGCTGATTGGCTCTTTTCAGTTCCCATTGTGTTTCGACCAATCAGATAAGTTTTTATTACAGATTTCTCCACTGTTGCTACAGATTTTTGCACTGCTGTTTGGAATTAACTTCACTGAAATCAACCAATCACAGTCGAGTAACATTTTCTTGTATATTATTAGTCTGTTAACAAGTCACAAGAAGTTATGAATTTTTCAAGAGACTCTTCAAATTCTTTCAAATTTCTTCAAATTCTTTGGGTACTGATCAGAGGAATTGGGCGAAGTTAGGAAATAAACTGTCAACATTTTCATAACGCTTCTTAAAACGGCCCAATATCTTTTTAAATGATTTTTCACAGGTCTTACTACTTTTTCCCGTGTGGCAATCTTTTTCCCGTATGACCCTAATCTATGAAGCACCATAGTAAAATTGCATAATTAGACGGCATCTAATTAATAATTGTAGGTTCTACTAATTTTTCTCTTGACATATGCAGTTGTTACTTCCACTAAAGACACAAGTGTGCCCTTGATCCGAAGAAAAAAGAACAAACTTTAACATACGACCTAAATTATTTCTTAAACGTTTAGTGTGCTAGTAGAGCAAATTCTATGACTTATTCTAAATTGATAAGTCATTTGTTGGCATGAGTTGCAAGTTGGCATAAGGGAAGCCTCGCATATCGATTTGGCCCACGAGAAACGTCAAAATTATGGACATTTTATTGATATTGTTGTTTAAGATCAGATTTACTGCATAGCGGATCATCATTTGGCTTCCTACATGGTTTGTATTTTCCAGTATTAATGTCGAAAGTGACATCTAGAAAGTTTACTATTTTTAGGTTTGTCTCAGCTGTGATTTTTAGGTCAAATTGTTCGAAAATCTTGTGGAGTTCTTTTTTCGTTTTATCTGCTAAATGTACTGACTTGCCTTTTATCTTGCCTTTAAACCAGTTAATGATAACGACTTGCCTTTAAACTAGTTAATGATAAATGAATAGAACAAACAGACCGGTGTTCGTATGAAATTGTTTTATTTTTAATAATCTGCCAAGTGATTCCAAAAAGTCAAGACTTTTGAAAAACTATCGAATTTTTCCACGATGTCAACAGAGAAACATCAGAGCCGCCAACCCCTCCCATCCCCACCGCCCTCTAAGTCCATTTGACGTTTCTCGTAAGCCAAATCGATATGCGAGGCTTCCTAAAAGGCAAAACGTCCGCACAAAACAACATAAGCTTGAAATTAACAGAATATAACGCTTCAGTGACAATTACAATACACTTTCAAATGCCTGTATTCTTCTTTCGCTGCACAACACTAGTCAGCTACACGAAATTCTTCAATAAGTCAAAATATATGACATCGAAACGTCGTTCATTTAAAACACAAAGTTTTTCTGCACTTCTTTTCTCTACTTACTTGTAAAATTCTGCATGTGGTGATATTTCATTCGCCTTTTTTGTGTGTGAAATCCATTGCTTTACTCTTTTCTCTACGTCAAACAATGATGGTACTGATCTTATGTATCGAACATACCGGAACCAATACTTCATGGAGCCTTCGTCTAATGCACACTCGATTTTTTTAATTCGCAACTCAATACCTTCGGGGGTCATATCTTTGGTGTTTTCAATTTCCAGAACCAAAAACAAGCTATACGTTCGACTTATTACTTCGTCGATCCACGCCTTTTGTCCGGAGAAATTCTTCTTCTCGGCTTTCAGTTTTTCACACAAAGTCTCAAGCTCCGTGATTTTCGGAATGCATTCATTGAAATCATTCTTTAACTTTTCTTTATATCCATATCGAATACTACTTTCATTGAGGTACTCGTACGCGTTTGTAATTATAGCTAGTAAGTATCTTTCTTGTGCATCAAGCTTGTTACTGTTCTTTTCGCGGTCAAGCATTTCAATCAAATATTCAACGAACCCATAATTTTCTTTATCACTTCTCAAAGATTTAACGCAGGCCTGCATAACAGTAATTTGAACAAGTGCATCGGATACATAGCCATGGATCATATGTGGTCTCCGTTCCCGAACTTCTTGAAAACAACGACTACTTTGAATAGCATGGTGCACAATGTTTGGCACATCAACAGTCTCTTCATTCTTCAGGCGTAAAATTTCGCGACGTATAATATCACCATGAATGTGGTGAAGCAGCGCGTCGTTAGGTACATCCTTTACAGCTTCTTCAATGCGCGGTTTCGCACTTTGATAATCTTTGTATTCAATCATATAGTACTTTGCCAAGTGGGCAAGCAAGTGAGCTCGAAAAGAAACA
The DNA here is from genome assembly GCA_016169945.1 of Trachythela sp. YZ-2020. NCBI lineage: Eukaryota > Metazoa > Cnidaria > Anthozoa > Malacalcyonacea > Clavulariidae > Trachythela > Trachythela sp. YZ-2020. The sequence goes on from JADLSH010000358.1 coordinate 4,148,787, forward strand.
TGCTTTCCGAAGACTTCAACTAGCTCAATTAGGGTATCTCGAGCAGTATCAGCACTTTCTTCATTACGCATACTTCGGATTAAAGACGAGAATTTTTCACTTTCATAATCACTAATAATAAAAAGTTTCCTTGTAAATCGATCAATTTTGGAGGCACCAATGTTGACACTGAGGACTTCCCTTGCCATTTTTACAGCAATATGTTTGATGTAAAGCCAATAATTGTCTCCTTGATTTTCTTCCTCTACATCATCTCCAGCCAGCTGAATCAATATTTCTTTTGCAACTTCTAAGAACGATATTCGGCGTGAATCTGTCTCTTGTATCGGTGGGCTTAGCAACTCTTGCAGATAGACATTTGGAAATTCTGACCTCATACTAACTTTGTCTTTTTTAAGGAGATGTGCTAACGCACTTGCTGGAAGTTTATAACCCGTGAATACATGGGTAAGTGACAAAAAAGCTAGCAGTTCTTTTTGTAAATCTGTAGCTAACTGCAATCTGAATTTCACGTAATCTGATAAGTTAGAAAATTCTTTGCCAAATGCAGTTAAGCTAAAATAAGCAAAGCTCCGCAATGCACGACTATTTTCAAACAAAGCTCGACTTTTTAAATCTGTTACCTTATCTTTTGCCTCATCTGGGCAAATTTTTAAAAGTTCGGCTGATAAATTTTCAAACTCAACTTCTTCCAACTCTCTTTTGAGTGTGATCTCTTGGTAACCAGATGTTCCATACAAGGAGCTATCGTCAATACGTCTTAGCCGCTTGGATTTCCCCGGTCGTCCGACGGGGGTAGGTTTTCTGTCTGGTAGTTGTACTGGTTCAACTAACAAGAAAATTATATTTACAGTTCGACGATGTTCGGCCTCCTTTTTGAAATCCAAGAAATCCTGCAGATTCCCAACTTCTTCATCTACTAAAAGCAGCAGAGGCAGGTTGGTTATTTGATTTATCTTTTCGATAAAACTCAAAAGATCGCGATTAATTTCGATTAATTGAGCACATGGTAATTTCTCGTGGTACTTATAGAGGAACTGCAAACACATTGTAGTAGTTCCCGCTCCACGGTCTGCTTTGACTTTTATTAATGAAACTCGAAACTTTTTATCGTTGTTCAAATCTTTAAACGCCTGACAGTGTTCAAGTTCTTGTAGTTTTTCTCTTTTAATTCCAATGTGTCCACGAAGACCAAGCATGGTTATTTGCGAACCAGTATAGAATTTCTTTCGTTCTTCTTGTAAGATTTTCTCATCTACATTTTTACTTTTGTTAATGTACATCATTTTCAAGCGACCATGGATATTCTGCCTAAGTCGTTGAGGAAGCTTCGTTGGAACTGTAACCAAGGACGTATTTTCTGTATGTACCTTTCTTGGTACTTGATAGTCATCTTCAGGGCGCAAGGTTTCTGGCAAGCTCACCGCAAGATGTTTTGCCAAGACATGTAGTGGTGCGATATGCACATCACTTTCATTACTAATGGTGCAGTTTTCTTTAAGAAGTTTCAGGTCATTGTCAATGTCCGATTGCGCTTCAGATGTGGAACATACGAACGTCATTGATGTGTTGTCACAGATGCTTAATATGTCAGCCAGAAGAAGGTTTAAAGAGTACGAAAGGTTCTTGCATCCCTCATCCCAAAAAACGACAACGTGTATTTTGCTGGGCATCACATTGCGGGTCAACTCCTCATTTAGGAGCTTATTTATCATCTTTCGATGTGTTATGTTCCAGGTATTTTTACCCTCGCTTTCTTGTGATAGCGAGTCCGCAATATCTCTGTAGCCGCGAGCAGCAAGCCAACAAACTCCATGATCTGCATTAAGATCAAGACTATCAGACTGGGGTGTTACCAAACAACGGTCGCGTTCCTTATGATATCGGTCATGTAGCATTTCAAATAAGTGAAAAAGATGACCTTGTTCTTTGGGATCTTGATCAAAATCAATTGCAAGAGTCCACTTAGGTATGACTAATCCATAAAGATCTTGCTCGAAAGTAGGTAAATTAAATGGAGATGAGATCATAATATAGGAATTCCCCGCTGGATCAAAGTTATTAACGTCCTTCAAAAACTTATCGATGTCAAAGTCGTGTGTCATTTTAAACCGACGTACCAGCGCTTCTAGGGATAAACTAGACAATTCCCCATTGGAGTTGAAGGTATGTGTATGCAGTGGTTTCGTTAAATGGACAGGATACAGTGATTTTTCAACAACGATTTCAACCACACACAAATCCGCGAGAATCGTAGAAAGTTCGCTTTCTTCAACTGATTTTTTTTCTTCAAGTGAGGATTTCTTTAAATTATTCTGAAAATCCTTGACAATATCAATAACATTTTCGGGGGCCGACAAATTTTCTACTACGATACAGAAACTATCAGAGTTAATTCGGATAACTCTGGCAAGTGTATTGGGCATTTTACTTTTAATAAACGGAGGCCACTTTTTGCCAATTTCATCACCAGGACCTTGCAGCAGAACTACCTTTCCAATATTGTCACCATCTTGATATTTTAACACAGTATTTGATGGAACAGTAACAGGATTAAACGTAATAGAAATCTGGCTGAAATCCACCGGGGGATAAAATTTCTCAAGGACTTTGATAGACTTGCTTAATAGTTCTTCGCGTTGTACATCTGAAATAACTACGCCTACGACAAGTCCTTGCTTCGTATCATCATCCTCTTGCACGCCAAAATAAATTGTTCCTGAATGAGAATTGAGAAAACCACAACAGTATTCAGCAACGTATTCTTCAACTATCTTCTTTACAGGATTTTGGCTGAAGACCATTTTGAACTCGCGCTCATGACTTTCTGCTCTTTTTGACTTAAATAACTTATACGTGTTGTTGGCACGCATGTTTGAGTGGGCTTTCTCGTATACCTGAGTGGGATCTTGACATGGTCCAATTGTGCGGTAGTTCAGAGACTCGAAACGATTAAATAATTCTTTATAGTTGGCCATTCGCTTTGTTTCAGCACCGACCCGAACAAATGCAGGTACATCTTTTGGTTTCGAAAAATATACTTTTTCTCTTCCTTTCGGAACATGAATCCAGATAAGTCCTGCGTTGTCATGCGAATCACCAAGTTTCATTATTGAAATGAAACATTCTTTTCCAATTTTTGCGACTGCCTCATCGTAGTTTTCGCAGAAACATACCTGGTCATCTGTACCAGGCAGAATTCCTCCAATCATCTGCGCCATTTTTTCTCTCCATTTCACAAGGTCTCCTTGTACAAGTGGTACTCCAGAAACTACACCATCAGGTCGTACTCCAACAAATATATCGCCATCAAAACTATTTTTAAAAGCGATAGCGTTTTTCTTAATTTCTTCGTAGGTAGTCGTCGCAGAACAAAAAACCCTTCTGTTTGTTTTACTTATTACGCTGTTTGCACTCAATATGATTTCGTCTACTTGTGCTTCATATATTTCAAGTTGCGTGCACATTTGTTGAGATGGCTTTTCGAAGGCAGGTGACGGAATATCCTCTTCTTTGGCAAATATATTTGAGTCATAACACACTCCCGGAAGTTTAAGACGAACGACAAATTAATCAATGGGAAAATGAGTCCAAAAGGAGAGTGCCGTTTCCACGTCATTCGAATTCTCCAAATTTCTGGAAGTACTTCCATTAGTCAGTGGGATTACGGAATGGATTCGCAAACAAAATGGCGATACAGTGAAATAATAATCTACATTCTACAGTCCATTAGCGCTTGAAACACAGTGAATACATGACTGATGGAGAGTGTGCTGAAAGAATTAAGGAAACATCAAATATATCAATATGTCAAGCGTGTTTTGGCATGCTCCATCGAGTTGTGGTTAATTATAACCCCATCCAGTCAATAAAACTTCATTATACAGTAGAACTATGTTAAAATGCGGGTCACCGATCCTATTTGGGGGTCGAATTACACTACCTTTAACTCAAAATTTCCGCCATAAATTGAAACGTCATTGTTGTCATATTTATGGCAAAAAATTCTTGTTGGTATTGTCTTTTTTACAGTCATGCAGATGCTCTTTGCTTTTCAATAAATATAGGAGCTAGCCGCCTTAACACTTTCGAAGAAAACAATTTGCTATACCTTTTAGGGACTTTGGCCTCACTTTGAGGATCTTTATGCCCTGCCAGCTCAGCACTACTTGGCTTCTCTTCCTGCACTGACGTCACAGGTTTCTTCTCCTCAGCAAGGACTGTCTCTTTAAAGAAAAACGTTCAGCAATTAAAACGTTTCGGTTTTAAAATTGAATACATTGTTTGGATCGTACAGTAACAAAAAAGTTCGGAAAACCAAGGTCGAGAGGCTTATAAGACATAATGAGCTCTGTTCCATCGATTTTGGTTTGAGAGAGGCAATCGAGGGCCAGATCGAAATCGCAGGAAAATCGAGTTTCTGCAATAAGATTATTGAAAAACGGCCCTCTCATTACAAGAAGTCCACGAAATTGTTACTCGATTAAGGCATATTTCAATGGAGCGCGAGAGCGTGACTGCCTCATTGAACTAAACATAACTGGAATGCTACTTCAGACCGGAAATGTGAAGCCAAGCTTTAAGGACAGTCCCAGTCTGTTCACGCAAGGGGAGAACGCGGTCAATGCCGGTCGTATAAATATAAATTTCCCTCGTTCTCGAAAACCGGCTTAAATTTACAAAAAAAAAACTATTTATGCTTTTATTCAGGTAAAACTTTCTAGTAGATTTACGTTTTTGTTTTCTTTTTCATTTTGTTCATTGAAGGGCCATTCTTCTCGATAAAGCCGATGGCAGTAAGGTATCGGCTTGCCGTAAACCTGAAAAATGTATTTACGTGCGGAAATTTTGCATATATTTTTTACTCTTCTATGAGCAAGACATAAACAGGTCAAATACACTTAAACTTACCATGTTATATACAAAATAATCTATACTTTCATTGATATTTAATTTTTCGAATGCGTTGTTGTTGGAATAGCCTGGAATCAGGCGTTAAGGATTTGCGAAATGTGCTGGGCCTTCTATATAGCATGCACCAGTTCGCCCGTAAAGTTCATACTCGCGTCCGCGCGGAAGGCCAGAAACTATAGGCCTCGGTTTATTGTAGTTCGTAGTGTAGCGGCCGCAGCTTCTAGTTGCATGCGAAGAGATAGGGCGCTGTACTTCACACACAAGTAGCCGAAAAGTCAGAACAATCAACATAAATCTTTAACAACTGTCAAACTATAATAAGGTTATAATAATGTAAATACAAACAAAGAAACTACTAAATATATACGGTATAAAGTATAAAAGTAAATACAAAGATATATTCTAATATAGAATTTAATTAATTAGATTTTCAGCATTCCTGGTTTCAAGGCGTTTATCTCTTTCCACAAAACAGGAAGAAATAAATTTCGATAATAATAAAATCGTTTCAGTTTCATTTGATTTCATTATTTCTACGGATAAATTTTGTTCTCTTTGATCTGTGCTATTGAGAACATTTGGTAAATTGTTTAAAAAATTTTCTCTAATGCTGTCGTAGGCTTCACATGATGTGAGAAAATGCGACTCATTTTCTATTTCGCCTGGCTGACAGATCGTACATAGTCGTTCTGCTTGAGGAATGTTTTGGTATCTACCATATTCAATCAATAGGTTATGATTACTTATCCGGAATCGTGTGAAAGTTCTCCTTTGATTTGAATTTTTTATTGTGGTAAGATTTTTTCTAACTGATATTCCCTTTTGAAAGCAGAGTAGAAATATAGTTTCGATGAATTCTCTAGTTTGTGTTTCCAGAATGTTATGTAGCTAGCTAACTTTGTTTTATGTTGCTTGAGATTAGATTTACCGAATGATTGGATATTGATTCCTCTGGAGGCGATGTTAGTGCATTTTCTCCCAACTCCCAAGTATAATTTACAAAACCTCAAGTGTGTTTTTTCAATTGGAAGTTTATCCCAATTATTAAAATCATTTTTGAGGTATGCACCCCATACTTCTGAGTTGTAGAGAAGAATTGGTGATATTATACTATCGAATATTTTTATAGCTAGTTTCGGTTTTAGGTGGTGTAAGTTGAGATGTTTTCGTATGCTGTATAGTGCATGTAGTGCTTTTTCACTTAGCTGTTTTATAGCTGGAGTAAATTTATCATTTGAATTCAATTTGATTCCTAAGTAACAATATTCTTGTACAATCGTTACGTTTTTATTACCTAACATGAATTTTGGTTTGATTTCTGTATTTTATTATTTCCTTTTTGAAAGATCATAATTTGGGTTTTCTTTAAGTTACCTTCCATCAGCCATATTTTACACCAGTTATTGAGTTCATCTAGGCATTTTTGGAGTCCAAATTTTGATCTTGATAATATAATTAAATCATCAGCGTAAAGAAGACAACTCAGTCTTGCGCCGTTTGGAAGTATGAAAGGGTCTGAATTAGTGTTTTCGAATAATTTAGCTAATTCATTTATGTATAAGTTAAAAGAATTGGACTTAGTATACACCCTTGACGTACACCTTTGGAGTAAGAGAAAAATTCTGTTCTCGTGTCAGATATTTTGACTGCACATTTTGAGTTAGAATAAAGACTTTTAATTAAATTGTAGAAACGCCCATCAATTTTGTTTTCAAGTAATTTTAAGAATAAGCCTTCATGCCAGACAGAATCAAAGGCTTTTTTAAAGTCTACAAAGCCAGCATAAACTTTGTCATTTTTGTTTTTGGTAATATGTTTGTCAACCAGTGTTTTCAGTGTAAAAATGTGATCAGCAGTTCTGTGGCCAGGTTGGAAACCTATTTGAGATGGGTGAATAAGATTGCTTTCTTGACTGAAATTATAGAGTCGTTCGTTAAGGATTATACAGAAGAATTTGCTTAAACAGCTAGTTACACAATTTCCTCTGTAGTTGTTTGTGTCAGATTTGTCGCCAGCTTTAAAATAGGTGTAATCAGTCCTTCACACCATTGGTCAGGAAAACTTCCAAATTCAAGGATAAGGTTAAATAATTTATGATATCCTTTAAGGAGTATTTCTACACTGGCCTTTATCATTTCATTTTTTATCTTATCTGAGTAAGCTGATTTTTTATTTTTCAACTTCTTAGCTGCATTTAGAATATTATTTTCTGTAATTTACATAATTACATAATTTACATAATTACATAATTACATAATTGTATCAACTAAGAGCAAGACAATAGAAAGAAAATATAGCTTAGATGATCATAAATACAATACCTTGTTGCCTTTGCGATTGTGCCCTATCACTACATTTTTCAGGGTTGAGTTGTTTCCACAGCTTATAAAGCAAATCTCCTTGCGTAGGTGATCGTCTCAGCCAATCTTCTTTGTCTAGTATTTCTAAACCCTTTCCATTTGATCTTTTAAGATCAATAACTTCTTCTTTGTCGATTTCGTACTCATCACAAATACTGTCAACCCACTTGGCAACTTGGAGCTTGGTCCACTTTTCAGGTCTCCCTATACATGGAAACGATGCGAGTAAGATTGTTTTCGAAGGAATGCGACAAACAGCAATGTCTATACAATGACCATGTTACATGCATGTACTATGACCATGCTTGTACCGGTAAATACTCAAGCATGATATATAAATTTTCGGTGTTTGTATTTTTAAACATATTTTGGATGAAAATAATAGGATATCATTTCCTGATACTAAATGCGTGAACTGCATATGTACTGTTACCATGGTAACATAAAAACGCCCCCAACAGTCTGATTAAGGGCGCTTGTTCGGGACAGAATAGCAAAAGAAGTGAATAGAAAAACAAATAATCAAGTTGAAAGTATAGGCAATAGGTATATCCAACATGTAAACCTCAAAAATATAGATATTAATAGTTTATTATCTCAAACGTTTAATTTGTTTGAAACGATCGCAAAATTTATTCAATTAAATTGGCTTTGCTATACAAAATATATGCTTCTATACGATTTTCAGTTGAGGTTCACATCATAGTTTTATTAGTAATTATACAACACTAAAATTTTTGGGCAGATTTATTCAGTATTAAAGTCAGTATAGAGTGTTCGGCAACTTGTAAAATGATCACTTTGAGAAAACCGAGTTTAAAGTTTTTGCATGTATTAGAATAACTTAAATAAAACAATATAATAGAAGAAAGGGACAATAGAATCAACCAACCACATACCATTATTTGCTTAGGGTAAAATCATGGTTTTACCCTAAGAAGATGCGGGATAAGCTGTATATCTCGGTTTTGCGTATAGTTTTGCGTTTAAAATTATACAGATATGATAAAGAAAGCTGTAACGATTGCATTTTTTCATTTTTTTAAATATTGAAAAATATTGGATTTTTTGTCCAAGACCACCTTAAGATGAACAATGACTCCATGGTAATGCTACGCATGTAATTTGTGTATTTTAATGCATTTTAATTAGTCAGACTTGTATATATAGAGGATGTAATAATTATTATCTAATATTTCATTGTCACTGATGAAGCCTTAACCAGCGAAAAGTCTGACAAACTTATTAAAGTTTTTTAAAATCAAATCTTGCACTTTTGCCTATATATATATATATATTTTCGCTTACCTCAAAACTGGTCTGCAACAGGCTGTTTCATCTGTAAAAGAATCATCAGGCAGTGACAAGTATCGAAAGAAATGACCGCTTATACGTGGGGGTGTATGTCGGAGACAGCGTGTGCATTCATGGCTTTGTTTGCGTTGTTTACGCGAAATTTGTTACGATGACGACACCGTGAAATTATTTCAGCTCTTTTGTTGAGCAAACAATTCTGGGTATTTTTCAAAATACAAAATTTTTCTTCTAAACATAAATTGCATCGTTTTGATCATCCCGTGTACGAAATAGAATGTTTTTAAAATTTGCCAATTAATACTGAAATCCTTATTGTTTTCTTTGAATGTCCAAATATATTTCGAAAGTTCCGTGTCGTTTGCATGCTTTTTGTGCTGAAAAGATTTAGTGTGGTTGGCCAATCGTTCTTTGAATGTGGTTGCAGTCATGCCAATGTAGTTTTTGATCGTGTTTGTGTTGCTTACTGTGACTGTTGCTTTGTATACTATGTCCCTAGTCATGCATTGTTTTTGAAGCGGGCAAATGGTGTTTTCTCTACAACTGCAATAGGCCTTTTCACGGTTTTGGATGGCCATTTTGGCGGATAGGCAAGAATTTGCAGGCGCGGTTACCAAGTCTAATATAAATCACTATAATTTGACTGCATATGGATTGTATTGCCTTGCGATATTATAAAAGATTACATATTTTGCGAAATATATACAATTTTGTTGTTGTGATGCGTTGCGCCATGTTGATATAAATATGCCCTGATATAAACACAAAGGTCATGTTTTATTGAATTATTGTGAAATTACTGTTGCGTATGGAACTTATTACAGTATCGTGTACTGTTCTCGTATATAAATAGTTTAAACTTTCAATATTTTCATGATGTTTGCAACGTTTATATCAATACAATGAAAGGTATTCAATACCATATACATATACATGGTTTCAACACCAAATTTTAATATAGAAAATATCTTGAGTCGATCTATTATATAACTAAGGCTTAACTGTCGGTAACATTGCTTCTTTCTTGTTTGTAAATAGTTCCGTTAAACAGCATGTTCGATGCTAAGTTCTTCCCTCAACTGTATACATATTTGTTTCATGTGGATTTTCTATATTCCAGGTTTGTTGTTCATTGTGGAGGGATATGATGATTTTAGTACCTTGACTGTTGGCACTCTCAAAGATTTCTTAAGCTTAAGAGGGTTGTCAACTACTAGCAGGAAGATTGAGCTTGTAGCTAGGGCATTTTCTGCTTTTGAGCTAAAATTGCCAGTTAAGCTTTCTGCAGAAGAGCTTAATACCAAAATCCAGAAAGAGTATTTAGCACGACTTCAACATATTATTTAGCATTTAGCATATTCCAAGTATTTTAAATCAGTTTGTGTACTATACAGAGAAATCAACAAATGTTAATGATAATCCTCAAGGCTGCACTATTTAGATACAAACAAGAAAGAAGCAATGTTACCGACAGTTAAGCCTTAGTTATATAATAGATCGACTCAAGATATTTTCTATATAAGAATTTGGTTTTGAAACCATGTATATGTATATAGTATTGAATACCTTTCATTGTTTTGATATAAACGTTGCAAACATCATGAAAATATTGAAAGTTTAAACTATTTATATACGAGAACAGTACACGATACTGTAATAAGTTCCATACGCAACAGTAATTTCACAATAATTCAACAAAACATGACCTTTGTGTTTATATCAGGGCATATTTATATCAACATGGCGCAACGCATCACAACAACAAAATTGTATATATTTCACAAAATATAAGAGCAACGTCGATAAAAATCGCCAAAAATGTAGAAAAAAAACTTACCTTTCACCTCATTGTACTTTTACCGCATCAAAATAACTTTAAAATGTAATCTTTTATAATATCGCAAGGCAATACAATCCATATGCAGTCAAATTATAGTGATTTATATTAGACTTGGTAACCGCGCCTGCAAATTCTTGCCTACCCGCCAAAATGGCATCCAAAACCGTGAAAAGGCCTATTGGTAGTGTCCCTATCCTGTGGCTTGTTATTTCTAGATATGCGTGCATTGTGTTTAGTGATTACTGACTTGACATTGTTCATGCAGCTGTAACTTACTTTAACTGCATTTCTGTTAAAAATTTTATGGAGCTTGTGGTGCGGTGGAAAATGTTTGTCAATTAGACAATTACGTCCTTAACCCACCATTTAACAAGAGTGTTAGCACAAACATAGGATGTAACTTCCGATTGGCCAACCACGCTAAATCTTTTCAGCACAAAAAGCATGCAAACGACACGGAACTTTCGAAATATATTTGGACATTGAAAGAAAACAATAAGGATTTCAGTATTAATTGGCAAATTTTAAAACATTCTATTTCGTACACGGGAGGATCAAAACGATGCAATTTATGTTTAGAAGAAAAATTTTGTATTTTGAAAAATACCCAGAATTGTTTGCTCAACAAAAGAGCTGAAATAATTTCACGGTGTCGTCATCGTAACAAATTTCGCGTAAACAACGCAAACAAAGCCATGAATGCACACATTGTCTCCCACATACACCCCCACGTCCCGGCAGGAAGCATATAAGCGGTCATTTCTTTCGATACTTGTCACTGCCTGATGATTCTTTTACAGATGAAACAGCCTGTTGCAGACCAGTTTTGAGGTAAGCGAATATATATATATATATAATCCACTATACATAAATATGCACTCTAACCACCCACCGAGCATCACAAGGCAACTACCTGCATCAATTAACAAGCGCATTGCACTTCTTTCATCAGATGAACAAACTTTTCAGGAATCTGCACCCACATATCAGAACGCACTTAGGCATAGCAACTTTACCCATGAACTTAGCTACACTCAGCACACACCGCAACAACAACGCAGGAATAGGCAACGCAATATCATTTGGTTCAACCCACCATTTAGTAAGAGTGTTAGCACAAACATAGGACGTAATTTCCTTAGTCTAATTGACAAGCATTTTCCACCGCACCACAAGCTACATAAAATTTTTAACAGAAATACAGTTAAAGTAAGCTATAGCTGCATGAACAATATTAAGTCAGTAATCACTAAACACAATGCACGCATATCTAGAAATAACAAGCCACAGGAGAGGGACACTACCAATTGCAGTTGTAGAAAAAACACCATTTGCCCGCTTCAAAAACAATGCATGCCCTTACGAAAAAACCACATGTAGAAACCACATGTGAAACCACATGTGGTTCACATGTGAAATTGGAACATGTGGTTTTCATGTGGTAATGTCACATGTGGTTCACATGTGGTAACATGTGATTCACATGTGGTAATATCACATTCCCATGTGTTTTATATGTGATATTACCACATGAAAGACACATGTGATTCACATGTGTCTTCAAAACAGATGAATTTGGAACAACCACATGTGATTCACATGTGGTTCACATGTGACCAAATAAGTAATACTTCATATTATACCGAAGTAATACTTCATACTACCAGTCACACATACATAATAATGGATGCACACATAAAACACTTGTACGTCAGTAAAATGATATCTGCAAATATATTACTCATGATAAAATGGAAAATCATACATTAACTGGAAACCCATATACAGCTAATTCAAAAGATTATCCTTTGCAAACCTTAAACACTAATACCTAAACTCGGTTGTCATAAGCGCGCAAAAAATAATGGGAGCATCGTTTCATCTGTTTAGAAATCACATATGGGCACCATTTCTTAGAGACATATGGTAGTAATAATTAAAATATCTCCTCACGGGCAATTCATTCAAATAGCTGCAATATTCAACTTCCAAGCCTGAATCTGGTTCTCCCATTAAGCTTTGCACGCTTAGAGTTTAAATTTCTCAAAGGGCAACCTTTTTTTAATAAGCTGTTAATATACATGAGAGCAAATATATGATATATGAGAGAAAATTCTTAAATATCCTTCAATTTCTCTTAATTATTAATTGCCTGCATCTCCCTGTCTCTTTCTACTACCATCCATTGAATTTCTTAAGTCTTTACATTTCTGTGCCATCATTGATTTGACGATGGCATCAGTGACCTCTGGAAACCTTTTTATGACAAAAGCTAGAACAATAAAACACTATTGTTAATACGGTATGACCAATTTGGTTGGTAAATTCCAATGTAAATGAAGGACCAAAGTAAAGGGGGTTTATTTAGGAACAAAATTTATTCTCAAATTGATTACAATTTTTTTCACATTGATTTCAAATAATAGATACCACATTGATCAAGTTTCAGTTACCAGTCCCAACAGTGCTAATGACACCCTTATCAACAACCAGGAATTACCATTACCAACTTGCACTCAACATGATTTGTAAGCTTTGCAACTGCCGCCAATTATTGAATTGTTGCAAGTAAAACAAAATGACCATTTGTAAATGATATTTTTTAGCATTGTTATTTGAAATAATCAGACAACCAAATTTTCAAGATAGCCATTGCAATGTACAATGACAATTTTGTAAGTTAAGACACAATCAGAAACTCTAGCCTCCACTTAAGAGTTGTTTCAGAACATTTGTTTCATAGACTACATTTCAAGTCTTTTAAGATATGGAAGAAAATCCTACAGTATACTGTTGCTAATGCCAGACAATTTATCTTCTCAGTGTTATCATTCTTTGAGAGCACTTGTAAAATTTGGTTGCATTGAAAGGAGACTACTAGCATTATTGTGCTACATACTAAAACAACTTTGGAAACATGCCAAGCTAACAAGCTGTATCAAAGTTACAAAGGTAGCATGTGTATATACATACCATCAATTGGTAAAAGAAGAAAACACAATTACTAACCTATAATCAGTTCAACCTTGGTGCGATCTAATGCAGGCCGTCCCTCTTTGCTTTTTCCTGTCACAGAGGATTCTGCTAAAACCTTTCTTTCAAAAACAGCAGTCATGAGGTTTACCGTCATTTTTTTGAAATTAGGTGACCTTATAACCTCACCCATTTGGACTGAGTCAATATAATCCTAGGAAGTAAAATTAAATATAAGAGAAACACAATTATTATTGAAAGGCAAGCAATCTATGAATCACATCTAGTCAGCTTAAATTTTGGGAGGACATTAATTCCCAGCCGGTAGGGCTAATTTAAATTATTACAGTTTTACAGATTAGGTTACATGGCATTTGGTTATCAGAACAAAATGTTAACCACTTAACCCAATGCAATGACAACAGCAGTGTTAGCCACTTTATATATTTTACTCTGTCTAAAGCCAGATTATTTTATTACTCGCACCGGGAATGGGTTAATAGATATTATTGACATAGTTAGGATCAAAGGGAGACTTTGGTGACAAATACTGTAATGCGCTTTACACAATGTACAAACTCAAACATACCATTAACTTTGGTGAATTTGACCCTTCCATTTCTTCAACATCCTGCTCCTCTGAGGAACAGCTGCTTGGGGTAGCCGACGATCTTGCAGATTGAGTAGATGGTCTTGTGGCAAGAGGAGATGGTCTTGTGGCAAGAGGAGATGGTCGGGGGCTAGGCGTTTTGGGGTTAGAAACAACAAAGAACTTCGGTTGGTTAATATCATTCTTTTGTTGGTTTCAGTAAGGGCTGCCAAAACTGCCTCCTTTATCAAACCAGGCAATCCTAAAGTAAACATGATGGTAATGATTTATTGATTTCATCAGTGAAACCTTATTCTCAGCAAAGTTTTATCACCTTATCTGCAGCAAAGTTAATCATGCTGCAAAAAGATCAGAGGCAACTACAACTACAAGAAAATGTTTTATTACAGGACTCACTTTTATGAAGTCTTGAAACTTCACTTTGTAGTTTCTTTACTTCCTCCTGTAATAGTTTGTCTGAAGAAGCTGGTACCGGTACACTAGGTGTTTCACCTGGAAGCTCATCGAGTCATACATATACTTGTCAATATGTTCTTCACTGGACTCGTCAGACTCAACAGGGTGCCAATCCTGCTAAGTACTTGTTTATAGGCTTTCCTCTCTGCAAGTTTTTAACATCTTTATTTTTCTATGAAAAGATTATAAAACATATAATTAGTCTTTAGAGTTCTATGAAAGGTTAATCTGGAATATTTGGTTAGGTAGATAATCCAAGTGGATATTCCAAATATTCTTATCACCAAATATTCCAGATCAAAATTTCCACCAAGTGATTAGTGCAATAAAAATCCTTCAAAGTTTATTCTATGAAAGGCAGCTCATCTAAATGAATGGCTTAGGTCCATTGTTGTGGAGCTATCATTAGCAGATTTCATTTCAATTAATCTTTCTATAGATTACAAATTAAATCTGTTGAGTTACCAGTATGCCAATGTAAGCCTTGTGGTTTCTACCAAAGACCATAACAATTAGTCTCCAGCAGCTACAGTGCAATGAAAGTGGCCCTGACAATTACTAATCAATTCTATCTTAGGTAGATGATGGCGAGAAACACAAGGCTTTTCAATTGCTTATGGTAACTTCAGATAAAATGATATTTCAAACATAACAAACTTCAATACGTGGCCAGTGTTCTGTGTTGGTAGCTGATAATAGCATCAGAAAGCAGCACAATTTTCTACTCACTAGGGCAATTCCACGTGACTGACGTTACATTTGAAGGATTTTTCTAAGAAAAACACATCATATATTTTTGGCTGTTGCTTGCTAACTCGCATTTTTTCTTATAAACTTAAGATAATTATATCCTCTATCTGATGCAAAAGTTTAATTAAATTAAATTAATGTTTTTACTGTTGCCGGCATTTAAGTGACTGTGACTGATGTTACACAGAATGGACAAAGCCTTTTATTACAAATTTGTCATATAAGTTTGTCTTCAAACATGACAAAATTTTCAAAATCAATATTTTTTAATTTAAAATATGATTTCATTGTCTATAACAATAATAACTTTATTTATTAAAATTGCAAATTATATTTTTTTACATAATTTGAACTATGTCATGGAATTGCCCACTACCCAAACTATACAACAGATTCAACGTTTCGAGTTTAGGCCCTTTGTCGTGAATAAGTGTGAAGGGCCTTAGCTCTAAAAGTCAAATCTGTTCTATCATTTAGGTAGTGAGTGGAAAATTTTGCTGCTTTCTGATGAATATATCAAACATAACACTGGTCAACTTCATCATCTTAGACAACATGCATATATAAAGTTTAATTGATAATGGTATCAAAGATTTTGCAAACCTTCATAATCTTTGCTGGTTTCTTATTGCCTGCACTAGTCTCTTCCAACTGCAGCCTTTTAGCCGAAAATCTTACGACTGTGGAATCATTGCCAGTCTCCAAATCTCCATTATTAAGGAAATCCAATTCGCTTTTCATCAGATTAGTTTTGCTATCTGCAGTGAAATAAGCACAAATATTTTACTAGTATGTCTGGTATTTGGGAGAAGTATATACAGCATAGTGTAGTCATTATTCTCGATGACGTCAGATTGAGAAATCCGAGCAAAAGACTAGGACGAGGCAACAAACATGTGGCTGACGAAGCCATTATGGCAAAAGAATAGCATGGAATTGCATAGAATATCAATATTTTTGCTATTAGAAGCCTAAATGCTAAAACTTCACTTGGTTTTACGACAGACATATTTATAGACAGTATATGACCCTATTTTATAGTCACAAACGTGTCATTAATATTCAACTGGCAACAATATATATCGCCGGGAGCGTGTCTGTATTTGTATTGAATGATTAAATCTCATTGTTAAAACTGTATCATTACGGACTACCTATAGATTTAATGAAGATATGTAGAGATCCTTACCACTTGCTGCTAGAACTCTTGCTAAATATGATTTCCAGCCGGCCTTAGGCGCCTTCATTGCCGCATCGCCAAACATAACCATGCCTTCCTTCTCTGGGTCCTTAAGCATGCTTTTGTCCTTAACATATTCTTCGGCCAAGATGCTTGTCTCGTTGGATTCAATCCAGTGAATCAGCACGTATTTCATTTTGATTGGCACAATAATAGATCACTCAAATAGCGAGAAAACGAATTTAATTTTTTGGTTTGTGCTACAAAGCAAAACTGAGTTCTCATCTGTCGAATACAATTTTTTTGAACTTTTCAAGTCACGCGCGCAATGCATGAACATCAACAACGCGTGACGTCACCACACACGTCACGCGTGGGTTTTGGGCTGTTTCTCCGGTCGGAGTCAGTTCACACTTCAAAACCAAACATGGCGGATGCTGTTGAGTCTGTCGCTGACACTGTTGGAAGAAAAAGGGGCCTTATAAACTATACAGCCTAAATCCAGAGGATGAAAGTTTTAACGCCAGAATACCAAGAACGACTAAATGGCGTCGTCTTCATTGTGATACAGACGTTGCGTCCTCAGAACAAAATGATGACGATCAAACTTCGTCAGCTGAACAGCATGAAGAGCTACATTCACGATGTTCTGGTAATGAAGATCAAGATCTTTCAGGTAGGAATCTTATTACACCACGGCCTCAACCAGTCCTCATTCAATTCAACAATTATTAAATAAATTAATGTTTTTAGGTGATGATTGCAATGATGATATTTATAATGGCGAAAATCCTGATGGATATGCCCAGCCTCAAGATGGTAGTGGTGATGAAGACGAAATCGTAAGTATCTATAAACAGCCTCTTGAAATAATTATAAAATAAAAGGGCATGACAAATATTATTACCGTATTGACTTTTAATGGTCAAAATTTTATTTGCTGGTTTACAACTAAAACCAAGCTCTCAATCAGGAACAAGCTGATTGCCAAGCAGACATTACTTTTTACATGGGGTATATCAATACATACATCAATATACCTGCTAACCATGGTCAGCATATGATCTGTGTTTATGCATGTTGGTGGTCCTTCCTCGTAACATGTCCAGTGTCTGAGCTGGCCATCCAGCCGTCTTTTGGACGGCCTACTTTCATGCTATAAACATGCTGGAAAGCAAGTTTATAATTTTCAAGAGATGATTATTGTTAAATCACAAACCTTAACATATGGCCAGTGTCTGGAGCAGACAATAGCATAAAAATGCAGTAAATGTTCCACTCACTACCTAAACGATATATAACAGATTTCTATGTTTCGAGCAAATGGGGTTGGTAGAAAGCACATGTGCTTTTCTACAAGTAAATAAACATAACATGACAAAGTAAAACCAATCAGATTGATTTAATGAAAACTGAGAGTAAACAAAAATTATAATCACATATATTATATACAAGGGTTAAAAATAAGGATTATGCAAGAATGCATGCATGGGGAAAACAAACAGCATGATACAAAAAAGTAGGAATAAACCTGTCAACCATCGCTGAGCAAGTCAGACGGTCACACCAAATCAAACTAAAATGCTTATTAATACCAAACCCTATTTTTATTCCTTAAGACCCTGTAGCATGCCTATTCTATCTTGGGAATGGGATAATTAACCTATAAGATTAAGTTAGCCTAGTTGCCAGGCAATTTGTACCAGTCATCAGATACAAAATTAAAACATTGAAATACCACACATCCAGTCTGAGTCAAAGAAAACCTTAATTACAAAGAGAGGTTTGTTTTGAATTTGAATGGTGAAAAATGCATAAACCATAACTTTATCACCTCCTTTCATAAAGCTTTAAATTTCAACACACCTAAAATGACCTTCTGTAAGTTAACAAACCCAATTTTGCTTTCCTCATCAGTTGTTCTACACAGATCACATAATTTGTGTTACATATTCGTGAAACTCTGTTTAAATACTAAATATTGGTATCTTGACAATTTGATTTAGGGTGATGAATTTTACCAGTCTGAGGCTGATAAACTGGCAGATGAACCACTGTATGAGAATGCACCCATCACTCTTGGTCAGTGTCTCCTGCTCATAATGGCATTTGCAATTGGAAACAACTTAACCAATACTGCTGTCGGTAACTTGCTTAAATTGTTGAGCATGATACTCCCAATTGGATCACGTTTGCCTAGAACAAAATATTTGTTTGACAAGTACTTTAATGGTTTTCAAGAAGGACTTGAATATAAATTCTTCTGCCCAAGTTGTCAAACACTTCTGAAAACAAGTGACAGCTTAAATTGTGAAATTTGTGAAAAAGAATATGTACGCCAAGAACTCCTTGAACAAGGCAATTTCTTTTTGTATCTACCAATTGAAAAACAATTGAATGATTTCGTTCAGAAGCATGATATTTCTAAGGATTTAGAATACCGTTTTAATCGAGAAAAAGATGATGATGTAATTAGTGATATTTACGATGGGCAAATGTACAAATCTCTTGGCGATGGAATTCTTACATCTGACAGAGATGCAATGAGCTTATCCTTTAGTTGTGATGGTGTCCCTGTTTTCAAGTCTTCCAATTTTAGTATATGGCCATTGCAAGGAATGCTAAATGAACTTCCTCCCCAAAAGCGGAAGCAGAATATTTTCTTAATAGGCCTATGGTTTGGATCCAGTAAACCAAACATTCTAGAATTTTTGGAACCATTTACTAGTGAAATGAGGAAGCTGGGATCTGTTGGCATGACATGGCTGCGAGATGGTGTTGAAGTTTGCTCAAAGGTGTTTGCTTGCATTTGCTCATGTGACACTGTTGCTAGAGCTCTTCTCCAAAATATCCATCAATTCAATGGTGATTGTGGTTGCAGTTGGTGTTATAACCCAGGT
The DNA here is from genome assembly GCA_016169945.1 of Trachythela sp. YZ-2020. Lineage (NCBI taxonomy): Eukaryota > Metazoa > Cnidaria > Anthozoa > Malacalcyonacea > Clavulariidae > Trachythela > Trachythela sp. YZ-2020. The sequence continues at coordinate 4,168,084 of JADLSH010000358.1, forward strand.
ATTAGGGTCCAGAAAGGTCAAGGGCATGCACGAGTGTATCTGCCTAGTTCAGAAGGGCATAACCTTAGGACCCAGGAAGAAATTAACCGTGATGCAATGATGGCATTCACACAGCAAGAAATTGTAAATGGTGTAAAAGGCCCATCTAAGCTGTTAGAGTTGCCATTTTTCAATACAGTCAGAGGATTTCCAGTTGACAATCTCCACTGTATTGACCTCGGCGTTGCACGGCAGTTGGGGCATCTTTGGTTTGATTCCTGTAATCACCAAGAACCCTGGTATTTAGGTAGGTGTATAGCGGAGCTTGATGCTAAGCTCCAACAAATTTCACCACCTCATGAAGTCACTAGGGTCCCTCGCTCACTTGCCCAAAGAGCATTTTGGAAGGGTTCTGAATGGCATTGGTGGATTCTCCTTTACTGTCCAGTAATTCTCTATGGAGTGTTGCCTTTAAGATACTTTCAGCACATGCTTCTTCTTGCACATGGTGTTTTTGTTGACGAAGTTTTCCATCACCCGATCGGAGTTGAATAAGGCTCATTCTTCCTTATCTAAATTTGTTCAGGATTTTCTGGATTTATATGGTGATGTTCATATGTCTTACAATGTTCATCAGTTAAATCATTTAACTCAAACAGTGATTGACTGGGGACCATTGTCTGTCTATTCCACTTACGTTTTGAAGGTTTTAACCTTGTCCTTTTGAAGCTTTTACATGGAACGCAAGCTGTACCCTTGCAGATCGCAAATTCTTTTCTTTTATATCGTGCCATTGGTATTCTTTCTGACAATTTTAAGCATAATGGAGTAAGTGCAATGACATTTTTCATGGAAGCCCAGCTAAAGGGAACTGTACCATTGAGAAAAGCAAAGCAATTTGACAATGGGATAGTACTTTAGGTGCATCCTATTGTCGGCCTTTTACGATTGAGGAAAGGTTTCTTCTTGATGATGATGCTTTGTATGGTCCAATTGATGAGGCTGAGCAAGCTGAGTTTTTCACAAAGGCCATTGTTGGTGGTAAAGTGCTACACTGTCAACAGTACACCCGTAGCTCTCGAAGAAAGAACTCTATTGTTGGTCTTGTGGATGGCACAGTTGTGGAGCTGAAAGTATTTGCTGTTGTGAAAGGGTTGTGTTTTGCTTTTGCCAGACTTGTTTATTTAAACCGACCCTCCTGGCTAAGAACAGATTGTGAATGTGGTAGACTCTGTGGTAACATTTGGAAAGTCTCAGAAATTGAAACAGCATTGCAAATTGTGAGGTTAGGTGACATTTCAGACAAGTTTGTCTTAATTACAGATCAATCCATGAGTGTGAACACTATTATCTGTCAATTACCGAACACTATAGATAGAGATTAATTCTATGTAAATTAGTTAATACATGTGTATATATTGTATATTTTTGGTCCTGGGCATTGACTTAAAACTGCAACCGGTTGTGGAGTTTCGACGTGGGCGAATGAGGTTATCCTTAGTCACAACTACCTCCAGGTCACCCTTAGGCAAGGTGTAGCACCTGTAAGCCTCCCCAGCTAGTAGAGTTACACAGATGTTACTAAATAATTTTGTCCTTGCTACTAAATAAAATACACTGAATTTTATGCTATGACAGTAAATATATGTTCTGTGTTGTGTTGAAGTTAAACAAAATGCATGTTTAAATCAATTGTTTTTACATGCTCACATTCTATTAAACATTCTATCGAATATTACATAAGTTTCATTATTAATGAAATATTCTATAGAATATGTTATTGAATGTTTCATATGACTGTGCAATAGAACATTCTATAGGATCTGTAAATCTTCACTAGAATATTCAATAGAGTAAATGACCCAAAATAATATTCTATAGGATTTAGAATATTCTGTAGAATATTCTATAGGATTCTAATAGAACATTTTGGCAATGGATATATTCATATATATTATTGAAATAATTATTATCATTCTCCTAATTAGCCGGATTTTGTTTTCCAGAAAGAACTTGAATTGCCATCATGTCACATCCCATGACTTAAAAGATGTGAAGCATCTTTACTAATTCTGATATGATCTTCACTTTTATAATGTTTTGTTTGGCTCAACAGTTTAGCACTTTTCTATCGGCTTTCTTTCCACTTGTAGATTATTAGTAATATCGTGCTCACATGTGGTTCACATGTGCTTCACATGTGATTTTCATGTGCTCATATCTGATTTCGATATGCCCACATGTGGTTCACATGTGATTCATATGTGAGCATATCGAAATCACATATGAGCACATGAAAACCACATGTGAATCACATGTGAATCACATGTGAACATACTGAAATCACATATGAGCACTTAAAGTCACATGTGAATCACATGTAAATCACGTGTAACCACATGAGAATCACATATGACCACATGTGAATCACATGTGAGCTTGTGAAAACCACATATGAGCAAATGAAAATCACATGTGAATCATATGTGAATCACATGTGACCACATGAAAATCACATATGACCACATGTGAATCACATGTGAAACACATGTGAAACACATGTGAAACACATGTGTTTTTTTCGTAAGGGTGACTAGGGACATAGTATACAAAGCAACAGTCACAGTAAGTAACACAAACACGATCAAAAATTACATTGGCATGACTGCAACCACATTCAAAGAGCGATTGGCCAACCACACTAAATCTTTTCAGCATAAAAAGCATGCAAATGACACGGAACTTTCGAAATATATTTGGACATTGAAAGAAAACAATAAGGATTTCAGTATTAATTGGCAAATTTTAAAACATTCTATTTCGTATACGGGAGGATCAAAACGATGCAATTTATGTTTAGAAGAAAAATTTTGTATTTTGAAAGAAAAAAACAAGAATTGTTTACTCAACAAAAGAGCTGAAATAATTTCACGGTGTCGTCATCGAAATAAATTTCGCGTAAACAACGCAAACAAAGCCATGCATGCACACATTGTCTCCCACATACACCCCCACGCTCCGGCAGGAAGTATATAAGCGGTCATTTCTTTCGATACTCGTAATCTGCCTGATGATTCTTTTACAGATGAAACAGCCTGTTGCAGACAAGTTTTGAGGTAAGCGAAAATCTATATATATATATATATATTTCTAAAATTCATTAATTATTCATAGGCAAAATACAAAGGAAACTCATGACCCGTAGCGGATCTATATATTTGATATAGACTTGCTCAAATTTTCTCCTTCAATTTTTACAGCGTAGATAACATCAAAATTCCAACGCCAGTGAGCGTATACAAAACGAGTCATTTTAGAAGTCATATACAAACCTTACAGTTCGGCCTTTATCAGATCTAAAACACTCGGCTGCGCCTCGATGTTTTAAATCTGATAAAGACCTCTTGTGCGGTTTGTATATAGTACATAATATGGATAACTTCCTATTTAAAGTCTTTAACTCGGGAAATGTGCTTTGTAACAATGCAAGGGCATATAATAAACACTTACGAGGTAGGGATATTTGGTTTACTAAGCTAATGTCCAATCTAAGGCTCCAAATAAGTAATACCCGTCATACCTAGCGAGCTCAATGTTTAAGATTTAAGATATTTTGAAGGACAGCCTTTTTTTAATTGGCTGTATATATATATGTATATATATAGTCAAATCTGCAGACATGCATGTTTCGCCGTTCAACGGCTCGTCAGTGGCTTGTAACGCAGTCTAGATGCGAGTGACTTCGTATTTATACACCATACTCTTGCTCTCACAAAGCGCATGTGGTACAATACTCAGACACATGCGCACCCAGACATATATATATATATATATATATATATATATATATATATATATATAGTCAAATCTGCAGACATGCATGTTTCGCCGTTCAACGGCTCGTCAGTGCAGCTTGTAACGCAGTCTACATATAACGCAGTCTAAATATATATATATATAGGCAAAAGCTAGTGCAATATTTGATTATATATATGCAATGTTATTACATGCATGGGAAATCTTCGCATATCATGCAGCCGAGAGAAATGGGCGTAATCAATATATTTTTCAGTGAAACACATCCCAAATGCTTCGAAGTTGCATTCAATATTTTGCTTGTGAAATATTTTGCACGGTCGAACTACGCCTTTTGATATATGCTTGGTACAGTACACCCAGTATCTCGTTCATGCACATGGTGGTTCATTCCGTCCAAAACATTCTTCTACTATATTTTCCGTTACTATATGTACCTTTTTGTCTGTTTGTCTACGACAACTATTTGCCCCCCGGGACAGATATATAGATGATAATGACAAATATATACCTGAAGTTTCCGACGAATTTTCAACCACATTCTTGCGACTCGTATGTTCACTGTCCATTCCTAAAGTGAAATAATTAAAAATACTTTAAATTTCCAAACTGCATATAGAATGATAAAATAAACGTTTTTGTTGGCCATTTAATATGCAAAGTTATATCTATAGACTTTAAAACACGCCTTTAATTCTAAATGCTGTACATCCACGTATATTTAACAATTAGATTATGAGCTCAAGATTTCTATGAGGTGATAGTTGATGAGGACGAAGCCCGAATGAACTATCATCTCATAGAAATCGAGAGCGAATAATCTAATTGTTTTAGTAGAAACCAGCAAGAAAACAGTATTTCAAAACGTTTTTCATAATCCCGAGCCGGCGCATGCGCGAGTTCAGGTCGAGAGAAACATACGGATAAACATTTCTAAAAAGATTTACGGATAAAGATTTTGTTATGCATCAAAAATGATTTTTAATACTCGGGCTATTGGAAAAACATACCGATAAATAGAGTCTTCAAAACAAGATAAACGAGTCGAATGGCTCAAAAAAGGACACTTTTGAAGTGTTTTGAACGGGTAAGTGTCTATTTTGCATATTTTAGTTTGTGGATTTGCAAAAGCGTATGTCACTCTGTGAGGTTATTATAATATCGATTAAACCTAAAAGGTATTTTAGCAAGTTTAAATTTGAATTTTGAAGAAACAACGTAATGTCAAAAACTTCATTTTAAAGATAAATTTGAAAAAATATACTGTCAAAAAACAGTTGAAGTTTTCTGAAAATTTTTGACGTTTTTGTGAAATGTCTAAGGTTAAATTTTACAGCAACCAAAGCTAAAAGGAATACGTAATAACATATCCACAAAGTACAAATATTTATATTACTATTTTATCATTTTGTACGAAAAGTAAAAAATTGTGTGTTGCTATGGTTACAATGATTGACTGAATACTTCATGTTACAATAAATTTTGGGAAGTATAATTCCTGAGTTCGAATAGGCGAGGGGATTCTGCATGAGTGTATTTCTAGTTTATTGAAATAAATTCGTTAAAAATCGCGCCGAGGAGATGGCTGTTTCGCTACTCGCTATCTATCGACAATTAGATAGCGAGTAGCGTAGCCAATCAAATTACAGCATTTTCAATAGTATACTAGTATGATTCTACTAAATATATATAGTCTGGTTAATTCAACACCGCGGAAAAACGTCTGCGCATGCGTCAACTTGACTGAAATTTGCCTGGCGAAAACGTGTTCCGGTGGGGCGAAGACTCAAAATGGACATCAAAAGGAGCGACTTTCTCGTGAGTCTTTGCTGTAAAATTGCGAGCGAAATAATAAATGTGTCCACTTAAAAAGTAGAAATAATTATAGTTCACAACCTCAAGAAATAGTCAAGGGCATTAAGACCCTTATATTTCTGAGAATTTGCTTATATATAATTTTGGTCTAAACTTATGTAATTGAAAATTTTTCACGAAGAGCAAAACACGAAGTTCATTTATATTTCTTTTTGTACGATAGATGTTAGATTTAGGTCTGGTCTACCCGCGTCTGCCATATTTTCTTGTTTGTTTCGCCTATCTTGAATGTGTAAATGGCCATGTTTTTATTTTAAAGTCGGACGTTTTTCCGCGGTGTTGGTTAATTCAACCAGGAAGGTGTTCTTTTTCTTCTTATACGAAGTGCTTTATACAAACATGCATAAACTATAGTACAGTATACAAGTCTATAAAATGATGAAATTTGCAAATAATTTATACCTCCACGAAGATGGACGTTAAAGTCAATAGTCGAACCATGAGTAATTCCTTGGTCCAATAATGATGTGGTGAGATCCACCTGATAATGACAAGAAACTATATTTTTATATATTTATTTATTTCACATCCGCATTTAAAAGGCTTTTTGTATTGGCTTTATATTATTGGCTTTTAATTGTGACCATTATAATGCGTGTTATACGAGTGGCTCGATAATTTCTACAACTACAATATACACTATGAAAATAACTTCAAACTTCATATTCCAAGGATTTATTATGGACAAATTTCGCGGTATAATAAAGAACTCAGAGATCCTAAGGATAGTGCAAAGTTTCAAGAGGCTATGGATAAACCATACTTATTTTATTATTATTTTAACTATTTCATTTTTAGTCATCAAAACAGGAGAATTCCATGAAAATTTATCGAAAAAAGAAATTTTCTTTTAGAGCCAAACTTTGTTTTTTTTGTAAGCGGAAAGACTGTAATAGTTTTGCTTTCTAAAAATAGGTATTACCGGTTACTAACGGCACAGACTTGTGCCTTGTGGCACAGAATTACGTCCAGATTTTCTTTAATATTTATGCTTTTTTCAATACTATTGCATGTGCGAAAGCAATTTTGTGTTTATCAAAGCAGTATAAAAGTGTAAATATACGAAAACAGTATACAGAAGTATAGGTATATATAAGTATAGGTATATATCAATTTATAACCAATTCGGCCACGCATTACAGTCGGACATTGTTAATTGATATTCTATTATTCCAGCAACGTTTCGTACACGTATGGTATTAATGTATTATATAGCTTTATGCTAGTTTATGCCATTACAATAATACAATTTTATGAACAGTTATATAAACTTTAGTTGGCAATATCAATATGCTTCTTTTCAATCGATTTAGTCTACAGTCTACAGACTATAAAATAAATATGTGTATAATATCTTCTACTTCGCAAACAGCTTCTCAGTTTTCCTCGACTACAAATCAACTACGACTACAACACTTCATGAATTATGTAAATATACTACCGGAACAACATCTTGCAATTGATTGTGGACTACATATCGGAGAGCAACAGCCGATAAAGTTTTATAATACACGCTATAGGCCGTGGGATGAGGGTCGAAAATGTTCAATTCCGTAGCACCCCTCGTGTAACTACATAATTTTTACATGAATCGATAGATTAGAACTTACTTAGTTAGAATCCACTTCCCCCCAAGCGAAATAGTTGCATAAATTGAAGTACAACCTCTCCAAAGTTCGGGCTTCCTCGTGTTTCGAAATCCATGAACGGCCATTGTTGTGTTGCAACTACGCATGCGCTTGACCACAAAACACTTAATGCGCACGCGCAGATAGGAAAAACTGATCTCAACTCAGGACTGGACAAGAAAAAAATTATGAAATGTGCGAAAGCAGGGCTGAAGTAAAACAAGATGACATCGGAGTGTTTTACCAATATATGATATTTTTATGTTCTGTACATTTTAATGGAGTTCGCCAAACATTCTGAGCAATGTACCGTGTCAAGCCCTTTCCAGGAACACTTCCAAGCCAACATTACAATAAAAATATGATGTTATTTTATACTACAGCAATTGGATGACGTTTGCAAGCAAATCTGTTTTTCAGGCTTTAAATATTACCACAATCCTAAACATTCTAGAACACGCATACCGTAATTTCTCTATTAATTTTTTGGGGGGAAGGGGGGGGGGGTTATCTCTAATATATACAAAGAGTCTGTTTGCACGTTTGATTCTCTTTATAAATATGCAACATCGGGTACAGCGATGTTACGTACCAAAGTATCTGTAAAATATCATAATTATACTTTCACGCTTCACGATTTTATAAATTAATTGCTTACAGGAGAGGGGGGGGGGGTGGTGCTTAATACAGAAATTACATCACTCAAGTTAACAGTTTTTTCTTTTTCCAAGAAAATATGGTTCAATATCCTTTGATGGTGCTAGGACTGATTTCTTTCGGGAAATACTCTCTCTTCTCTCGGAATCACAAGATACAGCAGCATCCCTTTGAATGATAATTCCTCCAGTTATATGAGTTGTTCCCTTTCCAGATCTAGTTTCTTCAGAAAAGTCATCGTTATCCCATGCAAGTGTAGTTGGTACATTACCAATAAACCTGGAGGAACAGTAGAGTCCTTAGATATATTCAACTGTGCTAGTGCTGTTTCATGAGACAATACGAATGAGTGAGACATGCAATGTCCCAAGCCACTTAATAAAGATATAACTGAGGCTGATCCTGTCAGTTGCCTAATGGAGTGGGATTCCTTTGATTAGATGCTAAGTTTACTAGGTCTTGTGTGATTGACATCAGTTTGTCACTTTCTTTATGGTCTATTTCCTCATAATTGTTTAAAGTGGGTTCTGACGAGAATCCACAGGCTCAAGCCAGTGTGTTGAAAAGCTCACATGGAACAACTTTCTTCACATTAGTCATTGTCAGATCTGATGCTAATGGCGGCCAAGGTAGATCAAGCTTGGGGATTTCTTGAACTTTTTGTTTAAGAATTAATGCTGCATTGTATAACACTTGCAACTCGTTAATTTGAGAATTTGCAGCTGTTTCTGTATAAGAATTGTCATCATGTACCTCACCTTCACCGATGCAGTCGCCTTCATCAAATTCTTCATCAGTATTTTCGGCTTTATTCAACATATGTTCCTCAACTAAATCAGAAGTATCCAAGTTCTCAGCATACACAATTTCACTAACATTTCTAGATTTAGGCAAATAGAATACCAGTTGGGGATAACTGTTAATTAGCCGTTGCTTGAGCTTGGAAGACCTGTATTTCGATGCATTCACATTCTCAGTTTCCTTAGCAATGACAACAAATTTCTCAAGTTCGTCCATCATGTACTTTATTGCTTTTCCCTTGATGATTTCAGTTTCGATGACTTCTTTACAGAATACGTTGTAAGATATTTCATCACTGGTGCACATGTTGTGGTCGTCTTTGCCTCCCTTGCAAGGAATATGGTATAGTTGCTATAGCAAACTTTGTGGTAGCGGACCTCCAATGCAACACAGTCTTTATCTCTAATCTGCACAAGTATCCGCTCATCATTTTTGTAATAAGCCAGCATCAATTGTACTTGCCAACACTAGTGGTGTTCTTCTTCTCTTTTGTGTTTTCTACACAAAACATACAAGTTTAGAATGCCTGTTTAAAAATGGCATTTACCAACTAAAGCAGGGTGAATTTGACAAATTATCCAACGCACCCAATAGGCAATAGGTACTCTAAAATATCATATAGGTATATGCACAAGGCAGTAAGGCACAATATGACAACTTTTCCACCAAAAGGTGGTCCATAGAATATAAAGATACTGTACACAAGAAATTGTACATAATCATACCATGTCTCTTGAAAACCAAGACGGAATCTCTTCCACAAATAATGCAGCATTCTGGTAGTACATGCTTGTTTCTTTGAGGCAAGGTCTTACTTGGTTCCTTATTAACTGAATTGCGTGTAATCTTTCTTCTGGGTTCCACGGCTGGTTCCATGTGGCATGTGTGGCCTACTGGTCTATGGTATTAGCGACCTTTTCCGTGCTTGTACTAGCTCCGTTTTCCTCTTTTCTCTGTTGTCTACGGAACTTTTCTTCATCGCTAAATCAAAACTTTCGTTTGTGTTCTCTGCCAAGTATGAATTGAGCCTCAATTAGTCAATGACAATGGCTCAAAGTTTTAAATAAATGAATCACGTCTTTTGGCAATGCGGGCAATGCGTCTTCGTCTAAAAAACGTGCAAAATGTGTCCTGTAGCTTTGTAGGAGTCGACATTCGCTCTTGCGTTCGGCCATGTTTAATAGTTATAACTCAGTTTAACGCATTTCTCGAAAAAATTCATGCTACAGGGGGAGTAATGAGGTAAATAATACGGACGATATTTAGTTGATACGGATCAGAGTAGATCAAAATGTTTCGTTAAATTGGAAGAAAAAAGTACATAATACTTAATACGTATTAATATCATTTTAAATGTCCAATAAACAATAAATTCCAGAAATTTACTATATCACAAATTTGCACGATAATCGCGAGCACCCCCCGGAAGTTTACACTCTGCCTCTATGTATGAATACATGACTCGTCTCAATTTGCCACCACAACAATATTGCAACGTTTCCATGGAAACTTTGCACTAAAAAGGGAGCGTTCAAACAGTATTTGGAAATATAACACCAATTTCCTGATACATATGGGACAGGCAGTTTAATAATAATAATAATAATATTTTAACAGGATAAAAACACTTCAGCAAGAATATTGCTGTTATCAACGCGTGTCTGTGTCCTAAAAACTACTTTTGTAAAAATCTATATTAGGTTAAAAATTGAAAATTCAAGATATTCCAAGCAGTTCATTAAAAAGTATCTAGTTATAGAGCTTAATAGAGGTACTGGGTTTGGTGGATAATCCAAGTGAGTAGATATATACACAATTTAAGACCTAACCAGGAACGGTTGCGAAAAGTGCAACACTAAGTCCTCTGGCAGGAATTGAACCCACGGCCCTGCGATTCCGGTGCAGCGCTCTAACCAACTGAGCTACAGAGGCCAGTTGCTGAGCTGTAACTGTAAGTTCTGTATATATAGGTTATCGGGTGTGCGGGTTGTGATAAGGTAAACTTCAAAGATTTTTTTGCACTTCACTTGGTTGAACTAGAATACTGGGTTTGGTGGATAATCCAAGTGAGTAGATATATACACAATTTAAGACCTAACCAGGAACGGTTAGGTTTGGATTATCCACCAAACCCAGTATTCTAGTTCAACCAAGTGAAGTGCAAAAAAAATCTTTGAAGTTTACCTTAAGGTGGTACACCACAACAAATTATTATTTTCTTAAAAATGGCTATTTCAATAATTTTTTTGCCCAGAACTATTCCTCTGATCAAATGATGACCAATGACACAGTTTTCAAAATTATGATTGCCATGGTTACCAATATAATTACCCTCAGCAGTCAAAGAATGGTGTCTCGATAAAAACGATTACAAGACAACCAAACATGACAAATCTTCAAAAATGGTAAAAATAGAAACCAATATATGACGTGTATGCTGTGAACTAGGATCTTTAAAAAATATTGTGTTTTAGTTATTTTTTTCTGAAGGAGTTGATGTCGCATATATTTTCGGTCAGAAAAATAATGATTGTACATCATAGATTTAGCCAATTTAAAAAATCCTAGTTTACAGCATAGATAAGGTATATACAAAGCTTCACTGAAAATTTGAATTCATTTGGTTCATTGCTTTAGGAGATATCGTTTTTAGCGTACTGCTAATTAGGTCAAAATTGAAAACTGAATAAAAGCTTTTATTTACTTATATTATAAGCACAAATGAAAAATTGGACATGGAGCTCCCCTATATTTTCAAATGCTCACAAAATATACGTTGACTAATTCGGGGTCGAAGTCACATAGCCAAACATATCCTAAACGGGAGAGGTAGGCAATACTAGGCATATATATTATGAAAATGCCATGCTAGATTTTTTCAAAAATGTTTAACACGTACTATTTCAACATCTAAGTTTGGTTCCCAGCCGTGACCTCCGCCGTTGCCGTCTTTAAAAAGACACCAATGTTTAACCCTTCGGTTCTTTGAAAGGTTATGGCAGATCGACTTTCGTCGGACTTTACAGGATGTCCTCAATCAGTCAAAGCCTTGAAGTGGAACCGTAATTATACAAAATATATAGCGTGAACACAATTTACTTTCACGCCATTATAACGCCTCTCCCGCCTAAATATAACCTACTTGTACTTGGTGTAATTTGAAATAAAATCGTTTAAATTCACTATATAGCTAGGGGTGGGGGGGGTAGGTGGATGTCGTTGCTATGGTGGTTACTACGGGACAAAATTTCAAACAAGCTGCTATTTTCCCCTATTTACCCATTTTCCGCCAAACAAATAGAAAAATTAACACCAGAAAACGAAAAATGGATCATTAACGATGCATAATATGGCTAATTTCAAAAATAGGATTTTCCTTTAAAATTTTGTAGTGTACCCCCTTAATAGAGGTAACCTAGCTGTGATTTCTTGCAACTCTTAAATATATTTGAATGACTGAATTATTCGCGCTTGTAATTCATTGTTCAGTGTGTAACTGTACCAGATAGACTTTCTTCCAAAACTTCAAATCGATGTTTTCGATCCTTGATTTTTTCAAAATTTCATTCGAAAGGACATTTCCTTTAAAGCGGAAGCATTTGCATGAGTCTATCGCTTTCTATAAATAGCACTGTAAACAGTGTTACCTTTATTGTTTTGTTCCAACAAATTCAATTCTTTTCGTTAGCACATAGCCTGTGATTCCGTCAATTTCAGCGCTTTACCATTTATTATTTTATTCACGGCCACGGACGTATTAGAAAGCGAACGAAATATATTTCCTCGTATATTTCAATATGCTGGCCATAAATCAACTCTCTCTCGTGCGATCGAGAGCACGTCTGTTCGCCGGCTATGCTGCACGCAAATTATATTTTTATATCGGAAAAATATCTATATGCCTTTATAGAGGATAGATAAATTTTCACAAAATTCGTCTTTTCAATGTATACTCCAGAGTTGAAGTAAAACTTGAAGATGAATTAGTTAGACAAGCGAACAAAAAGCGAACTATATTATAATTATAACGACGAGGTTGACTATAAAAATATCAAATTGCATGTTATTTATACACAAACACTGTATACTGTGTCTGACTGTAGATCATGATTTATAGCTACATATGATTTTAATGACTATTACAGTAAAATATCTCTCTAAAGAAAATAGATAGAATTAATACAAAATGTTTTATCTAGAGAATTAATGAAGCGGTCCATGCGGATAAACTTGCGTATGAAGCGACAAGACCGCAAGACTACACTTCAGGACACATTTAAAAGAATGTATCAAAAAAGTTTTTATTATAAACAAGGACGTGTTTAAATCTTCAAGAATAAAAATACCATTATTTTATAACATTTCTATCGCATTCGCATGAACAGATGTGTCAGAGTTTCATAAACTGCCAGTTGTAATACAACAAGCAACCTCTGTACTCTGTATCGAACCAAATGAAATACAGCTTGTAGGCAATGTAGCTTGATTTGTGCATGCAAAATATCCAATATATTCCATACAGATCTATGGAGTATAGTCTCTATAAATGTACGCCAGGAACACGTCAGTAATAGATGTTTATAAATTGTAAAAAACTTACTAACAGTGCTGACAAAATCACACACGTTTTCAACAGGTCTTTTGTACGTATATTTTGAAATCGTCAACATCACTATTAGGTCGTCGTAGCTTTTTGGGGGTGTCACACTCTCCTCCGCAGAGGCTTCGGTGGCGCAGTCGTCAGAGCAAGCGCCTTTCACCTCTGAGTCTTGAGTTCGATTCTCGCTCGTTCGATGAGGACTATACTCATCACACTCATGTGAAAAGAGTGAGTCAACGCTCTGTCGAAAGTTTTCTCCGGGCACTCCGGTTTCCTCCCACAGGGAAAGTTGACTGGGTGGGTTAGGATAGACAGATTAGGAAAGTAATATCACAATTGTAAAAATAAATAATGTAGGTACATGATATAGGTAAGCTAGATACTTGATGTAATCGGTCACTGAAAAGCCCCAATGGGGAGTGAACTGAATAATGTATGTATGTATGTATGTAGGCTGTGAGCTATTAAAAGTAATTAGTCGTTTTTAACAGTGAGGTCTCGAGCAATTTCATCAGTCTTACACAAAGATGCGATCAAGCACACCCCTTGGGATCTTGCTTTCGACGAATTGTCAGTTGATATTAACCTGACTAATGGACCATTCCCCTATTAAACTAACTTTTGAACTAGGAAATTGTATCAGTACAGCTGGAAAGAGCATCCTAAGTTTAGTAAAATTGCAAAGTTTGGTTGCGAAATGTTGTAAAATGTGGAAAATACAGCCCTGTGAAGTTGGTAAATTTTGTATAGTTTTGTATTACGCACGCAAAACCGTTACCACTCTTTTAAAAGTGGTAACCGTTTTCCGCGCGTAATACAAAAATATACAAAATTTACCAACTTCACAACTTTCGCAACCAAACTTTGCAATTTTACTAAACTTAGGATGCTCTTTCCAGCTGTACTGATACAATTTCCTAGTTCAAAAGTTAGTCTAATAGGGGAATGGTCCATTGGATGGATTTATTATTAACTCTTACTGATAAACATATTCCAAAGGTAACCATACGTGATAATAATAACAGACCCTGGATTGATAAAGATGTTATTCGGCTAATGCGTAAAAAAGACAAACTGCATGGGTAAAACTGCTAATCGAACAGGTGACAGTGAAGATATTAAAAAGTCTGAAGACGTCAGGAGAAAAGCTAAGAGTCTGGTGGAATGGAAATATAAAGAATATTTAATTGAACTTGAATCTGCATTGAAACAAAACCCAAAACGTTTTTGGTCTTTTGTAAAAACAAAAACGAAAACCTGTAATGCTCCTGTTTTTCTGAAATATGGCACTGACTATGTTACAGAATGTAAAGATAAAGCAAATCTCTTTAATCAGTTCTTTGCGGCTAGCTGTTTTTGTTTCAGAGGAATGTTCTGAGCCATATGACTCGGATGTAGAGAATTCTGAAGAAAATGCCACTCTCATAATCAAATTATATTAAGTGAACAAGAAGTTTTGAGTCATTTACGTAATCTAGATCAAGTTAAATCGGGAGGACCTGACGAAATATCGGCCAGGCTTCTTAAAACAGTTGCTAGTGAAATTGCACCATCTTTGACACGCCTCTTTAACTTATCTTTAAAGCTAGGAAACGTTCCGGCTCTATGAAAACAGGCTAATATCACACCGGTTCCGAAATCTGGTGATGTTCATTGTGTTCAGAACTACAGACCTATATCTCTGTTATGTGTGGCTTCAAAAATATTAGAAAGATGTATATATAGTCGCTGCTACGAGTCGTTTTCTGGAATTGTGTACAATATGCAACATGGTTTTTTGCGAGGCAGAAACTGTACTACCCAGTTAATTCAAGTTTACCATAAGTTTTTGGAGGCATTGGATAATAAGAATTCCGTCGACGTTATTCATCTTGACTTCCGAAAAGCATTTGACAAAGTATCCCACCTACTACTGCTTGCCAAGTTGAGAAAATATGGTTTCAATGGTGCACTGTACAAGTGGTTTGAAAGTTATTTATCTCAGAGAGTGCAAAGAGTTGCAATTGAGGGTCATTTTTCTGAATGGCTTGAAGTGGCCTCTGCTGTTCCCCAGGGGTCTATTTTGGGTCCATTCCTATTTACACTTTACATTAACGATCTTCCTGTCTGTTCCTGAGTATATTACCCCACCAAGAGAAGTAGCACTATATGCTGACGACTCCAAAGCATATAGAGTAATCAAATGTGAAAAGGATGTGAGCACCTTGCAGAAGGACTTAAATGCAATGAAAATGTGGGCGGATAGGTAGTCTATGAAGTTCAATTCTACAAAGTGTAAAACTATGCGTCTGACACGAAAAAGATCAATCATGCAAACGACCGTTGATTACAAATTGGTAATTTATCAACTTTTCCCAACGTTTCCATTAAACAGACAGAAAAACAATATGAAACGCGCAACTGTAGCTAAAAATAATAATTTTTCAATGTTTGAAAAAGTAATAATAAGCCCTTGAATTATATATAACCTAATAGAGAACAACAAGTGTACGCTCCTCCTGGATAGTTAACACTATCCATTTATACATTTATGATTCGCTCGTTTTAATTTTTCCCGTCATAACAAAAATTGCAAAGTTTGAAAACTTTTCACTAAAAAGGCTGTATAAAAAAGTCGGAGTCCTCGATTCAAATGTAAATTGCACAATTAAATGCCATCTACAATTGCAGTTAGTGCATGCCTATATACAAAGACACAAATGACCTCTTGTTCGAAAGAGAAATGAACAAGCTATAAAATACAACAATTTTATAAGGACAAGTATTCTGAAAATTACTAAGAATAAAACATTCAAAGATGGACTGCGCTTTTCTATACACCCTGTATAACCATGCAGCCGCGTGGCCGTTCGGCTGTAGAATCGAAATTTTCACTGCTTTCAATTCCCAAACATAGAGGCGCAGATAAAGCTCCCGAATTGAATAGGGCGCGTTCTATAGTAAAACAATCGCAATCAAATTGCCATAGATAAAATGGCCACATCTTTTAGGTACAGTTATGTATTTCCGACGTAATATATGGATATAGGTATCTTAAATATCTTAAAACATACCTTCTTTGTCGATCCCCAAAGAACGTCACAACCAGTGATTTTTTCACCAAATTCTGCGCATAAAGCCTGTATTAAATCAGCTCCACTCGCCGAAAGATCGACATTTATTGGTCGAACATTTGAAATCCTATCACGAGCAAGGATTTGACTTTGTGCACTTTCAGATATGCTGAAAAGAGGTGGCAAAATATCCAATAAATATGATGATCATACACGAATGCTAAAAAATGTTAAGTTTCCATAAAGGATGGAATTATCCTCAGAGCAAACGAAAGGCTTTCAGAGTATTTCCAGACAAACTATGAAATATAAGTATGAATTTATTCGTAAACCATACCACACCATACCATGAAATAATTCGTAAACCGTACAGGAACAGAACGCAGTACTCCCATGCTACTGCATAACTTAAACGTTTATGTCCAAGGAGTATACATATATATACAACAATATTAATTTCAAGCTGTACGAAAACAGTGCCAAAAATAATAATGCAGTCATGTAATTTAGTTTTCTTTCGTATAGATGCATTTGTCCTATATACAGTTAGTACCTCTCGTTTACATCAATCACTTCATCTTCTGAAATCCCTCCATGTGTTCCGTTACTCTCACGTAACAAATCGTTTTGTTCGATATCAGCAACTGAAGCTGAAGGACCTCAAAACACAGAAACAAAAATTGATTTCTGCAGAATGGAGTGTTCCTTTCAACACTCCTGTTATCACAAGATCAAACTACCTGCAAAATATATAACAGGACCTTCGACGTTTCGAACGAATGTCCTGTACACCTCCACTATAGTTGCAGTTATCGCTTTCTTACACAAAGGGATCTCAGTATTATGCGATCTAATTGATCTATTTAACTTCTTTCTTTCAGCATGTCGAGACAATTATGTTTAAAGTAGTCTAGGACCTGTAATGAGTTTGTATGCATTTCATTTAGGACAGATAATCTCAACTGTTTTAGGGTAAAATGACCATGCCGGACAACATGGCATATGTGCGAAAACCCGTATCCGGGGCGAAATGCCTGAAAATGACCACACCCAGAAACGGCACTATCGACAGATGTAGTGTTTAGAGTGGTCACTTTTAGGGGTGGTCATTGGAGAGTGAGATGTGCCTAGGTATAATATTTTACAAGAAAATGACGCACACCCCATGTCAACTGCTAATTATACATCACATAACTTCGTACACCTTAGAAAGGCTATATTTTCTTAGTTCCTAAATTTTTTTGTCATAGGATAAAAAACTATACTTATTTCAATATAATACTAAAAGACTTCACGAGGGTTGATATTGTTTTGTTGAGATATAATACAGTTAATTTCACGTAGTGCAGTGTGTTTATCTTCGATATTTGTAGAATCGATGTTTTGCTCAGTTATCGCTCCGGTGCAATGTCTCGCCGCTTCTCTTCTCGATTTATCACATTTTTTGTCTTCAAACGTATTTAGATGACAGTATCCGAAAATACTTGATTGTAGAAAGGTTCCAATCGAAAAATTAAACACAGAGCTTCCAAACCGTTTGAGTTTACAACCCCAAACGTTTTATAAACATGAATCAAAAACATAATGTTCAAAGTAATTTGAAAGTCACGCGCAATCTTCACGAAAACACCGCGTGGGCTAGATGACAGGGGGGTGAAAAATTCTCACGAATAGTTGAAACTATAGTTGGATTTGATAAACGATTTTGCATGTTCCTGCGTAATATTGTATTTTCTGGTTTTCTTAAAGCTAAACAGAAGCCAGAAACTTACAAAATCTTTTTGAACCAAAATTTCAAAGGTTTTCTATGCTTCAAATTATAGTTTCAACTTTTAACTATAGGTTTCAACTATTCGTGAGAATTTTTCAACCCCCCCCCCTGTTGTCCAGCCCACGCGGTGTTTTCGTGAAGATTGCGTGTGATTTTCAAATTACTTTGAACATTATGTTTTTGATTCATGTTTATAAAACGTTTGGGGTAGTAAACTCAAACGGTTTGGAAGCTCTGTGTTTAATTTTTCTATTGGAACCTTTCTACAATCAAGTATTTTTGGATACTGTAATCTACATACGTTTGAAGACGAAAAAGTGTGATAAATCGAGCAGAGAAGCGGCGAGACATTGCACCGGAGCGATAATTGAGCAAAACATCGATTCTACAAATATCGAAGATAAACACACTGCACTATAACAAACATACTTGCAGGGAGGTGAGTCCGGGATTTGACGCACCGAGGGTGGTTGGTAGCTGTCCGAACCTACCGAGCGAAGCGAGGAGTTCGGACTGGCACCAACCACCGAGTGCGTCCATCCATCACCTCCTACAATATGTTTGGTCTTTATCTCATGCCATTTCGGGAAACAGTACTGAAGAAATTACGCATTTTAGTATATAATTTCTTGTTTGGATAATGAACATTTTAGCCGCCAACATACTACGCAAACAAACAAACTTAGGCTTAAATTGAAGCTAAAAAAATTATCTACAATACTCCCTTATTCTTGAAAAGAGAAAATGCACACATTCTGCGAAAACATTGCCAAGGTTTATGAACCTGCCGAACAAATTTCGGCGGCCATCTTGAAAATACATCGATCCAGAACCCACCTCCTAAACATACGTCAGCAGGTGGGCTTGGGATTGAACGCACCTCTTCGGAGCCAACAGGAAAGCTGCTTTTACGCTAGGTATGAGATAATACTTCAAAACCTGACGAAACTTGGTTGGATTATTCTTTAGTCAACTATCATTATGTTCAAGTACAACTTGGGATAATATTTGCGAGGCTCAGTGATTAAAAGCAAATAAAACTGCAAAGTATGGCTGAAATCGTGTTTTGGCGGGGTAAGTGAAATTAACTGTATTGTATCTCAACAAAACAATATTAACCCTCATGAAATATTTTAGTATTATATTGAAATAAGTATAGTTTTTTTTTAGGAAATAAGAAAATATAGCCTTTCTAAGGTGTATGAAGTTATGTGATGTATAATTAGCAGTTGATATGGGATGTACATAATCATATTCTTGTAAAATATTATACCTAGACACATTTCACTCTCCAATGACCACCCCTAAAAGTGACCACTCTAAACACTATAAGCACTTCAGAAAGTCTGTAGCTTTGATGGTTCAGGAGATAGAGCTATGTCGATAGTGTCCATGTTGTCCGCCATGGCCATTTTACCCTAAAACAGTCGAGATTATCTGTCCTAAATGAAATGCATACAAACTCATTACAGGTCCTAGACTAAAGTCAAATCGGCGTTTTATTCATGGGAATTTTTGCAATGTAATTTTGTAATACGTATACAACGCATAGGCATGGCCTATGATTTCATGTCTGGCTAAAGTATATTATAGTTTATATTGTATAATTATAATCTATTAAAATTGCAGGTGACAAGAGTATATACTGCATGCATCCTTTACCAGGTTTCCCAAAAGTGTTAGCCTATTTGATTAAATGAAACGTAAAAACTATACAAAGGTATTATACGCTTAAATTCGTTTTTATTATTTAGAAAAAACATATCCCTTGACAGAATCAAAATTGTCGATATAGAACACTTGATAAAACTTTAGATATATCGCTCGATTGGCAATGGCTACGCCTAGCCAATCGAGTGCATGTACTATAAATAAAATTAGTCTTTATTCAAAGTCAATTAAGTGTTATCCTTATGTCATAAAAATTGCTAAGTGAACAAATCTTACACTGATTCAATGCAGTAAAATACTTTTACTGTACCTATATTCCTTTGTTCCTTGAACTCAGTATTCAGACGTACAGTTGTGTCATGAAATATGCCTTGATCAAATAAAGATATTCCCTTGTCCAACTAGCAATGAATAGAAAAAATGAACGTTATCATAGTTAGAAAAAGAATACAAGTAATAGTTCCACAAAATGGACATGCATGCACCTATACTTGGCTTGAAACATTCAAATGACATGTGAAGACGAACGTTTTTAATGTACAGAGATTTTGTAACATCGGTTAAGTGCGACATTCAATATTCAAGAGTCCACATTTACAATAGAGTCCACATTTATCTCAGCTGTACAGTAATTCTCTCAGAATTTCGTAAAAAGCCAGATTTTCCCAGTCTGTGCCTTATATATATGTATGCAATGTAATTTTGTAATACGTACAACGCATAGGCATGGCCTATGATTTCATGTCTGGCTAAAGTATATTATAGTTTATATTGTATAATTATAATCTATTAAAATTGCAGGTGACAAGAGTATATATATACTGCATGCATGACACTTCACGCATGTCTGGATGCGCATGTGTCTGAGTATTGTACCACATACGCTTGGTGAGGGCAAGAGTATGGTGTATAAATACGAAGTCACTCGCATCTAGACTGCGTTACTAGCTGCACTGACGAGCCGTTGAACGGCGAAACATGCATGTCTGCAGATTTGACTATATATATATATATATATAAACGCACTGTCACATTCAATGAGTTAGTCCATCGCAACAGCAATATTCCAATTAGGTAATATACACATGCATGGCAGCCGATCTGTATCTAACTTACCAGGCAAGCCGAAGTAAATCAGATAAAGATCACACGCGAATGTTTTATATTAC
This sequence comes from Trachythela sp. YZ-2020, assembly GCA_016169945.1. Classification (NCBI taxonomy): domain Eukaryota; kingdom Metazoa; phylum Cnidaria; class Anthozoa; order Malacalcyonacea; family Clavulariidae; genus Trachythela; species Trachythela sp. YZ-2020. The sequence goes on from JADLSH010000358.1 coordinate 4,189,104, forward strand.
TTAAATTACAAATGCATCAAGTAAGTATTCAAGTATACCGATGGCGACGTTTGGTCGATGTTGGGCTGTTGAAGTTAAGCCGAATATCGAAGCTAAAGTTCATGTAAATCAAGTAGAAATCTTTATACATTCATTTCTTTCAGAATTTCTAAGGAATAATTAATGAGTGTTTGTAAATATTAAATACAGATTGGGCATTAAGTGATAGCAAAACGTTTTGAAAACAAATAAATAAATTAGTTGAAAATAAGGGTTGAACATAATCAATCGCTATAGTGTCCTAACTCCTCTAGAACGCTTGGGCTAAAAACCAAAACGGAAATTACAAATAACGCTTCTGTGCTGCTTAAATTCTTACAAACTATTATTCGCTAAAATAAAATCACTTAAGGTGGCTCCCTACAGTTAGTACAGTTTGAAACACGATCTATATACATGTAGATCAGACGTCATCTTGGCGTACCACGCGTGGAATCTTCGTGACCGGCAGAAATTTTGAAACAAGTTGCGGGAAATGGTTTTCGGAGACTTTATATCTGCGAAGAAACCACAATTTTTTCATTATAATCGTAAATCTTTTAAATTTAAACAGTACGTATGTTTTTAACCAGTTTCTAAGTATTATCTTTCAGTATTATCTTTCAGTATTATCTTTCAGTATTATCTTTCATGTTCAAAATCTTTGACTTCTTGCTGAATTGACTAAAAAATTCTGAAATTATATTTTATATTCTCTTCAAGGCAGTCTTGGACTGTCAAAGTAATATAATAGTCTATAGTCTTAAAGCAATTGAAAGTTTGAAACTTAAGTTACCCCTGTCTTTCAACTCAATTCACAATTAGTGTTTGACCTGCTAAACTAGCACATATTATTAAAAAATTACAATGCAGACAGTTAATACGCGAAGTTGTCTTGATTATGAAAAATACATGTTGTTTGAATGTTTTGAAAAGTTGTCACACCGAATATACAGTGTTGCGTGTTACCATGGTTACAGTGATCGACTCAGTACTTCATGTTACAATAACGTTTACGGAATATAACTGCTTAGGTAGGTAGGTAGGTAAAACTTTATTTTACTACGCTAACCCCAACAGCGAAAGCTGATTTCCAAGGGGGGCGTAGCATTAAATTTACATTAAAAATTTAGAAAAGTTAAACATACAAATACAATTACTTACATGCAGTTATTACAATTACATACATAATTAGATAGATAATAGTACATACAGTACATACATACATACATAATAGTAAATATTAATAGATTAAATAGTCAAGGTAAATATGGGTTTAAAAACTCTAATTAGTAGCCAGGTGTCATACGTTTTATTGAATATAGCTAGTGATTCTTTTCCTCTTAATTCATTTGGGAGACTATTCCACAATTTGGCCCCTCTATAGCTAAGACTTTTTTAAGATATTCAGTCTTAGGCTTGGGCAAATGGAGTTTAGTGGAAGAGCCCCGCAAATTATAATACTGGGAGGAAGACGTCTTTTGAAAAATATCAGTAAGTCGTAAGGGCGCTAGATCATGAGTAATTTTATACATAAGACTTGCCACAAACTGGGTTCTGCGTTCGCTCAGAGGCAGTTTAATTCATTTAGAGCAAGTTCAGATTGACCATGTTCATTTTTACGATCCATGATAGCTCTAGCAGCCCTATTTTGTAATTTCTGGAGACGATCAGAAAGTGTGGTACCAATGGTATCCCAAACTTCGCAACAATAATCAAGGTGAGGCAAAACAAGTGCATTATAGGCACAAATTAATGTATTACGGTCTACACATGATTTTAACTTTCTGATTGCCCCAATTCCGGATGAAACTTTTTTGGCAATTTTATCAATATGCTTTTCCCATGATAGAAATTCATCAATATAGACTCCAAGTGCCTTTGTTTCTCTTACCCTTTTAATTGGTACGTCACCAACAAATACCTTTGGGGTAGCCAATATATTATTAATATTATGCCGTGATCCAATTAGTATGTACTCAGTTTTAACGAGATTTAAAGATAGTTTATTTGCACAGAGCCACTGATTAACGTTTGAAAGATCGTGATTGATGGCAACTTCTACATCATGAAGAGATTTACCAGATACAGTTAACGTTGTATCGTCGGCAAACATTCTTGATGACGAGTGTTCAAGACTTGTAGGCAGATCGTTTATATAAATTAGAAACAGGAGTGGCCCAAGAATTGAACCTTGGGGATCCACAAGTAACTAGATTTTTCTAGACAATACGCCGTTCACAGTACACATTTGAAATCTGTTTTCTAAGTATGATCCTAAAAGATTTAGGGCAGGTTTTTGTAGACCATAAAGGTCAAGTTTCTTAATCAATATATTATGATTTATAGTATCAAATGCTTTCTGCAAGTCAAGAAATACTGCAATATTGAATTGACCACGGTCCATATTAATGAACCATTCGTTAGTACTGTCCAAAAGGGCAGAAGCTGTAGAATGGAACTGCCTAAAACCAAATTGATTTTGAGACAACAAATTATTAACAGCAAAATAATCATATAGTTGGCTATATAGAACTTACTATAGGCAGAATGGAAATTGGGCGATAGTTATTCAACATGTTTCGAGGGCCATTTTTGTGTAAAGGGATAACTCTCGCTAGTTTCCACTCTGAAGGAACAGTTTCACTATAGATTGCCGTATTAAAAATGCTTGTCAGTGAATTTGCAATTATTGGCGCAGCAATACGAATAATTTTAGCAGGAATTTTATCAATTCCAGTAGATTTACAAGGATTTAAAGAGGAAAGAAGTTTGTATACTTTAGTTTCAGACACTGTTTGAAACTTAAAACTACTTGTTGCTTTTGTTATGTAATCCGTGAAATTTCTATCAGTATTACCAATGGTTGTGGCAATTTTGGACCAATCTCAGTAAAGTAATTATTAAAGCGCTCCGCTAATTCATTTGGACAAGAAATTTGACCATTCTGAGTATGGATACAATTTATTTCGCGACATTCTTGTTTCCGGTTAAGGATTTTATTAACGGTTTTCCAAGCTTTTTTAGGGTCATGTTCAACACTTTCAAATTGTGCTTTATAATATGCTGTTTTTGCTTCTCGCAGTGTGCTAGTAATATGGTTTCTAGAGGTTTTATATGCAGTCCAGTAATTTTCTGAATTGTATTTAACGGCAAGGAGTTTGAGACGATCCCGTTCACGTATTAGTTTTTTAATTGCATTAGTCAGCCAAGGAATATTTGGTATTTTTGACTCTCTTTTCTCTGATTGGTGCATGCTTATCTAGAACTGACAAGAAAATAATTTTCCATGTTTCCCACATCCTGTCAACGCAGAAATTATTGTCCACCAATTCCCATTCCTGATTACTCAAATCCATTAGGAAATTCTCAGCATTAAAATACTTAAAGTTTCGAATTTCGACTTTCTTGTGGCGGTTGTTTTGTTTAGAACGAATATTAATTTTACGAACAACTAAAATCATATAGTGATCGCTAATACCAATCTGCACCACTTTAGATAAGACTAACTTATCTGGAGTTGGGGTGAGACAAACATCCAACAGGGTAGATGAAGTCATGGTCACGCGAGTGGGTGAGCTTATTGTTTGTGTTAACTGATATAGTTCAATGATTGAATTTAAATTTTTTGTGGCATTATTTGAAACGTCAAGCATATTGGCATTTAAATCACCAAGCATGTAAAATTCCTTATTCTCATCATCTATAAGTTTAATTAGTTGCTCGATATTGGCAAAAGAATCGACAGAAGCACCTGGAGGTCTATAAATGGTACCAACAATAAACGATGCAGAAGAGGGTTTGTTAACCTCAATACAAACTGCTTCAAGATTATCTCTAGTCAGATCTTTTCGTTCGAAATAATTAATGGTATATTTCTTATATATAAACAGACGCCTCCCCCTGTTCTAGAGCGATCGGCCCTAATTAAATCATAATTGTGAATAAACATATCCTGATTGGTAATATTATTATCTAGTCTTGTCTCATTTAGTGCGAGAATATCGAGACCTTTTTCAGCTAATATTATTCTAATTTCTTCTATATGTTTTGGTAAACTAGCTATATTAAGCATACCCATTTTAAAACCCTTTACATTAGGTAAGTATGGGTTAATCGGTGTATGCCTGTTTCCACCTGGCTTGGTTCTAATCTGGCCTGTGTACAGACGTTACTCGGTTCGAATGGGCAAGGGGTTTCTCATGCATATATTTCTAAACTTTTCTAGTTAAGTGTTACCTGTCTTTTTCTAAAACGAACGCGGTAACCGCTACATTGCAAACCAAATTGAGCTTCCAGAATTCTTCGCAAGTTCCCTCCACTTGAGAACAAATCAATCTTGACCGTTCGAATAACTGAATTTTTATCTTTAACGTTAATTTGGCTTTCATAGCTTCCCGGCAAACTAAAAGAAAAGGATAATATTGGATGCATGCTTATATATGCTGTACGGTGTGAAAAATGTGTTTTAGCTTCAGGTACAAACTTTACTGTACATTTAAACACGTTTGAAAACTGAAAGATTTGTAAAAACAATTCGATATACGGTCATATTTAATACGCTATATACGCCTTTAGAATATAAATACTGACGACCTCTATTAAGCGACCCTGTATTAAGCGGCCACGCTGTATTAAACGGCCAGTTAGTAAAGTCCTGGCTATTTACTCAGTAATATTCTGTAAACATGACCTCTATTAAACGGCCACCTTATAGTTCATATTAAACGGCCAGAATTTATATGGTGCTTTTTAATGTTTCAATTGGTTGTTTTGACAAATTCAATTACAGATCAATATGAAAGAGTAGTGTTTCCACTTAAATAAGTAATATATATAAGACATGAATTGTCAATCAATTAAAGATTATCAAGTTATATTTTTCACGTAAATATAGCAATTCTTATCTATAGTATTTGAATGTTTTCTTTTGCATATGTTTTCATATTTTTCAGCCATTTCTCATTTCGATTTTCCCTTCAATTTCAAAAACAAGCGCGCTCGTGCCAGTTCCCATCCGCATCACACATGGATCAGCGCGCTATGATCGCGTTTCCCCGCCCGTGTTTTACAGCGCCCTGTATTAGACCTAATAAAACACGTGCTGCGAGTTTATTGAACGGCTTCAAAAATGTCTCATTAGTATTCTTTAAATAAAGAATACTATTACATACACAACGATGGACACTATAAAAACAAGCGTGTAATTTCAATTACACACCAAAGGTATGTACAACTACATCTGATGGGCCTAATGGCTAAAGCATTCCCGTGGACTATTGCGCGACGTTTTTCGAAGCGATTCGGGGGGACTGTGGAAGAGTCAGTAAATTTCTATACCCCGGATCTAATTGAAACTAAGTAACTCTGCTGGTCAAGTAACTAGTTGCTAATATACTTTCAAGATAAAATATGATGATTTCTAAATCGGTAGTAAAGCAGTAATATTCAATTTGCTTTGGATTACTATATATTAGCGCACCTTGGAGTACCCTTATACTGCATTTTGACTTAACGAGTGCATCCCCCACCTATTAAGCTCTTAAATTTTCAATAACTAACTAATTAACTTTAACTCTTTTCGTTTTCAGTGGAATGCTTTTTTCCAGACGGAAAAGATATTAGGCCTAGTATTACGGTCACTTTTAGTTGATTTGGACTATTGCGGGGAAAAAGTTGAAGTTTATGGTAAAGAAATATTGATTTAAACGATTAGTAACTGTCACCTGTTAGCAAACGGTTCAGCATTACCAGTTGTTTTTCTTACTTTCGCTTGAGAGATTTTCGATGATACCATTTTCTAATTAGAAGAATAACAGTTATCCAATTAATAAGCTTGCAGCTAGCATTTTAGTTCTGTATGGAAAATTTTAAAAACAAATTTGCAACAACTTAATTTGAACGCCATGTAATATTTTTAATACAGCATAGTTTTAACACACAGTATTACTGATACAAATTAATATACCGGGTGGCGCAAAAAAAGTACCACTGTAACTTAAAAACTAAAAGAGCTATTATGCATTCAGCGATGTCTAACTTAAATTTTTATATATACCATGCGCATTTTCATGCAATATTGACCGAGATAGCTGCGTTTATAAACTTGAGTAAACATTTTTGGAAGTGTCGAGAATTAGCTAAAAATGGCCTATTAAATAATTTGATAATTTGATAAATGCAATGTGCATTTTACGTAAGTATTCGTTTCAATGAAGTGAAGTTGAAGTTAGAAAGACAAATGTTAGAATAAAAGAGCATATCTATTCAAGAATCATTTCTAACTTCAACTTCACGTCTGAAATAATATAATCGAAATAATACCTACAACTAGAAGTTACTATCGCAAGTTAAGTGCTGCCTCGCAGCCATGCATTGTGGGAAGCAAAATTTAACTAAACGTAAATTTACAGAGGCATCACTCTCTCCTATGCAGAGGCATTTATTTAAGATTTTAACTCAATTCGCGGGCTTAATACCCGGAGAATGTGAGGCATTCAGGTTTAATAGTGAACGCGCACGGGTGATCAAGGGAAGAGTGGGCCCCATGGAAACTTCATGTAAGCGCGCCTTCCTCTCCCAATCTTTCGATATCTCGCTTTGCTACATCGCGGCGCTCGCTAAAAAGCCTCTGCGGAGGAGAGAGGAGGCATCAGACTAATTTAACCTACAAGATTAGAAAAATGAATGATATAACTACAGTAGTATTTTAAAGAGTATATAAAATAATTGTAATTACAGTTAATTTAAATATTACAAATAACTGTCACTTATTTGTGATAATTGACAAGGCTTTCACTTTTCACTCAAAGTAAATATAACACATTTGATAGTGCACTAATGTTTTGCACTATAGTTAGTAAACAAGCGACAAATCTCGGTCGTCTTTTTGCAGTAAAAATTCAGATTGAAGTTCAGGTGTCTGAATAAACACCAGAAGGTTACATAACAACTGTTTGTTTTTGGTTGCATTGATTAACATCATTCTACAGATCTCTTCATTGACAGTCCTCATTAGGAATACAATTTGTTTTAGGAAATCAGGCAATTCCATGAACACCATTTGCATAACCTTTAGCTGTAGAAACCACAGACTGTAGACTATTTCATTAAAGTACAGTAGACGTAGTATTTATTCCATAAAATTCTGAGAGAATGAGACATTTACAACTTTTCAAGACTGTATACCATATGCAATTCACAGCATTGACCCCCCCCCCAGCACCTGAGTTTCTTGCAATAAGGGAAAGTCATTTATTATGCTGAAGGGAGGGTGGGGGGATGAAGATGTCTTCAAAAAAGTTCATACCTGAATCCCCCCCCCCCCACGTGAATCCTGAATCTATCAAGGAGTACAATCCAGAGAGGTATCTGGAATCCAAATAGCTCTTGGATTACCTTTTAATATACATGGGGCTAACAGCATTTTACCAATTTGTTTAAAAAAAGTATGTTTAAAGATAGGGAATAGTCCGATCTGTGCATGCGTACAAAGGAGTCTCCTAATCATAATACGAGCAGTTTAACAGAGTTATACAATCTTACAAAGCTTGTTTGTGCTACAGTTACTATTTATTTTACTGTAGAAGCAGGAAAATGTATAAAATTGCTATTTGGTTGATAAAGTCCATTGTTATAATATGAAAATTGTAAACAAAGCGTTTGTTTACAACCGGACGGTTCCCTACCTATAATGCTCTGTAGGTTAAATTATAAAACGATGACAGAAAATCCATAACAAGTATATCTTCTGGACTAATACTGTGAGACTCTTACAGACAGTTCTGGATTTTGCAAAAGGTTATGAAAATGTTGATTCTCTGAAATGAAAAGATATGACAATATATTTGCATGACTGACCCATGACTTCGACTATAATTAAAATATTGGTCTCAGCAGCTTGAATAGCGATGTTTTTAATATTACAAATCACAAAATTAAGAAACAAATGTCAAGAAATAAAAAAAACAATTTTTAAAATACCTTACCTTTAGGCTTTAGCTCAAGTCGAATCGAAAAACAAAGAATCGTCAAATGCTCGGGCTGACGACAATTTCCGAATTGCACAGACATCCATCCAAAACAGATCGAGATTTTGAATGTACATAAGTGCGCGAAAGACTGGGTCGAGTGAACTCTGAAATGCTAGCGTGTTAAGAATAGGTGGCTGCCTACGGCAGCAATAAAATGATAACGGTTATCAAAGTAGTTTAATAGGCCGTTTTTAGCTAATTCTCGACAGTTCTAAAAATGTTTACTCAAGTTTAAACACATGCAGCTATCTCAGTCAATATTGCATGAAAATGCACATGGCATATATCAAAATTTAGGTTAGACATCGCTGAAAGCAATTTAAGTGTAATAGCTCTTTTAGTTTTTAAGTAATAGCTACTATTTCAAACAGTCGTATACTTTCTTGCGCCACCCGGTATAATATACAAATTACTGAAATTAGCGTCGCACACCTTCATCACAGGGGTCAAAAACAGGGAAAAAATGGAACAAGATTGTTTCCATACCAAAAGAAATTATATACACACTAATTTTATTTGTCTTCTGTATAAACTTTCAGATCATTACATCCCTGAGCTTGCCTGCATGAACTTATAGATTAGTAAAGCTTGCAGTGTTGGGTACGCACAAGCCCACACTACAATGAATCCTCAAGTTTTAAATTAAAAAACTACACATTATATAATTATTAATGTCCTCAACCACTATTCTTATATTCTAAGATGAATGACACCAGAGTAAACCAAGCAATGTTTTGTGGGGCTATGGAAGTGTGAGACAACTGCTCTATATTTTGGTTTGTCTGCGATGAGCTGGTGCTGAGCGGTTCCCAGGGCATATACTCGTAATATAATATAATACCTGCAGGACTTATACTGATTTACAGCTGTGTCCTAATCTGCCCAAGACATATACTTTTACCGCGCGGATTTGAGCTGGATCCTGAGTAAAGGCGGCTAGAACATATACTCTATAGCTGGGTCCTAGTCTGCCCTGCAGGACATATACTCTGAGCTGGACCCTGGGAATTAATGATCAGAAAGATATTTATGACATAATTATTACTGATCTGGCTCAGGACATATACCCATATGCAGAAATCACGCCGATATTGTAAGTAAAATTGGCTCTAGGCCAGGTTGAAAAATTCCGTAAAGAAAACGTGAGGTCTATGGTAAAATTGCGACCTCATACTAGAGCAATCGCCTTCATCACTTCATTTCTTTATTTCATAATTCAAAATTACAAGACATTTCATTTAGCATATTACTTGATCACATTTCTGAGTGTTCATATAACTGTTAATGCCAAGGAGCAGCATGCAGTTTTTCTGAGCGGGCGTAATGGACGACCATGACGAAATGTAGATGTTTACGAGGCAGGTAATTAATCGGCTTTCGGTAGAAGAACAATTCAAATTGTTGGATATATATAGCGTGCTTGGTAAGCCTTGGTTTAAGCGTTTGGGGAGGTGGGTGGGTTTTCGTGTTATTCTTCGTTCCGCTGGATCCAAGTAAGAATGATATTGTAATATGGAATTACTAAACTATAACGAAGTATGTTTAACTATAGCGCCTTTGTTGTCCATGAATGAATCACGCAAGGTATTAGGACAATGAGTTATAAAGTGCTTGGTAGCCTACGGCTATACGCCGGCTTTGGCAAGCAAATAATGTAAGCTTTGTAGATGCGTTTAGGGCGACATGGTCTGCATGTACACAACGAAATATTTTTACAATAAAGATGAAGCTTATTGCCCAGAGTCTATATAGTCAGTTTCGTCCATTAACAGTAAATTTTGTGGTAAAAATTCTCATTATACATGTACATTGTACCTTGTCATTGACCACTTTAGCACTATGAGGCACACCCTCGGTTGTACTTCTTTTTCTCTTAATGGATGAACGATTTTCGTTAGTCTTCGAAAGTGTGAACTCCGTTTTGGAATTTTGGAAAATGCCTGTCGAACGAAGAGAAGATTAGGAATATAGTTGTTTTCTTTTGTGAAAAACACCACATTTAATATCTCTTTTCTAGTATCTAGTACAAGGGTATTTTTTGAAATACCCCTTGTTCCAGGTCTATAACTGATAAAAATTGAATTGACCAATTGTAATTGCCATTACACACTACCAGCATCAGTGCCTATAACACAAAAATCTTACCATTTACATTGTCATTTGATATACATAGGTTCGACTTCAGGTGCAATAGATCATTTCTCAATTTTCTCATCTCGTAAGTAAGCTCCTATAAAATTTGAGTTGATATAGTCTACACATAGAATGTACGAGGCTATACAGTACATTAGATATAATTTATTTAACTTTAACTGTAGCAGACGAATATACATTATTTTAAATATACATTATTATGAAACATCGAAGAAGAATATAATAATTAACCAGATAGAGCTACAGTATGCATATATACAAACTGTACTCACCTTCACCAAACTTTGATTTACATTGTTTTCATTTTCTTTTCGTAAACTGTGAATTAATTGTGACGTACTCTTGTACTTTTCCGTAAGCTCTGATAACCGACGTATCTACATAAACGATAATAATATATTAATTTTCTGCAATTAATAACTAACAAACATGGAGTTTTATTAAACAATGTACAAGAGATTTTGATGATAATAATGAAAGATATTGATGAATAAAACTATATATTTTCACATGCAAATAACAATCCTTGCCCTTGGTTTGCACAGTACATATATAGTTCTAACTTGAGGCTGAACCACTTCTTTGGGCAAAGGTCTGACTGCAGGGTTGTGATGGCAGGTTTTCAGCAACGTACTGCAGTCTTTAAGTCGCAAATTTACAAATCTTTATAAAATACATATATTTAACAATTATTCGCCGAAGGCGAGGTGAATGGTGAATAAAAACCGAGACGAAGTCGAGGTTTTTATTCACCGATATTCACCGGGCCTGAGTATTCACCGAACCCGATATTCACGGTAATTCACCGAGCCGTGATTACTTGGAAAAAAATAAAAAAAGCACATTTCAAAAATATTTTAATTGAATATTTACGATAAAAGCGGCTTAAAAACGCATTAGGTGATTATCGCGTATTAATCCAAGGTAGCGCAACCAATCAGGGTTGAGAATTTTCAATAATCACCTATGTAATTTTAATAAATGTTATTATTGCAAGTTAAAAAATGCTGCCTCGTGAATTGTAATAAATAGTTCAAATATAAAAACACAGTGCATTTAATAGACCAGTAGGTTATATGTTTTCACCTTAGTTTGTCTGTTTTTGTATTGTTAAGTTTGTTAACTTTAAGGTCAGTGGATATATAACTGGAGTGATAATTCCAAGATGGCGAACTTGTTTTTATATTTTTACGAAAGAAATTATATACTCATTCAACAGTATTTCCATTTTTTGTAATATTTTGAACATGGCGAATGTTAAGGAGTATTTTAGTAAGTAATGGAAGTTTTTAATTAATATTTATAGTTATAATGATTCGCGAATCTTACAATTAACAAAAAGCTCTTGATGTCAGAACGTAAGATCGAGTATAAACAACAATATATTTGATGGAAGAGTACAAAATGTCTACAACGTGTTTCTCTCTCAAAACTATAACCTTTTCCTCTCACGTGATCGTGTTTTAGTACAGGTAACCCAAACAATGTCAATTAATAAGTCTATAGTATATATAACGTTTTAGTGTTCAGACATCCTCCGGGGGGCGGCGAAGCTCGCTTGTCCAATTGGCAATCACTTCACGTGCTCTGACAGCAGCTGAACGTTGACTTCGTCTTTGAGGAAGTTGGTGTTGGTCCGAGATGGACGGGTTTTCTGTGGGAACTTCAATTTCAGCTTCGGCTGTAACCTCGAGAGGAAAGAGTTTTGTTATTGGTCTGTTCGTATGTCCTCGAGATGTTCTGAGGTTTACTGCTCGTACACAGTCGTCAGCTCCTCGGATCAGACCTTCGACCACTGCTAACTTCCACTTGAGTCGGCTTTCGTCACTGTGAATTTGTACAATATCTCCAACCTTGATCTTGGTTTCACCTTTAGTTCCAGTGTGGTGGTGGAAGGTTCGAAGTGAGGTAAGGTAGTCTTGTCTCCATCGTCGCCAGAAGTGTTGTATAAGTAACGCTACGCGCGCAGCATCCCCTCGTAATTTCGCGTCGTTCCCGTATGTTGGGTCAATCAACTCGTCTACTTCTATGCTAGGATGTGGAAGTCTGGTCACGCGTCGACCGTATAGCATGTGGGAAGGTGTGAGTGGTTCTTCGTCCTGGAAATCCGGTGAGATGTACGTCAGTGGACGATCGTTCAGGATCGCTTCAATTTCCACTATGATGGTTTGAAGTGTAGGGGTGAGAGTTGCAAGAACAGATTGTGTTGTGTCTTCTGCTTGGGATGGTGGATTTATATCATCTCTTGGTGTAGGGAGGGCAGAGGGGGTTAGGGGAGTAGTTAGGGGGGATGGGTGCATATCATGTTCACAGATGGAAGTGTGGTGTTTGTCACCACAGTTTCTGCATCGATACTTTGAAGGGCATGTATTACAACGGTGTGAAAATGAAAGACAGTTATAACACAAACCACCCTTGCTGATGATGGATCTCCTTGCCTTGGGAGCTATAACTGCAGTACATCTGTTGGGAGGATGTGGACCCTTGCAAAACACACACAATCTATTCTGGGTATATCTTCCTTGGCCAGGATGGGACCCAATTCCTGTGTGAAAGGAAGCTGTGGGGGTCGGTTGCGCAAAGTGTTTTGTCCCTGCTTCAAGTACCCTGAGTTCGTTTTTAAGGGCTTGTCTCAGATTCTTTATTGACCAATCATTGCCCTGTTGGCACCTAGCAAGATTACGCTTTGTTTCATCTGGGAGTTTTCCCAGAATCACAGGCACAAGTAAATCACCAAATGTGTCTTCAGACTTTCCAAGGGCTTCCAAGGCTCTTATATTGGTTTCCATTTCATCATGAAAGGATTTCAAACTTTCGAGACTGTTAAATGGTTGGTGTAACTCTAACAGGGCTGACATATGGGCATTTATAACCTTGTGGGTTTGTCCGAAACGATCCTTGAGAGTAGTTATAGCTCTAGTATAGTTTTCATTTGTTAACGGATAACCTGCAATTGCTCGATGTGCCTCTCCGGTGAGTTGGGCACGCAAGTAATTAAATTTCTCAATATCTGACAAGCCAAGCCTTTTATTTACCGCAACTTCAAAGGAATCCCAAAATGACAACCACTCTATGGGATCCCCACTGAATGTCGGTAACACTAATTTTGGGAGACGACTATTGTTAGTGTGAACATTAGTGTTGACTGGTGGAGTAGGTACTGGGGTTTGAATTGGAGGGCTATGTGGGATAGAACTGATAGTTGGGGTGATACTTGTGCTAGGGGGTGAATCGGGGTTGGAGGTTACATCTGATTGAACTGGATTAGTAGAGGGAGGAATTGAATTCTGTGAGGTAACTGGACTGGTATTTGTTGCAACTGAAAGCTCAGGGGCATCTGAGCTTGGTTCTGAATTAATAATAACACTTAGCTGTGCGATTTTTTCGGCGATTTCTTCTTGTAATTCTTCGTCTTTCACAATTTCGGCTTCCAAATCATCTTCGTCTGTGAGTTTTTCCTGTACTTTTGTGTCTATTTCCTTTAGAATGGCCCCTTTCCGCTTGAGTTGTTCGACTGTAGTGTCAGCTGAAGCGCGAGTTAGTTCGTTCATGGCAGTTTTCTGTTCGATAAATTCCTTCGATTTTTTGAGCAATTTCGTCAAATGTGCTCGTTGCCCTCTCCTCGAGGCTTGTAGACGTTGTAGCTCTTCCATATCCTGGCCACGGCACCAATGTCAGAACGTAAGATCGAGTATAAACAACAATATATTTGATGGAAGAGTACAAAATGTCTACAACGTGTTTCTCTCTCAAAACTATAACCTTTTTCCTCTCACGTGATCGTGTTTTAGTACAGGTAACCCAAACAATGTCAATTAATAAGTCTATAGTATATATAACGTTTTAGTGTTCAGACACTTGACTTGAATCACATTTCAATCGCATTTTAATAATAAAGCAAAGATGAGGTAAGCCTATATTTAAATACTGCATGGATATCTTGTTTAAATCATAAATCGTAAAATTGTACTTAAAATTTCTCAACATTATTTGGAACAAGTCGACAGTAGTGCAAGGTCATAATGGTCATTGCTTGTCTCACTCTTTCCCATACTTAACATCACTTCATAATTATTTGATTATTTTGACATTTTAATTGGTGTATGAGCAGATACATCTTCCAGCGCAATGTCCTGTTAGACTGTGCAGACTAAAAAAGTCATTTGAACACAACAACAGCCTACTGTTGGTGTTTCTGGATTGAGCGGCCACCTCTATTCATTATAAGCGGCCACATTTGAAGTCATTCCCTATGTGTGACCGTTTGTTTAATGGATGTTTGACTGTATCTTGACTGTATCATGCTAACATTTAATATTTTGAAACATCATCATTCAATAAAATAATAATTTGAATTGTCCCGTGGCATATTATTCAGGAGTCCGAAAAATAAGAAAAATTGTTGATAAAAATTTTCCCACAGCAATCATGAAAATCCCTTTGCGCAGATACATGTACGCTTTGCGTACCTATTTTTTGTATCTGTGCTACAATGCTAGGATGCGAGTGAGTGAGTGAGTTTATCTTTATTGCTTCCAAAATACAAAGTACGAATCCACTCATAAAAGTGAGGTTTCTGAAATTCGATCGAACCGATCCGTTTGCTTCGCTTCCAGTTTTCTAAACACAGTTCAAATTTTATCATTTATCCCTGAGGTCCACGAGCCGCGCGCAAAGCGCGTGTGCGAGGGAACTAATTCCGCTACCGACGTCTAAAGTTCATCAAGTTTTACGGGCGCGTCGCTATATTTCATGGGTGGATCTCCCACTGATCTCAAAAGTGTGGCGGGTTGTCAGGAGTGAAATGAGTGAGATTTTAAAAACATATACATGAGAAAATACTTTTTGAAGAAATTGGCAATGAAGCCTTTTTACTTCAAAAAGTTAAGAAGAAATAGTTAAATATCATGCAATAAGTCAAGTCACGACACGGCAAGAAGCATTACTAGGCCAACAACAAGGTCAAGGTAATTTGTTTTATAATTGTTTATGTTTTTGTCGGTTTAAAAAATGTTAGTTATACACTTCTTTCCATTTAACGTCGGTGTAGGTGTAAGTTTTTAGATAACCCGATTACCTCGAAGAGACCAGAATTAATGTTCATTTCAAAAATTTCATTTTATACCAAAGTCAAAGACGAAGTTTATGTCAAAGCGTATCAGATGAAAGTCAGTTAAGTTTTATAAACATCTCAAAAGGTTTTAACAAACGTCTAAGATCCAATATTTGAAAAAATGACGCTTATATAATGCATAATAACATACCTACAGGCTACAGTATATGTTTCGGGGATTGAAAATTCTGTAGTTAAAAGTATTAATTTTTCAAGTCATTTTGTAGAAAAATATATAAAAAAACATACGAAAAATGTTTCCGTGTAACCATGACGACCACAGATGGCGACAAACGTTTTGCCACAGTGATATATCGCGCCCAGCGGTCTGCTAAATAATTTACCAATACTTCATGTAAACATGCGCATAATTAATCATCTTGCCGATCTTGGATTTATAGTTTCTTCAAGGACATGAATAACGTTGAAAATATTTTGGAACTATACTCGTTCGGTTTAAAAATGCGAGGGGGGTGGCTAGCCCGGGACGAGGGTACGAATTCCGCTTGGGGGATTTAAAGGTTGGTTCTTTATGTAGCCCTACACGAGTTATGTCTGTGATTATATATAGGGTTAGGGTTGGGGTGGGGGTTGGGGTTAAATTATACATTTCGTATAGGGCTACATAGAGTCTACCGATTTAAAGTTTATCAAGTACCGTGGGCGCGTCGCTATGGGTTCATCGTTGCATGGGTGGACCTCTCACTGACCTCAATATACGGCGGACTGTCATGGCGGACATTCGAGAGTGACAACAAAAAACATCGCAAATAACACAAAATTAATAAAAGCCCAAAGACAGGATAAATTAAAACTTTTAAGAGGATTTTCAATTGTGAAATTCAGGACCAGCAAGGACAGACTGAGATCTATAGAGACGCTACCAAGAATTGCGGATAGTTTTCAGAATAGCCAGACGAGTAAGTATATTTTGTGGATTTGTAACGAGTTAGGTCGCTCTATGTGGTTAATAATGTCTTAATTAAGCTAAAAAGAAGGTATTTTGACTCTTTTAATTTTGGGGAAGAAAAATTCAAAAGCATCGCAAGAGCACTGCTTCGCTTTTTTTTGCAATAATAATATTGGATATCTACTATTATATAATATATATTTATATTATAATTCAAATACGTTACAGAATAAGAAACAACATCATTTCAATATATAGACAACCCTATATCATGATTTCCTTGATCCGTAGGCACAACGTAGCAATACCGCATGTATGCCTACTTTTCCACTTTAATTTTAGCAATCAGTAATTTTAGTGATCAGCTCATCTATCCTGACATGCTTACCTTCTCATGCCTGGCAATTTCCTCCTGTTCAAGCCACTTTCTATATTTTACTGTCCTACGAAGAGGCAGCAATCTCCTATCATATTTGATTTTACCAGAAAACCCAACAAGATATAGCTGTTCTTTAGAATATGCACCCAACCTTTTCTTTCTGTGATGCTTCATGCTTATAATTCTGTAAAAATTGAAAGCAAGAAAAAAATGACAATAACCCTGAGTGGCAGAAACCAAACACTGAGTGGCAGAAGTCGTGAGTTGTATTTTAAAAAGCTGTGAGATTGACTGAAAAATCGTTAAAGAAATTTCCAGGTTTGCTTATTGTTATTGGTTAAACGAGTAACGTGCGTAACAGTTTATGAGCGGCCATCACCACCAAAAATACATAAAATGTAAAACGGTCTAGCATGTTTTCAATTGGCAAAAACAAAACAGGAACGGAACGTTTTACACTGAAATGTTCTAGCGTTCATTTGTAAATTGGGGTATACAAAACGGATACGGTTATGGTAAATTTGGAATGGTTTAGCAAACAACGTGGTTTTTGCCAGACCAATTTACTAGACCAGACGGAGTCCAAGAATATGGAAAACACGGAGTTACACGAAAAAATATTGGAAAGTATTGAAAAACTTGACAAAGAATTAAAATCTCAGATAATACTCGCTTGTTTATCATTCCAATTACGACGACGGGCACTACGTGAGTCAACGCTTTCTCTTGACCAATTGCTCAACCATGGTCGAGCAATGGAAACGGCAGAAAATAAGCGACAAACATCAAACAAACGAACGAAGAATCCCACGAAATCAATTGCACTCAACGAGAACAACAGTCTCGACAGCATTATCAACAAAATATAAACCCTCGCGAAACGAATCGGTCTGAATCATTTCGCTCGCTGTTGCCGTTCTGCAAATCGAAATAGTAAACCCGATAATAGTGTCAATCATGTCGACGCCAGAAGTAAAAATAATACACAGCAACAACAAGCAACTACAAGGAACAGAGCAATCAAAACCCGGCAGATGCGAGTTCTGGCGATTAATATATCTTTTCGCTTGGAAATACGAAAGCCCATAGAAATAGAAATTATGGTCGACACTGGCGCCAGTGTTGACATGATTGACGATAAATACAAAAATATTCACGCAAGACAAATCAGCCTCCCATTACTTTATGTAAGACAAACACAAAGGTGGACGGCTACGGCGCGAAAAAACATCTGCCTATCGTTGATAAATTTTATGTCGAAATAGAACCTTCGTCTCGCATTGTTGTGACCACAATATACGTAATGCAAGGGACATTTGGTTCGTTGCTTACTTACGATACAGCCTTGGTCTTGAACCTTATCAAGTTAACTATTAACGCGACAGAGAATCAACAACCGGAAGTTCAGGGAGAGAAAAAACAATTGATAGACAAAGATAACGATCGATATCATGGAATTGGAAAGTTAAAAGACTGTCCAGTTCATCTTTACATTGATGAAACTGTCACACCAAGTGCCCAGCTGCACAAAAGGATACCATTCCACTTTCGAAAGGGACTTGAGCAGGAATTAGCACGATTAGAAAATGAAGGCATAATAGAAGAAGTCTATGGTCCAACCCCATGGATCGTGGTACCCAAACCGAAAAATCCAAACAAGGTACGCCTGTGTTGACATGCGTGTTGCTAACAAAGCTATACAGAGACAACGACACATCACGCCCACTATCGATTACCTTATTAATTATTTAAATTGAACAACCGTTTTTTCCAAGCTCGATCTTAACCAAGGATATCACCAGCTGTAACTTTGCCCCAGAATCGCGATACGTAACAACATTTTCGACACACAAAGGTCTGTGACGCTATAATAGATTGCCTTTTGGTGTTACCTCGGCAGCAGAAGTTTTTCAAGCAACCTACAGCAAGTTATACACGACATACCGGGCACGCGAAACATAAGTGATGATATTATCATATTATCAAAAACCTAACCCTCAACGCAACCAAATGTGAATACAACAAGCCATCCATAGAATTTTATGGTTACATATTTTCCAAAGAAAATTGAAGCTTTTCAACAAATCAGTGCTCCAAAGAACGCAACGGAAGTGCGAAGCCTGCTGGGGATGGCTAACTGTTGTTCACGTTTCATTCCAAACTATAACCGAACCTCTACGTCAGCTCACTAAATCAAACGCCACCTGGCAACGGACACCAGCACATCAATCAGCTCTGGATAAATTAAAGAAACACTTCACTGATGACAAAACTATATCATATTTCGACCAGCCCAGTAGGTCTTGGCGCAATTTTTACGCAAACGAATCCCGTAACGAAAGAATCCACGATCTCGATGTTCAGCACGCCTTCAACGATGGTCAGTAAAACTACAGCGATACAATTTTACTGTGAAATACCAACCAGGGAAATCAAACCCAGCTGATTATATGTCACGCCATCCACAGGCATCTTCACCATCAAATTATTACTCTCAAATAGCAGATGAATACATATGTTTCGTCGCACAGCATGCCACTCCCAAAGCAATATCTCTCGATGACGTCAAAAAGGCAACAGTTTACGACCCAACCCTACAGCACCTTACCAAAGCAATCCGAACAGGCAACTGGACCGTCACTCCAACCCGGCAAAACAATGGCGTCAACTTACAGGAAACGACAGCATACTTCAAGCTTCGTAATGAACTAACAGTAGTGAATGAAAATTAAACTGCTTAGACACTTTTCTCTAAAGCAGATTGTCAAGGCCCCCACAAGAAACGAAGCTACTTTGGATCTTATCTTAACAAATATGAGTGACTTTTGTTCTCCAGTCAGTATTATTAGACCATTAGGTTGTAGCGACCATAACACTGTATTATTTTCGCTCCAAAAGATTAACAGTCAGAACCAGCATAACAAAGTAATTATCCGACGAGGAAACGCGGGTGCAAAACGCGCATTCAGTGAATGGCTATCGAAAGTTAATTGGTTGGGCTTGTATCAAACGGTGTCATGCGAAGCGAAACTAAATATGTTTCATAGTGTCATTGAATCTGGACTAGATTATTTTCTACCAAAGAAGTCTGTCAAGCTACATGCCAGCGATAAACCTTGGATAACCGAAAAACCTTATTGCAAAGCGGCAAAGGGCTTTCCGCCAAGGAAATCGTATACTCTACTGCAAACTCCGAAATCAATGTATTAGAGAGGGCAAAAGATTAAAATCTACCTTCCTCAATACTAAGTTAAATGAGTTGAAAACTAAGAAGAAGAAGGAAGAAGAAGAAGAAGAAGAAGAAATGGTGGGATACTGTAAAACAATTAGCTGGTCATCCTAAAAAGCAATTACCACTGACTATCGTCTCGGAGGGCAGGACCATCAGCGGTAACGATCTTGCTGAGAAAATAAACACTGCTTTCGTCTCTGTTACGCAACACCTAGACCCGTTACATAGTACTCCTGTTGGCATACAACACGAAATCGATTATCCTGAAATTCCACCTGAATTTATTATTAGCGAAATTGACGTCTATCGCAAATTATCCACCATTTCAATTTCAAAGTCGTCGGGTCCGGATCATATTCCCAACTGGGTCCTAAAGTCTAATTCATTAATACCAATAGCATCTATACTAAATGCATCCATTCAACAATCATTAGTCCCAACTATCTGGAAAAAAGCGGATGTTATTCCGATCCAAAAAGTAAAGAATTTAAATGACATTGATACGGATTTACGACCAATTTCTCTTACACCTACTTTGGCTAAAATCTGTGAACGATTCATAGCTGATTGGCTGATGAAACCGACTATTGATAAGATCGATAAACGGCAATATGGTTCGTCGACAACACACGCACTTTTGAGCTTCGTTCACTATTTGCTCAGTAGATCTGATGAGCCAAAAAATGTTATAAGGATTTTCCTATTGGATTTCGCTAAGGATTTTGACCATATTGACCATAAAATTTTACTTCATAAACTATCTTCCATGGACGTCCTGTTATAATTAACTGGATTAAAAACTTCCTAACAGAAAGAGAACAACGTGTCAAGATTGGCCTTTGCGTGTCCGAGTGGCAAAGAGTTAATGGCGGAGTACCCCAAGGAACTGTACTGGGACCAATCCTTTTTTTGGTTATGATTAATGACTTACTTGAAGAATGGCAAGACCGTTGGAAGTACGTCGACGATATTAATGCCGCTGAATGTATTGGGCCAAACTGTCCATCTCGCCTTCAAGTAGTGAATGAAGTCACGACTTGGACTATTAATAATAACATGAAACTTAATATTTCCAAATGCAAAGAGTTAATAATCGATTTTACTAAAGATAAAATATCTTTTCAGCCCCTGTCAGTGTCTGGTAACCCAATTAAGCTCGTCGAATCGGAAAAGATTTTAGGTCTCGTGGTCCAAAATGATCTAAAATGGAATTTACACGTGGACAATATCGTTAAAAAGTCAAGTAAACGGTTGTATATGCTGAGGTTATTGAAACGGTCTAAAGCGGATACGAAGACTCTGATCGTTGTGTATACTGTACTACGGTAATAAGACCAATACTTGAGAATGCTTGCCAAGTGTGGCATTATAACATTCAAAACTTTTTTATCTGAAGACATCGAACGAATACAGAAACGCGCACTAAATATCATCGTCGCCCTCTCAAGTTATGGTGAGGCTTTAAAGATTACGGGTATCACTACATTGTATGACCGACGTGAAAGCCTTTATGAACAATTCTTTAGACAAAATATGAATAATGATAAAATGATGGACTTGTTTCCAGACCCATATATATCAAATTATGACTTAAGATTACCACGTAAATTTAATAATTATGCTTGCAAAACGGACTGTTTTAAACCTTCCTTTTTACCTCAAATGATTTTCAAAGAGAACAGTAGGACATAATCCTATATATATATATATATATATATTTGATAAGGTTCTTTCTACTTATGGCATTCCAGTTGAAATAATAACTGACAATGGACTCCCCTTTAATAGTCAAGAATTTAAGGAGTTTTCAGAAGATCTAGGATTCAACCATCGAAAGATTACTCCCCTGTGGCCCAAGGCAAATGCCCGAGCAAAGAGATTCATGAGAACTTTAAACAACGCAATTATCACAGCACACATTGAGCAACTTAATTGGAAACAACAGATGTATCGGTTCCTGCGCAACTATCGCGCCACACCTCACGTAGAGATTGCCCCGACTGTAAATGATTCAGGTCCCAGGTGTAAAGACGTGACTCCTAAAGAAAAAATAAAAAGCTATGCTGATGACCGAAACAATGCCACGTTTCAGATGGGAGATGATGTGCTCGTACGACAGCGAAAGTATAACAAGTTCTCGTCGTACAACAATCCACAACCATACCGCATCGTGTCCATAAAAGGCAGCATGATTACAGCTGAAAATGCCAAGCACAAGATCACAAGAAATTCATCACATTTCAAGAAAATAACACGATCACCTACCGGTGAATCTACTACGAATCACGATGACAAAGATGAAGATATTCCAAACAATGATGTTGAAGAATCAGTGATACCGGAACAACCCCAAAGAAGATATCCTCTGAGAGCAAATCGGGGACGACCCATAGTAATATATAGTCATAGATTAATGTTCACATTTTGTTGGTCCTATCGTTAATACTATTCACGAAGACGAACGGACGGAAGCAATAAAGAAAGGAGGGATGTAGTGTTGACATTATGCTAATGCATTAATATAGTTAATATAGTAAGGGGTGTGGTCTTGACGAACGAGCAAGGACTTACTGTCCTTACTGGACGTTAGAAACTAGAGTACGAGAGAAGAATGTAAACTCGAAATAACTACATTAATAAAACATTATAGTTATTGAATATAGAACTCCAAAGTGGCGTGTAATTCCGGCTATAGTCTGGCAAGATGTACACATGCAGAATTGTAGTTTGAATATATCGGGTATTTTAGGCTTGTACTTCTATAATACTTTATATCTTGAATATTGTCTTGAGCGCTTGAATATATAATAAAATTGTCGAGTTTTCTTGGCTTCTTCCCTTCTTTCGCAAAACCAAGTGATGCATGCGATTGCTTCGAAATTCGGATGTATTGTATTATATTTTCACGTATTTTCCAAAGATTTACGAGGTATGAGATTTACTACAATATTTAAATTTAGAATCAGTCTATAAAACCCTAAATTTTAAATATATACTTAAGTAAGAAAACTAAGGGCAGAGTGTTAATTGGTTGGTCACCTCTTTTATGTATCATCGGTTATCAGTTCAACTCTCTCTCCTCCGCAGAGGCTTTCGATCACATAAGTATAATACGCTAGATGGTAATAAATAAAATGCGCTAAACGGTAATATAATGAAGAAACCGCTAGAGTTCAACTGGTTTCATTTATCACAATGATATACATGTCACCTCATTGCGCTTTATTTAATGACGCAACCAGTGTGACCAGATTTGGTAAATTAATTTACTTTTGGTAAAATTTTGTACATTTTGACAAAGTTTTGGTAAAATAAAATTTGGTAAATATTTTGGTAAAATTTCTCAAAAATAGTACTTTTTTGGTAAAATCTAGTTTGCTGTCATTTCATTGATTCCTCGTAATTTAAAGTTACCCCCGGATGTCTAGCCTGAATTTCCCAATTTCAGGCATGCACGATGCACCTGAAATAGGTCATTTGTATAATTGTATATTCAGGTTTTTTACATGTTCATATTCAGTCATCGCATTTTTTTATGCTAAAAGCATTTGTTACAACAATGACTGAATCTGACAGTACTATCTGACAGTACTATCGAACAGTAATATCGAACAGTAATATCGCTCTGAGTGGGAGTTGAAGCCAGAATTTTCGAAATGGTTAAGCGAAAGTGATTCAATGGAAAAGTATGTCGATGTCAAATTCAAGCTCGTTTGGTTACAATTCGCCTACATGGAAAAAGTGCGAAACATACTTCATTAATGAGCAGTATGTTGGGTAGCTCGAAGATACATAATTAACATAAATAAAACTATTGTCGAAATTTAAAATATATCATTGCTCATCAGGATTTTTCATATCAGCTTTTTAATTTTGTACTTATCATTGCATTCTTCACAATACTATTAACAAGATCTTTTTGGATGCCACGAAAAGAGTTTGAAAGTGTGCTTAAATTATTTTTTGATGCTTTGATGCACATTTTGGTACCAAAAAGGGTAAAACACGTGCTTAACATGTAAACAATAATCCAATTTGGTAAAATTTCAGCATTTCATTTGGTAAATACCGCTGACAAAGTCTGGTCACAATGGACGCAACTGAACAGGTTAAATGATGACGAATGTGAGGTTGCCTTTTTCGTTTTTAGTATTGTGACTGTGTTGCATATATGACTAAAGGAAAATTAACACACATGGTTGAAAGTAGAACGATGCATTTAAATGTAATTAACCAAATTTATGCAGGTCATATGGCATATATGTTTTCATAAAGATACATATATTTTTGTCATAGTTGCATTGTTAAAGAATGTATTTTAGTGTATAGGAAGCCATCTATTCTTGGCAAAGATATATGCGGATCACTTGGAGTTTACAAAACCCAATAAATACAACTTTAAGTCATGAAGTGGAAGGGATTTTTAAAGAACGAGACAATTCTATCAGAATTGCGTTATTCAGAAAAAGATTAGTATAATTCCAATATGCGAAAATATTGGGAGGATAAATGAGAATTTAATCAGTCATTGGTGCCAAAAAGATTAAAAGTACAATCCATTACGCCAGACCGACTAGAAACGAGTCTTAGGCCGCTACGCCAGACCTCCAACCTTGGAAGTCCTAAAAACTTAATATTCACATTTCCCCCCACCCACAAACAAGTCAGAAACAAGAAGCCTTGCTCCCCTTATAAATATTTTATAAGTGATAATATTTACATTGAACAGAAGTTGGGTCAAGGGGCATAACATGTGGGGTGAGATTTAACAATTGGGATTTTGTAGGGCAAATTTTGCCATATTGGTTGGGCATAAATTTGTTCAAGTTATGTTGAGTACAACCTTTTTAGTTTTGGCTGTCCCCTTTACATTGTGTGACCATGCCTTTCCCCCGGTTTAAACCCAAGTTACGTCTGTCAGACAACATAACAACTGACAGTCAATTTATTTACTCAAGACTTTGGATCAGAAACACAAGAAAACTCATTCTAGTCTTTCCTGCTCAAGCCCTCCAAATATAGATCAGAGCGGAAAAACTTAATACAAAGAGGTCAGATTCTTCGCTGCCTGAAATGCAAAATGGACAAAATAACCTAGTTTCTGCATGCCGAATCTTTCCTACAATGCAGGAAATCCCATTTAAGAGACTCTAGAATTCAAAATGTTACCAGAAAGCATGCCCCCTGCCCCCCCTACAGCTTGCTTAGCCCCCCTAACCAATGTTCCCCCACCATTGCTTCTGTTTTTCACTGCAAGATTTTATTAAAAAATAACTCATATTCCAAATATTTTTTTGGAATGGCTGAGGAATAAGGCTGGGATTCATGTTGCCATATTTTTTGACATATTATATATTATGCACTAGTCAATTGAAACCCCGGCCCCCCAAAGTATGTGGGTATTTAAACATTTCTCGAGTGTTAAAATTCTGGCCTAAAAATGTTGTCCATTTGTTAAATAACCCGGCTGGCCGGACCAAACATCTAGCTTTCCATCTAGTCTTCTGTTCAGCCATTTTTAGTACTAATCAAAATGTGTTACAGGGAGCTATCGAAGAAGAAAGTCAGGGGAACACTTGCAGTTCTCAGTCTCTACTAGAGTTAAATTCCCGGCATTTACCCCGGCCTTCATGTCAGTGTTAAAACCCTGGATAGCAGAACGGCAACGTTTGCTAAAAATCAGCATCTCCCTGCAAAGTCCTGTTAAAACCCTGCATATGCCCGGGGGTGGGTTTCATTGACTAGTGCGTTTAGTCTTACCTTTCCATATATGGACAATGAGTAATATGATACAGTAAAAGCTGGAATATCCTTTAATAATTGTGTGAAATTGAAACAAAACCGTGAGAACTTAAGATTTAGGTACGAATCGTGTGACACACGATAAAATCGTGTGAGTTGTCATGCTACGCCAAACTGTATCGTATCTTCGAAGTTTTATGTACAGAATGCACCTGGTGCGTGGCAACATGAATTCTGATTTCTGATCTGTTGTCGTGTTGCGACCTCGAATTTTAATGTTGAAAGCTTTAGGCTATACTTGAAGTTAGGAAGTTGTCTTCAAATACATATAAATACATAAAATATACAGTACCTGCTGGCTGTAGTCAGTGAAAAACACTGAAATCATGTCCTTTCACTTTCGTTATCTCTTGTCAACATATTTTATACGTTGTGTCTTGTGAATTTTTGTGCTTTACATCTACCCGTTTATTTAAATATAGCTAATGGACGATGAAAAAATGCATCTTCTCTTCTTAAGACGTCCACAGTAATGTTAACGTTTCTGCTGATACAATAAAAGCTTTCTATAAATCGCTACTCTGTGCTATCAATGGACCGTTCCAGGAAATGCAATATTTAATTGTAGTCGATGTGCGTGGAAATTGCGAGTCAGTCTCGAGTTCCGCGTGATCCGTGTCCAGGATATCCTTAAAAACAGGAATGTTACGCAGTTATATATGCAGGGGCGCCGTGGGTGCCTTGTTTTAGGGGGGGCCAAGCTCACTATCTTCCGACAATATTTGGAAGAATAACTATTGCTTTTGTTGTCGACGGGGGGGGGGGGGGGAGGGGGAAGGAAGATCTCTAAAAAATTTTCCCGGACTGTACTATTAGTACAAGTTCATACCGACAATCTATCCCAATGTTGTTAAATTTTATCAATATTACCTATTCTATAACTAATATTCTAAAAACGTAAACTGAGTTTCATTTTCGATATTTCATCACCTTGTTTTAGCATTCGTATTTGCGGGTATGCTTCACCATTACGACTCCGACAACATAACAAATTTCCGATTTTCCGACGGGTCTCAACGGTAGGGGGGGCCATGGCCCCCCCCCCTGGCCCCCCCGGCCACGACGCCACTGTTAATATATGGCCACAGAGATGGCCACATGAATAGACGGCTGGCCAAGTCATCATATCTTGCAACCAGTGATGTTTTCCAGGGGGAACGCCGTCCCCACAACTTTGTTACCAGGGGAACGGCGTCCCCCCTGCCAAAATCAAAAATGGGGGGACGTCGTTCCCCCTGGCAGGGATTAAATATGAGTGAAGTTCAGTAAACGCCGTTCGACACCGTCCAAATAATTTTGGCTATCACTTGTTCTACATACGTGTTATTTTTGCCAGCATTCTATGTGGAAATACTTCAGAACGTAATTTTGTCACTATTTTATTCTCCCTGAAACTTGATGTACTTGCTGAAAATTCAAGCAGACTAGCACAAAAATACTAGAGTCTGATAATTGACGTCCGCTTAGATACTAGTACTTATTGTCATAAGCGCGGATAACGTCAGACAGCAGCCCAGCATGATATAATTAGTACATTAAAATGAACATTAAAATTATCAATGGGAACATAAAATGATTCAATAAGAACATTAACATGATTAAATGGGAAAGATTCAAGGATATCTATTATCTAAGCTTATTTAGTTACTCGCAAAAACGTCATATTTAACTTGCAAAGTTGCCTGCTTGCGGAGTTGCCGCATATTGCAGAATGTAATATATAATTATCAAATATATTATTATATTGTTTGTTTAACTAGAATAAATGTGACATATTTTTACAAGCATGTCTATTAGACTAAACCCCCGCTTGTTTAATTTCATGGCCATTGACCACGCCCATTTGATTTTCAAGAGCGTCTCCCCACTTCTAAAATTAGCAAAACATCGCTGCATGCTGCAACACGATGGCAATTTTATGTTAGAAGCTAGTAACAATCATATTCATACTCAGATAGATGTAAAGGCCGGCCTCCACTTGCACGTACGTACGTACGCACAATTGCACGCACGTATGTGTTTATACTTTCGTGAAATTTGATTGGTTAAAAACTTGACGGCCGCACAGAAAGTAGAATACAGTTCTACTGTCATACGTACAAAAAGTTAGCCGCGACGGCCAAGATTAGCGATCATTTTCGAGTCACAGAGCACTTGCACGTACGGCCAGCGCAGCCGATTTTGTGCATGCTCTGTGACTCGAAAATGATCGCTAATCTTGACCGTCGCGGCTAACTTTTTGTACGTATGACAGTAGAACTGTATTCTACTTTCTGTGCGGCCGTCAAGTTTTAACCAATCAAATTTCACGAAAGTATAAACACATACGTGCGTGCAATTGTGCGTACGTACGTGCAAGTGGAGCCCGGCCTTAAGGAACAAGGTTTGAGGTGTTACAAAGTCGGAATCTTATATTTTGAGTGAAACAATATGGGATTTCTAAGCCACCTTCCCGCGAAATCGCGCTAGTTTAACTTCAAACGATTACCGACAATTCTGCTGATGTGAGACAGACTTCTTTGCTCTGATTGGCTATCGGCATTTGTTCCTAAATTAGTCAGCCAATGAGCGAACGTCGAAAGGTCCTGACTCTTCCGGCTTTTGCAACACATGAGGTAAAAACAACATCAAAGTTCGTCAAAGTACAAGAAAGAAATATGCTATTTATACGATTTTATTACAGTGTTGTAAAAAAAAGTGGCGAGTAAATTAAAAATTACAATTACTTCGCCGAAAAAGTAATTATTGCAAATTACTAATTACTTTCTTTCAAAAGCAACCAATTACAAATTACTAATTACTTTTTAAAAAGTACGTAATTACTAATTACTTTTCAGATTACTTTTTTATTTATAAGATAATATATTAACTGTTTAGCCGGTTCATCCATATTCATGTTGTTTTCGCACTGTCTGAGCAAAGCTACACAATAATACAATGTCATGAAGTATTTACTATGTTCTATGATCGCTGATCAGTAACACCGCAGGCCTCTTCGAGTAAAAACAATTAATAGCGTTGTCTCGACGTGACGTCACGAATTCCGACCCCCCGCCAAGACTCAGACAAACATTGGCAACTCTTAATATAAATTGTATTATGATTGAGAGCTTGCTGTGAGTTATTTTGATAATTTGATAGTTTGTTTAAAGTTTATTTGTGCGGAATCATACACACGTTGTACTTTTTGCTTTAGTCGAAGTGCCAGTGTCGATATTTTTGCTTTGGTAGTTGTAATATAGGCTATTTCATCGCTTTAGTATGGACTATTATGTTGCTGCTATAAATAGGTCTGCTATCCTATATAGTCTATATTAATATTGTTGGAAATGTAGTGTAGTCGCAACACTATTCACTTAAAGTCACAGATGTAGTTATAAAATGTAATTCACAATCACAGGTTTTGCTTTGTCACACGCCTCGCTCGGCTATCAAGTCACACTCTTCAATTATACGTATTTTACGGATTATATCTACTGATCTACACACAATTGACGTCACAGTTACCATTACCTATTAATTAACTAAATATTCAACAATATATTGTTGCTTTCGTGTTTATACTAAGTTTGGACGCTTAAAAACCATTTTTTGTCGAATTAGTGCCCATTATTTTGCTCTTTTGGTGTTTTATATTCGCTTTTATATTGCCCATTATTTTTAAAATTTACTATTTTGTCGCTGTATTAGTATCCACTATTTATAGTCTATTTTGTTTACCTTTTAGTTTTAATACTATAAAAGAAGCTAGGTCTAGGATTGTCTACTATTCTATCGACTATATTCTATATTTAAAATACGGATTTATTTCAAATGAAAGATTAATTGTCACTTATACGTAAAATAATTTCAAATATAAACTCTTTTCACTGAGGAATCTTCCGTTGATAAGTATAACTATTTTGCTTTGACAATAGAAAAATATGTTGAAAAAATATTTCACAAGCCGGTTAACTTATTGATTTAATAGTCTATTTTTAAATATCAGTTCTGTAAAAGAGAGAACCGCCCTTTGGCACTGTGTCTGGTTTAAAAATGAATTCTACAACTAGTGCTTCTGCGATAAATTGAACAACTCTCACTGAAAACGACGGCGTTCCCGGCTCATATTTTGAGCATGATCCATCAGATTATACTGTCGATCAACTCAAGCGGTGGTTAAAATGTAGAGGCTTGAAGCAAAGTGGTAAACGCCGAAGGCCCTTTACCACTTTGGCCCTTTATCCGTGGGCCCTTTCTTGCCTGGCCAATGAACTGCACAAATATATGTGTTCCTATTTATCATTGATACATCAAAGTTTTTCCGCGAACATGCTGAAACCCAGCGACGAGACTTTTCAATTCCTTGCGACGGTTTTGGAAAAGGTATAAATACCTTTTGCCCAGAAGCTCTCATTTCCTGAAGCGATTTCGGCAATTTTTCTGGATATCTCGAATCACTTGCACACGTTCCCCAGCAACAGTGCTTAGTACTAACCATGTTCTAACTTTGGTGTAAATTTGAATGAGTTTTAGTGCAGATAAAATAAAAAAATATGCCAATGATAGTTCGCTGCTAGTATAATTCTATATTAAATAGTAGTTTGTTTGTCTGAGTCTCGTGGGGGGTCTTAGCTGAGGGAATCTATTTTTAGCTACGTGAGACAACGCTAATAAAACCATTTTCAACACTGAAACAGACTGTATTACACATGGACGAAGTCGTCTAAATGCGGAATTTGTAAGGTTGGAAAATAATAAAAAGTACACAGAAGTAACGCAAAATTCCTTCGTCCAAATAATTTAACGCGACGATCGAAGCAAGCAACAAGCAAAACGATTTCACAAACGAATGGTTTTACGACAAATACTCGTTGCTCTGTAGTCAGTTGAACCATTCTTACTCGAACTGACGGCAAGACGAATTTGTAATTTGACATTTTTGTGTTGATGTAATGATGTTCGTTTTAGAAGCTATTTACTGCTAGTTTGCCAAATTGAACGTAAAACTTTATTGGATTGAAAATAAAAAGGAGATCTACCAGGAAGACGTACAAATCCGTAAATTGCTAACGGGATTGTCAGGATTTTTGTTGGAAATTGTCTGTTTTACCACAGAATAAGTATATACCAGAAGTGTAACTTCATAGGGCTTTCGTGTCCTCAAATTTCCCAAAATGTACACGTCATGCACACGCCATCATGCTTGCTTGTAAGATGGCGACGTTTGATAGCGTCAGCACGAACAACTTTTCTATCAGTGTTTTGCATTTTCTCGCGGTCTTTTCTGCCATTTTAGTAGTAATTTGTTTAACTAATTGACATACATTGCAAGGCCAATGGTTTTTTTCATTTCCGCAAATGTCAAGGCATTAGGTCAAAGGGCATGAAAGCAATGACGTAATAACAAATGACGAATACACGTCATGCACACGCCATCACAACTTGCCAGTAAGATGGCGACCGCGGGACGAGCTTTTTACAGAAGATAGACATCTGTTCATACTTAATCTGTGGTTTTACGGATACGATTGAACGATTAATTTTTGAATTTTCGGTTGGAACCATTTAACTAACACGCAAGCATACGACGCACGTGACATCAAGCACGTCAACGCAGGAACGTTCAAATTTAAATTAGGACTTTCATTAGCATTTGATTTAACTTGATAATTGGATTCTTCTGGTGTCCCGAAAATTTACGCTCATCAAAAACCAACAAATCTCGATAAATTTGGACAAGATGAATAAATATACAATTTCGTGCCTTATTTTTTTCATCATTTTGGTCTACCAGTTGACTGGATCTATGTTTTTGGAACCTGATTACGATGCTGCGTTCATAAACTCATTTCTGTTAAGAGAGTAATATGCGTCCGAGAGCAATTGGTGTTGTGTTATTAACAATCGGGCACGCTTCATTAGATTTATTAAACGTAAATTTTTGAGACGAAGACTTCACTACTCAGAGGAGGTCGGACAAGCAATTAGCGAGTTGTCACGTGAGCTCTCGACCAATGAGATCACTCTATTTTCTCATCGTGTTATCTGAAAATTTGGGCAGAAAAATTTGCATTCGACGCAAAATAAATAGAGAAAAAACATTAATACTAAAATTTTCTTGCAAACTTTCAAGTGTAGTGGTACTACTACTAAAGATCTGGTGATGTCTGCAAAAATCTCTGAGGTAAACGTTATTTTCAATGTTATTTTGATGTTTGAAGTTAGTCGACTCCCCGCGACGTGTTGACTCAAGTCTAAATATGTTTACAATGTTTAAAATGAAATATCTAGAAATTCCCATGGTTCGATTTTCTTCATTTTTGGTAGTCGTCAAGACAAAAATATAAGCTTTAAATCTGCTGGAATGATCCCGGTGATCCCCCGGCAGTTTTCGAGATATTAGGCATTGAAGTGACCATAGTCATTTCGACGTTTGCCAAAATGGCGTCTAATAGTTTAGGAAGATATTGCGCCACCAAAGCTTGTTTTTCCCAATGAATCTTGAAACTTCTTTAATATAAAGAGCGTTATTCTTTAGAGTAAGCGTTAAAGTACTTTTGAATGAATTTTAGGAGATATTTGTGTGTTGTTTAGAGATGTTATATCTGGGCTAGTGTCTGTCTCTGTCTGCAATTTTGTTATCTGACGGCCCACTCGACTCGCAAATATCGAATATTTTATCATTGTTATTCAATTTTTTTCCTGGAATGCATCCATGCTATTTCAATAACTATTGATCTACCTATGTGAGCAGTATTTTGTAAGGTAAACGTTATTTTGATCTTTTATGTAGGCTGTACGTCGTCATATTGTATTAATCCGATGCATTTCTGTCAACAATCTTTGAAGTTGAACCTCTCGAATTTCCACAATTGTCGCAGTGTTGCTCGTATTTTTCTGAAGGAGTTGACTTTACTGTTTAAAATAAGTGCTGAGTTTTGAAAGAAAATTTTAGAAGTAAAAATTTGTTGTTTATTTACAGATTTGTATTTTGGGTTGAATTCATTGTATTGTTAATTTGCCTTCTTGGTGAATATTTGCTTTCTTTAATATTTCTTTATATATGTAGAGAATGAGCAGAGATATTATTATATTTTATGCATGTACTGATGTATTTTCAATAAAAATGGAACTGTATATTACTGTAAAGTTTGTTTTGTCTACATTTCACCAGTAATTTCTGTTGCAAAAGTATATGTTTATATAAGCTGATGAATAGAAGTTCTTTGACAACCCCAATATGGCGGTTTTCAGTTGTCACAATGTGCTATTGGGATAAATAAATAACTAAATACATATTAAAAGTCGAAATACATATTAAAAATCATCTTTTCCTCACTTCTGTCTTTCCATGAATGAGGAGTAAATATGTGTGTATTGTAAATAATGCATAGTATAATTATAACTGCAGGACCCCACTGAAAAACACTTCGGTGATGTGGGTATCCTGATTAAATTTAAATAAATAATAAAATAGAAAATATATAAAATACAACACTGAACAAAGTGTCCACAAATTACATATAGAATTTCAACACATGAACATTTATATTGACCACAAGACCAGTTGATCACACGCAGCCTTTGAGATTTCTGCACAAATAAATCCATTAAACGGACTCAAAGAGCCTTGTTATATACATCGATACACAAACACTAAACACATCCATAACGATGGCATTGAGTCTCTGGATCAATAGCGTCCATTTTCGCAGAATTTGCTATGGCCAGAGATGTTGACTTCACGGCAGTCAACGCATAAATGAGGCCGCACGTGGAAACAACGCTCATTACCCATGATGCTTTGCGGCCTGCTTGTCCGACCTCCTCTGTTCACTACTACAAATATTGTCAGTCATCCTTTAATCCTACAGTATTGTCCGAGTATTTGTTAATGTGCGGTGACATCCACCCTAACAGGACCTGGACCAACTACCACCCCAAGTACTAACGGAAACTCGACTAATAGCAATAATCATGATACGCGTAGACGAAAACTCGAGGATAAACAGTCAAACTTGTTCTGTATGCACATAAATGCTGGGAGTTTAAAGAAGAACATCCACACGCAAGGTATTAATTGTCATATTTCTAACCTACTAAAGTTTCAAGAGATGGTATATTCGAATCTGATACGTGGCTCAACAACAATATTTCCAGTAAATAAATTCTACTTGATGGATATGATATATACAGAACAGACCAGTCAATGGGTCGGATTGGAGGAGGTGTATTGATAGCAATTAAACACGGTATCTTCATCAACTGCAGTCAAATTTCTTCCATCGCCACTACCAACTTAGAGGTAATCGCTATTCATTGTACACTACCTAATCACGCAGAATGGCTTCTTGTATTATTAGATCAGTGGCTGTTACAGACCACCTGATAGTAACGATATGTTTGATCTTAGATCTTTTGCTGATAATTTGTATCCCAATTACGACAAGATCATTATTTCCGGGAATTCAACCTCCCAAATATCCCCTGGACAGATACTAACTACACAGCAGTCGGAACATTAGGTCAGGAATTCTGCGATATTTTAGATGATTACTTCATATCTCAACTTTGTCTTCTGCCTACTCGAGAATCAAACATTTTGGATTTACTGATGACGAACCAACCTGAACAAGTATCGCTTATAGATCGACGTTTGCTCTCCAATGGATTTAGGAATGTCTTCTGGTCGTAAAATTATACGGTTTAAATTTTCCTCGGCCTCTAATACCATCATGCCAAATAAACGTTTGGTGTACGACTACAGACGAGCAAACTTTGACGACCTAAGAAAAAACTAACGGACATGGAGATTTGCACTCTTCTAACAAACAATGGGTCGGACTGTAGTATCGATGATGACTGGTCAACTTGGAAGAACGCTATGTTGACTGCCGTCCGTGAATTTATCCCTACTAAAAATATAGGCCCACGTCGCTCACTACCTTGGATAACCCCAACCATCCCGCATCAGATACGTAAAAAAGTTACGGCCCGTAAGAGATTCTTAAGCAGAGGAAATGCTTATCTTAAGGAGAAATTCAGTAAATTGAGAGCTGAAATTAAAAGAGCGATTAAAGAAAGCAGAGAGTCATTTTTCTCGTCCGTAGGTCAATCCCAAACGCTTCTGGTCGGTGTTCAAAATTAATTCAAGTTCTGGCAGTGTACCAAACTCAGTTTCAAGAACAAATACTGACAATTCTAGTACAAGATTACACACTAGCACAACAAGTGATATTGCGACAATGTTTAACGAGTACTTTCAGTCAGTCTACACCTGTTTTCAGATCAATCGCCGTTATCTCAATCTGCGCTTTGTCTTCTCCATTATCAAGCATTTCATCCATCGATCTAGAAGAAGTGTATCAAGCCTTACAGAACTTAGATCCTTCAAACGCTCACGGTCCGGATGGCTTTCCTTCGCGCATTTTAAAGAATTTTTCCAACTAGCACCTTCACTTCACTACCACCGCAGTTTACAAAATCACTCCGCTTGTCCCAGATTCCCGCTGAATGGAAATTAGCTAACATAATTCCAATGAAAATTACCGTCTCATATCTCTATTATCCATCATAAGTAAGACTCTTGAACGATGTGTTCTCAACCATATACAGTCTAACATTCATTCGGCACAGTACGGTTTCGTCAACGGGAGATCATGCACAACACAGCTGCTTTCGATTTAACACACTATTGGAAAGAATTTGGATAGCGGGTTACAAACTGATTTTGTTTTCATGGACATTTCCAAGGCATTTAATACTGTTGACCTATGCAAACTGTTACAAAAACTGCAAGATTTTGGTTTCTCTGGTTCTATTCTCTTCTGGTTTAAAAATTATTTACATGAACGCTTTATGAAGAAAGATTTACGATTATAATGAAAAACTTGTGGTTTCTTCGCAGATAAGTCTCGAAAATAACTCCCGCGGCTTGTTTCAAAATTTTACCGGGTCACGAAGATTCCACGCGAGCGTGACGTCTGATCTATATAGATCCTGTTTCAAACTGTACTATAACTGTAGGGAGCCTCCTTAAGGCATGTAAAACGTGGAATATTCTAAGTTGTGAACTTCGTCACAGAGATATTGGACTACATACATTTAAATCAGGACTAAAGAAGTATTATAAGAACGCGCTTTCCAACATGTACAGTTGTGACGATCCGCGTACATGGAAATCAGTCTAGACGGATTTTTAAGTTAACTGAGGAGAAATATCAGGCGTTACATTATTTGAACAACATGTAAATGTAACATATAATTGCGTTATTGTGTAGCAAAGGGCTTGGAAAGCCTGCATGAGAAAGTGAAAATTTTGATAAACAGTAGCCACTATAATTTTGGACGTCTTGTCAAAACTACTAAGCATAAATTGTACTAACATGTACAACAACGGTCATTCTGTAGTTTATACATACAGCATGTTGAAACTCCAAGGTATATTAGTTGAAAACGCCTAGCCATAATCATAGGGTCTAAGTGCAGCTTGCAGTTGGGATTTTGCATGGTAAGAATGAGATGAGGAATTAGGTTAATGTAAGCTGGATTTGACTCAAGATTTTATTTTCTATGCTATCTTGATTGTCTCACCAACCTTCACCAAACTGCAACCTCGCAGGTTAGACACTCTATTACCAGAATTACTTCAAAATATTTGCTAATAAAAATTGTTTTAATGTCTATTTTGATATATAGTATAATTGTTTATTTTTGGTGTTATACATTAAAGTTGACAACAAAATGGCTGGTTGTAGGGTTGTAGGGTTGCATTTTTGCTTAATGTAACACTTCAACACCATCTTGTCAAGAGTTCAAGCACTTTTTTAGACATAGTAGGTTGATGATTGGGTTGATGATCTTGAAATTGTAGGTCAAATTATGATACCAAGGTGTTTGTATGGGAATCTTATTGGTAAACCTACTTGTTCATTACACGGGTTTGGTATGGCTATAGTATGGCTATAGTATGAGAGCCTATTGTGTAGTTGTGTACCATGTATGTAAATTAAATAGTAATTATCATGTTGAGCTCATTACATCAAAGACTAGGGTGGCACCAATGAAGACACAAACCATTCCCAGGTTAGAACTCATGTCTGCATTAATTTTAGCTAGGTTGATCAGCACTTTCAGTTGATGTTCAGATAAGCAATACCTACTATTGGCTTGATAGCAAGACAGCTCTGTGTTGGATTAACAACAAGAGGGAGTGGAAACAATTTGTTCAACATAGGGTCAAAAAAATTCTAAGACTGAGCAAAAAGGAAGAGTGGGGTCATTGCCCAGGCGAGGAGAATCCCGCTTACTTGGGTGATAAGATTTGTTCAGAACGTAAAGGCTAAATCGCAAGGCAAAGAACTTGATTTAGGTAATTTAACAGTAGAAGAAATAAGTTATGCACAGAATGCATTGATAAAAAATTCTTCTAAGGTAAGTTTGAGGAATAAGGAGGACTTTCAGCATTGACGATATTTCATCATTTTCACGATATTCAGATTTCAAATTGCTCCAGAGTAAATGCATTTAGAAACATTCAAATATACCAACACAAACGTATTTGGAAAGCCATTTCGGTAACGTTCAGCGCACAAACGAAATTGTAACAATGGAACAGTTTCCATCCGGTTCTTTCTAAAAATATGTAAACAACGATGGAACGATCTCACATAACAAAGACATCGATAAGCAAAAAAAGCCGAAAGCCTTGTTCATTTTTCGTTTGTAAAGTCGAAAAGAAAACTCTTGTTGGTAGATATCCAAGGAGGTGAATATAACCTAACAGATCCTGAAATTGCCACAGTGAGTGTCATATACGTATCGCGTTCCATCGCCGCCAAAATTCAAAGCAGTTACTACTCAACATTCAACACTGCGCCACAACATTTAAATTGACTCCTCAACTTTCAACAACGCACCTTCAAACGTTTGTTTTCTCATTTATGCACTTTGCACACGTTAGCATTGGAGTGCACTCGAGTCTACATTTAACTTCGAAGAACGCAACAATGACATTTGAAGATTTATTAGTTGGCAAGACGCAACAATGAAGTTCACGAACATCAACTTTCAATCATCAACAATGATAATTTCATAACTCAATAATTTTAATATACTGTAGTTACGCTTCTTAACCGGCTTTTTTCCGTGATATTTTGTGTCTTCTAGTCAAACAATGTTGCGACTAATGACATTGAATGTTGCGATTTGTAATCTTAAATGTTGAGATCTGTAGCGCTTACCAAAACTGACAAAAAGTATCGGGTGTCATGACGACGTCATCCGTCATCCACATGCTAAGTTATTTACAATAATACTAGAAATTATATATCGTACAATCCTACATAATTATGTGTTCATATTGAATCTGTGATAATAAATATCCTCGTATTTAAATTTATATAAACGGGTTAACGATTGGCACAGTAGCATCTGTTATAAAGGAAATAACGGACACAATAGAGCGTTTGAGTAATCCAAGCGATGTGAGATTTGTTAAAACTAAGGCTGGAGTGACGCTGGACCACAGAAACAGAATACTTGTTACTGTACATTAGACATACCTGATGAAATTGTAAACACAATGTCCTCAGTACACCAGCAATTGGAAAGTATAATACTGTTATTGGATATCAATTACTGTAGTGACAATTGGCATTTTGGTAGATCAGGGATTTACAGCTGGGGTAATGAGCGGCGTTTTGGGTGAGGGAAGTGAACTGTGCAAAAAAGACTTGCAGAGTCTCAGTATTACTGGTAAGTAGGTATCTATTTTTCGATTTACGCCAGTAGAAATGTACTTTTACAATTCTTGTCTAATGTTTACAAAGATTAATATAAACAAATCATGGCTAATATTTTAAATTCCATATTATAAAACTGACAACCACAGGCTAAGCTGATCTACCAAGAATCCCAATTGCTCCATGGAATTATCCATTTTTGGTCGAGCGAGTCGATGGATCTTGATACTGGGCATCCCCACCGTAATTGGTATCCAATAATAGTAATATAATTTCCAATTGCTGGTGTTTACAATTTCGTCATGTATGTCAACATCGCTTGGATTACTCAAAATATTGGACGACGAGGTTATTATCGGTTTTTGACGACCGAGCACCATTGCGCGAGATGAATATTACATAACAAGGTTATTATCGATTTTTGACGACCGAGCACCATAGCGCGAGGTTAATATGAATGACGAGGTTATTATCGGTTTATGACGACCGAGCACCATAGCGTGAGGTGAATATTGGATAACGAGGTTATTATCGGTTTTTGACTACCGAGCACCAGTGAATATTACATCATGAGGTTATTATCGTTTTTGGCGACCGAGCACTATTGGCACGAGGTGAATATTCGATGAAGAATTATCATCGGCTTTTAACGACCAAGCACCATAGCGCGAGGTGATATTTGGCTTACGAATTTGGTACACTGAAAACCAGGTGCACCGTGGAACATTTACCGGCCGTTACCCATATGTAGTAGAGAATACGAAAATGTACCAAGGCTAAAAAGGGTTAATAGGTTTTTTAAGAAATACGAAAATGTACTAAGGCCAAAGGATTAATATTTTTTTAAAAAACGAAGAGCGAATTAGGAATTTAACCCAATAACCATTTGATGATTCCAAACATGGTCACTCTTTTTTGTTTTTGTTTATTTTTCTGGCCCGTAGATACCGAGTCATGTAAATCGACGTCTTGTTTTAACTTTGAGTAGCATCACTGTGGTCGAATGAAAACTGATAACATGATCGGTATCCGATAGACCGTATAGCCAAACAGAAACTGCCTAAACATGAAACTTTTCATGTGAAGAGAGAAACGCGAGGGAAACCGGAGTACCCGGAGAAAAACCCTCAGGCATCAGAACAAAGCTCACACGAACTATGCCGCCTACGCGTGAACGACTGTGCCAAAATATTGAAATCAGTTCATATAGAAGGCATTTAGAATATCAGTGAATATAATATTCAGGGGTGAAAGCGGAATAAGTTTGACTCGTAGTTTTCATTATTATCTATTCCTTTCCACCATAAATTCGTTATGCAGTTTTTATGCATCATTCCTGTTTTTTAACACAAATATTCAATACCATCTGTTATTCATTATTCCGCTTCCACCCCCGAATAGGATACAATATAGCTTTACTTACAATTTTTAAACATCTATATTTACAACTAAAGCAACTTATAGTAGAAATCCTGCTTACTTCCTCATATTCAGCGAAACTATAGCCATAGAAACTAGTCGTCCTAAGTTCTCTTTTCATGTAAATTTCGACACTGCAAAGCGGGAGTTACTCACATGTACTTGCCGCCAGCATGTACTTGCCGCGAGCAGAGGATCTTCAGGGGTCAAGACCGCCGCTCTACCCATTGAGCTATTCAACTCATGGGGACTCAAGCGAGTTCTCCAATCAAGTGCACGAAATATTTCGTGACTTGACGCTCGTCGTGGAGGACATGCAGTGTTTCAGAACCAATCTGATAATTTTTTAATACTTTCATAATATACGATTCAAACATTAGAAACGTGTCACATGACAAGTTGCTATGTCTATAGCTTCATTCTGGAGGTACCCCGACCGTAAATCCTCTATTAAGCTCCACGGGGACTTATTTGTTTAAGGGAAGTTTGATGGGAGACGTATTAGTCGAGAACATTGTCTATGTCAACTTTAAACTTTCATGTTGGTCAAGAGTATTTGACAATTGACTCATCCTGATCTGCTAATCACATTTAACGAGGCTGAAACCTTCAAATGCTCGTTACAAACATTGACTTTTCTGTTGTATTTCTTTGTTGTATAAGGGAGGGCTTAATAGAGGATTTACGGTGTTCATGATTTGTATTTGCGCGCATTATTCCAAAAGTAACTGCATTCCCATTATGTCCTCGTTTGGCAGCGTTGGTATGGACTCTCTATTTCCGAGTGCTTTAAGTCAACCATTCAGCACTTGTAATATCTTGTATATTTTAAATTAAAAGCATATAATGTAAATAGCTTTCGCTCGAAGTTTCTTTACACGCGGGAATATATTTAACAATGCTGATGGGCTTATGCTTGGGGATGGCGACTTGTCCTAACTAGCCGGATTAAATTTAGATTTAGGAGGTTAAAGCGACTTAAAGCGATTTAATGCGAGTTAAAGCGTATATTCTCGTTATAAAACAACTTGAAGTTTAAAGGTATTCTTTCTTGCCTTACATGTTTGAAAAACGATCACGATTTTGAAAAAAAAAGCTTGTCTGTGCATGTTAAGAAAATTCGCATTTGAAAAACCCTTGCAGCTGCAAAGAAGACTATAGTAAACCAAGACAAAGCGTAAAGAAATGCAAACTTTATGTTAAGATTTGCATTTCCTTGAACTTTGTCAATAATTCTGGTGGTCAAAAACAAGCTCTTTAACTAAAATATTATCTATAGTATCGTAAAAAAGTATTGGAATCACACCTGAAGAGCACGACGTCTTCAGGCCACAGGAGACGAGCGACACTGGAACACCTAGAGGAAAGGTACACACATACAACCTAACTTAACCTAAGGGGCCCCCGCATGCAATACATACCAAATTATATACCACTGTCGATGAACTCACGAGCTCCTGTGGCCACACGAATCCACCACCTGTACTACAGTACTTAAGTTAACTAAGTTCTACAATAACTAAGAAATATTATACTTAAATTAGAGCTGAATAACTGCGACTCTTAATGCCATTTCAGTTTAAGAGTTTAGTTTTCGGTTGAATTAGACACAAATTTTTCAGCTAACATTTGCGTAGTAACTGATTGTTGTTATCAGATTGATAACTTTACTAAAGTATCAATTCACTCTCATCTAGTTGGATTTTCCACAAAAACAAGTTAACAGTTATTCAACTCTAATTTTGAACATCAGCAGGCAATGGCTTATTTTCCAAGCACTTTATTACTATACAAGACGCAATAAAGTGGTAATTAGCGCATCGCATGCCAATGCCTGACCACGAGAATTCTATAGTAGTGACCATCATCATACCCATGCGTCGGATCGTGATCTTGATCATGCACCATCAACTTCTGATTCTTCTGATCGTGAGCACAATTTCTGAGCATCAACAAAAGAAACCCCCAAAACTTCTTATTCTTCTGAGCATCGATTTCAGAGCATCAAACGTCTGATTCTTTTGAGCATCGACTTCTGATCCTTCTGAGTATCAATTTCTGATTCTTCTGAGCAGCAACCTCCCTTCAGATCATCAATTTCATCTCAGTTGACTTTCGTTCAGCAGACCGCGAATGGTCACGCTCCATCCAGTAGTCTGGCTTTACATTGAATTTCATCTTTTGATCCACCAAGACATTTAGATCTCTTGTAGATCCTACATTGTACACATTTTTACAAACTATGAAATTTTGGATTGTTAAATGCCGAAAACCCTAACAATAGATTATTTTGGTATGAAGCATTAAAAAACTAGAAGGACGGGGGTGTTCAGTTGACATGATCCTAATTGTATTGGAAACTAGCTTCCTTTCAACCACTCAGCGTTAGTCTCCTCATTTCTTTTATCTCCATTTGCACAATGTTCTTGACTGGCTGTGTTTTATCTCTTCTTATTGCATGTCCTCATCGTCTAAAAGGCTTGCTTCTTTCATCTTTTCTGCAATGAGTCTACCACTCCACATCTTCTCCTGACCAAATTGGCTACTGCTGTTGTGGTGACCCTGCCATTTTTTGTAGTTTGTAATAATTCTTTAATTTGTAATATATATATTTTGTTGGCAAATTTAATAAATTAAATTTAAAAATTATTCATTCTGGTCGTATAATCACTGCTGAAGACTATTTCATCGAATTATAATTGATCTACAATTACCTATTAAAAGTGCACTGGCAGCTTCTATATAATCAACTTCACGTCCTTAGCCCTAGAATATGGGGAAATCATACAAGAGAAGATATTGACCATAAAATTGATGAAATATATGACGAAATTTTACTTGGAGAAGGAACGTAGTTTTGTTATCAAGTGGAGATGTAGGAAAGAAATTTGTCAGTCAAACAAAGAAATGAATTGATTATTCGAATCATGACAG
The DNA here is from genome assembly GCA_016169945.1 of Trachythela sp. YZ-2020. Lineage (NCBI taxonomy): Eukaryota > Metazoa > Cnidaria > Anthozoa > Malacalcyonacea > Clavulariidae > Trachythela > Trachythela sp. YZ-2020. The sequence continues at coordinate 4,231,823 of JADLSH010000358.1, forward strand.
CTTTTAAGGACATTGCGTTATTATGCGATTTTAAGGACATTGCGTTAAATGTTCTTATGGTAATGCCAGCTTTACTTCTCCATGAATCAATATTTAAGTCAACATCAATGGAGCACTCGCAATGCATATCAATTAAGGCGGTTGAAACAATGGGAATCTGGTGATGTCGATGGTCTGCTGTGTGACACCGGTACTATTGAAATTAAATTGCCAGCAAATTCAGTGAAGAACGTTTTCATGTTTCAAAATTGTACAGAGTCTATTAATATGAATTCAGCATTACGCACAAAGAGATCTAGTGGGCCATCAGGATTGGATACAGATGATTGGAGAAGAAGAACTTTGGAAATGTTGGCAAAAATCTCAGATGTGCACTAGCCATGTTTGCACGAAAAGTTAGCACCGTTGAAACCAAAGTTAACATTAGTTGACATTTTTGACGAACAACCTGTGCAGATAATGCCTTCAACTCCACCGAAAGGTTCTTCTTCACAACATCAGATATCTATGCCACCGCGATGACCATTTACATCAGGAATTGTTATAATTGCACACCATCTCGCCTATTTGTTCTTGGTGGCGTCGAAATCTTATCGTCAGAGGGAACCACACAAGGATGCCATAGGTATTACTCCTTTGTTGGAAGTTATCAAACCTGGGGCATTAGATACATTTAGAGTGAAGCATGCAGCATTTGCAGATGAATTGGGTGGCCAGAGTTGCAAGACTGCTGCGGTTATGCGGGTACCACCCATGAGGAAGGTTTAGTAGCATTGAGGAAGGTTGAAAGTGAAACATTGAATAAGCATTGCAAAGGCTTGTATTAGTAGCAACAGTCAACACTCAATCACACTTGGAGTACTGCAATATGCCAACTGGCAAACCTACCCTGGAAAAAGCCTGCTCATCGGAAAACTCTGTGGATACTATGAGCTAGTACACCATAGATGTTGGTGGGGTAATATTGTGACTTTTGGCCATGTAGTATAAGGAAATTCAAGGACTATTCAGGGCTGAAAAGAAGGCATTAGCAATCGGTAAAAAGTGCTGTTAAACTGTTCAATTATGTCACATACCGACAAAATCTAAAGCAAGAAGAATTCAAAGCTTTCAAGCACCTCTTTATCAATTTCAAGGACTTTGCGGGAAGACCTTGAATTGTTGTTCTCAGATTCAAGGACTTTCAAGTTTTGTACGAACCCTGCAATTAACAGTATTGTCTAAGATTTCAAAATCAGAGCCACAAGCAGCTTATGGCTGCTTTCGTACGTGGTGATGTGGTATGTCAATTATGTATTAAGCTGCTCACAAAAGCTGCACAAGCTGCTTGTGGCTCTATAGGCAGAAACTGTTTGTACTGAGTTTGAAAGGCTTTAGTGCCTAAGGTTGTCCATAATCAACTTTATTTATATTTGCAAGAAGAAGACCTACTGTCTACTTCTCAACACGACTTTAGGCCTGTACACTCCACTGTAACTGCACTACTCGAGATCACTGATATATTGTATCATAATATTGACATTGGTGAACTCAATGGAGTCGTCTTCCTTGACCTTAAAAAGGCATTCGACACAGTTGATCATCAAATACTACTGAAGAAACTCAGCTGCTATGGTATAACAGGGACTGCCCACAAATGGTTTTCATTATATTTAGACAATCGTTCACAATATTGTCAGGTCAATGGAAATATCTCTCAACCATTAAACATGATCAGTGGAATACCACAGGGGTCAATCCTGGGTCCGTTACTATTCCTACTTTATATAAATGACCTCCCCATATGCTTAAATGGTGCCAAGTGTAATATGTTTGCTGATGACACTCAAATTGATATTTCTAGAAACGACATAAACATGCACTGTAACTGACAAATGCATTGAACAATAACTTAGAAAATGATTTCATGGTTGATTGCAAACAAACTTAGCCTGAACACGAAGAAAACAGAGTACATGGTTATAGGGTCACACCACAGGTTAAACTTAATAGAAACAGACCCACCAGTCTATCTTGGTACAAACAAAATTCAACGAGTAAAAACGACTACGTCATTCGGTTTAATGCTAGACGAATTTAAGTTAGAATGAGCAGGTAAATAACAATAACAACGAAAGTTAATAAGCGCTTAAATGTACTAAGGAGATTAAGAGAATTCTTAGACATTGAAACATTACTGATTCTTTATAAAACCTTGGTGCAACCATACTTCGAATATTGTTCTCAAGTGTGGGGCAGCCTCGGCTTCACGTTTGCAGATAAGTTGCAGCGCCTGCAAAACAGAGCTGTGCGCATCATCACCAAGTGGGATACGAGATCCGTTCTCACGAACTCTTGCGAAACCTAAACCTTGACAACCTGGGGACTAGAAGGACCCAACAACTCGCAACACTAATGTTTAAGGTCAGACATTCAATGGTTCTTAACTCCATCTCAAACATATTTCAAAGAACCGATCAGGTACATAATTATCAAACGAGATAGCTACAATTCAATTATCTGCCTCCTAAACCCAAAACTAATTTTAAGAAAAAATCATTTAGATACAGGGGTGCGGTGGCATGGAACAATTTACCATGTGATCTTAAAAGATCGGAAACTATTCATTCTTTGAAGAATCATATAAACCAAATATGATATGGTTTCGGATCTTACGAGAGCACATCTAATAATCATATATAATTGTAATTAATTAATTTTTTCCCATCTTGTAAATATTTTATACATACGGCCTATTGGAAGATCACTTATCTTTGTTTGCCTGTAAATAGATTATACATAGTGAAATAGTCCCACAAAATAAAGTTTTAATAATAATAATAAAATAATCGCTGATAAGCTGGTATATTCCAGTTCAATGATGGTAACAAGTTTTTACAACGAATCGCTGATAAGCAATGGTATATTTCAGCTCAATGATGGTAACAAATTTATACAAGGCATCGCTGATAAGTAATGGTATATTCTAGCTACACAATGGAAAAAAGGTTTATACAGGGTATCGTGGATAATAAAAGAATATTCCAGTGACATAATGTAAAGCTGATAAGTAGCGGTGTATTTCAATGATATAATGGTAACAAGTTTATCCAAGGTGTAGCTGATAAGTAATGTTACACTTTAGTGACATAATGGTAACAAGTTATAGAACGTATCGCTGATAATTAAGCAATGGTATATATTCCAGTGACATACTGGTAACAAGTTTATACAAGGAATCGCTGATAAGCAGTGGTATATTGCAGTTCAATCATGGTAACAAGTTTAAACAAAGTATCGCTGGTAAGCAATGGTATATTCCAGTTCAATGATAATAACAAATTTATACAAGATATCATTGATAGGCAATGGCATATTCCAGTCAGATAATGGCAACAACTTTATAAAAAACGACTCGCTCATAACGGTGTATTCCAGTTGGATAACATGGTAAGAAATTTATACAAAGAATTCCTGAAGGTAATGCTATATTCCAGTAGCATAATGGTGTGTACAATGTATCGCTGATAAATAATGCAATATTCCAGTGACATAATGGTAGCAAGTTTATACAAGCTATCGCTGATAAGTAATGTTATACTTCAGTGACATAATGGTAACAAGTTATAGAAGGTATCCTGATAAGTAATGGTATATATTCCAATGACATATGGGTAACAAGTTTATGCAAGGAATCGCTGAAAAGCAATGGTATATTCCAGTTCAATGATGGTAACAAGTTTATACAAGGTATTGCTGACAAGAAATGGTATATTTCAGTGAGGTAATGGTACCAAGTTGATTCAATGTATCACTGGTAAGTAATGGTATATTCAAGTGACATAATGGCAACAAGTTTATACAGGGTGTCGTAGATAAGTAATGGTATATTCCAGTGACATAATGGTAACAAGTTTATAGACGGAATCGCTGATAAGAAACAGTGAATTTCTTTGACATAACGGTAACAAGTTTTTACAAGGATAAGCAATGGCATATTCTAGCCCAATAATTGTAACAATTTTATACTGGGTTTCGCTGATAAGCAATGGTGTCAATGGTATATTCCAGTGAGTTAATAGTAACACGTTTATTAAGAAATCGCTGAAAAGTAATAGAATATTCCCGTTCAATGATTGTAACAATTTTATACAAGGAATCGCGGATAAGTAATTGTATATTCCAGTGACATAATGGTAAGAAGTATATACAAGGTATCGCCGATAAGTAACGGTGTATTTCATTGAAATAATGGTAACAAGTTTGTACAAGGAATCGCTGATAAGCCATAGTATATTCCAGTGACATAATGGTAACAAGTTTATAGAAGGTATCGTTAAAAAGCAATTGATGGTATATTCCAGTTCAGTGACGGTAAGAAGTTTATACAAGGTATCATTGACAAGTAACAGCATATTCCAATCACATAATGGTAACAAGTCTATAAAGAATGAGTTGCTGATAAAGGTGTATTCCAGTTTGAAAACATGGTAAGAAGTTTATACAAGGAATTGCTGAAGGTAATGCTATATTCAATGGCAGTGGCATAATGGTAACAAGTTTATACCAGGTACGCTGAGAAGCAATGATATATTCCAGTCCAGTCATAGTAACACATTTATACAAGGTATCATTGATAAGTAATCGCATACTCCAGTCATACTTCTAGTTGGATAACATGGTAAGAAATTTATACAAGGAATAGCTGAAGGTAATGCTATATCCCAGTGGCATAGTGGTGTGTACAATGTATCGCTGATAAGTAATGCAATTCTCCAGTGACATAATGCTAACAGATCTATAGAAGGTATCGCTGATAAGCAATGGTATATTTCAGTTCAATCATGGTAACAAGTTTATACAAGGTATCATTGATAAGTAATGGCATATTGCAGTTCAATCATCGTAACAAGTTTGAACAAAGTATCGCTGCTAAGCAATGGTATATTCCAGTTCAATGATAGTAACAAGTTTATACAAGGTATCATTGATAAGTAATGGCATATTCCAGTCATATAATAGTAACAAGTTTATATAGAATGACTCGCTGATAATGGTGTGTTCCAGTTGGATAACATGGTAAGATGTTTATACAAGGAATTGCTGAAGGTAATGCTATATTCCAGTAGCATAATCGTGTGCACAATGTATCGCTGATAAGTAATGCAATATTCCAGTGACATAATGGTAGAAAGTTTATACAAGCTATCGCTGATAAGTAATGTAATACTTTAGTGACATAATGGTAACAAGTTTATAGACGGAATCGCTGATAAGAAACAGTGAATTTCTTTGACATAACGGTAACAAGTTTTTACAAGGAATCGCTGATAAGCAATGGTATATGCCAGTGGCATAATGGTAATAAGTTTATACCAGATGTCGCTGATAACAATTGTATAATCCAGTTCAATCATGGCAACAAGTTTGTACAATGTATCGTAGGTAAGCTATTGAATATTCCAGTTAAATGATTGTAACAAGTTTATACAAGGTATCGCTGATAAGAAATTGTATATTTCAGTGACGTTATGGTAACAAGTTTTACAAGGTATCATTCATGAGTAATGGCATATTCTACTCACATAATGGTAACAAGATTATAAAGAATGACTTGCTGATAATGGTGTATTCCAGTTTGAGAACATGGTAATCAATTTATACAAGGAATTGCTGAAGGTGATACTATATTCGAGTGGCATAATGGTATGTACAAGGTATCGCTGATAAACAATGCTATATTCCAGTGACATAATGGTAACAAGTTTATACAAGGAATCGCTGATAAGCAATGGCATATTCTAGCCCAATAATTGTAACAATTTTATACTGGGTTTCGCTGATAAGCAATGGTGTCAATGGTATATTCCAGTGAGTTAATAGTAACACGTTTATTAAGAAATCGCTGAAAAGTAATAGAATATTCCCGTTCAATGATTGTAACAATTTTATACAAGGAATCGCGGATAAGTAATTGTATATTCCAGTGACATAATGGTAAGAAGTATATACAAGGTATCGCCGATAAGTAACGGTGTATTTCATTGAAATAATGGTAACAAGTTTGTACAAGGAATCGCTGATAAGCCATAGTATATTCCAGTGACATAATGGTAACAAGTTTATAGAAGGTATCGTTAAAAAGCAATTTATGGTATATTCCAGTTCAGTGACGGTAAGAAGTTTATACAAGGTATCATTGACAAGTAACAGCATATTCCAATCACATAATGGTAACAAGTCTATAAAGAATGAGTTGCTGATAAAGGTGTATTCCAGTTTGAAAACATGGTAAGAAGTTTATACAAGGAATTGCTGAAGGTAATGCTATATTCAATGGCAGTGGCATAATGGTAACAAGTTTATACCAGGTACGCTGAGAAGCAATGATATATTCCAGTCCAGTCATAGTAACACATTTATACAAGGTATCATTGATAAGTAATCGCATACTCCAGTCATACTTCTAGTTGGATAACATGGTAAGAAATTTATACAAGGAATAGCTGAAGGTAATGCTATATCCCAGTGGCATAGTGGTGTGTACAATGTATCGCTGATAAGTAATGCAATTCTCCAGTGACATAATGCTAACAGATCTATAGAAGGTATCGCTGATAAGCAATGGTATATTTCAGTTCAATCATGGTAACAAGTTTATACAAGGTATCATTGATAAGTAATGGCATATTGCAGTTCAATCATCGTAACAAGTTTGAACAAAGTATCGCTGCTAAGCAATGGTATATTCCAGTTCAATGATAGTAACAAGTTTATACAAGGTATCATTGATAAGTAATGGCATATTCCAGTCATATAATAGTAACAAGTTTATAAAGAATGACTCGCTGATAATGGTGTGTTCCAGTTGGATAACATGGTAAGATGTTTATACAAGGAATTGCTGAAGGTAATGCTATATTCCAGTAGCATAATCGTGTGCACAATGTATCGCTGATAAGTAATGCAATATTCCAGTGACATAATGGTAGAAAGTTTATACAAGCTATCGCTGATAAGTAATGTAATACTTTAGTGACATAATGGTAACAAGTTTATAGACGGAATCGCTGATAAGAAACAGTGAATTTCTTTGACATAACGGTAACAAGTTTTTACAAGGAATCGCTGATAAGCAATGGTATATGCCAGTGGCATAATGGTAATAAGTTTATACCAGATGTCGCTGATAACAATTGTATAATCCAGTTCAATCATGGCAACAAGTTTGTACAAAGTATCGCAGGTAAGCTATTGAATATTCCAGTTAAATGATTGTAACAAGTTTATACAAGGTATCGCTGATAAGAAATTGTATATTTCAGTGACGTTATGGTAACAAGTTTTACAAGGTATCATTCATGAGTAATGCCATATTCTACTCACATAATGGTAACAAGATTATAAAGAATGACTTGCTGATAATGGTGTATTCCAGTTTGAGAACATGGTAATCAATTTATACAAGGAATTGCTGAAGGTGATACTATATTCGAGTGGCATAATGGTATGTACAAGGTATCGCTGATAAACAATGCTATATTCCAGTGACATAATGGTAACAAGTTTATACAAGGAATCGCTGATAAGCAATGGCATATTCTAGCCCAATAATTGTAACAATTTTATACTGGGTTTCGCTGATAAGCAATGGTGTCAATGGTATATTCCAGTGAGTTAATAGTAACACGTTTATTAAGAAATCGCTGAAAAGTAATAGAATATTCCCGTTCAATGATTGTAACAATTTTATACAAGGAATCGCGGATAAGTAATTGTATATTCCAGTGACATAATGGTAAGAAGTATATACAAGGTATCGCCGATAAGTAACGGTGTATTTCATTGAAATAATGGTAACAAGTTTGTACAAGGAATCGCTGATAAGCCATAGTATATTCCAGTGACATAATGGTAACAAGTTTATAGAAGGTATCGTTAAAAGCAATTTATGGTATATTCCAGTTCAGTGACGGTAAGAAGTTTATACAAGGTATCATTGACAAGTAACAGCATATTCCAATCACATAATGGTAACAAGTCTATAAAGAATGAGTTGCTGATAAAGGTGTATTCCAGTTTGAAAACATGGTAAGAAGTTTATACAAGGAATTGCTGAAGGTAATGCTATATTCAATGGCAGTGGCATAATGGTAACAAGTTTATACCAGGTACGCTGAGAAGCAATGATATATTCCAGTCCAGTCATAGTAACACATTTATACAAGGTATCATTGATAAGTAATCGCATACTCCAGTCATACTTCTAGTTGGATAACATGGTAAGAAATTTATACAAGGAATAGCTGAAGGTAATGCTATATCCCAGTGGCATAGTGGTGTGTACAATGTATCGCTGATAAGTAATGCAATTCTCCAGTGACATAATGCTAACAGATCTATAGAAGGTATCGCTGATAAGCAATGGTATATTTCAGTTCAATCATGGTAACAAGTTTATACAAGGTATCATTGATAAGTAATGGCATATTGCAGTTCAATCATCGTAACAAGTTTGAACAAAGTATCGCTGCTAAGCAATGGTATATTCCAGTTCAATGATAGTAACAAGTTTATACAAGGTATCATTGATAAGTAATGGCATATTCCAGTCATATAATAGTAACAAGTTTATAAAGAATGACTCGTTGATAATGGTGTGTTCCAGTTGGATAACATGGTAAGATGTTTATACAAGGAATTGCTGAAGGTAATGCTATATTCCAGTAGCATAATCGTGTGCACAATGTATCGCTGATAAGTAATGCAATATTCCAGTGACATAATGGTAGAAAGTTTATACAAGCTATCGCTGATAAGTAATGTAATACTTTAGTGACATAATGGTAACAAGTTTATAGACGGAATCGCTGATAAGAAACAGTGAATTTCTTTGACATAACGGTAACAAGTTTTTACAAGGAATCGCTGATAAGCAATGGTATATGCCAGTGGCATAATGGTAATAAGTTTATACCAGATGTCGCTGATAACAATTGTATAATCCAGTTCAATCATGGCAACAAGTTTGTACAATGTATCGTAGGTAAGCTATTGAATATTCCAGTTAAATGATTGTAACAAGTTTATACAAGGTATCGCTGATAAGAAATTGTATATTTCAGTGACGTTATGGTAACAAGTTTTACAAGGTATCATTCATGAGTAATGGCATATTCTACTCACATAATGGTAACAAGATTATAAAGAATGACTTGCTGATAATGGTGTATTCCAGTTTGAGAACATGGTAATCAATTTATACAAGGAATTGCTGAAGGTGATACTATATTCGAGTGGCATAATGGTATGTACAAGGTATCGCTGATAAACAATGCTATATTCCAGTGACATAATGGTAACAAGTTTATACAAGGAATCGCTGATAAGCAATGGCATATTCTAGCCCAATAATTGTAACAATTTTATACTGGGTTTCGCTGATAAGCAATGGTGTCAATGGTATATTCCAGTGAGTTAATAGTAACACGTTTATTAAGAAATCGCTGAAAAGTAATAGAATATTCCCGTTCAATGATTGTAACAATTTTATACAAGGAATCGCGGATAAGTAATTGTATATTCCAGTGACATAATGGTAAGAAGTATATACAAGGTATCGCCGATAAGTAACGGTGTATTTCATTGAAATAATGGTAACAAGTTTGTACAAGGAATCGCTGATAAGCCATAGTATATTCCAGTGACATAATGGTAACAAGTTTATAGAAGGTATCGTTAAAAAGCAATTTATGGTATATTCCAGTTCAGTGACGGTAAGAAGTTTATACAAGGTATCATTGACAAGTAACAGCATATTCCAATCACATAATGGTAACAAGTCTATAAAGAATGAGTTGCTGATAAAGGTGTATTCCAGTTTGAAAACATGGTAAGAAGTTTATACAAGGAATTGCTGAAGGTAATGCTATATTCAATGGCAGTGGCATAATGGTAACAAGTTTATACCAGGTACGCTGAGAAGCAATGATATATTCCAGTCCAGTCATAGTAACACATTTATACAAGGTATCATTGATAAGTAATCGCATACTCCAGTCATACTTCTAGTTGGATAACATGGTAAGAAATTTATACAAGGAATAGCTGAAGGTAATGCTATATCCCAGTGGCATAGTGGTGTGTACAATGTATCGCTGATAAGTAATGCAATTCTCCAGTGACATAATGCTAACAGATCTATAGAAGGTATCGCTGATAAGCAATGGTATATTTCAGTTCAATCATGGTAACAAGTTTATACAAGGTATCATTGATAAGTAATGGCATATTGCAGTTCAATCATCGTAACAAGTTTGAACAAAGTATCGCTGCTAAGCAATGGTATATTCCAGTTCAATGATAGTAACAAGTTTATACAAGGTATCATTGATAAGTAATGGCATATTCCAGTCATATAATAGTAACAAGTTTATAAAGAATGACTCGCTGATAATGGTGTGTTCCAGTTGGATAACATGGTAAGATGTTTATACAAGGAATTGCTGAAGGTAATGCTATATTCCAGTAGCATAATCGTGTGCACAATGTATCGCTGATAAGTAATGCAATATTCCAGTGACATAATGGTAGAAAGTTTATACAAGCTATCGCTGATAAGTAATGTAATACTTTAGTGACATAATGGTAACAAGTTTATAGACGGAATCGCTGATAAGAAACAGTGAATTTCTTTGACATAACGGTAACAAGTTTTTACAAGGAATCGCTGATAAGCAATGGTATATGCCAGTGGCATAATGGTAATAAGTTTATACCAGATGTCGCTGATAACAATTGTATAATCCAGTTCAATCATGGCAACAAGTTTGTACAAAGTATCGCAGGTAAGCTATTGAATATTCCAGTTAAATGATTGTAACAAGTTTATACAAGGTATCGCTGATAAGAAATTGTATATTTCAGTGACGTTATGGTAACAAGTTTTACAAGGTATCATTCATGAGTAATGGCATATTCTACTCACATAATGGTAACAAGATTATAAAGAATGACTTGCTGATAATGGTGTATTCCAGTTTGAGAACATGGTAATCAATTTATACAAGGAATTGCTGAAGGTGATACTATATTCGAGTGGCATAATGGTATGTACAAGGTATCGCTGATAAACAATGCTATATTCCAGTGACATAATGGTAACAAGTTTATACAAGGAATCGCTGATAAGCAATGGCATATTCTAGCCCAATAATTGTAACAATTTTATACTGGGTTTCGCTGATAAGCAATGGTGTCAATGGTATATTCCAGTGAGTTAATAGTAACACGTTTATTAAGAAATCGCTGAAAAGTAATAGAATATTCCCGTTCAATGATTGTAACAATTTTATACAAGGAATCGCGGATAAGTAATTGTATATTCCAGTGACATAATGGGAAGAAGTATATACAAGGTATCGCCGATAAGTAACGGTGTATTTCATTGAAATAATGGTAACAAGTTTGTACAAGGAATCGCTGATAAGCCATAGTATATTCCAGTGACATAATGGTAACAAGTTTATAGAAGGTATCGTTAAAAAGCAATTTATGGTATATTCCAGTTCAGTGACGGTAAGAAGTTTATACAAGGTATCATTGACAAGTAACAGCATATTCCAATCACATAATGGTAACAAGTCTATAAAGAATGAGTTGCTGATAAAGGTGTATTCCAGTTTGAAAACATGGTAAGAAGTTTATACAAGGAATTGCTGAAGGTAATGCTATATTCAATGGCAGTGGCATAATGGTAACAAGTTTATACCAGGTACGCTGAGAAGCAATGATATATTCCAGTCCAGTCATAGTAACACATTTATACAAGGTATCATTGATAAGTAATCGCATACTCCAGTCATACTTCTAGTTGGATAACATGGTAAGAAATTTATACAAGGAATAGCTGAAGGTAATGCTATATCCCAGTGGCATAGTGGTGTGTACAATGTATCGCTGATAAGTAATGCAATTCTCCAGTGACATAATGCTAACAGATCTATAGAAGGTATCGCTGATAAGCAATGGTATATTTCAGTTCAATCATGGTAACAAGTTTATACAAGGTATCATTGATAAGTAATGGCATATTGCAGTTCAATCATCGTAACAAGTTTGAACAAAGTATCGCTGCTAAGCAATGGTATATTCCAGTTCAATGATAGTAACAAGTTTATACAAGGTATCATTGATAAGTAATGGCATATTCCAGTCATATAATAGTAACAAGTTTATAAAGAATGACTCGCTGATAATGGTGTGTTCCAGTTGGATAACATGGTAAGATGTTTATACAAGGAATTGCTGAAGGTAATGCTATATTCCAGTAGCATAATCGTGTGCACAATGTATCGCTGATAAGTAATGCAATATTCCAGTGACATAATGGTAGAAAGTTTATACAAGCTATCGCTGATAAGTAATGTAATACTTTAGTGACATAATGGTAACAAGTTTATAGACGGAATCGCTGATAAGAAACAGTGAATTTCTTTGACATAACGGTAACAAGTTTTACAAGGAATCGCTGATAAGCAATGGTATATGCCAGTGGCATAATGGTAATAAGTTTATACCAGATGTCGCTGATAACAATTGTATAATCCAGTTCAATCATGGCAACAAGTTTGTACAAAGTATCGCAGGTAAGCTATTGAATATTCCAGTTAAATGATTGTAACAAGTTTATACAAGGTATCGCTGATAAGAAATTGTATATTTCAGTGACGTTATGGTAACAAGTTTTACAAGGTATCATTCATGAGTAATGGCATATTCTACTCACATAATGGTAACAAGATTATAAAGAATGACTTGCTGATAATGGTGTATTCCAGTTTGAGAACATGGTAATCAATTTATACAAGGAATTGCTGAAGGTGATACTATATTCGAGTGGCATAATGGTATGTACAAGGTATCGCTGATAAACAATGCTATATTCCAGTGACATAATGGTAACAAGTTTATACAAGGAATCGCTGATAAGCAATGGCATATTCTAGCCCAATAATTGTAACAATTTTATACTGGGTTTCGCTGATAAGCAATGGTGTCAATGGTATATTCCAGTGAGTTAATAGTAACACGTTTATTAAGAAATCGCTGAAAAGTAATAGAATATTCCCGTTCAATGATTGTAACAATTTTATACAAGGAATCGCGGATAAGTAATTGTATATTCCAGTGACATAATGGTAAGAAGTATATACAAGGTATCGCCGATAAGTAACGGTGTATTTCATTGAAATAATGGTAACAAGTTTGTACAAGGAATCGCTGATAAGCCATAGTATATTCCAGTGACATAATGGTAACAAGTTTATAGAAGGTATCGTTAAAAGCAATTTATGGTATATTCCAGTTCAGTGACGGTAAGAAGTTTATACAAGGTATCATTGACAAGTAACAGCATATTCCAATCACATAATGGTAACAAGTCTATAAAGAATGAGTTGCTGATAAAGGTGTATTCCAGTTTGAAAACATGGTAAGAAGTTTATACAAGGAATTGCTGAAGGTAATGCTATATTCAATGGCAGTGGCATAATGGTAACAAGTTTATACCAGGTACGCTGAGAAGCAATGATATATTCCAGTCCAGTCATAGTAACACATTTATACAAGGTATCATTGATAAGTAATCGCATACTCCAGTCATACTTCTAGTTGGATAACATGGTAAGAAATTTATACAAGGAATAGCTGAAGGTAATGCTATATCCCAGTGGCATAGTGGTGTGTACAATGTATCGCTGATAAGTAATGCAATTCTCCAGTGACATAATGCTAACAGATCTATAGAAGGTATCGCTGATAAGCAATGGTATATTTCAGTTCAATCATGGTAACAAGTTTATACAAGGTATCATTGATAAGTAATGGCATATTGCAGTTCAATCATCGTAACAAGTTTGAACAAAGTATCGCTGCTAAGCAATGGTATATTCCAGTTCAATGATAGTAACAAGTTTATACAAGGTATCATTGATAAGTAATGGCATATTCCAGTCATATAATAGTAACAAGTTTATAAAGAATGACTCGCTGATAATGGTGTGTTCCAGTTGGATAACATGGTAAGATGTTTATACAAGGAATTGCTGAAGGTAATGCTATATTCCAGTAGCATAATCGTGTGCACAATGTATCGCTGATAAGTAATGCAATATTCCAGTGACATAATGGTAGAAAGTTTATACAAGCTATCGCTGATAAGTAATGTAATACTTTAGTGACATAATGGTAACAAGTTTATAGACGGAATCGCTGATAAGAAACAGTGAATTTCTTTGACATAACGGTAACAAGTTTTTACAAGGAATCGCTGATAAGCAATGGTATATGCCAGTGGCATAATGGTAATAAGTTTATACCAGATGTCGCTGATAACAATTGTATAATCCAGTTCAATCATGGCAACAAGTTTGTACAAAGTATCGCAGGTAAGCTATTGAATATTCCAGTTAAATGATTGTAACAAGTTTATACAAGGTATCGCTGATAAGAAATTGTATATTTCAGTGACGTTATGGTAACAAGTTTTACAAGGTATCATTCATGAGTAATGGCATATTCTACTCACATAATGGTAACAAGATTATAAAGAATGACTTGCTGATAATGGTGTATTCCAGTTTGAGAACATGGTAATCAATTTATACAAGGAATTGCTGAAGGTGATACTATATTCGAGTGGCATAATGGTATGTACAAGGTATCGCTGATAAACAATGCTATATTCCAGTGACATAATGGTAACAAGTTTATACAAGGAATCGCTGATAAGCAATGGCATATTCTAGCCCAATAATTGTAACAATTTTATACTGGGTTTCGCTGATAAGCAATGGTGTCAATGGTATATTCCAGTGAGTTAATAGTAACACGTTTATTAAGAAATCGCTGAAAAGTAATAGAATATTCCCGTTCAATGATTGTAACAATTTTATACAAGGAATCGCGGATAAGTAATTGTATATTCCAGTGACATAATGGTAAGAAGTATATACAAGGTATCGCCGATAAGTAACGGTGTATTTCATTGAAATAATGGTAACAAGTTTGTACAAGGAATCGCTGATAAGCCATAGTATATTCCAGTGACATAATGGTAACAAGTTTATAGAAGGTATCGTTAAAAAGCAATTTATGGTATATTCCAGTTCAGTGACGGTAAGAAGTTTATACAAGGTATCATTGACAAGTAACAGCATATTCCAATCACATAATGGTAACAAGTCTATAAAGAATGAGTTGCTGATAAAGGTGTATTCCAGTTTGAAAACATGGTAAGAAGTTTATACAAGGAATTGCTGAAGGTAATGCTATATTCAATGGCAGTGGCATAATGGTAACAAGTTTATACCAGGTACGCTGAGAAGCAATGATATATTCCAGTCCAGTCATAGTAACACATTTATACAAGGTATCATTGATAAGTAATCGCATACCCAGTCATACTTCTAGTTGGATAACATGGTAAGAAATTTATACAAGGAATAGCTGAAGGTAATGCTATATCCCAGTGGCATAGTGGTGTGTACAATGTATCGCTGATAAGTAATGCAATTCTCCAGTGACATAATGCTAACAGATCTATAGAAGGTATCGCTGATAAGCAATGGTATATTTCAGTTCAATCATGGTAACAAGTTTATACAAGGTATCATTGATAAGTAATGGCATATTGCAGTTCAATCATCGTAACAAGTTTGAACAAAGTATCGCTGCTAAGCAATGGTATATTCCAGTTCAATGATAGTAACAAGTTTATACAAGGTATCATTGATAAGTAATGGCATATTCCAGTCATATAATAGTAACAAGTTTATAAAGAATGACTCGCTGATAATGGTGTGTTCCAGTTGGATAACATGGTAAGATGTTTATACAAGGAATTGCTGAAGGTAATGCTATATTCCAGTAGCATAATCGTGTGCACAATGTATCGCTGATAAGTAATGCAATATTCCAGTGACATAATGGTAGAAAGTTTATACAAGCTATCGCTGATAAGTAATGTAATACTTTAGTGACATAATGGTAACAAGTTTATAGACGGAATCGCTGATAAGAAACAGTGAATTTCTTTGACATAACGGTAACAAGTTTTTACAAGGAATCGCTGATAAGCAATGGTATATGCCAGTGGCATAATGGTAATAAGTTTATACCAGATGTCGCTGATAACAATTGTATAATCCAGTTCAATCATGGCAACAAGTTTGTACAAAGTATCGCAGGTAAGCTATTGAATATTCCAGTTAAATGATTGTAACAAGTTTATACAAGGTATCGCTGATAAGAAATTGTATATTTCAGTGACGTTATGGTAACAAGTTTTACAAGGTATCATTCATGAGTAATGGCATATTCTACTCACATAATGGTAACAAGATTATAAAGAATGACTTGCTGATAATGGTGTATTCCAGTTTGAGAACATGGTAATCAATTTATACAAGGAATTGCTGAAGGTGATACTATATTCGAGTGGCATAATGGTATGTACAAGGTATCGCTGATAAACAATGCTATATTCCAGTGACATAATGGTAACAAGTTTATACAAGGAATCGCTGATAAGCAATGGCATATTCTAGCCCAATAATTGTAACAATTTTATACTGGGTTTCGCTGATAAGCAATGGTGTCAATGGTATATTCCAGTGAGTTAATAGTAACACGTTTATTAAGAAATCGCTGAAAAGTAATAGAATATTCCCGTTCAATGATTGTAACAATTTTATACAAGGAATCGCGGATAAGTAATTGTATATTCCAGTGACATAATGGTAAGAAGTATATACAAGGTATCGCTGATAAGTAACGGTGTATTTCATTGAAATAATGGTAACAAGTTTGTACAAGGAATCGCTGATAAGCCATAGTATATTCCAGTGACATAATGGTAACAAGTTTATAGAAGGTATCGTTAAAAAGCAATTTATGGTATATTCCAGTTCAGTGACGGTAAGAAGTTTATACAAGGTATCATTGACAAGTAACAGCATATTCCAATCACATAATGGTAACAAGTCTATAAAGAATGAGTTGCTGATAAAGGTGTATTCCAGTTTGAAAACATGGTAAGAAGTTTATACAAGGAATTGCTGAAGGTAATGCTATATTCAATGGCAGTGGCATAATGGTAACAAGTTTATACCAGGTACGCTGAGAAGCAATGATATATTCCAGTCCAGTCATAGTAACACATTTATACAAGGTATCATTGATAAGTAATCGCATACCCAGTCATACTTCTAGTTGGATAACATGGTAAGAAATTTATACAAGGAATAGCTGAAGGTAATGCTATATCCCAGTGGCATAGTGGTGTGTACAATGTATCGCTGATAAGTAATGCAATTCTCCAGTGACATAATGCTAACAGATCTATAGAAGGTATCGCTGATAAGCAATGGTATATTTCAGTTCAATCATGGTAACAAGTTTATACAAGGTATCATTGATAAGTAATGGCATATTGCAGTTCAATCATCGTAACAAGTTTGAACAAAGTATCGCTGCTAAGCAATGGTATATTCCAGTTCAATGATAGTAACAAGTTTATACAAGGTATCATTGATAAGTAATGGCATATTCCAGTCATATAATAGTAACAAGTTTATAAAGAATGACTCGCTGATAATGGTGTGTTCCAGTTGGATAACATGGTAAGATGTTTATACAAGGAATTGCTGAAGGTAATGCTATATTCCAGTAGCATAATCGTGTGCACAATGTATCGCTGATAAGTAATGCAATATTCCAGTGACATAATGGTAGAAAGTTTATACAAGCTATCGCTGATAAGTAATGTAATACTTTAGTGACATAATGGTAACAAGTTTATAGACGGAATCGCTGATAAGAAACAGTGAATTTCTTTGACATAACGGTAACAAGTTTTTACAAGGAATCGCTGATAAGCAATGGTATATGCCAGTGGCATAATGGTAATAAGTTTATACCAGATGTCGCTGATAACAATTGTATAATCCAGTTCAATCATGGCAACAAGTTTGTACAAAGTATCGCAGGTAAGCTATTGAATATTCCAGTTAAATGATTGTAACAAGTTTATACAAGGTATCGCTGATAAGAAATTGTATATTTCAGTGACGTTATGGTAACAAGTTTTACAAGGTATCATTCATGAGTAATGGCATATTCTACTCACATAATGGTAACAAGATTATAAAGAATGACTTGCTGATAATGGTGTATTCCAGTTTGAGAACATGGTAATCAATTTATACAAGGAATTGCTGAAGGTGATACTATATTCGAGTGGCATAATGGTATGTACAAGGTATCGCTGATAAACAATGCTATATTCCAGTGACATAATGGTAACAAGTTTATACAAGGAATCGCTGATAAGCAATGGCATATTCTAGCCCAATAATTGTAACAATTTTATACTGGCTTTCGCTGATAAGCAATGTTGTCAATGGTATATTCCAGTGAGTTAATAGTAACACGTTTATTAAGAAATCGCTGAAAAGTAATAGAATATTCCCGTTCAATGATTGTAACAATTTTATACAAGGAATCGCGGATAAGTAATTGTATATTCCAGTGACATAATGGTAAGAAGTATATACAAGGTATCGCCGATAAGTAACGGTGTATTTCATTGAAATAATGGTAACAAGTTTGTACAAGGAATCGCTGATAAGCCATAGTATATTCCAGTGACATAATGGTAACAAGTTTATAGAAGGTATCGTTAAAAAGCAATTTATGGTATATTCCAGTTCAGTGACGGTAAGAAGTTTATACAAGGTATCATTGACAAGTAATGGCATATTCCAGTCACATAATGGTAACAAGTTTATAAAGAATGACTCCCTGATAATGGTGTATTCCAGTTGGATAACATGGTAAGAAGTTTATACTAGGAACTGCTGAAGGTAATGCTATATTCCAGTGGCATAATGGTCTGTAGAATGTATCGCTGATAAGTAATGCAATATTCCAGTGAAATAATGGCAACAAGTTTATACAAGGTATCGCTGATAAGTAATGTTATACTTTAGTGATATAATGGTAACAAGTTATGAAGGTATGCTGATAAGCAATGGTGTATATCATTGACATAATTGTAACAAGTTTTTACAAGGAATGGCTCATAAGACATGATATATTCGTGTGGCATAATGGTAACAAGTTTATTCAAGGTATCGCTGATAACCAATAGTATATTTTAGTGACATAATGGTAACAAATTTATAGAAGGAATTGCTGATAAGCAATGCGGGTATATTCCAGTTCAATCATTGTAACAAGTTTATACAAGGTATCGCTGATAAGGAATTGTATATTTCAGTTACGTAATGGCAACATGTTTACAAGGTATCGCTGCTAATAAATGTTTTTTTTCTAATGACATACTGGTAACAAGTTTATACAAGGAATCGCTGATAAGCAATGGTATATTCCAGTTCAATAATTGTAACACATTTATACAAGGTATCATTGATAAGCAATCGCATACTCCTGTCATACTTCTAGTTGGATAATATGGTAAGAAATTTATACAAGGAATAGTTGAAAGTAATGCTATTGGTGACAAGTTTATACAAGGTATCGCTGATAAGTCAATGTCAATGATAGTGATAAGTTTATTCAAGGTATCGCTGATAAGAAATGGTATATTTCAATGACGTGATGGTAACAGGTTTATACAGGGTATTGCGGATAATTAGTAATTGTATACTCCAGTGACATAATTGTAAGAAGCATATACAAGGTATCGCTGCTAAGTAACGGTATATTTCATTGACATGATGGTAACAAGTTTGTACAAGGAATCGCTGAAAAGCAAAGGTATATTCCAGTAACATAATGGGAACAAATTAAGTTTACACAAGGTATCGCTAATAAGCAATGCTATATTCCAGTGATATAATTCTAAGAAGTTAATACAAGGTATAGCTGACAAGTAATGTTACACTTTACTGACATAATGGTAACAAGTTATAGAACGTATCGCTGATAATTAAGCAATGGTATATATTCCAGTGGCATATTGGCAAAAGTTTATACCGGGTATCGTTGATAACTAATGGTATATTCCAGTGACATAATGGTAACAAGTTTGTAGAAGAAATCGCTGATAAGTAACGGTCTATATCATTTACATAATTGTAACAAATTTTTACAAGGAATCGCTGATAACCAATGGCAAACTCCACCGGAATAATGATAACAAGTTTATACCAAGTATCGCTAATAAGCAATGGAATATTCCACTCCAATGATAGTAACAAATTTATACAAGATATCATTGATAGGCAATGGCATATTCCAGTCAGATAATGGTAACAACTTTATAAAGAACGACTCGCTCATAATGGTGTATTCCAGTTGGATAACATAGTAAGAAATTTATACAAAGAATTGCTGAAGGTAATCCGTATTCCAGTGGCATAGTGGTGTGCACAATGTATCGGTGATAAGTAATGCAATATTCCGGTGACATAATGGCAACAAGTTTATACAAGGTATCGCTGATAAGTAATGGTATATTTCAGTGACGTGATGATAACAAAGTTTATAGAAGCTGTCGTTGATAAGCAATGGTTTATTCCAGTTCAGTGATGGTAACAAGTTTATACAAGGTATCGCTGATAAGAAATGGTATATTTCAGTGACGCAATAATAACATGTTTATACAGTGTATCGCGGATAAGTAATGGTATATCCCAGTGACATAATGGTAAGAAGTATATACAAGGTATCGCTACTAAGTAACAGTATATTTCATTGACATAATGGTAACAAGTTTGTACAATGAATGGCTGAAAAGCAAAGGTATATTCCAGTAACATAATGGTAACAAGTTTACACAAGGTATCGCTGATAAGCAATGCTATATATTCCAGTGACATAATTCTAACAAGTTAATACAAGGTATAGCAGATAAGTAATGTTACATTTTAGTGACATAATGGTAACAAGTTATAGAACGTATCGCTGATAATTAAGCAATGGTATATATTCCAGTGGCATATGGGCAAAAGTTTATACCGGGTATCGTTGATAACTAATCGTATATTCCAGTGACATAATGGTAACAAGTTTATAGAAGGAATCGCTGATAAGTAACGGTCTATTTCATTTACATAATTGTAACAAATTTTCACAAATAATCGCTGACAAGCAATGGCAGATTCCACCGGGAATAATGGTAACAAGTTTATAACAAGTATCGCTAATAAGCAATGGAATATTCCACTCCAATGATAGTAACAAATTTATACAAGATATCATTGACAGGCAATGGCATATTCCAGTCACATAATGGTAACAACTTTATAAACAACGACTTGCTCATAACGGTGTATTCCAGTTGGATAACATGGTAAGAAATTTATACAAATAATTGCTGAAGGTAATCCGTATTCCAGTGGCATAGTGGTGTGTACAATGTATCGCTGATAAGTAATGCAATATTCCAGTGACATAATGGCAACAAGTTTATACAAGGTATCGCTGATAAGTAATGTTATATTTTAGTGATATAATGGTAACAAGTTTATACAAGGAATCGCTGATAAGCAATGGTATATTCCAGTTCAATCATTGTAACAAGTCAATACAAGGTATCGCTGATAAGATATTGTATATTTCAGTTACGTAATGGCAATATGTTTACAAGGTATCGCTGATAAGATATGGTATAATTATTATAGTGAGATAATGGTAACAAGTTTATACAAGGTATCATTGATTAATAATGGCATATTCCAGTTACGTAATGGTAACAAGTTTATAAAGAATGAGTAGCCGATAATAGTGTATTCCATGTTTGAAACCATGGTAAGAAGAGTATCCAGGGAACTGTTGAAGGTAATACTATATTCGAGTGGCATAAAGGTATGTACAAGGCATGCTGATAAACAATGCTCTATTCCAGTGACATAATGGAACAAGTTTATAGAAGGTATCGCTGATAAGCAATAGTATATTCCAGTTCAATGATGGTAACAAGTTTATACAAGGTATCGCTGATAAGAAATGGTATATTTCAGTGACGTGATGGTAACAGTTTTATACAAGGAATCGCGGATAAGTAATTGTATATTCCAGTGACATAATGGTAAGAAGTATATACAAGGTATCGCCGATAAGTAACGGTGTATTTCATTGAAATAATGGTAACAACTTTGTACAAGGAATCGCTGATAAGGCATAGTATATTCCAGTGACATAATAGTAACAAGTTCATAGAAGGTATCGTTGATAACAAATGGCATATTCCAGTTCAGTGATGGTAACAAGTTTACACAAGGTATCGCTGATAAGAAATGGTATATTTCAGTGACGTAATGGTAATAGGTTTATACAGGGTATCGTGGATAAGTAATGGTATATCCCAGTGACATAATGGTAAGAAGTATATACAAGGTATCGCTGCTAAGTAACGGTATGTTTCATTGACATAAAGGCAACAAGTTTGTACAAGGAATCGCTGAAAAGCAAACAAATATTCCAGTAACATAATGGTAACAAGTTTACACAAGGTATCGCTGATAAGCAATGCTATATTCCAGTGACATAATTGTAACAAGTTAATACAAGGTATAGCTGATAAGTAATGTTACACTTTAGTGACAAAATAGTAACAAGTTATAGAGCGTATCGCTGATAATTAAGCAATGGTATATATTCCAGTGACATGTTGCTAACAACTTTATACAAGGAATCGCTGATAAGCAATGGTATATTGCAGTTCAATCATGGTAATAAGTTTAAACAAAGTATCTCTGCTAAGCAATGGAATATTCCAGTTCAATGATAGTAACAAGTTTATACAAGGTATCATTGATAAGTAATGACATATTCCAGTCACATAATGGTAACAAATTTATAAAGAATGACTCGCTGATAATGGTGTGTTCCAGTTGGATAACATGGTAAGATGTTTATACAAGGAATTGCTAACGGTAATACATACATATTTCAGTATTTCAGTATTTCAGTGTATTTCAGTAGCATAATGGTGTGTACAATGTATCGCTGATAAGTAATGCAATATTCCAGTGACATAATGGTAACAAGTTATTGAAGGTATCCTGATAAGTAATGGTATATATTCCAGTGACATATTGGTAACAAGTTTATACAAAGAATCGCTGATAAGCAATGGTATATTCCAGTTCAATGATGGTAACAAGTTTATACAAGGTATCGCCGATGAGAAATGGTAGCCTATATTTCAGTGAGGTAATGGTAACAAGTTGATACAATGGATCGCTGGTAAGTAATGGTATATTCCAGTGACATAATGGCAACAAGTTTATCAAGAATGACTCCCTGATAATGGTGTATTCCAGTTGGATAACATGGTAAGAAATTTATAAAAGGAATTGCTGAAGGTAATGCTATATTCCAGTGGCATAATGGTGTGTACAATGTATCGCTGATAAGTAATGCAATATTCCAGTGAAATAATGGCAACAAGTTTATACAAGGTATCGCTGGTAAGTAATGTTATACTTTAGTGATATAATTGAAAGAAGTTATATTCCAATTACATAATTGTAAGAAGTATATACGAGGTATCGCCGATAAATAACGGTGTATTTAATTGAAATAATGGTAACAAGTTTGTACAAGGAATCGCTAATAAACAATAGTGTTTTCCGGTGACATAATGGTGACAAGTTTATACAAGATATCGCTGATACGTAATGGTATATTCCAGTGACATAATGGCAACGAGTTTATAGAAGGAATCGCCGATAAGTAAAGGTGTATTTCATTACTGGTCACAAGTTTTTACAAGGAATGGCTGATAAGACATGGTATATTCCAGTGGCGTAATGGTAACAAGTTTACACAAGGAATTTATATACAAAACAAATCCTAACGATGGTGGGGGAGATTTAATGATCTTTAAAGCATGCCCACAAACCTATTGCGAGAGCTCCACAGAAGTTTTACAGAAGCTTCACAGAAGCTTTACAGAAGCTCCACAGAAGTTTTACAGAAGCTTTACAGAAGCTCCACTGAAGCTCCACAGAAGCTTTAGCGAATTTCGAAAAATCCCACCAAACCCTTCCTCAAAGCAACGATATATATAGAACCGTGTTTCTATGTAAACTTGAATCATTTGCCACAGCAGTCACATGCAGAGACGATTTGCCACATGCAGAGACGATTTCGCAGGACCTGCATGTCCGCATTGCGGTCAGCCTAATTTGAAGAATATCAGTACACATCTTTTGCAAGTTCGCGGCTTATCTTCCGAGGAGAGAAAACCTTATCTTAAGCAAGCCTGGGTGTCGTTATGGCAGCCCTACATCGACAAATCTCCGCATCATTATATGAACATCGACAAGTCTTCTCGTCCGTATATGAACATCGATAGGCCTACAGCAGACGAAAGGCGATCTCCTCGAATTACACAGCCAGCAAAGAAACCAAAGCTACAACCTCAACTTTAACCATGCACCAAACCCTATCCGGATTTCAACCTCCGCCATAAATTCTCACTTTTGGTTGTGGGTCCGAGTCAAAGTGGAAAAACATATTTTGTCCTACAAATTTTGGAACACAATCGTATCGTGTACGAAGAGCCAGTGGCAAGAATGTTATGACGTCTTGAAAAAGTCTCTCGGAAAAAGCATCCGGTTTGAGAGAAGTGTGCCCGAACTGTCTGAGAACATGAGCGAGATTGATACGCGGTACAACAACATCATCATCCTGGACGATTTGATGGCTGAAGCGACAGACAGTCCTGTGCTATTTCGATTGTTTACCCAAGGCCGCCATCGAAACGCGAGCGCTATCTTATTGCAGCAAAACATGTTTCCAAAGGGGAAATATAATATATACGGACATCAGCCGATTTGCCCAATATCTGGCTCTCTTCCAAAGTCCAAGCGATAGGAAACAAATTGGTATTGTTGGAGAACGCATGTTTGATAAGAACAGAATCGAGAACAAAGAGACCGAAAAACCGTTTGGATACTTATTGGTGGATAACAAGCCTGACACACCAACCAATAAGCAAGTTCAGTCTTGGAGACCTATTTGGCGACTGCCATGTTTATCCCTTCACCACCCAAACTAAAGTGACTACACCCACACCGGTTGAAACCAAGCCTGGAAGAAAACAACCTAAACATCATCGGTATATTACATGGTCGGATGCAACTATCCCCGAGTGGCTAAAATACACCGACAAAGCCGATCGAGTTCGTGTCATTCCCGAAGGAGATGCTATCATAGAGATGTATAAAACATCGCAATGGTAACAAGTTTATACAAGGTATCGCTGATAAGAAATGGTATATTTCAGTGACATAATGGTAACACGTTTATACAGGGTATCGCGGATACGTAATGGTATATCCCAGTGACATAATGGCAAGAAGTATATACAAGGTATCGCTGCTCAGTCACGATATATTTCATTGACATAATGGTAACAATTATTATTATTATTAAACTTTATTAAAAAGTGTCAATGTGTTTAGCTCTTTACAAACTAATTGGGGACACTTGTCCTAACTAATTAGACTTACTATAAAATATATTATTTTTACATTAATTTACTATAAAAATATTAATATATAAAAGTTACAAAAGTTATAAAACAAGGAAATTAAAATTTAAGTCTTATATATCTAGAACATTAAGTCATGCATAGTTTGCAGTTTTTACAATTGTTATCAATTAGGTCTTGTAGGTT
Source organism: Trachythela sp. YZ-2020 (assembly GCA_016169945.1). Taxonomy (NCBI): domain Eukaryota; kingdom Metazoa; phylum Cnidaria; class Anthozoa; order Malacalcyonacea; family Clavulariidae; genus Trachythela; species Trachythela sp. YZ-2020. The sequence goes on from JADLSH010000358.1 coordinate 4,257,516, forward strand.
TTTCTTTCTAATGGCATTTTTAAAACTTTCTAAAGATAGATTTCCTCGATCTGCCTGACTTAAAATGGACCATATATATGGTCCAAAGTATCTAATTGAATGTTTTCCATATTGTACAGTATTAAAACGGGGTCTATGGAAGTCTGCATTACGTAAGCCATAGCCCTTGTCAACCGACTCAAAGATTCTATTAATGTAAACTGGGCTTATGTCGTGTTTTACTTTAAACATAAGAATTGCTATATCTTGTAGTCGTCTATTATATAGGGTGGAAAGATTAGCTCTATTTAATACTTCCTCATATGAATCTGTCTTTGTGTTAAATATGGCTCTTAATGCACGCTCTTGCACTCTTTCTAATTTTCTTCTGTCTGATGCCTTACAGAAATGCCAGACTGTATGGCAGTAAGTTAGTTGTGGAAGGACTGAGGTTTTATAGAGGTTTAGCTTGCCTTTTGTTGGGATTAGGTTTCGGAGTCTTAAAATAACCCCCACTTTCTGACTGGAGCGTTTGCATACTTCACTGATATGCTTATTAAAGTTCAGTTCATCGTCTAGGTCCACACCAAGGATCTTCAGTGTCTTTGACGAAATTACTTCATTTCCGTCGACGTTTATGGATATTGTGTCATCGTTGCTGTTTTGTACCTGCCGCTTTGGGATAATTGTGAGGACTTGGTACTTCTTTGTGTTGGTTTGAAGCAGATTTTCTTTGTACCACGAAGACGCAAGTTCAGCTTCTTTCACTAGATGGTTTTGCACATTTTGTAACTGTTTCCCTACCTTGTAGATCTGATGGTCATCTGCATACATATAGAGGGATTCTTCATTCACTTCATAGGATAGATCATTTTGAAAAAGATTCCACAAAAGTGGTCCAAAGGATGATCCCTGCGGGCATCCCATTTTAACTTGTTTCCAGGTGCTTGTAATTCCGTTCAGTTTCACTCTGTTAAATCGTTCGGAGAAAAAAGAACGCATTAGTTGAAGCGACGCTTGACAAAATCCATATGCTTCGAGCTTTTTTATCATCAGGGCTGGGTGAAAAAGGGTCAAAAGCCTTGCTCATATCAGTGGAAAGTACCGCAACATTTTCTTTTCTATCTGCAGCTTGTCTCCATTCTTCAGTTAAGCCAATCAGTGTCGTTTCACAACTGTGTGTCTTTCTGTAAGCTGTCAGTTTACTGTATAGATATGGGTTATAGCTTTCTGTCATTTGCTTGCTGAGAAGTGCTTCAAACACTTTATCTATTACTGGTAGCACAGTGATTGGTCTATAGTTTGTACGTTCTTGTCTGTCTTCTCTTTTAAATACTGGAATCCATTCTCCTTTTTTCCATTTTGTGGGCCATGTACTTTGTTCAATACAACTGTTGTACAGTTTGGTGATGGACGGAGCAAGCGTTTCCGACGATAATTTGAGTACTTTAGACGGAAGATTGTCCCACCCGGATGCTTTCTTCATGCTTAGATTTTTCAATTCTTTCGTCACTTCTGCAACAATCATTGGTCTGAACTGAAACGATGTGTTTTCGGTGGCTTTTCGTATAGCTTCAACGCTGGGATGATCGTGGAAATCCTTTTCTTCAGCCACATTTGCTTCAACCATAGTGGAGAAGTAATTAGCAAATTCCTCAGCAACCATTCTTTGATCCTTTTCCACTTTGCCATCAATTTTAATATGAATATTTCTTACATCCTTGCACGTATTACTTATGAATGGTTTAAAAGTTTGAAAAAACTGTCTCGGTTTCGCTGCCATCTCCTCTGTCTTTTCCTGCCAATATTCTTTGATTGCGTTTCTTCTCTCTTTTGTCGCAATATTTCTCCACTTTCTTTTGCTTTCCCAGTTTTCAGGTGTACGAGATTTTGCATAGATTTGTGCATACTTTCGCTTATTTCGGATTGCTCGTTTCCATTCTGCAGTCATGTATGGAACATCTGTTTCTCTTACTCTCATCCTTTTCGTTGGCATATGTTCATCCATAATTGTTCCTAAGAGGGTTTCCCAATAATCATATTGGTCATCCAAAGTGTCGTACGTTTCTCCTACACTCCACGGTGCATTAAGTATGTCCTCATTAAATTTTTTTTCATCAAGCTTCTTCATGCTTCTAAAGAGAACGGTCCTTGGCTTATATTGGTTAACCGATTCTTCCAAAATACCATAGATTAGATTATGGTCGCTTATTTCCGGATTAAAAGTCCCACATTTTTTGAACAAGTTTGGTTTGTTGGTCAATATAACATCAAGGAGAGTTTCTGATTTTGGCGTGATCCTCGTAGGTTCTGTTATCATGCTTTGCAAGTCATATACTTCCTCAAGATCTTTTAGAATTTTGCCTTCTCTAGATTCTGGTCTTAGCCTGTTTAGATTTAAATCACCAACTATAACCAACACCTGTTTATGAGTTGAGGCCCACATACAAATATCATTCAGTTCTTCTTCTACCCTTTCGAGATAATTTGAACTTGAGTTAGCTTTGGATTGTTTTGGAGGCCTGTATATTCCTAAAAATAGGATATCTTTTCTGCCTACTTGTGCCTCAACAGCAATCGCTTCAAGTGTTTTGTATATCTTTGGTATCTTTATTTCTTTCGACAAAATATTTTGCTGAAAGTAGGCCAGAAGTCCTCCTCCACCCTTTTTTCTGTCTCGTCGATACATCATGTAGCCTGGTATTGAAAATTGGCTGTTGGGATAGGTTTTGTCAATTTTTGTCTCGGAGATAAATAATATGTGCGACTTGAGTTGATTGTTCAGGATTTTAAGCTCCTCAAATTTATTTTGAAGACTGTTTATGTTCAGGTGAATCAGCAACGCTTCTCTAATATTCTTTCTTCTTAGTTCAGAATGAACTCCTTTTGTATCAACTATATTCAGTAATCCGTTCCGGTTATTTGCTTCGGTATTTGATGTTGGGTAATTTGCATAAGCCTCTTCGTTCCGGTCAATTACTCCATTTTCGGTTTGAGTTGTCAGGCTTTCGTTTAAAACATCACATTCGTATACATCTTCGAAAAATGACCCACCACACTTTGGTAGCGAGCAAAGTAAACAGGTCCAGTCCAACTCCGACCGTTCTAGATAGTATTTAGTCATATGTTTGGACATGTTCAAACATTTCATGTGTGACCATTTGACATTCTTTGCATGAGTATTTCATTCCACACTGCCGGGGACCAGGATGTACATGAACATCTCCACTGAGGGCTATTCTTCGTAGTTGAAAACTGCTTCTGCCATCAGTAGAATGCGAGATTCTGCCAGACAGGAACGACTTGCCACGGCCATCAATATCGAAGTATGAAAAACCTCTTCGATAATTGTAATATTTTGCATCAATCGTCAATGCAAATAGTTTCTTTTCAGACAGGTTATTTATAGTTTGATTTACTGACAATTTAGGCAAATATTTGATCGGCAATATGGAGATATAGGCAAGCAAAATCAGCAAAATTATAGAGCGCCGATTAACACAACCGGCCGCCATTTTAACAGATGCCAATGTCAAGGAATCGTTGAAAACCAAAGGTACCTGTATATCCCAGTAACATAATTGTAACAAGTTTACACAAGGTATCGCTGATAAGCAATGCTATATTCCAGTGACAATATTCTAACAAGTTAATACAAGGTATAGCTGATAAGTAATGTTAAACTTTAGTGACATAATGGTAACAAGTTATAGAACGTATCGCTGATAATTAAGCAATGGTATATATTCCAGTGACATGTTGGTAACAAGTTTATACAAGGAATCGCTGATAAGCAATGGCATATTGCAGTTCAATCATCGTAACAAGTTTGAACAAAGTATCGCTGCTAAGCAATGGTATATCCCAGTTCAATGATAGTAACAAGTTTATACAAGGTATCATTGATAAGTAATGGCATATTCCAGTCACATAATAGTAACAAGTTTATAAAGAATGACTCGCTGATAATGGTGTGTTCCAGTTGGATAACGTGGTAAGATGTTTATACAAGGAATTGCTGAAGGTAATGCTATATTCCAGTAGCATAGTCAGTGGTGTGCACAATGTATCGCTGATAAGTAATGCAATATTCCAGTGACATAATGGTAGAAAGTTTATGCAAGGAATCGCTGAAAAGCAATGGTATATTCCAGTTCAATGATTGTAACAAGTTTATACAAGGTATTGCTGATAAGAAATGGTATATTTCAGTGAGGTAATTGTAACAAGTTGATTCAATGTACCGCTGGTAAGTAATGGTATATTCAAGTGACATAATGGCAACAAGTTTAAACAGGGTGTCGTAGATAAGTAATGGTATATTCCAGTAACATAATGGTAACAAGTTTATAGACGGAATCGCTGATAAGAAACGGTGAATTTCTTTGACATAACGGTAACAAGTTTTTACAAGGAATCGCTGATAAGCAATGGTATATGCCAGTGGCATAATGGTAATAAGTTTATACCAGATGTCGCTGATAACAATTGTATAATCCAGTTCAATCTTGGCAACAAGTTTATACAAAGTATCGCAGGTAAGCTATTGAATATTCCAGTTAAATGATTGTAACAAGTTTATACAAGGTATCATTGACAAGTAATGGCATATTCCAGTCACATAATGGTAACAAGTTTATAAAGAATGACTCCCTGATAATGGTGTATTCCAGTTGGATAACATGGTAAGAAGTTTATGCAAGGAATTGCTGAAGGTAATGCTATATTCCAGTAGCATAATGATATGTACAATGTATCGCTGATAAGTAATGCAATATTCCAGTGAAATAATGGCAACAAGTTTATACAAGGTATCGCTGATAAGTAATGTTATACTTTAGTTATATAATGGTAAGAAGTTATAGAAGGTATGCTGATAAGCAATGGTATATTTCAGTGACGTGATGGTAACAAGTTTTGCAAGGTATCGCTGATAAGAAATGGTATATTCCAGTCCAAAGATGGTATATTCTAGTGACATAATGGTAACAAGTATATATAAGTAATCGCTGATTAGCAATCTTATGGTATATTCCAGTTCAATCATGGTAACAAGATTATAAAGAATGACTTGCTGATAATGGTGTATTCCAGTTTGAGAACATGGTGAGAAATTTATACAAGGAATTGCTGAAGGTGATACTATATTCGAGTGGCATAATGGTATGTACAAGGTATCGCTGATAAACAATGCTATATTCCAGTGACATAATGGTAACAAGTTTATGCAAGGAATCGCTGATAAGCAATGGCAGTAGCTTACCCCCAATGATGTATTCCAGTTTGAGAACATGGTAAGAAATTTATACAAGGAATTGCTGAAGGTGATACTATATTCGAGTGGCATAATGGTATGTACAAGGTATCGCTGATAAACAATGCCATATTCCAGTGACATAATGGTAACAAGTCTATAAAGAATGAGTTGCTGATAAAGGTGTATTCCAGTTTGAAAACATGGTAAGAAGTTTATGCAAGGAATTTCCGGAGGAAATGCTATTTTCAATGGCAGTGGCATAATGGTAACAAGTTTATACCAGGTATCGTTGATAAGCAATGATATATTTCAGTCCAGTCATAGTAACATATTTATACAAGGTATCATTGATAAGTAATCGCATACTCCAGTCATACTTCTAGTTGGATAACATGGTAAGAAATTTATACAAGGAATAGCTGAAGGTAATGCTATATACCAGTGGCATAGTGGTGTGTACGGTGACATAATGCTAACAGATATATAGAAGGTATCGCTGATAAGCAATGGTATATTTGAGTTCAATCATGGTAACAAGTTTATACAAAGTATCCCTGGTAAGGAATGGTATATTCCAGTTCAAAGATAGTAACACGTTTATACAGGGTATCATTGATACAAGGTATCGGTGATAAGTAACGTTCTATTTTAGTGACATAATGGTAACAAGTTATAGAATGTATCGCTGATAAGCAGTGGTATATATTCCAGTGACATAATGGTAACAAGTTTATACAAAGGATCGCTGAAAAGCAATGGTATATTTCAGTTCAATGATGGTAACAAGTTTATACAAGGTATTGCTGGCAGGTAATGTATATTCCAGTGGCATAATGGCAACAAGTTTATACAAAGTATCATTGATAGGTAATGGCATATTCCAATCTCATAATACTAACAAGATTATAAAGAATGACTCGCTGATAATGGTGTATTCCAGTAGGATAACATGGTAAGAAGTTTATACAAGGAATTGCTGACATAATGGTAACAAGTTTATATAGAATGACTCGCAAATAATGGTGTGTTCCAGTTGGACAACATGGTAAGATGTTTATACAAGGAATTGCTGAAGGTAATGCTATATTCCAGTAGCATAATGGTGTGCACAATGTATCGCTGATAAGTAATGCAATATTCCAGTTACATAATGGTAGAAAATTTATACAAGCTATCGCTGATAAGTAATGTAATACTTTAGTGACATAATGGTAACAAGTTATAGAAGGTATCCTGATAAGAAATGGTATCTATTCCAGTGACATATCGGTAACAAGTTTATGCAAGGAATCGCTGAAAAGCAATGGTATATTCCAGTTCAATGATGGTAACAAGTTTATACAAGGTATTGCTGACAGGAAATGGTATATTTCAGTGAGGTAATGGTAACAAGTTGATTCAATGTATCGCTGGTAAGTAATGGTATATTCAAGTGACATAATGGCAACAAGTTTATACAGGGTGTCGTAGATAAGTAATGGTATATTCCAGTGACATAATGGTAACGCGTTTATAGACGGAATCGCTGATAAGAAACGGTGAATTTCTTCGGCATAACGGTAACAAGTTTTTACAAGGAATCGCTGATAAGCAATGGTATATGCCAGTGGCATAATGGTAATAAGTTTATGCCAGATGTCGCTGATAACAATTGTATAATCCAGTTCAATCATGGCAACAAGTTTATACAAAGTATCGCAGGTAAGCTATTGAATATTCCAGTTTAATGATTGTATAACAAGTTTATACAAGGTATCATTGACAAGTAATGTCATATTCCAGTCACATAATGGTAAAAAGTTTATAAAGAATGACTCCCTGATAATGGTGTATTCCAGTTGGATAACATGGTAAGAAGTTTATGCAAGGAATTGCTGAAGGTAATGCTATATTCCAGTGGCATAATGATATGTACAATGTATCGCTGATAAGTAATGCAATATTCCAGTGAAATAATGGCAACAAGTTTATACAAGGTATCGCTGATAACTAATGTTATACTTTAGTTATATAATGGTAAGAAGTTATAGAAGGTATGCTGATAAGCAATGGTATATTTCAGCGACGTCATGGTAACAAGTTTTGCAAGGTATCGCCGATAAGAAATGGTATATTCCAGTCCAAAGATGGTATATTCTAGTGACATAATGGTAACAAGTTTATACAAGTAATCGCTGATTAGCAATCTTATGGTATATTCCAGTTCAATCATGGTAACAAATTTATACAAGGTATCGCAGATAATAAATTGTATATTTCAGTGACGTCATGGTAACACGTTTTACAAGGTATCATTGATGAGTAATGGCATATTCCAGTCACATAATGGTAACAAGATTATAAAGAATGACTTGCTGATAATGGTGTATTCCAGTTTGAGAACATGGTAAGAAATTTATACAAGGAATTGCTGAAGGTGATACTATATTCGAGTGGCATAATGCTATGTCAAGGTATCGCTGATAAACAATGCTATATTCCAGTGACATAATGGCAACAAGTTTATACAAGGAATCGCTGATAAGCAATGGCATATTCTAGCCCAATAATTGTAACAATTTTATACTGGCTTTCGCTGATAAGCAATGTTGTCAATGGTATATTCCAGTGAGTTAATAGTAACACGTTTATTAAGAAATCGCTGAAAAGTAATAGAATATTCCCGTTATTTATGATTGTAACAATTTTATACAAGGAATCGCGGATAAGTAATTGTATATTCCAGTGACATAATGGTAAGAAGTATATACAAGGTATCGCCGATAAGTAACGGTGTATTTCATATATTGAAATAATGGTAACAAGTTTGTACAAGGAATCGCTGTATTCCAGTGACATAATGGTAACAAGTTTATGGAAGGTATCGTTAAAAGCAATTTATGGTATATTCCAGTTCAGTGACGGTAAGAAGTTTATACAAGGTATCATTGACAAGTAATGGCATATCCCAGTCACATAATGGTAACAAGTTTATAAAGAATGACTCCCTGATAATGGTGTATTGCAGTTGGATAACATGGTAAGAAGTTTATACTAGGAATTGCTGAAGGTAATGCTATATTCCAGTGGCATAATGGTCTGTAGAATGTATCGCTGATAAGTAATGCAATATTCCAGTGAAATAATGGCAACAAGTTTATACAAGGTATCGCTGATAAGTAATGTTATACTTTAGTGATATAATGGTAACAAGTTATGAAGGTATGCTGATAAGCAATGGTGTATATCATTGACATAATTGTAACAAGTTTTTACAAGGAATGGCTCATAAGACATGATATATTCGTGTGGCATAATGGTAACAAGTTTATTCAAGGTATCGCTGATAACCAATAGTATATTTTAGTGACATAATGGTAACAAATTTATAGAAGGAATTGCTGATAAGCAATGGTATATTCCAGTTCAATCATTGTAACAAGTTTATACAAGGTATCGCTGATAAGAAATTGTATATTTCAGTCACGTAATGGCAACATGTTTACAAGGTATCGCTGCTAATAAATGTTTTTTTTTCTAATGAGATAATGGTAACAAGTTTATACAAGGTATCATTGATTAGTAATGGCATATTCCAATCACATAATGGTAACAAGTCTATAAAGAATGAGTTGCTGATAAAGGTGTATTCCAGTTTGAAAACATGGTAAGAAGTTTATGCAAGGAATTTCTGGAGGAAATGCTATTTTCAATGGCAATGGCATAATGGTAACAAGTTTATACCAGGTATCGCTTATAAGCAATGATATATTCCAGTCCAGTCATAGTAACACATTTATACAAAGTATCATTGATAAGTAATCGCATACTCCAGTCATACTTCTAGTTGGATAACATGGTAAGAAATGAATACAAGGAATAGCTGAAGGTAATGCTATATCCCAGTGGCATAGTGGTGTGTACAATGTATCGCTGATAAGTAATGCAATTCTCCAGTGACATAATGCTAACAGATCTATAGAAGGTATCGCTGATAAGCAATGGTATATTTCAGTTCAATCATGGTTACAAGTTTATACAAAGTATCCCTGGTAAGGAATGGTATATTCCAGTTCAAAGGTAGTAACACGTTTATACAGGGTATCATTGATACCAGGTATCGGTGATAAGTAACGTTCTATTTTAGTGACACAATGGTAACAAGCTATACCTGTAGAATGTATCGCTGATAAGCAGTGGTATATATTCCAGTGACGTAATGGTAACAAGTTTATACAAGGAATCGCTGAAAAGCAATGGTATATTTCAGTTCAATGATGGTAACAAGTTTATACAAGGTATTGCTGGTAGGTAATGTATATTCCAGTGGCATAATGGCAACAAGTTTATACAAAGTATCATTGATAAGTAATTGCATATTCCAATCTCATAATACTAAAAAGATTATAAAGAATGACTCGCTGATAATGGTGTATTCCAGTAGGATAACATGGTAAGAAGTTTATACAAGGAATTGCTGGAGGTAATGCTATATTCAATGGCAGTGGCATAATGGTAACAAGTTTATACCAGCTATCGCTGATAAGCAATGATATATTCCAGTTCAATCATAGTAACACATTTATACAAGGTATCATTGATAAGCAATCGCATACTCCAGTCATACTTCTAGTTGGATAACATGGTAAGAAATTTATACAAGGATAGCTGAAAGTAATGCCATATTCCAGTGGCATAGCGGTGTACAATGTATCGCTGGTAAGTAATGCAATTTTCCAGTGACATAATGCTTTCAGATCTATACAAGGTATCGTTGATAAGCAATGGTATATTCCAGTTCAATTGTGGTAACAAGTTTATACAAGGTATCGCTGATGAAAAATGGTATATTTCAGTTACGTAATGGTAACGGGTTTATAAAGGGTATCGCGGTAATGGCATATTCCAATGATAAGTAATGGCATATTCCCATCACATAGTGCTAACAAGATTATAAAGAATGACTCGCTGATAATGGTGTATTCCAGTTGGATAACATGGTAAGAAGTTTATAGAAGGAATTGCTGGAGGTAATGCTATATTCAATGGCAGTGGCATAATGGTAACAAATTTATACCAGGTATAGCTGATAAGCAACGGTATATTCCAGTTCAATCATGGTAACAAGTTTATACAAGGTATCGCTGATTAGAAATGGTATATTTCAGTGATGTAATGGTAACAACTTAATAAAGAACGACTCGCTCATAATTGTTTATTCCATTTGCAATTGGATAACATGGTAAGAAATTTATACAAATAATTGCTGTAAATAATCCAATATTCCAGTGGCATAGTGGTGTGTACAATATATCGCTGATAAATAAATATGCAATATTGCGGTGACATACTGCTAACAGGTTTACACAAGGTATCGCCGATAAGTAATGTCATACCTTAGTGACATAATTGTAACAAGTCATAGAAGGTATCCTGATAAGAAATGGTATATATTCCAGTGACATATCGGTAACAAGTTTATGCAAGGAATCGCTGAAAAGCAATGGTATATTCCAGTTCAATGATGGTAACAAGTTTATACAAGGTATTGCTGACAGGAAATGGTATATTTCAGTGAGGTAATGGTAACAAGTTGATTCAATGTATCGCTGGTAAGTAATGGTATATTCAAGTGACATAATGGCAACAAGTTTATACAGGGTGTCGTAGATAAGTAATGGTATATTCCAGTGACATAATGGTAACGCGTTTATAGACGGAATCGCTGATAAGAAACGGTGAATTTCTTCGGCATAACGGTAACAAGTTTTTACAAGGAATCGCTGATAAGCAATGGTATATGCCAGTGGCATAATGGTAATAAGTTTATGCCAGATGTCGCTGATAACAATTGTATAATCCAGTTCAATCATGGCAACAAGTTTATACAAAGTATCGCAGGTAAGCTATTGAATATTCCAGTTTAATGATTGTATAACAAGTTTATACAAGGTATCATTGACAAGTAATGTCATATTCCAGTCACATAATGGTAAAAAGTTTATAAAGAAAGACTCCCTGATAATGGTGTATTCCAGTTGGATAACATGGTAAGAAGTTTATGCAAGGAATTGCTGAAGGTAATGCTATATTCCAGTGGCATAATGATATGTACAATGTATCGCTGATAAGTAATGCAATATTCCAGTGAAATAATGGCAACAAGTTTATACAAGGTATCGCTGATAACTAATGTTATACTTTAGTTATATAATGGTAAGAAGTTATAGAAGGTATGCTGATAAGCAATGGTATATTTCAGCGACGTCATGGTAACAAGTTTTGCAAGGTATCGCCGATAAGAAATGGTATATTCCAGTCCAAAGATGGTATATTCTAGTGACATAATGGTAACAAGTTTATACAAGTAATCGCTGATTAGCAATCTTATGGTATATTCCAGTTCAATCATGGTAACAAATTTATACAAGGTATCGCAGATAATAAATTGTATATTTCAGTGACGTCATGGTAACACGTTTTACAAGGTATCATTGATGAGTAATGGCATATTCCAGTCACATAATGGTAACAAGATTATAAAGAATGACTTGCTGATAATGGTGTATTCCAGTTTGAGAACATGGTAAGAAATTTATACAAGGAATTGCTGAAGGTGATACTATATTCGAGTGGCATAATGCTATGTCAAGGTATCGCTGATAAACAATGCTATATTCCAGTGACATAATGGCAACAAGTTTATACAAGGAATCGCTGATAAGCAATGGCATATTCTAGCCCAATAATTGTAACAATTTTATACTGGCTTTCGCTGATAAGCAATGTTGTCAATGGTATATTCCAGTGAGTTAATAGTAACACGTTTATTAAGAAATCGCTGAAAAGTAATAGAATATTCCGTTATTTATGATTGTAACAATTTTATACAAGGAATCGCGGATAAGTAATTGTATATTCCAGTGACATAATGGTAAGAAGTATATACAAGGTATCGCCGATAAGTAACGGTGTATTTCATATATTGAAATAATGGTAACAAGTTTGTACAAGGAATCGCTGTATTCCAGTGACATAATGGTAACAAGTTTATGGAAGGTATCGTTAAAAAGCAATTTATGGTATATTCCAGTTCAGTGACGGTAAGAAGTTTATACAAGGTATCATTGACAAGTAATGGCATATCCCAGTCACATAATGGTAACAAGTTTATAAAGAATGACTCCCTGATAATGGTGTATTGCAGTTGGATAACATGGTAAGAAGTTTATACTAGGAATTGCTGAAGGTAATGCTATATTCCAGTGGCATAATGGTCTGTAGAATGTATCGCTGATAAGTAATGCAATATTCCAGTGAAATAATGGCAACAAGTTTATACAAGGTATCGCTGATAAGTAATGTTATACTTTAGTGATATAATGGTAACAAGTTATGAAGGTATGCTGATAAGCAATGGTGTATATCATGACATAATTGTAACAAGTTTTTACAAGGAATGGCTCATAAGACATGATATATTCGTGTGGCATAATGGTAACAAGTTTATTCAAGGTATCGCTGATAACCAATAGTATATTTTAGTGACATAATGGTAACAAATTTATAGAAGGAATTGCTGATAAGCAATGGTATATTCCAGTTCAATCATTGTAACAAGTTTATACAAGGTATCGCTGATAAGAAATTGTATATTTCAGTCACGTAATGGCAACATGTTTACAAGGTATCGCTGCTAATAAATGTTTTTTTTTCTAATGAGATAATGGTAACAAGTTTATACAAGGTATCATTGATTAGTAATGGCATATTCCAATCACATAATGGTAACAAGTCTATAAAGAATGAGTTGCTGATAAAGGTGTATTCCAGTTTGAAAACATGGTAAGAAGTTTATGCAAGGAATTTCTGGAGGAAATGCTATTTTCAATGGCAATGGCGTAATGGTAACAAGTTTATACCAGGTATCGCTTATAAGCAATGATATATTCCAGTCCAGTCATAGTAACACATTTATACAAAGTATCATTGATAAGTAATCGCATACTCCAGTCATACTTCTAGTTGGATAACATGGTAAGAAATGAATACAAGGAATAGCTGAAGGTAATGCTATATCCCAGTGGCATAGTGGTGTGTACAATGTATCGCTGATAAGTAATGCAATTCTCCAGTGACATAATGCTAACAGATCTATAGAAGGTATCGCTGATAAGCAATGGTATATTTCAGTTCAATCATGGTTACAAGTTTATACAAAGTATCCCTGGTAAGGAATGGTATATTCCAGTTCAAAGGTAGTAACACGTTTATACAGGGTATCATTGATACCAGGTATCGGTGATAAGTAACGTTCTATTTTAGTGACACAATGGTAACAAGCTATACCTGTAGAATGTATCGCTGATAAGCAGTGGTATATATTCCAGTGACGTAATGGTAACAAGTTTATACAAGGAATCGCTGAAAAGCAATGGTATATTTCAGTTCAATGATGGTAACAAGTTTATACAAGGTATTGCTGGTAGGTAATGTATATTCCAGTGGCATAATGGCAACAAGTTTATACAAAGTATCATTGATAAGTAATTGCATATTCCAATCTCATAATACTAAAAGATTATAAAGAATGACTCGCTGATAATGGTGTATTCCAGTAGGATAACATGGTAAGAAGTTTATACAAGGAATTGCTGGAGGTAATGCTATATTCAATGGCAGTGGCATAATGGTAACAAGTTTATACCAGCTATCGCTGATAAGCAATGATATATTCCAGTTCAATCATAGTAACACATTTATACAAGGTATCATTGATAAGCAATCGCATACTCCAGTCATACTTCTAGTTGGATAACATGGTAAGAAATTTATACAAGGATAGCTGAAAGTAATGCCATATTCCAGTGGCATAGCGGTGTGTACAATGTATCGCTGGTAAGTAATGCAATTTTCCAGTGACATAATGCTTTCAGATCTATACAAGGTATCGTTGATAAGCAATGGTATATTCCAGTTCAATTGTGGTAACAAGTTTATACAAGGTATCGCTGATGAAAAATGGTATATTTCAGTTACGTAATGGTAACGGGTTTATAAAGGGTATCGCGGTAATGGCATATTCCAATGATAAGTAATGGCATATTCCCATCACATAGTGCTAACAAGATTATAAAGAATGACTCGCTGATAATGGTGTATTCCAGTTGGATAACATGGTAAGAAGTTTATAGAAGGAATTGCTGGAGGTAATGCTATATTCAATGGCAGTGGCATAATGGTAACAAATTTATACCAGGTATAGCTGATAAGCAACGGTATATTCAGTTCAATCAGGGTAACAAGTTTATACAAGGTATCGCTGATTAGAAATGGTATATTTCAGTGATGTAATGGTAACAACTTAATAAAGAACGACTCGCTCATAATTGTTTATTCCATTTGCAATTGGATAACATGGTAAGAAATTTATACAAATAATTGCTGTAAATAATCCAATATTCCAGTGGCATAGTGGTGTGTACAATATATCGCTGATAAATAAATATGCAATATTGCGGTGACATACTGCTAACAGGTTTACACAAGGTATCGCCGATAAGTAATGTCATACCTTAGTGACATAATTGTAACAAGTCATAGAAGGTATCCTGATAAGAAATGGTATATATTCCAGTGACATATCGGTAACAAGTTTATGCAAGGAATCGCTGAAAAGCAATGGTATATTCCAGTTCAATGATGGTAACAAGTTTATACAAGGTATTGCTGACAGGAAATGGTATATTTCAGTGAGGTAATGGTAACAAGTTGATTCAATGTATCGCTGGTAAGTAATGGTATATTCAAGTGACATAATGGCAACAAGTTTATACAGGGTGTCGTAGATAAGTAATGGTATATTCCAGTGACATAATGGTAACGCGTTTATAGACGGAATCGCTGATAAGAAACGGTGAATTTCTTCGGCATAACGGTAACAAGTTTTTACAAGGAATCGCTGATAAGCAATGGTATATGCCAGTGGCATAATGGTAATAAGTTTATGCCAGATGTCGCTGATAACAATTGTATAATCCAGTTCAATCATGGCAACAAGTTTATACAAAGTATCGCAGGTAAGCTATTGAATATTCCAGTTTAATGATTGTATAACAAGTTTATACAAGGTATCATTGACAAGTAATGTCATATTCCAGTCACATAATGGTAAAAAGTTTATAAAGAATGACTCCCTGATAATGGTGTATTCCAGTTGGATAACATGGTAAGAAGTTTATGCAAGGAATTGCTGAAGGTAATGCTATATTCAGTGGCATAATGATATGTACAATGTATCGCTGATAAGTAATGCAATATTCCAGTGAAATAATGGCAACAAGTTTATACAAGGTATCGCTGATAACTAATGTTATACTTTAGTTACATAATGGTAAGAAGTTATAGAAGGTATGCTGATAAGCAATGGTATATTTCAGCGACGTCATGGTAACAAGTTTTGCAAGGTATCGCCGATAAGAAATGGTATATTCCAGTCCAAAGATGGTATATTCTAGTGACATAATGGTAACAAGTTTATACAAGTAATCGCTGATTAGCAATCTTATGGTATATTCCAGTTCAATCATGGTAACAAATTTATACAAGGTATCGCAGATAATAAATTGTATATTTCAGTGACGTCATGGTAACACGTTTTACAAGGTATCATTGATGAGTAATGGCATATTCCAGTCACATAATGGTAACAAGATTATAAAGAATGACTTGCTGATAATGGTGTATTCCAGTTTGAGAACATGGTAAGAAATTTATACAAGGAATTGCTGAAGGTGATACTATATTCGAGTGGCATAATGCTATGTCAAGGTATCGCTGATAAACAATGCTATATTCCAGTGACATAATGGCAACAAGTTTATACAAGGAATCGCTGATAAGCAATGGCATATTCTAGCCCAATAATTGTAACAATTTTATACTGGCTTTCGCTGATAAGCAATGTTGTCAATGGTATATTCCAGTGAGTTAATAGTAACACGTTTATTAAGAAATCGCTGAAAAGTAATAGAATATTCCCGTTATTTATGATTGTAACAATTTTATACAAGGAATCGCGGATAAGTAATTGTATATTCCAGTGACATAATGGTAAGAAGTATATACAAGGTATCGCCGATAAGTAACGGTGTATTTCATATATTGAAATAATGGTAACAAGTTTGTACAAGGAATCGCTGTATTCCAGTGACATAATGGTAACAAGTTTATGGAAGGTATCGTTAAAAAGCAATTTATGGTATATTCCAGTTCAGTGACGGTAAGAAGTTTATACAAGGTATCATTGACAAGTAATGGCATATCCCAGTCACATAATGGTAACAAGTTTATAAAGAATGACTCCCTGATAATGGTGTATTGCAGTTGGATAACATGGTAAGAAGTTTATACTAGGAATTGCTGAAGGTAATGCTATATTCCAGTGGCATAATGGTCTGTAGAATGTATCGCTGATAAGTAATGCAATATTCCAGTGAAATAATGGCAACAAGTTTATACAAGGTATCGCTGATAAGTAATGTTATACTTTAGTGATATAATGGTAACAAGTTATGAAGGTATGCTGATAAGCAATGGTGTATATCATTGACATAATTGTAACAAGTTTTTACAAGGAATGGCTCATAAGACATGATATATTCGTGTGGCATAATGGTAACAAGTTTATTCAAGGTATCGCTGATAACCAATAGTATATTTTAGTGACATAATGGTAACAAATTTATAGAAGGAATTGCTGATAAGCAATGGTATATTCCAGTTCAATCATTGTAACAAGTTTATACAAGGTATCGCTGATAAGAAATTGTATATTTCAGTCACGTAATGGCAACATGTTTACAAGGTATCGCTGCTAATAAATGTTTTTTTTTCTAATGAGATAATGGTAACAAGTTTATACAAGGTATCATTGATTAGTAATGGCATATTCAATCACATAAAGGTAACAAGTCTATAAAGAATGAGTTGCTGATAAAGGTGTATTCCAGTTTGAAAACATGGTAAGAAGTTTATGCAAGGAATTTCTGGAGGAAATGCTATTTTCAATGGCAATGGCATAATGGTAACAAGTTTATACCAGGTATCGCTTATAAGCAATGATATATTCCAGTCAGTCATAGTAACACATTTATACAAAGTATCATTGATAAGTAATCGCATACTCAGTCATACTTCTAGTTGGATAACATGGTAAGAAATGAATACAAGGAATAGCTGAAGGTAATGCTATATCCCAGTGGCATAGTGGTGTGTACAATGTATCGCTGATAAGTAATGCAATTCTCCAGTGACATAATGCTAACAGATCTATAGAAGGTATCGCTGATAAGCAATGGTATATTTCAGTTCAATCATGGTTACAAGTTTATACAAAGTATCCCTGGTAAGGAATGCTATATTCACTTTCAAAGGTAGTAACACGTTTATACAGGGTATCATTGATACCAGGTATCGGTGATAAGTAACGTTCTATTTTAGTGACACAATGGTAACAAGCTATACCTGTAGAATGTATCGCTGATAAGCAGTGGTATATATTCCAGTGACGTAATGGTAACAAGTTTATACAAGGAATCGCTGAAAAGCAATGGTATATTTCAGTTCAATGATGGTAACAAGTTTATACAAGGTATTGCTGGTAGGTAATGTATATTCCAGTGGCATAATGGCAACAAGTTTATACAAAGTATCATTGATAAGTAATTGCATATTCCAATCTCATAATACTAAAAAGATTATAAAGAATGACTCGCTGATAATGGTGTATTCCAGTAGGATAACATGGTAAGAAGTTTATACAAGGAATTGCTGGAGGTAATGCTATATTCAATGGCAGTGGCATAATGGTAACAAGTTTATACCAGCTATCGCTGATAAGCAATGATATATTCCAGTTCAATCATAGTAACACATTTATACAAGGTATCATTGATAAGCAATCGCATACTCCAGTCATACTTCTAGTTGGATAACATGGTAAGAAATTTATACAAGGATAGCTGAAAGTAATGCCATATTCCAGTGGCATAGCGGTGTGTACAATGTATCGCTGGTAAGTAATGCAATTTTCCAGTGACATAATGCTTTCAGATCTATACAAGGTATCGTTGATAAGCAATGGTATATTCCAGTTCAATTGTGGTAACAAGTTTATACAAGGTATCGCTGATGAAAAATGGTATATTTCAGTTACGTAATGGTAACGGGTTTATAAAGGGTATCGCGGTAATGGCATATTCCAATGATAAGTAATGGCATATTCCCATCACATAGTGCTAACAAGATTATAAAGAATGACTCGCTGATAATGGTGTATTCCAGTTGGATAACATGGTAAGAAGTTTATAGAAGGAATTGCTGGAGGTAATGCTATATTCAATGGCAGTGGCATAATGGTAACAAATTTATACCAGGTATAGCTGATAAGCAACGGTATATTCCAGTTCAATCATGGTAACAAGTTTATACAAGGTATCGCTGATTAGAAATGGTATATTTCAGTGATGTAATGGTAACAACTTAATAAAGAACGACTCGCTCATAATTGTTTATTCCATTTGCAATTGGATAACATGGTAAGAAATTTATACAAATAATTGCTGTAAATAATCCAATATTCCAGTGGCATAGTGGTGTGTACAATATATCGCTGATAAATAAATATGCAATATTGCGGTGACATACTGCTAACAGGTTTACACAAGGTATCGCCGATAAGTAATGTCATACCTTAGTGACATAATTGTAACAAGTCATAGAAGGTATCCTGATAAGAAATGGTATATATTCCAGTGACATATCGGTAACAAGTTTATGCAAGGAATCGCTGAAAAGCAATGGTATATTCCAGTTCAATGATGGTAACAAGTTTATACAAGGTATTGCTGACAGGAAATGGTATATTCAGTGAGGTAATGGTAACAAGTTGATTCAATGTATCGCTGGTAAGTAATGGTATATTCAAGTGACATAATGGCAACAAGTTTATACAGGGTGTCGTAGATAAGTAATGGTATATTCCAGTGACATAATGGTAACGCGTTTATAGACGGAATCGCTGATAAGAAACGGTGAATTTCTTCGGCATAACGGTAACAAGTTTTTACAAGGAATCGCTGATAAGCAATGGTATATGCCAGTGGCATAATGGTAATAAGTTTATGCCAGATGTCGCTGATAACAATTGTATAATCCAGTTCAATCATGGCAACAAGTTTATACAAAGTATCGCAGGTAAGCTATTGAATATTCCAGTTTAATGATTGTATAACAAGTTTATACAAGGTATCATTGACAAGTAATGTCATATTCCAGTCACATAATGGTAAAAAGTTTATAAAGAAAGACTCCCTGATAATGGTGTATTCCAGTTGGATAACATGGTAAGAAGTTTATGCAAGGAATTGCTGAAGGTAATGCTATATTCCAGTGGCATAATGATATGTACAATGTATCGCTGATAAGTAATGCAATATTCCAGTGAAATAATGGCAACAAGTTTATACAAGGTATCGCTGATAACTAATGTTATACTTTAGTTATATAATGGTAAGAAGTTATAGAAGGTATGCTGATAAGCAATGGTATATTTCAGCGACGTCATGGTAACAAGTTTTGCAAGGTATCGCCGATAAGAAATGGTATATTCAGTCCAAAGATGGTATATTCTAGTGACATAATGGTAACAAGTTTATACAAGTAATCGCTGATTAGCAATCTTATGGTATATTCCAGTTCAATCATGGTAACAAATTTATACAAGGTATCGCAGATAATAAATTGTATATTTCAGTGACGTCATGGTAACACGTTTTACAAGGTATCATTGATGAGTAATGGCATATTCCAGTCACATAATGGTAACAAGATTATAAAGAATGACTTGCTGATAATGGTGTATTCCAGTTTGAGAACATGGTAAGAAATTTATACAAGGAATTGCTGAAGGTGATACTATATTCGAGTGGCATAATGCTATGTCAAGGTATCGCTGATAAACAATGCTATATTCCAGTGACATAATGGCAACAAGTTTATACAAGGAATCGCTGATAAGCAATGGCATATTCTAGCCCAATAATTGTAACAATTTTATACTGGCTTTCGCTGATAAGCAATGTTGTCAATGGTATATTCCAGTGAGTTAATAGTAACACGTTTATTAAGAAATCGCTGAAAAGTAATAGAATATTCCCGTTATTTATGATTGTAACAATTTTATACAAGGAATCGCGGATAAGTAATTGTATATTCCAGTGACATAATGGTAAGAAGTATATACAAGGTATCGCCGATAAGTAACGGTGTATTTCATATATTGAAATAATGGTAACAAGTTTGTACAAGGAATCGCTGTATTCCAGTGACATAATGGTAACAAGTTTATGGAAGGTATCGTTAAAAGCAATTTATGGTATATTCCAGTTCAGTGACGGTAAGAAGTTTATACAAGGTATCATTGACAAGTAATGGCATATCCCAGTCACATAATGGTAACAAGTTTATAAAGAATGACTCCCTGATAATGGTGTATTGCAGTTGGATAACATGGTAAGAAGTTTATACTAGGAATTGCTGAAGGTAATGCTATATTCCAGTGGCATAATGGTCTGTAGAATGTATCGCTGATAAGTAATGCAATATTCCAGTGAAATAATGGCAACAAGTTTATACAAGGTATCGCTGATAAGTAATGTTATACTTTAGTGATATAATGGTAACAAGTTATGAAGGTATGCTGATAAGCAATGGTGTATATCATGACATAATTGTAACAAGTTTTTACAAGGAATGGCTCATAAGACATGATATATTCGTGTGGCATAATGGTAACAAGTTTATTCAAGGTATCGCTGATAACCAATAGTATATTTTAGTGACATAATGGTAACAAATTTATAGAAGGAATTGCTGATAAGCAATGGTATATTCCAGTTCAATCATTGTAACAAGTTTATACAAGGTATCGCTGATAAGAAATTGTATATTTCAGTCACGTAATGGCAACATGTTTACAAGGTATCGCTGCTAATAAATGTTTTTTTTTCTAATGAGATAATGGTAACAAGTTTATACAAGGTATCATTGATTAGTAATGGCATATTCAATCACATAATGGTAACAAGTCTATAAAGAATGAGTTGCTGATAAAGGTGTATTCAGTTTGAAAACATGGTAAGAAGTTTATGCAAGGAATTTCTGGAGAAATGCTATTTTCAATGGCAGTGATGGCGTAATGGTAACAAGTTTATACCAGGTATCGCTTATAAGCAATGATATATTCCAGTCCAGTCATAGTAACACATTTATACAAAGTATCATTGATAAGTAATCGCATACTCCAGTCATACTTCTAGTTGGATAACATGGTAAGAAATGAATACAAGGAATAGCTGAAGGTAATGCTATATCCCAGTGGCATAGTGGTGTGTACAATGTATCGCTGATAAGTAATGCAATTCTCCAGTGACATAATGCTAACAGATCTATAGAAGGTATCGCTGATAAGCAATGGTATATTTCAGTTCAATCATGGTTACAAGTTTATACAAAGTATCCCTGGTAAGGAATGGTATATTCCAGTTCAAAGGTAGTAACACGTTTATACAGGTATCATTGATACCAGGTATCGGTGATAAGTAACGTTCTATTTTAGTGACACAATGGTAACAAGCTATACCTGTAGAATGTATCGCTGATAAGCAGTGGTATATATTCCAGTGACGTAATGGTAACAAGTTTATACAAGGAATCGCTGAAAAGCAATGGTATATTTCAGTTCAATGATGGTAACAAGTTTATACAAGGTATTGCTGGTAGGTAATGTATATTCCAGTGGCATAATGGCAACAAGTTTATACAAAGTATCATTGATAAGTAATTGCATATTCCAATCTCATAATACTAAAAAGATTATAAAGAATGACTCGCTGATAATGGTGTATTCCAGTAGGATAACATGGTAAGAAGTTTATACAAGGAATTGCTGGAGGTAATGCTATATTCAATGGCAGTGGCATAATGGTAACAAGTTTATACCAGCTATCGCTGATAAGCAATGATATATTCCAGTTCAATCATAGTAACACATTTATACAAGGTATCATTGATAAGCAATCGCATACTCCAGTCATACTTCTAGTTGGATAACATGGTAAGAAATTTATACAAGGATAGCTGAAAGTAATGCCATATTCCAGTGGCATAGCGGTGTGTACAATGTATCGCTGGTAAGTAATGCAATTTTCCAGTGACATAATGCTTTCAGATCTATACAAGGTATCGTTGATAAGCAATGGTATATTCCAGTTCAATTGTGGTAACAAGTTTATACAAGGTATCGCTGATGAAAAATGGTATATTTCAGTTACGTAATGGTAACGGGTTTATAAAGGGTATCGCGGTAATGGCATATTCAACTGATAAGTAATGGCATATTCCCATCACATAGTGCTAACAAGATTATAAAGAATGACTCGCTGATAATGGTGTATTCCAGTTGGATAACATGGTAAGAAGTTTATAGAAGGAATTGCTGGAGGTAATGCTATATTCAATGGCAGTGGCATAATGGTAACAAATTTATACCAGGTATAGCTGATAAGCAACGGTATATTCCAGTTCAATCATGGTAACAAGTTTATACAAGGTATCGCTGATTAGAAATGGTATATTTCAGTGATGTAATGGTAACAACTTAATAAAGAACGACTCGCTCATAATTGTTTATTCCATTTGCAATTGGATAACATGGTAAGAAATTTATACAAATAATTGCTGTAAATAATCCAATATTCCAGTGGCATAGTGGTGTGTACAATATATCGCTGATAAATAAATATGCAATATTGCGGTGACATACTGCTAACAGGTTTACACAAGGTATCGCCGATAAGTAATGTCATACCTTAGTGACATAATTGTAACAAGTCATAGAAGGTATCCTGATAAGAAATGGTATATATTCCAGTGACATATCGGTAACAAGTTTATGCAAGGAATCGCTGAAAAGCAATGGTATATTCCAGTTCAATGATGGTAACAAGTTTATACAATATAAGTTGCTGACAGGAAATGGTATATTTCAGTGAGGTAATGGTAACAAGTTGATTCAATGTATCGCTGGTAAGTAATGGTATATTCAAGTGACATAATGGCAACAAGTTTATACAGGGTGTCGTAGATAAGTAATGGTATATTCCAGTGACATAATGGTAACGCGTTTATAGACGGAATCGCTGATAAGAAACGGTGAATTTCTTCGGCATAACGGTAACAAGTTTTTACAAGGAATCGCTGATAAGCAATGGTATATGCCAGTGGCATAATGGTAATAAGTTTATGCCAGATGTCGCTGATAACAATTGTATAATCCAGTTCAATCATGGCAACAAGTTTATACAAAGTATCGCAGGTAAGCTATTGAATATTCCAGTTTAATGATTGTATAACAAGTTTATACAAGGTATCATTGACAAGTAATGTCATATTCCAGTCACATAATGGTAAAAAGTTTATAAAGAATGACTCCCTGATAATGGTGTATTCCAGTTGGATAACATGGTAAGAAGTTTATGCAAGGAATTGCTGAAGGTAATGCTATATTCCAGTGGCATAATGATATGTACAATGTATCGCTGATAAGTAATGCAATATTCCAGTGAAATAATGGCAACAAGTTTATACAAGGTATCGCTGATAACTAATGTTATACTTTAGTTATATAATGGTAAGAAGTTATAGAAGGTATGCTGATAAGCAATGGTATATTTCAGCGACGTCATGGTAACAAGTTTTGCAAGGTATCGCCGATAAGAAATGGTATATTCCAGTCCAAAGATGGTATATTCTAGTGACATAATGGTAACAAGTTTATACAAGTAATCGCTGATTAGCAATCTTATGGTATATTCCAGTTCAATCATGGTAACAAATTTATACAAGGTATCGCAGATAATAAATTGTATATTTCAGTGACGTCATGGTAACACGTTTTACAAGGTATCATTGATGAGTAATGGCATATTCCAGTCACATAATGGTAACAAGATTATAAAGAATGACTTGCTGATAATGGTGTATTCCAGTTTGAGAACATGGTAAGAAATTTATACAAGGAATTGCTGAAGGTGATACTATATTCGAGTGGCATAATGCTATGTCAAGGTATCGCTGATAAACAATGCTATATTCCAGTGACATAATGGCAACAAGTTTATACAAGGAATCGCTGATAAGCAATGGCATATTCTAGCCCAATAATTGTAACAATTTTATACTGGCTTTCGCTGATAAGCAATGTTGTCAATGGTATATTCCAGTGAGTTAATAGTAACACGTTTATTAAGAAATCGCTGAAAAGTAATAGAATATTCCCGTTATTTATGATTGTAACAATTTTATACAAGGAATCGCGGATAAGTAATTGTATAATTATTCCAGTGACATAATGGTAAGAAGTATATACAAGGTATCGCCGATAAGTAACGGTGTATTTCATATATTGAAATAATGGTAACAAGTTTGTACAAGGAATCGCTGTATTCCAGTGACATAATGGTAACAAGTTTATGGAAGGTATCGTTAAAAAGCAATTTATGGTATATTCCAGTTCAGTGACGGTAAGAAGTTTATACAAGGTATCATTGACAAGTAATGGCATATCCCAGTCACATAATGGTAACAAGTTTATAAAGAATGACTCCCTGATAATGGTGTATTGCAGTTGGATAACATGGTAAGAAGTTTATACTAGGAATTGCTGAAGGTAATGCTATATTCCAGTGGCATAATGGTCTGTAGAATGTATCGCTGATAAGTAATGCAATATTCCAGTGAAATAATGGCAACAAGTTTATACAAGGTATCGCTGATAAGTAATGTTATACTTTAGTGATATAATGGTAACAAGTTATGAAGGTATGCTGATAAGCAATGGTGTATATCATTGACATAATTGTAACAAGTTTTTACAAGGAATGGCTCATAAGACATGATATATTCGTGTGGCATAATGGTAACAAGTTTATACAAGGTATCGCTGATAACCATAGTATATTTTAGTGACATAATGGTAACAAATTTATAGAAGGAATTGCTGATAAGCAATGGTATATTCCAGTTCAATCATTGTAACAAGTTTATACAAGGTATCGCTGATAAGAAATTGTATATTTCAGTCACGTAATGGCAACATGTTTACAAGGTATCGCTGCTAATAAATGTTTTTTTTTCTAATGAGATAATGGTAACAAGTTTATACAAGGTATCATTGATTAGTAATGGCATATTCCAATCACATATAAAGAATGAGTTGCTGATAAAGATGTATTCCAGTTTGAAAACATGGTAAGAAGTTTATGCAAGGAATTTCTGGAGGAAATGCTATTTTCAATGGCAATGGCATAATGGTAACAAGTTTATACCAGGTATCGCTTATAAGCAATGATATATTCCAGTCCAGTCATAGTAACACATTTATACAAAGTATCATTGATAAGTAATCGCATACTCAGTCATACTTCTAGTTGGATAACATGGTAAGAAATGAATACAAGGAATAGCTGAAGGTAATGCTATATCCCAGTGGCATAGTGGTGTGTACAATGTATCGCTGATAAGTAATGCAATTCTCCAGTGACATAATGCTAACAGATCTATAGAAGGTATCGCTGATAAGCAATGGTATATTTCAGTTCAATCATGGTTACAAGTTTATACAAAGTATCCCTGGTAAGGAATGGTATATTCCAGTTCAAAGGTAAGTAACACGTTTATACAGGGTATCATTGATACCAGGTATCGGTGATAAGTAACGTTCTATTTTAGTGACACAATGGTAACAAGCTATACCTGTAGAATGTATCGCTGATAAGCAGTGGTATATATTCCAGTGACGTAATGGTAACAAGTTTATACAAGGAATCGCTGAAAAGCAATGGTATATTTCAGTTCAATGATGGTAACAAGTTTATACAAGGTATTGCTGGTAGGTAATGTATATTCCAGTGGCATAATGGCAGCAAGTTTATACAAAGTATCATTGATAAGTAATTGCATATTCCAATCTCATAATACTAAAAGATTATAAAGAATGACTCGCTGATAATGGTGTATTCCAGTAGGATAACATGGTAAGAAGTTTATACAAGGAATTGCTGGAGGTAATGCTATATTCAATGGCAGTGGCATAATGGTAACAAGTTTATACCAGCTATCGCTGATAAGCAATGATATATTCCAGTTCAATCATAGTAACACATTTATACAAGGTATCATTGATAAGCAATCGCATACTCAGTCATACTTCTAGTTGGATAACATGGTAAGAAATTTATACAAGGATAGCTGAAAGTAATGCCATATTCCAGTGGCATAGCGGTGTGTACAATGTATCGCTGGTAAGTAATGCAATTTTCCAGTGACATAATGCTTTCAGATCTATACAAGGTATCGTTGATAAGCAATGGTATATTCCAGTTCAATTGTGGTAACAAGTTTATACAAGGTATCGCTGATGAAAAATGGTATATTTCAGTTACGTAATGGTAACGGGTTTATAAAGGGTATCGCGGTAATGGCATATTCCAATGATAAGTAATGGCATATTCCCATCACATAGTGCTAACAAGATTATAAAGAATGACTCGCTGATAATGGTGTATTCCAGTTGGATAACATGGTAAGAAGTTTATAGAAAGAATTGCTGGAGGTAATGCTATATTCAATGGCAGTGGCATAATGGTAACAAATTTATACCAGGTATAGCTGATAAGCAACGGTATATTCCAGTTCAATCATGGTAACAAGTTTATACAAGGTATCGCTGATTAGAAATGGTATATTTCAGTGATGTAATGGTAACAACTTAATAAAGAACGACTCGCTCATAATGGTTTATTCCATTTGCAATTGGATAACATGGTAAGAAATTTATACAAATAATTGCTGTAAATAATCCAATATTCCAGTGGCATAGTGGTGTGTACAATATATCGCTGATAAATAAATATGCAATATTGCGGTGACATACTGCTAACAGGTTTACACAAGGTATCGCCGATAAGTAATGTCATACCTTAGTGACATAATTGTAACAAGTCATAGAAGGTATCCTGATAAGCAATGGTATATATTCCAGTGACATAATGATAACAGTTTATAGAAGGTATCGCTGATAAGCAATGGTATATACGAGCGACGCAATGGGAACAGGTTTATGCAGGGTAGCGCGGATAAGTAATGTATATTCCAGTGACATAATTTTAAAAAGTATATACGAGGTATCGCCGATAAATAACGGTATATATAATTGAAATAATGGTAACAAGTTTGTACAAGGAATGGCTAATAAGCAATAGTGTATTCCAGTGACATAATGGTAACAAGTTTATACAAGATATCGCTGATAAGTAATGGTATATTCCGGTGACATAATAGGAACGAGGTTATACAGGGTATCGTGGATAAATAATGGAATATTCCAGTGACACAATGGTAACAAGTTTATGGAAGGAATCGCCGATAAGTAAAGGTGTATTTCATTACTGGTCACACGTTTTTCAAGGAATGGCGGATAAGACATGGTATATTCCAGTGGCATAATGGTAACAAGTTTACACAAGGTATCGCTGATAAGCAATGGTATGTTCTAGTGACATAATAATAACAAGTTTATACAAGGAATCGCTGATTAGCAATGGTATATTCCAGTTCAATCATGGTATCAAGTTTATACAAGGTATCGCTGATAAGAAATTGTATATTTCAGTGACGTCATGGTAATAAATTTTACAAGGTATTATTGATGAGTAATGGCATATTTCAGTCGCATAATGCGGGTAACAAGATTATAAAGAATGACTTGCTGATAATGGTGTATTCCGGTTTGAGAACATGGTAAGAAATTTATACAAGGAATTGCTGAAGGTAATAATATATTCGAGTGCCATAATGGTATGTACTGTACAAGGTATCGCTGATAAACAATGCTATATTCCAGTGACATAATGGTAACAAGTTTATACAAGGAATCGCTGATAAGCAATGGCATATTCTGGCCCAATGATGGTAATAATTTTATACTAGGTTTCGCTGATAAGAAATGGTGTCAATGGTATATTCCAGTGAGTTAATGGAAACACGTTTATATAAGGAATCGCTGAAAAGTAATAGAATATTCCAGTGACATAATGGTAAGAAGTATAGGCAAGGTATCGCCGATAAGTAACGGTGTATTTCATTGAAGTAATGGTAACAAGTTTGTACAAGGAATCGCTGATAAGCCATGGTATATTCCAGTGACATAATAGTAATAAGTTTATAGAAGGTATCGTTGATAAGCAATGGTATATTCCAGTTCAGTGGTTGTAACAAGTTTATACAAGGTATCGCTGATAAGAAATGGTATATTTCAGTGACGTAATGGTAACAGGTTTATACAGGGTATCGCGGATAAGTAATGGTATATCCCAGTGACATAATGGTAAGAAGTGTATACAAGGTATAGCTGCTAAGTAACGGTGTATTTCATTGACATAATTGTAACAAGTTTACACAAGGTATCGCTGATAAGCAATGCTATATTCCAGTGACATAATTCTAACAAGATAATACAAGGTATAGCTGATAAAAAATGTTACACTTTAGTGGCATAATAGTAACAAGTTATAGAGCGTATCGCTGATAATTAAGCAATGGTATATATTCCAGTGACATGTTGGTAACAAGTTTATACAAGGAATCGCTGATAAGCAATGGTATATTGCAGTTCAATCATGGTAACAAGTTTAAACAAAGTATCGCTGCTAAGCAATGGTATATTCCAGTTCAATGATAGTAATAAGTTTATACAAGGTATCATTGATAAGTAATGGCATATTCCAGTCACATAATAGTAACAAGTTTATAAAGAATGTCTCGCTGATAATGGTGTGTTCCAGTTGGATAATATGGTAAGATGTTTATACAAGGAATTGCTGAAGGTAATGCTATATTCCAGTAGCATAATGGTGTGTACAATGTATCGCTGATAAGTAATGCAATATTCCAGTGACATAATGGTAGAAAGTTTATACAACCTATCGCTGATAAGTAATGTAATACTTCAGTGACATAATGGTAGCAAGTTATAGAAGGTATCCTGATAGGTAATGGTATATATTCCAGTGACACAATGGTAACAAGTTTATAGAAGGAATCGCCGATAAGTAAAGGTGTATTTCATTACTGGTCACACGTTTTTACAAGGAATGGCTGATAAGACATGGTATATTCCAGTGACATAATGGTAACAAGTTTATAGAAGGTATCGCTGTTAAGAAATGGTATATTTCAGCGACGTAATGGTAACATGTTTATACAAGGTATCGCTGATAAGCAATGGTATATTACAGTTCAATGTTATTAACAAATTTTGTACAAGGTATATCATTGATAATAATGTCATATTCCAGTCACATAATGGCAACAAATTTATAAAGAATGACTTGCTGATAATGGTGTATTCCAGTTGATAACATGGTAAGAAATTTATAAAAGGAAATTCTGAAAGTAATTCTATGTTCGAGTGGCATAATGGTATGCACAAGATATCGTTGATAAACAATGCTATATTGCAGTGACGTAATGGCAATTGACAATTTTATACAGGGTATCGCGGATAAGCAATTGTATATTCCAGTGACATAATTGTAACATGTTTATAGAAGGAATCCCTGATAAGTAACGGTGTATTTAACTGACATAATGATGACAAGTTTGTACGAGGAATCGCTGAAAAGCAATGGTATATATTCCAGTGACATAATGGTAAGATGTTTGTTCGCTGATAAGCAATGCTATATTCCTGTGACATAACGGTAACAAGTTTATATAGAAAGAATCGCTGATAAGAAATGGTATATTTCAGTCCAACGATGGTAACAAGTTTATGCAAGGTATCGCTAATTAGAAATGGTATGTTCCAGTGACGTAATGTCAACACGTTTATACAAGGTATCGCGGATAAGTAATGGTATATTCCAGTGACATAATGGTAACAAGTTTATAGAAGTAATCGCTGATAAGTAATGGTGTATTTCATTGACATAATGGTAACAAGTTTGTACAAGGATTTGCTGAAAAACAGTGGTATATTTTCCAGTGGCATAACGGTAAGAAGTTTATACAAGGTGTCGCTGATAAGCAATGCTATATTCCAGTGATATAATGGGAACAAATTTATACAAGGGATCGCTGATAACCAATGGCATATTCTAGCCCAATGATGACTTTATACTACGTATCACTGATAAGCAATGGTGTCAATGGTATATTCTAGTGACGTAATTGAATATGTAAGCAATATAAATGTCCCAAAGTTTAAGTTCGCGTCACCCTCCCCCTTTTTTGGACAATATTATGTCTAAAAAACTATTGTTCCTCTTACTCAGTTTTTGCTGGTTGTTCATGTCTCTGTATCGCTTCCGTCTTCGGAGCTGTTTATCTCCTTGGTTCAAACTCGTCTGATTTAGGATCTAGTGTCTTCTGTATATTCTTGGCGCTCGGCTCTGAGACGTACAATTCCATCGGGTAACGTAACTGCAGTGGACGTTCTCGAACGCCAGTACTCGTTCTCAATTTCACTCCCCTGGTTACACCACCTTTTCCTTTTACCAACTCTTGGATGACACCCATTTTCCAATGTCCTGGATCCTTTTCACCCCTTTCATCAACATAATTTCTCCAATAACAACCTCAGAAGTTTCACCAGTCCGGTAAAGACGTCTCTCTCTTAACGATCTGATGTACTCTGTCGTCCATCTTCTCCACTTCCACGTCGATAAGGACTTCTTTCAGTTGGTTGAATGTCAGATTTGCTCTTCCAATAGATTTCCTCAAAGCAGCTTTCATTAGTCCTACCACATGCTTTCGAAGAAGCCACCCCACCATGGACATTGACTGATTTAATTCTCCTCTGGCTAAGAAATCATTCACTAACCGACTTCTCCTGAGTTTGTTAAGTCATCTTGCAGTCGCTACAAATGTTTTCCCGTTGTCGCTTATCATCTTAGTTGATAAGCGACCTCTCCTCGCTATAAACTCACCCACATTTCGTTTGAATTCTTTAGCTGTCATGTCAGGCAGCAAATGGAGCACAAGACAGTACAATGTCACTTACGCTTTGCCGTTGGACACTTTGTATTCGATAGGACCGGCAAAATCAACACCAATTATCTGGAAAGCTCGTTCTCCGTGTGTTCGAAATTTATGTAATGGTGCAGTTGGAGGTGGAGGAAGTTCACTCTGTAGCGCAAGCACTTGTAACATTGGTGGATTTCACTTTTTACCAAATTCCTCAGCCTATCTATCCACCCCCGTTCTCTAATCTTTGCCATTGTTGATGCCACTCCCCCATGCAGTCTTCTTTGGTGTGCATCTTGAACGACAAGTCTTGCAAGCTTGCTTTTGGTCGGTAAGTATACTGGATTCTCTCGTGGACTTCTTCTTCAAGCAAAAGGATTTCTTCTTTGTCAGTGCCTTTCTTCTTCTTCGACATAGCTTTGTGAGATTTGTCAGATTTTTAAAATTGGTTGACAGTCTGAGACATCTTGATGACAGGGCATCTCTCTCTTCTTCTTTCTACTACACTTTTGGTCGGTAAGTATACTGGATTCTCCCCCGTGACTCTTCCTATGCAACGAAGGATTTCTTCTTTGTCAGGTGCCTTCTTCTTTGTCAAGACCTAGCCTTTGTGAGATTTCCTCGAGATTTCCTCAAAATTGCAGCTCTCTGAGACATCTTGACGAGACATTTCTCGGCTTCTTGAATCTACTTTGTGACAAGTGTACCATGTGTCCTTGACCTTGACTGGCGATGTGTGATAAATCTTCGGACCCAAGCTATTCCTCTTCGGACCCACCACTCGAAGGGTCTTCCAAAGTTAAACTTCTCCAGCAGCCTTTGTATCCCATTTGGTTCACAATCAATTGCAACCACGTTCAATTGTTTCCCGACTTTGGCTTCTTCGTTCACTTCCTTGGTTGGGTCGGGTTCACTCCATTCCGGCTAATTCTCTTCGCTTGCCAACCAGTCTTGTCCTTTCCACCAAAGATCTCCAAGGTTATCTGCTTTAGATCCTCTACTTCCAATATCTGCTGGGTTCTCTCCCGAGGGGCAATACTTCCATTGTAGCCCTTTCTTTTGTCTAATCTTAACAACTCTGTTTGAACTGCTTCCACTCTCTGCTAGTACTCTTAATCCAGCGCAAAACTAGTGTGCTGTCAGACCATGCATAGGTACCAGTGTTGTACCCTTCGAGCGTTGTTCGGACATTGTCCAGCAAGTTGGCAACCATATGTGCGGCTACCAATTCGAGTCTCGGAATTGTTAATTCTTTCTTAGCAAGACCTTCACTTTGCTTCTCCCCTTGGTTTAAAACACCGTAGATTGCAGCAGAGCATCCTTTTTTACTCGCATCTCCAAATCCATGTAACTTCACACTAGTGAAAGGAAGAAGGGCACTCGTTATGCTTCTTGGTACTGTTACTTTATCTAGTAATCTCTTCAACCATTGATGCCAAAGGAACTCCATTTCTTTCTCCAGGCGCGCATCCCATGGTACATTGCTCTCACAGATTCTGCTGTACAAGGGTTTCGCCTCTAGCATAATGGGAGAGGCCACACCTAATGTAATTCAGCAACAGTTTCTGGGTACTCCTCTTCCAAGCTGCTCAAATATTCTTGTAATGTCGCTCCAAGCACGAAAGGACTGGATACACAGCCAAATAGGACTCTGGTGAACCGGAGTGTCTCAACATTCTTAGTCTCTAAATCGGAAATCCAGTAAAAGCGCAAGACATCTCGATCTTCAGGCTTGATCCAAATCTGGTGGAACGCTTGCTTCACATCAGCAGTTAAACCAATCCGACACAGGCGGCTTCTCACTACGACATCATGCAAAAGTGGTTGTAACGGGGGCCTCACTTCCAGACAATCATTCAGGGAAGGAGACTGAATACTTTCTCTTGCAGAAGCGTCATATACGATTCGCATTTTAGTCGATGTGGAAATAGAAGACACGTTCTCCAGTAGGCTTCTCTGGCGTTGGTTCAACGATACCCTGTTCGATTTGTTCCTGAATAATATTATAGTACTCTTGTAGGGACTCTGGGTAATGTTCTAGTTTCTTGAGCAACTTGTCTAGTCGAGCTCTGGCACTAGCAGCATTGTCTTTCAAAGACAGATGTCCTGGTTTCCATGGTAATCTGGTCACATAACTCCCGTCCGGTTTCCTTTGCAATGTTTCCTTAAACTCTTCGTGTACCACATTCTGGTCTCCATCAGGGTGATCCTGCCATCCGAGAACATCTAAACTGCAGAGCTGTTGATAATCCTCGTGGGATTTCTTGGCAAAATACTGAATCTGGGAACCATTCTTTCCAGGGCCGATGAATGTCCAACCCAGGGTAGTCTTTTCAGCCACAGGTTGACTAGCTTCACCAATTCTGCATGTAGAGGTCTTGATTCTAGACAAATCTCCAATGCCTAGGATAAGATGGATGGGATGTTTCTCTCGTTCATTCTCGTTGTCAAAATGCATTCCTCTTAAGTGA
Source organism: Trachythela sp. YZ-2020 (assembly GCA_016169945.1). NCBI lineage: Eukaryota > Metazoa > Cnidaria > Anthozoa > Malacalcyonacea > Clavulariidae > Trachythela > Trachythela sp. YZ-2020. The sequence continues at coordinate 4,291,347 of JADLSH010000358.1, forward strand.
GGATACTGCTTCTTCAACTCTGTAATTCTGGGGTTGCTCAATGGGTCGTTAACAATCTGGGGCCGTTTGTATAAAAAGTAGTTAAAGTTAACCATAGTTAGTGCGAAAGTAGACCAATCAGAATCGCGAATTTTAGAGTTAACTACTATTTAACTACAAAACGAGTAAAATGTAGTTAAGACTTTTATACAACTGGCTCTAGCTGTAGACCATAACTTTGTTTCATAGATAGGCAGCTTCTGACGCACAGTCGTTGTCATGGTTTCAATGCTTTTCCATTCCCAATGTGATGGTTTGATTCCAAGGTGCTTGATAAACGTTGAAGAAGCGAATGAGCTCCCAGCTCCTATATCCAACATCAATCTGAATTGCTGACCATTTACTACCACCACTAATGTCGGGTATTCAGAGAGTTAGCTGACACATTGACCATGTACGGCAAAGAGGGTTGAACTTTCGAACACAATAAGTCAATAATGTGTGACGTCTGAGGCCACACTTCCCACAATTTCGGCTTCGACATGTCGCCGCTCCATGGCCACTCCCAGTACAATTGTAGCAGCTTGTTCTTAAGAATTTCTCGTGGACTTCCTTCACTTTATCACACTCGCTACTTCGGTGATCAATTGATTCGCAATAAACGCACTTGCTTGGCTTTTTCTCAGTGGACCTGTAGTGTTTTTCTCTTTTTAAAAATGGCTCTCGTCGCTTAGAAGGCTCGTAAACACGACTCTGTGTGTCTTCTTTCTCCGGATTTCTTAGGGTGTAATCTCTTAGGGCTTCTAGTAGCTTCTCAAATCCCCAACTTTGCCAGTTAGGATCAGTGCGATCAGGTTTGATTGGTCCCAATTTGTCCAGTGTTTAGCGAACCAGTATTTCTGAGTTAACACTAACATTTAAAGAGCGGTAAAACTAATGAAGTTGTTTTAAATTAGCTGTCGAGAGGGTTGGTAATTTCAGAATTTCCTTACCGTGCGCTTGTACTATTTCAGAAGTGTTACCATATTTCTGCTTCAGAATTTCCTTCGCACGGTTATAACCTTCTTCGCTAAATCGTAGCCCAAGAATTTCTGTCTTTGGTTCATCAGTTAGCAATTGACGTAGGTACGAAAACTTATTAATAGCCGCCTCGTTTGACTTGTGTAGTTCCGTTTCAAATTGTTCCCAAAACACGTACCTTTGAATTGTGTTATTTCAAGCTTCGGCAATTTCGCGGGCGTTGTCAAGCTTCGTTTCCAAATTGCTCTTATGTCGTTGCCAATTTCCGTTCGTTTTTCGAGGCGATAATTTCACTTGTTTGTTGCTCAAGATGATTCAACATTTTCAGGTTATTCTGCAACCGTATTTCTGCCGTCTCCAAGGGTGATTTCGTTTTCGCTGTCTTGACCTTGTTGACTTCGCATTAAATGGCATCGATGACTTACGATTTTCCACGTTATAACTTATGTACAGGTTAGTTACATCCTGTCGGGGTCGCCACCTTTGTGTGGGAAACGTTGTAAAAAGACCACACAAATAGAACCAAAAATATGAAATTTATTACCCAAAACAGCCTCGCTTGTTATTTTTACTGATCGCCTCTATATTTATCTCAATAACAAATTAACAATTAACTATGTCCATAATGTTACGTGTCCATAGTATTATGTTACAAATGATATTAAAATCGACTTCATCGACGCTATCTGCAGACCCGCGATATCAATGATTGGAATAACTATAAAGAGTCTCCCAACATTGTCAAGATCAAACTTAAAGAAGTTGTGAAAACATATTCGCTTAGTGAAGTTCAAAAACATAAAGAAAATCCTGGTTCACTTTGGAAGACAATTAACAAAATTATTCCTGGCAAAGGAAAGGAATCTCAAGATTTTAATTTATATTTTACTTCGGTGGGAAGAAATACCGCAGCTGCAGCAATTGGATTAGCTGAAGTCAATAACTTCGAGCAGTCCAATCCATTTACCCTGTAAATTTTAAATCGTCAAGCGAGTTGTTTAACTTCAGGCCAGTTACCTGTTCCGAGGTCCAGCGTATTATTCTTTCGATACCCTCCAACAAGGCCCCTGGCCCCGATAATATCAGCGCACGAGTGATTAAAGACTGTCTTCCTGTCATTTTAGCCCCTATCACGGAAATAATAAACTTCTCCCTTGCATCATGGACTTTCCCTGATATCTGGAAACTAGCAGAAGTGATACTTTTGCTAAAAGAAGGTGATCATGAAGTCGCATCGAATAATCGTCCCCTCTCACTTCTGGCTGTTGCCTCTAAAGTTTGTGAAAGAGTTGTCCTTAATCAATTTAGTGATTACCTATCCAAGAACAATCGTCTGACATCCCATCAAAGTGGTAATAGAACTGAAATACCCCACCGAGACCATCAACATTATGGTGAGTGAACACATACTGGAAGCCATGGACAAATCGATGCTAACTGCTCTCGTGTTATCAGATCTCACTTATCCAAGGCATTTGATAGTGTAAACCATTCAATACCGCGTTGGTGCCTCTCCACATACAGTGAAATGGTTTGAAAGTTACCTTTCTGGCAGAACACAATTTGTACGCATTAGATCAAAAAAGTCCTCTTCCCTTCCTGTTACTCATGGGGTATACCACAAGGCGCAATTCTATCGCCCCTATTATATTGTATTTACACAAATAATCTATCATCAACCACCAATTCTTGTTACCTTGATTCCTATGTGGACGACTCTAAAGTTTTCCTGTCGTTTTCCATCAAAGACCTGCAGCAAGCCATTAACGACTTGGAGTCTGATCTCAACAGGGTCGAAAAATGGTGTTCCGCGAATCACTTGCTGGTCAACCCAGAGAAAACAAAATTCCTTCTTATTGGCACGAGGCAACTTATGCGAACTCTTCCTAATGACATGTGTTTGAATTTGCTTGGCCTGTCTTGTCAGCTAAAGATTTAGGCCTCATTTTTTATTCCCACCTCACGTGTGATTGTCACATTACAAAATTGGTTTCGTCATGCATGTCTAAATTATGTCAAATCAACCGCGTCAAGGACAGCTTCGATAGTGATACCCTCTCATTAGTTATCACAACCCTTGTCATCCGCAAGCTTTTATATTGTTCATCAGTCATGTTCCAATACTTCTTCTACGAATTTGCTTGTAGGATCATAACGAATACCAAGAAATTTGATCATATCACGCCAGCCTTGCGTAACTTAACCTAAATTGGTTACCCGTCGAACAACTTTTATTGGTTAGAGACACCGAGTTATGACATACAAGTGCATGAACAACCTTGCACCCAGCTATTTATGTAACAGGTTCAAGAAATGCGTCGAGCTACATGATCACCTTGTGCGCGCAAAATACTCTTTACATATCCCTTTTTATTGAACCACTTCAGGCAAGAGAACGTTTCACTGTAGAGCAACGAAAATCTAGAACAATCTCGAAGACGATTTTAAACAGATTTCTTCTTTAAAACATACACATATGCTAGATAAATTTTATTCCAATTCATAACATAAATTTGTAACATTTTTAACATAGGGTTTAAATTTTTATCATATTGTTGTAATTGAATGCCGAAAAGTCCATTTGGGAGCATTTCAATAGAGTATGTATATGTACAGTATGTATGTAATGTAAACAATATAAATGTGCCAAAGTTCAAGTTCGCGTCAGTATCGCTGATAAGCAATAATGGTGTCAATGGTATATTTCAGTGACGTAATGGTAACAAGTTTATAATTATAAGGAATCGCTGATAAGTAATAGAATATTCCAGGTAAATGATGGTAACAAGTTTATACAAGGAATCGCTGATAAGCAATGGTATCTTCCAGTTCAATGACAGTAACAAGTTTATACAATGTATCATCATGATAAGTAATGGCATATTCCAGTCACATAATGGTAACAAGTTTATAAAGAATGACTGCTGATAAGGAATGGTGTATTCCAGTTCGATAACATCGTAATAAGTTTATACAAGGAATCGCTGATAAGTAATGCTTTATTCCAGTGACATAATGGTAATAAGATTATACAAGGAATCGCTGATAAGTAATGCTACATTCCACTGTGGCATAATGGTATATGTACAAGGTATCGCTGATAAATAATGCTATACTCAGTGACCTAATGGTAACACGATTATACAATGTATCACGGATAAAATGGTATATTCAAGTGACAAGTTTTTAGAATGGTAACAAGTTTTTAGAAGGAATCGCTGATAAGCAATTGTGTATTTCATTGACATAATGGTAACAAGTTTATACAAGGTGTCGCTGATAAGCAATGCTATATTCCAGTGATATAATGGTAACAAATTTATACAAGGAATCGCTGATAAGCAACCATGGTATATTCCAGTTCAATTATGGTAACAAGTTTATACAAGTTATCGCTGATAAGCAATGGTATATTTCAGTGGCGTAATGGTAACAAGTTTATACAAAGAATCGCTGATAAGCAATGGAATGCATATTCCAGTTCAATGATGGTAACAAGTTTATACATGGTATCACTGATAAGTAATCATGGCATATTAACGGTTATATACAGGTGTGTTGATAAGTAATGGTATATGTCAGTGACATAATGGTACTACAAGTTGATACAAGTAATCGCTGATAAGCAATAGTATATTCCAGTGAAATAATGGTAATAATTAATTACGAATAGCGCTGATACGTAATAGTAATCAACCGATGCATGGTCTATTTAATTAAATAGAGAACAAGTTTATTGTATATCTGCAATGAACCACTTCCCTCGGATAACATGATGTACATTGCTCTATTAACTATGGTTTGATCAAACAACAAAGTCATCTCATGAATAGTATATTTTGTACTATGGTGATGATGGCGGTGCATAATAAGTAAGGCAATATGGTAGCCAAATTGAAATGGTAATTGAAAGGAACTTTATCAATCCAAGACATTTCAACATATATTCAGCAGAATACAAGTAGTATCGATTGACAAGGTGCAACTGGTAATAAAATACTCATCAATCTTCGGTATTGAACCAGGAAACTGGGTATAATCAAAATAAATACTTGTTTAATCCATTAATGGTAAACGTACATGGTTACAGTCTCTATGGTGCATAGCTTGACATGGTAACCAAATTAACTAACCATCAACCTCTTATTGGCAATGAGACAATTAAGAAATCAAGATGTACAACCATCAATCTTTCGTATAAGCAAGCAGAAAACTGGGTAAGTATATTCCATATCATGAAACACTAGCATGAGAGCATATGGGTCCAACAAGTTTGCTGGGATCGAATATGTGTATTTCGTAATGGCTTCATACCAAAATAACTATAAATAATTTTTTTGTGAAAACATGAAAAGTTGACCGAAATTTATTGGAACCTTTTTTTAAATGAAAATATATATATTAAATGTGTACAAAGTAGGAAAATCTCCTGGTCACATGACAATGTCTGCAGGTAGCTTTTGTAGTGAACCTGAAATCAACAAAGTTACCATATAAGCAAGCACACGCACATATATCCAGGTAAAAATATACAACATGTTTAATGGCCATAACAGTCAGAAGCAAAAGATTCTGGATTGTTACTTAACAAATTGGAAACTTAAATGTTTAAATTTAGATGTTTGTCTCTAATACGCCAGCCCATTTTGCTCTGATATTAGTAGGATCATACTAGTATACTATTGCAAATGCTGTAATTTGATTGGCTACGCTACTCGCTATCTAATTGTCGTTAGATAGCGAGTAGTGAAACAGCGATCTCCTTGGCGCGATTTTTAACGAATTTATTTCAATAAATTATGAAAAACGTTTTGAAATACTGTTTTCTAGCTGGTTTCTACTAAAACAATTAGATTATTCGCTCTCGATTTCTATGAGATGATAGTTCATTCGGGCTTCGCGCGCCCTCATCAACTATCACCTCATAGAAATCTTGAGCTCATAATCTAATTGTTAAATAGACAATGTATATATAATTGTAAACAAAATCTGTCTTATGCTAGCTTGTCTTACTGTCTAATGAGTAATGTACCAGGCAGTTTTATAATCTGTCTTATTGTTTTATGCCAGGCCATTTTACTCCAGCCAGCTATTTTTTTGTATATGTTTGACAATTTTAGTCTGTGCAAGGGCTGCGGCCTGCCTCCTCCGCACGCCCTCGCATACAGCCGACACTTGTCCTTTATCAACATGAATAACAAGTTTGAAAGCAATCTTGAACGATTAATGTTGTTTGGGAACTACTAAACTAGTGCGAAAGTTTATGCAGAAGGCTCTTCGAAAAAGCTCTCCCTACAAGGATATATATCAATCACAAATGGCCGCCATATTCAATTCCTAAACTTGAAACTTGCGCTCCCATAATGCTTTTCGCGCTTATAATTTAACGTTTAAGGAGGTTAGAGTTTAAGGTTTGCAAAGGACAACAATTTTTGAATTAGAATATATATATGTATATATATTTGAAAATTTGTAATCCAGGCATATTATGTTTTGTTAAAGTTCTCCGGATTAAATAATAACTTTTATTGAGCTTTCGACTCGGTTCTTCGAGCCTTCAAATTAATACAAGGAATTCAAATTTTCGCATTGTTCACTACGTTGTTGTATTCTACGGTGTTGTATTCTACGTTGTTGTATAATACGTTGGTCGTTGTTGTATTCTACAAACAAACACAAAAACTTAGAGGATATATACTTTACTAAGCACAAAGCCAAATCACCCACAACAGAAAAACGCAACGCTATTTACATGATTCCTTGCAACAACTGCCAACAACAATACATCGGACAAACTTCAAAAAGATAGAAATAAGAATCACAGAACACAAGAACGCAATTAACAGACGTGATCATGACCTACTATCACTTCCTGCTGCACATACATATGACAACGGACACACATTTAACTGGTCACAGACAAAACTACTTAATCAAGCTAAAACAAAATACGCACGCGAGTTTAAACAAGTTTAAACACAGACGGAAATACAATCAACCGACATGTTGACATTCCTACAGCCTTTCTTATGACAAACCCTGGAAACACCAATAACATCACTCCAATAATTCGAATACCATACACCCATGCAAAGCTCAACAACCAATCAGCATCCTCAAACAACCAAAGCACCAATCAGAAAATTCCGTAGAATACAACAACGTATAGTGAACAATGCGAAAATTTGAATTCCTTATTTTAATTCTGAAGAAGGCTCGAAGAACCAAGTCGAAAGTTCAATTAATAAAAGTTATTATTTAATCCGGTGAACTTTAACAAAACATGTATATATAAGGTAATAAAAGGCATTTATTCAATTTTGCGCCCTCACTTTAGTATTTTACTCTGCCAAAAAGCTGTGTTGTGATTGGCTGAAAGATCATTTAGAAAATCCAGAATCTTTTCTGGAAACATGGATTATTTACATATCCAATACATAATTGCAGTGACACTTGGCAATGTAGAATTTATAGGTATCTGATCATACGAAAGGAATGGGTCATTCCAGAAAACATCCACAGCTTCCACATTAGAGGAAATTGCAAGTAAATCCCTCTCTCCCCTTCAGATTTACTAGTACATATTACCCCCCTCCCCTTTCCCGCTCCAGACAGCAAGAAATTTCCTTGGTAGATGGAGTCTCAGGGATCTTTTCTGGAATGAACCAATTTGAAAATATGCAGACGTCTGATTTATTTCAGAGCATTGACCTATTATTCCATGCAGTTATATATATAACAAGTCCATTATATCTGATGATACGAAAGGATTATGGGTCATTAGACAAACATGCAGTCCCCTCCCATAAATTTTGAAATCTGTTGCCTCTGAAATGACATTTCCCTGTGTTCTGGGGGAAGATTTGACATGCAAAAATACCAAAACCCATGTCGTTTTGCTTGTTTTCCATTCCAGGCAACGAAAAATCTCATTCCTTCGTATTAAGTTATCCTACTTCGATCTTTTCTGAGATGATCCATTTGAAAATATGCAGACGTCTGATTTATTTCAGAGCATTAACCTATTATTCCATGCAGTTATATAACAAGCCCATTATATCTCAGTGACGGTTTAATATATTTTGATTATTTTCAAGTGTGAATTCAGGCTTGGTAACAGCAAATAGCTTGAGAATTGCTTGTACTTTGTCGACAACAAAATCCATATTCAAATGTCGAAGAAAAACAGGGCATGGTATATTAAACGCCGAATGCTGAGCAATTAATGCTGTTGCATAGGCATATAAGAAGAAGGACTTGGGAAAATGCAAGTAGTAAAGACTGCCTTATAAGACAAATTGCAAGATTTGTAGAACTAAATTTATAACTATACGGAGGCTCTCTAGACGAGCATGTTACCAAGGGTGAAAACATTCAGGTATGGGTGACCAGGGTTGCATTTTGTCATGCTGTCACAAAATATCAGGGCCTCTTTTAAGAAGTGGTTAGTGGGGGTGGGATCAACAAAAAGGGATCTAACGAGAATGTGGTATATTGAAGGTGTGTGGATCTGGTGGGGGGTCTGGGGGTCCTCCCCAAGAAACTTTTTGTATTTTTGAGTTTTTGTGACTTGATTTCCTGCATTTTCAATTTTTGAGACAATTTTTGAAATATCCCATCTAAACAGACTGAGCTTTTGGTATAAAATATTTTGTTATGAGAATATCATAACTCTCTTCTGAACTAAGTCATTTTTCTTTACTATATTCATGCCTGAAATAGTCACAAGGCTTGGAGAATGAAAACTATGGAAAAATTATATATTTTCAAGCATTCTTGCAAAAAGGGGGGCTCCCCATAGTTTGAGGAAGGAGGGATCCACCTCCTAGTGTCCCCCCCTTCTACACCACTGGTTTTCAGGTTGGGGTCCTATCATCTTGCCCCATAGGCTCAGCCTGGGGCTACAGGTCCCTGTCTTTTATGCCTATGCAAATTGCAAATCGAAGTATTTTTGTGTTGCAGCAACGAGTTTATACAAAATTAATGCTTTGAAGTTCTTGGCTTTTGCCAAAGTAAAACAGAACGTCAGAACTAAGGTCAATTATTTTTTGCTTATTGATTGGGGGAGTCAAATGCCAAGTTTTAGACTTTTAGCCAAAAGACTAGACTTCCTGTGCATATGCAAAACTATATAAAACCTTTCTTGCGCGTGCATTGTTTTTGTGGCAAGTTTTGTTTTTCACAACGCTTTGTAAATCCCACGATACGAGGTTTGTTGGCAGTCGTATTGTCGTAAGCATTCCCCCTTGGGAACTTTGGCAAATCCCTGAAGTGCGTCATAGCTTTACACAAAGTCGTAAACAAGTGACGTCACAAATCGAATATTACCTTAACTATTAAAATTTTCACTCCAAACTGACCAAAATTTATTTAAAATGTTTTGTTTTAAACTCACGACGACAAACTATTTGAGTTTTTAGCGAGATAGATTAACAAATATTGCCACAAAATTGAAATTAGAAAAGCTAGCGCGACTAAGACTTCATCGAAGCCAACTTGGCTACAATATTTTAGAAGTCAAAATTGAACAAAAAATGCCAAATTAAATAAGTTAAATAACGCATAAAACTAATGAAATTTCTACCTTTTTGTAGACCGGGACAGCTGCTAGAAGTTGCTTCAGATTGACTAGAGTCTGGAGATACTTCGCTCTAAATATGAAAGAACAAAGTTTAAGCAAATATCGCTCTAATGCAACATAATATCTCGTAAAATGGCGAAAATTTTGAACCAAATTGGTTTTAATTCATCTCTAACGCTATTTGGTATAAAAAAAGATAGGATGAAGACTACAAAAACCTACACTTTTAGAGCTGAAAATTAGGAAATGTGCGCGAGAACCCATCGCGAGAACCCATGTCTTCGCACGAAATTTCGAAGTCAAAATTTGAACCAAAAAGCACAGGAAATATTTAAAGTTTTACCTGTAGTGATATGTTAACTATGTCTTCGTTGAGTTCTGTATTAGTTCTACAAAAAGATAAAGAAAAAACAAGACGTAGTTGTGACAAAAATAATTTTGAGGGAAAATTTGACAAACACGGAAGCCTATAAAATCTTAAATTCCATTGCAAATTTTACCTTCGTTTTCGAACCTTTTTCCAACCTTCCTGTACCCTAAAAAAGAAAGAAACAAACTAAATTTTGAAGCAAAACATGCTTAAACTGCGTTCCCGAAACGCAAAAAGGGTTGCGTATCCACCCAGATTTCCCCCAAAATATAAGCGCAACCGAGTCCAAAAATCGAGATAAGATGATGGCCTACCTTTCGCATCGACGCAGAAGCACTTTGTTTAAATGTTGAAATTAAATTTGCATTTTTGTGCATTTTTCTGTCAAGAAATCGCTCATAAACGACCACCATCGACGGCTTCCCAAATTTTGACATCGGACACCCCCCAGCAGCGTTACTTCCAGCACTGTTGGGCGGGAGCCAAATTTCAGCTTCTGATTGGTTACTAGCTCATGACGTATGAACCATATACCAAGTGTCAGCTTCTCATTGGTTACTAGCTGATGACGTATGAACCATGCACACTGAGCTTGTTAACATTACTGGACTGCCAAAATAGTGCCCACCCTAGTTCGTCTATCGGGAGGATTCGGGTCTGATTCGGATTGACATAGTGAGCAGCTCTATATATAACACTGTATTGACTCTCCCCCTTTTCTCTGCCCCAGCCAGCATATTAAACGGGAGGCAAGTATATGCAGGCTTTAATTATGACTACGAACAGCAAAATAGTATTATAAATTTTTTCTTTTTCCTATTTTACATAATTTTTAATATGCTCTTATAAATGACTATGATAAACGACTTCGAGTGTCTGATATACGTTTTCAACCGAACAAGCATTTAAACAGATTAAGCGAAAATGTTGACTGTTATCAGTGCAGACTTGCCAAGTCTCACGGTTTTGCCGTGGGACTAGCGGGCTACTCTTCTCCCCCCGGCCCCCACGCGAGGGCCTGATACTCACGCTACCGTGGGATCCACGTTTTTACCATTACTCAAACGTTCTACTGTGTCCGCTATTTCCTTTACAGCAGATGCTACGGTGCTAATCGCTAACCCGACAATATAATGTAAATACGGGGATCTATGCTTATTATCACAGATTAGATATGAACATATATAATTATGTAGGATTGTACGATATATAATCTGTGTTGATTATTGTGAACAACTTTATTGGCAACCTATTCCAAGCAAAATTAGTGAGATCTACAATTTTCCTATCCAAAAAATAGTGAGAATGATGGGAAAATAGTGAGAAAATAACAAAACAAGTAAACAACATATACAGCATTTTGCCCTTGCAACAGTAGTATTAAGGAATGGCACAATAATATATACTAGATTTTTATTGCTATTTTTATTGTATTCTATGGATTCCTAATAGATTGACTGAGCAATATTGGCTACCAGGGGCTGTTGTGAGTGCCGTGTATATAGTTTTCAAATCATGGCCTTTTTCAGTTAAGAAATCGTTAGTGGTGGGGATCGAATCGGAAACGTACAAAGTAAGTGGGATTAATTAGAATTGGGAAGGGTGTGGAAGGTGAAGAGGGTCCCAAGGTGCTTATTTTGTATTCTTCTCTCTCTGTCTCTGTGTCTTGATTTCATCAGAGACAATTTTTGATATATCCATATCCCAATCTAAGTCAGTTTTGTTTTGTTGTGAAGATAACCATAATCTAAACTCAGTTTTCCCTTTTGCTTTTACTTGACAAAGGACCTTCCTTGGGGGCAAAAAAATAGCTTACTGGGAGGCAACATGAGGGGGGGGCCCCTCTTTTGCCCCTCATAAAATGCTTCCTGTTTCAAATGACCGATTGGGAACTAACAATTTAGCGACAGCTATTCCGGATTTCCGTTATCGCCTGTGTACAGACGTTTACTCTTGTTGTATACAGGCAGACAGGCTATTTTGCATTCTGAGTGAAATATCTACTGTGACAATGTGAGATTTTAATCCTTTCAATTTTAGAACAAGAAATCTCGTTTATCGTGAGAATGGAGTGCAGAATCGTGAGACCTTGAGATTGTGGTCAAATCTGCTGTTGATGATTGAAAGTTGATGTTCGTTAACTCAGGGGCGAAACTATCACCTTTTCGTTTGTGGGGGGGGGGGGGGGGGGGATCGGGTAGAATTGCCCTGTCAAAACCTATGATGCCCTGCGCAGCACTATGAGGAATCACGGAATATTTTTTGGATTGAAGGGGCTAAAGATCTCCGAGAAAGCGTGACCTTTAGGGAGTATGGGGGATGCTTCCACAGAAAATATTGAAATCTGCAGCCTAGGCCTCTAGTGAAATCAACAGTCTGACTTTTCCAAAGCATTTGACACCATCAGATATAAGACAGTCCCAAAGAAACTCTGCCAGTTAGGTTTTTCTCGTGAATATCTCATTTGGACCATAAATTATTTGACTGGAAGACAACATTTTGTACAAATCGACCCCCCCCCCCTTTAAGTTTCGCCCATGCGTGAACTTCATTGTTGCCTCTTGCCAACTAATAAATCTTCAATCTTCACAATGCAATCTTCATTGTTGCGTTCTTCGAAGTTAAATGTTGACTTGAGTGCACTCCGATGTTAACGTGTGCAAAGTGCATTCATGGTATGACAAAACAAACGTTTGAAGGTGCGTTATTGAAAGTTGAAGAGTCAATTGAATTTAATTGTGTTGAATGTTGAGTTACTACTTGAGCAGCAACTTTGAATTTTGGCGTTGGGATCCAGACAATAACAAATATGGCGGTAATAGCGTCAAGATCCTGTGTGCTTAATTGCTTATCTTTCGCGTTTTGCAGATCAACTGAGAACTATCATTTAGGAATGAAGATATTTAAAAATTCCTAACTCCTAAGTACGATTTCTATTACAATATGACATTTGTAACTTCTTTTCCAAACCAAACGAACAAGTCTTCTCCCAGTTGTTCAGATGAGTAACCGTGAGTTCTTTCCCCCCAACAAATTGCTATATTTTCCCCGACGTGGGACTAAGGTTTCTCTCCCCCCCCCCCCCCTCTGGTGCCACACCTGGCATTAGGGAACAGTGAACTCTAAGTAAACTTACTTACTTAGTAATCTAAGTAAACTTAGATTACTTTGAGTTCACTGTTAGGGACAGCATTAAATTAGGGTTTAGGTTTGGCCGCGTAGAAAATGAAAAGGCTACTTTACTGATTTTATGGCGGATAATCCAGGCCGATTAGTATTTATCCGCTCTGAAAGCCGGTAAAAACGTACGAATCGGGTGGAAGGCGGGGCATATAAAACAATGAGTGAACACCGCCATATTTGATCTTTGAACATTCACAAGAAGTGGTTAGTTTCTCAAATAAAAATATTTGATCTGTCTCTCAATTCATCATGGAATCAACGGCAGATGGTGGCGATAATCAATCGTCCACCTCTGTCGCTGATGCTCGAGATTTTGTAAAGTTTATCGTCAATATTGTTCCGGCGATTTTGGAAGGCGAAACGGACGAGTCGAACAGCCATGAGCTTCGAAAAACCTGCAACAATGCCGAATATTTCGAGTGCATTAAGAAATTTTTGTCAGATCCACAAATCAGGGCGTTGATCGTGAGCAAAAGCGTGTTAAAAGACGAGGAAGAAGACAGTTCTGGCACGGATAGTGCAACAGAATCAGAAAGAGACGGGCGAGTGACATACAGCATTCATTTGAACGTCCAATACACCGCGCCCAAATTGACCAGCGTTGGTTTCATAAAAAGATCAGGCGTTGTTGAAGCGGACAAGAAGATCGCATTACAACTACGGGTGTTAAATCTAAGCGATGATTCACCGTTCGAGACGCTGCATTCGTTTGTCAGCAATGCCGTCGCACCGTACTTCAAATCGTTTGTTAAGACATCGGGAAAGGCTGACAGGTATATAAATGTTTTATAAGTTATCGCTCAGTTTCCTTTAGCAATATTTAAAAGGCAATATGCCCTTAGGGGCGTCAATAACTAGATTTCCTAACTAATTCCTCCTCCCCCGCCCCCTACCCCATCGCGGAAATGGCAGATTGCATTTATTTTCTGCACAGAGGGGTTGGGGACATCCTTTACCAGTTAATTGTTACCCCTGGAATTTGGCTTATTTACAAGACACCCATGGAAAATATTTTGGAATAGCACACCTGCTTGGGAATTCTGTGGAAATTCCATGGAAAAAATATCCCCCTGGAAAACATGTTACAATTTTTTGGGTCCTTGGAATTTCCTAACATTTAAATATTTTATATACATTCCTTGGAATAACATTTTTTATTATATGGCTTTTCAAAATTCTTTATTCTGATTGGTTGACAACAGGGATGGATTTACTGGGGGTGTGCAGGGGGGTGCGAACCCCTCCTAGCCTTGGCCAAGGGGGGTGCAGGAGGGGTGCCAATTCCCATATCAAATTCAAGTTTTGGATTTGACAGGGCATTTATCAAACCAAAATATAATATTGGGCCATTGATGGGCCTTTTTGACTATCTAGGCCATCCTATGTAAAAAAAATTTTCTGACAAGATAACTCCCCTAACCCTGTAGGGACTCCTGAGTGATGATCCACCCTTCCTCGTTCGCTGACCGCACCCTGCTTCATGACCAATGCCCATTTAGCACCCCCCCCTATCAAATCAAGCTGGATCCATCCGACAGCGGTCCGTAAAAACCCATATCCGCACCGTGGTCCGTATTTTCCATATCTGGACCGGTGTCCCGGATGTCGTTTATCATAAGTTGTGCATAATGGTTTTCTTAGATATTTCACCCTTGCAAACTTGTGTGTCATTAAAATTTACAGATAAAAAGTTTCAAACAACCAAATTGTTTTTGATTGAACATGCATGCCTACCGTATATTGTTACCCAGTGAAACTGCTCGCGCGAAAAGCATATGCTCGCAGACTCAGTTCAGCCATATAATAAACCGATTATTGACCTCGCTTGTTCGGTCTGTACTGTGAAATATCAGACCTCTATTTTTTGCATGGACCTCGCTCCTTTGTCGCTTGTTCCATACTAAAAAACCTCGGTCTGAAATTTCACAGTACAGACCTCACGCTCGGTCAATAAGCCTTTATTACCCCCTCCCCTGGATTTCCAAGCGATTTTATACCCCTCCCCTAGATTTCCAAGCGATTTCTATTATCCCTCCCCTGGTTTTTTAGTGGTTTTTATTAACACCCTCCCCTGGATTTTCCAGTGTGCACCCCCCCCTGTGCAGATAATAAATGCAATCTGCCAATGTCTTTTTAGCCAAAAAAGACAGTTTTCGTCCTGTTTATTTTGTAATCACGGATTCTTTGCTACGCCTCCCCCCCCCCCATCGCGGAACAAGTCAGTGATTGCCAGACAGGATCTATTTGTTAAAGCTCCCTTATTGATAAAAATTGATCCTTGATCAATAACAATCGAAGCCAGACAATTGTTATGACAATTGTTATCAATTGTCATTGGACGAACAATCATTAAATGTCATTGGTTAGTTATTTCAGGCTCTGTTTGTGCACTTTATGGCAATTAAAATTGCTGAAACTGGGGGTTTTGGGTTTTATTTAAATTCAAGAAAACAACACATGCAGACCTGGCCGTTTGAGGCGCGCGCACCTATGCACGAGCCTTAACTGGTCAAGATGCACGTTTTGTCACGCGCCTTGTTTGTTCTGAGAGTATGAAATCACGCGCCCCATCTGGCCCCAATGTATGCCACTTTGCAACTTTTAAGTTTTTATGTGAAATATAACGTTGCCAGGTTGCAAAGTGGTAATCTAGTCCGCTCTATTGGCGTAGTTTTTGACCGTTTTTCAAACGCGCACCTGACGTGAATATGGCACGCGATATTCCACTCGCCTGCAAAAATGCTCATGACCAGGCCTGCACACAAGATATATTTGTACAAAATCCAATGAACAAACCAAATGAATGTTTAATGAGCAAACCGAATTGAATTGTATGCTGCAGTGGATTGGTCTTGGTGAAGTAAGTGTTGGATTGGTTTCAAAATGCGCAAAAGGACACTCTATGCAAAGCGAGGAAAACATTGGGGCAAATTAGTGGAGCAAATATGTGAAGCAAAATGATACGAAAATGCGAAGCAAGTTGAAAGAATAACTGTACTGTAATCCCCTTCTGTCTTACAGTTGCTGCACACTTGTTTACTTCATATATAGTTTACAAACTCAACACATTGGACCAAAATTTTGCTTTGTCTATTGTTCCTTAATTTATTTTTGTACGAAAAGGATTTGTAAAAAGAAGATTATGGCTGAAATTCTTCCGAAATATTCACGAAATGGCCACCATTTTGTCAGTGTTTCCACTTTACAAAATCCAATATTGCCTTGAAATTTTCATGAAGAAAATTTGCGAATCGATTTCCCCTCTATAATTTGTGCCCTGTACCTCCCCCTGACGAGTAATATCATCTGGCATTAGACAGAGTGAAATACTAAAGGCCACTAAAGTAGGGTGTATCTGGGTGCATTGCCAGCTAATGGGTTAAAAGATATTAAAAAATGTTTAAATTTTATTCTGGATAAGTAAAGCTCAATTTTACACCCTAGTATATTGTGTTTCAAATTATTATTTGTTTAAAAATAGGCTGTATTTTGTTTCCAGCCTGTAATTGTGGTTTTTATTATGAATCTGTAATTCATGTTTTGCTATATTGTCCCTGATATGTTGCTCTTGGATTTACTGTCCTCTCGCCTGGATTAGAAATCTTCGGAGACAGCTTGCATATAGGAAAATAGATTTAGCTAAAGTATAAAGGATACTTCTAAAATTGGTCTAATAAAGCATGAGTTTGACCTTCGCGACAAACCTTACACTATTAACTTGTAAACAAGTTTTCCCCACCAATTTTGACTTGTTAACGTCTCAGCCCGGCTAACGGGGCCAGTCTGGCTAGCCGGGCTTGTATAAACAGCCGCTAGTGTGCAATACCCTTCCCTTGTCTGTAGCCCTATGTACGGAGTCCTATGTACGGAGTCCTATGTACGGAGCCCTATGTACGGAGCCCTATGTACGGAGCCCTATGTACGGAGCCCTATGTACGGAGCCCTATGTACGGAGCCCTATGTACGGAGCCCTATGTACGGAGCCCTATGTACGGAGCCCTAAGCATCGTTGATGAGCTTATTGACTCTTGGGGACAAATGTGTTTAAAATATGTTTAAACATTGCTACCCCTTGGTCAATTCATGAAACTCTAAGTTTGATATTTCCCATCATGATATTACTCTCATTTTAATAGTATGTTGGTATTATTACCAATTTTCCACCTGCTAGCTAGCCCAATCTGATATCTTGATAAAAAATTATTCAGGGATGGTGATAAAATGGTGCCTTCTGTTGAGAAAAAGATCTCAGAGTTGGAAATGGCATTATTACATTTACAACAAAACATTGACATTCCTGAGATTACGTTGCTAATACATCCAGTTGTCACAAGCATGATCAAGAAATGCCAGGAAGAAGACAGAAAAGCAAAAGTGCAAGACTTTGGAGATTTGTGTGAGGATTCATCCTTTCTCAACCAGTTGCAGAATGGTGTCAACAGATGGATCAGGGAAATCCAGAAGGTATAGTATATGTTTGTATTTTAATAATTTGGTTTAACGTTTTTCAAATGTGTATCTGCTTACATCCCATTAATAATGAGGGATTTTTTAATGAAATCCTCCAGCGTTATTTGTGGTGACTTTCCATATTATCCTGAAGTGATGATAGGATCGGACTGCCAGGTGTCAGGGTCATGCATTGCGGGCTTCTGTTATTGTTTACATCTTACCCAAATGCAACAAATAACGATAAAATACCTTGTTTGGAATTAGGGTTTATAGGTGTAGGATTCAGGGTAGAATTGAGGTAAGGAAATAAGGTATGGATTAGGATTAAGGTATGGGTAGTGATTAGGGTTAATAGTTAGGGATAGGATTGACACCCTCAATTTATATACAGTCCTAATCTGAGTATGGAAATGAATATTGATCCTATTATTTGAATGTAAAAATGGACTTCTACTGTACATGTTAAAATAGGATATTATGGCGGATTATGGATAGTGCAGTGGATGTCTGTCTATATTAATTAGACAGAATAAAATTTACTTAAATAGGGCACATATGGGCGCCTTGCCAGATAATGGGTTAAACTGTAAACAATTTTAATAATACCATTTTCTCTGGTCGTATATGACCAACTAAGTGCTTTGGGGCGCAGTCGTCAGAGCAAGCAACTAAGGGGCTTCGGTGGCACAGTCATCAGAGCAAGCGCCTTTCACCCCTGAGTTGTGGGTTCGATTCTCGCTTGGGACTCTACTTGTGTGAAAAGAGTAAGTCGGCTCTCTGCCGAAAGTTGTGGGTTTTCTCCGGGCGTTCCGGCTCCTCCCGCAGGGAAAGCTGACTGGGTGGGTTAGTATATATAGATTAGGAAAGTAATATCACAATTGTTGTAAAAATATATAGTGTAGACTAAGTATATAATATAGGTAAGCGATATATATATATATATATACCGGGTGGCGCAAAAAAATGTTCCCCCTCTTTGACACATTGTAATTAAATAATTAAAGAAACTATCTTATTCAAATAAAGTTTATTGAACGCAGTAATGTCTAACTTAAAATTTGATGTATATGTCTTGAACATTTCTATACAATATTAGCCTAGATACAGGTGTTAAACTCAAGGTAGCATTTTTCCAATTTCATGATAGACGTTGAAAAACAATCTAAAGTGTTTTTTCAGGTATGCTGTCTTTACATGTTTACATATTATTAGAATAAGGCATTAGAAGTATCTTTTAAGTATCTTTTAAACTGACAAATTTTGTTCTTACTGTTGCGTGTTTTTACCATTTTATTACCATAACGAAAATTAATAGACCATTTTAGACCATTTTTCGCTTCTTCCAAAAACGCTACCTTGAGTTTAAACGCCTATATCTTGGCTAATATTGTATAGAAATGTTCAAGACATACATCAAAATTTAAGTTCGACATTACTGCGTTCAACAAACTTTATTTGAATAAGATAGCTTCTTTAGTTTTTAATTACAATGAGTCAAAGAGGGGGAACATTTTTTTGTGCCACCCGGTATATATATTTGTTTATCTTAAAATATATCTATCGCTACTTAAAGTTTCATGCCTCTTGCAAGGCAATCATCAGGCGATTAAAATTCAGTTCATTATAATGAACTGAATTTTAATCGCCTGATGATTGCCTTGCAAGAGGCATGAAACTTTAAATAGCGATAGATATATTTTAAGATAAACAAATAAATAGCTCTGCTGAATACTCTCGGTATTGAGCACTCTTTTATCTATTACGAAGTTACCATTATTATTATATATGTATAATAATATATATGTATATATGTGCAACACAACTTCTCAATAAGTGTTAGCATATCTCTACTGTATGTATCTTGTGCTACTTGGATCATTTTCAAACAAGTGATTACTTTTCAGGTTACAAAACTTAATAGAGATCCGGCATCTGGAAATGCCCTGCAAGAGATCAGTTTCTGGTTAAATTTGGAACGAGCATTGCTGCGAATACAAGAGAAGCGAGAGAGCTTTGAAGTTGCATTGACTTTAGACATATTGAAGTGTGGTAAAAGATTTCATGCCACAGTTAGTTTTGATTCTGATACAGGTGTGTACACGCTATTATTTCACTCGCTGCATTTTTCTGAATTGCATTGCAATGTTTAAACTTCAGGAATCTGGCGTTCTGTTTCAGAGCCAAACAAATTGAATAAACTGAATTCCGATTGTGTTTGTTCTCTATAAAAATGCCGTTTTGTGTATGGACACAGATTTATTTTCCTCACTACGATTTGCTTTGCTTTTCATATTGATTAGTATTATACAACTGTTATACACCTATTTAAGGCAAATGGCTAGCAGTTGTATGAAGCTGCAGTAATTTTAATTTCTCCCAAAATATTCTGCAGTGTAACATAATATAACATATATATTTATAACTGCAATATAACAAAAAAAGCTTAGTGCAATACTGCAATATATGTATGTTATTTAGCAGCTGTGAGGTCAGTGCTGAAAAAATATTTGTTCAATTTGTTAAATATATAGACATTTCTTAAAATGTCTCGAACGTGCGGTGCCAGTATGGGTCTCAGAGTATAGCATATACGGCGGTTGACTGGTTGTGTAAAACTACCTGAAAAATACAATGAGGACTTCGACGTTTCGAGCAAAGGTCCTTCGTCTGGAAGTTACGAAGGGCCTTCGCTCGAAACGTCGAAGTTCTCATTGTATTTTTCAGGTAGTATTTCTTAAAATGTTCAATGTCAATTTTTGCTTGGAGGTTCACAAGTTTTCAAACTGTGTTTTTGACTTTGCTTCCGTATTCCCTGACTAATGAAAGAGATGTTTTGATCAGTGTTTCTCAGTGAAATAAAATGGACATGGTAATATTAGTTATCAAGATTTTTTGGGCATCTCGTTCGATAGAACTAATAGTAGAAGGTGTTTTGTAGATGGAATATTCGAACGAAAATTTATATACATTTTTAGACCTAACCAGGAGCAGTTGCGAAAAATGCAACTTTTCTAATATTAAATATTAACTATGGTTCATTATTTCCCATCGATTGACGGTTAAAAGACTCAAAACTCACTTGGAGTGACACAGACATGATCTTGAGATTGTTGTAGCATGTTGAAGTGATAGATATGCTCAATGTTCTATCTTTATGTAGGTCTAAAACAGGCACTAACGACTGTGAATGACTACAGTCCTTTAATGAAAGATTTTCCACTTGATGATCTATTGTCTGCAACCGAGCTGGATAAGATTAAGTCATCTTTAACACTGATCTTCAGCCATCTCAGGAAGATACGAAATACTAAATATCCCATCCAAAGATGCTTACGATTGGTTGAAGCTATCTCACGTGACCTTAGTGCCCAACTGTTGAAAGTATGTTGTTGTAATACTGTACATGCGATGTCTTCCTACTCATTTATAGATGCATATTTGTGCCTGTTTGTATTATTAGGTGTAGCCGTTTTATCTGTGACTATCTGGGATTTTTTTGTCTTTTCATAGGTGTTGGGTCCTCTGAGATTGATGCATATTCCTTATGAAGAATTTGACAAGGTTTTTTAATGATAAAGCTTTAAACTTGATTTTTAAACCTTTCCATCTGATGATCAATTTGTGATAATAAGAAATGTCACTCGAAAACGCATCCCAAACGGCCTAGTATTTATATCCATATTAAAACGACGTACCTCAATTTGCTAATTTCTCGTGCAAGTTGTGCTTGGATAAATTTCATTGAAAGTATATAGAGTTGTAGGAATGTAGCCGTTTTCCCTCCGGAGGCATACCACACCTTAAAATCTAGATTATCTAAAATGATATTTTTGCGTTCTATGGAGAATTCTAAACATCGCATAAAATTCAGAAGGAAATGAATTTCAAAATTTAATTTATACATTGGCCCAGCAAACTATAGGCATGGTGCAATATTACTTACAAGCGTGGGGTATATATTGCAGGTGATGGTAGCTTGTTTTCAAGTCTTTACAACATGGGATGAAGAATACGAAAAACTTCAAACATTGCTCCGAGATATGGCCAAAAAGAAGAGGGAAGAACACGGCAAAGCTGGCAGAGTGAATCCATCCCATAAAAGATCTCAGGCGCGCCTCGATAACGTTAGAAAGTAAGTTAAATTACATACAATCTTGATAATAAGCAATACATTTTCAACAACGTCACATATAAGCGAAGCCAGTTTTATGGACTGTATGTTGTAGACCTTCTAATAATCTCATTCATTACGTCGACAAGGCCAAAAAGGCCAACCAGTTTAATATCTCGAACGTGTGGTGCCAGTGTAGGTAGAGTCTACGAAGATACTGTACGGTTAGGTTTTATCAGTCTACCTGAAAAATACAATAAGAACTTCGACGTTTCGAACGAAGGGCCTTCGCTCGAAACGTTGAAGTTCTTATTGCATTGCTTATTAGGTCTTAGATAAAACTAAAGTTTGCTTATTTGAAGGTTATTCGCGTATGTATTTCATCCTCTACCCTGTATCTAGCAACAACTTTACCCTTGACGAGTAAAATCTTATGAAGAGTAATAAACGATACGCGAGAGTCCGTTAGGAGATAAAGTTGATTGAGGCCTTAACACAGATGCCAACTTTACCAAGATATTCCGCTTTACGGTAAACACCATCTGTTTGTAGCCAGGGTAAAATACTGTAAGAGGCCCGTTGATATTGTAGATAAAAAGTTAAAATGGGCTTATTAAGTCTGTGTGAAACCTCACAACAAGCTTTTTATGAACTGAGCGCCCTCCGTAATTGTAGCTTTTGCATGCGACATTTTCTCCTTGCGTATGAAACAAAATATATTCATAATATTGTGTATCTAAGGTTCCGTCGCCAACATGAGCAACTCCGACAAGTTATAGTTCGCGTACTTCAACCACCTGCAAAAGAACAAGCAAATGCTCGAGTGCCAAATGAAGAAATGGTCGACCTTCAAGCTGCTGCTGCTTCGCTCGATCCTGCTGATGCAAATGCTATTGAGGAAGTGAATTTAGCATATGAGAACACGAAGGATGTTGATGCTTTGGATATAAGTAAAGAAGGAAATGAGGCTTGGGAAGCTGCAATGAAAAGGTAATTGATGCGAGTTAAGGAAGAGAGGTTAAATCTTTATGTTAGCGCTCTTGTTTTATGAATATACCCTTAATCCTGTGTAGTTAGTATGATGCTTGGATGCAGATGAAGGTTGAAGTAGATGTTATTTGAGAAGAGTGTGGGATTTCTACTTGCCTTACCGCTATTTGTCTTACGTCATTCTACTAAAGCTCGATAGTTTTGGTAATATTGTAGTCTGTATTTTTGGTAATCCAATAACTAGCGAGATCAGTTTTGTAGAAAATATATCCAGGTGAATTTTAACTTTTGTAACCATAAGCATTATTCTAAAACCGACCACCGTAATTACCCTAATTAAGTCTGTAACGCCTGAGTCTGTAACGGCTGAAGCATAATAAAGAACAAAGATTATTTCTACTCCTCTCGATCACAAAAAGGAAGTGTCGTGGGTGACGTATTTTTTATATGTAATGTGTGCTGGGCATGTTCTTTACGACCAGTCCGTCATTCATTGAATGTATTATTAACATTAAAATATTCATCCAAACAATTTTCTGTGCCTTTGTAGATACGAAGAAAGAATTGATCGTGTCGAAACGCGTATCACGTCGAGGCTTCGCGATCAGTTGGGTACAGCGAAAAATGCGGGTGAAATGTTCCGTATTTTCTCAAGGTTTAACGCGTTGTTCGTGCGTCCACATATCCAAGGAGCAATCCGTGAATATCAGACACAGCTTATTCAGAGAGTGAAAGATGATATTGAAACGCTACATAACAAATTCAAGGTATTACAAATTGCATGTTTCTATAGGCAACACGGCAATCATTCGATCAACGGGGAAATCACAGGTGGAGGAAATTATTAGAGCTACTATATCAGTGGCCAATTCACTCAGCTAAGGGCTTCTGTTAGGTGTGATAGTACATGCATGTATTATGTATATTGTATGTATATATTGATCATATTTTCACATGTCACTCAAGTGAGCGCTAAACCTGGTCAATATTTTGATTGCTTGTCGATATTCTGCATGTTGGTTATATTAGGATATCCTATGACGAATATACTAACATGCATTGTGCAGAAAAATACATGTGTTAGTATATTCGTCATAGGGCTAGCATAACAATCAATGGTGTTGCACATACAAAAAGGTTCATTCCTGTGGAAACATTTATTTGACAAAGTTGCTTATTTTCTTCTTTGTACCCTTAATATTTAGCATGCTAATGTATGTAATAATTTCTTTTTGTGGGTTCCATGCAATTGTTCAACGGAATATGACTCCCGTATTTTGTTTCATAAATTTGATTCGCACCAATAAAGGTATTTCACTTGTGTTTAACAGGTTCAATATCCACACAGTAAATCCTCGAAAATGAGCAAAGTTCGTGACTTTCCAGCTGTTTCGGGCTCTATTATTTGGGCAAGACAGGTAAAGTACTTTAACCTTATTTTTCATGTAATCATGTTTGGAATATTATTAATTATTAATGCTATGGCAAATGTGAAAATAAATATACTTTGTTATATAGCTAGGGTGAACACCAAACGTGATTGGCTGATTTGTGGTCACGTGGCTTTAGATAAATGCAATGTATCCCGCCGGGCAACAAGTGAAAAATTGTTGCCCGCCCCGACTGGCTACGTACATAAATAAACAAAATGGCGGCACAACTCGCAAGTTTATAAACTACGATTTTCCAAGTTTGTGTTAAAATAAAGAATGTAAAAGAGAAGAAAATACACAACAGGCAACAGGATATGCTGTTGAAACCGTTTAAGTAGGTTCTTTTAATTTTAAACTCGTGTACACTACTGTTTAGAGTTTTTGTCATGAAATACATGCAATTGTTATATGAATGTTGTTGATTTTTCTTTCGTCGCTATATAACAAAACACTTAATGTCTGTTCCCTCGGGAAATAGTTAGTTTTGTTTTCCCTCGAGCCTCAATGTTTCCCTCGACTTCGTCTCGGGAAACATTGAGACTCTCGGGAAAACAAAACTAACTATTTCCCTCGGGACCAGACATTAAGTGTATAATATTTAACGTCAACCTTCCTATTTATGAGAATGTGTTTTAGAATTTTGACCACATCATCCCAATGTTTATTGAACTGCCATTTAAAATAACGCATGCATGATGTCCGTATTTCAAAATTAGTCGAAAATATTTGAATCCTGATTAGTAGGGAAGAGTACAATTATTTCAGTAATTGTACTGAATGTAGTTTAAAACAGTTAATTAATAATTAAACAAGCAACCATGTCGTACGATTAAGGTTGACAGTATATATAAGTAATAATTGAAAACTTTGCAAAAAGTTTTGCAAAATTTTACTCCTTAGATTGGAATGTTCTTTGACATGGAATTACGGTTGTATTTCGTCAAAACAAAAGAAGAGTAAATTCCTGACGCTGCATAAAACGAACACTAAATCTCCTAGAGTATGTAATCTCTAGAATGATTTTGAGTAGAATGAAAGAACGCTAACAATATTTTCACGTAATACTTTAAGATTGAACGACAGTTGAATGCATACCTACGTCGTGTGGAGGACGTATTAGGCAAAGGATGGGAAAGTCACGTGGAAGGACAACGACTTAAGGAGGATGGTGATAATTTCAAACAGAAGTTGGATACCCAAGAACTTTTTGAAGATTGGTCGAGAAAAGTATGTTTTGCAAATTTTCTATTGGCAACGTGTTGTGTTTATTGCACTGCATTTTGCTGTATTGTACTATCCCTAACCGCATTGGTACAGTACAGTAGTGTACTGTACTCTACTTTACTGCACTGTACTTTTTTGTTGTGTGTTTTATTGCAATATACACTGCTGCACTGCACTTGCATATTATGGTATAATGCGTTCTGTCCCCTCCCACTATAGTTATGCAAAGGATGCAATCGCGCTTTGATCGCTTAAGCGCTGCGTTGGTAAAGCAATGTGACGAACACAATTAATTAACGCACGTGTATGAAATGCGGTTTATTATGTACAAATTTGAAGGGTATTATTATGATATTAGGACTGCATTTCGTCCGGTGGTCGTTTTGCCTCGGCAAGCTTTGTTTGAGAGTATAGGAGTACGATTTGAACATTTGTTTGAAAAGCAGACATTTTGTGATCAGATTGTTATGTCTAACTAGTTAGCAGCATTTTACTTAACATTCTCAACTTTCTGCAATTTATTGCTTTTGGTTTTGTGGACCTTGTTGTAAGAATTTTGACCGGACGACGATCGCTATATATTTGAAAAAGCCGTGAACGGTTGAAGTATACATCTGGTGTGCCCTTTACTAGACTTTCCAAAATTGTATGACGTGTTAGGCAAGTACTTCTATCGTAGCTGTGCTCTTTGATCAGACATTAGTCATGCGGTGACAGACAGAGGCGCCTTTAGTAAGCCTTCGACTCGATCAAGTCGAGCTGCGCCCTTCGCAATTCAGCCCGGCTCTCAGCTGCAAGTAAGGATGATTAGCACATCCCCACTTACGAACTTCCGCTTACTTGTACCCCAAATTGCACACTGTTGGGGTGTATGTTCCATTAGCAAAAGTTTGTCACAGCGTTAACGTTAATGGATGAAAAAGAACCTGTTGTGGTGAAACTTTACATTTTGTCAGACCAAAAACTGCATGCATTTTCATAATTCTCCCTGATTATTATAAGGTGTCCCAAGGGGTATGTACAATATTTTCTTGTGCATGGATACAGACCTTGAAAGTCTCGCTAAAATTCCAGAGTACGGAATGGTGTATTATCACACAGCGCGCTACACACCAACCACTTTTTTGTTTCTTTATCATCATGTATTGTTGATAGCCATGCAATGAAATAACTGCTGTCAACTATATCTTATTTCATGCATGTATTGGAAGTAGTTCCATATGTGATGTATATGGAAGTAGTTCCATATGACATTGTCGATCACGCTAATTCCCTCCCTCCATTGTCAATCAGGGTGTGGCTGCAACCCTTTTGTCCATGAATTGGAAGGGGGTGTTACGAAATATAATGTATTTTACATAGTGAAGAGTGTTCACTGGCTAAACAATATAATATATATTAATTACACATTCTTGTTTCAAGGTAACAGCTCGAAATCTGGGCGTTGGTGGACGTATTTTTGCCATCGAAAGCACGAGAACAAGAACTGGGAACATGCTGAAGTTGAAAGTGAATTTCTTGCCAGAAATCATTACTCTTGCAAAAGAGGTATAGTTCAAAACATTTTGGATATTTGTTAAATGTTACATAAATTTTAAGGACTGTATATCTAGTTTTTTTTCATGATGTGAGTTACAGTCGAACCTGTATTAAGTGGCCACCGTCCCGGTTGTTACTCAATAATATTCTGTAAACACTACGTCTATTAAACGGCCACTTCTATTAAGCGACCGCGGCCATTTGTTCGTACCCATTGAACGGAATTTACATGGTGCTTTCAATTTCAGATTTTCAAAAGTGTGACAATTAATTTCACAAGTAGCCTCTTTTTAGTGCAAAGTTTCTTGGAAACTTTGCAGTATTGTGATGAGTGGCGAAAATTCATATCAGTCAGGCATCATAGTGTAAACTTTCCGGGGGGTGATACAATTTATGTTTCTTTTTAAATTTCATTAACATTTAGTGATTTAGTGCTTCAAGACAGGGCTTCACATTTTTCTTTAAATATTATTTTGATCTTATGGCGATTTTACACCAACTATGCTGAATTAGAGTCTTTATATTGAACTTGAAACATTTGCTGAAGACGTTGAATTGACATTAAATTGGCGACCTTTCCCCCGGAACACCCGATTTTTGTGCAATCTCCAATGCACGTGCGCTATCAAGTGCGTGGCCGCGAGGTGATTGCGAGATTCGTACACGTGCCGTGTAGCGAGTCTAGCGACAAGAACATTATCATTTATATTATTTGACATTTGCTTTCGAGAATATGGTTATGACAAAAATATTTAAAGACTGTATCTCAAATGCGAGTTTGCAGATTATATAAATGATAAGGAAGGTAAATGTGGTAGCAGTTTAAAGGCTATATTATTTCAAATACAACTATAGCCTTATGAACTAAAGGGGCAATGCCAATGTGGCAATGTCAATAAACTTGTGCAAGTCGCTGGCTGGATATATATAGTATACTGCGTGTATTCGATCTGTAATCTGTATTATGAACTATCAAAACAGTGTATACTATAGTATCCGATTTATATTATAACCTCCATGGTATAAAACGGAATCATATAAACGTGCTGCAAAGCCTGCAGTCCCAATAGTCGTGTTAATTTAAACTTTACAGAATACCTTGAATTGATGGGATATAATTGTATTGGGATGTATAATATTTTAAAATAAATGTAAATTCTGATTTTCTGTGATATAAATAATTACGTTTGAAGTGTGATATATTAGATATGCATTGTCATTGACATTGTTAGGAAAACGAAAGTTACACAGTATTTCCGCTTTGAAAAAAATCCCCTTAAAAATTGTGTCGGTGTTCTAGTTGAAGGCAGTGGCCGACTATACACCCTTAGTTTTTATACTATTTCACCAAACAATTCAGATTTCCGACTTGGACTTACTTAACTTGGGCTAATATATAATAGCCGCTCATGTGCAAAATTTGAAGTGACAGTCCGGAATTATAGAGTACAAACATATAAAGTAGTCATATTACTGTAAACAAAATTTTCAACACAACATTTAATAATAATATGAACCCTGTAATATTTACGAAACTAAACTATATCATACATGTAACTACTCTTTACTCTTTGTCCTTCTATAACTTAATACTGAGTATAAGTCATAAACATAACGATTAACGAATGTTTTTCTTTCAACACAACGACAACGTAATATTTACTGTAACTATTCATCCACAACATTCATTGAAGTTAAAAATAGGCCTTCGAAAAACAAATGTCATGAGAACTTGACAATCTTGACATATAAATACTGCTACTAGCTATAATTCCATGCATGACTCATCTATTTACGTCAGCAATAAATACGCATACACTTCCCACGGCGAGTTGTGAAATATTCTTTATCTGTAGGATCAAGGAGAGATTTTCCTGAAACAATTACTTGCATTACTTGTAAATTATGGTGTTACAGGATCCAAATTCCAAAATTCAACAAAAATATGTCTTCGCCGCAGAGTACTTCAGTGCTTCCATATTAGGCCCCGTTTACACTATACCGGATCCGCATCGTCACGACATCAATTTAAGCCGCTTTACGGCATCCCTGACCCTAGGCTTTTGCCAGTTTGCCCAGTTAGCTGATTTTGTTGAATCGATCATACTATTATAATTTTGGGGGCTAAACTCGCTTTGATATGGCTCAATTTGATGTCGTGACCATGCGTATCCGGTATAGTGTAAACGGGGCCTTAATCTTTCGTTTTTCTTACTGAATTTCCCCCCATTTTCACTCCCATTTTCCTCAATACTTATGGCTCTTTGAAACTTTGCACAATCCTTGGATCCCTAGTTCAGAATATTGTCCACATGCAGAAACTCACCTGTAATAGCCGCATCCAGATTTTACTTCATCTTCGCTTAACAGCCTCGTTTTCATGATTGAGATTTTGACAAGAGTGATGTAGTAATTGAACGGTGTAGTTGGAAATGACCAATCAGAATAAGCCGTCATTTCTGATTTAGGATCAGAGACCGTGGGCAATGTACGTTTGCACTTTTGGAGTTCGATATATCAACGATATATCTGTCTTTAGTGTTAAACAGTAGTAATGTAACCTGTCGCCTTTAATAGTCTGTGGTGTTCATAATTGTCGTGTTATGTTCAGGTTCGGAATTTAAAGTGGCTTGGATTCCGTGTTCCTCTCGCCATCGTGAACAAAGCTCATCAAGCCAACCAACTTTATCCATTTGCCATCTCGCTGATTGAAAGTGTCCGCACGTATGAAACAGCTTGTGAAAAGGTAAGCTCATAAAACTATCTAAAACTAACTATCTAAAACTAACTAAAAAAACTAACCAAGCTTTATTTTAATTTACTCAACTTCTTTTCTATATATTACACATTACCCTATAGTTCATTACCCTATATATCTCACTTTGCCCTCGTGTATTTCCGTTTACCTCCCTTATACCTCACTATCTCTGTCGTTTCACTTCGTTTGACTTCTCTTCATTTTACTTCGATTTCACTCCCTTGTTACCTTCATACCATACTATACCTGACTTTACCTGACTTTACCTGACTTTACCTGACTTTACCTAATATCCCATCACTTTCATGGGGAAATTACGGGAACCACCGAGTATTTTTACAAAATACAAAACAACGGTAACTCCGACTAAAACATAGTCGAAAGCTAGAAATATATTAAAATGTTTATTTTCGGAGTTACCGTTGTTTTGTATTTTATGGGGACTTTCCTTCATTTCTGTATGAGACTTTGAGGTGATGAGATTATGAGGCGATTTGATATGAGAGATTTCATATGAATTACCTTGCTTTATCATTTTTACGTCTTAATATTTTACTTTATCTCAGTTCACGGCATTTCGCGATATTGTTATTTATAGCTTTATTTTCACAAGTCTATATCAAAATGTGTTTTCTTTGGTAGGTTGAGAACAAGAAAACAATCAAACCTTTGGTTGCTGGATTGCAAAAAGATATTCAAAACTATATCAGCGAGGTATGAAAAGTTTAGATTTGTATTCCTTTCTGAGAAATAAAGATTAAACACACACACTGTTTTAATCTTTTTTCACATCGTGTCTATATAGTAGCTCACTAGTTAGCAAATCTGGAATATTGACGACTGAATGGAATTGATGATATGTATGAACGAATTTCTGAAGAAAGGCTAAACTTCTTCACTTGTCTGCTTGTTAACCAGTAAAACTCAACTATTAAAATAGATATATTATGTTACAAGGAGTTCTAAAAGTAGTACAGCTTTATTTTCTCGGTGTGAGTTC
The DNA here is from genome assembly GCA_016169945.1 of Trachythela sp. YZ-2020. Classification (NCBI taxonomy): domain Eukaryota; kingdom Metazoa; phylum Cnidaria; class Anthozoa; order Malacalcyonacea; family Clavulariidae; genus Trachythela; species Trachythela sp. YZ-2020. Next base: position 4,321,987 of record JADLSH010000358.1, read on the forward strand.
GTTCGTTCGTGTTATTGTTCATTATACACAGGAAGCCCAGGCCCTAACCAGGCCCTATAATTATGCCTGTTAGTAGAATTTCCTGCGGCCGCCCGCGCCTGTCATTAATATTCTGCCACTTCAAGTTATTTTGTCAACAAATATCCGGCGTGTTTGGTGCTACGATTTTGGATTTTTATGAAATATGCCCATCTCAACTCCAAATCTAATCACAAATGTTTAAAAAATTTGGGGAAAAACAAGTTTTTGAACGGAGATTTGAACCCTCGACATCCGAATCAAAGGAAGTTGTAGGCGCACGCCCTAACCACTGAGCTACGAAGAAATAGATTTGCAAAATATGTGCAAAAACACTTCTTATACTGGAGAATGATTATTTATTACAGTGCTAGACTATAGACGGGGCACCGCACTTCAGCACTGTGTCGGGTTTCTTGATTATGGTCTATAAAACGTATCTCATGATGTTCACCTTTGAAGAATTTTTGAGAGTATTTATATGAACCACTAAAAGCGGCGAAAAAAAGTTATTGAAAATAGATAATGTAAGATAATACGTCGATAGGCCAATATTATAAATGTCATAAATAAAGCTAATTGTACCGTTAAAACAATCTAATTGAACGGCCAAGTATGTGCGTGTGTCGTTGGTGTTTATTATATTTATGTTTTCTTGTCATTTAGGGTATTGGCCTGACGTGGGAGTCGTACAAACTTGACCCGTACGTACAGAAGTTTGCTGATGCTGTCATCAGCTTTCAAGAGAAGGTAACTTATTTGTTATGTTGTTAAATACTGTAAGTATGGATTAGTTGATATTTGGTGATCGTGAGTGACGAGTTTTGAAGAATGGCTCGAGGGAACGAGTGAGCACAGTACACGAGTGGCTCTATTGATCCTTCGGAACGAATGACAATCTCTCAAATACCTAACAAAAATAACCTTGATACTTTCACTAGCCAAACGTCCTCCTCCCCCTGGCTATAGGACACCAGTTCATTGTGCAGTGGCAGGGCTCTTACTTCCCGTTGCTATGATTTCGTTAGATAGTGGGTAAAAAATCCTTAGATTTAGCAAAATTTCCTTAAATGTGGGAAATTTTCATAAAAATGAGAACGCTGTGTAGCAAGTTAGCGTCCTGCACAGAGTGCTAATTTAATAGCTGCATCGATTGAGGATGGACGCGAAGAAGATTTAGCACTTTTAGCATGAATATTTACACGCAAATCTTCATAAAATAACACAGTCTACTGTTTAGTCTAGCCCTGCATTAATGTAGTTCACTAAGAGGTAAGGGGCAATGTGCTTGCCTGCAATTGGCCACGTTTCTCCTATCTAAAGCGTGTTTGATTACTTTAGGTCGATGACTTATTAGTAAGTGTTGCGAGAATCGAAGGCGAAGTGGATTCATTAGCGTCATGCAGTTACGATGCAGCCACCTTCACTGAAGTACTCTCCAGTATTCAAAAAGCTGTCGATGAAATGAATCTGTATTCTTACACAAATCTAGCATCGTGGGTGTCCAGTCTCGACAAATCTGTAAGTATAAATAGTATTCAAATTAAGCCTGGTTTCATTTGGTCGTAACTCTGGGTTTTGTGTGCTGTATGTAAATCATTCTTTAATGATTGCACAGGTTTTGAATAGGTATATAGTAGTATATACCGATAATCTATTACATCGGTCACCTTGAGGTGTTCGCGACTGTTACGACTAAATGGAAACTAGGTTTTACACTTGTTTGAATTCAATGTTCAGGGCCGAACAAACCAGCAAATAAATGTTTTAACACTGGCCGATTTCGTGTGGTTGCAAACTTCAAGCGCCGGCTATTTCTGATTGGCGCGGTTAGTGTTTTTGTACTTCTGAAGCAAATTATCCATGCATGGAAATAGGTGGTAAACGGATTTCGAGTGTGTTGTGTAACTTAATTAAGCCCCCGGTCAAACGAGGATGAAAGTTGACGAGAGCTTCGCTCGCGTTTGACCGCCAACTCTCAACTCTCGTGCATTCTCATCAACTTTGAGCTGCAGGTTCAAATTTTGTTGAAAGTTGGTGAGAGTTTTCCTCCGTTTGACCGATACACGCGGTTATTTTCGATCGACTCTAATGCAACTCTTGTTCTCAGTTGAGCAAACTCCCGCTTGTAACTCTCATCAATTCTCATCGTCGTTTGACCTGTGATTTGACCTTGGCTTAATCAAACAAAACAGTATTTTGGAAAGAATTCGCCTCTAAAGGTGGCGTAATTTATGGGCTCTTGTTACAACTTTCCCAAATTACGTCTCGCCAGCTGATTTCCTTTCTGTTTCCTGAACCTCCCTTTTTCTCGAATTCAAGACCTGAAACTGCCGTTTAGCCTTAACAACTTTCGGTAAAATCCCCTGGTGAAATTTGTTATTTTACACTGTGGTTCAGATCTGCAATGCACCATTTCGAATTTGACGTATTGATGTGCTTTTATTAAAATCAAATCCTTTTTTAATCAAGGTTGAAGAAAAACTCTCCGTTCGACTCCAAGCTGGATTGAGAGCATGGACTGATTATCTGGAGGATTATAAAGAAGGTAGCAGCAAGCCAGAGTTTGATTCTGACACGAATCCTTTGGTTTCACATAAACCTGGTGGCGATCCAGAGATTAAGGTGAGCAATATCATTAAGACAGGGTTCGTACGGCCCCTGGAAATCCTGGAAAGTCCTGGATTTTTCTTCTTATCCTGGAAACGACTGGAAAAGTCCTAAAATTTCAAGCTAACCCCAGGAAAACCCTGGAAAACTGAACTTGTTGGTAAAAGTATTTTTGTCTTGTTTCAAACACCCCCTGGAAAAGGACAGAAAAACGTCCTGGAAAGTCCTGGTGCTGGTTGTATAAAAGTCTTAACTATACCTTTTAACAACCCGTTTTGCATTTAAATTGTAGTTAAATCTAAAATACGCAATTCGGATTGGTTAACCTTCGCCCTAACTACAGTTAACTTTAACTACGCTTTCATACAACCGGCCCCAGGATTTTTAAATTTATGAAGGTGTACGAAATCTGTAAGTTATCGATAAAACAAGAGTGGTCAATTTGTATCGGATTACAAATATGAATGTGTGGTTCCAGCTAGAGATGAGCCGATTATTTGGAGGCCGATTATTCAAAATAATCGACCGATTAATCGGTTTTACCGATTATTTTTTAGGTTACTAGTTACCAATCCCCGCGCAGTTTCGCAATGTAGCACAAACGAGGTCAGGACTCTGTATTAATTCTTCCTTTCAAACAAGTGAAACGACCGAAAATGTCAAAATGGTCCTGTGGAATCCATTGAGAAGTAATTTCGATTTGTTTGTCCGACTTTTGTTGGTTTGGTTTAATAGTAAAATCGGTATTAAGCAGGGCGCTTGTATTAAGGGCTACAGCGTACGCAATTATCTATCGATGACAATGGAGTATCAATCTTCGCAAATTAAATATTTTTAAGCGCTATATACTGTTTTAAAATCAAACGTGCAAGTCGCAGAGTCAAAGTTCAACCATTTGGCCTTAGTATTTGATACGCTGTGTGAATGTAATCACTGTGAAACAAAAGAACTATTGTATTCAGGCTTAGACAGTTACGGCATGTGCTTGCGTTGTTCGTGAATGCTGAATTTACAGCATACATCGATTATTTTATAATAATCGGTAATCGGCCGATTACCGATTATTTCGAAATAAGCCGTTAATCGGCTTTGCCGATTATTTTCCTATTAATCGGCTCATCTCTAGTTCCAGCAGGCCTGGAAAAATAATTTGTTTATGTGACCACTGTTACAGAACAAAACATTTCTGCCAATATTCCGGCATGTAACTAACTATAGGCAAGAATGGAAAATGGAGTGTAATTGCCATAGCATATCCAGCCAGTCGAAATGGCCTAATTTATTTACTAATATATGGTTTAAGTTGTATTAGTAAACCTGATCACCCTTGCCCTCCAAGTCCTTGTCAACCAAACACTGCTATTTAGTCCCCCGTTTCTCCCTCCCTTCACTTTTATTTGTTTTGTTTGTTTGTTTTTTCTTTCATTCTTTGTTTATATTTCATTCATTCATTTTGTCATTTTCTTCCTTCTTTCTTTTTCAATATATCCAAAAAATTTCTGGGAACCTAAAAATTGTCTGGGACCAAATGGTCCCGTGGTCCGATACTTTTTCCGCCCCTGGGTTCCAGTGTAGGTACCGATAAACGATATACTTGAGGGATTTCCATGAACTTCGACGTTTCGAGCGAAGGCCCTTAGTCTGGAAGTTAGTCGCGTAAGAAGCCTACCCGTCAAACACAAGTGCTATATAGTTATTTAAGGATTAAAGCACTCGGGATTTACAAGCACGAGTTCACGAACAAGGAACGAGAGTTTAATATCTGTCTGCCGTTTGTTTTGAATCTGTCTGCCGAATTACGAATATATTTCAACTGGCTTCGCCACTCATTCACAACTTATATTCCGTAAATTCGTAAAGTAAACTAAATAAACAACACATGTTTACGTTTAAATACGGAATTATTTCAGAAATTTGGCCACTTCGTGGTTTTGGGATTGTCTTCGGTTTAAAATAAACGAAATCTTATAAACTTTTCCATTCGTGAATTCGGGCGCCATCTTGCCGTGCTGATATAAACTATATAACGGCACGGCCGTGCGTTGTTGCTATATAAAATGCGCACACGTGGTATAAATTGACCAATAAGAACTCGAAAATTGAATATTAAATCGTTATATTCTATATTATTTAGGAAACCGAAAGTCAAACTAATCAAAATACAATCAATTTAACAATATTTAGATGAACCCAAAAACAAGTTAGCTTTTATAGAGTTTTTCTGGCCTGAAGAATCTATTTTTCTTCCTGGCAGCAAATAAATAAATACAATTTTCCTGTGTACATCGAATTATGATTTTCTGTCTTAGGGAGTTTTACATCACTGCCACTGCCAATCGACGAATATGTAATGCATTATACAAATAAAATAATGTACAGTGGAAAAATTCAATTTCATATTTTTTCATATAAAAATCAAGCTAATTATCGAATTTTATAAAATGACGAGTACTTCTTACGAGAGATATCTTATAAGGCTTTTTGTCGAAATTTCTTAGTAAAACTGCTGTCGGACATTTTCCAGCACTGGCTTTTCAATATATACTGTAGTCGTAAATATTTCACAACTTTTCAACTTCATGTCCATGTTTACTACAGATCTTGCGTCATGAGGTGCGAATTACCAATCAGATTTTGTATCTTCATCCACCTGTGGAAGCTGTGCGAGCTCATCTCCTTGGAGAACTTCATGTATGGCTCGGTTTGATCTTAAAGTTAACACGAATTCAGAGTTCTAGATACCAGGTAATGTAGGAGGCTATACAGCTGATGAATAGGGAGCTCACCCAATGCAAGGCCAACGTTATTATGTTGAGCTTCCAGTATGCCTTGTTCAAACGTTTTGTACATCATATCCATGTCTTACAACGACGCTTGCGATGTTCTAACTAATTTTGGGTGCGAGTTCACTGACTAATGTTACTTAAAATTTGTTTGACCTTTTAACGTACAGTGTCCGATATATCGGACGTTAAGAACGAATGGACAAAGGGATAACAATAAACAGAAGAAAAATATTTTAAAGGTTAAATTAAAGATAAATACCAGTGACAGACAAACAAACTATTAGCAGTGCATGCTTTTGTTGAAACAAAGACAAAAATGTAAGCACCGTTTTAACTCGCCAAACTTCCTGTTTTTCACGGATTTACCGGTGCCTTTCTATTTGCCTATTGAACAATCTATTGGCACCTTTTGACGAGTAAAATTGTCTTGCTATGTAGACTTTGTGAAGTAATAAAATAGACGTTTTGACTGCTTTGGGTCTTAATGGGTTTAAAACGTGCGAAAGGCCAATAGTTCGTCAACCCATTCATGATTGCGGTTAAAAATATGTTGATCTTCAGTTTCCCGACAATTGTCGCGACCGACGTCGCTGAACCTAAACTACGTATTGAATCAATTTATTAGTGTTTTTACCAGGAATGAAATTTCGTACCCTGGTTGCCAGAGGTTCTTGTACGTGGATTGAAGCACATTTGAATACCAACTTCTTTCAAACATATTTATACCCAAATATTTAATTATGGCAGTGTGTCTTTATTTGATAAACTTCCAGAAAATGTCGAATGTAAAGGGAAGTTTCAAACTGCTATAATTGTGCACGATTTTGAATATTTTAGCGTAAATATTTCCAAGCCCCCTACAATCAATGAAATAATCCTCTGGGGCAATCAGAATTCTTCTTTTTTGTCATCTAATTTAAAAGTTGCCGTATTTAAGTAAGTTTTAATAGTATATTTTTTCCATCAAGGTTGGTCTTGATGTGGACGAGTCAGATTCCCACACGAGTTATCGAAATCTTCTCACGAAACTCCCAGACGGTCCAGAGGTGATTGAACATGCATACCAAGCTGTTGAGAAGAAGGTTGAAGAAGTTGAGAAATACGTCGAGGTTTGGCTTCGCTATCAGTCATTGTGGGATATGGAAACGAGCCTCATATACAACAAGCTTGAAAATAACCTGGAGAGATGGACTATCTTACTGAGAAATATTAGGTAAGTAGCAGAAGGGTGTTGATGATACCGTGATTTTAGTGCATGTGTCTATTACGTCCCAGTCAAACGAATACGGGAGTTAATGAGCGTTGTCAAGCGAGAGTATGCATGAAAGTTTCATCAGCTCTCATGCCCCGGTCAAACGAAAACAAGAGTTACACGAGTGTTGACTGGATATTACCGCGCGTACCGGTCAAACGAGCAAATACTCTCATCAACTCTCATCGAAATTTGAACCAGCTCAAAGTTGATGAGAGTCGATGAGAGTTGGTGGTCAAACGCAGGCGAGTTGCAACTCTCACTGACTCTCATCAACTCGCATTCTCGTTTGACTGGGGTTTTATGTGCCTTATTGCGAGCGGGATTTGATTACTCCAATGGCAGCTAAAAGAGTGCTCCCAGTTTGACCAATCACCGCAGGTTTTTTCGTGTAGTAACTCTGGATCTTTATAGAGCTCACCCTTACTGCACCTTAATAAGAGCGGTATAGAACTGATAGAGCTATCCTGTATAAATATAGTTCGTTTATTTGAAGTCCATTTTTTTATAGAAACCTTTTTAATCCATTAAAATACATGATAATTAGCTACTCTTTAGGGCAATTGTTCTATATACAAAAATGTATTGTGGAGACTTGTTGATCAGCAAAACACTGACGTTACGTAATCTTAACAACTACAAAATCTTAGCGACAATTCAAAAACCATTTTCAAGCCATGTAACAGAGAATTATAAATATTCAAGAATATGATAACCCTAATATCTACGAGGTCGAATACAAGATGAGCTTAGCCCTTTTCTGCTTTTACATAGTTGAGGAGTCAGTATCCCCTCCTCCCCCCCCCCCCCAGTTCCGCGTTTCACCGCTACACTACGTTGTATATTTCTTAATACTGTTAACCATTTTAGGAAATCTCGGGTTACATTCGACACACAGGAGACAAGACAACAGTTTGGTCCAATAATAATTGACTTCCAGCAGGTACTGTATAGTCTATTGTATAGTTATTAGCTCTCAGTCGTACCACGATCTTACCACAGGCAGTAAAATGAGTAAATTTTTTAACTTTTAAGTAATTGACTTGTACCCAGTCGTCAAACTGAGCGCGATTTTAGAGAGATTTTGTATAAAGTATTAGGCGGGAGGTAAGATGAAAATTTTAGATTTTTCAGTACTCTTGGAAATTCAAATATAAGAAATTTGTGTGGTGCAGTGAATACTGCTTTATAATCACCTTTGAGAATCTAACATTGTTTTGTAGGTGCAATCTAAAGTAAACCTCAAGTATGATAGTTGGCATAAAGAGCTTCTCTGTAAGTTTGGATCCATGCTTGGCACTGACATGCAGGAATTCTATGGAACCGTAACAAAGGTAACTTTTCCCGCTTAACATACACTCCACCTGGCATGTTTTACTTTTTATAGACACTTTATTTCTTTATTAAACTTCTCCAAGTACAAACAACGTGACACCAACAGCCTAAAAACAGCAAAACATATACATCAAATATTACAACGAATGGCGAGGGCACCACAACAGCATAAATCATTTACTGTGGGCACTTTCGTAACGTAAATAGCTAGCAACAGCAAACTATTTCATTCTTCAAACTGCAAGCACTAGCGGTTACATTTCATGCATACTGCCATACAATGTCCTTCGGTCATTTGCATCAAAATATGTATTCAGGTATTATAGTATTCCCATATTATAATGTCATAAAGTGTCTTAAATTGACGTTCTCCATCCTTAAATCCGCTGATAGTGCCTATACCGAGCATACGCAGCGAAAGCCTTGTGAAATAAATAAACATGTTTCCTAAAAGAACAAAGAAGTAACAGTCAATTTTGAATGTTTGGCGAAACAACCAGCCCAAGACAACCCAGTCTTGAAATACGTACAAAATTGTATTCCGACCCGACCTAGAAGTAACGAGTAATTTTAGAATGCACAAAACAATGGACACTCCAAAAACGGTTATCATGAACAGATATACGTTTCTCGTTTACAGTCTCGAACAGACTTGGAACAACATTCAGTAGAAGGATCATCGACTTCTGACTCTGTTAGTTTTATTACCTTCGTTCAATCCTTGAAACGCAAGTTGAAGAACTGGGAGAGAGTGATGGAGGTGGGTAAAATGTACTTTTAGTGTGTTATGCGGGGTGTATAGAAAACGGAGTCCATCTTTTATGGTCAATAGTTTTGAGAATAATAGTGTTAATGAAATGATTTTGATCTTATTTTAAAGCTTGTTCTTTCCGCTTTCGAACAAGTGGTTATTTGTGTGTTTAGTACAAGTAATATAATGACGCAAGAGAAAATGTAGTATAGAACCCATCATTTTTAGATGCCGTTAAATTATGCCATTTTCCTTTGATATTTCATATCCTCTAAAAAATGGCAAAAACTGTTTAAAAGATGTGAGGTTGTTTTATTTATTTATTTATTACACAAACCACAGAGACATAAACTTTTTACTCTAGTATTTTTTCGAGATTGTCATTTGAATGAGGATATTTTTTATATATATTTTTTATATACACCCTGTATATATTTATATTAATTAATCACATTGTTTTTTGAATACTGACCTAACCGTGTACTTGTATATTCCTTGCCTTTTTTTAGGTTTACAAAAATGGTCAGCTAATCCTGGAAAGACAGAGATTCCAGTTCCCTTCACAGTGGCTGTATTACGACAACGTTGAGGGTGAATGGGGAGCATTTAATGATATTTTGAAGCGAAAGGATATTTCCATCCAGAAAGAGGTTAGTACACGGTATTTGTATATAGACCAATGACTGAATCGGATCTGCATGGTTTTGCTTTGAATGTCTTTCATGATGTCTTAATCGTTTCACTGCAAAACCACATTAGGATATTATACAGTGGACAACAGAAACGGCCTGTAGCAAAAATCCATCCACAATGGATGTACCTATACCTTTTTCGAATCATACCTTTGATTTCAGAAATATAGAAATACTTCTTTGCCTTTGGGTCGTTCGTACGTCATAGTGAATGTTGGTAATGCATTTTCAAGGCTTGAAAAATTTTAAGTATCACAAGCATAGCCACACACTACCTGGAAGTATCAACGAATAAGGCATCGTCTATCAACAATTTTTACGAGCGATGGTTACTTTAAACTTGACTCGGTGAGTCGGTTACCACCATCGTCTATAAATGGTAAAAATACATTTTCATTTTGACTTACTTGGAATTCTTGTGACAAAGGGGGAGTGTTTATTGTCTGCTCTCTTACCAGATGCTTCCATGGAGAACGTTGCGTATACTGAAGTCCATTTGCTTTTAACTTCAAAGTTATCTTTTCCACAAAATTTCAAATGTTTTAATCTTGTGATTGCAACAGGTTTCGATGTTACAAGTAAAGATCATAGCTGAAGATCAAGCCGTGGAAGAAAGAACTACAGAATTTCTCAATGATTGGGACAAAAGCAAACCTGTTCAAGGCAGTACTCGGCCTGATGCTGCTCTCAAGTCGCTCGCTGTTTATGAAGGAAAGTTAAGTCGACTCAAGGAAGACCGAAGTAATGTTGCCAAAGCCAAGGAGGCGTTGGAACTAATGGAACAAGGTATTTTGGTTTGTTATGTGCATGAGAAAATTACCTTAGTCTTATTGATTGAGTGGAATACAATTGTTCTCGTACATTGTTTTCACGTCCGAGTAATGTCCTTATCTGTCAAGAAAGCAAAGAATATTTTCAATTTCAAGATAAGGTCTCGTTGAAGTTAATACAAACGAAAATGTATACCATACTTGTATTTAAATTTGTGTGTTACTAATTTTTGCTCAGTGCAAAAAATCATAATTGGGTTTATGAAGTTGTATGTACAGTACCTGTATTAATTGATTAGTATATTCATCGTCAACGAAACTTTAACTTGCGCGTGTTGAGATGTGAGAAACCGTGTGATGTACATTGCTTTTCATAAAGAACATATGTTGTTCATTTTTTTGTCTTGGTCATTTCAGGGGTGACGATGATCAGCGACGAACGTGTTCAGATTGCTTTAGAAGAACTGCAAGATTTGAAAGGAGTTTGGAATGAACTATTAAAGATTTGGGAGAAGATTGATGAAATGAAGGAACAACCTTGGTTATCTGTACAACCACGGAAGGTAAGTCACGAGTTCTGTACACATGTTGTAAATTGCTTTCTGATTGGTTCAAAGGAGATGCGTTTTTTCGATCAGGATGTGACGTAGCGAGCATTTCGAAGCAAGAGACAAAAGATAACGAACTTATGACATTGCATACTTCTATGTCTAGCAACTTTAACAGCCAATATACTGTACATATAGTCGTTACCTGAAAATGTATTACAAAGACAGACACTTTAGAGCTTTTCGTCGCTCTCCTGATGTGCATGGCGTCTTTATACTTCATAATATTTCTAATTCCTTAAAGTTGGGAAACGTGTTACAGTACTTCCGTTACGGGAAAGTTTAACCCTTTGCATTGAATGGACGGCTTCAACCGTGCAAATATATTTTCATATTGCCGTATAGCCCCAAGTAGGGAAGCATGTTGTAATGACCGATAGCTTTTTAAGCAATCATAAATAAAGATTTTAAGGCTACGTCCACACTAATCCGTTTTCGTATCCCTTCGTTTTTGACATTTCGATATCTATGTAGATATCTAAAGTGCTGTCACATTTATTTTAGTTGCGAGGTTCTCTTGATGCACTGTTGAATCAACTGAAGAATTTCCCAGCTCGTCTTAAACAGTATTCATCCTATGAACACGTGCAGAGACTAGTCAAGGGTTACATGAAGGTAAGAGTTATGATATCCAAAATAAAGAGTTTTCTCTTTCCGCACTCCGATTATTTATAAGATTAAATCGATCGTGAATTGCATCATTCGGTGTCTAAGTGATAGGGGAAACCAAGAAGCCCTGGTTTATTCCGGACACTTTTTGGGAGTGGGGGTCGGGGTGGCTTTTCTTGTGTGGTGTGCACCCCCAGCACCCAAGAAAATGCGTCTATGCTTAATACTGTAAGGCCTTGATTACAAATATAATTACATGTACCTCAACAACTCTGTTGTAACTATCTTTGGTAATGATTATAATATGAAAGTTATATTGTATTGTCCTCCCGACGCAAAGTAATACACTACACTGAAAGTACATAATTGTGCCCAAAATTATAGGTCAACATGCGATTTACTTCCCTTACGCATGAGAACGAGGTTTTGAGTGATAGATACACTGTCATATTGGTGTGATCTCATTAGTTTTTCACTGGCAAATTTAAGAAGAAAGAGAGGCCACTGAATGACTGATGACCAATTTCGGTCCCACCAATAACCAGAAACCGCAAGAACCTCTTCTAACATGTCAACAACACCACAGTAGATTTGGGGTGGTCACACCAATACGGCCGCCATTGCCTAGTTTTCAGATCAGTGGGGAGTAAACAACCTTGCCAATCCCAGCTACTTAACCGATATACATACCTGCCATCCGCTAAAACCAAGTCCGTTGCGAATAATTGCTAGGACTTTTCTACTCCGTTTGGAATTGAGTGCATTCAAGCATAAAAGTATGAGATTGGTTTAAACTCAACCACTGCTTCAAGTTCTAAAACGTTCTAAAACTTATTAGGAAGAGGCGTACGAAGCTATATCGTGCAAGTTCTAGATGAGAGTAAAGCTAATTTAGACACCTTGGGATTCGATTTGCAAAGAATTTGACAGATTTCAAAATCTCTTCTCATAAATATTCTGGCTTCAAAATTTGCCTCACTGAATTCAAAATCATGCTTTATCCAGTCCTGGCTTTGAGATCAGTGATACTACCTCTGATAATAGCCTGTGTGCCAAACTTGGTGAATCTAAAGCTCTGCATTATGTTTTCAGGTCAATGTCCACATCGTTGAACTGAAATCTGAAGCATTGAAAGAACGTCATTGGAAACAGTTAATGAAACAACTCCGTGTAAAATGGGTCCTCAGTGATCTTACTCTGGGTGCAGTTTGGGATGTGGACCTGTTGAAGAATGAGGGCCTTGTGAGAGATGTGATTTTGGTCGCTCAAGGTGAAATGGCCTTGGAAGAATTCCTTAAACAGGTTTGCTGAAGTTGTATTATTAATATATGACTAGGAACATGCACAATTTTGGCAAATGACGACAATTTCTATCCTTTTGATAACTATATTCATACAGTGTTTCTTGCCCTTTATGAGCGGACAATTCCCAGAAATATTATAAGGAATAGACATACAATTCTCCGAATAGTAACATCTTGTAAAGTACATGACTGCAGAAGTTATTAGGGGGCCATGGAGCGACGCTACCTCTATAGTCTAAGGGGCTAACTCCAAATTCAAAATGTGCACTTCAAAACTTCAAATCTTAATTTAATTAAGAATTCTGGAGTTACATGCAAGCTTCAAAAATCATGTCGTGCCAGTGGAGCTATAGCTTTCTAAACCTGCATGGAGTTACTGCCAATAACTCCAAAAATCATGTGGAGTAATTATCTAAGCCTGGAGTTGCGTCAGCATAGCCTAGCTCCATTTGAAGATTGGCTACCTCCATAAAAATAATATCTACAGGCATGTGAGTTCTTTAAAAACAAGAAGAATTCAATGTGATATGTCGATTCAATTTGTACATTGAGTTTGACAATGACTTTGAATTAGAGTCGAAATCCATCTTGAATTTTGTGTCTTGAACATCACGTCTATTAAGATCAGAATCTGCCTTTTTATAAACTGAATCATACTTTTACACCCTCGTTAAAGAACGTGTTTAAACTCTACAATTAGAAAATCGTTTGTGTTTATATATTTAAACGTTTTAAACAATGTTCTCGTTGTTTACCAGGTTCGAGATGTATGGCATACGTTTGAACTGGACTTGATCAATTATCAGAACAAATGTCGAGTTATCCGAGGATGGGATGATCTATTTACTAAAGTGAAGGAACATTTGAACAGTGTTACTGCCATGAAGTTGTCGCCCTATTACAAGGTACGGTATTCTTTATGATCATTCCTCTCTTGGTAACCAGGATCTCGGATACTGGAGGGTTATCATCCCATTAACAGCAGAGTATTGTAGTTCGGAGGCAGGAGGCAATCCTTTGCAGCAATCTAGCCAAATTCGCAAGGACAAAACCGGCAACTGTAATCATTATGGCAAAACTGCTGCAAAGCGCAAAGGCAGAACGAGAAAATCGTAATAAGGTTTGGTAAAGTAGCATAAGGAATTATTGCCATGACACTTTATGAAAAAGATAATTATGGAATAATGGATACTGATAACCGGTGCATGCAGAAAAGAAAATGAGAACATAACGTAGAAATGACTTTGTAGGGTAGTTGCATGAGCTACAGTATATCAGAATGAGAAAGCGCGCGAAGTACCCTCTGATCTTACGTGACGCCAGAAACTCCCCCTAAATAAGACCTCGTGCAAATAAATCTGCCGTTAATTTAAGAAACACTTTTGTATACATTTTTGTGTAATATTTGTTTTTCGTTCAAAGCGAATTTTTGACAAGCTTCGTCCATTTCGCATTAGGTATTTGAAGAAGACGCGCTTCAGTGGGAAGAGAAATTGAACCGTATTCACGACACATTTGATGTATGGATCGACGTTCAACGTCGCTGGGTATATCTGGATGGTATCTTCAGTGGGAGTGCTGATATCAAGACCTTGTTGCCTGTAGAGACACAAAGATTTCAAAGGTAATTTCATTTCCTAAACTTTTCATATTTGTCTAATTCCCGCGTTACTGTATTCTGTAAAAAACCGTCGGGAGTTTTGATACGGACGTGGAAAATTATTTTCATGCTACTTGCCACGAGTTCGATGGCTGAAACCACAGGACATAAATTTTTCGAATACAAGTAGTAACTGTCGAAGTCTCGATAAAACAGAATGTTAAAGGTTTTTTTTGTAGATGGAAATTTGGAGCGAAAATTATATACATATTTTAGACCTAACCAGGAGCAGTTGCGAAAAACATTCTTCTTGATATTAACAGAAAAACAATCCGTGCTTTTTCAGAAAGTAAATTTGCAAAATTTTAAAATATTTTATCGTATACCATGTTTTATTGCTTTGTAGTATCAGCACGGAGTTTCTGACGTTGATGAAGAAAGTGTCGAAATCTCCGCTAGTCCTCGACGTATTGAACATCCAAGGAGTTCAACGACAGCTGGAACGTCTTGCTGATCTGCTGGGAAAGATCCAGAAAGCTTTGGGAGAATATTTGGAACGGGAAAGAGCTTCATTTCCAAGGTAATGATATTTTATGGTATTTTGCCGTATATCTACGGACGATCTTAATGACAGTAACATAAAATATACGGTGCGTTTCCATACGGTTGAAGTGGAAAACAAGGTCAAAAGTCGAAACACCTGAAATGACGATGTTTGCTAACTCGCTTTTAAGTTATATTCGGCTTGTGCAAGTGACGTCACGTCCGGTTTTTTGGGGGCAAATTCCACCATTTTCATTGGATTAATTCAAACTAATTAATATCAAATTCAACATGGCTGACAATTGTTGACATCAATATGTACGCAAACCTTCCTGAATAACTCGAGTTCTAGACATGCTAAAGCAACAAACTACACTCCAAAATACTCATCGTTGTTCAAGGATTCTAGAAAGGTATAGATTGTCTTATAACTCTCTGTATTTCGCAAGATATAAACGAAAACGGCACTTCGATGAAATATTCTCGCGCATGCAATATTCTCGCGTAATATTCTCGCGTGACTGCACAAGCCGAACACACGATGAAATTTCTGCTTTTCCGAACGTTCATTAATAATTTCTTTCACGAGATGCTCTTAAGCCCCGGTCAAAGAGGATGAGAGTTGCAACTCTCGCTCGCGTTTGACCGCCAACTCTCATCGATTCTCATGCACTTTCATCAACTTTGAGCTGGTTCAAATTTCGATGAGAGTTTTTGCAACGCGTGGTAATATCCAGTCCTCTCTCATCAACTCTCATGCAACTCTTGTTCTCGTTTAACCTGGGCACGAGAGACCTCTCATGCAAACTCTCGCTTAGCTACCCTCATCAACTCTCTCATCTTCGTTTGACCGCAGTTTATAGAACTAGAAACCGTGCTTTGACCAGGGCTTTAAAATAAGGGCCGTATAAGTCTAATGATTTGTAAAAGACATGTAAAACAACATTAAAATTTAAATCCAGTCTCAGTAAAGCTGTCACTCTGACAACTGCGCCACCGAAGCTTCTTTCTTTTAGAAAGATAAGGTAATAGTGAGGCGGTTAAGAGCGAAATTTAGCTGGAATTGTTCATTTTGTGATAAAAGCACCATATTTGCAGGAAGTATAGACTTTGATATGACAATAACTTTTAGATATGGAGGCATCTGAAAAATTAAAGTCGCCCCGGCCTAAATTTTTTTTCTTTCATTTTCCTCATTAAACTCCTATATTGTCGAAAAATATAAAATTTCAAGTTCACTTATAGCAAAAGTGATTACAGAATCAAAAAGCTTACAAAAAGTTATATTAAGACATGTAAGTGGTTACCATGATTTTTCAAATCCTTCTTGAGTTACAAGCTGTTAAATACGCATTTTCAAGCTAGTACCCAGGCTTTTCGCGCGATTTCGTGGCATTTTTTCCATTTTGGAACAGCAATAACTCGAAATCGGTTGGGAAAATAAAGGTAACCGCTTAAGTGACCTATATATATAGTTTTTTGCAAGCTTTCCAATGATGTAAGTCATTATTGCTTTAAATGAACTTGGAATTTCACGGTTTTACAAGTATAGGAGTTTAATGAGGAAAATGAAAAAGAACCCAAATTTTACGCCGGCGACTTCAATTTTTCAGATGCCTCCATATCTAAAAGTTATTGTCATATCAAAGTCTATACTTCCTGCAAATATGGTGCTTTTATCACAAAATGAACAATTCTTACACTTAACCGCCAGACTATAAACTTCATTTCTGTCTTAGATTTTATTTCGTCGGTGATGAGGATCTACTTGAGATTATTGGAAACAGCAAGAGCATTCCAAAACTGCAGAAACATTTCAAGAAAATGTTTGCTGGTGTCACAAGTATCATCCTGAACGAAGAAGAACAAATTATTTCTGGAATTTCATCAAAAGAAGGCGAAGAGGTAAAGTTTTGTATACATTTTCACCAAGCTTATATTCGTTGCGAAAGCGATCAAGCGCATATTCAACAAATTAAATACGATTTAGTATTTTGAGCAGTTCCTTTTTCGTAAAATAACGGCGGTGAGGCAAATTCTGTTTCCTTGCTTATAAACGTCCAATTACAGCAGTCTTTTATGCATATGTATGTGGTAGTGTTCATGTGGAAAAATGTCATTAAAGTTGTCGTGTGAATGGGGCTTAAACGTTGATGGTCATACTCAATACTGTATTAGTGACCTTAAGGTGGCTCGATATAGTAATCACAAAAACCTTATTCAAGAATCGCGAAAACAAAACTTCATACTATATGTACAAACCGGCGTGACCACGGGTTGTGCGCGCGGGAATATTAACGAAAGAACTTCCAAAGTGACCTGACGTGAGCAGTTGCTCGCGCCATCTCGCCTCATTACGCGTGTTATATACTGTTTTCATGTCAATTGCTGACGTCATTAAAAAATTCCTTTTTTTAAAAACAATGCGCTATATCTCATTATTTTGTCCGGTGACCTATGTTCAAATTTTGCATGCTGTTATTGTACCGCAAGAATGCTTCATTTTATAAATAAAACCTAAAATAAAACCTAAAAATACGGAGTTTAAAAATTTCAAAGTGTTGGACACCTGAATTTTTGAAAACTGTATCGATTTACGTATTTTTAGGAATGCCACAAACTGTTAGCGATCACTTGACTAGATTCCCGCGGCTGTATTGGCGGTAAATTTTCGGTAAACGATTGTCCTATTTTGAATATACTATTTTTTATACAGGTTGTATTTAAGACTCCTGTATCACTGAAAGAACATCCAAAGGTCAATGAATGGTTGACTTCTGTTGAGAAAGAAATGAGAGTGTCCTTGGCTAGTCTGTTGGCAGAAGCCATGCAAGATGTGAGTCAGTTCCAATCAGAGAATATTGATTATCAGAAATATCTTGAGTGGGTTGACAAATACCAGGTAATTGAACTAGTTATATTTTCAGACATGTTTTAACTCGCTATTCCGGCTTAAGTGAATGCAATTCCCGACAATCCACTTTAGTGTCCATCAGGGGTGATATAATGTCGCAACATTACTCCTTGGGTGACGTCTCTGTCCAACAAGTCAAGGTGAAGATAGCTTATCACCCTTGCAGGGTTCTGCCCAGGACCAAGTGAGTGTTTGGTAACTGCTGGCTCGGAACCATGCTTGCCCTGGCAACTTTTCAAATTTCATGGTCATAAGATAATTCAGTGTGGATTTGGATAGATATTGCTTTTTACCAAGTTACTCGTAGCCTATATTGCATCCATTCTGTTGTTAAATTCCACCAAATAATCATGAGTAGTATTGTGTATATAAACAAAATCCATAAGAGGTTTCCTTATCACATATTTGATGCTTTTTGAGTACCATGCGGAAGAATCCGCTTTGGCGATAGTGCTTGGCGGCATTGATACTGTAAGTTCTGCACGGGTAGGACCGGTTTTAGTATCGTGTTCAACGGCGCAGCCACTAAAATGCAGCAACGTAATCGAAGTCCCATAAGTAAATATAAATTAAGGATGAGAGTTGATGAGACCATAGACTATCAACTTTCCTCTCGATTGTCTATGACGAGAGTCAATCAGGGTTGCAACCAGTGGCGTAGCCAGTCCGCCGATTTGTTCCCGCTATGCAAATTTCAAATCATTATCATTATTCATTTCTTTAGAAATTCGTTGTTTTCACCGTCAATGAACACGAACAAATTTGCATAGCGGGACTAAATCGGCGGGCTGGCTACGCTACTGGTTGCAACTCTCGCTCGAGTTTGACCACCAACTCTCATCGATTCTCGTGCACTCTCATCGACTCTCATCAACTTGCTGGTTCAAATTTTGATGAGAGTTGATGAGAGTTGATGAGAGTTTTTGCTCTTTTTGACCGGTACGCGTGGTAATTCCAGTCCACTCTCGTGCAACTCTTGTTCTCGTTTGAACGGGGCATGGGAGTTGATGAAACTCGGAAGCAAACTCTCGTTTAACCAGGGCTTAAATCACCTCTCGTATTTTTCCTAGGCTCAACTAGTGGTTCTCGCCTGTCAAGTATCATGGTCTCAATATACTGAAGCAGCTCTTCAGAAAGGCGATCTCTCAGCTATGCAGGAAGTACTCAGGATTGTTGAAGCAACATTAAACGTCCTTGCAGACTCAGTTCTTCACGAACAACCTGCTGTTAGAAGACGAAAACTGGAGCATTTGGTGAGCTAAGTAACTACTTCGTTTCAACAATATTTTATTGGGAAAAAGAAAGCAGTGACAAATTTTCCAATACTTTCCCGTATAGTGTAGTTATTCCGACTCTTGTAGTAGACTGCGTGATAAATACTGAGTATTTTGATTTTATACAATATCATGGAAATTCAACGTTTCAACTAA
The DNA here is from genome assembly GCA_016169945.1 of Trachythela sp. YZ-2020. NCBI lineage: Eukaryota > Metazoa > Cnidaria > Anthozoa > Malacalcyonacea > Clavulariidae > Trachythela > Trachythela sp. YZ-2020. Next base: position 4,341,209 of record JADLSH010000358.1, read on the forward strand.
GACGCGTTTCCACCACGATTTTTCACTTCAATCGACTTTTGCTTTGTCGACCAAAGTAAATGTAGATTGTTAAATAAGGATATAAAATTGTTCAGCTGTATTAGTTTTGCTGTATTTACATCAAGAATTGCAGTAAAACTAAGGGCTGATTTTCAAAAGAACAGGTTGAACAATGAAGCCAACGATAAAATAATTGTCATAATTATTGTAGTATAGGTAGCTATTTACTGAGCAATTTCATTGCATTTTAGATCACTGAGCTTGTCCACCAACGTGACGTCACACGTAACCTGATCAACAACAAAACCTCGGGAGCAAAGGCATTTGATTGGCTGAAAGAGATGAGATTTTACTTCGACCCCAATCAGAAAGATGTTCTCAAACAATTATCAATCCAAATGGCGAACGCTAAGTTTAACTATGGTTTTGAATACTTGGGTGTGCAAGATAAACTGGTGCAAACACCTTTGACAGATCGATGTTATCTTACTATGACTCAAGCTTTGGAAGGGCGCCTTGGTGGATCACCGTTTGGTAAGGAATGAAGGATTTACATCCTTTTAGTGCTAATCATCCTTATTTGCGGCTGAGAGCTGAGCTGAATTACGAAGGACGCAGCTCGACTTGATCGAGTAAATAGTAAGCTTATTAAAGGCGCCTCTAGCTGCCACCGAATGACTCGTGTCCCTTATCAGGGAGCACAGCAACGATGGAACTGACGCTTACGTAAGTGTCATTAGTCAGCAGCGACAGTTAATCCCGCAATTCCGCAAAGGTGAAAGGGTTCTTACGACTGCGCCACCGAATTTCATACTTAGACCCCTTCCTAACATAAGACCTTAAGACCCTTATAATGTTGGCCACCTCGTGTATCATTCTGTATGGCCCCAAAGTTCAGCGTATAGAATCAAATTTTGATTCATTGCTCGTCAAAAAGTAGAACGAACTTGAATTGCATATAACAATTTTTCTTCGAGTTAAATTTTTTCAGAAATTCCTTTCGTATCTTGCGATAAGAAATAACTAAAGAATTGTTTTGAAATCAGTTTTAGAATTAAGTTAATTTTTATCAACAAAGAAAGGTTTTCAAAATAAAAGGGTCCAAAATGTTCTTGTATTTGTATCCTTACTAGAAATACATTCATGCAGAACCCCCTCGCCCATTACAACCAAGCAGTTAATTAAACTCCCCAAAAGTTATTGTAACATAAAGTACTGAGTTGATCACTGTAACCATGGTAACACGCAACCGGCTGTCCGGCCATATATTTAATCCCCGAGGGTACTAATTCCGCTCGGATATTTACACCCGGGTATGTAAGACATAGCGGATTCCAAAGTTGTCCGCCATTATGTCATGGACGAACATGGCTTTCTACTTTATGCGCATGCGCGAGTTTAGGCCGAGAGAAAACGTTTTTTCAAATAAAGTTTTGTACATTGTTTTGTTCTCAGGAGTTGGGAAATAACACAGACAAAACACAGATAAATGAAATTTTTTTGGAGACTTTCACTTACTAAAGTCAACAGGAAAATAAATCAGTCAAAAGACCGAGAAAGGACAAGGTTTTCGAGTTTTAAAACTCGTAAGTGTCTATTTTGCATACTTGCTTTTGCAGTTTTCAGTTTTGCCGTCAATTGACTTATTGACATGAAGTGCATGTACTATAGTCCCCGAGCCGGCGCGAAGCGCCGTGCGAGGGTAATAATTCCGCTCGGATATTTACTCCCGGGAAAAAAGGAAAGCAATGGGAAATCCAAAGTTCATCAAGTTTTGCGGGCGCATGGGTGTGACGGGTGTGATGGGTGGTCATCTCACTATAAATCTTTGTTAGGAGTGGAATGAGCGAATTAAAAAAACATGAGTAAGTCATATCAGTAAGTCTGAATTATAAGATCCTTTTTGGGACTTCAGGAAAAGCTGCGGAACAAATTTATCGTTTATACTTTATAAAAAAGGATAAATAGAGATAGATGGTCGAAAAAATATGGCAAGTTTCTTATATTAAATTGTTGATGTATTTTAATATAGCCGTAAGAATGTTGTTTTATTTACATAGATTTTCATTTCTTTCCAATTAAAATATCCTATATTTTATGCTATCAAAAAGTTCCAACTTAAAAGGAAAGCAAAATCGTTTCACACGAGAGAATTTGTATATTTTCAACTGATTTCATTTCAAAAACTAATTTATAAGTAAAAGGCAGTTTAGTTTTATAAACTTTTGGCAACGTTTTAGTAAACGGAAGGTTGCATTTAAACATTAATTTGAAGCTTATAGAATGCATAAGAACATACCTACACCATATATCTCAGATTTGTGTGGCTAAAGCAACTAATATTTTAATTATTTTTGTAGTTTTTGTAACCTGTTTAGCTGTTTTGTACTCCAGAAAAGTTTATTTTATCGTGTTGCCATGGCTACTGTGCTTCCTCTTCTTGAAACAAAATTTCCATTTTTTATTCTTTCAAAATATATTTCCCAAAATATTATTGTTTCCTTCCACTCTTCTTTCCAAACTATTAGAGTAATGATCAAAATTGTAATGGTACATTTAAAATGAAGGAAGCCACAGTGATTACGTCAAGTAAAACATTTCATTTGGCGATAGCCTTTTATTGCGTCGTGAAGAGGGGTGTGAGCCAAGGATCCAATTCTGTTTTCTAAGCCAAAAATTTGTTTTGAACGCAGATATCCGACTCGCCTACAACCTTTGCATGGCAGATTTTTTGATAAAAAAGATTAGCAATAGTAATGTTTTGGAATGTAATGTCTGGCAATGTTCAGCTGGGGCGAGGGGTTACTGCAAGCATGTATTTCTAGTATTAGTTTGTGGTTTTCAAAATGCGTAGTTCATCCTGTGTGGTCAATACAACATTGATTAATCTTAAAAAGTGTTTTAATATTAATTCAAATGCGTTATGGAATAAGAAACAACATATTTAATATCAAAACCTTCATAGTATAAATATACTGTTCAAAAAATGTTGAAGTTTTATGACAATTTTGAAACGTTTTGTGAGACGTCTCAGATAAAATTTTACAGTAAATCAAAGCTAAAAGAGTACGTAATAACATAGCTTAGTACTTTATATAGTTGGACAATTGATAATTTTTACAGTTAAAAGTACAAACTTGTCACTATTTTGCCATTTTGTACAAAAAATAAAAGAAATATACGGCCGGTTGCGTGTTACCATGGTTACAGTTATCAACTCAGTACTTCATGTTACAATAACTTTTGGGGAGTTTAATTGCTTTCTAATGGCGAGGGGGTTCTGCATGCATGTATTTCTAGTTATTTATTTTATTTCTTGTACAAAAATACAAAATGGCAAAATAGTGTTAAGGTTTCTACTTTTAACTGTAAAATTATCAATTGCTCAACTGTATAAAGTAGCCAAGTTATTACGTACTCTTTTAGCTTTGATTTACTCTAAAATTTAATCTGAGACGTCTCGCAAAACGTTTCAAAATTTTCATAAAACTTCATCTGTTTTTTAACAGTATTTTTATACTATGAAGTTTTTGAGATTAAATATGTTGTTTCTTATTCTATAACGACATAATTTTATATACTATAACGATATATATTGACCACACAGGATGAACTACGCATTTTGAAAACCACAAACTATAGTGCATGCCAATTGACGGCAAAACTGCAAAAGCTAGTATGCAAAATAGACACTTACGAGTTTAAAACGTTTTAAAACCCGAAAACCTTGTCCTTTCTCGGTCTTTTGACTGATTTATTTTCCTGTTGACTTTAGTAAGTGAAAGTCCTCTACAAAATTTTCATTTATCTTGTTTTGACGACTTTAGTTGTCTGTATTATTTCCCAAAATACAATGTACAAAACTATATTTGAAAAAGTTTTCTCTCGGCCTAAACTGGCGCATGCGCATAAAGTGGAAAACCATGTTCGTCCATGACATAATGGCGGACAACTTTGGAATCCGCTATGTTCTCACTTACCCGGGTGTAAATATCCGAGCGGAATTAGTACCCTCGCACGGCGCTTCGCGCCGGCTCGGGGATTAACTTGATACATTACGTCTGTACGATTTTATCTTGATACATTGTGTCTGGCGTTTCTTTCAGGTCCTGCTGGTACTGGTAAGACAGAGTCTGTCAAAGCACTGGGTCATCAACTGGGACGATTTGTGCTTGTATTTAACTGCGATGAGACATTTGATTTTCAGGTAGGCTGCGGAGTATTTGAGGCTGAATCGTTTTTATCGTCAGTTTCGCGAGAACAGAACGTGGAAGGTGTTTACTGATACCGCTCGAGTGTTTCCTTCGCACTCACGAGCAGACCACGAGTTGTCATCTTGTTTTCGTAAGACTGTTTTACACTTTAAGCTTTAACTCAAAGCGTTGTAAAGTTACAATTGGCTTTTGAAATAGATTTACACTGCCACACGTATTTAGCCAGCCTGAAGTCAACCCGTCAAGATTACATTCGCTTGAGTAAGCAAACAAACAAATAGCCTGATAATAAGCGAATCAGCAAACAGACATAGAAACAAGCGAACAAGCAGTAGAAATAGGCAAGCAAAAAAACCAACTCACAAACAGAATGTTACAGAATGTTACAAAAACAGCATGCATGTTTCCATAAAGTGTATAACACGTTTTTTTTGCTTTTCACTTTGGCTTTATTGCGAATGTTGTGTAGGATTTTGGTGTAGTTACTTAAAACGTTGTTCATTTCTTCTATTGACATTAAATTTCATTTCCGTGCAATGTTAGGCGATGGGACGTATTTTTGTCGGTCTTTGCCAAGTTGGTGCATGGGGTTGTTTTGATGAATTCAATCGTTTGGAAGAAAGGATGCTTTCTGCTGTTTCCCAACAGATTCAAACGATCCAAGAAGCTTTGAAAGAACACAAGGACAGTGATGGTACGTATAAAACTGGCTTGACAAAATCTTTTTGTTTCGGATGCCCTAGCTGGGTTCTGTCGAGGACCAAGTGCGTGCCGGGTACGTGCTGGCCCAGAAACATACCTCCCCTGACAACTTTTCAAACTTTAATGGTCGTAAGATAATTGAATCTGGCTTTGAATGGATATTGCTTTGTACCAAATTACTGGTAGCCAATATTGCATGCATTCAACCAAATCAGAGTATTGTTTACATAAACAAAATCCACTATAGATCTTTCCTTATCACATATTTGATGTTATTAGAGTGCCGGGCAGAAGAGTCCGTTTTAGTGCGATTGCTGGGCGGCACTGATGAGTGCTGTGCACTGCTGCCCGGTGACACCCATCGTGGGCAGAACCCTGGGTTTTGTGTTTAGAGCCGTACAGTACGTACTGAACAGACACCCAGTAAAATCTCACAATAAACGTGCATGCGGTTAATCAAAATATCCCGATGTATCTGTATCATGACTAACTTGACTATTTTTGCAACTAATCCAGAAAGATATAGCTAATAGATAATTGTATTGCCTCAGAATCTTGTTATAGCTACCAGTAGCATGAAATACTTCAGAGACATTTGTTTATGTTTGGGAACACCGTGAGGTGTACACAATATCTGTAAAATCGTCAATATTTTGGGAGACAAATGGATATATAGAACTGTAACATGTTCTTGTGGCTCACTTGGCGTTTCTATATGGATGTTATGCAGGATAAATGTACTCTATAGACTGTAGCCAGGAAAGAAGAGATATAATGTTTTGGAAGGAAAACGTAATGAATATACCATTGAACATTATGCTAGCCGAAAACACGAACTAAAATGACCTTGTTCGTATGGTTTTTCGAAGTAGTAAGGTTCAGCTGGAGCGTCTCTAATATTTCAACAAACATCATCCATTTTTAACTGTCCTTTTGTTTAGATTCCCATATTTCTATTGAGCTTGTGAGCAAACAAGTGAAAGTGAGCCGTGATATGGCGATCTTCGTGACAATGAACCCTGGTTATGCAGGACGATCCAATCTCCCTGATAACCTGAAGAAATTATTCCGCAGTCTTGCTATGACCAGTCCAGACAGACAACTCATTGCTCAAGTCATGTTGTATTCACAAGGATTTAGGTTGGCTGAGAAGTTGGCGAGCAAGATTGTGCCATTCTTCAAGTATGATTTTATCTCTTATACTTATTCCGTTCTACTCTTTCCACTCAGAACACTATCTCAATGACAAGCAAAATCGTCTTGCGTTTGACAGAGTAAATTACTAAAGTGAACAACGTTCATATGCTGAATATTTGTTCTTCATTCGATCAATGCAAGCGAAAACTGGTTACATTCTGTCAGCGATGGATTTAATGGGTGGGAGGGGGGTGCAGGTGGTGCTCACCTCCCTAGCACCTCCCCCCTCTCCTCCCCACCCCACCGGACAAGGTCTCCCTGTATTGTATTTTATATATAATTGATTGAAAAAATGAAATTTGGTTTTGGATTTTTGTTGTGAATATTATCAGGTTTTCAAAAAAAAAAAAAGGACTTTCACCCTGCATCATAAATTCATTCACATAGTGTTCATAGAATCATTTACATACCAAAGAAACTGAAATATGTCTAAAGCGAAGACGGCTATCGTAAAAGTGCACAGTTTAATGGTCATTTCTAAGTGATCACGTTTTAGTAGCCGATGTCCTTTAGGTATAAAGTCGTGTTACACGGGGTAATTTTTGCTGCAACTTACGACGCAATTTCTGCACGTAGCCATGTTATGTGTAGAAATCTAGGCACAGCAAAACAGTGAACATGGCCCGCTGCTCTCCACTGATATTATCATTCTCATTCATTTCTTTGTCTCCTCCTGAGCATGTTTGGCAATAAATATATCGGCAAAGTAAAACGAGATTCACGCTCACAATTTTTCTGCGAATATACCTTTTACCTAATATCGCTCTGTGTCCGTGTAACATGGCCTTAACTGATTAATGTGTGTACCTTAATAGACTTTGCTTGGAGCAACTTTCCAATCAGTCCCACTACGATTTTGGCCTCCGAGCGTTGAAGAGTGTGCTTATCAGTGCTGGTAATGTTAAGCGAGAGAAAATCTCCAAGATTAAAGAAGATCTGAAAGCCAAGGGTGAAGCTGTGGATGAGGCTTCTATTTCTGAAGGACTGAATGAGCAACAGGTGAGCATGCAGCGTGCAATTTAAACTTGCAGCGCTCGCAATAATGTGAGTCAATAAGTGGTCAGGGATCAATGACCCCCACATTCACGACTGTGTATGCCCTCTTCAATAACTATCTTTGGAAGTGATATAATTTACGAAACGAAAGTATAATTTGTGAAACGAAAAGTACAGATAGCAATGTTCATGCTTTCAAACAACTAACTTTTCTCCTAGTCCAATTTTGTAATACTTAAAACCAAAGATTTAGGAACTGCTGACTATTTGTTTAGTTCATCAGTTAACACCATTGCTACAAGTTTATTTCCATTCCGAAGTCTGACGAACTATGTGCGTTCGTATTTGCTTTCAGGCTCGTTCCGAGTCGTTTTTCGGCGCATGCCATTTAACAAAACTCGATACTTGTCCAATTGGCGCCCGAATTCGGTACAACTGAGTCGATGGCCGCTAGTGAGAGCGTACCATCAGTCTCCGACATGCGTATGTCATTTTAAGCAAAGGCAAGGGAAGTCTAGTTAGTATTTTACAATAAACTGTCGGAGGTTGTACATTAAAAACACTTGAACATTTCGAGCGTGAATTCTTCGTGTGAAGATTAGGCTTTACTGCAGCACTCGTGTCCTGACGAAGGGCTTTTCTGGAAGTCCCTACAAGCAGTAACGAGCTAGAGAATTAACAATTCGAAAGTGTAAACAAATGTTCATCTTTCTTAGCTACCAACTCTTCAACTTTTCCATGCATTCATTTTTCCTAGATTTTGATCCAAAGTGTATTCGAGACAGTGGTTCCTAAGTTGGTTGCAGAAGACATTCCTTTGTTATACAGTCTGTTGTCTGATGTTTTCCCTGGTGTTAAATATGTCGGAGCTGAAATGACGGAGTTAAAAGGAGAAATCAAGAAAGTTTGTTCAGAAATGTATCTTACATATGGAGTGGGTGAAGACGAAGGAAGTGCCTGGGTCGATAAGGTAGGTTGACCTTTTTAAAGCCTGGTTGTATTTGATCGCGATGTTTTTCGGAAGCTTGATTACAATTTCCAGAACGCGAAATCACTTTAGACATCATAAATATAACATATCTGTATAGTGGAGGGTTTTTGTAGATGGCAATTTCGAGCAAAATTATATACATATTTTAGACAGGGAGCAGTTAAGAAAAAATGTTCAATCGAGCGAAATGCCCAAAATTTAGAATATTTACCTCTATAATACACACTGCCATCACCCTGGTATACTGTACTGTATATACTTGAGCTTGTGGTTAGCTCTCAACTGGACTCTGTAGACTCAAAGTGCTGCCCCGAAATCACACAGACCCAGGTTCGATTCCTGCATGCTGGAGAGTGTCTATAGTTGCAATGTTTGCAACTGCTTCAGGTTAGGTCTAAAATATGTATATAATTTTCGCTCGAAATTTCCAACTACAAACACCCTTCAACATTCTGTTCAATTGAGTGATATGCCCAAAATTTCGCATATCTGTATGTTTCTAGAGCTTATTACTGAGAAGCTGTTCTAATTAGGTCGCCACGAAATTTGATGATCGTACATAACGACCGCAGTAGTAATATATGTTGTTTTCGATCCTCTTTTTTGGGGGTGAGCATGGGGGTGATCATCATTAAATATTCAAACATCATTAGCATATGGGGGGGCCAGCAAGGGTGAGCATCATCATTAGCATGTGAGCGGCCGCATTATTAAATATTCAAACATCATTAAGATATGAGTTAGCGCATGAATATTAGCATATGAGGGTGGCAAATCATTAGCGTCTTATTCCTTTGAGACCTCATTAATATGACATCACAAGACCAGGCAAGTTTGGGCAAACAAACAATAAATTTGCTGAGTTCAGCATATATTTTGTGTGCAAAAATATGGCTTTGTTATCGTAATAAACATTTCGATTTATACACTCCATAAATATTTTCTCATATCTAATATCACCTTATACGAAACGGCTTAGACAACTAATATAGCGACGCTTAACCTAGTAAAATATTATTGCCTTATGCGAAGTAATAACAAGCAGAAATATAGCTTTCTCAAACGAGAAGATCTTAAAGTTTAATCGGCATAGCTAAGGTCTTATAGAGCAATACAAATATATGTTTGCCAAGCGAATGTATAAACATAGTTCTTACAGGGATTTAAACCTTACAAAGTTTCAAACGTTTTAGCAGAGTGAAAAGCAGTGATTTTTAAGCGAGATTTACAAGCATATACAAACATTGTATGCAAACACAATTCTATGCGTAGGTTTGTAAGTCATTTGTAAATCGTTAACGGCGATTTGAATAAATTTAGAATATTTATTTACAATGTACATACACAGAATTAATTTTTAACACCGTTAATAAGGTCTACTTCTAAGAGCATATCGTTTAGGTGTCTTTTTTCTATCTTTAAAGAGTTCTCATATTCTTGTCTGTCTTCAACTGATAATCTTGCAGTATCTTCAGCTTTCATATAGGAATATATTTTGGTCTCTCGTGAAGTAGTCTTTGTTTGTAACCTTTTCGTTGCTCTGGCGTCATCATTGCTAAGTCTTTAGGCTCCAATCTGAAAAGTCTACCCAATTAAATCTATTTTTAACAAAGTAAATAAGGTCTGCTATGGGTCTGCTTCTAAGAGCGTGTTATTCTTAAACTCCATCACTCGCTTGGGAGTATATATTGTCCGAGTCAACCTAGTAGCTTTTTCACCTTTTAACCATAACTTTACATTTCTTTAACCATACCGAGCAAGTATATCTCGGATATACTTGTTAACTAATCCAATTTCTATGATTACGACTGCGACTAGATTATGACTAAGAGTGAATCGTTGAATCCTAAAATTGAATAATTGAATATCGAGCGAGCTTAGCTCCATATCGAGCGAGATTAGCTCCATATCGAGCGAGCTTAGCTCCATATCGAGCGAGCTTAGCTCCATATCGAGCGAGCTTAGCTCCATATCGAGCGAGCTTCGCTTCGAGCCGAGCTCTAAGATGTAAGGATAGCTCGGACCGAGCTCTAAGATGTCAGAAACATTTCTTTTAATTGGCGTGTGCGGCATAGAACATGTATTACAAACTAAATATCTAATGGAATAGTCGACACATCATCCTCCAAAACTTTACGTTTTGGATAAAGGTAACTAAAAGCGTTATTTGTTTGAACATATGTTAACATTTGGTTATCTAAAACCGTAATAATGGATAAAAACATTTATACGAAACGTAGAGTAAGAAAGTAGTGTGAGCCGTGTAAGAAAGTAGTTGGCTTCGATGCAAACGTACTTTACCTTTGGGTGATCATGCAGGACATGCCAACGGGGCAGTACTCGAGACGAATAGCAGAGGACGGCAGTGGAAAAATGGCTGTTGAGTGGTTGGAGTGGGAGGCGTTTCAGCGAGGGGTCCACATCTGACACGAATATAACAACACCGAGAAGCGTATTGGTCCTCGTCGCTTACCTGTAGATGGGTTCTGTTCTGAAACACAAACTGTGTTTCAATTCCAAGGTAAATATGTTAGGATTTGTGTAATTGCGTGGGCCTATAGGCTTAAATTGTGTAGGATTAGCTTAATTGATTTTTGCGATTGCGTGGGATGTACTAGAATTTTTTCTTTATAGGTTTGTAATTTTATTTTCTCTTTGTAGGTTGTTGGTTGCATGGCCATGATTGTCACCTAAACGAAGGTGTGGAAATCAACACCAAGCGGGATAAACCCATGGAAGAGTTGTTGGAAGAAACGCCGCGAAACAGTGCGTATATTCGAGCCCAAGGTTTTACTCTGGTCGAGTGTTGGGAAGGACTTGCAACGATTTATCGCGACTCGGCTGCGAAGACCTTTGGATAAAGTGAAAACGATGACGATAGAGAGCATTGTGGCGGTGGTTAGGAACGAAAGATTATTCGGTTGCGTTGAGTGTGATATCCATGTTCCTGAACACTTGCGAGATTACTTCCAAGAAATGTGCCCGATCTTCAAGAACACGGAGATATCCAGAGACGATATTGGAGACTTTATGAAGATTTACGCTGAGGAGAACAAGATCATGAATCAACCGAGACGAAGTTTGATCGGGAGTATGATTGGAACGAAGATCCTTCTCGCGACTCCTCTCTTGAAGTGGTATTTAGAGCATGGCTTAGAGACACCGCGTGTCTATCAGGTGTTACAGTATTCTCCTAAACCTTGTTTTAAACCCTTTGGGGATGCGGTGTCCGACGCCCGGCGTAGTGGTGATAGTGCCCCCTCCAAAAAGATCATCGCGGACACCATGAAACTAGTCGGAAACTCGTCGTACGGTAAAACCATTACGAATAAAGAACGACATCGTGAAGTGCATTATTGTGACGATGACGAAGTCTCAGTCTTAATTAACTCTCCGTTCTTCCGTGAGCTCAATCCAATTGATACGTATGAAGTTATGAGTTCCAAGAAGAACATCAAGATGGATCTCCCATTACAAGTAGGCTTCTTTGTATACCAGTACGCGAAATTACGCATATTCGAGTTTTACTATGACTGTCTAGACAAATATCTCCACCGATCAGACTTTGAATACTGTGAAATGGATACAGACAGTGCATACATTGCTATTAGTGGTGATAGTGTTGAAGCGTTGGTTAGACCAGAAATGAGGGAAGAGTTCATGGTAAACAAATGCAACTGGTTTCCACGTACGGACACAGTAGAACACGTACGTTTTGATAAGAGAACACCCGGGCTTATTTAAAACAGAATGGGAGAGGGATGGTATTGTAAGTTTATGCAGCAAGACGTATTATTGTTTTGGGAGTGGGAAAGATAAATTTAGCTGTAAAGGAGTTAATAAGAAGAAGAATGTTATTGACAGGGAGAAGTATTTAGATGTTATTTTAACTAAACGTAGTGGATCAGGTGTAAATAGAGGCTTTAGGGTTTTAAACAATCAAATGTTAACATATGTTCAAACAAAAAACGCTTTTAGTTACTTCTATCCAAAACGGAGGACGGTGTGTCGACTATTCCATTAGATATTTAGTTTGTAAATTAGTAAATAGAAATTTTCAAAACCACATGTCTGTTGTCGTTTATGTGTTTAGGACCCCTAGTGTTTCGGGACCCCGGGACACAAAAAAAGACCCGTAGGGACACTTTCGTGGTCATATAAACAATTAGAAGGACTTCCGGGACGATAAAAGTCCCGTAGAGATAATTCAAAATGTTGTACAGTTCAAAAATGTTTCCGTATACACCATGCCTCGAACGCGTAAAGACTGTCCTAAAGAAAAGTTTGTTAAAATTATCAAACCATTTGGCAGACGTTCACGACCTTTCCTCTGAAGAAAGACAATCCTATCTTGTTCGTGCAAGTGCTACACCTTTAGACTTAGAAACTGTTTTGAATGAGTTACCTAGAATGATCAGAAACACTAAAAAGTGATCGAAATGGTATAAATAAGTCGGTTCAAAGCCTTTGATTTCATTTTCATCATGTATAGCATACAGTTAATACATCCGTTTGGTCTGTTTGTGTCTGGTGGCACAAAGTCAGGAAAACGATATTTGTTAAAATCAAAATCTCTCGTATTAATAACACTGTCAACTTTATCGAACTGTTTTGCATTTGTAATTCATATTCAAGTCACAGATTCGACATACAGTAGTACTGCGGTGTCTATCACATTCAATTTTATACAAAGCGGGTAAAATACATGTTCTATACCGCACACGCCAATTAATTTACCGTTCACAATCTAATAAGATAGCGTCAGTATAGAAGCAGCCATATTTTAACCATATCGAACCATATACATCTCCAATCTCTTACCATATAAAAGAGAGAAAATTCCTTAATCACTCCATGGAATGCGTTATATGCCTTGAAGAGAACGTTGGAGAAACCTTCCAAATTTCGTGCTGTGGTCGGCATTTACATTTGGGCTGTTGGTGGAACTGGGTAAAGACAAAGGCGGATACGGAGTATCCATTAACTTGTGTGTTTTGTCGGGCGCCATGGAAGAAAACAAGATGTCCAAACTGCGAGAAGTCAATGGACCATAATGTTCAGAAAGACTATGTGGAATGGAACAGAACTCATAACATGCCCACGCCCACGTATAGATACGCTCACAAATGTTAGATGGTCTTGTATAAATCTAGTAGAGCATGCATAATACATTCATTGTAAAAAAAAATCTTACAAGAAATAATTTATTTTAACCATTTATATGGACTACTGTTTATGTCTCTTCGTTTCTTCTTGTGTTCTTGTTGCACCCGGGTTATGGGGGACGAGGGTGCGTCGATAAATCTTCAGGAAGACAAAACCTACAGTTGTCGTTCTGCGCACTTATCGATTGAAAATCCTGGCAATCAACTTCAACTGATCATCGATGCCGGCAACAAAAACTCTTGTACGAGGGTAATTTTTACGCACAGGTTTGTGTAAAGTATATGTTTCTTGCGAGCGCAAACACTCGCGCACATCAGTTGAATATCGGGTATGATAACCGCTGAAAATCGGAGCGCGGGCGAGGGAAAAATTGAAGAAGCCTCTTCCAGATTGCCTTCGACTTCTCGTACACATGCTCAAAGTGGGACATCCCAAAATATCTTGGCAATTGGAAAGTTTTATTCACTTATGATAATTCAAGTGGTTCCTTATTTGTATAAGAAGAGGTTTTTGTTTTATACTTATCAGCTGGTCGTGATTTCGTTGGAAAATGTAAATATGGAGGCCAGTTTGGCAAGTGATTTTCAGCACAGTTCTATAATGCTGTTGTAGTCCTTCTCGAGAAAAAATCAATCGAGATTGTTACTGTCGCAATGAGGGCAACATATATTGCCATTCCGAAACGCTATAAAATATTCTCTTTGAGAACGCAAGCCGCATACAACACAAAGTTAAGACACTTTGGGTGCAAGATGATGGCTGCAAGATAGTCGAAACATGGCATAAAAACGTTAACCGTTTTGGGAGTACCTATATTGTTTTGTATTTACTATTAGGTCAATGTGTAATATAATATGCCGTCCCCCCCGTTTTGACGCCATGTTGGGTGTGACATTTGGCAGAGGCTTTATTTATTTTCTCGCCTCACCCCTCGCCGCCCGCGCTCTCCGATTTTCAGCGGTTATCACACTCGATGTTCAATTACGCTCTAGCGCTTCTCAATCAAATAAATTTAAATAAATATCCTCTGCGGATGAGAGAGCCAATTTCCCATGTTGACATGACAAGCTTAATAAGACAAATGAGCAAGGTGTCCTTTTGCAACACTCTTTTGAGGTATTCTTCACTGATCAAAATGTTCTCATGTTATTTGTAATTTTGTGGAATATTATAATTTTTGAGGCATGCCCTATACGCTGCACATGTTCTGGTATATTGGGTATTAGGGAGCTTTAGCAATGACTACGAGTACGAGCTTCGTCATTTTCGCGCCAAACGCCGTGTTTGCATACGCCTTCTCGCCAAAGCTTGTCAAAATATATAGGGACGCTCCGCTATTGTGACGTGTCAGCATAATGACTGTTTTGCCCAAACGCGCCGACAAACTCGCCTTGCATATCATTATGACGTCATCGCATGCATAATGTTTGACGCCATGCGTGCGCACCCTCATCCCGCCTCATGTCATATTAATGAGGTCTCAAAGGACTAGGACCAACGCTAATGATGTGCTCACCCCCTTGCTCCACCCCTCATATGTTAATGATGTTTGAATATTTAATGATGTTTGAATATTTAATGATGTGCCTCCCCCAAAAAGGGTCGAACGGCCCCTATATTACTACTGACCGCATATAGAAACAAAGCATAAAGTAACCTAAAAAACAACCTTGCATTCTAAAGATGAACTTGACTTAAACGAGACTTAAACCTGCAAATTCAGGGAACCAACTTAACGCCTCGTCCATAGAAGCAATATAGTCAACTGAGCAAAACCCTAATTCAAACACAGTGTTTAGTAATACTTTAGTATAGATTCGAGTTCGTGCATGACTTGTTAGCTCATTTGGCCGAGAACGTCAGCGCTACTGCGCTAAATAGTTAACCTGCACCGTAGCACGAGAACGATTTCAGATTTTTACCAAAACACATTTGCATACCTGCATATTCGTTCGTTTTCATGCTACGGTGCAGGTTAACTAATGGAGGGTAAATTCAATTCCTGTTTGAGTCGATTCTAAGGTTTTTCTTGTTGGAATTGAATATATATACATAAACTTTGATATTTTCATGCTATAATTTGTAAACATTGCGTACTTTTAGATATTACAGTTGTATCAGATCTCCTTGATCCACCATGGCTTGATGATGGTCGGACCAAGTGGTAGTGGGAAGAGTATGGCGTGGAGAGTACTTCTCAAGGCTCTAGAAAGATTGGAAGGGGTTGAAGGCGTAGCGCACGTCATTGATCCTAAGGTGAGTGTGTTTCATTATTCGCGTCTTTATTCACAGCTGTTAATTTAGTTTCTTCTGCTCAGAAAAAACGAACTTTTGCTTAATTTTGCTTAGCGACGGGCAGTTGGAGGCACTGAGGGTCGATAACCACATACCCAACCTCCCACCCCCCCGGAATTGGAGTATGTTTTGTTAAGGTCGCTGAATGATATAGCTCATTAACTAAGTATCTACTAAGGTCTAACAAGGTTTTTTTCAACCATGAAAGCATAAAATTTAATCTAAAGGGTTTCAGGACTGAAATTTGCAGCAAAAGGATCGGAATATTTTGGATAGGTAAATTTGGACCCCATCCATGCCTTGATGCTTCAGTTGGCCGGCTTAAACTTTAATATATTTTATTCAGGCGATGTCAAAAGACGAACTTTATGGTACACTAGATCCAAATACAAGAGAATGGACTGATGGTTTATTCACTCATTTGCTGCGAAAGTAAGTCTTATAATGTTTTTTGAACTTACCAGGGAAGGAATAGTAATTGGTAGTCTTCAAATAGAGTCGACAAAGTCGAAAATTCATTTTTGATTAGCTCATCCGGTAATCGAAGCTAGGTCTCTTGTTTAACCTGAGAACTATGATTGCTGAAATATTGCGAGACACTCGTAAATACAGTATTATATATCAAGCAATAGTCAAACGTACAATCCAAGTGCGAAGAGTATAATGAGAAATGAGATATTTTATAGGCTAAAATGTATTATAAATCGCCGCGTGGGATAAACAAGTCGCGAGCATTTATCATATTTGCATATTTACAAAGCTAGTAGTACAGCTCTTTAATATCAATAGCTTGGAGATGGAGAACTATTTCTTGACAGAAATAATAGCTTTGGAAGTGAAAGAAGCAACGTTTTACTAATTTGTCGCCAATTTGTAAATTTCTGTAAGCGTTGTCGCCGGCAAATTAAATGCAAACCCAGAAAAGTGTATACCTCTGGGAAGTACCAAAACGAAAAAGTGCTATAGTCATAAGCTACTTCATTGGCTACATTAAACAACTAAAATATTAAAATAAGAAATACCCATCTTGCTGTTCGCGCGTGGATTGTACATTTGACTATTGCCTGTGACAACCTTGATTGAAATAGATGTATACACTCAACGCAGGATATGCAATTGTTTTATGCGGCGAGCTATACAGATATGATTATGGAACGAAGTAGGCTGATCCAACCAAGAATTATAGTATTGCTTGTTATCTCAGCCGTGTAGTATCTTTGCACTGTTAAGTACATCGGTCAATTATTTCAATTATAGTTTCTACTTGACTAAAAAATATTTTTTTATCATGTCTCTCATCATCACAATCTATAATTCCTTTCAACATGTCTGTTCATTCTTGTAGAATCACCGACAATGTGCGAGGAGAGCTTAGTAAACGTCAATGGATTATATTTGATGGTGATGTCGATCCGGAGTGGGTTGAAAATCTCAACAGTGTACTTGATGACAACAAACTTCTGACTCTTCCGAACGGAGAAAGATTGGGTATCCCACGAAACGTAAGTCTTCACAGGTGGCGTGGTGGGGTCGGAAAATAACTAGAGTTGTAATGTTGGTCTGGTAATCAACTCGCAAGTGCCCATGCGTGCGTATTTTGTTTCTAACAACAGAAAATTCAATTCAAATGCTGATCTATGGGCCCATACTTTAGCTCAGGGCACATTCAGACTACATCACGGAAAGTGAAATTGAGCAGCTATGAGAAAAATTAGCTTCCAAAATGACAAAAAAAACAATAGGCAGATTTCATGAAGCACCCTTCTTCGCCTTCTCTGTAAAATTTGATATAAGGGGGCAATCTACGTTCCCATTGTACGCTTGTGGAAGGTGCGGCTTTTTGAATGATAGAGAATTAGCAATAATCAAATATATGTCAGCATGTAATATATCATTTTAAAGCTTATAGGATGTTGAAAACGAATATTATAACTAAATATTACAAATTGGTATACATAATATGAAAATTGCGAATCATCAGCAAATGCTGTCTAGTCTGAACCTTCTCGTAATCCTACAGCAACAATTTTAAGCACCATTATACATGGTGTATAAAAAACCCGTAATCCATCTTTTATGCTTAAAGTGCTTATGAACGCAAAATGGGTTTTTATTGATTCGGATAGAACATAAAAAGTTAGTTAATAAGTTCTAGATTAGTTTTTGGCTTAGACTTTTAGTTTCGGAGATATAAAGGCTCAAAGTCACTATTTTGGAAAAAAAGTAGCGTCTTCCGGGGGACTGGGTCCCAGGAACGTGTGTATTTAATTTTACTATAAAAACAATTACATTTGGATAAATCATCTTGAAAAGTCGGCTATTTCTTGAGGAAAAAAACACATTTTTGAACTCAAACACATTTTTGAGTGTGTAAAGTAACCCTTCTAGTGGTTTGCATCGTCAATCGTGGAATATAGACGAAGGAATGGATTTAAATGCGATTTCAAAGTCGATCGTGGAGACGACCATGACACTTGATGACAGTAACTTATGTCTATAAATTCTGGGACATAGATGCCTCTTGCTTATAAAATTCTTTCGAAAGAAGAAATAAATGAACGAATGCAACGGTTAAAAGTTTGTTGGAATGGAACTTAAACCTTTTACTGCATTTTATAGTCTTCATGCCTTCATGGACATGGGAATCGGTTGCATTTCATTTCTACACCTGCTTTAAAGTTGGTTCTCACTTTAGCAAGGAAGCTTGTTTCCCTACAAATTTTACATTCAAATTTGCCCAAAATTTGGACATTTTCAAGAATAGTAACTGGTTAACTGCAACTGGCCAACCCACAATCTAATGAAATTGGCCCCCATGTATATTCTCACAGAACCTTTCATAGAAAGATTGATTGGATTGTCATCTTTGTCCATGTAACTGAAAGATGATCAATACACGGATATCATAAACTGGATATATATATATATGGAATTATTGTGACGACACTAAACATTAATTGCCACATAAATAGGCTTAGAATAATATTCATCTTTTGAGAATGTTTTAGTGGGGGAAACATATCTAATTTAATAAGCCATAAGGCCAGTATGTGATCTGTAAAACTTCATACTTTATATACAGTAGCTTTGCCTGTGTGGGCAGAGCAAACATGCTTCAACTTTCACATTAGATGTAAGATGTCTGGTGTGAGAGTGATGTATGCTTTACTCATAGTGTACACACATCCAACTTTCTTGGCATGCCCACATAGCTGATTTAAGTAACTCTGAAAGGTGCTTCTCTGTGCAGGTAAACCGACTTCCTCCCCATGGAGGAAAATGGATGTTGACCCCTCCCCTACCAGATGTCCTTGCACATTTTAGAAGTGGAATCTCTCCTTCCAGATGGGTAAAGTTCTTCCATAGTGGGAGTCTGGCTCCTTTCTAGGTAACCCATTACCCAAAAAGCAGCTAAAGTTTAGCCGATCCAATCAAGCGCAGTTAACCCATTAATTGGCAGTACTCTACCACTGATGAGTAAAATTTGCCAATTAATGGGTTAATCCAATCGATCAAGGGGCTGAGCTATTAAAAGGGAACTTGCCCCCAAGAGACAATAGAGTCACACTGCAACATATATTGATAAAGATGTTTAATAAATATTTAATTAAAAATGTTAATTCATCTTTCACTGATGGTTCCAGTTTACTTCACTGATAATCTAGATGAAATCACAAACAAATAGTTTAATGGGCTATACAATGTTGAAGTGTATCTCTCTATTTAGGGAATTTTCTGTTAGCCTCCCTAAGGTTCTTCAACATAGGTGGCTTAGGGACCAAGGCCTAACCGCAGAAATGCCTGATACTCAGGTTAAGGTGGTTCCACTAGTGGGACAGTGCAGCACTTGGTGATCAACTTTGTGCCAAATACATGTATCAATTAAACATATATCATCAGTATCTCACTGTCATATAAAACATGTGACATTGACCACATGTGTAGGATAATACAAGACACTGAAAGTCCACATATAAAGTAGGTTGAAGTCTAAAAGTAGAATGGCCTATTAATTAAATGGTCTATTAATTAGTTAAATACCATAAAGGCATTAAAGTTGTGATAATTTCCACATTGAAACATATATGATATATTATTCTATAACAGCAGTATGTAATCTCTCAGAGGTAGAAGCACTTCGATCGATTTGTGCGTCAACAAACACCGTTGTACACCGGACATGTCCGGCGCAGAGCCGCAGAACCTTTCATCCATACTGGCTTCAATGACATTGTATACTAAGCAAATAATATGCACATTTAGGTGACATGATTCAACGTTAAATATCCAAAGTTCATACGCGCGAATAGACATCATTGCATTTGTTAAAATCACAGCTTACCTGTATGTTGATTCCTGTCCTATGTTGGGACAACTGGGTACATTAGTCTTTGTTTATAGGTCGATAACTATGGCCTGTATTTGCCACCAAATGTCTCAGATCGACGAGTTTCGGTGCCCTCTTTTCTATCGGTTTAAAGCCGCAATAGGTGATTTATCATCCAAAAAAGGTGTCAGATAGCTAGATATATTATTGTTGGTACTTTCTGTGTAAGATCACGCACAAACGAAACATCGTTTAGACAAAATATGCAAAAAAACACAAGATATCGATATCTTCGCCATATATTTCTTAGTTGTTTATCAAAGTTGGGTTCCTGGGATCCAGGCCCCTTGGTGATATTTTGGTCGCGCTACTTTTTTTCAGAAAATGGCAAAATTTGCCTGTTTGAGCCTTTATATCTCCGAAACTAAAAGTCTAAGCCAAAAACTAATCTAGAACTTACTAACTAACTTTTCACGCCTTATCCGAATCAATAAAAACCCATTTTGCGTTCATAAGCACTTTAATAATTTTCAATATATTAATCAAGTGGTTATTTATATCTTTAGCTTAAGTAATAACGGCACAAGAGAAAATTTAGTAGCATGAATAATTTTTAGATGCGATCTAATTATATGATTTAACTATGATATTTCATAGTTGCGTTTGGAATTCTTGAATTTTTATGTTTAAACTTTAATACTGTTTTTGTCACATGAAAGAAAGTACGTACCAAGAAGTATTTAAAAAACGTTTTCGAAGATACTGGGCAACTTAACTTGATTTTGATCGGCCATCACAACTTAACTTGATTTTGATCGGCCATCAGCAAAAACCTTCGATTTTTCGGGGATTTTTTCCGAAATGAGTTCGCATATTTCAGGGAGCGTTATTACTGCATCTCGAATTTTTAATCTTCCTATCACAGTCGCTTAATTGAAATAATATTTTTTCGTGAACCAATCGTTCAAATTTAAACAGTCACCTACCGTTGAAAAGCTGAATGGCTAAGCTTTCAAAATCTGCATTTGAAGTGAGGATTCCGTTTTTTATACTCCCTGTATTCTTTTCTCTAGAAGTTAGGGATTGTAGAAAATCAATGGCCACACATGCCTAGGCATGGGTTGATAGGTTGAGACTAGATAGCATTTGCTCTACTTGTAACATTTAAGAAATAGAAAACATTTTCTGTGTTTCTATACACTTATAGAAACACGCGTGGGAGTTTGGGAGAACGAGAAATAATCAGTGGGAAAACGAGCCCGTAGGGCGAGTTTTTCCACGTTATTTCGAGTTCTCACAAACTCCCACAAGTGTTTCTATAAGTGTATAGAAACACAGGAAAAAATGTTTTCTATTTCTTTTATAATATAACTCAAAAGACATTTTTTAAACTCGATTAATTTACAAATTCTCATTACGTACGCATGCTGACCTTTGCTCAATTCGCTGCAAGAAAACAACTCTGTTTGAAAATTAACAGTCAAAAATGTGTAAAAGCATTACAATTGTTTTTAAATAGTATTCAAAGTTTTATAATTCGCATTAAATTTGTTTTTATGATTTTAAATTTTGGCGGGAAAATTTCCGTGTTTCTATACAGTTTTAGTAGAATCATACTAGTATACTATTGCAAATGCTGTAATTTGATTGACTACGCTACTCGCTATCTAATTGTCGCGATTTTTAACGAATTTATTTCAATAAATTATGAAAAACGTTTTGAAATACTGCTTTCTTGCTGGTTTCTACTAAAAGAATTAGATTATTCGCTCTCGATTTCTATGAGATGATAGTTGATTCGGGCTTCGCCCTCATCAACTATCACCTCATAGAAATCTTGAGCTCATAATCTAATTGTTAAATAGAAACACGCTTCTCGACCAATCAGCACGCGCGTACTATAAATGTTATATTTTAATTATTTATAATATTCTGCCTCCCTTCCCAATATTCACCCCCTTCTCCGATAAACATGCCCGAAATAAGTAAGCCCCGGGGTTAATAAAGGATTTGCTGCGTTTAAATTTCTCATTCCGTTGTTTATATTCAGGTACGCATAATGTTCGAAGTTCAAGACCTTCGTTACGCTACCTTGGCAACAGTGAGTCGATGTGGTATGGTGTGGTTCAGTGAAGATATAGTATCGACAGAAATGATCTGTAGTAACTATCTGACAGAACTTAAAGCTAAGCCTATTGAAGAGATTGAAGAGGATGTTGGTCTGAGAAGACAAACGAAGAAAGGCGAAGATAATGCTTTGTCGCCCACAATGCAGGTAATCATCATTTAGTTAGAACATATATTTTTTAAAGGTACAACAAACACCGATTGTGAAACTGTAGAAATATTATAGTCAAACTCGAATGCATCCCTTTCCCAATAGAGACCTTACGATATAGGACGGCAACGCGACGACGACAGCCTGGACGAACTCATTCAAATAGATGATCAAATAAATTATTGTAAAGAAAACTTGTCGTGTATTTATCAGTCGTATGAGGGCTTTTTGGTTGAGAACATTTCTATTTCAGTGCTGAGCCAATTTGCCGAGTACCACATCTCGTGGCTTTAAAGCAGGCATTGTACACAAAAAGGAAAAATCTTTGGTTTGCCGTCATAAAATGCCGTCCTACATCGTTATGTCTCTAATCTACCACTGGACTGGATCGACCCACCTAGCTACATCTGACATAAGCATGCAAACCAACGAGGACTTGCTAATATGACTAAGTAATCGATGTTTTTGCTCAAATTCCCAGGTTCAAAATGATGCAGCTAATATTGTTGCTGAGCACTTCACGTCTGGTGGCTTAGTCATGAAATGTTTGGAGTTTGCGATGGGACAAGAACACATCATGGATTTCACTCGACTGAGAGCTTTGGGTTCCCTGTTCTCAATGTTCAAGCAAGCTGTACACAATGTGATCACTTACAATCAACAGCATTCCGACTTTCCAATGGAGGTACTGCATTCACTATACATGTTAAATATTTTGGAAATAATATTTGCTGATATTTAGATAGGCGAGACCCAAGTCGTGGGATTCCCCAGCTGGAGAGTTCTCCCATCCTTCGCGATTTGCAGAAGCCAGTTGGAAATATGAAAACCATCTTTTATTAAATAGTCGCAAAAGGAAGAGAGAGATTCGGAATAAGCCGATTTTGTAAACCGTGTGTCGATCTAAATAAATTCCTTTGTGCGCTGAAATGTTCATGCTGAAGCGAGTGCGTGCACCATTTTCTACGGGCTAATGTTATTGAAAGCCATTCTCAAATACTTAGTTCGCTGAAACAAATGTTCATCTTGCGTCAGCTGTATCGTGGCGTGAATTTGCGTTCACATTGTGCGCAACCGAAACGTCAGACAAAACATTTATTTGTAAATATATTTCATTTCGAAGAACAAAAACAAACAAAATGATTAAACCTGGATTCAAACCTTTCAACGAGTTATTGAAAGTATTGTAATTATGTATTTTAATTTTTGTAATTATGTATTTTATAAATATCCTGGGCAGTAAAAGCACAAATCTCATATATAACTATTAGGCCTTGTTTTCATTTGGTTGTAACTGTCGTGAACAAGTCATTTTCGACGATGTGAAATTTTCGTTTTTACCAATGATCTTTACTGATTGTATAGGTATATCAACACTCTATTACATCGGTCACTTTGATATGCTCACGACGACTAAATGGAAACCAGGCGTAATAGAATCATTTCTTTATATTTTGGTTTGTTGTTGCAGCGTGATCAACTGGAGAAATACCTACCTCGCTATTTGGTCTACAGTTTACTGTGGTCATTCTCTGGAGACTCTAAGATGAAGTACCGTGAAGAACTTGGTAAAATGGTACAGAAAATCACGACCATTCCATTACCGAACACGTCTGTCATGCCACTCATTGATTACGAGGTATATATTGTGTATATAGGTGTTTATTCGCTGGATACATGCTAACCGAATATCAGCTTTTATTATATACGCAAGCTCTGGATATGAGGTATTCTGCAATCTGATTGGTTCTCTACTTACTATAGCAGGATATTAGCTCATATCCTGCTAGTAGAGAAAAGTAGAAAAATTTGGACAATTGAATGAAGAGGAATTTCAAGTTTTACTTGAAAAAAGTACGCCAAAATGTTCTGTTCATATCGAGAGCTTGTGTATATAATAAAACAGTTATTCTACTCACTCTCGTCGTATACGACTCGAGTTCGTAGAATAACTGTTAAGTATCTTGCGAGTAAAATAGTAAGTGATACTGTATTAATTATAAGTAGAAGAAGAATAAAATTTCAGTCTTTGAATAAATCCATTTAAAATGATGAGATAAAACTAGAATTAGTTGTAACGTTCATTCGAGGAAAACTTGTAATACTTCGGTAATAGGCAGAAACTCCTTTTCTGAAGGAGTGAATCCCGCTTGCGTGGGTAGCCATGTAGCCTGTGTGAGGGCAACAAAGTGAGTTGCGTTGTCCTGCTTGTGTAAGCTAGAACGCGTAACCTTGAAACGTTGTACTAATATATTTTTTGTCGAGACGTTTCTTGAAAAAACAGTTTTAAATTACCTACTAATTCGAATATTTCGTGTTTGTTTTAACTAATTTCCAGGTTACCATCCAAGGAGAATGGGTTCCATGGCAATCGAAAGTTCCCAACATCGAAGTCGAGACTCACAAAGTTGCTGCCCCCGATGTTGTTATTCCGACAGTTGATACAGTACGACATGAAGTATTGCTGTACACGTGGCTAGCTGAGCATAAGCCGCTGGTGCTGTGCGGGCCACCAGGAAGTGGAAAAACAATGACGTTGTTCTGTTCATTGCGATCTTTGCCCGATATGGAGGTTTGTTAATGTGTTAAAAACGAGGATTGATACTTAATGTTACACGTTTAGTGATAGGACAAACCTCTGATAATGAAAACATGATGAAGTGAGCATTGCCATCTCACTGAAATATTGAAACCTGTACTAAAAAATCATGCTTCAAGGTTATATTGTGCTAGTTTATTCTGTTAAAGTTGCTTTCAAAGAGTTTTTTATCAGAGTGTGTATTATAACCATTTATTATATAAAGTATAGTGCTTTATAGAGATTTCGAGCACTGATAAAACTGATAATCTCACATGTGAGATTATTTATGATAATCTCACATGTGAAAATTATCGCTTTTGAAGTTTATGAAAATGGATATTTTATTTTATTTTATTTTGTTTGAAAAGACTGTCCTTTATATAATAAACAGAAAAATACATGGATGCTTGGAAATACCAGATTTATTTCTCGTGTTGAACATGATATCTCACGAATGAGCGCAGCGAACGAGTGAGATATCATGTTCAACACTCGAAATAAATCTGGTATTTCCGCGCACCCATGTATTCTCTATATAATCCACATTCTGATAAAACATATTATGGAATAATAGTCCATAGTCCATAGAATTAATTGAATTTCCATACTACTGTTATTACCATTTTCATACTACTGTTATTACCATTTTCATACTACTATTATTACCATTTTCATACTACTATTATTACCATTTTCATACTACTATTATTACCATTTTCATACTACTATTATTACCATTTTCATACTACTATTATTACCATTTTCATACTACTATTATTACCATTTTCATACTACTGTTATTACCATTTTCATACTACTGTTATTACCATTTTCATACTACTGTTATTACCATTTTCATACTACTGTTATTACCATTTCATACTACTGTTATTACCATTTTCATACTACTGTTATTACCATTTTCATACTACTGTTATTACCATTTCATACTACTGTTATTACCATTTCATACTACTGTTATTACCATTTTCATACTACTGTTATTACCATTTTCATACTACTGTTATTACCATTTCATACTACTGTTATTACCATTTTCATACTACTGTTATTACCATTTTCATACTACTGTTATTACCATTTTCATACTACTGTTATTACCATTTTCATACTACTGTTATTACCATTTTCATACTACTGTTATTACCATTTTCATACTACTGTTATTACCATTTTCATACTACTGTTATTACCATTTTCATACTACTGTTATTACCATTTTCATACTACTGTTATTACCATTTTCATACTACTGTTATTACCATTTCATACTACTGTTATTACCATTTCATACTACTGTTATTACCATTTTCATACTACTGTTATTACCATTTTCATACTACTGTTATTACCATTTTCATACTACTGTTATTACCATTTTCATACTACTGTTATTACCATTTTCATACTACTGTTATTACCATTTTCATACTACTGTTATTACCATTTTCATACTACTGTTATTACCATTTTCATACTACTGTTATTACCATTTTCATACTACTGTTATTACCATTTTCATACTAATACATCCATAGTAAAGTTTTGAAAAACATTGCCAGTGTAATCTATAATCATACTTGAAAGAAGATTTAAACAGTCTAAATTAGTAGTTTCCTTGTCAACGTACTGTATGACCAGAGGATATAATCAGAGAAGTTTCGATAAGGAAAACAATCGGTTCTGGAAGGAAAAATAATTTTGAGCAAAATGTGCATTTATATGACACTGCATTTGCGATCGACCACAAACTTTTCAACAAAAGCACTGAATTTGGGTTTAAATACTGAGAAGCAGCACTAAGTTCTTGAAAGAAGAGAGTTATGCCCGTTTTCCACGAGGCGAATTTGTTCGCGTGAAGCGACTTTTTCCTTTGTCGGTATCGCTTTTGCTTAACTGATAAGACCCAAATGTCAGATATGGTAAACAAACATACGGTACCGATCTGCTAACGATCCTGACCAAAGGGACAGGCCGATGAGCTTAACATAATTTTGTCTGTTTCGTATATTAGGTAGTTGGATTGAATTTCTCCAGTGCGACTACCCCAGAATTGTTACTCAAGACATTTGATCATTACTGCGAATACAGAAGGACACCAAATGGAGTAGTTATGGCGCCTGTACAACTTGGGAAATGGCTAGTGTTGTTTTGCGACGAAATCAATTTACCTGATATGGATAATTACGGTACGATATAACTATGAGGCCTTGAAGAAAATCAGATTATTTTTGTCCAAGTATATGTCATGTTTTAGTCATGCGAATTTCGGGAAGGCTACGTAGAAATGCCTAGCTAAACGTGCAATGAATTTCAATGAATGCATCACAACAGTCAAAATTAGCAATCTCCCAACTACCATAGTAATCAATAATTAGGCTATTATAGCGTATTACATACATACATACATACATACATTACATACATTATTCAGCTCACTCCCCGTTGGGGCTTTTCAGTGACCGATTACATCAAGTATCTCGCTTACCTATATTATGTTCTTAGCCTACATATTCCTATTTTTACAACAATTGTGATATTACTTTCCTAATATGTCTATCCTAACCCACCCAGTCAACTTTCCATATAGGAGGAAACCGGAGTGCCCGGAGAAAACCTACGACTTTCGGCAGAGCGTTGACTTACTCTTTTTACATGAGTGTGATGAGTAATGTCCTCAGCGAGAATCGAACTCAAGACTCAGAGGTGAAAGGCGCTTGCTCTGACAACTGCGCCACCGAAGCCCCAGAAGTATTGTCTTCTCTTAGTTTTCCTTCGTTTCCCCGTTTACAATATCATACGCTGACCAACATTAGAGAGCTGTTAGCCTTGGCCCGGTTTTGTTAAAAAATGTCCTTGACAGCAAACCTGATTACTAACTAAACTAACTCTACTGGATAGTTCTGTCGGTTCTGTCTAAGCTATTTTCCAAAGTCAGAAAATGGAATTCCGGGAGATAACCTGAATTACCGCTTATCTTATTGTGTTTTGATTAAAAAACGAGTTCCTTAAACTGTCAAAATATTCTACAGACTTGGTACTACACAAGGGGAATGCATCTAATGACAGTATATAACGGTTCCTGCCGTACATTGTACAATTCCGCCTCAGTCGTATTTGAGAATTAAGAGTGGTTCCAGTTAATTCTAGCAAACGTATGTTGAATCAAAAGAGAGTCCGCTGATGTCATATTTTATCGTCTTTTGCTGTTAGGCACCCAAAGGGTGATCTCATTCTTACGACAAATGGTTGAACACAACGGCTTCTATCGTTCAGTTGATCAAGCCTGGGTGAAGTTGGAGAGAATTCAGTTTGTTGGAGCTTGTAATCCTCCAACCGACCCCGGCAGGAAACCACTTACTCACAGGTACATCATATTTACGCGAGTTTCTTAGATTGTTGGAGCATACGCAGGTTTTAGCCTGTTTTTAACTTCAACTGTATCGTACCGAAACCGGTAGCGTCTTTGTTTC
Organism: Trachythela sp. YZ-2020; assembly: GCA_016169945.1. NCBI lineage: Eukaryota > Metazoa > Cnidaria > Anthozoa > Malacalcyonacea > Clavulariidae > Trachythela > Trachythela sp. YZ-2020. The sequence goes on from JADLSH010000358.1 coordinate 4,369,450, forward strand.
TTCAGCACTCGTGCAGAAGTAATGTTATTGACACAAAACAAGTTTTCCTTGTGTTTTCCGGTTCCATGATTCCCCGTTTCTTGTTATGAAGATACTCGAAATTTCAAAGTCGGGAATCTACCATGCAGAGGTGGAAAAAGTATCGGATCGAAATATTTTTGGATCTGAACTTTTGCAGAAAATTTTCACAGAAATTTATAAAGTTCATAATTAACTGACGAGTAATAACAAAACTAGAGTAGCTCTAGTCCAGACTAGTAATTGTAATGCATTTTGTATTCACTATATCAAATTGAACACCGCTGAATATCAAGAAACGACACTCCAATCAGTCCAATGTCAAAATCAATCAATGATCATTGAAACTCATTAATTATTAATTTTGAGTCTGAAACCCAGGTTCCCAGAAAGAAAAAAACTTTTTCCACCTCTGCTACCATGTATGAAAGTACGTAATGTACCTATTATACTCGTTCTTCACACGTAGTGTACTTCACTTGGGCTGTCTAGGTTTTTACGTTATGTTCCTGTTGTCTACGTGGACTATCCTGGTGCAATATCTCTCACTCAAATTTATGGCACGTTCAACCGTGCCATGCTGAGGTTGATCCCATCTTTAAGAAGTTCTGCTCAACAGCTCACAGACGCAATGGTGGAATTTTATACAATGTCACAGGTACTTTACATTAATGGATGATTCTACGTATCTGTCACATACCAGTAAAAACCTACACCTAGAATAATCATGTTTTATCATCGGTTTTCTGAAACAAAAGTGATCTCAGTATTTGTGACTAGTTCTTGAGAAAGATGGTTCCTAGATTATTTATTGACGTAATCAGCCAGGCCATAAAGTATCTTCATATATTACATATGGGGGCCTACTCATCTCTACTGGTCTACTGTTTTCCTTCCTTTAAAGCCTCGTTCACACCAGTAATTTTGTCAGCGATATTTATTTTCCTGCCGGATACGTTTGAATGAATGATTTAACGTATACAGGTATATATACTGGGTTTGGTTGATAATCCAAGTGAGTAGATATATGGTTCAATTCCTGCCAGAGGACCTAGTGTTGCATTTTTCGCAACCGTTCCTGGTTAGGTCTTAAATTGTGTATATATCTACTCACTTGGATTATCCACCAAACCCAGTATTCTAGTTCAACCAAGTGAAGTGCAAAAAAATCTTTGAAGTTTACCTTATCACAACCCGCACACCCGATAACCTATATATACAGAACTTACGGTTACAGCTCAGCAACTGGCCTCTGTAGCTCAGTTGGTTAGAGCGCTGCACCGTAATCGCAGGGCCGTGGGTTCAATTCCTGCCAGAGGACCTAGTGTTGCATTTTTCGCAACCGTTCCTGGTTAGGTCTTAAATTGTGTATATATCTACTCACTTGGATTATCCACCAAACCCAGTATTCTAGTTCAACCAAGTGAAATGCAAAAAATAATCTTTGAGGTATATATACTGTACATGTTTTAAAAACGTATGCTACACTATTGTCTTACACCATCTTTTCGCATCCGTTGGGGGAAGAAAAATCCCCAACAAAGTTGTTAGTGTGTAACCATGTATGAACCAGGTTTTAGTTGTTTATGTCTACTATTCTTTGTAACTTTCCTTTGTAACTTTCCTTACAGGAGAGATTCACTCAAGATATGCAGCCACACTACATCTACAGTCCCCGTGAAATGACTCGCTGGGTTCGTGGCATCGTTGAAGCTTTACGGCCGCTGGAGACGTTGTCTGTTGAAGGATTAGTCAGATTGTGGGCTCATGAAGCACTACGTCTCTTCCAAGACAGGTATGTTTTTGTTTATAGACCATTTGCATTTACTTGAATAAGCGCCGCAGTTACTGACAACAACGCGGTACTAATCGAAGCACCGTCAAATAGAATGGTTCGAGAAGTCAACTAAACTAAAAGACAACTACAGTACATCTCAATCTGTAATCAGCCTCGGGAATTATTTCTCCTTATTACAGTGTTTTTAAGTTCAAAGTGAGTATATTTCAGTGCTCACGAAGGGGTGAGTGACGTTGATATTTTGTAAAACACTTAAATGTTTATTCTGTTATTAACATTATCGTTTACAAATGGAAAAATAGGTACGCTAAGCGTACATGTATCTGCTCATGCGTATTTGCATAATTGTATAATTTAATAAAGTAATTAAAGAGTTGTAACTTCTTTTCCATGGATCAATTAATACAAGAGGTATATTGGTGTATGAACTTTAATATTGCTCCTATTGTGCATAGAGGGATGAGGGCCTATAGCCCATGGGAGCAATTTTTAAAACAATTGTGAAACCTTCAGATTTTAATCTTTTATACTTGGGAATAAAAGTTGTAGTAAACAGCAGTATTTACACACCACATATAAATATTACACACCACCTAGTCCCCCTATAGCCACAACAGTTTGGGAGAGAAATGCCAAATTGTGCCAATGTCTTTTTACCAATCAAATATCAAAAGTAAACTTAGTATGAGGTGATGTTGACTATGGAAATGACAAACGACCATGAACTATTGTCGATTTGACCCAAATAGTGTTGAGACATATTATAATATTTTAACACTTTTATGAGTGAACTTTATCGAAATAGAAGCTCGAATAATGCAGGATATTCGTACAATATTTAAAAAGGCTTACCTTGTTTCCTGATTCAAATGACATTGATATATGGCAGGTCCAGTCAAGTCAATACTTTGTGTAAATTAGCGATCATTTCCACAGTTTAAAATGTTATGAAAAGACTTCCAATACTTACAAATATACTCCCTCGACTTTTGCCATGCTCAAAAGAGTACAGAAAATAAAAATATCGTTGGTTTGATGTATAATTTTCTTCGTAAAATTAACATATTTACTCATGTTTACAATTCTCGCACTTCTGTAGTCCGCCATCTTGAAATAATCAATATCAATCTAGTTATACATCGAGATCAAAAAGTAACAATATAATTACGTCATTTAAGCTAGCTGTCACTGATTGGTCAAACGAGATGTAAACTAATCGCTGATTGGCTAATATAAGCTCGTCGCTGAATGGCTACAAGCTAACACACTCGCACGATGGCAATATATCTGCATTCGCAGATACAATAATTCTTAATGAGCGCCGCGGCGCTTTAACGAGTAAATACGGTGTAATTATAGACGCATAGGCTCGACTTTTAGTTATTTTTTAAATTACACTTTTTCATCTACTTAAAAATATTCTGTACGTTTTTAATACACATGCGACTAAGCGATAACTGGCGGGAATTTTTCACATTGGTAGAAAAGTAGTGAGTAGTTGACGAAGCATAAATATAAATGTCCACGCACCTTCATAAGTTAAAAATTGCCAAAAAAAACTACAATTCTTTGTTGTTATAATAACCTATAACTCTTACGCTCTCTTTACCTTTCCAAAAAGAACGAATTTATTAAGAGTGTGAATTAGGGGCATACTGGAGAAATAGATTCAACACCTGCATTGTTAGCGGCAAACATTTAACTTTGTTAAGAGGCAGTTCTTTCCTATGTCGTGTATTTGCGATTATTGTTTTATTTTCTAGGATGGCGGTTGAGAATCATAAAAAGACAGTAAAATATTGTAAATTAACTATTAATGTTGCTATAAAATTGAAGCCATATTTACAATAATATAAGCAAACTTACTGAACTTCAAACATCGTTTTCTCTTTGGCGTACCACCTAAAATTTCTATATTTTAGCATTTTTTTGTAGATTATGCACCAAACATTATTTTTAAGTTTGTTTGCCGATTGCGAAACGTATCAAAACTTGTAAATTTTGAAATGCAGTTATAACCAAGTGGGATTAAACTCTTTTGTTTTGAGCGCGTGTTAAGTCGTATACAAAAACCTCCTATTAAAGTCAGTTCTACAGAATGAAAGTTAATGTTAAATAAATAAATTTTGCAAAGGTTGGTGACGGACGATGAACGTAAATGGACAGAAGAAAATATTGATGCCGTGGCAAAGAAACATTTCCCAACAATAGACCATGAGACTGCATTAAAGAGGCCCATATTGTACAGCAACTGGCTTACGAAGGACTACACTCCTGTCGAGCGAGAGGAGTTACGTGATTTTGTTAAAGCTCGCTTGAAGGTAATAATATGCTGTGGGTTGTTTCTGCAGTTTCCGATTTAGCACGGTTTTCCGTTTATATCAAAGTTCTCTACGCTGTTCGAAATGAATATATGGTGGAACATTTTTAAGGGCTGTGAATACATGTATGGGATGGACGTGGTAGATGGGTCAAAACATGAATATTATACAAAGTTTATTTCGCTTCTCGATAGTGAAACGTCGCGATAACTCAGCGAATTCTTGATGGGTTTCTTTTCCAAAACTACCAAACGAAAGAACGTCGTTAGACAAACAATTTGATATATATTTATACACTTACGAAGACTTTAAGACCATTAGAATAGCAAAAGTTTGTGCGTGTAAAAATCCATGTAGTGCTTTATAGAGATCGGTGAGATTTTTGCATTTTGTGTCTAACAGAAATGTGCGGATAAGGAGAAAAATGTCAACCGAAACCTATAGTTGCTGGCACAGGTGCCCCAGCAACTAATAATTTCTGTTTTAATTTGAATAAAAGTTGAAGTTATCCCTTTCCATGTTCGCGACAAAAAGAATTTTAATTCTTTATGGACAAAAAGAATTTTAATTCTTTATTCTTAAAAGTTTATTAAAATAAACGTAATATCATACTTGGACATGAACGTTCTCTTACGTGAACTGTATATCCTCCAAATTGCTATATGTCGTAAGTATTGTTGATATTTTGGCGTATTCCAGTTTATCTCTATTATCTCTACGTTGTGTAGGTGTTTTACGAAGAAGAACTGGACGTCCCTCTTGTATTGTTTAATGAAGTTCTTGACCATGTCTTGAGAATTGACAGAATCTTCAAACAACCGCAGGTTAGTTTCATATGTTTTGTAAAGTGATGTTGCAATAAAAAACTAGTTTGTTTCATTTAAAAGAACTTATATAATTATGTATGAAACTCCTGTACCGATTTTTCATATTTTGCTTAATTCTTGAAATATTTTGGCTGAAAGCAATGATATGTCCGCCATCTTGGATTTATTTTTGACCTCATTAACGGTAGTTTTGATGAAGTCAAAACATGGTTAATCATATTAAAAAATCAAAATTTAAAAAAAAACACGACGCGCTCGCACGCTTTAATGATGCCTGGTTGTTAGAACCATTTATTAAAATACATGTCTTGATTTCAAAAGCAAAATTGTACTTCTTAGTCAGTTGAGATGGCATAACTTTGCCATGCATATGGTTCGATTTTTTAACCCATATTCATGAATAATTGAGCTGTTGATTTAGTAAGTGCTGCTAAAGGAGTGGTTTAATAGACAAAAAATCAGCAAAGTAAAAGTGTTTTAATGCAAAACACATTTACTTCCGGTTGAAAATTTAATTTGTTATATTTATATCTATCTTCATATCTATATTTATTTTATATCTTTTTCCTTCTTTCCACAAAAGTGCTCAATTTCAACACATAACCGCCTCACTAGAATATGAATTTGAGTTTTGCATGGTAAAATCATCGCGAGCACTACCGACAGCAGCGATAATGCCTGAATGATCATTTGCATTTTTAGTTGTTCATCATCTTGCAATAAAACGTATTAATGGACATGGGTATGTGTCATTTTCCAACCGAAGTTGAATATATTACACATTTTAGGGCCACTTGCTGTTGATTGGTGTGAGTGGTGCAGGGAAGACCACTCTCTCTCGTTTTGTCGCCTGGATGAATGGATTAAGTGTTTTTCAGATCAAGGTAGGCGAATGAAATTTTGAATGAAAACGAATGCGCATCCCCTCAAATATCTTTCTACTATACCGCTTGATTTTTGCTACTCGCGTGGTGAAAAGTCAAGTCATAGAGCGAGTTACATATTCTTATTTAGCATCCATTTTATAGTGCAAAGTTTCGATTCTTGATGAAAAATGAGTGTTGAGAATTCAAACGAGTCAGTCCTTGATCTAGTCAGTCCTAGGTTGTGAAAACTGTAAAATTATCGATGTTGCACGCGGTAATGTTTTATGCATTTTGTAGGAAATCTTTCGAAGTAAATCATATTCTAGACTTAGGCCCCCTGTAGGCAACTCGGTGGCAAACGGCAGAATTACACAATATTTCATAGAGCAAGAGAGTGGTAACAGTAGATTTCATACGAGATAATGCAAGTCAGTATTGTGTGATTCCTGCGTTTCCAAGAGAAGTGGCTGTGGAGGCTATTCTAGACGTAGGTATTTATCATTATTTTGGTCTTTAACTAGATTCATCGCAAGTACACGTACGTCGAGTTTGACGACGATTTGCGAAATGTTCTGCGAAGATCAGGTTGTAAGAATGAGAAAATTGTGTTTATTTTGGATGAGTCTAACATGCTTGAGTCTAGTTTCTTGGAAAGAATGAACACCTTACTAGCAAATGGAGAAGTAAGTTCAAAGCATTTTTTAAGAAATCATGACTAATTGGGTGGAGGCTGTCGTCATGTTAGTCAGAGGTGGAAAATAGTTTTCCTGTGGGAACAGCCTGAAAATAAGGATTTCCTGCAGAGTAGCCATAGTTCCTGTTGCTTGTGCAATTTACTACCTAGTGTACCATAGATAAGACTTTTTAACAGTTTATATATAACTTGAGTAGCGCGCGGAGGAATCTTGTTTTTAGTGATGAAACCGTATTTACCCAACGTGGCCACGTGGGTTCATTACGTGGACGAGCAAAAAGCTTAATTGGGTTAATATCTCGGTAGTGCAACAGTATCTCACGTTCATAATGGAATGACTTTTTTCATTTCAAAAATGAAGCATAGCCATCACGACTCCGACTTCTTTCTTTCCAGTAATAGGGCTACCTAAACAGGTAGTCAAAGCACAGGTGAATTTCGTACGAGTAACATTTTTATCCGCGCCGTGCCGTGCCGAAAATTGCATATTAGCTAAGTGTAAAGTGAATCAATAGGAGGACAATTTCTTTTTAAAATCATTGAGCTGTATAGCTTTTCAAACGTTTTTTCTGAGACACATATTGCATGCTTTAGCTACCACCCTTGTATGAGAGTCTTCAACTTTGAGCTGGTTCAAATTTTGATGAGAGTTGATGAGAGTTTTCGCTCGTTTGACCGCTGCGCGCCGTAATATACATGAGTGAACTCTCACGCAACTCAGAGTTGAGAAAACTCTCATGCGATCCGCCATCTTGGATTGTTGCGGATATGCATGTTACCTCACAACCAGGGTCACGCAAAGTTTTTATCTAAACAACCACTGATTATTATGAGCCCAAAAATATACTTTTTGGTCACCTATGAATAGTTTTATACGGCTAACCCTGCTTGTGACGTCATTAAAACCGCTGTTAAGGAGATCAAAAATTTATCCAAGATGGCAGACAGCTCATTGTTTTCAGTCAAAATATTTCAAGAACTAAGCAAGATACGAAAAATCGGCAATGTCCTTTAACATTAGTGGGTTAAGCGGATGAAAACGTTCTTGGCATGGTAGGTTCATCGCCTGTAAACATGTATGGGTTCAAATATTTTTGGATAATTTTAAACTTATGTGCATAATTGTTCCTGTCTTTCAGGTTCCAGGTTTGTTCGAAGGAGACGAGTATACGACATTGATGACTCAGTGTAAGGAAGGCTCGCAGCGTGATGGTCTAATGTTGGATTCCAGTGAAGAGTTGTACAAGTGGTTTACAGAACAGGTAGGTGTTGTATTTTGAGCAGTTGCTGTTTAGGGCCACAAATCACGACAAAATTTGAATTTTCTGAAAACAATGTTGTATTATAACTTTATTATTGTTCTAATGTTCACAATATTTAAAACGTAAACTATTAAATGTCGGTTATTCAGTACAAAGCAAAACAAAACAGAATAACGCATTCGAAATGGCGCGGTCTGATTTCGCTTCTATACCAAGGTTCAAATTCAAGCCAAAAATACCAACATTACTCGATTTTGTACAAGGCCGACACTTCTACTACAGGCTCGAAAATACCTTGAAATTTATTTTAAAAGTGCAAAATTTTGGTGGCACAACCTGTAACATAACAAAATTCGTGTTTACAGAATATTAAACAAGCCAAAATTTTGTCCGAAAAGTATATAAAGTTATGCTTCGAAATGGGGGTCGTAGAAAAATCTGATTACTAAGTTTATCTGTTTTTGTAGTACTTTAAAACCTCAAAATCATTTTTTTAAACTATTATAGAGAAGTAAAAGGCAGAATATGTATCTTGTCGCCCATTTTCTGGGTAGTCTTCATCGTATAAATTATACTCGCACGTGAAACCTGCTGAAATTCAGTCTTTTCTCGATTTTTTTGGCAAGTCTTCATTATATTGGTAAAAACTAAAAAGAAAAGCACATCTTCTGACCTAATCAAAATTTAGTGGCACAACTGTGCCTAAGAGAAAATGAAGGTCAAACATAAGCAATTTTAGCTGAATACCTTACATACTGAAATTTGACGATCATCGTTCGGCCACATCCTACTCAAAAACCAAACATTTATACTTTAATCTAGACAATAAACATGTGCATCACATAATTCAACTATAGTTTCGTTAATATTGCGTTCCTGGTCGAGTTTATTTGTCATCAAAAACACACATTTGGGCAGAAACTCCATTTTATGGCATGTTTCAGCGATGAATTCTTTGTTGATATTTTCCCGATTATGACAAGTAATTATTATCTTGGATGATTCTTCGTCAGTGTTTAAGTCCACCATCTTATTTTTTGTTTTACTCCACAGCAACACGAGAAAAAGTTCAGCGAAATATGAGTTTCGCTCGTTTTGAAAAAAAATGGTTGCCGAACAAGAAAGCGCCCGCGATAGTTTGGTCAGTTAGGACAATTTTCCCACCTGTTCAATCAAGGGTTTATTATAAAATCATCGCGCTCGAAAGCGAATTGCGAAATTATTTACAAATATTTTTAAAGATTTAAAACTATTACAAAATACAGATTGTGCACTAAGACGTACACATTACAATTATTGTACACATCTATAAAATATTAAGAACGATGAAAGAAGAATATATTTACAAGTTTTAAAATTTATGCGATCGAAAACACATTGCAGGAAAGAAACTTTTTTTAAAACGTTCCGTTTTACAATTGAAGAGTGTAGGCCTATTTCCAAATCTTAAGTTACAACCATGTACATTGGCCCGAGATGGTGGTATTAAATGGTTAAGGCGTGAATCCAGAGTGTTTTATTTTGTCAAAAGTTTTCTCGCAAAGTGCATCACGTCTGTTCATATCATAACAAAATTATTCAGGCGATGATTATGGCGTCGACAGTTCTTATTTTAATTAATTAACATGAAAGTCCGTCTGCCCCAAATGTTTTATACACTCGAGCTTGCGGCCCTTGTGATTCCGATGCAGCGCTGTGACCACCGAGCATGCATAGAGTCCGGTTACCACTTGGGTGATGCCAATTTAAATCGACAATATTTTGGAATAATATATTGACCACAGGAATTGTATGCTCATTTCACGCTTAGATGTATAATCATTGCGTGTCATGACAAACAAGATATAATGAAAGTTTTCCAATAAAGTAACCTGTCACAAAAATTGTCTTTCTGTCAATCAACTGTTCTTAATTGCGAGAGTTACAAATACATCATAATGTTGAATATAATAATAAGCTTTATTGTTACTTGTTTGTATTGCATCTCAAATATCTTAATGAAATTGGGCCTATGTTATGATTAATATAAGCGAATGCTGACATGCGTTGGATTACCTAAATTTCTAAAAAGAAGTGTAGAAAACAAAATTGTTTCCTAAGGCGGCTAAGCCTAAGGTACCCAAGAAGCCAACTGTTTCCTAAGGAGTATAGATCCCTTGTATGTAAAGTGTAAATAAATCGAAAGAAGAGTGTATTAGTAACATAGGGTTGAAGTAGTATAGGTATAGACTGTACTGTACTGTACTGTACTGTACTGTACTGTACTGTACTGTACTGTACTGTACTGTACTGTACTGTACTGTACTGTACTACACTGTACTGTACTGTACTGTAACGTGGTCTGAATCTGTAACGTAGTCTGAAATTTCACTCAGAAATTTTGTATCTTTTATTGAAAGGTGAAAACAACAAAGATATGCTTATAAGTAATTATAAAGTTTAAGACAATTATACGATTTGTGTCGCAGAAACGTTCGAAACCATTTTTAGAATCGAATATTTATAGAATCGAATCCATTCAAAATGCTAAAAACAAACTGAAACTTTACCAGAGAAACCTTCAACCCTTTTTACACAGCTTAATTAGACGCATGCAGTGACCTAACAGGTTTTTACTGTGTTATTAATGTTGGTTTTGCTGGCCTTGATAAACTTATCTGGATTTGGCTCAACCTGCCCTGTAATCCCGAAAGAAACGTGTCATCCCAAGGAGCGTGGCAAAGCCAGGGACACGTACTCTATCGCAAACTATATAATTATTATTTCCCTGCTTATACAAATCATCGAAGGCGTTTGTATTAATTGAAAACATGGAACAGCTGCTCACAAGGCATATTGCAGCTGGTCCTGTTACTTATATTAAACATGCAATTCATACTAAATTGGGTTTGTTAGGAAGAGAGCAAAATAACGACACTGCATGGTTTGTCTTCCAAAAGAAACAAATTGTTGAAGGCTCGAGACTGCAGTTCAAAGATGGACAATGCTTCGAATACTTCCAGAGTAATTCAAAGTTATTCCCATGGATATTACTATAAAGCTGCTCTTACATTTGTTGTAATATTTGGAATTTTTGGTAACATTCTTGTTATTTTGTCCATTTTAAGACAAAGACAACTTCTCAAGAATAACTTTTATTATCTTGTTTTCCATGTGACAGTCTGCGACCTTAGCTACCTGCTGCTTTCCGTCTACGAGATTTATGTGATTTTGGCTTATGGTAACAGGATGAGTTATGAAAATCGTTCAATGTGTATAGCATTTAGCTTTTTTCGCGAACTCTACCTTCTACTTGGAGCATATTTCATGTTGGTTATTTCAGTCATTCGTTACCGCGCTGTTCTTCATCCATTGAAACCCGCCATTAGTTCTCGACGTTTGAAACTTATTTCTTGCTTTGTGTATATATCAACGTTGCTCATTTCAGGCCAAAGGATTTATTTTTGCTTCGTGTCCGACGTACCACATACATTCACTGTGGTGGCTCAATGCGCCAGGACGATTATTTGGTATTTTCTTCCAGTAACAATAATGGCTATTATTTATTGGAAAATATGTCGAGAGTTAATAAGACAAAACAATGCCGTAAAATCCTCTAACTCGAGTGCAAAAATAACACCAAGTAATCACGGAAGAGTAAAGAGGCTGATGCATCATCGAAATTGGCGAACATTTCTCGTTTCTTTGACTACCGTGGTTTGTTTTGCCGTAGGTGGATTGCCCAGGCATGTTGCAAGTTTGTTGAGGGTTACAGATTCGGACATTAATAATTATCGTTTAGGCCTGTTGTTGGACTTTGGATGGGTAATGCAAGCGGCTGGAACATGCGCAATCAATCCTTTGATCTATGGAATATTGGACAAAAAGTTGTTGTCATTTTTCAAACTTAATCAGAGGAAACAATAAGTATACAACTTTTATGTTTGCAATTGACTACTGTTAGTTGTATTTCAATTAACTAAGATATCTAAAAATTTACTTTTTGAAGTAGTTTACTTACCTTACTTCTGACTATGATTGTATGGATCTAAAAAACATCGATTTACCCACCTATCTAACTTTAAATTTAGTTTAAATTTACAACATCATTGTACAGTAAAACTTACAATTTTAATTACACCTTTTCTTTTTATATTTATAAGTATATGAAGAAGATCATTCGTACTTAAATTTAAGTTGAATATTCTAATCAAGGTGACTCTTAATCAATTCTTTTAATTGTGTACGTAATTAAGTCTTGTATATTGCTCGTAATTAGCTTTTTTACAATATAAATTAATAAAATACAATAATTGGGTTTGTGGGCGTGGCTTGGTTTTATTGAATTGTCAGACGTTTGGAGCAAAGGCCCTATCTTTGGGAAGTTCGCTATGTTCCGCTTGTGCTAGAGTTCAAATTTTTCTATCATTGTTAAAATGACATGCAAAGAGACCAGTTCGGCTACTACAGAAATCCAAACTGTGAAGTGCCATAGGTCCATTTGCCACAGGCTTGATCACAAGTTCTTGTATATACAACGATAACACTATAACTATTATTTTTGGGCCTTAAACTCGAAAGAAATGAAAGTTGTAGATATTTTCTTGACGGTTAATTTAACTGTGATTTAACTGACGAAGTATAGATACAACCTCAAGATCGGATTCTCAACTTAACTCTTCTTCTGCCATTTTTTGAAGAATAACATATGCGTGTTTCTGCGGCTTGTCATACCCGACCACACAACAGCCCCAATGATACAAGCAATTTCTAGAATGTGCGACGGACCAAAGTACTTGGTGAATTCCTGGGCAAAATGCGAAACATACTGTATCACGGTAGTCGATTGTTTGAAGGAAATCGAAGGAAAAATTTGTGTGATTTCGATGATGCTTATATAACCTTGTTAATCTTGCGCAATTTCTCAGCGTCGGTTTGTTTCCGTGAGCTGGAACTTGTACATTTTACTAATATATTGTAGGTCAAAATAGAGAACAGGTCTATATACTAAGCAAGTCGTTATGAATGTTAAGAGGCAATACTTTTCTTTGTCGCGTATTTGACAACACTTCCAGTAGGTTGCAGAGTGAATTATAAAAACTAAAACTATTCGATTTCATAGCTCTTATACTACATTACATTTATGCTCCAACACTTAACAAACCTTTATTCCAACAAATGTTTAATAAGGACCGTTTAATAGAGAGCGTAGACTTGGTTCAAGTCCGTCTCTCTAGGGGTTGAAACGCTGATCTGAGGGTTGAATGTAGAGATTAGAGATCCGGTTGAATGTTTAGAAAATTCAACAGGCCAGTACATTGCTACATAATGCTATCGACATTAGGGTCATTTATACGGGAGAAAATAAGACGCGAACACACTCGTATAAATGGTCAAATTCTAATAAGTCGCGTCTCATTGTGGAACAACCTGAATCCCTGTTCGTATTTAAGTCGCGACTTACTAGCATTTGACCATTTATACGAGTGTGTTCGCGTCTTATATTCTCCCGTATAAATGGCCCTATTGTCATCGACCAGAATCTTTATATTTGTATTGAAAATTATTGATCAGACCCTGACAGAGCGGCGGCGCTGGATTCTTGTTTGGATCAGAGTGTTCGGATAATACTTAACACAAAATATTTTCACAAAATTTCCCAGTTTTTACTCAAAATGTACTCTTTGAAACAATAAATTTAAACAACAAATTTACAAGTAAAATTTGAAATGCTGCAAAGTCCGTCTCTCCCCACTTTTCTGTCTCTTCCGCTTGCGTGCACTGCTGCTTTCGACCCCCTTGAGAGACGGACTTCAACCAAATCTATAGAGACGGGGATCTATTACAAAATTCCGGCTTGACCGGATTGTCTACTAGAAACGGGACGTTCATTAGAGAATGGGCGTTTATTAGATTATTACGGTATTATTTGAATTGAAAGGGAATTGGGTTATGTGAAAATAACACTTACATGTTTTCTATGTATAGGTGATTCGAAACCTTCATGTTGTTTTCACCATGAATCCATCATCGGAGGGACTTAAAGACAGAGCGGCGACCTCTCCTGCCTTGTTCAACAGGTGACCATTGTTTAACTTTTTATAGTAAATTCATGTACAGGTGTATGTACCACAGAATACCACGGTACCACAGAATACCAGTCTTATTTATTGATCTTATAAAATTTGGAGGAAACATACTGTATACTTTATTTTTGTGAATATATATTAGTTTTAGTTTTAATTGACATATAAAAAACAAAAAATGAATATTTTCATGAAAATTCTTTAAAATAATCAGGATTAACAAAAAATAACATTGTATGTTTTTGATACTTTTTCATAACATGGTATGTTTTTGATACTTTTTTCCTGGATAATGCCTGTAAAATTCGAAAGTTTAAAAATAAGTTTGCAAACCAGTATAATTTATGTTGATCACTACTTTTTCTATGCAACACAACATTATTATACTATACTATACAGGCAGGGCATATTTTAAGGATTTCTAAGTGGGGGGCCATTTGTGAAAAAGGGCCCTTAATCTGAGTGCTGAAGGCGCGAGCCCAGTAGGGGTCCGGGGGAGTTTTTTCCAGGGAAAATTTTGAAATCTGGAGCTCTGAAATTGCCAAGCCAATAGTATTTCAATGTTTTAACTAAAACTTTAAAAATGTCTAACATATAAGCCATAAAACAATATTTCGTTAAACACAGACAAATCATTTACTCTGTAAACGACCCAATGTATAAAGGGCCCAGGGAGTGGGGGGCCAATTTTGTGTGAGTGGGGGGCCATCAAGAGGGCATGGGAGGATTTAAAAAAAAATACTGAAGTCTATGAAATCTAGCCCAAAAAACCCCAGGAAGAAAAAATATAGCGATAAACTATACTAAAAAATATTAAGAATTAAGCCACATTATATATATTTGACAAAAGATATGGAACATGTAAATTTTTGCGGTATTCTGTGGTACATACACCTGTAAAGTATTTAAGAATGTCTGCATGCAGGAGTTAAAATACCGTCAATTTCATCTATCCATAGTCATGGGCAACGTTTACGCACATGTTACGCAAAACGTTAACGTTACGCACAAAGTTAACCTGAACGATTTTGGGACATAATTTAATTAGCTCAACCAATCAGAATAAGATAGGTTAGTAAGTAAGTGGGGGTGTGCTAATCATCCTTACTTGCAGCTGAGAGCTGAGCTGAATTACGAACGACGCAGCTCGAGTCGAAGGGTTATTAAAGTGCTTATGAACGCAAAATGGGTTTTTATTGATTCGGATAAGGCGTGAAAAGTTAGTTAGTAAGTTCTAGATTAGTTTTTGGCTTAGACTTTTAGTTTCGGAGATATAAAGGCTCAAACAGGCAAATTTTGTCATTTTCTGAAAAAAAGTAGCGCGACCAAAATATCACCAAGGGGCCTGGATCCCAGGAACCCAACTTTGATAAACAACTAAGAAAGATATGGCGAAGATATCGATATCTTGTTTTTTTTTGCATATTTTGTCTAAACGATGTTTCGTTTGTGCGTGATCTTACACAGAAAGTACCAACAGTAATATATCTAGCTATCTGACACCTTTTTTGGATGATAAATCACCTATTGCGGCTTTAAACCGATAGAAAAGAGGGCACCGAAACTCATCGATCTGAGACATTTGGTGGCAAATACAGGCCATAGTTATCGACCTATAAACAAAGACAAATGTACCCAGTTGTCCCAACATAGGACAGGAATCAACATACAGGTAAGCTGTGATTTTAACAAATGCAATGATGTCTATTTGCGCGTATGAACTTTGGATATTTAACGTTGAATCATGTCACCTAAATGTGCATATTATTTGCTTAGTATACAATGTCATTGAAGCCAGTATGGATGAAAGGTTCTGCGCCGGACATGTCCGGTGTACAACGGTGTTTGTTGACGCACAAATCGATCGAAGTGCTTCTACCTCTGAGAGATTACATACTGCTGTTATAATATATCATATATGTTTCAATGTGGAAATTATCACAACTTTAATGCCTTTATGGTATTTAACTAATATAAATTAATAGGCCATTCTACTTTTAGACTTCAACCTACTTTATATGTGGACTTTCAGTGTCTTGTATTATCCTACACATGTGGTCAATGTCACATGTTTTATATGACAGTGAGATACTGATGATATATGTTTAATTGATACATGTATTTGGCACAAAGTTGATCACCAAGTGCTGCACTGTCCCACTAGTGGAACCACCTTAACCTGAGTATCAGGCATTTCTGCGGTTAGGCCTTGGTCCCTAAGCCACCTATGTTGAAGAACCTTAGGGAGGCTAACAGAAAATTCCTAAATAGAGATACACTTCAACATTGTATAGCCCATTAAACTATTTGTTTGTGATTTCATCTAGATTATCAGTGAAGTAAACTGGAACCATCAGTGAAAGATGAATTAACATTTTTAATTGAATATTTATTAAACATCTTTATCAATATATGTTGCAGTGTGACTCTATTATCTCTTGGGGGCAAGTTCACTTTTAATAGCTCAGCCCCTTGATCGATTGGATTGGCTTAACCCATTAATTGGCAAATTTTACTCATCAGTGGTAGAGTACTGCCAATTAATGGGTTAACTGCGCTTGATTGGATCTGCTAAACTTTAGCTGCTTTTTGGGTAATGGTTACCTAGAAAAGAGCCAGACTCCCACTATGGAAGAACTTTACCCATCTGGAAGGAGAGATTCCACTTCTAAAATGTGCAAGGACATCTGGTAGGGGAGGGGGTCAACATCCATTTTCCTCCATGGGGAGGAAGTCGGTTTACCTGCACAGAGAAGCACCTTTCCGAGTTACTTAAATCAGCTATGTGGGCATGCCAAGAAAGTTGGATGTGTGTACACTATGAGTAAAGCATACATCACTCACACACCACACATCTTACATCTAATGTGAAAGTTGAAGCATGTTTGCTCTGCCCACACAGGCAAAGCTACTGTAATAGAAAGTATGAAGTTTTACAGATCACATACTGGCCTTATGGCTTATTAAATTAGATATGTTTCCCCCACTAAAACATTGTCAAAAGATGAATATTATTCTAGGCCTATTTATGTGGCAATTAATGTTTAGTGTCGTCACAATAATTCCATATATCTATATATCCAGTTTATGATATCCGTGTATTGATCATCTTTCAGTTACATGGGCGAAGATGACAATCTGCCAACCAATCTTTCTATGAAAGGTTCTGTGAGAATATACATGGGGGCCAATTTCATTAGATTGTGGGTTGGCCAGTTGCAGTTAACCAGTTACTATTCTTGAAAATGTCCAAATTTTGGGCAAATTTGAATGTAAAATTTGTAGGGAAACAAGCTTCCTTGCTAAAGTGAGAACCAACTTTAAAGCAGGTGTAGAAATGAAATGCAACCGATTCCCATGTCCATGAAGGCATGAAGACTACAAAATGCAGTAAAAGGTTTAAGTTCCATTCCAACAAACTTTTAACCCTTGCATTTCGAAAGAATTTTATAAGCAAGAGGCATCTATGTCCCAGAATTTATAGACATAAGTTACTGTCATCAAGTGTCATGGTCGTCTCCACGATCGACTTTGAAATCGCATTTAAATCCATTCCTTCGTCTATATTCCACGATTGACGATGCAAACCACTAGAAGGGTTACTTTACACACTCAAAAATGTGTTTGAGTTCAAAAATGTGTTTTTTTTCTCAAGAAATAGCCGACTTTTCAAGATGATTTATCCAAATGTAATTGTTTTTATAGTAAAATTAAATACACACGTTCCTGGGACCCAGTCCCCCGGAAGACGCTACTTTTTTTCCAAAATAGCGACTTTGAGCCTTTATATCTCCGAAACTAAAAGTCTAAGCCAAAAACTAATCTAGAACCTATTAACTAACTTTTTATGTTCTATCCGAATCAATAAAAACCCATTTTGCGTTCATAAGCACTTTAAATGCGCCTCTGGCTGCCAACGTATGACTCATGTCTGATCATGAAGCACAGCTACGATAGTAGGGTTAGCCTGAGGCTTATCCCAACCCACCCTGTCAACATTCACTGTGGGAGGAAACCAGAGTTCCCGAGAAACCCACGACTTTCGGTATAACGTTTGACTGACTCTTCGCATCAATCCGGACCGAGAATTGAACTTACGATCTCAGATGTGAAAGGCGCTTGCTCTGACAACTGCGCCACCGAAGCCCACGTCGAACGTAATTGACTGAGCTGATTATAAACTATCAAATGTTAATGACAAAGGTTAAAGTTCTAATGAAATTTTAAACTTGCTCCAAGTTCCTCTTTCTCAGATCTACCATAGTGCGTGTCTAAGAACATGACCCACCGCGCGCGGGAGGGCGAGCAACTGGGATTTCTATGCATTGGTCCCGAACGTAAGCCAACACAATACCATAATATTCATCATGAATGTTCTGTTCCAAACTGTACAAAGAATCTCTGAACAGAATATAGAACTGGATGAATGACTTCTGAACGAACTAAGACTAAACAAAATTGAATAAGATTTAATTACCTCTGAAAGGAAAAAAATAGACGAATTATTTCGGAATAATCCCGAATCCGATGTTAACAAGTCAATCTTGCCCCTCCCCCCACGTTATGTTGCTCGCTTATAAGTGGGTAAGAGAGACTTAGAGCAAGTCTAATGAACATTGTGAACATGTTTTAAACATTTTCCACGGGTATATGAAATGTCGTGAAGTGCTTAAAATAAGCGTTAGCATAGTAAATATCTTCCTTTCCTCAGCAACTAACACTTTGAGCCTCTGATATTGTGTAATTTCTCTATTCCTTGAATAACCAACTGAATTTGCTTGTAATATTTTCAGATGTGTATTGAACTGGTTTGGCGATTGGTCTACTGGTGCTCTATATCAAGTTGGAAAAGAATTCACGAGCAAAATTGACCTGGACAATTCTCTGGTAGGTGCCAGATACAATATAATGTTTGTTCATGATGGTTGTATCCATTACTGGTTGATGGTGTTTGTGGATGGAATATTCGAACGAAAATTTATATACATTTTTAGACCTAGCCAGGTCCTACCTTAGGCCCTCTGGCAGGAATCGAACCTGCGGCCCTGCGATTCCGGTGCAGCGCTCCAACCAACTGAGCTACAGAGTCCAGTTGCTGAGCATCAACCGCAAGTTCGTGCATATATATATGGGAGGGATGCCAGTATATGGGTAAATACTAAGATTTTTTTCGGCATCTCTTCTATTATTCCCATCGAACGAGATGCCGAGAAAAATCTTAGTAATAATCCATTACTATTAGATTATCGTATTACAATCAAACCTCTTTTTTATAGTAAAGGAATAAGATACTCTACACTCATATTCTTTTACCTCCATCCACTGGACATCTCAAATTAGCAGACATTTGAAACGTTCCCCGTTGTGTCTGTCAATTACTCCACAACAAAGAAAAGTTTCAGTGGTATTTTCTACAAGAACTAAGATTAGTAACATTGACTTCAAAGTGTCCTGGGATGCTGTCTTAAACTGGAATCTCGTGCTAGTGTATGAAGGTGTTAAAAGCTCAAAGAAAAGTCGCGGGAAATATATATAGGAATATAACTAGGAGGCGAGATCATCGATTAGCGAGATGTCTTCATAAGTGGGCTGATATGAACAGTCCCTAAGTGCGGTTTTAGCTCGGACCAATCGTAGTGCAGTTTCTATTGAGGGTAGCGTTCAAGGGGTTTACTTTATGACACAGGAATTCCATCAGTCAGTGAAGGAAAATATGCAGTGAAATGTTAAATACTTTGCATAACATTTCCCAGTAATATCAAACTACTTGAATTGGGAATGAATGACCACCGAAATAATAAATCGCTCATTGTTTGTCTATCTCCCATATAGTACCGTGCTCCACACTACCTCCCTGTTGTTTATGAAGGATTATCAATGCCCCCAACACACAGAGAAGCTGTTATTAACGCCTTCGTATTCGTTCATCAAACATTACATCAAGCAAATGCTCGTCTTGTTAAACGTGGTGGTCGCTGTATGGCTATCACTCCAAGACATTATCTCGACTTTATCAACCATTATGTAAGTTATCTTTACAATCTTTACAATTTCCTGAGAACTGTTGAAAAACTGCCTTGATCACCAGCTGATGCATGTGATTTAGTAGATGACCCGCAAGCGCACTTGACTATACAAATTAAATCCACTCAATCACATACTTTAGGAGAAGAAAAATAGGAAAAATTGCTAGTGTAAATAGGCCTGTGTATCTTTATTACATCCCTAACAAGCAGGAAAATGTCTGGTAAAATTTGTTTTCTCCATGATTGTAGTATTTTCACGAGAAGCTTATCTCTGCATGGTAAACACAAAGTTGACCCTCTCTCCTCCGCAGAGGCTTTTAATTGAATATATTTCGCTTAATAAATTTCGCAATTGCGCTACAAGGTGCATGGAGCGAAGATAACCGCTGAAAATCGGAGGAGAGAGAAGCATAGACGGATTTTCTGGGGGGGGTGCGGTGGGTGCTACTCCCCCAAATATTTGTTTTCACCCCCCCAAACGAAACGTTCACCCCTCAAAAAAAATTTCAACCCCCCCCCCAATTTTCGCCATAATAAATAGTTCAATATGCAACCCTATAGAACCCTATGGGAGGTTTACAGGGTCATTTAACTCTCTCAAAGGACCTGCCAAATTCATTGACTTGACAACTTCAAAAACGTTTTTTGCTTCGAATGCCTTCTGATGTGCTCTAGAAACCTTGATTTTTTCAAATTTTCTGGGGGTGCTTTGCTTTCTAGCCTCTCACCAGCGGCGCTCCACCCCTGGACCTCATTGGGGGCTGAGCCCTGCAGCACAACGTTTGGTGACGCCTTGTGTTACCTCGCCAGCTCACCCCCCTAAAATTTCTGGCACCCCCCCTATGGAGAGAGGTTGACCTATTTGGATTTAGACTCGCATTCAAATTCTAATCCCTATTTAAGCAAACATTGATATAATTATGGTTAGAAGAAAAAATTTTCAAAAAAGTATCTTATAAATTGCGAATCCTCTATCATTGCAGGGTCTACAGTAAGAGCATGGTGCTTAATTTATATGCTAAACTAAACTAAACTAGACTCATTAGAAAATCTTTAAATAACACTGATGGTGCATGTCTTTTTCACAGGTGAAATTATACAACGAAAAAAGATCCGATTTGGAAGAACAGCAACTGCATTTGAACGTCGGTTTACAGAAGATTAAAGAAACTGTCGATCAGGTCGGTTGTGTAATGAAGGATTATTGACTCTACCATATCCATACGGTAGTCATATATTTCAAAATAGACTCTTATCTTAAAACTCAAGGTGCAAAGCAAAAAGACAAACAATTCAATTGCGGCCAGGTCTGACAGGGAAATTACTCAACCTAAGTAATTCCCTGCCCTCGCAGGCTTAACTCCATTTGATTTGTTATGAGGCAATATGAGAGATAAACATAAAGGAGACAGGTAGTGCTATACATAGTAAAAACTTGTCGCAGTATATTTATAATTGTTAGCTATTGCCGATAAAGTGTGTCTTTTAAATCGACAATAGAAAAGGAACGGAGAATTGAAAATATTTGTATTTTAATTTTACCATGTTTTTTATCTAAGGTTGAAGAACTTCAGAAAAGTTTGTCAATGAAGAGTCAGGAACTGGAGGCGAAGAACGCATTGGCTAATCAAAAACTGAAGCAAATGGTATGTCATCAGATTCTGTTAATATCTCAAACGTTCGTTTTGATGTCCAAATTGACAATATTTTCATTGCAATATGAGAAAAAATTGAATAAGTCTATGTGCGGGATCGTGATATACTAGCTTCG
Organism: Trachythela sp. YZ-2020; assembly: GCA_016169945.1. Classification (NCBI taxonomy): domain Eukaryota; kingdom Metazoa; phylum Cnidaria; class Anthozoa; order Malacalcyonacea; family Clavulariidae; genus Trachythela; species Trachythela sp. YZ-2020. Next base: position 4,391,098 of record JADLSH010000358.1, read on the forward strand.
ACCAGTGAGTTCCATATATATCTGGAGTAAGAACTCGCGTCCAAAAGTGAATACAAAGATGATTAGCGATACGAATCGTGGAATTGGCTGGGAATAATGGTATGAAAACGTTTACGACCTTCACAGATTTTGGACGTCAATTTCCGCAATATTGGCTTCACTTTTCACATGGGCCGAACATCAGAAGTTCTTTCTCCAGATATTCATAGAGCTCACTGGCTTCCACGTGGTGATATGAAAAGCAAAATGATGCGAATTTTTCCTTTACGCGGATTTTAGGTGGGAGGTGTAGGCACTCCCTCATCTCAAAAGCAGTACGTACAACCCCAGCCTTCAATTCAGCATGAATCTGAGTGCATACTTTCAATTTTCATGGTGAACGGCAATCTTGTAATTTGTGGTGGAGGAAAAGTGCGCTTCCACCTCTAAATCAAAGTTGCCTGGATCCGTTTCTGATTTTGCCATTTTATTCCTTTTAGTTGAAAGACCAACAGGAGGCAGAAAAGAAGAGAATGACTTCAACTGAGATTCAAGCTGCCATTGCCGTATGTTCCTATCTTCAACATTTTAACGAATCATAACCAGTGAGTCGTATTTCAATTCATATGTAATTAATAATGCCATTTTATCTCAGGAACAAACGGTGAAGATAAAGGAGAAGAAAGCTCTTGTGATGGAAGACTTGGCACAAGTTGAGCCTGCAGTTCAAGATGCCAAACAAGGTAATTTCGGCTGGCTGGCAAGGTAATTTCGGCTGGCTGGCAACGTAATTTCGGCTGGCTGGCAACGTGATTTCGAATAAACAGGGCCTACTACTTCAGTCGAATAGACAATTTGGGGTATTTTGTATATTGAGCCAGCTTAATACCTCGATGTCGCCATTTCCTAACCATAACTCATAACAGTGAGACAAGAAACTATACCCAGCCATTTTATCGTATGAAAATGGCTGTATGTCTATAAATGTGTTTTTACCTTAATCCAGCGGTAAAATCCATCAAGAAGCAGCATTTGGTCGAAGTAAGGTCTATGGCTAACCCACCACAAGCTGTTAAAGTAGCTCTGGAATCCATATGTTTACTATTGGGTGAACAGGCAAATGATTGGAGATCAATCCGCGGGATCATCATCAGGGATAATTTTATATCGACCATTGTTAACTTCCAAACAGAAAATATCAGGTACGCTGTGAAGTGAAGTTGATATAGTAGACGGCCGGCCAAAGTTATAAAAGTTAGACTCCGATGGCATTTTTTGTTACAAGTTGCCAACAGGCATTTTCTTAAAGCTTATGCATTGGCGAACAAGACTATATATGTTGCCACCTCTGATTTTGAATTTACCGCCAAAAATTTGAGAATTTTAGAGTTTTGCCTATTGAATTACTATAATAGCAAAAAATGCAGAATTTCAAGTTCGCTTTTAACAAAAATAAACTATGCCAATAGAACGTTCACCAAAAAGTATACATAAGACAATTAAATGGCTAATGCGATTTTTCAAGCCCGTTTTGAGTTAAAGAAGGTTAAAGTTGGCAAATAGTAACTGAATAGCATTAATTAGTGCATTTTCTGCATTTTTGAGCGTCAACAACTCAAAATACGGTATGAAAAACGTACAACTCGTTTAAATGTCTTATATATACTTTTTTGTGAACTTTTCAATGATATAGTTTATTTTTGTAAAACGTCAATATGAAATTTTGAATTTTTTGCTGTTATAGTAATTCATAGGAAAAATTTTTAAATTCTCAAATTTTTGGCTGTAAATTCAAAATCAGAGATGGTAACATATATAGTCTTGTTCGTCAATGCCTGAGCTTTAAGAAAATGCCTGTTGGCAGCTTGTAACAAACAATGCCATCAAACACTTTTTCTGGGCACATTTTTAAGAGTTGGCCGGCCGTCTATAGGTAACGTACGGCTTATCTCGTCTAATTGAGATTCCAGCTCTTCTTACCATGAATTTAGACGAGGCCAGTTACTCGTTCTTCCGTTCTTCTCATAATGACTGTTTAACGGAAAGTTGGTCTGTATACGAGTAGCATTAAAAAGAGGGGGGCGGAAATAAGAGTAGAAAATGAGCCTTGCTTGTTCAAAGAATATTTTTAATTTCCAAATTCAATTATTTGGTAATGTTGTCATGCCAATTTTATATATGTACTGCAGTAACAGAATAATAAATGTACGTTGTCGGTGCTGTTTTTATGCACATATCTGATATGTACAAGGATTTATCTCGTTCCTTGTTCTACAACTGCAATGTGCTAAAGTAAAAACCTTCAGCTAGACTAAACCACTGTTTCTGTTGGTGGAACGCGTCTTGTGGAAGGTGACATTCTACCACCAATAGATTTGCTAGGGTCAGAGTTGCATCATATATTAGGTGATTAGGTATGCTTTTGGTGGTGTACATAGAAGGTCTGTCAGATGGTGAAAATGGTGTAAGATGTACCATCTAATAGTCATCGAAGTATCTCGAAGCATCTGACACCATCTTGCAGTCTGACACCATCTGACAGATTGATAACCAACAGATTGATAACCAACAGATTGATAACCAACAGATTGATAACCAACAGATTGATAACCAACAGATTGATAACCAACAGATTGATAACCAACAGATTGATAACCACCGGCACCATCTGTACCACTTCACAGTTACCAGAGTAACCGTCTAATACCATCTGACACCCCCTATTTGACACCGTCTAATACCATCTGACACAATCAAATGTGTATGCTTTAACATCTTTCAGCATCTGATAGCATCTTCACAAGTTGACACTGCGTGAAATCTTTAACCTCACTATATTTTCATTTTCTTAGTGATACTGTTCGTGCCCAGATGCTGAGCAAGTATATGTCTCAGCCGGACTATAACTTCGACAAGGTGAATCGTGCGAGTCAAGCATGTGGTCCTCTGGTGAAATGGGCCATTGCTCAGGTACGACATCGATTTTCCTTTGAATTAGGTAATTTACTCATAGGCAACCTGAATGCACTGCAACAATAAGTCATTAAATCTGGGGGATGGATTGGTTGCCCAAAGTTTGATCGTCGGACCTCCACTTTTGGCTCGCGTTTCTTCCGGCGTCTCTACAGGCCTTCGGCTTAAATATTGCCTTAAATATGGTGACTAAAAGCTTATTACTGCATCCATATGTCCTTTGAATAATGTTTTCTTACGTATTTCCAAATTATAGGTAAAATATGCTGATATGTTGCTGAGGATCGAGCCCTTGCGTAATGAACTGAAGAGTCTTGAGAGTAAAGCAGGTGTCAGCGAAGCTAAGGTAAGACAGTATATCACTGAAACTCTTTCAAAATCCTTACTATGGAAATCGTATGCATGGATCTTAGTTGGAAGTAGTGTGGAATCCAAATTCCATACAAATTGCCATTTTTCTACTGTGGACTTAGTATGGAAGTAGTGTGTATTATGGGACTATGGGTTTTCACTATTTTTCCAGTGTATTAAACTATACTGACATAGAGCCGACCTAAAGCATTTAGTCCTGTAATGTAACGTGCTGGGACTGACCTTAGACTTACCTAGGACCATGATTTTAGGCCCAGCTTTAGAGGAGGCATGAATCTCGGCTCTCAATAAATCTCAGGTCAGGCCTGAAATGTGAACAGATTCAAGACAGACCTACTCCATATTTAGGCCAGTTGTCATGACAACAGGGGTTAAAATTCGAACCGCAGATGTCGTTACACTACTTCGCAAAATCCCCGTGCATCATGAAATAAGACATAATAGCGTTGTGGGTTAATGCTGCAACGAAATAGCATAAAACGAAGAAGCACTGCAGGTTGCAAAGTTTGTGTGACTCCAAGTTTACATGCATAATCGCATTCCCCTGCTTTGTACTAAAAACGTACTTCATTTCATATACAAAATGGTTCAATTTGTTACACTCGGACCTTAGCATTAAAGCTGGTGTATAGGGATTATTTCACACCCAGGTGAGGTCCTGTTCCAATCTCTGCAAAATGTCGGTTCTTAAGTATAAACAGGATTAAAGATATGTAATTTTGTGGAGTACTTTTATTGTGTTGTATCTTTTCTTCTGATAAGTTTGTACCAAAGTTAAATCCTTTTTAAAACCTGAAATGGGTTTCTAGTTTCTTAAAGCTCAATAAAAGACTTAATTTTGAAGTCCTGGATGTTCTTGTTTCCTAGGCTGCTGAGATCGCGCATGTAATCGCTGGCCTTGAAACGAGTATCTCCCAGTACAAGGAGGAATACGCAGCGTTGATCAGTCAAGCTCAAGCAATCAAGAGCGAGATGACGGCTGTTGAAGCTAAAGTGAACAGAAGTGTGGCATTATTACGTAGTTTATCTGACGAACGCAGCCGCTGGCAAGCTACCAGTAATGCTTTCCAAGCTCAAATGGGCACTATCGTTGGTGATGTTATGTTGTCTACTGCCTTCTTGGCTTATGCAGGTACATGTGAAACAATAATTCAATATACTAAAAACCCAACACTATATAAAGTTTAACATAAAGTTTACTGTGAACCTCCATTACCACTGTGACGGAACAAAAAGTTTTCTTCCAGGTTTGAGCGGCTTTTTTTTCAAATTATTTCCCCATCCCGCTTCTTATTAATTGCATAGCAGTAAAATTATTAAATAATTGTACTCCTCTCAACCAATCAGATTTAACTTGTCATTGGTAGGGTTGGAGTTGGTGCCATATTAGCCGCAGTAAGAGCAAATTGAGCGCAAAGTGAGCAACAGCAATGTGTGCAAGGCAAAATGAGCAACAGCAAAAATAAGGAGGTAAACATGGCAACCATGCCACGGGTCAACCCCGGCACCTGTTACACTGAATGATCAGTGGAAAATTGCAATATACTTGCCAAAACAATCCGAAAGATCCAGCCTTTCACCAGTGTGAGAGGTGGGTGGGGCAATCGGTGTTTGTCGAAGCAATGAGCAAAGCAAATGCGAACTTGCCGGAAAACATGCAAACTAACACCTCACAAACGGAAATCATGACACCGCACCCAACCTGCGCAATATTAACTTTGAGTAATATTAATCACATTTCATTAATTTTGTTATGCGCATTCACCTTGTGAAGTTTTAAACAAATTGTCAATATTTCAGGTTACTTCGATCAACAACTCCGTCAAAATTTGTTCACAACCTGGAGTTCTCATCTTCAACAAGCTGGTTTGGAATTCCGTCAAGATCTTGCCAGAACAGAGGTACGTAGGCCGAGATGAGTGTTCAGAGACAGTGACGGACACTTCGCGAAATATTGGCCGAATTTAGGTTGTCAGCACATTCCGACCCTTTTGGTACTGCGACTCTCAGTTCTTAAAACTTTTTGGTTTAAATTTAATGCACATTTTCTTAAATCATTGCCTATCATGGTCGTAATATTATTGTTACTGCCTTGTTACAGCAGCTAAGTTACTATATAGAGAAAAAATCGCGCTAAGCTACTATATAGAGATCAGTGGCTAAGCTGAACGAGCGCGGGGGTGCTTGGAGAAAGATGTTATTTCAAACTTCAAATTGAAGTTTGAGGTTAGACGTCAGAGGCAATACATTTTGTGGAGATTAAGATTGAAGTACAATCTCTGAGATGTTTTTCAGTAAAAACCGCCATCTTGTTTTGATAGCTGTGCTTTAAAGTTGGTTCCAAGCTCAGTTTTACATTTTCCGTTGAAGCTGATCTTTTAAGCATTTATTCAATAGTAATAATAGAATATAGTTTGATATTTTCAAGAAGGAATCCTGAGGGATTATTCACACGCGAAAACAATTTTCACACGTTGAAAACCTTAAAAATTTACCGCAAATTGGACCGCGGCAATGTAGTCGCGTGATCGCTATCGTCCATCACGTAAGGTCACTAGTATACTGTATGCCGTGTATGGGGCTAATCTCTTATGTTATTGATTTAATTACTGCCCTTTACCTGTAGGTTGTTTTTATTTGTAGTAATATATTGGTTAATTTTCATTAGATTCACAAAGGTATATTAAAATATGCGGTGTTTAACTTCCTATAATAATTTTGCATGACGTAACATTTATCGGAAAATTATAGAAACGGACAACAAGAAAAAAGTCTAATACTGTATATTGTATGTAGAAAATTCATGTTAAAATTCATGTTAGAATTCATGTTAAAATTCATGTTGTGAATGCAATTCGACCGGGCTTTGCATTCATTTTTTTAAACCAGAGTAGCGAGCAAAAGCATGTCTGATATTAAACCTTGTTCCTGCCAACGTAGGAGTTCTGTTGTATATTATTTTCCACCCTTCTCATAGTACCTATCAACAGCTGACGATAGACTGGCGTGGCAAGCTAATGCTCTGCCTACAGATGATCTCTGTACTGAGAATGCAATCATGTTGAAGAGATTCAATCGATATCCATTGATAATTGATCCATCTGGTCAAGCAACTGAGTTCATTATGAATGAATATAAGGCACGCAGGATTACAAAGACAAGGTAAAGTTCTTAACGTTGGTTAATTGTTTCTAAGAAGTAGAATGATCTTTTTATATTTTTACTTGAAGTGCATTATGCATAGAAACAGCGTATATTAATACCATATTTACTCGTTTAAGCGAAGCGCCGCGGCTCTCTTTAAAATTTTAGTGTTTCGGAGGCGGGGCTTATTTGAGGAAGGTGGTCCTGAAAATTCTATTTGTATCTGCCTTCACAACGGAACTGCGCATTTTCAAAGTTCTGGAGAGAGAGAGTTAAATGAGAGAACATTGAAATATACTCACTTTGAACTTAAAACACTGTAGTACAGAAGCATAACTTTTCGAGGCTGATTAAAGATTGAGATGTACTGTGGTTGTTTTCAGTTAAGATTCTCGAACAATTTCGCCTAATGGTGCTTCGATCATGCAAGCGCCGCGTTGTTGTGAATAGGTGCGGCGCTTATTCGAAGGCGGCACTCTTTAATACTTTTGCTTCTCACATGTGGCGCTTAATCGGGGGAGGCGCTCTTATATATTATCACTCATCCTGCCTCGTCCCCAGTCGCTTGCTAACAAATAACTAACGAGGAAAAAACGAATAATTAACGAGGAAAACGAAAAAACCCCGAATAATTAACGAGGAAAACGAATAATTAGAAGAATTTTCTCGCCTTCCCATTTCCCTTTGCGCGCTCGTCCTTAGTTTCGGGCGAGCATCTTTATCGGGCTTGCGTTGCCCGCGCACTCCGAACCACTGATCTATATATTACTGATATTTATATTTGATCTATATAATTATATACTATATTAACATATGTAGAAGAGCCTGCGGAGGAGGCAGTCACTCATCACTTTTAACTTGGTTAAGAGGAATGATCGAAATGCTCTTCAAGCCTACGGTTGTGGAAAAAATGGTCTCTTGACAAAATGTCCCTGGATATTTGGAACCGAAATTACATTAGCTAACCGCGTTTGTTTTGTGGAAATTTCTTTCAATTTCTTAAGAATGTCTGATCAGATTAGCTGTAAGCTACTATTCCACTGCTCGCGGAAGTGATAACGAAATGAAACTACACTTTCAAATGTCGAAAAATAGACGTCCATAATAATGTATGGTGTCCACAATCATGCTAACTAATGCCGATAAAGAAGGTATATCATTGCATTTTGCCTAAAATAACCATTTTTATTGCAGCTTCCTTGACGATGCTTTCCGTAAAAACTTGGAAAGTGCTCTGCGATTTGGAAACCCTCTCTTGGTGCAGGTAATAGTGAGCTTAAGCAAGCGACGCTTTTGATTCACGAACGCCGACCGGAAGTAAATTTAGCCGTTATAGACGGCGACACCACTGACCTATACTAAATGGACTGAGCGCGCAATCTATTTTATCAGGAGCTCGGTGTCCTCACCACTGCTCACGTCATATAGGTCTTTGCTCTCATGCGTAAATTCGCTGACTTACAAATGCGTTGATAAACGACTCGGTTCTATATTTTTATATGTTTCAAACTCAAAACAAATATGTTAATTTTGTGTTTTTGAGGCGAGAAATTGCTGCGAAATCATTGTAGAAAGTAAGTCAGTTTATACTAAATGTGATCTTTATGAAATTGACGGGCTGTCAAGTATGTTTTCAACTCTCAATTAAAGCCGTATACATGTTTAGAAAAAAATCTCAAATAGCCATAGAAAACTCCACAAAAACAGTCTTTTATTCGGTATAATACCAGGAAAGATTGTCGGCGAAAAATTGTTATATCAACAGAAGGTTAATACTTACATAACACGACAAAAACTATAGCATAAATACCAGCAATCATCGATGGCCCGAAGCTCTTTCGTGTATAAAAACATACCGAAGCCATAATTTTATTTAAAATTAAAATGTTTGTTTTCAAACTTGCAACAGGAAAATATACTCCTATTTTGGAAAAGGTTGTTCTCAATTCGAAGGTAGTAAATATTTACCAAAAACAGGAAAGTTTGCAATAAAAACAACACAGAATTGAAAAAAAATTAAAAACAAACTTCGTTAAATTTCAAAAACACAAATTCGCCCGCGAGCACAAATAACATTAGGAAAATATCCGTATGCGGTAATTTTCATCGATGCGAGGACCTATATGACGTCAGCAACGGTGAGGACACTTTTTGACCTCGAGCACTCAGTCCATTTAGTATAGGTCAGTGGGCGACACCCGTTCTTGTTTCAAGCACGAACTGCTGACGCCATAATTAACGGTTAAATAATGTACGAGTGACGTCCGTGTTGTCAAAAACGTCGCTTGCTTAAATAAGCTCTCTAATAGTGAGCGCCACGGACGTCAGATGGCCGAGAGGGGACTGGATTAAAAACTTTGTTTGTGTCAGTTTGTGGTGATCTTCAACAAATATGACAAAACTTGAGATTTTTAAAGTCTATAACGTCCCTACACGAACGTCCTGATGAAAAACGCCGCTATGCTAACTTTCGGGTGACGTCCGTGTTGACAAAAACGTCGCTTGCTTAAGCTCCCTAATAACTCGCTGACAACTTGATATTTCGATTGTTTGAATGAATTATGGATTTGATCGATGGATTGAATCATTATATGCCGTACTACTTGATTGTTTCATTTATACTTACAACTTACTAACTTAGAAAATGAAATTTTTATTGGTTAATTTGATTGATCTGATTGATGATTGTTTGTTTGTTTGATTTTGTTGATCTGATCGGTTGATTTATTAATCTGAATTATTCATTCCGTATAATTTTTTTATTGATTGAAACTTCTGAGTGATGGATAAGATTTATTGGTTCACTGACTGACTTGACTGCTTGTATTGATTGTGTTGAATTGATTGATTGGAATTATTCTAATTATTATATTAGAATTATTCTATTGAGTTCATTAACAATTCCATTTATTGGTTAAAGTCAACCGATTAATATAATTCATTTATTGTGATTTTATGGGGTTTGTTATTGTTAGGCCCGTTTAAGACGCATTAGACGTCTTAGACGCATTAGACGCAAATGACGAATTAGATGCGACAGATGAGTGACGTATGAATCAATTACGCACGGCAGAATTTGGAGCGACAGAAGTTCGACAGAGCCTGTCGCATTATGCGACGTTAGAGCGACATTGATTCATACGCCGCTCCACTCATGTGCCGAAACTAAATCAAAATTTACTGTAATTTGTTAGGATTAGATTAGCCACTTTGCTATTTTTACATATTTTTGAATTGTATTTGGAATTCCCGCGCGAATTACCCTCCTCTCTCGTCAACAACATTATATTTTATACGCCGTTTGAATCACTGTCGCTCTTGTGTCGCTCCAGCGTCGCACCTAATACAATTAAGTTCGGCGCATGAGTGGAGCGGCGTCTGAAACGGGCCTTAGTTTGTTTTCAACAAAGGATTGTGCTATTTGTTGGTATTGATTGATATTGTTACTATTTACGATTTCTAGGATGTAGAGAATTATGATCCTATCGTGAATCCAGTGTTAAATCGTGAAGTACGCCGTACAGGTGGCCGTGTGTTGATCACTTTGGGAGATCAAGATATCGATTTATCTCCATCATTTACAATCTTTATGTCGACCAGAGATCCCACTGTAAGTCTGGAGGACTATTTGTTATTACTTTGAACAACATCGGTTTTTGTAGGTGTGGGATATATCTTACTTCCCATTAGTCTTTTAGCTTGTCATTGAAAACTATAGGGTAGCAAAATAGTGCGCAAAACAGCGACATCAAAATAAAGGATGGAAATATACGCAACATCAAAATACCACTCGTACCAAGCCACGAGACTGTATGCGCTATCTACCACATTAGATAGTCGGTTGAAAATTGTGTTTCCCTCAAGATCTGTAAAACAATATATACTGACCAAATTCGTCGGTTTTAACAATATTGTTTAATCTTGACGTCATTATTGTTGTTACCCAAACAATACTGCAAAAACCTATTCAATTTTTTGCTGGGTTTAACCTTAATTAACGTTATATAGCTACATTAAGGTTACATGAATTACACATAGTGTACAGCATTCTTCTACTCGTGCACGAACAATGACTATCGTATATCGTGCATTCTGTTTTAGGTCGAATTCCCGCCAGATTTATGCTCTCGTGTGACATTCGTTAATTTCACTGTGACCAGAAGCAGCTTACAAAGTCAATGTCTCAATTATGTACTTAAAGCAGAGAGACAAGATGTGGATACCAAACGATCTGACCTGCTAAAACTTCAAGGTAAAACTATATCGTCTTTAAGGCCATGTTACACGGGGCGAGTTTTGCTGCAATTTGCAACGCAATTTCGGACACAGAGCGATGTTAGGTAAAAGGTGTGTTAGCAGAGAAATTGTGAGCATGAATCTCGTTTCATTTTGCCGATAGTTTTCTTGCTAAACATGTCCAGAAGACAACAAAGAAATGAATGAGAATGAGAATATCGGTGCAGTGAAACGCGGCCATGTTTCTGTGCGTACATTTCTGCATAACGTGGCTTTGCGAAAATTGCCACCTGGTCTTCGAACCGTATTTGTACAGAGCGATGATGAAATTTGTACTTCTAACCACTGCGCTACTTGAGCTTCTCCAACTCTACTAATATGTATTGTAACTGAAAGTCCCGGCATGCAAGTAAGACGTAAAGTATTATATTCGTCAAGGCTACACCATTTCATGTTTGCATGTACATGTTTTAGGTGAGTTCCATCTTCGTTTGAGGCATTTGGAGAAATCTTTACTGCAAGCTCTCAATGATGTGAAAGGAAGAATTCTCGATGATGACAGGTATAATTGCACATATTTTGTCTCAAACTACTGTACTGTACTACACGCATCTAGTAAAATAATTACGAATATTAGCGCGCAGTATCACGCGTGCACCATCGAGTTATAGTTAGGAGAGAACCAAAAGCGTAACTGTTGCTCGAAGTGACTTTTGAATTTCAACTTCCCGAGGTGTAAAGGTAAAACACTATTTCGTTGGCTTTTAGCACATTTATGGCGCTTTCCATTTAATGGCCAGACCGGTCAGACCAGAATATCTGTCTCTGTATTGATGGAAATATCTGGTCAGATTTTTTGAAAATCTGGCTAAAATGAACCTCCTTTTGATTCGATCCAAATTTTCCGGTCAGACCGGTCCTAGGCCCAAACGTTTTGTTTTCCATGCATTTAGTAAATTAGGCCGATTACATAATGAGCTATTTAATCATTCACCATTCCTTCTGCACAATAGCGACAAACTTGAAAAAGTCCCTCAACTTTTTCCAGTTTGAGGACAATAAATCACATCAGCAGGTGACACTGTGCCTTTAAATTGCATTGATTATTCAAGTGCAAATATGGCGGAGTCGATCTGTGTATTAAATATAGGGCTGGGTAAACGATTCCCTGCCGTAGGATGAGCCTTGTTACTATAAAAGTGTATAGGTAACTACAAACATTACGTTTTGTTGCCCGAAATATTGTAAACACTATTATAACAATATAGTTGATTTTTTGGACTCGTTTGTTCTGAGGAGGGCCAAAACATATTTATGCCCAAGAACGTCAATTGTATTACTATTATAATTTTACAGGGCACTTAATAAAATCAGGGATAATAAAATCAAAAATATACGGTAAACAGTATTAGTCTAGGACCTGTAAAGGAGTTTGTATGCATTTCATTTAGGACAGATTATCTCAACTGTTTTAGGGTAAAATGACCATGGCGGTCAACATGGCATATGTGCCAAAACCCGAATCCGGGGCGAAAGTCCTGAAAATGACCACGCCCAGAAACGGCACTGTCGGCATAGCTCTAAATCCTGAACCGCCAAAGCTACAGCCTTTTTGAATTGCTTATAGTGTTTAGAATGGTTGCTTTTATGGGTAGTCACTGGAGGGTGAAATTTGTCTAGGTATCATATTTTACAAGAAAATGACTGCACCATCCCAGGTCAACTGCTAATTATGCATCAAATTACTCAATCACCTGGCAAAGTCTATGTTTTCTTATTTCCCAAACATTTTTGTCATAGGATGAAAAAATATGCTTATTTTAATATAATTATTATAAATTTCATAAGGAATGATATTGTTTTGTTGAGATATAACACATTTCATTTCACTTACCCCCCGCCAGAACACGATTTCAGCCATATTTTGCCGATTTGTTTGCTTTTTATCGCCGAGCCTCGCAAGTATCATCCAAATGTTCTACTTTAACACAATGCTAGTTGACTAAAGAATAATTCAACCAAGTTTCGTCGGGTTTTGGAGTAGTGCCATGTATTTTATATTCGATTTTGTGTCCTTCGACATTTCCTCAATTATGTAGCCATTGCAATGTCTCGCAGCTTCTCTGCCCGATAAATGCCACTTCTTCGTACACATCTGTATTTATATTACAGTATCCAAAAATAATTGATTGTAGAATAGTCCCAATCGAAAATTACTCCCATTACTCCCATTTGGGAGTGAAAAACCTTCCCTCGTTCATCAAGAACGAGAATCTAAAACAAAAGGTTCAAAATAATTTGAAAGTCTCGCGCAATCTTCACGAAAACTCCTCGTGGGCAACATTACAGGGGGGGGGGAAACATTTTCACGAATACGTTTGGTGGTGCAAAAAGATTGCGTAAATCTCTGGTTTCTTTTTTATAGCTAAAGGAAACCAGAAAAATACAAAATTACGCGAATATTTGTTTATTTTGTCATAAAACATATAAACAGTTAAACACACGAACTTTACTTTGGGAGTTTGGGTTGCTGTGATCGCGAACAAAGTGGCATTTATACGAAGAAGTGGCATTTATCGGGATTTTTAGTCAACTAGCATTGTGTTAAAGTAGAACATTTGGATGATACTTGCGAGGCTCGGCGATAAAAAGCAAACAAATCGGCAAAATATGGCTGAAATCGTGTTCTGGCGGGGGGTAAGTGAAATGAAATGTGTTATATCTCAACAAAACAATATCATTCCTTATGAAATTTATAATAATTATATTAAAATAAGCATATTTTTTCATCCTATGACAAAAATGTTTGGGAAATAAGAAAACATAGACTTTGCCAGGTGAATGAGTAATTTGATGCATAATTAGCAGTTGACCTGGGATGGTGCATAGTCATTTTCTTGTAAAATATGATACCTAGACAAATTTCACCCTCCAGTGACCACCCATAAAAGCAACCATTCTAAACACTATAAGCAATTCAAAAAGGCTGTAGCTTTGGCGGTTCAGGATTTAGAGCTATGCCGACAGTGCCGTTTCTGGGCGTGGTCATTTTCAGGACTTTCGCCCCGGATTCGGGTTTTGGCACATATGCCATGTTGACCGCCATGGTCATTTTACCCTAAAACAGTTGAGATAATCTGTCCTAAATGAAATGCATACAAACTCCTTTACAGGTCCTAGACTATATGTAAAATGAACAGTGCCATCACGCCAGCATACACGAATCGCGAAATTCGGCGCGCATCCAAATGACGCGTTCTGAGTCGGGCAAAAAAACACAGTTAAAGAAAAACATGTAGCTGTGACTGGATGATTTAAAATATGCGTATTAAAGTATTCAAATGTTCAGTCATGCATTCGTGTTTTTATTGTTGTGATATGTAATCACGAATGCATGACTGAACATTTGAATACTTTAATACGCATATTTTAAATCATCCAGTCACAGCTACATGTTTTTCTTTAACTGTGATTTTTGCCCGAATTTCGCGATTCGTGTATTGTGTTAACTAAGTTTAAGAACTATTTAAAAGAATGAGAAATTATTTGTACAATTTATGAACTGATATAGTTCGGCACAATTGCCTGAACAAAGCTTGTTTCATTGCACAATGAAAACAAACTTACATTCACTTCGCCATTGTGTATAATTATATTGAAAAGTTTCTGCCACTACAGACATTGTTTTCTCGTGTTTTTGGAATGAATTCATGATCGATAACTCTTAGTTTTCTTCTTCGTTTAGTTTTTCAGCCATGCATTTTGTCGTTAAAAATGTAAAAAAAACACTTGCCGGCAGCCGGCTAAAAACCACTGGTCGACAGACGTAAACAATCTGTCGCTCGCTAAAATGTATTTTAGCCCGCTGTTTTATTCATTTTAGCCCGCAAAATACGCCACAACGCCCGCTAAAATTATAATACTAATTGGTAAACATATTTAATTGGTGTTATAATTTGTGTAGTATTATTGGAACTCTGGAAAAGCTAAAGCAAGAAGCCGCAGATATTACAAAGAAAGTCGAAGAAACGGATGCAGTTATGGCAGAAGTCGAGGCCGTCACTGACCAGTATAGACCGCTGTCTCAATCTTGTAGTAGTATATACTTCACCATGGAATCTCTCAACCTTGTAAGTGAACCATAATTTTGTTAAATTGTTATATTTAAAAACTTGTATGATTGGTATATTATGTTGCTTCTTTTCTTCACAGTAACTGTAAGTCATTGGGAATTAACATTTTACTCACCGATTGTATATCTGTTAACTACTTTTTATCTACTTGTTTTGTAGATAAATACTAGTTAGCTTTCAAATACGTGATTTTGATTGGTTCTCTTTTGCACTTTTACCTTTTGCACATTAGTGAAAAACTTTAACTGCTTTTCTATACAACCGGCCCCAGTACTTTACTCGACGACGCAGATGTGTACATTATCGCACCACCATAGCTCACTTGGGAGACCTTCGCGCCTACATTCCCGAGCTCGAACAGGCTTGCCTGGGGTCTGGAACGCATCTCAACTTAAGTTTTTACCACTGATCTGAAAACAAGGACTGGATAGTGCATCTGCTATGCATAAATGAAGCGAATGGTGGCCATATTGGGTGTGACCATCATAATTCTACTGTGGTATTGGGGACATGTTTAAAGAGCCTCTATAAGTTTCTAGTTATTGGTGGGGAAAGGACAATTATTGTCTAGATAGGAATTTATCATCAGTGGCCTTTGTTTCGTCCTAAATTTGGCGGTGAATAACTAATGAGATCATACCAATATGGCCGAAGCCACATTATGTGGTGTTTAAAACGTTCTAAAACTCATTAGAAGAGATGTTGGAAGCTATATTCCTCAAGTTACATAGGAAAAGACATTTGCTTCATAGTATAACTCATTTAAACAGCTAACTATTTGACCAGTCAAGAATTTCACAGATTTATAAATCTGATCTCACTAAAATAATCTGGCTTCAAAATTGGCTCATTGAATTCATTAGGATGCTCTATCCAGTTCTAGTTTTCAGATCAGTGGTTTTTACCAACAATGTATTCAGAAAAAGCTTCACAATCTGCTTCGCCGAGTTGTGTACATAGCAAGTACGGGTGAATGGTATAACTGTTCGTAAAAGTGAACTTAAAATTGTAAATGCTCTGTGGTCTTTGCCGTAATAGCTTACTATGTAGTTATATTTATTTTTTCCCGAGTGTGTTATTCTCTCCAAAAACCTAATTCACTTCTTATTTGACAATACGTGAATAGCCTCGTGAATATTGAATTATTAGATATATTTATATATTGAATGAACTTTTCTCTTCTAGATATACTTCCTATACCAGTATTCATTGCAATTCTTTTTGGATATGTACTTAAGTGTTCTGCATGAAAATCCAAACTTGAATAACCTAAAAGACAGCATGAGCAGACTGAACGTCATTACTACAGACGTTTTCCAGGTAATATAATTTTGATAATGTATTTGCTGAACGAAAAGTGGAAACAAAAGTTCTGTTTCTCCGATTTAAGAATGGTTGTAAAAATCTTTTACAAATTCTGCGTTACGTTTCTTAATTTTTGAGATAGTTAAAGTAGAAGTAGGCAGCTACGTATATTATTTAGTATTGTTTTGTTTTATTTCAAGATCGTTTACAACCGTGTTTCTCGGGGAATGCTTCATGACGATAGAATCGCGTTTGCCTTACTGCTGTGTCGTATCTACCTCCGTGGTTTACCTGGGTAAGTAGAGGGTTGTTGTGTTGTTATTGTGTTTTTGTCGTTGTCGCGTCGTTGCTGTTGTTGCTGTTGCTGCTGCTGCTGCTGCTGTTGCTGCTGCTGCTGCTGCTGCTGCTGCTGCTGCTGCTGTTGTTGCTGCTGCTGTTGTTGCTGTTGTTGCTGTTATTGTTGCTGTTATTGTTGCTGTTATTGTTATTGTTGCTGTTGTTGCTGCTGCTGTTGTTGCTGCTGCTGCTGTTGCTGTTGCTGCTGTTGCTGCTGTTGCTGCTGCTGTTGTTGTTGCTGTTGTTGTTGTTGTTGTTGTTGCTGTTGCTGTTGCTGTTGCTGCTGCTGCTGCTGCTGCTGCTGCTCTTGCTGTTGTTTGAACACCATGTGTTACTTTTCCTACACCGCTGTGGACAAAAAGCAAAAATACAACTATCGACTTCAAGGTTATGAAATCATGTTAGTCTTTAAGCAGCTTACGAAGTTTACGTAATCTTTATAGGGAGCGAGAGTATGAAGAGGAATTCTCTCACTTCTTGGAAGGTCGTGATGCACTTGTAGGCAAGAAATCGGCAGGCTTGGAAGGTTTATCACCAGAGCAGGTACATTAAATCAGAAATATATCAATAATACACCGGTTGTCTGTTAAAAATAGATTGATTTTCTGTATTACAAACGTCCAAACAAGCCACTAAATGTACTTGCCTTTTAAATTATGGTCATATTTTGTAATTGATTTACTTATTGCATGAGCTGTGACAAGATATTTATTACTATTTTATTATTATCTATTGTATTTGGAAAGTCTTTCCCTCCATTTTACGTCTTATCATATTTACGTCTTAAGAATTTAGCTCGCATTGTTGTTTTCAATTGTTGTGATTCGTTATTCTAAAGATGATACTATACATAAGTTTTTGCCTATTTGTTTGATAAGATAATATCAAAACCAACCTGTTTCCCAGGGTCAGCTGTTAGGGGGGCGTGGCGGAGGTGAAACCCTGGGAAACAGGTTGTATCAAAACCTGTTTGTATGGGTTATACAGGGCGAAATTTCGTGATGTACAGTATTAGTTCCTCTAGTATATATTTCCCAAAAAGCTGATTTGTAAAAATGAGAAATGTTGTAATAAAACTACTCCATATTTCAGGATTGAAAACTGGTCTTTGAGTAACCTCTGCCACTAACAACCCTCCTAGCAGGAGAGCCCCAATAGAAAAATGAATCACAAGCATGCAGCTAGAAATCATATTTGCTCTAATTAACCTCTGTATCAGTATATATCTGTATCGTTTTATTCTGTTTAGAGTCAGGCCATGAGTCATTTGGCCCAGCTTGTTCCCTTCGATAACCTACCGGGATATATTCAGTCACACAGAGTAAGCAATCATACGTTATTACAATATTACGAAAACATGAATGATATTAAACCTTGTTGTCGAACAAAATTGAACGAACAAACTTTAAACTTGTTACAACCTTGTAGCAATTTGATAAAATGACAGCGTTGTTACAAGTTGTCGACAAGCTTGCTACAAGCCTGTTGCAAACACATCTTGTTGACAAGATGTGCGATTTTTACGTGTGCAGTCCATTTGGTTTTATGTAAATGATTGCAAAGCCCAGTTGAGTTTAATTCGACCGGGTTGTACATTCTCTTACCTAAAACCATGCATAGCATAGCAAGCGAAAACATGTGTGATATGAAACCTTGGTTGCCATGAACAAATAAACTTCAAATCTATACTTCTCCATGATATGCATCCTGAATTTTAGTATCCATCCCATTTTGATTTCTAAATATCGGTTATTTTTGTTTCATTTGTACTTTCGTCTTAGGTTTTCTTCGAATGGTCTGAGGGTCTCAACCCCGAGAATAATGTTCCTGTTTGCTGGGAATCAAATGTTGAACTTTGTAAGTTTATCCATATTTGTGTTACAAAACTTTAGAATAATATTAAGCTTTAGAATTATGTTATTTATTAGATACTTCCGAGTCCAATATTGGTTGCAAAATCCAATTTGAGTCCCTAAATTCGCTAGAGGAATGCGCGATCTATTCTTAAATAATTTTTGTTATATCATTTATTGTAAAATCATTTATGGAAAAATCATTTATGGAAAAATCATTTATGGAAAAATCATTACTGAAGAATCATTTACTGAGAAATCATTTACTGAAAAATCATTTACTGAAAAATCATTTACTGAAAAATCATTTATTGTAAAATCGTTTATTGTAAAATCATTTATTGTAAAATAATTTAGTGTAAAATTTGTTATTGCAAGAAAAGTAGTGTGTTGTAATCGCAATTTCACTGCGAACTCACACATAACAGTGACTTAACTTGTTTTTTCGTAAATATACTGTATATTTATGACGCCATCGGCTAACAAGGAGTGACCGTCATCTTGTTGGCCGATAACGTCATCCTCGAGTATATAAGGTGTTGCGTTTGCGACTTTAGATCACTCCTGATGAAGATAATAGACCGAGTGTGGCGAAACGTTGCCTGGCGAAATGTCAATCTTCCTGAGATTGCATTCTTTACTTAAACCAGAGTAGCAGAACTCACAAACTCCAACGTGTTCTATTTATGTTCTATTTAAATCTTGCAGCCGCTGTGGGTAACAGTTTGTACCAGCTTCTCGTTGTGCAAGCGTTCAGACCAGACCGTGTTCTAGTCATGGTTCACAAAGTGGTTGAAACTGTATTTGGACAGTCCTTCATGCGAGCTTCAGAGCAAGAACTTGATCTTGCTTTTATTGTTGAGAAAGAGGTACATTTGTATGATGTGGTTAATGTCTATTATGGAATTGTTGCTATACTTTGGCCTGCATTTGGAACTGACGGGGAATAGAAAAGTTTAGCTAACGTCTTTTATACCTAACTCATTCCAAAATATTTTGAAAATAAGATGGAAATGCCGCTACCTCCTCCTCCAGGCGTTTCATTAATTGGAGCGGGCTGTGAAAATTAGGGAGCGCGCGCACGGGCGGCATGATAAATGCGAGAATTGCGAAAGAGAAATATTCTGTGGAAATGCCTGCTGAATAATGTTTTGTTTTTGGGCAAAAGTGTCGATTACCGGGCAATCCTTGAACAAAATCTGGCTGAAATATAGCCCATCCTTACATAAAACGATACATTTTCGTGTTTTCCTTCTTAGCTGGGTCTATTTTAATAGTTATTGCTGAAATATGATCCATATGAATCGTAATATGAAACGTTGAAATTTGGTCTTGTCCTTCCTTGCTCCTCTTAATTATCTCGATGATCGACAACACCGAAAAAATGAACTCAAAACGCGAAGGTTCGATTGAATCCAATGATAGTAATGTCGATATCATTAATGTGTCATTCAGTATGTAGTGTGAGTATGTATTTAAATATGAATATCTATAACTTGAAGGAAAATTTAACAACGAATAATAAATCTAAAGGCATATATGCATGTGTATAGGTTTATCTTGCCATCAGAAGCCTGACAGTTAGGGCAAAGTACTTTCCCATCTTCCTTAGCCTTTTGTAACAGTGTACATTAACAAACTCTTTCTCCAGACGATTATAGTCAATGTGGTGAATAGCTTCCGCCATCTTGAAAACGTTATTCGGCAGGCGTTTCTCTTTGCCTTTCCCGCATTTCTCATGCCGCCGTGCGTGCCCTCCCTAATTTTTCGCGTGCCATAACGCCTGCGGAGGAGGTAGGAAATGCTGTGTACTTGAAAGGACTGACCGTCTCTGGAGGTCTGCCTTGGCAGAATTGTCGTGGACTCGTGGTAGACTCTTACATTTCGTGCCGGTTTGCCATTGCTGTTTGCAAGTTTTGCCACAAATGTTTGCCCGTTTTTGCCACAAATGTTTGCCCGTTTTCCCACAAATGTTTGTCACAAATCTTCGCTAGTTTTTGTCATAAATGTTTGCCAGTTTTGCCATAAATGTTTGCCAGTTTTGCCAATTTCCACTGCGAGTTTTGCCTGCAAGGCTAGATTGCTAACTAGCTTTGATCACACGAATAGACCAATAATAACTATGCATGTCAGTTATCAAAGTTGTGAATTGGGTAGCAACGGTATAAACAAACATTATTTCACACTTTTACCTGTTCCTTCAGATTCCAAAAAATAGTTCAAACATAGCATACCGTTATTGCAATTACACACTATTTACGGTTCACATTTTGAAAGTATATAGAGGTCGATTTACCTCAAAATGTTGAACGCCGCTTCTATACCAATCTAATGCAAAGTGTTCTTTCAGCGCTGCCCTAAGCTGCAATTGCTTGTCGTTTAGATCAAATCAAACACTCCAATATTGATGTGCTCCGTGCCTGGTCATGATGCAAGTGGCCGTGTGGACGATCTGGTCGCCCAGCAGAACAAACAGTGTACAGCGATTGCAATTGGTAATTATAAATATGACGTGTTGTAATGATTCAAAATAAAATTCGTGTGCTGGTATTAGCAAGAATAATCTATTCAAGAGAAGCATTCATATTAAGTTTTTCATTACAATCTCAAAATTTCAGTGTTGTGTTACTTAAGCCCCGGTCAAACGAGGACTTGACGAGACTTGGCAACTGAGAGTTTGCACGAGAGTTCTCTCAACTTTCATGCTCTGTCAAACCGTGGTCAAACGAGAACAAGAGTTGCATGAGAGTTGATGACAGTTTACAGCATGGATGTTTATACCAGGCGTAGTAAAAACTCTCAACTCTCATCAAAATTTGAACCCGGTACAAAGTTGATGAGATTTGACGACAGTGCATGAATATTGATGAGAGTTGGCAGTCAAACGCAATTGACTATCGTCAACTCTAATCCTCGTTTGACCGGGCCATTAGTCAAACAGCTGTGTTTCAAAGATTTTAAAAAATGTTTTTGGACGGGACGACGACTTCCCTTTTGCCCCTTTAAGAGTCTTGTTTAGGCCACATAAAAAAAATTACTTGTTTAGCGTCCACCTTTTATTTTTGAAATACATAACAATGTATTTTATACTTAATTCATCAAAAGATAATAACATATGGCTCAAAATCCAAAACAGTAAAACGGCGGCCATTTTGAATTTTAGTCGAGGTCGGAAGAGGACTGGGTGCCAGGATCAATTTGAGGTTAAGCGGAAGTGAAGCTACAGAATACGAATATTTACGATTGAAATCATCATTTTAACGTTTCCACAAGCACAAAAGCGTTGTTTTGAGAGTTTTTACACGAATTTTGAAGGCTTTTTAGAAAATAAAAAAAAATAAAAAAGTTGAGGTCGAGTGCTATGCTCAGGTCGGGCGGGGACGCTAAACAAGTAATTTTTTTTATGTGGCCTTATCGAAAAGTTGCTATTCCATGAAATGAGTGCAACAATTTGTTTTGCTATACTACAGACACCTGTTCACGTTTGTGTGTGTCATTAATGTCTTGCAAATATTTACTTCCAGGTTCTGCCGAGGGATTCAATCTTGCTGAGAAAGCTGTCAACTCCGCAGTGAAATCTGGAAGGTATGGTATTGCAATGATGTCAATTTAATTCGATGATTGTGCCTACCACCAGCAGTACTGGTCAGGGATGAGAAAAACAAGGCTCAAGCTGTAAGCGCGTTGCTTCTTGATATTGAGTTAGGACGGTTAAGGTGATCCGCATGGCTAATGCTGGATTGGGATATCCTACTGGGATTTATTCGAGGATTGCCCCTTCCACCAGTCTCCGCAGTCGCCTTGTCAGAGAAAGACTGCATATTTCATGACGTTGAATTGTTTTACAACGTGATTTCTAACGTCTTGAGCGAAACAATAAAACCGAGGTCTCGAAACAAATTTGCTATTATTTGTCTCACTGTAAGTGTTTTAGTGTAGGTGTATTAGGTAATACAATAGTTATCTTTTTTAGTATTTGTTGTATTTTACTCATTTTAAAAATGACCGGTCGGCAACAGAGTCTGAGGATGACCGAGCTAAAATCAAGTTGACCAGTAATGTTGTCCGTAGACCTGTAGGCCGTTATTTTTAGCCCTGTGAGCCAAGCAGTCTGATACCCTGTACCCTTGCACCAAACCATATGGTTGACCAACTTATATGTTATTATTTCTTCATTTTTACGCGATCATGTATTTCTACAATCACATTGTATTTTCTACACATTAGATGGGTTCTGTTAAAGAATGTTCACTTGGCTCCACAGTGGTTGGTTACACTGGAAAAGAAACTTCACACTCTCAATCCTCACTCAAACTTCAGGCTCTTCTTGACAATGGAAATCAACCCGAAGGTTTGTTTTCCGTTCAAGTTTGTACACAGCAAAACAAACACCAAAAACCCAAGATATGGACCAAATCCATGGATAGTCCATATGGAATACTGTTAGAATACTATGAATAAGCGTAAATGTTCGTCCAGTTGTCAATTACTAATTATTGTGAAAACGTGGCTGCGTAACAAAGTTATGTTTTTTTCTGTGTATATCATTTTAGCACGAAGCCTTGACTTGCGCTATTATTCTTACCGGCTTTGCGTAACTTACTATGAAGCAACATCCCGTTGTCCGCTAGACGCGACGCGAAGCGAAAATTCATTTCGGAAACGTGATTGGTTACACGAGCACAATAGTTACGGAAGTTGAATTGGGATAAACACAGTAGCCTTTTGAGCGCAACCTAAATATGTATGTAAACAGATATAACCGCTTTCTGTTTGAGGAGATGTATACTCGGCTCTCTCAGTCCTATTCCGTTGTAAATTATTTGAAGCGTTGTTGAAAAGCGAGAACTTGTCAGTGCGGACAGTTCATTTTTCCTCACAAAGGCAATGCGAAGTTGGCGAAGCTAAATAAAAAAAAAATGCAGTATATCTAATTATAATTGTTGTTCTCTACACAGGTTCCTGTGAATCTATTGCGAGCTTCTCGTGTCTTCGTTTTTGAACCACCGCCTGGAATCAAAGCAAACTTGTTCCGAACTTTCAGTACAATACCCGCAGCACGTATGTGTAGGGTAAGTATAACGTTTATTGCATCGCTGTTGATATGTACACTTGTGGTTTGATCAGGGGTTGCGGTGGCGCAGTCTTCAGAGCAAGCGCCGTTCACGCTGCGGACTCATGACAGTCATGTGAAAAGAGTCCGTCAACGCTCTACTGAAAGTTGTGGGTTTTCTCCGGGTACTCCGGTTTCCTCCCACAGGGAATGTTGGCAGGTTGGATAAGTCGCTCAGACTAAATTAGACATGAGTCGTAGGGTGGCAGCCTTATTAAGCCTTCGACTCGATCAGATGAACCTACGTCCTTCGTAATTCAGCTCAGCTCTCAGCGGGGGAAGTAGGGATGATTAGCACACCCCCGCTTACACTATTGACTCAAGACAAGTTATATACTAAGTAACATTCCTAACCTTCCTATAAATCGCATCCGTCAGGAAGAAATATCCGAAAGTTTTCCGTGCAAATTGTCTTTAATGAGCTTGGTGAAGGATCCAACTCACATAGTCAAACTTAACAGTCGAACCTGTATTAAGCGGCACCATATTAAGCGGTCACCCTTTGTTAAGCGGTCACCCTTTGTTAAGCGGTCATGTGGCAAAAAGAAAAATTTTATAATAATAATACTACTATTTAAGTGCCTATTGAACGTCACCTCTATTATAGCGACGGACGCACCTTTTTTTTCGACGGTCCCAAACTTAATTTTCATTGTTTTGAAACTGTATTAAACGGTCAGTGGAAAGTAACAGCAAAACATATATATAATATAAAATTATCTTTATTCGGCAACATGTCAAAGTCTTTTAGTTTTGTTTATTCATTACTCTATCTCCGTAATCACTGGAAAGTGTCAACAGCATTTTCAGTTCGTGTTGCACGTATATGTGTGTATTGAAATGTATTACAGTAGTTCAAATTTTTAGTTTATATTAAGTTATATTAAGCCCGTGGTTTTGATTGATTTAAGACTTTTATTAACCCTGGTATTAAACCTGTATTAAGCGGTATGAAATCCCTTGCCGAATACCGGTGGTGACCATGTAATACAAAACCATGATTAACAGTGGACGACACTCGCTAACTTTGTTTGCCAAGTAAGATATTCCTCCCCTTCCGTTGCTCCAGTTGTGCTTCGTTGGTTGAAAATAGAATTGTAACCGCGTTTAACCAATTAGTTTCAGCTGGCTATCTTTCGAAATCATTGAGAAAATAGTGTGGGGGTTGTCTTTCTGCTACCCTAGTGTCCGCTGCTGATTATTTAACAGTTATTCTACGAACTCGAGTCGTATATGCATGAGCTGATAGCCGACGAGGCGCGTTTTATTATATACACAAGCTCTGGATATGAACAGAACATTTTGGCGTAGTTTTACCAAGTAAAACATGAATTTCCTCTTCATTTAATTGTCCAAATCTGCCAGCCATTTTTCTAGTTTTCTCTACTAGTAGAGAACCAATCAGATTGCAGAATACCTCGTATCCAGAGCTTGTGTATATAATAAAAGTCCATCTATAGTGCAAGCTCTAATGCTGTTTGATTAGTTGCTTTGTATTTCTCACATTCCAGAATACGACATTAGTTCCAAAGTATACTTAAAATTATTTTCTTCGTATTTCCGTATAGCCACCAACAGAACGAACACGTCTCTATTTCCTCTTGGCTTGGTTACACGCAATCATTCAAGAACGACTTCGTTACGCCCCGCTTGGTTGGTCAAAACATTACGAATTTAGTGAGTCTGATCTGAAAGTGGCCTGCGATACAATTGATACCTGGCTTGATAGTTCATCACAGGTAAGTATGTAGTTATAATCCCTTGCGCTAATCCCTTCTGAGTGGCTCAATGAGTATTCTTTCTCTTCGGTTCATGCAGTACTACTCACTTCTTCCTCAGATGTTACGTCTACTACACGAGTGCCTGGACAATGAAAATTAGTTTCCCTTATTTGAAAGAACTTTTAAAATTGTGTGGAAAACTGTTTACAGCTTTTTCAAATCTTGCTTAGTTCTTGAAATATTTTGATAGAAATCATCGTAAATCAGTGAGCTATATGCATGTTACGTCATAACCTGGGTCACGCATTTTTTTATCTAGACAGCCACTGACCGTTGTGAGCCCAAAATTATACTTCGGTAACTATTTCAAGCAACAAACTACTGTTAACAACATTAAGGGTCTGTTTATATGATTCCAGCTAGGCGGGACGGGACAGTTGCCTAGATCCCGCTTGTAATATAAACTCTATTGAGTGTTTATATGATCCCGCTTCTATCCCGCCTAGACGGGATCCCGGCGTCAGTTGCCGGGACGAAAAATTCCCATATAAACACTCTATCTCGCCTAGCCGGGATGAACTTTTCTTCTGAGCACGCGTAAATCCCTTTCTGCAAGAAAATATGACGTCAAGCACCTAACTGGCTTCATCCCGGCAATGTATTTTGTCCATATAAACACGCCATCCCGCCTAGGCGAGTTTCCCGGCTAGACGGGATGGAAACGTCCCGTCCCGCCTAGACGGGATCATATAAACAGGCCCTAAGCCACTTCGGAACAATAACTTCGGCCTTTCGAGCGAAGGCCCTTTGTACTAAATAACATTGCTAAGATTTAAATCCTAATAATAGGTAGGTAGGCGTAAAATCGAGGGAATAATAACCTTTAGTAAAATTACGTAGGTGATTATTGAAAATTCTCAACGCTGATTGGTTGCACTACCTCGGATTAATACGCGATAATCAGCTAAAGCATTTTTAAGCCGCTTTTATCGTAAATATTCAATTAAAATATTTTTGAAATATACATATTTCCCCGCAAATAATCACCTATAGAATTTTACTAAAACAATTATTCGCCTCAGGCTCGGTGAATAAAAACATCGACTCGTTTCGGTTTTTATTCGCCGATATTCACCTCGCCTTCGGCGAATAATTGTTAAATGATAACCTGGTTTCCATTTGGTCGTAACTGTCGTGACCAAGTCGTTTTCGACGATATGAAATAGTCTGGACTCTTCTTTTTGTTTTTTGTGTGCTTGTATGCAAATCAATTTTCCCTTGAATGTAGAGACATATCGACACTCTTTTACATCGGCCACCTTGATATCGTCACGACTAAATGGAAGCCAAGCTTAAAGGGCTTATGCAGTGAAAATGAGTTGTTGGAAAATCACGAATATCTTTGAAATAATTGAATTAAATCACTTGAAACTCTGCATGACTTGTGGTGTGTGGTGTCAGGCGACAAATGACAACAATAGTTTAATTGGTTATTGGTTCTAAATAATCATAGGTATTTTTTTATTTTCCGATAATCTTATGCATGTGTGATGTCACAGTGATGTTATTTACATATCAAACATCACTTCTTAAAACAAAAACGAAGTGGATATGGAAAAAAAACAACAAACATCAAATCTTCATAACTTTACGTTCTTAAATAAGAGAAGAGTTTCATACTTTATTTTTTTAAGTTTGGCCAACCATACATATCATGTACTGAAAATAGTCCATGGTAGATTATATTCAGATCGTTCAAATCTTAGCAATGTTATAAAATACGAATTTATGGTTGTGTCTAACTGGCAAAACTTTTGTTTAGGGTCGAACCAATATTTCACCAGACAAAGTGCCATGGGATGCCCTGAGAGCTCTGCTTACTCAAGCTATATATGGAGGACGTATTGATAACGAGTTTGATCAGGTAAAGATTGTGTTATGTTCTACTCAAAAGTTGTATTGTCTTAAACAAAAATATCATTTTATTTTTTTATCCTTATCCGTGGTCTTTTTTGTGTAGCGATTGCTTTCATCTTTCGTGAATCGGTTGTTCACAGTAAACAGTTTTGAATCAGATTTCGCGTTGGTTCTGGATGTGGACGGTGTGAAAGGAAAGAGCGTCAAAATGCCGGATGGAATCAGGTACTTTCTAATTCTTACTCTATGAATTTTCTGACTATCGGCATCGACTAAAGGACTTTGAGGCAGTTACCCATTCCAGTTGCTTCGCTCGCGTTGGACGAGTGATCTTCTTTTCGAATCACATGAGCCGTCAGTCGCGCGGATACGCCAAGAAAGTTTTCAATGTAGTTCAACCTTCCTTACGTGTCCGCGAGTGCAGGGGGGGGGGGGCTGAAAACTGTCACCCTAGAGCGCATGATCAAACTCGGTTGGTTGTCACGTGTAGGCAAAACCGTAATTGAAAACGGCTTCAAAATAACGGCTTGTCAATGCCTCTCATAATGATCGACATTTTTGTGCTGTTGTGGGTCCGTTACCATCATTTATATTGACAACTCCTTTTATGTAATAACATTCTGTTACGATATCCAACCTATTCATTGTGATTGTGATTAAAATTCAAACTGCCAAATGAACTACATGTGTACAGTTTAACAGATAGAAAGTATACCCTTGGGCTTGGCTCCTTGTTCAAGTGACTCAACAGTGTACCCATTGAACATTATTTGATCAAATATCTACCCTAGCCATTCCAATATATAGGTTTACTGTTTAGTTTCTGCAGGCACACACAACTTCAGCAGTGTTGAACTGTCATTATAACTCACAGAAAATGTTTTGATGTTTCCTTGCGTCCCAGAAAATAAGATTTTTTTTTACTCCTGAAATGCACCGTATGTTATATATACATGCAGATGACATATACATGTACCTAAAGCCTCGCCTGGGTCATGCATGACATTTGTGCATTTTCTTTCAGACGAGAACAGTTTGTACAATGGACTGAGAAGCTTCCAGATTCTCAGTCACCCTCGTGGCTTGGTTTGCCGAACAACGCCGAGAAATTGTTGCTGACTGTGCAAGGTAAATACAAGGGAAGTCAAACAAGTTTTCATGCGTATTGTGAGAATACCAATATAATTTCCACTTCCTAATTGCTGTGTTTCCCTCGGCAAAAATGAATTTTCAGTTTTATACTTTCTTTATGTACCATTCTAATGCTATATTTTTACATCGTAATACTTGGTGCCTGCTCAAATATACTTTGATCCACTTTAAGCACTGGACAAATGTTTGTGTGGTCTTCATGAAAAGTCTATAAACGGGAAACTCATTGTAATTTCCCCATCTTGCCAAATACATTCTGGCGCTATCACTGGTTAAGGTATACAGAAAAAATGAACAGATACATCTCGTTTTCGTACTATCAACAGGACAGGCGCTCACAGCTAAACTTCTGAAGATGCAAAATTTAGAAGACGAAGAAGAATTGGCTTACTCTCCAGGACTAGCAAGGTCAGCGAACTAGTTCTTATTTGAATTTCAATTTTGAATCTATTAGGGTTCTTACCTAGGAACGCGGTATTGTTCGACTTTCGCCCTTTTGACCACAGAGTAGTCTAGTGCTGTGTAAATATTGAAGCTATATATCAATGATTGCGTTTATAGAAGTAATTCTCTGATCTCAAGTGATGCCCGTCCAGCCTGGATGAGAACATTGCATAGCACTGCTTCTAATTGGCTTGCTATGGTACCAGAGGTAAGGCTGTTATGTCAACTGTGGAAGGATTTCATGAAAAAAGAAAGCCAGCGGAAAAAGTATTTTCTGTACATGAGTCTTAAAGCCCAAGAACGAGGGGGCCAGAGGGCTATAGGTAACATTAACCTGAGACAAAAACGACGTTCGAGGACTGTAACTGACTAATGTATTACTTTGAGGTTCGATAGAAAGACATACCTTGCCGAGCATACGCATTGTTAGATAAGTGCACTATCATTATTACAAAGGATCATATAGATTGTGACTTGACATCAGTGTGTACCTGCGACCACCGCAAATTTCAATATGCACTGGTTGATGTGCTCAATGCACCCCCACCACCCCAAGAGAATTTGTTATGAATGACCTGGTAATATACCACATATTTTGCACTGTAGGAACTTGCGGCTTTGAAGCGAACCAATGAAAACATCAAGGATCCGCTGTTCCGTTTCTTCGAAAGAGAGGTAAGCATGACGTTATAAGTAGATCCAGGAAAATTCAGAACAAGATCGACAAAATTTTACATAATTGTTTTCTGACTGACGCTCTCCACGTGTCAGAGCAGGAATCAAATTCGTGCCCTCGGTTATGAGAAGGGTCCTTCTGGCGACTGCGCGACAAACCCCTCGTACTAATATATCACTAAAACCTTTTTCACACTAGCAATTTTCCTCTTCTTGGAGATCCAATTAAGTAAATAACATATCACATTACCAAAGTGATTCTACAATGAACCTAACATAAAGTCTTGGTCAAACGAGAATTTGAACCTGGTCAAAGTTAATGAGAGCGAGCGAGAGTTGCCACTCTCGTTGACTCGCATCAACTCCCATCCTCGTTTAACAGGGGCTTTACGTTCATATTCATTTCAATATGTCGGCAGAAGAAAATTTCCAACGAAAGTTGCTTATGTGAACCATGCTGACACGTGTTCGTTAATCTTCACTCAATTACGCCCCTATTTTCATCAGGTGAATGTTGGTATTGGTTTACTCACTACTATGCGTAATGACTTACAAAACGTGATCGCTGTTTGTGAACAAGTGAAGAAACCCACAAACTACCTGAGGAGTGTAATGAGCGATTTGATGAAAGGTATGTCCGTGCTTCGTTTGTTTTGATCGGTTTTAGTCAATTTTCGAATTCTTTACAAAGATCAATTTTGACTCCTTTTGGACAGCAGGTTGCTTTTAATGTTGTGTAACAAACAATGTGTCTATATGTATAAGCGAGTACAATTGGCAGCACGAGTGATTGGCAAAACGTTTAAATATTGCAACTACTGAATATCCTTAACTGTACAAGCAATAAATGAGTACAAAATTACGATTTATACTTACTTATGTAGTAAAACGTTTTGTGCTGGATAGTCTTAATTCCAAATATGCACTTATTTCCTCAAAAAAATGACGGGAAACAAGATATTTCACATTCCATGTAATACGACGCCGCGCATTACGTATTTTTACTCACATTTATTTTCCAAACGCATCTCTTTTATCATCAATTATACTATATTCCAAGCAATGAACGTATAGTAATTGTACTTATGTCAACTAATCAGAAGTTATAAGGTTTATTTTGCTATCGATTACCTTATCAATACTATTTCCGTGCACATATAAACCTGATATGTACAAGGATTGATCTCATGCCTTGTTCTACAACTGCAATGTGCTAAAGCAAAAACCTTCAGCTAGACTAAACCACTTGTTATGCCGTGGAATACGTCTAGTGAAAGGTGATATATTTCGTAGACATCAGCCAACGTGACTCCTATTTTGTACCATACAAATAATAGATAATCTACTTGGCGTAATATATCCGCCACATTGCCTTAGATTAGGAATACGGGCTTTCCATTTTGGACAATCCGTGAGAATACCGACGATTTTTTTCTGAAAACAGACTGATTCTTTCCATATGAAGGCCCGTTCGAACATTGTTCGTCCTGGTTGCCAACACCGTCCAACATTGTTCGTCCGGCATTTGTCCAGCACTGTTGGTCGATGTTGGATGAAAATTTTGACTAATAAAATCAAACCTGATTCAACATCTTCCAACATTACAAAACATAATGTTCAAACCGACCCAACAATGTTGCAGCCAAAAATGTATGATGATGTTGGACCAACATGTTGGACTCCCGATCTTCCGTTGAGAAACGCCTTCAACCAGAATTGAAAACGCTTGCTATTAGCCTACGCTATTGAAGTCCCTTTGCAATTATATACTATATACATTACGTAAATGAGTTGTGCATTTGATATACAACACTGTATGTGTGATAATATTTTCTACAGCAATTCTGCCCAAGAACTGGCGCCGTTACACAGTTCCACAAGGCCTTACTGTGATTCAATGGATAGCTGATTTCAGTGACCGTGTTCAACAGCTTCAACAGGTCTCTCGAGTATCCCACAGCAGTTCTACTAAAGGGCTGAAGGTAATTTTGAAGCTTCGTTCAGCACCAAGATATTGTTTTGTTGTGAGATTGAAATAACGTATGGAATACTGAGCTGCAGCTGCTGCATGGGCAGTGTTCAACAGGGCTTCTAATAGCGGCGTTACAGGAGCCGGTCACGTTTTTCGCCCGTCAAATATATTGCCATAATGACGAACCCTTGTAATAGTCCCTTCTATATATTGAATATATACGTATTACTTACATCGAAATCGCCATAATGCTCTCTCCAAGTTACAGTAATAATAATTCTATATTTTATATGAAATTGCTGAAAATTAAATTTCCTTTTAAAGCACACGAATTGACCGGAGAACGTGCATGACCGGAATCCAAGGATTTGTTCGGTCAATACTCAATTCTTACCGGACAATGTCCGTTGACCGGCCGTTATTTCAAGCCCTATTCAAAACAATTATATTTTTGTTCAGAACATGCGCGTTCGACTGGGATGGTTGTTTGTGCCCGAGGCTTATATTACAGCGACGAGACAGTATGTTGCCCAAGCTAACAGTTGGTCTTTGGAAGAACTCTTCTTGAAGGTATTCTAACGTTATATCGTGAATTATATGTGTTTACAGCTAGAAAGCCAAGAGATGACCTATTGTATCCCGCGATATTAGAATATAAATCCAGCTAGGCTTGTTGCTACTCGCCAGCGTTTAACATACAAAAGGAATCGCTCACTTCTCTGGTTGAAGTAAATGAATACAAACCCCGGTTGAATTAAAATCACGACCCAACATTTCGGCAATGCGGTCTAGTGTCTTCATCAAGGGTGATCTAATGTCGCAAGGTAGGACCCACTGATCTGAAAACAAGGACTGGATAGTGCATCTGCTATGCCTACATGAAGCCAATGGCGGTGTGACCACCACAAATCTACTGTGGTGTTGGGGACATGTTTAAAGAGCTTCTATAAGTTTCTAGTTATTGGTGGGAAAGGCAAAAATTTGTCTAGATAATAATTTACCATCATTGGCCTCTCTTTCTTCCTAAAATTTGCCGGTGAATAACTAATGAGGACATACCAATATGGCCGCCATAAGCCTCGTTATGTGGTGTTTAAAACGTTCTAAAACTCATTAGAAGAGATGTTGGAAGCTATATTTCTCAATTTACATGGGAAAGGATATTTGCTTCATAGTATAACTAATTTAAACAGCTAACGATTTGACTAGTCAAGAATTTGACAGATTTATAAATCTGATCTCTTTAAAAATATTCTGGCTTCAAAATTGGCTCATTGAATTCAACAGGATGCTCTATCCAGTTCTAGTTTTCAGATCAGTGGTAGGACCTTGTATAACTACACGGATGACGTTATCGGCCAGCAAGCCTGGTTGCCAACTACGAAAAAACTTCGAGTACAAAATGAAATGACAAATTCTTTTGTCATTTAAGGTTGGCGAGCTTGTGCCAACTAAAGTTAGGTTGTGATTAAGCATTTTGATATGTCTATCAATTTCATGTGAACACATTCAGCGTTTTCAGTATTCTGTTTTCAATCGTTTGTAGATGACTGTCTCCCGAGGAAAGAATGATGAAGTACAACTTGACGATTGCAGCTTTGGTATTACAGGTAATCCCATATATTGTTGACCCGAATCTGAAAACACCTAAAACTCCAATGATTAAAGACGTCCAAAAGCTACATTTGCCAAAATAAAGGTTAAAAATATAACCGTGTTTTCATTTGTAGGTTTAAGGCTTCAAGGAGCAAAATGCGTGAATAATCGCCTGGAGTTGGCCGCAGTTATTTCAACTGATCTGCCTCTTACAAGGCTAAGTTGGATAAGGTATGTTTTGGTCACTCCTATTTTATTATTTTAATATTATTTTATTATTTATGCATGTCACCAGATCGATATCGATAAGTCTATGATTACAGTCGAGTCACCGGGAGCGGTGCGGCTGCTCACGAAACAAGTAAACATGCTATCGATACTGTGCAAATATGAAATG
Organism: Trachythela sp. YZ-2020; assembly: GCA_016169945.1. Taxonomy (NCBI): domain Eukaryota; kingdom Metazoa; phylum Cnidaria; class Anthozoa; order Malacalcyonacea; family Clavulariidae; genus Trachythela; species Trachythela sp. YZ-2020. Next base: position 4,424,416 of record JADLSH010000358.1, read on the forward strand.
GAAAACAAGCCTAGAAAAATACATTTTGCTAAAATAATCAGTTGTGATGAGGGAAAGATACTCCAAAATGCACAGCTAATTTTGTCGAGTGTTTCGCAAATCGCATGCAAGTATTTCGAATGTGTATCCTGTTCATTTCTACTACGCATATTCTTGATTTGCAACCAATCCCTTGAGAATTAAAAGACAATCAAGTGGCGGCCATGTTGGTGCCAAATTCAATGAAAGATAATGATATTCTTGTGTTGAAATACCACCAACATGGCCGACGTGCAAGTAGTTGCAAGTCAAGAATAGATAGGAATTCTCAACCTTGGTGGTGTTTTGTTTACAGGACCACTGAGGAAGACAAGCGTCCACAGCAACAAATGGTTAGTACAGTTACTGTTGTATAGCGATCAAAGTATAGAACTGGACTACATTATACAGGGCGGTATCAACAAAGCGGTGATCCAACTTTTGGAATGTAACCATGCGTTAGGTATTATAGATTTACCTACTTACTGCGTATTAATGAAGATCAAGTCTTTAGCTATCAAATGATACCTTACTTGTATCATTGCGAACAAAAATGGCCAAATACGAGACGATTTGAAATTGCCGGTCGAAAACACATTTTTCCATCTTTAAATTTACCAAAACTTAATTATTCTTAAATTTGAATCCGAGATGAGAATAATTTCAATACTCAAATAATGGGTTTGCACTCAATTCCCATTGGTGAAAAATGCGATTTCGACCGGCCACTTTAAATCGGATCGTATTTGGCCATTTTTGATCGCAATGATACAAAACTGATATCATTTGACAGCAAAAAGCCTAACCTTTATTTTGCTATGGAAAAGGTAAATCTATATACCTAATACCTTACACATGAGAACGTGCCAAAGTTGGATTTCCTTTTTTTATACACCCTTTATATAGTTCAATCGTAGAAGGTTGCCTTTAACCTTGTCCTAAACTTTGCAGACATCAGTGGGTTCTTGCCCAAATACGACTGCTGCTTGCAGGGAGACTAACCCAAATGTAACCCATTTTGAATTTTTAACTAGATTTTAGCGCGAATGTTTTAGCTAATCGATTGAGACAATGTTATTAATTTTCAGGTCACACTTCCAGTGTACCTCAATCAAAATCGTCGTGAGCTTCTCTTCACTGTCGATATGGAATGTTCTGAACAGGGTGGTAATCACCGTTTCTATGAAAGAGGCGTGGCATTCTTGGCTTCATCGATGACTGGCTGAATCATATTTTAATTTTACTTGACTTAGACTTTAAGACTTATTTTAGCATTACTTAGATTTATTAGTGTAATTTGACAATTTAATAAATACGCTTAAATGTTCTTGTGGGCCCTTGTTGTAAATCTTTACAGATTTTAAGTGGCAGTTCACTGATGTATTGAAATAGTCACTGGGTATATACAAACAAAAAGTTAAGTTCCGAGTTGCCGAGTTCCCACGTTTGTTATTATTTCCTATTAAATTTCATCTTGCGTTTATACCGAGCTGGCCCGCCTAAGCAAGATCCCGGACTGGAATTTTCCATATAAACGCCATGAGAAATAAATGCTGTGTTTACGCGAATATAATGATTAATGTTGTTAAAGACATTATTTTATCGACAGATTCCATCTGAAAAGATCTTTGTGACATTTCTGTGAGTTATAACTGTAAGACTTCTTTGCGACCCTATTCTAGCCCTATTCTGTTTCTCTTGTACATAAATGATCTACCAAATTGCTTAGAAACAACTAAAGGCACACTATTTGCTGACGACACAAATCTTACCTGCGAAGGACAAAGTCGCCACGACATTAAGATCAAACTCAATAAAGACCTTGAGAATGTTCACCAATGGCTAACAGCAAACAAACTTACTTTAAATAATAAAACTGAGTTTATGATTATTGGCTCGAGACATCGCCTGGCCTTAATCGAAGATGAACGTGTATTCGAAAAAAAGTCTTGGCACGATTCTCGATGACCAATTAAAGTGGGACAAACATAATGATGCACAATGTAAATAAATGTCAAAGAGCATTGCTTTGTTAAAAAGAGCATGCAAGACCATATGTTCCTAGGCATACACTAATAAAATGTATAATGCATTAGTGTTACCTCACTTTAATTATTGTTCGACAATTTGGAACGATGCATCTATGTTATAAATAACCTATCGAAGCTGCAAAGGAGAGCAGCTCGTGTGATAACTGGGGACACATGATGTTCGTTCCACACAAATTCTAGAAAATCTTGACTGGATACCAATCGAAGAAACCTTAAAAAATCGAACAATAAGTAATAACGATGACATTTAAAGCATTAACCGGGCGATTACCGGACTATCTTGCAGCATTATTTACAAAATGCGAAAACAATTACTGTCTAAGAAGTAATAGTACTAAACTGGCGCATCCAAAACCAAGGGCGGATTTTGGTGTAAAGGCTGGGGAAGGTGGAAGAAATTTTAGGGGAGGTGCAGCGGTCCGGGCCCCAGCCACCCTGGGAAGATGGGGCCCAGGATGTTAGGGTTTAAGACATACTCCCCTGAAGTCAACAATGTGACTGTATGTACGTAATGTATGTATGTAATGTATTTATATGTATCAATGTACTTATGAATTATGACTGTATCGAAGTTGGAATATTTTTGATATTACTTAATGTTAAGTTTCGACTTTAATCAATTCACTTTTTCGCAAGGGCAGGTACATGGATTTTCAGGGGAGGTGCAAAACAATCCCAGGGGAGGTGCGCACCTCCCCACACCTTCCCTCAAAATCCGGCCATGTCCAAAACCTAAGTGTCCTCTTTTAAACGGCGATTATAGGCTATATAATATATTGATATTTCGTATGTACATATAGTTCTATGATAGATGTTCTATTTACCATATATATTTGATATAATTAATTTTGTTTTGTTTTGTACTATATTGTGTACACGGCCCTTTGAAAACCAGTACTGTATATATTTATCACTGAATAGGCTACCGTGTGTAAAGAATTTCAATAATAATAATAATTCCGTAATCTATATATACAATGAGAGTAATTTACTTTTTGCTGTGACTTATCCAACGCATCAAAATCGTACCGTAACCCTTTTCTTTTTAAGTCAATGTCGTTAGTTCTGCTCGTGTGCTCACGAAACTAGGAATAAGCCATGTTTCGGTGCGATACGGAGTAACTGGGTGGCCAAATCGTTGAACGACCTACCTAAATGTTTAAAAACTACGCGACCAGAGTACCAGACATGTTTGCTGATGGCACACAGATCACGACATCGAGTAAAGATATTAATACTTCTAATATTTCTTAAAATATTGCTACGTGGATGAAAGCGAACAAATTAACATTGAACAAAAGCAAAACAGAATATATGATCATTGCCTCAAACAAAAAACTGAATCACATTAACCAAGAACTCTCATTGAAAATAGGCGAAATTTCAATACAACGAACAAAGTCTACTAAATAACTTGGCTTAATGATAGATGAGAGGCGTGTAGTGCCTCACCTGGAGTGCGCAAGTAGATCTTATAACTAATAGTGTACAAATCCTTAATTCAACCTTACTTTGACTATTGCTCCCCGGTTTGGGGATGTTTGGACTCAACTTTGTCATGTAAATTACAGCGTGTCCAAAATAGAGCTGCTCGCATAATTGCTCGTAAAGACTATAGTGCACGTTCTAAGGAAATACGATATTCTTTACAATTTGTAAACCTTCATCAACGAAAAGAATGCAGCAGTTATCAACTATGATGTATAAAGTGAACAATATTTTGGTCCCTAATTACCTCCCTAAGCTTTTCACTGACATAAATGAAATCCATGACCGTAATACTCGACAATCAAAATATAACTTTTCATTGCCTCTTCCTAAAACAAATTCTTTAAAAAAATCTTTCGAATACAGGGGCTCATTCGCCTGGAACAAACTCCCAATTGAGCTCAAAAATTGTAATAATAATTGTGAGAATCTTTTTCGACTACAGGGGCTCATTCGCCTGGAATAAACTCCCAATTAAGCTCAAAAATTGTGAGAATCTTTCCACATTTAAGAAAAAATTACGGGCTGGACAAAAAAAAGTGCCCCCCCCCCTCTATAAAGTAATAGTCTCACCATTTTTTTAAGAAATTGCTTTAAGTAAAATATATTTAAAGCTATTTTCGGTTGATAAACACATGTTTTATGCATGGCATGGGTAGAAAGCTGTAGGCATGACGAACACGCTCATAGTTGTTTCAAGGTTGTAGATTCAATATTTACAAAGTTATACGGGCAAATAGATCGGTTGTATATCTCTTTAAACCGGTATCCGTTCTTTAAAGTCCTGCGCTTGAAAGCTGAAAACATACAAAATTTGTAGTAATGTTTGAATGGAAATACACAAGCTATATAGACATATCATACATGAAAATAAAGCTCTCTTCGTGACGGGATAGCTATTGGTTATTTCAAGTTCGTAGTTCATTAATTCGCCCACAGGCAAAGTGTACTAAAATTCAACGGCACTAAACTTCTAAAAGTACATAATCCCGGGGAAACATACATCGATTTTCGTGCACATTTTCTTGAGAACTACACACGTTCTATGCATGTAAGATGCATAGATCGAAACCTCTGATCAAGAGAAACATTTTACGTACAGTTTCGTGCTTGTAGGTCTGATATATCATATGTAGATGGCCGACAGTATACAGGGAATTTGCAATGTGGGCCGAAAGTTTATTTTGACGAGTCCCTTGCGTGACGTCACGAAATATACTCGTTCCAGACTCCTCGTAACGACCGACAAGGTCCACCAAAAAGTGCCTTTTTGCCAACTTTAAACTGCCATAAAAATCGAACGATTTGACCAAATAAATTAAAATTTTCACGCATACTCTAGAAATGATGCCAAGATTTGATATAGCCATTGGGGTGAGGTGCACTTTAATTACACTGTTTCGAGAAGAACACGGGCCAGGATTTGTTGCCACATCACCACATTGGAAGTTTAGTCCATAGCGATAGTTTGGTGGAAGGTTAAATTTTCTCTGTTTGAAATCGCGAGTAGCCGTCCAAATTAAACACAGTTTTTCTGGCAAAATCGCAAATTCGGAATTAATAACAATGCCATTAAGAGTAGTTTGGTAGGAAATTTTACTTGATGGTTTCAGTTTTGAGCACAACCAGAGAATCGTTAAAATAAGCGTAAAGATTTTAACTGCGTCCTTTTCCCAGACAAATCGTACGTAATTTCTTGTTTTGATAAGCGCCGCACGCGCTCTGGTACTGTTCGAGCTTTAAAGTTGCGCCGCGGTGTCAGCATACTCGTGGCGTATTGGCTTGCGTAAAATAAACAGCAACCGTCCAACTTTTAATTACAGTTTCCAAGTTGACAAAACGAACAACACAACGTCCAAAAACACGTACAGAGAAAGACAAAACTTTATTTTCCAAGGAAAACGTTATTTAATTAGCTTAAAATGCGAAAAAATCGCAGAGCACTTGCGTGCGCGACCGCACGTCACGACTCAGTATGAGGTATTTTCGTTGTTATTTGGCTATAAATGCTAGTGATTCTTTTTGGCACAAGATTGGCCTGTGATTCTACAACAGGCACTAACACTGGCTTGCCGTTGAAGGGATAAAGTCTGAATCGAAAGTACCTCAGATTACCTTAGATTACCTGGATTACAGGAAAATTGTGTTATACAAGCATGGAGATCATTATAACGTAATCAATCCAAAGAAACTCCCAGCTTTCCACGGGAAACTGCTTTTCTGTCAAAAATGTAAGTCTTATTTTCAAGATTATTTCTCACATCCATGTTCCAATCCATACCACACTTGTTTGCGAAAAGATTGTACAGATATTTTTGCTAAAAGAGGGAGGGGGGTCCTGTTTCTTTTTAAATTTGTCGTTCTGTTGCATGCGCGCTTTGATCTTCGCAAAAAACTCGTAAGTCTAAGGGGGTTGATCTACTGTCGAAATGTGGCAAGTCGTTTCGATGTCAAACGTGTTCAGTAATTGTGGACAAAGAATTAGAACGATCGTTGTGGTGCACATGTATGTCACAATTGTAACGTGCTGTCTAACCATATGTGCCATATACAAAACGAAGACTCTAATAATTTACAAAACCAAACGAAGACCCACGACAGTAACCTTATTTTTTATGACTTTAACACCGACTTTTCTACTGGGGAACATGTGCTGAACTATGTTATAGCACAATACTTGAAGATGTTACAATTTTACGTTTCTGGGGCCGGTTGTACGAAGCCCGTTCAGCTAATTATCCGATGGATAACTCGAAAATATCGATCAAGTCTATACATTCATCGAACAACCAAACTAAAATATTTCAACTTGAATAGAACAATTATGTTTGCAACTACATATTAAGTGCATAAGATTTAAGTTTAGGGACCGTTCATTATTAACACAGGAGGGTGGTTGGTTGGAAATAGGGGGGGTATAATATTTTAAAGAACATTTCTAGGGAGATGCAATAATTTTTTGTGTTATTGGGGGGGTTGCATATAATTTATACGCAAGGCCGTCGGAAGCGGGGAGCTGGGCTGGGTCCCCCAATAATTTCCTCATTTTGCTTCTTTTCATACTATATATATTTTCTTGCAGAGCCAACTATATAATCAACTTATCTGTAATAGTTTGTCGTTATTTTGACTTTGTGTATATATCAATAGGAACAAAAACAATTAATGGATGTGTGCAATTGTACACGGAACGAATGTTATTTCAAAACTTAGGGATGAGGTTATAAAAAGTTAAAAAGTGCATCACACAATCTTGAATGCTGAGGTGTAAAAACAGAAATTCCTCTCAGAAAACGCGGAAAATGCATTTCTGAGACTTTCAAACTGTTCAGTTACTACAAAATAATGGTTATTATAATCTTGAAATGAAAAACACTGTCTATTATTAAACTTTCTTTTCTTTAGCAAATTCTTCATCTTATACATCTTCATTTTTTGGCAGTTTTGCTTGTTTGTAGCTCGCAGCTCTGGATCGAAGCGGGTCGCAAATTACAAGCATCGAGATATAAAGCGCATAAAATTTGGTGAGAATACATTAGAATAGGCTGGAAAAATACGAACAAGAGCCCACAGATTATTAGCCTTATCAGTTTCAACTTTTAGCCTATTAAAAAGCATACATTTGCCAGTCACAATGATTAAAAAGTATATTTTAAATTGTAGTGAAAAGCCCATGTGGGAGGGGGGTTGTAAAATTTTAAGATGCGATTAAGGGGAGGGGGAGTTATTTTTCTTTTTCCCTGCAAGGGGGATGCATATTTGATTACAGCATTGTTCATTTCCAACTAATGTTTCATGTGCTAATAATGAACGGTCCCTTAGTCATTCACAAAATGTGTGAAAGTGTTTTTTAATTTTGGCTTATCCACCGTTTAGCTAAACGGCCTTCGTACAACCGGCCCCAGTTGGTTAAAATTTCGCGATTCTATTTTATTTGAGACAAGCGTTAACCAGTTCAGACAAATTGTGTTATTCGACATGCTGTTAACGGTCGGGAAAAGGCGATTGTTAATGATGCGTTGGGAAAAGTTTATCATGCACGTTGACGGTTTTTGCGTGTAGACTAATACGGTGTGTATCGTGCTTGTCCTTTGTGTTTTAACGGTAAGAACGACCACCCTTTTCACAGCGAGCGCAAGATTGCTGACATTTACAATTGATGAGACAATTAATAAGGAACAAAGATTACGGGAATTAGGGTACGAAATGAAGACGATTTGGGAACATGACTACAGGACTCTTGATTTACAGGACGAAATGAAACGGTTTCAGGACACGTTTGACATTGTAACCAATCTTGGCATTGACACGTTTGACATTGTAACAAATCTGGCGGCAACGTCAACGGATTTACGTTATTTCGGAATACCCGAGAAGGTGAAACAGCTAGTAAAGTACGCGGATTTCTGTTCTCTTTATCCCTTTGTGGGTAACGCGTAGATACCCGATATCACACCAGTTATTATACTAGATAACTTCCAGGATATTTCGAATTATTTCGGGCTTATAAAATGTACGATTTTGGCACAGCCTAATTTGTACCCTCTTGTGCTCCCTGTTCGTACCAAAGGTAAGCTTTTTTTCCCTTTATGCAAGCAGTGTGTCCTGGATAACATTTCTGAATGCCGACATTCAGAGGAGGAGCGATCATTTTGAGGTACTTTTACGATGATTGAAGTGTTGAAAGCCATCGAGAAAGGTTATAAGGTTCTAAAAATACATGAAATTTGGCATTTTGAAAATTCTTCTAGTGATTTATTCAGTGACTACTTACATTACTTTCTCAGGATAAAACAGGAAAGGTCTGGGTTTCCGGACTGGGTTAAAACACCCGAGGACCAGGTAAAATATGTGGATGATTACGCTAAGCATGAAGGAATTAATTTAAGAATGGATGAATTGAGTATAATCCTGGGTTGATGGTTTTGAAAAATCATGTGTAAATAGTTTCTGGGGAAACTTTTGCCAAAAAGATGATATATTAAATACTGAGTTTGTCAGTGATCCTCTATGGGCTTATTAGGACAAGATGTATTATATGTGGACACCGATAGTTGTATATATGTTTCTGGGAGATTTGACCAACGAAATAACTCCAAAGCATGGGGCGGGTAGTTATATCACACAGACACAGTTTGCATGTGGTGGTCCAAAAAATTATGCATATATATTAAGTAATAGGAAAAAAACATTGCAAAATACGAGGGTTTACTTTAAATTTCAAAAATAGTCAAGTTTTAAATTTCGATTGAATGAGACAGGCTAATTGTAAGTATGTAGATAGAATTTCTAGTTTAGGTAGTGCTGGTAGTGCGAATCAATTGTAAATGAATGTAAAATAACTAGCGAGAAATGGACCCATCGGCTGATCAACAAACGCGAAATTATATCATATCAAGAGATGTATGATAAACGCGTCATCAGGTGAAGACAAAACGCCCCCTTTGGATACCACTGGACGCCAGGCACTGTTTCTGCTGCTGTTTTACCAGTTTCTACTGCTATGCAAACAGTCCCTGGCCACATACTCTTCCCTTTGGTACAACCATCAACTTCTGCTAACGTGTGTGGAACAACAAATGGAGGTTGATACGGGTGTAACAACCAATCATAACCTTTATTGCTAATTACGTAAACACATTAGTTATGCATGTGAACTTGAGTGTGTAATTATGTAAACTAGATGATATTCGCAGTATTGAATAAAGTGTTAAGCGAAGAGCATGTCTTCCTAATATCAAATATAATATTATACAGGGACCTAAGTTACTACATTGGCGACGAGGATGGGATTGATCTAGAGCAAGAAATCATGAGCCACGACAAGGAGAAACAAGGTTCTAGCTCAGGGACGAACGTGAGTGTAAACACTATAAGCGTGACCAACCGCCAACTCAACGTGAGACCATTTCAGATCAACGAAAATCGCATTGAAGCCGCTTCGGGATGGGAGAAATGGCTACAGAACATCGAAAGACAGTTTCGCTAATTTGGGATTACAGACCCAGAGATGAAGAAAGACGGACTAATCATTTACGGTGGTCAAATAATAGCAGATTTAGAAGACACACTTCTTCGCTAGATTTCAATTTGGAAACCTCAAGCAAAACTATGGTGAATCGCTTGTTCGTTACTACACACGCATCAGGGAAATTGCAAAGAAATGCAGCTTTTCGAACGAGAGCGAAGCTATTCGAGACCACTTAATTAAAACAATGACGAACAATGTCGTACGCATCAAAGCAATACGCAAGAATTGGACGCTCGACCAAATTCTAGAAGAAGCTGAGCTGGACGAAGAAACTCGGACACGAGCTAAAGAGATGGAGAAGAAAGTAAACTCCGAAGAAATAATCAAACGAGTCCAAAACTATCGGCGACAACGACAGCGACCTTCGTCTTAGATTTTTCGTGAACAAAGCACATCACTGGCTCGTGAAAAAAACAACAAATCCGTGTAATCGTTGTGGATATGACCGCGCTCACAAACAATGTCCAGCAATAGGATCTCTTTGCAACGCATGTGGCGAACGTAACCACTACGCCAAAGTATGTCGATCGAAGCCTGCAGAAAGATTTTTTCAAACGGCAGAAGACAACGACAATTCGAAGGCAAAGACACAAGAGACACGCAACAATCAACATCTGGAGAAAGAAATCATATAGACTGGAAAATGTCAGAATCTAAAAATGTCAAGCATGTTACCTACAGCAGAGATCGAAGCCCGAGTACGGAAAGCAGCACATCAAGTGACAACGATTTGGTAAACCACGTAAAGATTCAAAGGACAGGTGACGAAACGACTTTATCCTGTGTTGTTTACATAAATGGTCATAAAACACTCATTGAACCAGACACAGGCGCAGACTCGAACATTATGGATGAAATACAACTTCAAGAGCTGAAAACCAAGTCACCAGAGCTACAAGTATACGAGTCGAAAGTGAAGCTGAATACGCTGAAAGAGAAGCTACCAGTTAAAGGCGAATGCATTGTTGCCATTGAAAATGAGACACGCATAACACAAGCACCACTGGTTATCGTTCAAGGGAAAATCAACTCCTTACCTTTACTCGGACGGACGACCCTAGAAGAATTGGGCATGGTAAAAATTGACGAAACAGGGCGACTTAAAGAACCAAACAAACCTAGATAGATAGATAGATAGATAGATAGATAGATAGATGGATAGATAGATGGATAGATGGTTTATTAATAATTTCTTTGCAACCAAAAGGTTGAATTACAAAATTATTTACACTAAAATTTACAAATTCTAAGTATTAAATTCAAAAGTTTAAAAATTTAGATTTAGGACTATTTCGAAATCGATATGTTTTAAAGGTTGGTCTAAATTTGCGCTGGTATCTGAGGTTCCGGTTTCGTGGGTTGCGTGCAGGAAGCAGACAATGAAGTTTGTTCTGTTCGTTTTCGGTGATTTCCTTAAACAAGTTGTCCACTATTGTTTGGCGTCGGTCGAATAGTTTGACTAAGCCTGACTCGTTTAATGCTTCATTGTATGGACGGAAAGGAAAAATTATCCGCAAGGCACGCTTTTGAATACTTTCAAGCTCATCAACAAGATAAGCCGGGGATACTGTCGTGAAAAACGGGACATGCGTACTCTGCGATAGGACGAATACGATAAAAATGAATTAGCTCGGCAGTTCTTAGACCGGAGGGTTTAAGTTGAGATAAACTGTACAGCCGTTTCCGAGCTTTCTTGACAACTGATTCGACGTGAACATTCCACTTCAGAGTAGAGGACACGTTAAGGCCTAGAATCTTTGCGTCAGTTACAATGTCGATTGGTTGGTCGTTAATAATCAGAGGTTAAAAAGTAGGAATGTTTTTAGTGCAGAAGCAAATACGTAGTTCTTTATATTTTTCTTCATTAAGCTGAAACTTGTCTGTGGTCGCACAGTTCGCTAGGGTGTTTACTGCCGTCTGAATGATACTATTTTGGTTCTTGCATATCGTTTCTGAGGTGGTGGTATCGTCGACATATTTCCATAATTCTGAGCCAGGGATGTCAAGCTCATCCATCATCACAATGAAAAGCCACGCTCCCAGCTTTGTGCCTTGAGGAACACCAGCAGGCACACTGCCCCACTCAGAAAAGCAGTCCCGTCCAAGCTTGACTCTCTGCTTCCTTGATGTGAGAAAATCCGTGATCCATGCGATGACTGCATCAGAGATGTCATATGAATGCAGTTTCCTGATTAATATATGGTGGTCAATGAGATCGAATGCTTTCTTGAAATCAAGCAGAGCCACCATTACAGCGGCGCCGTTACCGTCCGTGGCACTGGTCCAAGTATGAATCATACCAACTAAGGTTTCGGTGGTGCTTGTGCCGGGGACGGTGCCAAATTGTCTGGAGTCAACTTTGGTTAGCACTTGCAACATCCGAAAGCTACAAGAAACACAGTCCAGTGTTGATGAGCTCCTCGAACCATATCAAGATCTATTGCATGGAATTGGCAGAGCGACCCGCAATGGAGAAGAGATTCAACTACATCTACCAATGGATGAAGATGCTGAACCAGTTGCACAGAAACCAAGAAGAGTTGCTTCTCACCTAATGGAACCTCTCCAGAAACGACTCCAAGAATTTGTGGAACAAGACATCATGGAAAAAGTTCCCGATCTAGAACCTATAACCTGGTGTTCTCCCATTGTCGTACAACCTAAACCAAAGAATCCCAGTGACATACGTCTCAGTCTGGATTTACGAACACTGAATAAATCCATGCTACGAACTCGCCAAGTTCAAGCTCCCATTACAGAAGATTTTATTTCAGCGTTTAAGGATTGCAGCATTTTCAGCAAATTGGACCTCAATCATGGGTATCACCAGTTTGTCATTGATCTTCAGTCCAGACAAGCCATGACATTTTCAACGCCATGGGGAAATTACCGATACAAACGTCTTGCTTTTGTTGGAGTCAACAGTCAAGACCTATTCGACAGTGAGATGGCAAAGATTCTATCAGGTATTCCCAGGACACTGAACAATCGTGATGATATTATGATTGGAGGTGTAGATCTTGCAGACCATGACAAGAACCTGAAGATAGTGCTTGGACGACTGAAGGACCACAATCTTACGCTACGAAGAGAAAAATGTGAATTCCGGAAGTTAACGCTCGAATTCCATGGCCACTTATTTACTGCTGAAGGATTGAAGCCGAGTGCCAGCAAGGTCCGTGCTGTCAACGCCTTCCAGAAACCCAACACCAAAGAAGAATTGGTATCATTTTTATAGACGGTTGCATACCGATTCTCTGGTAGATGCGAGCCTCTACGAAGACTGACCAAAGCCAACAGCAAGTTCGAGTGGGGTCCAGAGCAACAACGAGCATTTGATGACCTGAAATCAGCGCTAACAACAGCACCAGTCCTAATTCCATATCAACCAGGAAGAGAAACCTTAGTTATTGTCGAAGGTAGTCCACAAGGCCTCGGTGGAGCCCTACTCCAAAATACCGCAGATGGATTTCAGCCTGTCCACTACGTCAGCCGAACACTGACCGGCACAGAGAAACTTGGATTTTGAAGCTATCCACATACCTGGAAAAAGCAACATGACCGATTACTTATCACGACACCCTCTTCCAGAAACTGGCAAAGACCATATCGAGAAGCATGTCAATGCAGCGATCCAAGCAGATCATGCCATAGTTTGGTCGAAAATCAAGAAAGCTACTGAAGAAGACAAAAATTGTGCGAACTTACTGAAACGATTGAAACTGGAAATTAGGATGAAGCAAAACAGTTTCTGAAACCGTACCCTACTATGAAGTCAGAGATGAACTCTTTGTTGCGCATGGAGTAGTCGTGCGAATGGACCGTATTGTACCACCCCAATCCTTGAGACAGAGAATCATCCAGTCAGCTCACAAGCAAGGACACCTTGGCGTGAATAAGACGAAATAAATGATCCGACGAAAGTACTGGTTTCCTGGAATGAATACCAGAATAACAGATACAGTACAAATATAATAATAATATTTATTTAAATATAGCGCTTAATTATATATATATTCAAAGCGCTGTACAATCTCATCATACTATGATTCTTCAACTAAAATTTAAAATACTATAGTTCTACTAGAGATTAAAAGAGTTCTTAAAAAGAAATGTCTTTAATTGTTTTTTAAAGATACTAATGTTTTCACTAGCTTTGTCTGATTTCTAATGGCAAAGTGTTCCATATTCGAGGAGCAGCAGATGTAAAAGCTCTGTCTCCTACGGTCTTTAGTTTAGTGACAGGAATTTGAAGGAGATCTTGGTCATCTGATCTTAAATCGTATTTGCTGGCCGGTTTTACTGTCAGTAACGCCGAGATATAACTAGGAGCGCTACCATTAAGAGCTTTATAAACCAATAAGGGCAATTTTAAAATCGACTCGAAACTTGACAGGCAGCCAGTGGAGACTGATTAAAATTGGTGTTATATGGGAAAATCTTGGACTTTGGTATATGAGCCTAGCAGCAGCATTTAAAACTCTCTGGAGTCTTTGAAGTTGGTACTGAGGGATTCCAGCTAAAAGGGAATTACAATAGTCTAAGTGAGACGTCACAAAAGCATGTATGAGGGTTTTCGTCGAGTCCATCGATAGGAACTTTCTTATTTGACGTATGTTGTATAGTCCTCTGAATGCTTTACTGCAGACTTTCCCAACATGAATATTCATAGATATGTGGTTATCGAACCATGAACCTAGATTTCGGACCTTTTCCACAGGTTTGATATCAACGCCTCCGACTTTAACAGAGTCGATTTGAATTTTTGAAAGTTGTTGTCGTGTACCAATAATTAAAAATTCCGTTTTAGAATCTTTAAACATCAGTTTATGAGTAAGCAACCAGGAACGTATGTCAGCAATACATTCTTCTAATGCCAATATTGCTTGACTTTGTGCCATAGAAGATTCAGGGCGGAAAGATATGTAGAGCTGGGTGTCATCAGCATAACCATGGGCGGAAGGTAGATGCCTGCTAACAACGTCAAATAACTGGGATATATACAGTAAAAAGAGGACAGGTCCAAGGCAACTTCCCTGAGGCACTCCATGGTTGACATTATAGTCCTTAGAAAACTCCTTCTTGATATAAACTCGTTGCTTCCTTTCTGAAAGAAAAGATTTAATCCACAAAAGTGCTTTACCCGTTACCCCAAAATCAAACTCCAAGGTATCAAGCATAAGTTGGTGGTCAATTGTGTCGAAGGCCGAACTTAAATCTAATAACACGAGCAAGATTACTTCTTGTTTGTCCATGCTCATTAAAATGTTGTTTTGAACTTTCAGGAGAGCAGTCTCAGTAGAGTAGTTCTTCCGATATGCTGATTGACTGCTTGGTAGAGGTGCATTTTCGTCGCATTGCTCAAACAACTGCTCAATAACAGCCTTTTCAGTGGATTTAGATATAAGAGATAGGTTACAAACAGGTCTAAAGTTCTCAAAAACCACTTCCAGGCCAGATTATTTTAAAAATGGCTTTAATAGAGCAATTTTCCAAGCATCCGGGACATGTCCTTCTTGCAAGGATAAGTTTATGATTTTCGTAACAATAGGTGTTAATTCATTAGAGCACAGCTTTACTAACCATGATGGAATTGGGTCCAATTCACAAGATGCGTTGGACGACTGCATGATTATGTAGCTACGATTCTAGCTTAACTTCTGGTCTACGATATTCAACCGGCTGTGGATCAATAGTAATATTGTCGATACCCTTCCTAATGAGTTCACCGAACATATTAGTAAGTTGACATAAATCATCATGCGGTGGCAGCTGTGGTTCATCCCTCGGCGTCTTACAAAGCGATGTCACAACCTTAAACAATTTCTTCGAATCATTTGAGCATTCATCAATAAGGTCAGTGCAGAATATTTATTGCAAATCTTACGATATGCAGCTCGATCAACATTTTGTTTAGATTTCCTCATTTTTCTTTCTAGCTTCCTTCGTTCCGTTTTTAGATGTTTAACATTTGCATTGAACCATGGCAGTCTACGTTTAGCGACAATAATATTTTTTCGAATAGGAGCATGTTTATCAAAAATGGACACTAGTGTGTCATTGTAACATTCCATCAGATCATCTACATTGGACCATGAATCATTCATACACAAATTTGACTGCAAGATGTCAGTCTTAAAGTTGTCAAGGTTAATCTTTTTCGTCTCGCGGAAACATATCTCTTTAGTAGAGAGATCTGGATGAGATATAGACAAGTAACATTCTACAAAGCAGTCATCTGACAAGAAGAAAGTGGTTTCCAGCGAGGAGATGTTAATATCATTTGAGGATCTAGTAATCAATAAGTCCAATGTATGATTTGAAGAATGTGTTGGAACTATGACATGTTGCTTCAACCCAAATGTTTCCAACATATCAATAAATATTTTAGTATCAATGTCAGACTGGTCATTAAAATGAAAGTTAATTAAAGTCTCCAGTAATTATTAAGATTTCTGGACACATACTGTAACAATGCTTTCAAGATAATTAGAAAATTCTTGGAAGAATATACAAGAGGTAACAGGATGTGCCTGAGAGTAAGGTGGGCGATAGACCGCGACAACTTTCATATGATGACCAGATATTACAAAGTTCCACTCAGAAAATTCAAACGACCTTTTTTCTCCGCCATCCAGTAGTAAGACTTTAAAGTTAGTTTTAAACATAACACCAGTACCACCCCCCGGTCGGTCAGTTTGTCGTGGAAAGGATTTAAAAAAGTAGCCCGGAGGGCAAAGTGCAGCAATGCTGACGGTGTCTATTTCCTTTAACCAAGTTTCTGTTACAATACATAAATCAATTTTATTATCCAGAATATGATTCACAAAAGCAGCAGTTTTATTCTTTAGAGATCTTGCATTAATGTTTGCGAAGCGTAGGGAATTTTGGTGATGAGGTGTAGAAGAGTCAGTGACCGTCATGGCAACAGGAATACAGTTTAAGGGATTATGCCCTCTGGGAAGGGAAGGTTCATCTGAGGCTGGGAATAAAGAATCATCTAGTAATAGTAACTGAACCATTTCTGTTTGTCCTTCCGCCTGGATTCTAAGCGAAAACCCTCTTCACTAGTTATATTATGTGCAATATTTTATTCTTTCCGACTCAGACTTGATATTCGGCCTTTCCTCAGTTGTTTTCTGCTAGTAATTCGAGTTGGAATAGGTTGATAATTATTCGCTTTGTGCTGTAACGGAGTACACTGTTGCATATGTGTTTTGATTGCACATGTTTCATTTGAAGTCAATACATTTTGATCAAGCGGTGGACTGGCAGCACTACGATCGCTGTTATGCTCAACGATTCGCTTGAATGAGTCTTAGACTTAGAAATAAGACTGGCCATTTCGTTTTGTAATTTTTCAAGCGCGTTCGATTGATTATTAAATTTAGCTTCCAAAATCACGATATCTAACTTTACACCTTCCATTTCTACCTCACGGCACTTGCATTTATTAGGCAAAACTTCATTGTTATCCGGGCGCTGTATTGCGAACGAACTATCGATGAAAATTAAGAGAGAACGAATAACTTTACTTGCCTCTCGACCATCAACAGCCAAATTTTTTTTGTTTTTCCACCATTGTATGCTAACATCGTTGCCTAAGAATAACTTTTTCTCTCCGCCAGGCGAAGACCATGTCCCGTCAATATTTAACGACTCCTTGACAAACAATTTGAGTGATTCAAAGTCTCCAGACCACGAAAGCTTTAACTCAGCGATCGAACTTCGTTGCATAGTTGAACCGTTTCAAACATGTTTCGACTGCCAGATTGCTACAGACCACCACCACACCGAGCCAGCCAAGTTGACACAGTTATCAGACCGACCGTGGGATGTGGTAGAAGCTGATTTTTGTGGACCACTGCCTAACCACAAATATGCACTGATCCAGAATTGGAGACATCTACATCCACAGTGCCAGTGACAAAGAAACTGAAGAAAATTTGTTCTACCCATGGAGTCCCTCGAATACTACAAAGCGAGAACGGTCCACCATTCAATGGTCAACAATTCCAAACCTTTGCTGAAGAAATGGGATTTCACCATAAGCGAGTAACACCAATACATCCGAAGGCGCAGGGCCAAGTGGAAAATTTCAATAAGTTGATCAACAAAACAACAAAGATTGCCTGTGAACTTGAGTGTGTAATTATGTAAACTAGATGATATTCGCGGTATTGAATAAAGTGTCAAGCGAAGAGCATGTCTTCCTAATATCAAATTGATAATATTATACTAGGACCTAAGTTACTACAACGGGCTGTAGTGATGGTTGATGATATTGACTTGATGAACACGGATGATGAAAGTGATATGAACGATAAGTCAGAAAACGACGAAGACCAAATGTTTCTGGACGATAGTGAAATGTCTGATGAAGGGGAACCTTCGTCTTATAGACGTTTCGATAATGAATTTTAAATCGGCTTCAAATACTTATAATCATTTTCGTGCTTCAGCTTACGTCAAGAACAAATTTCACATGAATATTTTAATTTGAAAATATATATGTGAACGTTTTCACAAGTTAGCAATATAAATAGTCATTTTAAGAAAACCACTGTATACATTCGAACAAGTTAGCAAATCTAAATAGATTCAGTAACAATAACTGAAATCAATGCATGTGCGTCCATTTATATAAATTAGAGAAACGTTGATTTAATGTCATCTGTGGATTCTGTGCATGTGAGATGGTGTAACCGTGTAAGATTTGAATTCTCTAACGAAACAAGATATCCAAATATTTTATGACACTTGTGTATAGCTGTGGGAATAAAAGATATGACAAAACCTGAGTTAAATTAGGATAACTTGTTTATGAACTTCTTACATTTTATGTACATCGCATTTTTATCACATCGCGTGTCATAATGCAGTATTTTCAAGGTCTTTCTTTGTATTTAGTACTCCGTATTCATGGCTATATGAAAATTTGTGGAGCTAATGGTCAAGACCAAGGACAAATCGATTAAATTTTGGTTCGATTTGAATGATTTTTATTTTTATATCAGACAAATAAATCAAGATGGGTTTCAGCTGGTAACGTCGTTGAATATGCTTTATCAGTCATAAAATAACAAGCACGTTTATTTTAAATAATATAGTTCTACAATAAGATTGATAAGAATGACGATTAATTATTTAAATTACATCAAGTATTTCCGCGGCCAAAAATAAGATGTAGCTACCTTTGCCCCCTCGCAGCAGTGGCGGACACTTCGCGAAATATTGGGGGTGCGAATTTAGATTGCCAACATATTTTGACCTTCTTGCTGCAAATATCGGTTCATAAAACAGTTTTGGCGTAAATTTGATGCAAATTTGCATAAATAATAGCCTATTTATGGACTTTATGGTTGTAAAATCATTTTTTAAGTGTTATTACACAGTTCATCAGTTATGATTGAAAGACTTTCAGAAATTATTGGGCGGTTGCCCTCCCCCGATCATAGCGCCCTCCTAGTGTACACCACTGCCTCCCAGTTCAGTCGTCCCTGCATACATTTCTCACCAGAACAGAAAGTTTCGAAAAAAACGTCAATTAAAATACGCCAGTGCTTTGTATATTCCTCGCAAACGAAGCAAAACTAGTAGAGTAACTAAATTATTTTAAATGTTCTGATAGGATGCAGTTTAAATCACGTATTCATGCAAAACACATTACATATCCACCTTCTCCCCTGTAATGTCATTTTTATTACTAGTCTACTTATTTTTTTTATGGCTAATTATATGCTGCATTATATTTATATTTTATGCCTATATAACATCCCCCGAACGAGTTAAGCCTGGTTTCCAGAGCGTCAGCATATTTCTATAGTCTTTGCATTCAGTACACAAAAGACGAGATTTCACATCAGTGAGCATGACTCATACCTACAATTTTATGAAATTTGTATCACTGCACATTCCATAAGCAATAGGTAGTCTGTCAGCCCGGAGACTACTAGTACCCCAGAGGGAAATTTAACGGACGACACCCTTTAGACTGACTGAAAAGGACTGAAAATACAACCATGCCTGCTCAGTAATAACAGCAATCCATTACAATAATTTTTTAAACCAATCAGACGTTTTTCACATAAACATTGAAAATAGTCCACAACTGATATGGAAAGTGTCAAGCTAAAATATTTAAAAAGTTTCAACAACCTCGATTGAAATCGATATTTAAAATGTTCAAATGTTATATCACTGCACACTTTTACTTTATCGATCACTGCACACTTTCGCTTTATCACTACACAAATTGGTTACCATTGCATACTAAAATTATAGGTATGGCATGACTTCGTCACGACAGTTACGACCAAATGGAATCCAGGCTTGACCCTGGGAAACGACAAAAGTACAATGTCACAAGCTAAATTTGAAAACAAATATAAAGCTTTAAAGAAAATTAAATAACAAACGACACACCTGGGGACAAGCAGAGGTTTCACTTGAAAATGGTATACGTATTACAGTTGAATAAGGACTCCCAGAAGCTCCATCTTGAAACTCACAATTTGAGAAAAACAAAATAATTTCACTATTTTGACTCTATTCATTTACGAAAATTCGAGACAGGCAAGAAAATGTAAAGTGGGATCGATATAAATCAATGCGACCAAAGCTTACGTTAATTCTAAACATTTTTGATGATTATGAATCGGTTTCTTTTGAGTTCTTTCTATTTTTGTCTGCCATAACAGCTCCCAATCTGATTTAATCACCACATCAAATAAATGTCAATATATAAAAAACTGTCAACGCAATCTACTGCAAACCCTCTATTAAGCCCTCCCCCCTCCCCCTTACGAACAATAATTAATTTATATATTGGCCTGGAAATTTACATCGGTTACTGGGTTTATTGCTTACTGTGTTGTAGCTAAATCAATAAGCCCCCTCTATTACGCCTTCTCTCCAATGGCAATGCACCTATAAACATGCCATCTTAATAAAGGATTTGTTAAGGTAAGTTCTTCTGGTCGCTGTAGCATTTCTTTGACGCTTTGTTGGGCAACAACTCGTTAATTCAGAAAGAGGTCAATCAACCGTGCTGGTGTAAGTGTATTTTGAAAATAAAGTCATTCATCAACATACCTCTGCTGAAACATGTGTGCTACATTGTCACGATCTTCTTTTCACCGCTTTGACAAATTGTTTACTAGCACACTTAGTAAAGTGACTTTCTCAAACTCCGATTAATAATTCATGAACCAAAAACAAAGAGAATCATAAGCGTGGAAGATGGTTTGAAATCAGAGGAAGAAATTACAACAATTGAACTTTCACGTCGGTTTTCTCGCAAAATACACGTTAGTTTGAGAAGTAAGTTCAAACACTCGTAAGGAGGACTTCCTTCGATTTCTATACACCTCGAAATTCGTTAAAATATACTCGGTTCGTCTCGTATATTCAACTCTTCTCGGTGTTTAGAAATCGGAGGAAGTCCTCCTACTCGTGTTTGAACTATTACGTCATTAACATCATACATGTTTTACAGTAAACGTAACTATTGCACAATCTGGAAAATAAAACTGTTTATTGACAAACTGAACTTAAAAGCTTAAGAGTTTCTTGTTTAAGTATTTTCTATGCCGTCAAGAGTATCGAATTAAGTTATCCAGTTCTGACATGTATACTTGAGTAATTCTATTCCATCCACACTTAATACTTTCCACACCAGAAGTTTATTCATAGTGCCAAGACAGGAAAATTTAAATACTTTGAGCTTTGACTTAAAGCCGCATGCAAATTATGGCTTTAAAATATAAAGCCCTGGCTAAGGAGAATGAGAGTTGACTGGATATTACCACGCGTACTGGTCAAAACTCTCATCAATTCTAATAAAAATTTGACCCGTCTCAAAATTGACGAGAGTATATGTGAGCTGATGAGATTTGGCGGTCAAATGCAAGCGAGAGTAGTGATTCTCGTTGACTCTCATGAATCCTGAAGTTTTATCCTCGTTTGATCGGTGCAGTTTACAGCGGTTTGTCATAAATAGTTGATGCATTGTACAGGGACGCACATTAGGGGTGTGTGGGTGTGGGGTGTGTGTGTGTGTGGGTGTGTGCACCCAATAATTTTCAAGAAAAGTCGGTCCCAAATTGTAAAATTAACCAACTTAATTCGGACCGAGTTGGTCCGAAATATCCTGTCTAAAAAACGTATAATAAACGATACAAAAATTGTCAATAAAAGAAATCAACATTGCAAAACCCAGAGATATATTTTCCTCTTAAAGCAATATACTCAAATGTTAGATGACATAGCCATACACGACTGCGCAAAACCTCCTAACTTTTGCTCTGCCGCATTGTGCGTTCTAATTTCACGTCATGCAGTATTCTCGAGTAAAATTAAGTATACTCTGTTGTAAAAAGACTAAAAATGCAGTTTCTAATTGGGTCTTTGTGATGTTGAAGGTTACGTTTTGGGGAGCGTTTTCTTTAAATAACTGCATTTAAAGAAAATTGCAGCGAAATATTTGAATTCGAAACTTGAGTGTTTGAAATCTTATATATATTAATGAAAGGGCATATAACGAAAGAGGTAGAGAAGACTCTGAAAATGCCATTTCCGACGATCTACAGTTATTCTACGGCCCCGTATTTTTTAACAATCCTTCTACTCCCCTGGCACTACACATATTTTTACATTAACTCGCAATACATGTTTTGATGTGGTCAAACAAATATAAAAAGTCGGTCCCTGAACAATGGACACCCCCCCAAACCTTTTTGGAATGTGCGCCCCTGGCATTGTATCGTCTTAGGGTGAGAAAATAGTGGATAGATATATTGGTGGGTTACACAGTAAGCCTACTGGTCAACTTCTGAAATGTTGGCACTTATATAGGAGCAAGCAGTTTAAATTAAATCTTGGCTCATCCCCTACCCACTATATGTCCAGGCTTTATGATTGGTTGATTTTGACAACAAAAGACAATGAACTATATAAATCGTTGACAAACGCTGATAACTTTTGTTTCAGTAAGGCAAATTGATAATTCCAGGTAGGTATTTAATGAAATCGCTCCTCTAGTTAATTTGCCAACAAATACATGACTGCTACATATACCAAAATAAATTATAATAATTTTCTCACTTCACCACCATTGGTTGAACGATAGTGCTTAACGAGCGACCGAGTGAAACATAGCCCTTGCGTGTGAAATTGTGCTCACCTTTAAAAGCTCCAGTCCTTTGCGCTGATTTTGCAACTTAAATCTATACATAACTGAAGCAAAACGGTTTCTAAAAATTTGCTAATGCCAAAGTGAGAAGTTAACTAGTGAGCTCTATATAACACTGGAGTTAAATCTTCTAAAATGCTACATGCAGCAAGTTCTGTAAAACAACGAGACCTGTACATAACTGGAGCAATAGTTTCAGCCGAAAATAGGCGACTTGCACTTAATCCTCCTCAAGATGGTGTTTAAGTAATATTTCGTAGTATAGATTTTTGTTTTTCCCCGCCATATTGGATGACTCAACGTATTTAGATATTGTGAAAAGTCACCTTTCTTCTTAAAACTAGACATGAACAAAATCAAACCATTAGCTTACGTATTTTTTGAAGTCTTAGTGCAAAAAATATTACGTTTGTAACCCAAATTATGAAATTGAAATAAAACACCACTCAATTAATATACTTTCTCTCAATTTCATACCTAATACTTTTCAGCAGATTAAGATCACGTGACATCTTAGTGCAAGTCGCTTATAAGCCAGTTCGGAGCAGTGAACTCAATTTGTTAACCTGGAACGATAACTGGCGGGTGAAAAGTGAAGCCAAAATAACAGTGCCTACGCCATCAAACGTGATTGATTTCACAACGGCCAAAGTTCAAAATAAGTTACGAAAATAGAAAAAAAACTTGAAAAGCTGTTAAAACCTGCACGATAACTTATTTTATCCCATATTTTTATGGCTTTCATAAACTTTTTGTACAAACTAGCTTATACGACTTTAATATACGACTGACAAAAAACAAAATATTTTCGCTGTTTGAACAAAAACACTGAGAAAACTAACTTACTTCAGTCACTCAGTGACAAAGATATGTTTTCCTCCTAGTTTTCCTTCTGTAATCTTTTTTAGCCAGTTACAAAGTAGAAACTACTTCGATTTGCAAAAAAACTGGGTTTTTTTTCCAAAAAATAACACAAAAATAGAGTTTACGTACGGACCGCGCAGTAAATAAGTTGTGGGGGACTGAAACTGACGTACGGACCGCGTGAAATTGACATTTGAGGGACTGAAACTGACGTACGGACCGCGTAAAAGGACTGGGATTTAGGCTTCACTTTTTTCCGCCTGAATGATTGAATGTTATCGTTCCAGATATTAAAAATTTATGGAGTTCACTGGTTCGGAGTTTCAACTGCGCATGCAAATGACGCGTTCTGCGTCGGGATGAAATTGCAGTTGAATTATAACATGTAGCTGAGACTGGAAGCATGAAAATATGCATATCAAAGTATTCAACTGTTCAATCATTCATTTATTTTTTTTATTTTTATTTATTTATTAATTTTACAATCAAAAATAATTGAAGGCGCAGACAACAGGACAAATAGAGTCCCAAATTAAGTCCTGCCATAATAAGTCCATTCATTTGTGTTTCACACATAGCCACAATATAAATGTCAATTAAATAATTTTTGTACTACCAAATTTTGTCTTCTGTGAAAGCAAAATAAAGGTGCACTTCAGCTAGTGAATAAATTTTCTAATTAAAGCGAGTCAACCGTGCGGAAACTAATTGTTCTTCGAGCAATTTTGGCATATTCAAATGATGATTAAACATTTGAATACTTCGACATGCATATTTTAATGCTTCCAGTCTCAGCTACATGTTATGATTCAACAGGAATTTATCCCGACGCAGAACGCGTCATTTGGATGCGCAGGCGAAACTCCGAACTGGCTTATTGCTCATGCCAAAACGAAAGTAAACTATTGAGCTTTGTATATAACTGGAATTAGCACTTCTATATTGTTATATGGTGAATGTTCAATAAAACAGCGAGACATAATATGCATAATAGACACTTCCCAAATTTGCTTGAGTGCACACGAAACAATAGCTTGAAATCGAGGCGGACAATGCATGTAATCCATTGTAAATAGGCAGTTTTTCATTGCCAGCCAGCAAATTCGGGAAGTGTCTATATTGGAGGAAATATATTTAGTACTTTAAGTTTAATACTAGTAAGTTTCCGAAGTGAAAATTAAATTATAGTGAACAGTATATATAACTAGTAGAATAATAAAAATATTCGCGGGCGGAAATGTGAAGTTTTTTTACAAGGGATGGTGCTCACTGGACCTTTCGGGAGAGTAGTTTAAAGAGTCTTCACCGTTTCATCGTTTTCACGAAGCGTCTTAATTCGCTTGAAACGTCGATTGGCGAAGCTTTTCTATATTTTTCCTATACGTTCTTTAACGGAATATTTTTGCTGTTCAACACTCCGAAATTGGAACCTCGCATTTGAGATAAATATTAACTTAGTTTTCCTCAGGTTTACGTCTGTAATAATGGTTGCATTGTCCTTACTGGAAATCCAAGGAGAACAGGCGGAAATGGTAAAACTATCCTATTAGTATGGTTTAGTTTCAGGGGTGAAGGTCGTACGTACAGTATATATTCATTCTCTCGACCTATCCATTTAATATGGAGCTCTGTCAAAATAATTATCAAAATTTATTGCAATGATTTGAACATGTCACATCGCGATAAATTATATTAGTCCTTAATTTACACTCCATTGATCTGGAGGAATTTTCATTAAGTATTCTTCTTTATAATAGAGCCATGCATAGACACGAAGATTGACACATTTGGCTATGATGGAAGAACTATGAAAGCTCAAGATTGCCAGCTTTTCTATAAGGTAATTCTACAGAATGGTATGACTAAAACTTCAAAGGTTAGATATGAGTATAAATGAAGTTGAGAGTGATGATCTAAAAGGTAAACTCTTGAACGAATACATGATAATTATTAAGTTGTTTCGTAATTGAAATTTTATGTATATTAAGAGGGCTGTCTATGTTGTCGCATTCATAACAATATTACAGTATTCGAACCTCGCAACGTTAAACAGGCCGAGATCATGGCTTTAAAATATTGTATTCGACAAAGAATCATTTTATTATACACAATATATAACTTTGGTAAAATCGAGGTCGTGTTTTACCACGAAGTGATAGCGAATTCAATCATCGTAACATGCATCAAGGAATGACTTATGGAACATGATGCATTTAATATAGACTGGTTTCATTTACCAGAAATAGCTTCTAATTCTAGACATTAAACAAGTTGCAATTACAACATACAGTGGTTTGAACCTTAATTTGAGAAAGCGTCGTTAAAACTGTATGTAATTGCATGTGAGCAAATTGTCTTTAAACCTTGTGCATGGATGAACAGCCATGCATACTGTACTTCCTCCCGCCTTTGCCATCTACAGCATTGCTAATTCCGTATGGTTTGTTAAAGTATAGACGATTCATTACTGTTTATCATATCAGTGTGTGCAAGAGCCGACTATAAAGAACTGTTTACCACTATTAACATTTCATCCTTTTCCCATATTGTTGCACCACTTCAACGATATTAGTAATAAATATATACAGTAGAACATATATTGGGAGAAGACGTATTCGCTGTTCAGCCATTTGTACGTAATTATTGACTTATTGCTCAATTGTTCATTTCAAAGGCATCTTTATTGTTCCAGACTTAAACTTCTGGAGAAAAGCGGACAACTCGTAGAAAACATAGCATGAGTGGTGTTTGGTAGAAACTCACATGCTACATTGCTACTGAGGCGAAATTATATTTAGACGACTACATACTATAGCTTGTATAGGCATTGAACTTCCATCGCAGAGCTAGAAGATACATGCACTAACCCCTGTGCCATGGACCAGCTTTATTATAGACATAGTGCAATAATTAACACTGGTGCTACTTTTCTGGTCGTCTGTCTGAAATATGATAGAGTTAGAAAAACTACCACATTTGAATTCTGATGATATAGGTGGGCAGGTAAAAGGGACAAAATTTAGATTAAGTGGCATGTCATTACCAGAAATATGGGACAAGATGGCGACGAGCATGCGCGCATTACGCCATTATGGCGACCAAATTTTGCTATAAAATGTACGCACAGCTTTATACTCCTGCGATATTGCGCTATCTCCTGTTGTGGATGTTTGTTATGGAAGTGATAAAAAAGTGCGGTACTTTTGGCCTCAAAGTCGCATGACTTTGCATCCATTACTATAAAATTATCGCGAAATAAGCCTGCGCCCCGTGTTTGAAAGCGTCTTAACGCTGTTTTACCGTGCGCAATGTTAAATTATATTCGCAGATTCAAAACGACTGGGTTCTTGCGAACATTTTGGTAGGAAAATTGGGAAGTTATGGCTTTGCAAGCCGTCTGCCGTGGCCCGTAGGAAAATTCCCCGTAGAATGCTATTATAAAGTGAATACCCGCTGAGCAAACGCAGTCGCAAAATATTTCTGGTAATGTCAAACATGCATAGCGATGGAGCGCTGAGTAACTCTGCAGCTACTACGTAGCTTCTCAGTTGTTCATTCATAAAAAATATAGTGAGGTAAATTACGTCTAAAGCCTTTACTAGTAAAGCCCCGATCAAACATGGATGAGAGTTGATGAGAGTTAATAAGAGTTGCAACTCTCGCTCGCGTGTGACCGCCAACTCCCATCAACTATATCATCAACTATCATCAACTTCGAGCTTGTCCTCGTGCAACTCTTGTTATTGTTTGACCAGGGCATGAGTTGAGAGAACTGACTCTCATGCAAACTCTCGCTTGCTAACTCGCATCAAAGTTTCACCAAGGTTTAATGTAATTATGAAATATAATTTATAGAACGCGATGCTACGAGTGATGAAGGGATCAAAGAGGGAGATGCCTTTTAGTTTCATTTTGCTTATGAGTTAAGGTAATTAAGCTGTTAGTTTACGGTACACTTAATGTTACGGTACACTTAATGTTACGATACACTTAAAATTTATATGGAAGGTATGTTGCACCCAAGTTGTGGGTGCAAATATGTTGCACCCAAGTTGTGGAATTCATTGCCCGAGGATATTCGTCGTTGTGAATCTGTAACCAGTTTCAACACGAATATAAAAACTCATCTTTTTAATCAGGCCTACAATTTAGTTTAGTTTCTTATCTACTTTCCTTAAACTTTTTATGATTTTTAGAACACTTGAATTTTTACCTTTGACATTATTTAAATTGTAAAGCGCCATTGGGCTACACGAAAACGGCGCTATAAAATTTTTTGTATTATTATTATTATTATATGTACAGCTACTGCATGTGCTTCAGATGAACATAATTTCCAATGAGTGATCCGTTCACGAATAACCTGTATACTTTGCCCTGGTCAAATGAGGATGAAACTTGATGAGAGTTCGCAAGCAAGAGTTTGCAACAGAGTTTCAGCAACTCGCATGTCCCGGTCAAACGAGAGCATAAGTTGCACGAGAGCTGACTGGATATTACCGCGCGTACTTGTCAAACGAGGGAGAATTGTCATCAATAACTCTCACCAAAATTTGAACCAACTCAAAATTGAAGAGAGATTACGAGAGGGCATGGCAGTTGATGAGAGTTGGCGAAACGCAAGCGACAGTTGCAACTCTCATTGATCGACTTTCATCAACTCTCATTCTCGTTTGCCCATCCCAAAATGTACCGACGAAGCAGGGCCAAAAAAGAACATGCGATGTTAGTGGCTAATCAGCGAGCGCGCAACGTTACTATAGGCCGTCGCGCGTTTTGGTTGTTTGAAATTAACCAGTTACTTTTTAATTCTACATTTTAAACGTGGAAGGTCAATTTACTGGCAGTTTTTTGAAATATTGGGCGGGAAGGGGGTATAACGGTACGCCACTGCTCAAATATAAATTGCAACCCACCGTTGGAGAGTTAAGCTTTAAAATGAATGTAAAAATAAACGTTTTACTCTATTATCCTTTTCGAAATTTACATTTGAATCCGGAGGACTCCGTCTTTTTATACATCTGTATACCATGCTCCACACAAACTGAAACCCAACTATAAAATATTTCTTTCCTAGACTCGAATGCTATAGGTTACAATGAACCATGGTGGAGATGACGCTTGCAGTTCCCCAGCTGAAACAAGTTATTACTATTACCAATGGAACTGGAAAAACGCGAACGTTTATTTACTGATTTCACCTTGTTTACCTGGGTGGAATCACTAAATAAACCTTGTGTTATCTCAAATGTCCCATGAAGAAGTACGAGCATATATATTAAGGAAGTCACACAAGCCTTAAAATAATTGTGTGGGTATGTTAAAAAGATGGAAGATTTCACTGAAAAAATCAATATTCTTCCATATTATGTCAGTACAGTAACATGTAAAAGGTTATTTACATTCTTTGTAAATGGGCTTTGCAGCCTATTTACATAAGTTATAGAAATTTACAAAATATTTACAAAACGCCCATACGCAATATACAAATTATTTACAACAGGGCCTATTCTAAGAAATTTTCAATAGTGCATGCACATTTCAGAGAATGGGTATGCCCCTTGAAGAAATTTAGAAGCGCTAATTTTTGGTGGCATAGCAAAAATCTACCCCAACGCAAGGCCTAGCCGTAACCTTCCCTTTGTTCGCGCCTTTGTGGTCTAAGCCATAGTTCAACAATTATTGCACGTGAGACTGAAAATTTCACATTTTGCACAAAGTGTGCAATACTGCAGACTAAAATAGGCCCTGATTTACTAAAATCTGTCTACAAATAATTCACTAATTTCAACGAGAGACCTAATGAATTTACAAAATAGTTATAAAAAATTTACAAAATCAAATGGATTTACAGGATTTTACATTTTTGTAAAATGGATTTACAGTCTATTTACAACCAATTTTCTCAGTATTTACAGAGTTTGGAAGAAAGCCGATGTTTGCAGTGATTTTGAATATTATTAGTCTATCTATCAGTTCTATCAGTTCTCCCGACTGTTCTCCTCATGACAGTTCGTCCTCTCTCTGCTAAGGGCCATCACTTATCGGTCCAGTGTTGGACAAAATTGAGCACTCTTTTCCGATATGCCATACTTTCCGTTTCGAGGCGAAAATATAATTACAAAAATTCAATTAAGAATCAAACCCCCTGAAGTGAGCACATACACTAACCAATGTTATTACAGAATCATCTTCAATTCTACTTTCATTCACTGGCTTTTCATTCGATCGACTTTCATTTAATTGTGCTACCTTCATTCATTGGCGATGAAGGTGGTGATGGTAGGTATATAAGAAATGATGGTGAAATGACTGCTGATGGTAGTAAGGATAATGTAATAGTAAAAAGGCGATCGAGATGGTTGTTAAATGGAGTGTGTTATTTGCACAATGGTTAGTGCTTGTGCCATTAATCTATATGATCGGGGTTTGATACTCTGATCGCTGCAATATGTAGTTGTAAGTTGTTTCATTATAATTTCGGTTTAGTCACATGTGAAAAGAGTGCTCCAGATTGACTGTAACAAATACCTTTAAATCATCTATTAAGCCCTCTAGGAGTTTACTGACTCCAGGCACATTTGAAGGGGAGCTACTTGGAGAGCGGGCTTAATGGAGGGGGGAAACGCAATGAGTAAGAAACACAGAAAACTAACGCAATCCAGCCCAATCAATAAATCTAATCAGTACAAGTGCATTTTTTTAAGGTGGAGGGGCGGAGCTTAATAGAAAGGTTGGGATGCTTAATAAATATATTATTCTAATCACTTATTAGAGATGGGGAAGGGGACTAATAGAGGATTAACGACACCGCAAGTTTCTAGGTTTTCTCCAGATACTTTGGTTTCGCTTTCTCCATAATAAAACTGGACCAGTAAGGGATGGGCATTACTGGATTTGTAGCCGGATAACTGTTTAGACAGAAGTGATATAGCTATCCAGTATAAGTAAAGTAAGTTTGGTTTAGTTTAGTTTAGTTTAGTTTAGGTGACAATGGTAAATTCAGTGGAAGTAATGATTGCATGCAATGGCAATTATATTGTTGGTGGATGATTTCAACAATAATAGTGGGCATTTTTAAGACGATTGAATAATTATATTGATACATTACGATGGCGATAGTGGAAATGGTTCTGATTTTAGTGTTTATAACACTAGTGGTTGTAGTAATGATAGTGATAATGGTTAATGTTACCGGTGTTGATAGGGATATATTAGTGTTTGAGGAGCAAAGGAAATGTTACCAACAGATAACAAAGACAACAATTGTTAGTTTATTTCGTTGTGGTGATGGTGATATATAGTGTTGTGGTGACTTTGGTTTTGATATGTTTGTGGTGTACACTGTAGTTTTACTAGTTTAGCAGCCGTGAAAATTTAGAGGATTAAGGACGGGTAGTACTGTCATGACAAGAGAACAGTTCTGCTTCCATGTTAAAACACGAGAAAATGCTACTCGGAGAAAAAGTACCATAGAACAATCACGTTCAAGCAAATATCACATAATTATATGAAATGAAAATCGCTGTTCGTAATGTTTTATATGTACTATTTAAAACACGAGTGTTTTGAATGGCTTCAAAAACGATCGGTATTATTAGCTCATATAAAAACGAATTTTGAAAATTGTTGTCTTGAAAGCCGAGTTGTCTTTATCAACATATAAAGACACTCATTAAAGATGTATTTCTTTTGAATTTTCTTCATAAATTATTAATGAGTTTTTGAAATTAGATAGATAGATAGATAGAGCGATTTTTAATAAAACATTTCGCGGCCAAAAGCTGAATTGCGTATTTTTACATGAAATTTTAAAATGATTAAATTTTTAAAATTATTGTTATTACATATTGTTATAGTTACACTTAATTCTAAGATTATAGTGAAAACCGACATTGTTCCGGACATCAGATAAAAAGTTAGGTAATTAATTTGCGACATGAGACCACGATGAAACTAGTTAGAAAACGGTTAGTATTACATTTGGGCATTTCGAATTTCCTTTCATTCCTTAAGGTGTCAACAAAGGTCGTAGCACGTGATTGTCATCTGCGGTTATTGTCTGAAATAGTCTAGTGCATATGTTTTCGTGGTTAACACCACAGGTACTTGATGCGTCTTCATACTTCATATTTGGGTAAATGATTCTCATTGCTCTTTTCTGTAAACTTTCCAAATCAGAACTTAAATATTTTGGTAAAGAATAGTAGATTACGACATTACCCTAGTCGATAACAGATCTGATACATGTTACGTAGAATAAAACCAGATCCTTCGGCGGAATGTTGGCCTGTTTGAGTTGGATCAAGTAATAATTCGTTTGCACCCTTTTTTAACTATAATTATCATCTATGTGTGAGTTCCACGTTAAATTACTGTTAAGTGTTATGCCCAGGAGTTTCGCAGACTCTACAACTCTTACACATTAACTTGAATAGTTACTGGGGTGAAATCACGAGGGACTCTTGAAAAGGAGATACGAAGCTCTTTGCATTTGTCTTGGTTTAATTTCATTTTGTTATTTAGAGACCAGTGCGACATTTCATCAGCAAATAGTTGGACTCTACTCGGTTGTTTTTTCTCGATTACCTCGGATGCTGTAGAATCGTCTACGTATTTCCACAAGTTGGCGTTGTTTATAGGCAAGGCGTTTATCATAATTACGAATAGCCAAGGCCCTAGTTTTGTGCCCAGGGGTACGCCTGAAGGAACATTACCCATTCAGAAAAACTCTCTTGAGTAAGTTTTACTCTTTGGAATCTGTCACTTAGAAAGTCAATAATCCAATTAACAGCGCTTCGAGGTAAATCCAATTGAAGCAGTTTGCTAACCAAGATTCTGTGGTCAATGTAATCAAAAGCCTTTTGGTAGTCAAATAACATTATTCTCACCGTAGAGCCTGTGCCATCAAGTCCGGAGGTCCAGTTGTGTATCACACTCAGTAGGGCGTAAATTGTTAAGGACTTGGGGATAGCTCCATACTGGTTTGAGTCAACAATTTTTAAGACGGCTGGTTTTACATAATCGTTTACCACAAAGTCTTCTGCGACTTTTGAAAATACTAGGGGTTAGTGATATGGGCCTGAGTTCTTCAAATCTTGTATTATTTTCGTTTTGGGAATTGGTGAGATGTTCGCAAATTTCCATATTGAAGGGAGGCGTTTTTGTTTGTAAGAAGCATTTAAGATTTGACTTATTGGACAAGCGAGGATGGCTGCATATTCACGCAGGAGCCAATTTGGTACTTCATCAGGACCACAGCTTTTTGCAGGGTTAAGTTTTACTAGATTTGAAGAAACCCTTTCTTCTGAAACTTCAAGAAATTCAGGGTGTTCTTCCAAACTAGCTCGATCTAGCGGTGAAGATAAGTGGTATTCTGCCAAGGGTTCAATGAACGCTTTGTTTATCATATTGTTTATCATTAGACAATCGCACCTCTCAAGCAAAGGCCGGTCGCTAGGTAAATTTATGATGGTCATTGAACTGAGTGGAGAGCAATTTGGTCTGAAATCAAACGCGTGATTACGAAATCGCACGACCGCGAAGCGGGAGTGCGACTTGTAATCACAAGTTTGATTTCAAATTGCACGACACGAAGTTTAATTTCCACTTTATTATATTCATTTTGAAATCTAAATAATTTTTTAACCGGAAGCGGTATTTAACACCCACGATACTCCCTGAAATGCCGTAGCATAGCAACAACATGAATTGTAAATTGAACAATTTGATCTAATTTAGTCAAATTATCCCCGAGCCAACGGCGCGAAGCGCCGTTCCGAGCGATAGCCCGGGGCGAGGGTACTAATTCCGCTCGGTTATTTATCACACCCGGAAAAAACGAAATCCATGGGAGATCTAAAGTTCATCAATAATCGCGGGCGCGTGGTTCAAGGTTGGTGGGTGGTCATCTCACTGATCTCAAAAGTATGGCAGATTGTCAGGAGTGGGAGTGAGTGAGATTATAGAAAAGTTGAGAAAGTCTGAATTAAAGGTCGCTTTTGGGACTTTATTGGAAGAGCTGTGGGACGGATCTTATCGCTTTAACTTTAGCAAAAAGATAAGAAGAGTCCAAGCGACAAATGGACGAAAAAAATAAAATATATAGAGGCAGGTTTGTTCATATATGATTAAAACAATAAAAGTGTTGATGTATTTTTGTTCTAAAAACTCCTGCTTTATATACATAGTTTTTCATTTATTTGCGGTTACTGGTGCAACGGCCTTCTTCCCGCATTTTGCATCGCAGATTTTGCGACAAAAAGGCTTAGTATAATGTTGGGAACTGTCGTTGTTTAGCTGTGGCGAGGGGTTGCTGCATGAATGTATTTCTAGTAGAGTTATCCAGTATGACTAAAGTTTGTTTTACTGGTTTCACAATGCATGCCGCCTTTTGTACAAAAATGGAATCTGATTTACGAATTAGATGTGGAATTTTCGATAGTTTTTATCTATTGAAAAAAAAGTAAGTATCTGACTTTTCTAAGTATCCCAAAATTACGTAACTGCCGTAACAGGAAATCATATAATAAATTAACCAAACAAACGTAGCTTAGCTTAAGGTGGTAGCTTAGCAAGTAACACTCATATCGAACATGATAGATCTTTATCTCAGCAAAGACATGCACAGACGAGAGACCGTGTAGCTGATCAAACGCCTCGCGAGGTCGTTACGTCCGCCGAGAGCTCTCGTGTGTGGCAGGCTTAAGCCCAGATTAAACATGCTGCGAAGGATGACATTTCGGAAGGAAAGAGTGAGAGGTGGGGGATGAAGAGGAAAATTTGGTATGATTTTGTCTCATGTATGATGGTATTATGAAACTATGTAAAAAGCTAGTCAAACTGATGGAAAAACCAGCATAAAAATGCATGTGACATGATTTTTTTATATTCCTATATTAAACCACGCACGATATGACTATATATGAATCATTCTTGCGAGAGAAAGCCTAGATGCATCCATGCATTCAAGCGTACAACCCACGATAAAGACTGTATTTCTGAAATGACAGCTCTGGAATTATACTGAAACACATATACCATTGGTCGTTGCTCATGCAATAACTGACCAATCACTGGTGAGAATATTGTGGTTAGTATTCAAACACAACAGTGTTGACAACAACCAAGGGAAACCTACTTATGATTGGCCAGAACCATCTTCCAGCATGACTTAGTCTCGGCTATCGTATGGGATAGACCTCCTTGGTAGAACGAATTCGCAGCGACACCACTGACCCGCATTTAGCAAGGTAGGCGTGTTCATATTGTTTTCAAGTCTCAGTGTTCATATCATATTGTTATTAAAGAAAACTATGTAATTGTATTACTGTCATTTGTGTTATGTAAATCTGTAACAATTAACTGGTGAAATTGCTTGCTATCAGAAATTTAAGTTGATAAATCTAGTTGGGGTAGATTAGAATAATCGGAATGAAACCAGTGTGTTTGCAGGTGTGAGTATATACAGCATATAAGACTGGTACCAGATTAGTGTAGTATAGTATCTTCTAAATTGTTTGTTTAAAATGCTATAGTACTTTCATGTAGAGTCATGCATAACCTAAATTATCATACTACGATTACGAATGTACGCTACTATGCAAGTATTTCCATACCATACAAAAATGTTCAAAATATACTACAGCCACTGAAAACATTGCAAGTCTACAATCCATTAGCGAACAGATCGATAGGTTCCACAAGAGAAATCTATAAACGCTGTTGGACAAATTCTCGGATCTACATGTATGATAAATGTGTATTAAGTTAATCTTTGAATTCCCTAGATATAGTTGCCAGTAGAATCTTACAAACATTGATGTTTATATGCGTGGAAGGATGGGTGGTCTATGATTTCAGGCACGCTTCAATTTTCCATAAAATTCTTCCTTAGGTAGAGACTAGAGGTTTTACGTACTAATACACAATTTAAATGCTTCAGTTCAGTAACTTCTATAGAATATCTTCATTTCGGCAGACCAAATTTGAACTTCAGAGATTCGGGTATATATTTTCTTAGTAATTCTGTCTTGGAATATAAATGCCTCTGTACTATTTGGAGTATATATGTAAATAAGGCCGTGAGATGTCAAATCGGCACCTTTGTGCAAACACTCATTGAGACAAAATTGATGCAGTCAAGTAGCGCTCCGTCAGTTGTTTGACACATTACATATTTGATATACCCCAGCCACGTGCGGACACACTAGGCTTCGCTGGTTTTTAAATAGTGAAAGGTGCACGCAAAGTTGAATAATGGTATTAATGCTCCTTTTTAAGAATAAAGACTACGGTTTGGTAGCTTCTCTATAAATCAGATATTTGGCGTCCCAACTATTTAAAAATATAGAAATACAGCTAATTCAGATTGTCCGGTTGTCTAGCTAATTCGGTTGTCCTTCGAGATTTTAATCATCTACACCTTAAACTCTAAGCGCGAAAAGCACAATGGGAACGCGTGGTTATGTAAATACACAACTTTGTCACATTGCATAATGAGTTTCTGAATGACCAGAAATATTTTGAGAGATTTTTATGTAAGTCACCTAAAACTTTGTTCGTTGCACATAGCATCTGGAGAAATCGTCAAATCACCATATTCTGGCAAACCTTGCTCAAAAATAGAAAAGTCGTCATTTCAAATTTAACTCATTTTGCAATGTGACGTATAGAAAGTTGTTTATTATGCGTATTAAATAAACACCAATATTTCGAGACTGAGATATGGAAAAACGTTAAAGATCTTTCCAATAAAATTATATTTAGAATAACGTAATTTTCTTGTTACGCGCCCTTTAAATCATGTAGAAGATGAAAGCATAATTGTATGTGATTAAAGAAATAAGCAAACGATAGCGATCGATTTTGTCCAGATTTGTAGACCAGGTCGCGAAGGTTTGTTCAATACTTGACACGTTTACATACTAAGTAATAAAATTACCGATTTAAATATTGCTTTTAGAGACAACCTTTTACCAATTTGAAATCGATGATAATTTATTTTGTACTATTAGTTTACCCCTGCAGAATTAAGCTGATGCGAACCCTTGAGAGACACCCCTGCATATACAACACACGCAGGGATCGACATAAAAGAAGCACCAATCTTGTTGCTATTTTTATGATTTTTTCCATAAAATCAAATTCGCCGAGTGATGGAAATGCAAGAAAGAGCAGTTCTTAAAGGCCGTTTTCCATTACCTTTGCTTCTATGGATTCTCTTGAACGCGCGAGTTCGCCTGGAATGTTGAAAACATTTCAACTTCAATCGCATGTCCGCCAGCACAGGAGCGGACGTAAAACACATACACAAGACAGCAACTGTGCATGCCCAAGCAAGGTCGGTTCGTCCGGGCGGGAAAAGCGACCTTAATAAAGGACGGCCTAAACTGATATATACAGCAATCTATCATAGTAACATTGGTCCAATACGAGGTGGCTTATACTGAACCCTTATTGGTGACCCATAATTATATGAACATTCGCACAAGGGTACAAACTGTACGCTAGGGGGGCGGGGTTAATGGCCAATGTGTGCTTTTTAAAACGTAGCGTACACTCTGGGTGAGGGCAGGATCTCGAAAAAAGACGGGTGCCACTAAACATGTACTTCAATAGCATGTTTGTCGGAAATTTTGAGAATAATGTCGGAAAAATTAAAGACCTCTCCTAATGATTAAGGGGTCCGAAAGTATTGGATTCACCTCCTGTTTAACATTTGTCGGAATTCAAGCTAATGCACAATTTGTTTCAGGAAATACTGGGGGAGGTGGACGAATTTTTCAATAACCAAAGTTTCCTTTGAGAAATATTTTGTTAAAAGTGCGTGGAATGTTTTTCTGACTAGAAAACCTGTGCGGTATCGCAATAACATAGTAAATTGTCTCAATAATTGAACTTTGCATTATTATATAGCTATATGTCATGCATAATATTGTCCTTTTCTCCTTTCTTCGTCCCTAAATATGGTTATTAAAGGCGTACTTCATGAGCCATCATATGCATGTCTCCACTTTTCTAATGCGCCATATTTAAATTGTGGACACTATTTTTGACTTGTCTTCTACGGCTTGCTCTAAGTAGAAGGGGCGTGCTTGGGTGTTCAAAAGGACAACAAACGTACAATGTCTGACAGAGCCCAGGGATGGATGCAAGACGAAGATGTGTCTTGGGGAGGGGTAATACGTTGTACCGTCCCTGGCCAGCACGCCCCTGGAAGAAGAGAAGGATTCGAAACACACTCTTATTCGAAACACACTATATACTTGCGTTCTCTTTAGTCCACGAATAGACATCAACGAAAGTGTCTCTGCCTTGGTTTCGCGCGTCCCTGTTTGTGTCGCGGCTAAAGATTCGATTCATAAACGGGTACTCACTTGTTGTTAAAAGTTAGTAATTAATTTACTCAGATAATAAGTCGGGGAGGGAGGGTTCACAGGGACTTGCATGCAGTGTTGCGGTTTTGGACCGTTTTCTGCAGTGAAGATTCCGAAACTGCGGTGTTGCGGTGACCAAAGATGTCGCGGTGATCCGGTAAGATGATATTATTTGTGTTGTTTGTCATATTGTAATTGATTTCAAAGGGTTGTCACTGAATTTTTCGTACCGCCACTAACGGCTAACGCATAATCTGATATAAAACATAACGGAACGCATCAATGACAATTTTTCTACCGCATGTGATTCATGCGGTATATGTTAACGGTGACGCGGTGTCTTCAAACCTATTTTTACGGTGTTGCGGTGTTGAGGACCCCATATGCAATATCCCCATTAGACTTGCTCCAAGCCTGTCCGCGGAGTTATGAATGGCACGTGAAAATACGGCATGTGGCTCCATCCTCATCCCCAGGGCCTGGTGGGACTCTTGAAAAAGTGTTTGCTGCACACAGCAAACTTCGCTTTACGCTGCAAATGAGCACTTCTAACAGAGCGGATTGAATTGGCGATATCCTTACCGAAGATACCCCATTCATCTTGTGGGGTCGCTGTTCCACGTTTTTCTAAATCGTTTAATGCGTTCGCTGCGTAAATGAGTAAAAGTTGTTCTCAAGGTTTATTACTCAGAAAATACTTCTGAGTACCAAGCTTACAAACTTACTAGACTATTAACTATCGTTTACATTACCACCACGTCTACTATTACACAATTATAAAAAAATTATATGTATATATATATCGCATGTGTCTGAGTATTGTACCACATGCGCTTGGGAGAGCAAGCGTATGGTGTATAAATACGAAGTCACTCGCATCTAGATTACGTTACACTAGCTGCACTGACGAGCCGTTGAACGGCGAAACATGCATGTCTGCAGATTTGACTATATATATATATATATATATATGTAATATGTATATATATGTATATATTAATATAATATGAATCAAAGAAGAGACATTAAATCAAATGAAAATTAATAATTTAAAAATGACTGCAACTCAGAGTTTCACGTTTACACGATCTAATCGTGTAAACGTGAAACTCTGAGTAGCAGTAATTTTTCATTTTCATTTGATTTAATGTCTCTTCTTTGATTCATATTATACTAGAAATACATGCTTGCAGTAACCCCTCGCCCCAGCTGAACATTGCCAGACATTACATTCCAAAACATTACTATTGCTAATCTTTTTTATCAAAAAATCTGCCATGCAAAGGTTGTAGGCGAGTCGGATATCTGCGTTCAAAACAAATTTTTGGCATAGAAAACAAAATTGGATCCTTGGCTCACACCCCTCTTCACGACGCAATCAAAGGCTATCGCCAAATGAAATGTTTTACCTGACGTAATCACTATGGCTTCCTTCATTTTAAATTTGCCATTAAAATTTTGATCATTACTCTAATAGTTTGGAAAGAAGAGTGGAAGGAAACAATATTATTTTGGGAAATTTATTTTGAAAGAATAAAAAATGGAAATTTTGTTTCAAGAAGAGGAAGCACAGTAGCCATGGCAACACAGTGAGCTCTATATATATATATATCTGGAGTGAGAACCTATGTCCAAAAAGTGAAGCCAAAGATGGCGGAAATTGACGTCCAGTGCCAATCCCTTTCTATTGTTTTCGACCGCGCGGTTTGCACAAGCCGGCAAGGAGTGTGCCGAAATTTCGTGTTTTTACTCCGATGTAAACAATAACATCATGATTTTATGAACTAATAACTTGATTAGCGATGCGATCTGTTAGTATAAACTGGAATTAGCTAGAAAAATGGTATGAAAACTGTTTATGACCTTCATGAGTTTGGACGTCAATTGCCGCCATCTTTGGCTTCACTTGGCCTATTGGCCGAACATTAGAAGTTCTTACTCCAGATATATATATGGAGCTCACTGTGGCAACACGATAAAATAAACTTCTTTTATGGAGTACAAAACAACAGGCTACAAAAACTACAAAAATAATTAAAATATTAGTTGTTTTAGCCATACAAATCTGAGATATATGGTGTAGGTATGTTCTTATGCATTCTATAAGCTTCAAATTAATGTTTAAATGCAACCTTCCGTTTACTAAAAGTAAAACGTTGCCAAAAGTTTATAAAACTAAACTGCCTTTTATAAATTAGTTTTTGAAATTAAATCAGTAGAAAATATACAAATTCTCTCGCGTGAAACGATTTCGCTTTCCTTTTAAGTTGGAACTTTTTGATAGCATAAAATATAGGATATTTTAATTGTGAAAAAATGAAAATCTATGTAAATAAAACAACATTCTTACGGCTATATCAACAATTTAATATAAGAAACTTGCCATATTTTTTCGACTATCTATCTCTATTTATCCTTTTTTCCCCGAGCCGGCGCGAAGCGCCGTGCGAGGGTACTAATTATGCGCGGATATTTACACCCGGAAAAAAAGGAAAGCAATGGGAAATCCAAAGTTCATCAAGTTTTGCGGGCGCATGGGTGTGATGCTCTCTCCTCCGCAGAGGTTATTTATTATATCGTATTTATTATCTTGAAATCTTATATTAAGTTTCTTGTGAGGGGTGCTGTACAAAAATAACGAAGGCGCGGAAAACGGAAGCGAAGGGAGAAAATAACCTCTGCCATATTTCTCATCCAAAATGGTGGCATCAGGGGGGTTAAAAATAAGCTATATAATAAACTATATAGCTTATTTTGTATTTTCATATGTAATTTACATTGTACTTTGTACAGTAACCAAGGTAACCTAGTGTAAGCGCGGGAAAATATCAAATATTATATTCTACTTACATAAAGTAGTTCAACCACTATGTACAAGAAAACGACACTTTGTACAAGAAACCGACAGAAATATGGCAGAGGTTATTTTCTCCCTTCGCTTCCGTTTTCCGCGCCTTCGTTATTTTTGTACAGCACCCCTCACAAGAAACTTAATATAAGATTTCAAGATAATCCCCGAGCCGGCGCGAAGCGCCGTGCGAGGGTAATAATTCCGCTCGGATATTTACACCCGGAAAAAAAGGGAAGCAATGGGAAATCCAAAGTTCATCAAGTTTTGCGGGCTCATGGGTGTGATGGGTGGTCATCTCACTAATCTTTGTTAGGAGTGGAATGAGCTAATTATAAAAAAACATGAGTAAGTCATATCAGTAAGTCTGAATTATAACTTATAAATAGCTTTTTGGGACTTCAGGAAAAGCTGCGGAACAAATTTATCGTTTATACTTTATAAAAAAGGATAAATAGAGATAGATGGTCGAAAAAATATGGCAAGTTTCTTATATTAAATTGTTGATATAGCCGTAAGAATGTTTTATTTACATAGATTTTCATTTTTTTATAATTAAAATATGCTATATTTTATTCTATCAAAAAGTTCCAACTTAAAAGGAGAGCGAAATCGTTTCACACGAGAGAATTTGTATATTTTCAACTGATTTCATTTCAAAAACTAATTTATAAGTAAAAGGCAGTTTAGTTTTATAAACTTTTGGCAACGTTTTAATAAACGGAAGGTTGCATTTAAACATTAATTTGAAGCTTATAGAATGCACAAGAACATACCTACACCATATATCTCAGATTTGTATGGCTAAAACAACTAATATTTTAATTATTTTTGTAGTTTTTGTAACCTGTTGTTTTGTACTCCAGAAAAGAAGTTTATTTTATCGTGTTGCCATGGCTACTGTGCTTCCTCTTCTTGAAACAAAATTTCCATTTTTTATTCTTTCAAAATAAATTTCCCAAAATAATATTGTTTCCTTCCACTCTTCTTTCCAAACTATTAGAGAATGATCAAAATTTTAATGGCAAATTTAAAATGAAGGAAGCCACAGTGATTACGTCTTCATTTGGTGAAGAGGGGTGTGAGCCAAGGATCCAATTCTGTTTTCTATGCCAAAAA
The DNA here is from genome assembly GCA_016169945.1 of Trachythela sp. YZ-2020. NCBI lineage: Eukaryota > Metazoa > Cnidaria > Anthozoa > Malacalcyonacea > Clavulariidae > Trachythela > Trachythela sp. YZ-2020. Next base: position 4,466,405 of record JADLSH010000358.1, read on the forward strand.
TTTGTTTTGAACGCAGATATCCGACTCGCCTACAATTAACCTTTGCATGGCAGATTTTTTGATAAAAAAGATTAGCAATAGTAATGTTTTGGAATGTAATGTCTGGCAATGTTCAGCTGGGCGAGGGGTTACTGCAAGCATGTATTTCTAGTAAATACGATATAATAATAACCTCTGCGGAGGAGAGAGGGTGTGATGGGTGTGATGGGTGGTCATCTCACTATAAATCTTTGTTAGGAGCGAATGAGCGAATTATAAAAAAACATGAGTAAGTCATATCAGTAAGTCTTTTTGGGACTTCAGGAAAGCTGCGGAACAAATTTATCGTTTATACTTTATAAAAAAGGATAAATAGAGATAGATAGTCGAAAAAATATGGCAAGTTTCTTATATTAAATTGTTGATATAGCCGTAAGAATGTTGTTTTATTTACATAGATTTTCATTTTTTTACAATTAAAATATCCTATATTTTATGCTATCAAAAAGTTCCAACTTAAAAGGAAAGCGAAATCGTTTCACACGAGAGAATTTGTATATTTTCTACTGATTTAATTTCAAAAACTAATTTATAAAAGGCAGTTTAGTTTTATAAACTTTTGGCAACGTTTTACTTTTAGTAAACGGAAGGTTGCATTTAAACATTAATTTGAAGCTTATAGAATGCATAAGAACATACCTACACCATATATCTCAGATTTGTATTGCTAAAACAACTAATATTTTAATTATTTTTGTAGTTTTTGTAACCTGTTGTTTTGTACTCCACAAAAGAAGTTTATTTTATCGTGTTGCCATGGCTACTGTGCTTCCTCTTCTTGAAACAAAATTTCCATCCATTTTTTATTCTTTCAAAATAAATTTCCCAAAATAATATTGTTTCCTTCCACTCTTTTAATGGCAAATTTAAAAGGAAGCCACAGTGATTACGTCAGGTAAAACATTTCATTTGGCGATAGTCTTTGATTGCGTCGTGAAGAGGGGTGTGAGCCAAGGATCCAATTTTGTTTTCTATGCCAAAAATTTGTTTTGAACGCAGATATCCGACTCGCCTACAACCTTTGCATGGCAGATTTTTTGATAAAAAAGATTAGCAATAGTAATGTTTTGGAACGTAATGTCTGGCAATGTTCAGCTGGGGCGAGGGGTTACTGCAAGCATGTATTTCTAGTATAAAGTATAAACGATAAATTTGTTCCGCAGCTTTTCCTGAAGTCCCAAAAAAGACTTACTGATATGACTTGCTCATTCCACTCCTAACAAAGATTAGTGAGATGACCACCCATCACACTCATCACACCCATGCGCGCCCGCAAAACTTGATGAACTTTGGATTTCCCATTGCTTTCCTTTTTTTCCGGGTGTAAATATCCGCGCGGAATTAGTACCCTCGCACGGCGCTTCGCGCCGGCTCGGGGATTATATTATATTATATCATATATCAAGCTCTGCTTAGGCATTGAGCACTGTTGGACCAGTACAATAATCAAAACATTTATATATATTTATATACTTTAAGTAGGCATGTTTAACTATATGTACACCGTTTCCTTTATATACGTACTGGGAGGAAAATGCTGATATTAATTCGATTGATATTGCTCCCCCTGGTTTTTCCTACTAGCATGAACATTTCTGCAGTCAGTGATGCTTTGAAATGGACTAAAATGTTTTAAGACACAAGGATGGAAACAGCAAATTCTGGGCATTTTCCCTACCCTGCCGGGGCTTTTGCCTCCTTTTTACTAATTTTTACTTGAAGCGAAATCTTAACTGGATAGGAACCATAAATCATCAATTTTAGAGACGATAGCTATAGACATTCTCTTTGAAAATCCCTTCTATAGCTTAATTCTTAACTTAATTTCCACAATTAGTGTCGCCATATTAAGTGCATGTTTCTAGAAGGCAAGCAGTTGGCTTTTATGATCAGTCAAATATAAATATATTGACATGATAGGATAGTTATTCCATCCCATGTATAAACCTGAAATCTAGAACTAAAGCTAACGTAGTAATACTACAAAACATAGTGGGGGCATTTTTTGGGAGACCCTGTGTAATGCTACCTTTCGCAGTCAATATCAGTAAGGTCATAGGAAGTTGCGTAAAGATCACGACAGCCATGCACTCAATCTGAAAACCCTTTCCGACGTTTCGGAGCAAAGGCCCTTCGTCAGGAGAATTATTAGGGAGAATGGGAGATATAACTGAAGATTTATACTTCATGGCTTGAAATGCTAGCGTTGTGTACAAGATATGAAAATATGTATTTTGCTGTTGTAGTCAGAGCCTGGGCGACATCTAAAGATGCTACACGGAATGATTTTCAACGACGATTCTGAACCAATCATTACAAAATCACATGTAACATCATTTGCGTTGCGAATCGTCGTTGAAAATCTTTCTTGTAACATCTCCTTAAAATAGCCGTTGTGGCACATTTGTATCCTCTGTGCATGCTTAAACCTTTTATTATAAAGGTCAATTAATATTAATAATAATGTTGGTCTACGTCATGTAATATTTTGTGTATTAGGGCATGATGATCTAACCGTTGAAACTAAAGTAATACCACAGGCGTCCCAGCAAATACTAAAAGTTGTAATATATCCTTAAAAGTTCACAAAATATGTTTAAAGTGTTTCTGTGTTTGGCTCTTCGCTATCCAGCGATTTACGTGTGTATCTCATTATATATGCAAATTGTCCAGTCGCATGGTTACGTCATTGTATCACTGCCCTATTTAAACCTAAGGCCGGCAACTTTCTGATAATAACACACCTACACACACATATAGCCTACCTTCGTTTGAAACAAGGAAAATCTCACAAAATAATGCATAAAAACTAGATACAAATAACCTTGAATATGTTTTCTAAATATATAAAAAGTTTTTAAAGTTAAAAAGGGTTTGGAAGTACTTAATTTTATCGATAAAAAGTATGTTTTTATCGAAATTTTCAGTGTAGATAGGCGGGATGCAATCATCTCGACAAACGTCATCATCGGAAAAATCATCGGCTAAATTCTTATTGGCTGCTGACAGATCGGAACATTTCCGAAGACAGTTTATGGACATCGCCAACAGGGGAAGTGCTTTTCAACATTTTTCATGTAAATATTGGCGCTATAAAATTGCAAAGGCGTCGTGAGGAAAGAAAGAGGAATTGGGTCATCAAAGTTTATAAACTCAGACATATTGCTGCCTCAGTAAAACTAACTTTTTATGTTTGACTTGTTTTTATTTTATACGAAGACTCGACTGCCTAGAAAAGGACGCTTTTGTCGAGAAAATTGCATTTTACTCACCATTGTGGCACGTGCTTGGCTCTTTCTTTCCTCACGACGCCTTTGCAATTTTATAGCGCCAATATTTACATGAAAAATGTTGAAAAACACTTTAAATTTGCTTGGCAAAAAGCTTTTCGAAACTATATTTTCCCGTCTCACCCCCTTGGCGTTGGCGATGTCCATAAACTGTCTTCTGAAATGTTCCGATCTGTCAGCGGCCAATAAGAATTTAGCCGATGATTTTTCCGATGATGACGTTTGTCGAGATGATTGCATCCCGCCTATCTACACTGAAATTTTCGATAAAAACATACTTTTCTGAGTTCGTGGGTTCGATTCTCGCAATGGACTGATGTGAAAAGAGTCGGTCAACGCTCTGCCGATAGTCGTGGGTTTTCTCCGGGCACTCCTGTTTCCTCCCACAGGGAAAGTTGACAGGGTGGGTTAGGATAAACACAGTTAAGAAAGTAATATCACAATCGTTGTAAAGATAAAATAGTCTAGGCTAAGTATGTAATTAGGTAAGCGTAACACTTGATGTAAAGCGCATTTGATCATATTCACATGTAAATTAGCGCTATAGAAATGTTAATCGTTAATCGTTAAGTTTAAATAGGGCAGTGATACAATGACGTACCATGCGACTGGACAATTTGCATATATAATGAGATACACACGTAAATCGCTGGATAGCAAAGAGCCAAAGACAGAAGCACTTTAAACATATTTTGTGAACTTTTAAAGATATTTTACAACTTTTAGTATTTGCTGGGCCGCCAATGGTAATACTGTGCAGCTTTATCAATTTTATGTAAACTGTTTGGTAGATACAAACTCTTCTTAGATTCTCACATGCGACAGAAGCGAAGTTTAAGCAAGTCAACACACGCCAGACGCCAGTTACTAAAGTAGAAGGCATATGCCAACATCACAGTAGTATCCACAAGTTCATATTATGAGAAGTGTCCAAAAAAATTATAATTTCTTCATTCCACAGCTTTGAGTTATGACCACTATTGGGAGTCAGTTTCAGTCCACCCAGTCAACTTTATTCCCAGTGGAATGGCCGCTGACCCAGACAACTGCAGGCAGCACGAGACAGCCAACAGTATGCAGAGCAACCACACCTCAGATCAAACGTAGAAAAAAAGAACATCGAAATGTCGTAGAACAAAACAAACCTTGTCCACAGGAAACAACAACTACCACTGACCAACAGACAGCCGACATGCCAAACTGTAGAGAACTGGGCACTAAAGTCAATCATAATTCACAACGAACATCGATCAGTGACGTCAAATACGAACCCACGTCACCACCCGTTGTACCAAACATTTTTAAATCTCTGGATCATGACGAGGCATGCTGGCTTGTTAAGGAAGTCAACGAGGCAAACAAAAGTATTTTTGGTGCAGAAAGAACAGCTGAGAAATTGAAACAGGACGATAGAGAGTTAGATAAAAAGAAAGCGTCGTTATGGGCTTTGAAGTAAGTTCTATTTCGTAATGAAAGTGTGGGGCCTTTAGCTTCAGCGACCGGGATTTGATCACCGCAATAAGAATATATTCCAGATTATAAGTTCGCCTCATTTGCATTCGAGCAGTGTATACTTCCACATTGACTCTACCAAACACCGCATAGGGTGATAGGGCTATTAAGAGGAATAAGGGGTGGTCCTTACTGAAATCGAGTTTAGAACCTTATAGAATTATCCAGTAAGTTAGTTTAGTTTTCTTTTAGTAAAAGAAAAAGTGCAATCCAGCTAATTTACAGAAAAAGCTAGTTTAGGCAAGAACTATTGTAGTTGTAGCCCAAAGGAAAGTAGATGTAGGTCATAGAGAACTAAAGCGAAGCGGGTATTTTCAAAATTACAAGTTGTGCATTACACGAGAGAGTGCAATGTCTAGCAGTGAAGAGGGCAAGTTGACAAAAAACTGAGACAGCAAAGCTATAGTCCCATTATTGCAGCAACCAATTGTAACCCAAACGAAAGAGTGCAATTACTAGAAGTGAAGAGCCAATCTTTAATGACTAAAAACCTTCCTTTAAAGGAGAAAGTGCCTTGAATTGCATGCAATCAATAGACTCAGTGTACAGAAAACATGAGGGCTAACGCCTTCTTTACCTTCATTACTATTGGTTGTCCTTCAAGAGAGGGCAATGACGTCAGCTTTTATTAAGTATCAATGAAAAGAGACTACCATGAACCATGCACTGACCTATACTAAATGGATTGAGCGCGCAATCTATTTTGTCAGGAGCTCGGTATCCTCATCACTGCTGACGTCATATAGGTCTTTGCTCTCATGCATAAACTCGCTGACATGCAAATGCGTTGATAAAAGGCTCGTGTTTTATATTTTGATATATTTCAGACTCAAATTTTGATATATTTCAGACTGTTAATTTTGTGCTTTTGAGGCGAGAAATTCCTGCGAAATCATTGTAGAAAGTAAGTCAGTTTATACTAAATGGGATATTTAAGAAATTGGCGGTCTGTCAAGTATCTTTTTAACTGTTCAGCTAAAGCCGTACATGTTTATAAAAAAATCTCAAATAGCCGTAGAAAATTTTACAAAAACAGTATTTTACTCAGTACAATATCAGGAAAGCTTGTCGGCAAACATTTTACATGTCAACAGCAGAATAATACTTACATAACACGGCAAATTTGATGAAAAATATAGCATAAATACCAGCAATCATCGATGGTCCGAAGCTCTTGTTGTGTTTCAAACTTGCAACAGGAAAATATACTCCTATCTTTGAAAAAGTTGTTCTCAACTCGAAGGTAAAAAATATTTGCTAAAAACAACAAAATTTGAAGAAAACAAAACAGAATTGACAAAAAATTTTAAATCAACTTTGCCTTTTCAAAAACACAATTCGCCCACGACACAGACCGCGAGCACAAACAACATTAGGAAAATATTGGCATGCGGTAATTTTCATCGACGCGAGGACCTATATGACGTCAGCAACGGTGAGGACACTTTTTGATCTAGAGTACTCAGTCCATTTAGTATAGGTAAGTGGAACCATGGATTTAATGTTTGAAAATATTTTTGTAGAAGTTTGCTAGGTGGCTTACGAAGAAACATAAAATACCCGGATGAAGAAACAGCGAAAGATCTAGACACGTTGGACGAAGTTTCAGCCAACTTTGGTGTACGAAATATGGTCAACTGTCTTGGGTTGCTGGATAGTTATTTCTCTGAGTTGCAAAAGCAACTAGACAAATAATTATTGGGAGGAGTCTACAGTACTTGATTTCAAATTTGTCCGTCAAGTGTTTATAAATCGATTTTAAATTAAGAGGTCTTATCCAAAATAACTGTTTATAACTGGGAATTAATTGAAAATGTTTTACAAATTATCTATATAATTGCTGTCTCCAGATATTGGATTTTAAATACTTTGTTGTCCATGAATACGTCACAGGGAAACAAGTATTTAAGTTAGATCGGTAATTTGCCACGAAAAAAGTTCGTCCAGTATTCAAATTTCGTAGACTTTTATATAAAGTATATTATGCAAAAAAGATATTGATTAACTTTCTTTTTTCGTTATTTTGAATAAGAGAAACTCTTAAATTAAATTATATTTCATAAATACTTGACAATGCAATCGTTAACTTGGCATAGATAGTATTATATGTTGAAGATATAGTTTCAAATCTTTTACTGCAAAGCAGTTCAAACTTCAAAGTATATAGTGTGATCATAGTGCATTCACGAGTTATCATGTTCAAGTTAGCTGACGATGAATGCAAAGAAGCAGTTTTCAGAATATGCTATAGCTTCCAACCTCGGGCGAAATCAGTAAATAAACTTGTACCCTAGCTTTCATGAATAATGTTGCTATTTTTTATGTATCGGCAACTGCACCGGGCATGCGCATATGAATATTCGGGTATGCGCACGCCACAAAAACTTCTCAACCAACTCTTGCACTTTTTGTGCTCTCGTTAACAACGAAGCCGAGTTGTCTAATTGTTTTAGTATACAGTCCTACTCTAAGCACAGGCTGTAAGCAAAATTGGAAAGATTAATTTAAACAAAATTTCAAAGCAATTTCCTTCGCTCGCTTCGCCTGCGGCACTGTTTTTGTTTACTGTTTGCGAACAAACCGGCGAAACATTCCTTAAAATATCCAGCTTGTGAGTCTTAAAAAGATCTTAAAACAGCCTGTATAATTTCTTCTGTCTTCCTAGCACATTTTATGACAAGTAAAAGCAGATTATCTATATAATATGGTTTAGATTTTGCTCCTTACCCTTAAAAGTCGTCAGGCCATATTTTTTAGTCTTTTTGGTTCTTCAGGGAAATAATTTTCTGCACAAATTTCAGCTTTGTTTTCATTTATGGTTGAGTAGCTTATCAGAATGCAGGATTTGTAATAGACCATGGTTGAGTATGTACTAATTAACAATTAGATTATGAACTCAAGATTTCTATGAGGTGATAGTTGATGAGGGCGAAGCCCGAATGAACTATCATCTCATAGAAATCGAGAGCGAATAATCTAATTGTTTTAGTAGAAACCAGCAAGAAAACAGTATTTCAAAACTTTTTTCATAATTTATTGAAATAAATTCGTTAAAAATCGCGCCGAGAAGATGGCTGTTTCGCTACTCGCTATCTATCGACAATTAGATAGCGAGTAGCGTAGCCAATTAAATTACAGCATTTGCAATAGTATACTAGTATGATTCTACTAATACTTGATAGAATGCGCTATATGATATGAAGTGTTGAAGATCATCACCTGTGGAACCGTGGTCCAAGTTGGCTGAGTAACAAAGCCGAATGGCCGCCAGACATAATCCTAGAATCCAACAAAGAATCCAATGCTGAATTAAAGTTGACTCGAAGCATCTTTGCTGCGACCATACAAGTTCGCGACGAGTTTGACCAACTTCTTGATGATCGTGAGATCCACAAAGTTCTACGAATTGGTGTACGGATTCTGAGGTTCATCGTCAACTGCAAGACCCGAGAGGTAAATCGGAAGAAGGGACCACTGGACGCTGACGAGATTGATCAACAAAGACTCTGGTGGACCAAACGAGCGCAACCTGCCAATCAAACAAGTGCTAGTTTCAAAGAAGACCAGTTACAACTGAATCTGCAATCCCCGCCCAAGCGTATCAATCACCACCCCCGGGAAACCTTCCGAGTTCAAGAACGCAATGAACTGCACCCTTCCAAGTAATCGGTATCGATTTCGCGGGCCCGATCTACTACCAATCGAAAGCCAAAACGGAGAGCAAAGCATATCTAGCCTTGTATGGATGTAGCTTGACGAGAGCCGTGTACCTAGATACACTCAAGTCCTTGGAAGCAACCGAATTCATCGCAAGTCTTAAACGGTTCATCGCACGCCGAGGCAGACCCAAGCACATTTACTCAGATAATGGTTCAACGTTTCAAGCAACCAGTAAATGGCTCCGACCAGTAATGAAAGATGAACGACTGAATGACTACCTAGCTGGCCTTTCCATCAAGTGGCAATTCAACCTGAGCCGAGCCCCTTGGTGGGGAGGACAATTCGAGCGATTGATCGGTCTTTTCAAGGGTGCTTTCTATAAGACTGTAGGAAACCGTACTTTAAAATGGACCGAACTCGAAGAGGTAGTAATGGATGTCGAGGTCGCACTTAACAACCGGCCTCTAAGTTATTTAGAAGACGACGTCCAACTACCAGTACTAACTCCCAACTCGATGTTGAACGTAAATCCTAATTACCTACCCGAGCTGAAGGCTTACCATCATAAGAACGTAGAATTACGGAAACGAGCGAAACATCTTAAGAAGTGTAATGAAGCCATATGGAATCGTTGGACGAGAGAGTACGTTAGAAGTCTTCGTGAACAACATCGTCGAGCTGGGGGAGAACAAACACCATACCCGAAGGTCGGAGACGTAGTGATTATCAAGGGTGAACAGAAGAATCGCAATCTGTGGAAACTAGGGATTGTCACTGAGTTGATCAAGGGAAGAGATGGTATCAAGAGAGCTGCTAAATTGCGAGTTGGTAGTGGCAACCTCGAACGTGCCCTTCAACATCTGTGTCCATTGGAACTCTCGTGCGATTGGCAACAACCACAACTACTTGATCCAACTGTACCCACGTTTGAACCACGACCAAGGCGAGACGCCGCGGCGGCGGCGAACGTGTGTATTCAACAAACGGCGGAGGAAGAACGAGCTGAGTATTGATCGAACACTTAAGACAATGAACTCAGAACTGAACTAGTGAGATGATATGACATTTATTTTTGTTAGGATTATGTTTATACTTAGCGATATTGAACTTGCATGCCCCATGGATGTGACATGTATATCACTCTGTGGATATACATGGGGGAGCGTGTCCGGGATTAGGGGCTCGAAGGCCCTAGACATTAAAAGCCGGTGCTATGACGTTCATCACCACACCGGAAGTGTCATTCATATTTTTAGTAGAGACAATAACAGCGAGCGAAGCGAGACTTCTGAACGGAAATATATGTATTCTTTTTACCTTTTAACTTAATTTGTGACTTGTTGGGGGATACAATTCTTGGGAGGCGGAAATCCCCAACATGCTATGCTACGCTACGCTACGCTACGCTACGCTACGCTACGCTACGCTACGCTACGCTATGTTATGTTATGTTATGTTATGTTATGTTATGTTATGTTATGTTATGTTATGTTATGTTATGTTATGTTATGTTATGTTATGTTATGTTATGTTATGTTATGTTATGTTATGTTATGTTATGTTATGTTATGTTATGTTATGTTATGTTATATCATTTTCTGGGGGGCCGTTCGAAAAAAATATTTTCCAGAGGTTTCAGTGGCGGCGCGTAGAAAACACGCCGTGAACATGTTTGTGACTACTGTATTCTTTCCATTGATTCTTTCTTGCGTTTTATCCATTATCCAAATGTTTCGTATTGAAAGCTAAAGATATACTCTACAGGAGAGAGATTTATAAAGTAAAATTATATATCTGATTTTAATTCCCATAATGTTACAAAGGTGCATATTTAATTAAATTAACAACAACATGAAGCTTATACTCGTTATAGCAGTGGACATCAAACGTTTTTCACGATTACAGATAATTTCATACTTCCTAATATAAACAAATGAACTTTTGCAGTGACCTGTAGCTTACAACTGACATTTTTCGCAAAGTTTGCTTCTACAGTACTCTATAAAGTTAACTTCTTCAAATTAGCGGCTGTACAGTAGATTTTCATGCTAATTTTTTATGCACAACATTTCCTTGAAAGCTTTCCGGAACCTTCTGTTCATCAAGCCGTAAATGATAGGATTTACACAACAATTCAATCTGATTAGTGTTACAGCCAACCAGACGAACTCATTTGGGAAACTACATTGATCGCTGATCAAGAAACAGTAAAGTATACTACAATAAGGCGTAAAACATATGAAATAAGTTATAATCACTGTGGCAATGATTGCTGAAATTCGCCGCTCCTTCTGAACTCTCAGGTGCTCTGAAGAACTTGTCGAGCTAATTGAAGGTCTTTTACGAACGGTTTGTACTATGTTGATATTGCAGTATATAAGAATTATGAAGATAAAAACGTTTTGAAAAGCAATGAGAATTAATGTTGTGAGTTTGTCATTCCACCAATGAATTGCACAGTGGTAGAATCCTTCAATGTGGCCATAACCGGACGTAAAGATAGGAAATAATGCGAAGATACCACTGAGCAACCAAATAAATGTCAAACAGATTGTCAATAACCTCTTGTCAAACCATTGCCGGTGTTTGAAAGGATAATTGATAGCCACAAATCGTTCAACAGTAACAAACGTCATGATATTTTCGGAGGCAAATACGAGCAGAGTTGACCCAAGTCCTCTGTAGTAACAAGTCCTTGGACATGACGAGAATATATCGCTCAATTCTAGCGGTAGCATAATGGCACCATACAAAATATCGGCTACACTTAAATTGAAAATGATCAGATATGTTATCGATCGGAGTTCCTTGTGACGATAGACAGCAAGCATAACGAAGCTGTGTTCTACTGATGACAACACCGCGATACAGGCTATCAAAACTGCGTGCAAGGATTTTGGAACAGGTAATTCCACAGGCGTCGATGTTGCGTTTGAAGACATTGTAGCAACGATGTAGCTACTTTTTCTTTATTTTTGTCTTTAATTCGGAACGTTTTGTGATGCTGACGACAATTTATTGCGGAGCACAGATTTAACTTGGCAACTTGCATCAGTCATGAAATTATACATCAAAGCTTGACAACAACCAATAATCTAATATCTAGAGCGCTGCACCGGAATCGCAGGGCCGCAGATTCGATTCCTGCCTGGGACCTATAGTTGCATTTTTTGCAGCTGTCCCTGGTTAGGTCTAATAAATGTATATAATTTGCACTCAATAATTTTCCATCTACAAAACCCTTCAATAATCTAATATGTGTGATATTCCACATGTGTCGATTATCCTGATTCAATAAATTAGGCCTGTTTTATACATCCAATAAAATTGGCCGTGTTTAACATGGTTTCGTTTCAAAAGACGAATTGAATTCGGAACGTGTGCCTAAATAGAGGCATGTCACCCTGGCCGCCTTATTGAATTTTACCGCGCTGGAGTCTGGTATCTAGTTTTGAGTTGCAAATTTTGTAAATTTGGTAACTACGTGTTGTTTCTACTGAAAAACATATTTTACCTTTTTGTCGCAGATAAAATAACGAATATAAAACGAAAGTCGTGTATTCTGATAACTCTGTCTTTTAACGAGAGAAAAGATAAAGACAACACCTACGTTGCAATTACGTAAGTACACCTACGTTGCAATTCAATACACACGTGGGTACGATGTAACCCCACGCTTAACCGATTGGACCGATACGAAAAAAGGCGATAAAAATGGTAGCAAATGTTTTTACAGTCTTGACATATTCTGAATACGTTTGAATGAGGTTGAATGTAACAAGATACGCATGAGATCTGAATAACAATATAACATAAACGTTATATTTTGGATAAATTCACAAATCATGGGTAAAATACAAGTGGATCCCAGACTAGCGAGGTAGAGTTCAATATTATTATTATTATTATTATTATTGTATAGTATTCCCGATCAGGGCTTTTCAATACCTATTTACAATTACAATATTTCATGATTCGATATTAAAAACTAGCGTTAATTAAAGAATATATTAAAACCGTATATTATTACTTTTGTAGTTTTAAAAATAAGAATTAAAATGTTTGATCTATATATAAGATTGATTGCTTTCTAACATTTTCTTCTTTAACTCCGCCTTAAATGTTCTTAAGGGTAACTTCTTCAGGTCATTATCCAAGTCATTCCAAATCTTCACAGCTCTGTGCTGAAAACTCCTTTCACCGGACATTGTTTTGTGTGGTGAGATATTAAGTGCTTCCTTGTTCCTAGTATTTAAATCGTGAATTTCAGTGCGTTTAAGAAATAATTCACATAAATACGATGGCGCCAAACATTCATACATTTGTAAGACATCAATGAATCTTTGTATTTGAGATGATCTCTAATTGGAAGCCAACCAATCGCCCGAAGCGCAGATGTTATATAGTCAAAGTTTTCTACCAGAAAGATAACTTCTAAACTAATTAAGGGTTTGACGAGAAACGCCAAGGTGGCTTAATTTTCGCAGTAGTATTGAATGGTTGATGCTGTCGAAGGCTTTTGATAGATCCAAGAGAACAAGAGCAGAATATTTTTTGTCATCCATTGCACTCACCAAAATGTTGAGAGTTTCAGTAGAATGATGCTTCTTGTTTCCATTTTTATGAGAGTAGAGGCGAGCAGTGCAATGTAAAAACCACTGAATTGATTGAGTGCTAATCTTAGAAGCGACAATAGTTAGTGAGAGAGGGTTATTATTTGAGGCTACTTCGTTGTCCCCATCTTTCAATAGTGGATAACTTCTCAGTGCTGTTTTCCAAGTGTCTGGAAACGCAGGGACGCCGGAGAGGGGGGCGGGGGAGGGGCAAGCGCCCCTCCTGCCCTTTCCTAAGGGGGGCAAGGGGGGCAAAAGTGCCTTATAATATAAATTAAACAATAATAATACTGGCAAAGAAGAGAGAATACAGCTGTAAATTAGACGATCAGTGCATAATGGAAGCTATTGTTTTCGTTCCGTACTTCTTTAGATCTATATTTGTACATAGAAATAACAATTAAATGAGTTGAAATTTGAAAATCATCAAAATCCCATCGAAAGGGCGTGACAGCGAAAAATTTTCTCGACTGCCCTTTCGTTCGCATTGCCCCCGCCTGCCCTACTATCGCTCCGGCGTCCTGTGGAAACGTCGAGGTAGCGAAAGAACTGTTGATAATGTCTGTTAATGGGCCTAAGATGACGGGGAGGCAATCTTTAATAGTATACGTATACTAATTTTATCAGGTCCTGGAGATTTGTTTGAAGGCATAGATGTTATTATGCTTCGAACTTCAGAACAGGTGGCTGGAACAAAATCAAATAATTCTGCAGACGAACATCTCGTCGGACTGGTTAGATACTCCGTTGCAGTTGATATATTAATATTGTTCTCTAAAGCAAGTTGTGTGGCTGTTTCGGCAGCTGTTTTCCCCACCGATTGGAAGAACTGGTTGAAATCATTGGCAATCACTGCTAGTTCTTTTGAGAACAGCAAAGTTCCTTTATCTTTAGTTGGGATACGGCTGTTGATTACTTTCCATAGATATCCAGGATTATCTTTGTGCAGATTAACTTCAGCACGGACATATGGCTTTCTCCGCCATTTTTAGAATAGATTTAATTGATCAGATATTCATTGTTAAATTGGACGCATTATGTCACGTAATGTTATGCGAGACTGACTAAATAGTTTCAAAGACCGACTTCAATCGTTGCATCAATTAAAATATAAAGTTTGCCGAATATCCTGTTTCAATCTTTGTTGTAAAGCGTTAGAATGTCATATCACTCATACTGTATGTGGCGTGCGCATGTTGAATATTTACAGAAGCACTGTAAATGCTAAAACAAACTGCTTTGAAATAGACCAAAATAGTGCCAGTTGCCTGTTGCCACAACTGCTATAATCTACATATTAAATACCTTATGGCAAACTTATTGTACAAACTACATTGTTTTTGCGATATTTATATTCGAAATTTTTTACTGATTTCCACCTACAAATTGGAATAAAATATTTGTTCAGAACGCAGGAAATCGTGTCTATACGAGGTCCTATAGATTTCAAAATTTCCCAGAGGAGGATCTCCCCGGACCCCTTGCGAATGGGTGTCCTACTGCATCAGTCGTCCTATTCTGCTGGATCTGCCCCTGTGTACATGAGTTAGTACATCATGAGTTAGGATCTGCGGCCCTGTGTACATGAGTTCAGTAAAAATATGAAACGTAACTTACGCAAGTTGAATTGTGCGGTAACTCATGCGCAAGTTATTGCATTCTATTGCATTATAAGAACAGGTAATAGATAATTAGTCAAAACTAACAAAGCGCGGACGCTTGATAAATATACGACTATATTGATTAAATTTAATAATTCATTAATTCACACCAAGGAACATATGAAAGATAAACTGTCCTGATCAGCTTCCACTCAAAATTTTCATTATGATACTAGCGACACGACTCAAGTCTGTGACTCTGTGTATCCTGTCCCTAATAATTTTAGCACCTACGAGTTTTAGCACTGACAGCACTGTGCACGTAATTTCTAAAAACTAAAGGCAGTATGACATGAACTCTCATGCGCAGTACTCAATGTAACTGAAAGTCAGAGAACAAGTTTCTGCTCAACTTCCAATTAGTGTAACTAGATATAAAAACATTTTTTCTCATACAAGGTGGTCAGTATGTGTGTACATATTTTGTTTATTGAATTGTGTTGCCATTCAACTTATTGGAGCAGCACGCGTAATTTTTCAATTGACTTTTCGACTTAGAATGGGGGGGGGGGGAGGATGGGGGGGGGGGTAGGTGATCACTTATGGAGGTATCAATAACTCCGCTTACGTGGACAAGGTCAGGAGATGAGGTCATAATCACATCTACTAACGATTCGCAAGTGTCTGTTATGCTAGTTGGTGTTGTAATCAGTTGCTTCAAATTCATCTCAAACATGAAACTTTCTAACGCTTCGCCCTCAGGACAAACCTTCAGAATATTGCAGTTGAGGTCTCCAGCGATAAGTACAGGCTTGTTCAACTCTAGGACTTGGATGTAACTTGGTTTCAGAGTGTTTTCAAGGAAAGACAAAGGACATTCGGAAGGTCTATAAGATACACAGATTACGATTGATCTTAATTTCCTGCATTGTAGTTTCAACCAAAGTTGATGGAAATGGTCTACAGAAACCACAGAAATGTCCTTAAGTACAGAAACCTTAAGATCATTACGAATATATGCAGCAACCTCACCTCCACGTTTATAAAGACGGTCCTGCCTATACAGTGTATACCCCTCCATACTGACTTCAGCATTTTTACAGTAGAGTTTATGGCGGCCAGGGTACCATTCCTCGAATTATCCGCACATTAATTCGAAATAAGAATTCATCATGGTGTTTCGGAGACTCTACATTTTCCCCATATCCCCTAGTGTCCTCGTGCCTTCGCCACTCGATACCACTCGTTTTGGCCGGTCCTTTTACGTTATCCTCTGACTACGCCCTTTCGTCGGACAAAACGAACCCACACCCCTAATTTTGAGACCCAAGTTACGCTCCTGTTACCACCCCTATTGTTAACGTTCCAGCACTGCACCACTGGCAGAAGTGTAGTGGAGGGGGCTCAGGGAGACCGAGCTCGGCCCCGTGTTAAAATCCCATGTCGATTTGGTGGCTGAGCCCCCCCCCCCTGTATTTTTTGCAGATTCCATGATCTTAACCTGGGACGTTCTTTAAAACTGTAGTGCTAAAATTATATTAGTAATCTCTACTTGATCACATTGATCCTACCATTACAGTCATTCGATAATTTACGTTGCTCGAGCATGAAATAGCTTCGCTATGTGTATAAAAATATTTTGTCATGTTGTCAACACCACGCCTTGTGACCACCTCCCCCCCCCCTACATGGACTTTCAACCAAAGTTGAACTTTACTAATAATGCCTAGAAGCATTTATTTAACAATGCTAATGAGTTACATAAGTCAAAGCTATGGTATTTCTAAACATTATTGGAAATGGGTTTGTTAACTCTATATTTTGCCATTTTTAACACTTTCAAATTGGATTTATCTAAACCAGCTACTAAATCTCGTAGTTATAAATCATTGGTGGAGCCAGTTTCCTTCATGCTATTTTCACTGCGTGACAGATGATAAATACCTGTTTTACAGAAGTTGAAAATTTTTGGTCAGATGCAAAGGAGGACCAAAAGCAATTGGTAGGCCATTTGGTTTTCGATCTGTTTTTAAAAACTCCCAAATCTTGCTATAAATCACTCAAAGAGTGCAAAAACCCTTGTTGTTCATCAAAACAATGATTTTTATGTTATATAAACATGCTTTAAAGAAGTTGCAAATTTGGTCAGATACAAAAGTCACATGAGGCAACCATGGGTAGGCTCTGTGACGCCTCCCCTGGTATTCAATCTTCCTTCATTCTACTCCCAATTGTTTGGAAAATAGGCTAAAACTTCTTTCTTTCGACAAAACAACGATTTTCAAGTTATAGAAACATGCCGGTTTTAAAGAAGTTGAAAATGTTGGTCAGATCGATGCAAAGGGTCACAGGCATAGTACATGCTACATAATTGCTTTATTAGCATGACCAAAAACATTAATTACAAGGTTATAAGAAAAATAACTACATAAACTCTGAATGTGCTATTTACATATAAATGTTACTTATTTTCTACGTTAAATACATATCCCTGGTTTCAAGACATCTCTAATCGCAAAATAGGAATAGAGAAACTTTAATAATTTAAGTATTGTTTCATTTTCAACTGATTTTAAGTTATTGATTGCTTATTCGAAATCTAGTAAAATATTTTCTCTGATTTGTGTTTTTTATTACAGTAACATATTTTTCTAAATTGTATTCAGTCTTGAATGTTGAATAAAAACACAATTTGGATGAATGTTCAATTTGGTGTTTCCAAAATGTGTTATAACTTTGTTTAATATTATTGATGATAAAACCTACCTAACGATTGGATAGTTGATTCTAGGTCAGTGGCCTTTGTAGGATTTTAAATATCCATGACATTTCCGTAAAAGGAGGTTTTACTTTCCAAGTACAAATCTTTTGATATTAGAAAAGCTGTTTCATATTGTTGTTTCAGGTAAATAATTTAAGTGAGTTATATAGTTAAATAGTCGTTTGTATATTATGTTTATTAGTAGCGGGGATTTTCCTAGTTCTTCTCTTAACAGGCAACCATAGGTAGGCCCTGTGACCCCCCTTTGGTTTTCGATATCTTTTTCAAAAGCACCAGTCTTACTTCAAACTACTCCGAAACGTTTGAAAAAGGCTAAAACCTCTTTCTTTCATCAAAACAATGATTTTCAAACTTTTTTTAAAAGAAATTCACTTACACTAAAATTATTTAATTGGCATAACATTGCGATAACAAAGAGGGGCTTCGCTGGAGGCTTCGGTGACGCAGTCGTCAGAGCAAGCGCCTTTCACCTCTGAGTCTTGAGTTAGATTCTCGCTGAGGACTTTACTCATCACACTCGTGTGAAAAGAGTTAGTCAACGCTCTGCCGAATCGAAAGTCGTGGGTTTTCTCCGGGCATTCCGGTTTCCTCCCACAGGGAAAGATAACTGGGTGGGTTAGGATATACAGACTATGCAGATTAGGAAAGTAATATCACAATTGTTGTAAAAATAGATAGTAGCTAAGTGTAGTGAATTAATCGCTCACTGAAAAGCCCCAATGGGGAGTGAGCCGAATAATGTATGTATGTATGTATGTATGCATGTACTGTATGTATTAGCTATACCCCATCGCTCTGTTTAGAATCTCCTGGCCTGTAAAATGTTTTTAAGATAACTCAAGAGCGATCCGTCGTTATAGGTATATTGTTGAAATTATATCACAATGTGAATGGGGAAATTATTCTCTATTGTATAATTAAGATTTGTCAACTAGAAAAACACAAACACACCTGAACAAGAACCTATATATATACTTTTGTGTGGTTTAATATTATTTTAGATATTTCCCCTTAATAATATCTAAAAAATTAAAGAAAAATTTAAAGAATTCTAATTATTCGCACTTCCGGGCGAGGAAGTTAATTATATTGCTACAGTTTAACATCGATACATACAACACAACCTCAAGGGTATAATATTATCTTAGTCTAATAACATCAAAATGTCTCAAAATATCATAACTGTAACACTTACTGTATAACATATGTCACATATAATATAAACCTTTAAAAATAACTTTTAGGAAGTTACACTACCAAATATGAATTTTGCATGTGCTATAAGCAAAGACTGCAGATATTTCACCTTCCAAACGCAATAGCGAAACGTGATACATACACGTTACGGAAATAAAATACAAAGATGTTCAAGCGCCGACGACTGGGAGAAATATGAGTAATGACTAATGCATTCGAAAATAACATCAGTGCAGGCATATATAAGCCGTTATCCAATCCCTAAGATTGTCAGTATCACAGTAACAGTTACAATATAGGTTAGGTTGGAAATTATATATTAAGCTAGAGTAAAGAAAAGGAAAATGATGGACTCGAGATTTACGTTAAACGTGCGTAAATTTATGACGAATGTAAGTATTACTATACTGTATATATTATCATTTTATTAATCAGTTTAATACCAATTAACCTATCACCGATAAAGATTAGTCAATCTAGTGACTAATTGACCAGTTTCTTTAAGGGTCTCAATATTATTATAAGTGGGTGACGGTTTATTGACGTATGTATTAGTTTACTCAGTATTTTTATATAAGGCCCTTCTATCATCATTGGAATAAGATTATTATATTTAATTTTACGTACAGTAAAATTTTGGCGATTAATTAAGCACCTAAAATATAGGAATCACAAGCTAACAAATAAGCTGGTTCTTAAATTTTTTTTACCTTCAACTAAAGCGAAAAGCAAGTTCTACGACAGTTACAACCTGCTATACATGATACCTGAGTAATTCAATAGTGGTGTATACATATCCATACATTTTATGAAATTCTGCAGTGGCTTTGAAAATGAAATTATCACTGTAAACAATGCATAGTATAATAATGGAAGTATAAATAGAACCAGTCGAGAACTAACCCTGCCCAGCTGATTACATACTGAGTCACTGCGGTTAGTGGCTCTGTAAAGCTATGTAATTTTTGTATTTTTATGCTGATATGTTTTGCATTTGATATAACTATACTATGAAGACAAAGTCACTTAATAAATTAAGTCACAAATAATTTTAGAATGCTAGAAATGTCCTTAGAACTTGCTTTCCACTTTAGCTAAAGTACAAAAATTATTATTAAGAAATCCCAGCCTATTTGTCAGCCTGATGTGGTACGGTGTATACAATTTTAAATGCTGAATTGACCAAGCCAAAATTCTCTTCACTGTATTTTGGAAAATGCACTCGGAAAAGGCTTAACTTTTTGTTTAACCAAGAACTTTTCAATAATTTTTTTGTTCTTATGTAGGTGTTGGTACTACTAGCTACCTTAAGCATGATGGCATGCTCTAAGTCAAAGCATAAAGTACTTGGCGGTCTGCTGCACAGAACGAAGCGAAGTAATCATAATTGCATTCAGAGTAGTATGTATAGGGACGATATTTTCCCAAAGATGGTCATTCCAGAAATCAAATGCAAGAAAAGTTGTCACGCAGTAACAAAAAAAGTCCAGTATTATGTTAAAGTGGTCAAGATGGTTGTTGTGGGTTGCAGGAAAACAAAAAAAGTCTTTAACAGTAAAAAACAGTACGATTTTACGACCAAGAAATTTAGTCTTATCTGTAACAATCCTTCTAAAGCGATCAGCACGAATGTGACAGTTTATAACGAGCATGGAAATACTTTGGTAGCAAGACAGAAAGAGGTTACAATAGATTGCAAGCAAGATTCATAGATGTCTTAAACTGTACATTTGGAAGCAAGAATCCAAAATAGAGATTTTTAGCAAAAACTATTGTTGAAAACACTCTTATTTATCATATCTGTATATATATAGAATATTTAATCCTATAATTTAATAAAATTAATGCAATAATGTACAGTTTTTAAACATTCACAAAGTTCGTAAACATTAACGAACTGACATTGAATTGAATTACATGCAATATTATCAGTAAAGATACCGATGTATACTTAATTTAAGAGAATTCTTCAATAAATTATATTAATGTCAAACCATTGTATGGAAATATTGTATATTCTTTATACTGTTATTGTAACTATATTCTTATTGTATATTCTTGACCGAGACATCACTAGTCTGCAACATCTACTATAAAAGTTATGCAGATCTTTATGAATAAAAGGCATTAATTAAACAGTGCAGCACGCCAGCACTTAGGGAAGCCTCACAAAGCTATTTTGTCCACGAGAAACGTCATATAGACGTTTCTATGAAGACCCCCCACCCCTTAGAAACGTCATACATATAGTTTTCGATGTTTTATTGTATACATAAACACTGGAAAACTACAGTAAAATCCTAACATAGTCAAATCAGTGTCATTAAAAGAAGCTGCAAACATGGAACAAGCAACAAATTAAGTTACTACAGAGAAAACCACCGGCTTTGAAAATATATGTGGATTAGCAGCTGTGTCAAAAAGGAAAAGTTCAACAAAACTGAATGAGCTTACACTCTATTTCGGCGATATTTTTGGTCCACAGTAAAAATACTTGACATTTGTTCTCATCAGTCAAGATATTTACAATGATTCCTTTCCACCATGATTTCTTTCCACTTTTTCTTTCTACAATCTTGGACATATATAACCCTTGAGACAATTACTCGCAATATTGCAAAGTTAATGTACACTGACAAAACAAATTTCGTGACTCACTCTCCCCCAGTTCAATGTTGTGAGCATACAACGCCAAAAGGCGAAACAACTTTTGACAATGCCATGAGTGGGGGCTTAACAAGCGCAACATGCAGATTTTACAGGGATTTATCATACGAATTTTGCATAGAGGGAAAGGCAGTCTCAACAAGTTATGATCAAGATTGTAGCGACCACTTCGACCTTCTTGCCAAATAAAATATTTTGAAAATATATACATTAGTAACATGATAACCGGTTTTTGTATCGAGTTATTTAATTATGAATACTCTGAAAATATGATTTCGAAATTTCAAGACTTTTGAAAAACTGTCAAACATCAGAACCGCCAAATTTCAACCACAAAATTTGGTTGTTAAATCGCGATTCTTTAAATTTATGAAGACTTGATAAATACCCCCATGGGTTACGCCATCTTATTAAAATTCTTAAATTTGAATCCGAAATGAGAATAATTTCAAAAAGCTAGACAATATAGCTTTGCACTCAACTCCCAATCGTGGAAAAATGCGTTTTTGAACGACAATTCTCCATCGTATTTGGCCGATTTTTATCGCAATGATACAAAAAAGGTATCATTTGACAGTTAAAAGATTGATCATTATTTTGTAAGGAAAAGGTAAATTCATAAACTAAATAATAAACGCAAGACCCATGCGGCTGTATAACACATAACGAGGCTTGTAAGAAATTTGCTGAATTTCCGGACTCCCTGCATTATGGAATATCCGAGGAGATAACTCAAATTCAAGGACTTAGTCTTAGTTTGAAAGTTGAAGGTGTGTTGCATATTAGAAACAATTTAGTACAAAGAATCCTCTATGCCAGGACAGAAACAACGCAATTAAATGATATTGGTCGAAATATGTGTACAGGCTGGAAAGACGTAAACGGCAAAACATAATAGTCCATGCAGTCCCTTCAGGTTAAGATCGCTACTACGCCGGATTATATCGGGCGCCCATTTTCAACTTGATCCATTTAGACTGCATGAAGGTTAATTTCAGAAGGGGTTCTCAAAAATATGAAATCAGGGGGGCGGGGGTGCCACCTGTAGGGTGAAACGTCGAAGGATGGTGATAAATTCTATTTTGTCGAAAATGATTCAGATAATAAATATTGACCAAAATGTATATTAACATTATTGTATTGATGTTGGCACAACCTCTCGTCAATTACGCAAGCTGAAATTTTGCATATTTTATCCTTTAGTAATATATTTCGATGCTCCAACCATGGTCCAACAAAGTTAATACTTCACCCCCCAGGATACAAATATTTTTGTAACTTTTTCATAAGTAGTTAAAAATTATTGCTATTAGTCTTAAGAAGCGCTGTGAGAGGCACGGTGATTGCATTCATGCCTTAGTGCAATGGGCAAGAATTATCGAGTGACTTGTCAAGCTTTAATGTGCGCCTATTTATTGAATATACTATAATTCGCATAATAGTATTCATAACATGTTAGCCAAACATATAAAGATTAAAAGTATTTTAAAGACTGTATATTCTAAAGACTTTGTCATGATGCGATAACACGCGCTTGAACTATTAAGAATCCATCGCAAGAAATTCGCCGGCGATAGTGGGGCAAGAACACTGCACGTCTCTGGCTAGCGTTCAGTGGGGACGGAGCAAGCCACGCATGGATGTGAGATTGAGGGGGGGGGGGGGGCGTGTTGACCAATCTGCCCTGGGTCCGTGACTTGCTCTCGCCGGCCTTGCATTTATTATGTCTAGTGTTATGGTCATGATTGATCATTGTAAAATAGCTACTGAATGGTTCGTAAAAGTAATAGTAAGAGATTTATAGACAAGAATACAAGTATGCTGTTTAAGTTTGTATGAGTCAGATGACGTCATTGGTGGGACAATAATTGTCACTGACAACATTCATTGTAATTTACGACTTTTCTGTTCCAAAATTTCATGATTACTCTTTTGGTTTATAAGTTCAGTGGTGTCAGGATTTTTCAGCATGTCCTGATCATATTTTGCGCTGCCTACGAGGGCATAGATTCGGTTTATATACATATCAAACAAGATGAAATATTTGATGATTGTGTATGTGTTAGAACTCGGGTAAATCAATTTTAGATGATGCTACTCTAAGTGGCACCACACGGAGCAAGCTGAAAAATTGGTACGGTCGGTATCGAACATAGGCGAGCTACAGTACCTTTGGCTTAGATTGCTTGTCCAATGCTCTACCAACTAACTTACGGGGTCAAATCGGTTCGATCTGGTGATATTTCTGAACTAGTTAGAACTCATGTAAATTCGTTGTAATAGATAATGCTACTATAAGTGGCTCCACACCTGGCGGAAGCTGAAAATTGCTTCAGTGACCGCGGTGGGCATGAAACTCGCGACCTTGTGTTGCTAGCACCATGCACAATCATTAGATTTATGATAATCAGATTTATCACATACTTGTGCCTTTATCAGGGCGATAACAGGGTGACATAAAAACGATATGTCACTGATATCGTTTTTTGTCACTGATATCGTTTTTTGTCATTGATATCGCTTTTTGTCCCGCTCAAAACATTCATGATGGCCGTCGCCTCTGAGATTTCAGAATGTGTCAGTAGACTAGTTTATTGCTGAAAATAAAATTCCAAATGCCAAAATAAGAACGTCAGGGGTAGAATAAGGAAAAACATAATACGGATGACATCTTAGAAGTCATGGCTTTTCATCAACATACGAAAACCAGACGGAGATAAGTACGAACCTCTGTCTTTACGGATAACTTCGCTCCTTTTAATCGATACGTAAAAGAAAAGGGCTACCCCGGCTGAACAACGAGTTAAATCCCCTTGACCTTGTTCAACAAAACCCGAGAATCACTTAAAGCCAAGAAAAAGGATCTGAAAAGCCTTGGTAAAGGAAGCTAATTCTTTAATATGTCCCATATTTGAAGCCTGATAAAGGCACAAGTATGTATAATAAACAGGTTATCACATGAGGGGCTCGGTAATATCAGTTTTATCACTCTCGTGACGATATTACAATTGTCCCTCGTTCGCTGCGCTCACTCGTGACAATTATGATATCGTCTCTCGAGCGATAAAACTGATATCACCTCACCCCTCATGTGATAACCTATCCATATACAGATATCGATCGAAGGAGCTACAGTAGACTAAGATAAATTTCATTATATTTTCTGGTATCCTTAATATTGTTCTCAATAATTTGTGTTTATTAAATTATATTGTTCTCATGATAATAACACTTGTATTTCACATCTTAAAGTATCTTATCTATTTGGATCTATCCATCTTCCTTCCGAAGTATGATAAAAATTTCATGTATTTAACAACAATATTTAAACATTGTCATCGATATATCACTTTCCGAATGTTAATATGTCTTAAATTAGTATTCGAAAGGAGGATATGTTATGTACGTGGGCGGATACCACACTTTATGCATGCCATACACCTTTATAGAAGTATAATTTTATGTCCTATTAAGACATGAAACCACTTCTTCGTGTATAATATGTCCTAATATTACCACTTTTCAAACCATAATAGAGGGATAAAGATGATCTATATAATAATATAACTTCATTAACGTTTAAGATATATAAACGTATTTTACGGACTATTTCCATTAATAATTTATCCCGGCGTAGCTTTGGTAGCGAGTTTGGGAAACTGAAAACAGTGCAAAAAACTATTTACCCTACCATAAAACTGTAATTCTTTTCATAACATTTAAAGCCCTGCTGTACTTTTTAATATTCCTTCTAAAATTCATTAATTATTCATAAGCAAAATACAAAGGAAACTCATGACCCGTAGCGGATCTATATATTTGATATAGACTTGCTCAGATTTTCTCCTTCAATTTGTACAGCGTAGATAACATCAATCTTCAAAATTCTAACGCCAGTGAGCGTACTCAAAAACGAGTCATTTTAGAAGTCATATACAAACCTTGCAGTTCGGCCTTTATCAGATCTAAAACACTCGGCTGCGCCTCGATGTTTTAAATCAGATAAAGACCTCTCGCGCGGTTTGTATATATTACTTCCAACCCCCCCCCCCCCCGACCTCTTTAAAGGTGACATGACACGAAAATTATCATTGCTTGATTTGAAAGTACTCTTAACATAAAGTGGACTGTCAATTTCCAGCTTTTCCACATTTCATCTAGTTCTTGAGATATTTAGACTTATGTGATATTCAAATGAGATAACTTATCGTTTTTTTCTAATGAACATATTGGAAAATCGTCTTTATCTTTAAAATTATTGAACAAAATCACTTGTTACTTGTCTTTGCCTCTTTGATGTTCAGTTTTATGAGCTATAACAATATACAAAGTTTCAGGCGATTTCGTTCAATAATCTTAAAAATAGAGAAGGATTTCGAATATGTTAATTAGAATAGATATTAGAATAGTTTCAAATCCAGCAATAATAATTTTCGTGTCATGTCACCTTTAATACTTTATCTAAAATAATCTAAAATACGCGACTTATAGTTTTCCTCAAAAAATGTTGCGAAGTTATAAAAAGTACAGCACAATTAATATGAATTTACACCAAAACATGAATTGAAGCAAAATTGGCCTGGAAATTGCTCACGTGTTTGTCTATATCAACTTTCGTACAATTAGATCAATATAAATCTTCATAATTCCTTGTCAACTGGTCGTATTTAATACAATTTCGTACTTCCTATTGAAATTGATTGTAAGTACGCCCTTACGACAAGCATGCTTGAGATAACTTTCACATTCGAATTTTTGGGAGCGGTACTGTGGGAAATTGGTTGTTTCAGCTCTTTCATGACGATGTCGAAAGCAATATCTGAAAGACAGTGGGGTTTCAAACTGAAATGTATTTTCCTAAAAATACGTAAAAATACCTAATAGAATGTAAAAACGTATCTGCATGATGTAATACTAATTAATTACGTGATGTAATTACAACTAAGATTAACTAATTTATTTATTTAGCAAATTTATTGAACAATGACCAAGCGGTAAAAAGTGCGAACGGGACTCGAAGTCCCATGAGAGGCACTTCCCCGTTTCAACTTACAGAATTTAAGGTAATAAAGTATATTACTTGCAGTTCACTGACTAAGACTAATAATAAATATACATAAACATATGCCAATTGCCTGAACGTCGTTATTCACAACCCGTGCACATACTAAAATGCCAGAATACAACTTATTAGATTCAATATCGCACGAGAGCCAATAGTACTTTCAATTAAGAATATAAGGGACATTGAAAATAACAATAATCAACCACGAACAGGCATAGTATACACCATAATATGCAGCTGCGGGTTTTTGGGATCAAACTACCTGAAAAATCAACAAGAACTTGGACTTTTCGAGCGAATTAAGGCCCTTCGTCTGGAAGTTAGTAGCGTGGATCGGCGAAAACATGCGGTTTTGTAGTGTATACAAAAGCGATCACGTGATAAAAAATATACCAATGGATTTAGTCAAAACAAAATATAAACACTATACTGAATATATTACTATGGGGGAAATACGTGAAAAGGACACGAATACAAGAAATATATGAAAATATGTATGAGGTGAGGTGAGATGTAGGAATCCTGTCAATATCTGCTGATGTCAGGCATGGACAGGTAATATCATAAGAAAAGCGCTCGTTGATACCGTAAGATAAATGGTTCCAAGTTGGGAAATGAGAGGCATTTCTTTATCGGACAGCACGACGATGCTCACAAACCCTTGTCCTTAAACATATTTCAATTTCACCAATGTAAAGCATGCCACATTTAGTGCACATCAAATTCAGTATATGTGATGGAAGCATACGTATGTAAAACGGCGCTTGACGGTAAATTTAGATTTTGTTGCCGAAAGAGTAGTAACTGTTGAAGAATCTACTAACCTACAGGTTTTACATTGACCTACACGACAAGGAAACGTGACATTACTGCATTAGGATCTCTAAGGGTTTCATATCGGGGAATGTGGGAGGTCCTCGAAAAGGCAGTGTTTATAAGTGGGGTGGGATAGCCACTGTTGGTTCGCATGAGTTGGTTCTCATTTCCTGATTTTGAAATGGAAGTCCTCATCTTCACTGCTAATTAATGCGACAGAGATGAAGGAACTGAGAGAAGGGAATCGACCTTTTAGAATGGTTGGGTGGGCAGGGGAAAGTAGAAGATACAGTAGCTCTGGGAGTCAGTTGGCTTGTAGAACACAGAAGTTGCAAGTTTATTACCATTAATTGACACAAGTACATCCAGAAAATTTCACTGATAGTCTCACCGATCTCCCATATGACCTGGAGGATGGACGTTGTTTACAGTGTTAATAAACTGCTCCAACTCTCTTCATGAACATGATGCTGTGCCAAGAGTCATCGATGTACCTAACAAGATAATCAAGATATATATACATATTTTACGATGACTATTGCCATTAATAATTTATCCCGGCATGGCTTTGGTAGTGAGTTTGGGTAACTATTCGAAGATCTGCTTTTCCACCAAACCAACAAATAAGTTGGCATAATTGGGACCAATTTTGGTTCCCATGGCTACACCGCTTACTTGTTGGTAATGCTCACAAAAGAAAATTGTTGAGAGTGAACACTAATTCAGCCAATCGGATCAAAACAATGGTAGACGGTTCTTGGTTTGGGCGCTTATCTAGGAAGAATTTTAGGACCCTCAAAGCATCATGATGCGGAATTACAGTGTACAAGGATTTGACATCCATGGTGGAAACGAATTGGTGGACTGTTATTACCAAACAAAATAAACAAAAATCTATCAATTCCTATATCCCAACTATTCTATCAGCGAAAGTAGTAATATACAGGCCGTTCGAGCGTGTTTTGAGAGTGTGCGAGAGTGTGCTAATTAAATATTCAGTGGGGGGATACAGTGGGGGGATACAGTGGGGGGAAGGGGGCCACAACACATTTGCATATGAGGGTGAGCACATAATTAGCGTCCTATTCCTTTGAGACCTCATTAATATGACGAACAAGACCAGGCAAGTTTGGGCAAACAAACAATAATTATTGCTGAGTTTAGCATATTTTGTGTGTAGAAATATGGCTTTGTTGTCGCGAGATTTATAAACTCCTTCAATCTCGTATATAGTGAAGTGTTTATTTCTGAGTCGATCAATACTAATAAATTTACAAAGTTTCAAGCGTTTATTTAGCAAAGTCTATACAAGTGAGGAAGGACTATTTAAAATAAAATCTTTTCATATGAAAAACTTTTTAATATAGGGTTTTACAAACAAAATTTTCAACATAAAGTTTTAAAGATATAAATATAGCTTTTAGCGATTCGAAGATACAAGCGTAAGCATTTTGATGCACGGCGTTGTCAAGGTAACACAAAAGGTTGAGGTAATTAAGAGGTTAGGCGAACACGGATTTGCATGAATTGAGAATATGTAATTTTAGGACGGGAAAATATTGTACAATGTACACACAGCACACACACAGAATTAATTTTTAAACACATTTATTGATTAAAATTTATTTTACAGAGTGCCTTAAATGACATCTTGGTAATATTCACTGTCCGAGTCATTTTCGTCGCTACTTTCATCATCCCTTATCCACCTTGTCGGTTCTCTATCCTCACCATCTATATTGAAACACAGTCTTTTCCTTTTGGTGGATAGTATATTACTGCGTGAATTTTTTCGTCTCTTATTTCCTCGGCCTGATTGTCGTAGCAGCGTCTTTGCTCCCTGTTCAGCAAAGTCTTTGACAACTTTTCGTCCACGAGACTTTATTGATTTTGATACATTTTTCCCATCGAGTACATCTTGACCCACTTCTGTTGCTGCTTGTAGATCTCTCTTTCCTACTACTTGTGCTCATTGTTTTAGTATAGGAATAGCAAATCTTTCAAGACTCTTGAAAATACCCCCGATTCCATATCCTCTCTGCATTCTTGCTCCATGAAATCCTTCAATACTACCACCATGTTGATTTCTTAAGTAATGTTGTGTTAATAGTTTTACATCTGGGATCAGTAAACCTCTGTTTCTCGCTCCAGTCAGCGCTTCTCCAGTACGTTGATTTCTTGTATAATGATCAGTTAGTAGTTTTACGTCGGGGATAAGTACACCTCTCATCTTTTCATGTGTCTTGATCGGCTTCCAACTTTCAACTGATAGGAGAATGCTTCACTTGTGTATTTTATTTGGATCATAAAAGTGGCTTCTATTTGTACGGACATCCAATATTTCATCACAATGACAATGTGAACAACACGCAATCGTATGTGAAATCATCTTTGTAAAGTCTACAATCACAAATCATACAGTGACATCCGGTAAAATTCGAATAAAAATATGTCCATGCACAGATAGGGCATGTACCCAATTGACATATCTGTAAACAATTTTCACAATTGTTACATTTTGTATCTTCAGACGAATCCTCAGTATCTTCATCTTGCCGTGACTCCATCCGTGCTAACATTGCGAGGACCCGACCGTTGGTGATAAGATCTTTATCAATTTCCAATGCCGCAAGACCTTTGAGAAATATACTCAATCCATACCGCTCTGGAATATATGCATGAAAAGGCCTCATGCAATATTTTAGAATGTTTACAATATCAGTTCCACGTATATCCTGTCCTCTGTAGACGATTTCTCCTTTTCTATTCCACGTCAAAAAATCCGTAGATGTGAGAATGGAGTGAAGGATTTCTTCAGCGCCATAACTATTTTCATTGTCAAGATATTGAAGAAAGTCTTGAAGTCGCCACTGCTCAGGAGATGGTCTTTTGGTGATATCCATGGTTGAATGAGGATATGAATTTAATGTTGATACTTTTATACCAATTCTGCAAGTCCTTCTAAGATTGGAGCCACAATCTTGGACATAACCCTTGCTCAGCGCTATTAAGTCATGGCTCCAAAAAGCAAAATTACCCCCTGCAGCGCGCCTTCAATTCTCTGCTTGATTGTGTGGGTTTTGCGTGGATTGTACGTGTCTTTTGCGTGGTCGTTACAAGAGTTCTGCTTTAATTATGCTGGCAATCCCTGGCATTCCATAAAATACATTTAAAAGCGAACTTAAATTTTGAAATAATCGTTAGGAGTCCACAGTATGATTCTGGAAAGGATCACCGTGTTGTGTACAATATTTTATACAATTTATAGTGTGAAAATCTACGGATAATATTAGGAGAGTTGTTAAAAAAATGTTTATATTGCTATGTGTAGGGACGATTATCTACTGCAATATAATGAAATGTAACTTTTTTCTATGCCGTGATAGTTTCCTTTTAAGATATAGATTCTTAATTTATATTTTACTGCTGTCTTAAACAATTTAATATAAGCACACAAACTAATCGTAATCGTAACCATAGACTGATCTTGTTCCCACTCTGCGGTGAAATATTGTATATATATATAAATATATACTGTAAAATATGTAAAATAGCTGATACAATTTTGACTGCTTATATACGAGAGCCTAAAGATATGACTGACAATTTGTTTCTTCATATAGAAGAACACTAGTCATCAGATTTTTCAACAGAAAATCGATTCTCAATCGAATCTTATATCAGTGAAATCATGCCGTAAACTGCATATTTATAACAAAAATACATTCCATCATTGTACCTGTTCTTTCGCGTAAAACTGGAGTGATTTTTAATAATTATTTTTCCATTTTTGCATCAAAAAACTCAATTTTCAAACGCGAAACAAACTTTGAAATCCCTGAAGTTTTTGCTGTATTCGCTGTTTCCAATAATTAAAATTCAAAATGGCGGTCAATAATTTACATTTAACAATTGAGAATAAAGCCTATTTACCAGTGAAATTACAACTTAAAACAAAACTTTTTAAGAAAAAAATGTCTAGATTAAGATACAGTTTCATCGACTAAGCTAAAAAGTGTGTACTGTAGATGACAATGGTAAAAAAGCTATGAGAAACACGTACGTGACCAATAAAATGTACTTCAATGTGATTCAAACAGACTGGGAGACGTACTTTTTTCAATTGTCTACTTACTTTCTACATGAAGATAACTTAATTTCTAGCTGTTTATTTTAGATCCAACTGGAATGGGTGTCCTCTACACCGTTAAAGTACAAAAAATGGAGGAGAAAAAATAGAAAAAATACTAATTTTGTAAACAATTTTCTTTTGCTCCTTAATTTGTTATTTGAGACATCCATCCCAGTTGGACTCAATAACTTCAATATAAACGCTTACTAATTCAGATAATCTCAATCCGTGACATTGCTTCCAGACCCATCTCCCGATGGCTTAAAGATGGGCTGTGCAATATTACAATTTGCAGGGTCACGTAACAGTTGCTATGGCAACCAATGTATCATAATTGTTAACATTCGGCTAATCTAACAACTTGCCAAGTTTGGGGAAGACTGCTCAAATGAGCTTCGTGTAATTCAGATTTTTGTATATTTTTTGCAAAATGAGCTGGAGCCAGGACTTAAGTGCACTGAGTGAGACCATAACTTGCAATATTGTAAAGTTAATGTACACTGACAAAACAATTTTACCCCTTCTCCTCCAGTTCAATGTTGTGAACAACCCCGAAACAACTTTTGACAATTTATCAAGACGTACAAAAACTCAACATTGAGTTGGGGGAGTGGAGGCTTAAGAAGTGCAATATTATTTTATAGGGAAATTACTAGAAGGGGTATGCGAATTTTGCATAGGGGGAAAGGTAGTCTCAACCAGTCATGTCCAAGATTGCAGTACCAATCCTAGGAAACCATTTCCACGCTGAACAAGTATCTTCCTTTTTGTTTTAACACTTTTAGTTTTGTTAGTTAGATCAATAATATCGTGTTCAAAAGGTCTAAGTTTGTGTTTAGGAAGTGTGAGCTCCATAAAATTTTCTACGCAACGACATAGAAACCGAAATCAATTCTGAGATGTGGATCTCAAATAAGAGTTGTTGTTGAGCTGATGACAGAAATATGTAGTGCTTTGGAGCCTGACCACCAAGTTTGAGAGGAATATGTGTATGGATAGATTATATTCATATGCATGGACTATAGTCATATCATGGACTATAGTCATAGTCTATGTCATGGACTATAGTCATAGTCATGGACCATAGTCATAGTCATGACCATAGTCAGTCATAGTCATGAGTCATAGTCATGGACTATAGTCATAGTCATGGATATATAGTCATAGTCATAGTCATAGTCATAGTCATATAGTCATAGTCATAGACTATAGTCATGGTCATGGTCATAGACTATAGTCATGGTCATAGTCATAGTCATAGTCATGGACTATAGTCATAGTCATAGTCATAGTCATAGTCATAGTCATAGTCATAGTCATAGTCATAGTCATAGTCATAGTCATAGTCATAGTCATAGTCATAGTCATAGTCATAGTCATAGTCATAGTCATAGTCATAGTCATAGTCATAGTCCTAGTCATAGTCATTGTCAGAGTCAAAGTCATAGTCATAGTCATAGTCATAGTCATAGTCAGTCATAGTCATATAGTCATAGTCATAGTCATAGTCATAGTCGCCAGTCATAGTCATAGTCATAGTCATAGTCATAGTCATAGTCATAGTCATAGTCATAGTCATAGTCATAGTCATAGTCATAGTCATAGTCATAGTCATAGTCATAGTCATAGTCATAGTCATAGTCATAGTCATAGTCATAGTCATAGTCATAGTCATAGTCATGGACTACAGTTGTAGACTACAGTTGTAGTCCTGGACTACAGTTATAGACATGGACTATATGTAGTGTCACTGGTATAAATATATCTCATCCCCCTTGTTTCAAATAATTTTACTGTGGTTCTTGAAGTGTAAACATGTCCTATGAGTGAGACGTTTGCGGCAAATCGGTTGTAAATGAAAGTAATCGTCTTCGCCACAAGAAGACTATCCATGCGAATAAAAATCGTAATCTTACAACAATCTACAGTTCTGCAACACCCCATTACTTGTATCGTAGCAGGATGTACACAAAATGGCAAGACTGTATTGGTGAAAAGTCTATTGGAGAATGCCCAGAAAACCATAAGTCCATCTCCTCAGTGTATCATGGGTGGTGCAGCCATCCTATTTTGATATGATGAGAACGATGCCTGGAATAGAATTCAATGAAAGAATACCTGAAGATATCGACAAAGCAGATTACCTAGATGTTTCTCAACGCAATCTGATCGTACTAGATGATCTCATGGCACAATCTGGCAAGGACAAACGTATAGCTGAACTTTTCACACAAGGGAGTCATCACAGAAGTTTGTCCGTCATCTACATTGTTCAAAATATATTTCATCAGGGAAAAGAAATGAGAGATATTAGTCTCAACGCCCATTATATCGTGTTGTTTAAGTCGCCAAGAGATAAGCAACAAATCTCTATGCTTGCAAGACAAATTCATCCTGGCAGATTATGAGGAGTTATGAAGAAGCCACGAGCCGTCCTCATGGGTATTTGATGTTGGATTTAAAACCTACAACGAGTGAGCAACAACGACTCAAAACAAATGTATTGCCAGGCGAAGCTGAGGCCTTAGTGGAATATGTACGGAAATAGTCCTATCGTCAACGACCCCTTGTAAATGCAATGTATAACCCCGAGCAGCGAATGCAAGAGATCATTGACCAACTTAATCGATTTCTTACTTTTAAAAACAAGATGGATTTCCGATTTACCGTCCTGCAGTTGTTGAGACCCCAGATATCGTTGAAGACGCTGCTCCTGAACCTATTGAGATAACACAACCAACCATTCCTAGATCTATCGATATGACACAACCTGTGCCTACTACTCCTAAACCTGGCTTTCTCACACCACCACCAACACAAGGAGAACGGCCCAAACTCAAACACAACTTTTTCCACAATTGGGTAGACTCCTCAGATTGGAAATCTAAAGATTTAGCAATGATGACTCCAGAGCAACGAGAAGGTTACGAACAGACTGCTTCACGAGAGACCAAAATATATTCCTATGAAAGCTGAGGATATTGCAAGATTATCACCCGAAGACAGACAAGAATATGAGATACAAACTCTTTAAAGATACAAAAGTGGCCTAAACGATATACTCTTAGAAGTAGACCTTACTAACGTTGTATCTGTGTGTGCTGTGTGTACATTGTACAAAATTTCCCCGTCCTATAATTATATATTCTCAATTCATGCAAATCCGTGTTCGCCTAACCTCTCAATTACCTCAACCTTTTGTGTCTTGCACGTGGGAAAGATTACCTTGACAACGCCGTGCATTTTATGTTGAACATTTTGTTTGTAAAACCCTATATTAAAAAGTTTTTCATATGAAAAGATTTGATTTGAAATAGTCGTTCCTCACTTGTATAGACTTTGCTAAATAAACGCTTGAAACTTTGTAAATTTATTAGTATTGGTCGACTCACTTCACTTCACTAGATACGAGATTGAAGGAGTTTATAAATCTCGCGACAAAAAAAGCCATATTTCTACACACAAAATATGCTGAACTCAGCAATAATTATTATTTGTTCGCCCAAACTTGCACGGTCTTGTTCGTCATATTAATGAGAGGTCTCAAAGGAATAGGACGCTAATGATGTGCTCACCCTCATATGGTAATGTGTTGCGGCCCCCTGCGGCCCCCATATGGTAATGTGTTGCGCCCCCCTTGCATACTAATTAGTGCGGCCCCCTTGCGGCCCTCTGCGCCATCTCTGCGTCACCCCTGCGCCACCCCCAAAATAAGGCTCGAACGGTCTGTATATTACTACTAGCGAACGTTAGTTTTATGTCCGCTTTACTGCTCGCGGACACGCATGAAAGTTGAACTACATTCAACTTTCTTAGCGTGCCCGCACGACTGCATGATTATTCACGTGATTTGAATCGGCATAATTCTTAGGACACGTTTCTGAAGGACTAAAATTTTGTTGAAATGTGTTTGTGCAGCTTGACCCCAGAGTGGTAGTCCATAAGTTAGGTATGGGTATATAAGAGAACGATAAATATTTAGCAGAATAGATACAGGTACATAATGCCTTAATCTTGAGATTAATTTTTAAAGCATATATGCGCTTTCCAAGATAGATTGCTGTCCAATAGAACACCAAGGTATTTAACAAAGGATTTTCATTCCAGAGAAATGCGGTTTCCAGATATATGATCAAAGACTTTAAGTTGAGGGATATAATCAAGCATTTTCTGATGGGGATGGAATATAACATAGTTCGATTTCTTAATATTTAAAGTTACTTTATTTGCAAGAAGCCAATCAGACACCTGTTCCAATTCTTTGTTTACAACATTCTCAAGGGAATTTTAGGTTTTTGTTTGCATAAAGCAGATTAGCATCATCAGCAAAAAGAAAGAACTGAAACTTGTCGGATGAATAGTGGATGTCATTAATATATACTTAAAAAAGAAAAGGACCTAAAACAGAGCTTTGAGGGACACCACATAGTGTTGGTTCCTTATTTGAAATATTTGAACCTATTTGGGTTGTTTGTGATCTTCCTTTGAGATATGAGCAGAACCAATTATTAATATATAACACCTCTTATGCCATAGTGATTTAATTTACCAAGAAGTATCGTATGATTAACTGTGTCAAATGCCTTTTGTAAATCTATAAAAATACCACAAGAAAATAACTTATTGTCCATATTAGTTTGCATTCTGCTAACTATGTCTAAAAGAGCATGTTGAGTTGAATGTTTCTTGCGGAAACCATACTGCATAGAAAACAATATTTTATTCTTTTCAATAAACGATACAAGCCTGTTGTACATCAATTTCTCATAGATTTTGTTAACGTTAGAAAGAAGAGAAATGGGCCTGTAATTGCTTGGATCCTCTTCATTTTCATTTTTATATATAGGCACAATTTTGGCTAATTTTAACTTACTCGGATACAATCCTATTTCTATAGACCTGTTCATGATTTTAGATGAAGGTGTGGATAAAACAGACTTAGCACATTTTAGAATTCTCGTTGGGAACGAATATAACCCATAAGCTTTGTTGTAAGGTAATTGATCTATTTCATTCTCAATTTCCTCAGGGATAACTGGATTAAAGGAAAATGATCCAGATGGGCTGGGACTTTTTAGATATTCCCAGAAGTCATATTTTGAAATGGGCAGCTTTGTCGCTAGATTTTTACCAACGGTTGCGAACTGTTTATTAAATATGTTAGATATTCCAGATATGTCATCAGTTACCCCATCGTTTATGCGTCTTTTGAGTCTAGTTACATTACGCTTAACTTTACCATTTTGTTTAATAAATTGTTAATTTCCTGCTATGTTTTCTTCATATTATTTATATTGTTAGCAAATAAGTTGTGATAATATTGCTTTTTACTTATACGGGTTAAGAAACTAATCTTGTTTCTATACATTTTATATTTCTCTGTGTTAGCAGACGATAGAAACTTATTCTTTATTTTTATCGATTGGAGTATACCTTTTGTTATCCATGGTTTTAGAAGTTGTTTTGATTTACGTTTTGATATGGCTTTTAATGGCGATGTTTACTTATTATCTTGTTGGTCTTACTATGAAATCTTGAGAACATTTTGTCAAGATCGTCATATGTGTCCTCGTATAAGGTGTCAAAATCAATCCCCAAGAGATCGTTTTTGATAGAAGTTCAGGAAAAATGAGAAAAAGCATGAACTTTGTTTAATTGTGCATTACTAGTGGGTTTATTTTTAAAAGATGGTATAATACAAAATTGGGAATAGTGATCACTAATATTTGATACGATATTTCCGCTAATTACTACGTTATTCGAGTTTGAATTTGTGTTTATATTAAATAAGTCTAGATCATAAATACTAGATAAATTATCTAATTATTTTTAGTAGGTAAATTCGTCGTGACGCTATTGTTAAATTGGCCATGACATTGAACAATGTTTACGTTTGTTGGAGTCGCCATAACTTAATCGGACGGAGGATTGTTTTGGATTTAATTTAGACACAAACATAACATCTTGTTGGGAAGAAACCCGAAGCATGTGCTCATATAATTATTTACTCCAATTACATGACAGATAATTATTACATAAATTATAGTATACTGTTCACGTGATGATATCGTGTTCAATTTATATTCAACACTCCCACTTAAATTGATGATCATATAACATAACAATAGCACAATCACTATGTTTAATTATTACATTTT
Organism: Trachythela sp. YZ-2020; assembly: GCA_016169945.1. Lineage (NCBI taxonomy): Eukaryota > Metazoa > Cnidaria > Anthozoa > Malacalcyonacea > Clavulariidae > Trachythela > Trachythela sp. YZ-2020. Next base: position 4,503,937 of record JADLSH010000358.1, read on the forward strand.
TTTTTAAATTATATGAATCAAAGTAACTAAAAACACAACTAATTACAACCTTGTGTAATATCTAAATTTACATGGATTTGGACATGCAATGAATGTGAAAAATGCTCTAATGTCCTATAAGAGTTTTAATAAACTTACTTAACTTAATCCTAGTTACAGGCTTTGTGAAGATGTCTGACAAGTTTTCTTCGGAAGCTATGTATCTAATATCTACAACTCTACACTGAACCTATAAATCTTATAAAATGGTACCTAATGTCAATGTGTTTTGATCTTTGGTGCATTACAGAATTCTTTGCTAAGAAAATGGCACTCTGATTGTCACAATATATAGTAGTTGGACTGTCATTAAGTGTACTGACAAGCTCTCCTAGAAATTGCCTTAGAAACCTAGCTTCTTGGGTAGCTGATGCCAAAGCCATGTGTTGACAATGCCACTGTTGGCTGTTTTCTGCTCTTCCAAGAGATAGCAGAACCGTTTTCGGATAATTTAAACACATATCCTGTGATGCTTTTGCGATCCTCAGATGACCCCCAATCTGCATCACAATAACCTACAAGTTTCAGGCCATTCTTTGATTTCCTAAATGTGAGCTTATTTCTTAAAGTTCCTTTAAGGTAGCGGAGTACGTGCTTAGCCATACAGAGATGGGCATTTGTAGGATTAGACAGGTACTGAGATAACTTAGTCACAATGAAAGATAAGTCAGGCCTAGTTGATGTAATTATGTATATCAAACTGCCTACAATTCCCTGATAGAGTTTCTTATCAGCAAATTCTTCCTGATTCTCAATACTAGTCTTATTCACTCCTAATTCACTTGGAGTTGCCCTTGGCTTGCAATCTTCCATTTGGAACCTATTCACAATTATTTTAATGTATTTTGTTTGATCCATAGTTATAGTACTGCCATTAAAAGTGAAATTGATAGCAAGAAACCATGAAAGTCTACCTAGATCCTTCATCTTAAAGCTACAATTCAAACTCGTTTTTGCTTCATTTAGTAGGGGCATTGAATTTGAAGCAATGATAATATCATCTACCCATATCAGCACAATAATAATTGCATCATTATGTCGCCTGACATAGACACAGGGGTCGGAAACAAGTTGTGAAAATCCATCACTGATCAAGAAAGTGTGCAACATATGATTCCAGTTGCGTCCACTTTGTTTCAGACCATAAAGATTCTTATTTAATTTGCAAACTAGCTTTCCCCCTGTCTCACTGTATTTGGCAAACCCATCTGGTTGTTCAACATACAGTTCACAGTCTATTGGTGCATGTAGATATGCAGTTTTGACATCCATTTCATGCACTTGCATATCTAGATCTAGATCTAGAGCTAATTGAATTAACTGAACATACGGATTGAACTTATCTTTGCAGTAGGTGAAAAGGTTTCAAAATAATCGACTTCGGGTACTTGTGAATACCCTTTAGCTACGTAACGTGCTTTATATCTTTGTTCACCATTATGACTTTCCTTCACCGTATACACCCAACGAGCTCCCACTGCACTCTTACCTTCAGGTAATTTTGTGAGTGTGTAGGTATGGTTTTCTCTTAAAGACTCCATCTCTTCACTCATAGCCTTATGCCATTTTTTGGAATCTTGTGACTTAATTGCCTCTTCATAGGTTTTAGAGTAGTCTGATGTAGCACAACAATAGTCTACACTATAGTTTATCAGATCATTGTCATTTGGCTCATCGTCTACTACGTAATCATTTAAATGATCAGGTGGCGTTCTATTACGTCTAACAGGGTATCTTAAATTTAGGTCTACTTCATCTGGTAGAGGTGGCTGCGCAACAATATCAGGCTCAAGTGGGCCTACAATAGCATTTTGAGGTGGAGGAATAACAACTACCTCCTCGGACCCTACTGGAGGTGGGCCCTGTTCTTCCTCAAATCCTACTAGAGGTGGGACATTTTCCTCCTCAGGCTCCACATGCCTATCAAGAAATTTGGTCATTTTCATGCTCAGCATAATCAGGCTTATTGCTTTGGCTCCTAAACTTATTGGTAAACTTAACATTTCGTACCTTTGTGATTTTTCCTCTTTCTGGGAAATATACCAAATAGGCCGGACTGCCCTTGTCGTACCAAAAGAATATACCCTTCTCACATCTTGCATCGAGTTTTGCCTTATTCTGAGTGTATGCAAAACAGTCAGTACCAAAGATAGCCATATTTGATATATTTGGCTTCTTTTTGGTTAGTGCCTGGTAAGGGATTTGTTTTATGTGACTGTTGTAACACCTGTTACGAACATAAGTTGCCGTCAAAACTGCATATGGCCAAAATTTCTTGTCAAGATTTGCACTTATAAGCAGGCACCTAGCCATTTCAAAAAGTGTTCGCCAATTCCTTTCTGCAGTCCCATTTTGGTGTGGGGAGTAAGGAGCAGAAGTCTCATGTTTCATTTGATTTTTCACAAGAAGAGACTTACTGTATATGCATGGCTTGTAAACTCTGTTCCATTATCGGATCTAATGCATTTTACATTTCCATAAGGAGAAGAATCTGCGAGAAATTTCTCAGTGGCACTTAGAGTATCAGACTTATTCTTCAAGAAATAGGTAAAGGCAGTTCCTGAATAATCATCAGTTAGACATAAAACATACTTAAAGCCTTCTTCAGATTCTGGGGTAATCGGTCCTGCCAAATCTGCATGCACTACCTCTAAAGGGGATTTTGCCTTACTGTCAGGATCCTTATTCCTGATGTTGGTCATTTTCCCCAAAGTACACACCTCACAATCTCCTAGCTTTGTCTTACCACTGATTGACATGCCCTCAACAACATTCTCCAGCTCTAAGGTATCCTTAACATTGCAGTGCCATGTTTGTAAATCATGTTTCTTAAACTTAGCGGAGCATAAATAATATAAGCGAGCTCTCTCATGAATATCAAAATCTGTACCATCACATGCAGTTAAAACTGCTTTACCTGGCTTAAAAGAGATTGATGTACCATTATCAGATGCTGCCTGTACTGAAAAAATATCTTGGTTAAATGAAGGTATATATAATGCATTTTGTAAGGTTACATTATGTTGATTACCTACTCTATCATATAGTTGGACCTTTGCATCTCCTCTATTTAAAGCTCTGTTATTAAGCCTAGTGCCATCTGCTAACTCGATAAAATGCACTTCTGGATTAAAATTTTCATCAAAATTTGTAAACTTGCCTTTATCGTTCACTATGTGGGTTGTAGCGCCACAATCTACAAGTAAACTTGCCTTCAAGTGGTCTACATCGTGGTCGTTGTCTGCAGGTACATCACTAACTCTAAATACAAAACAGTATTCCCGATCTTTAACAGTCTTCACCGAGTTCCTGTCCGTTTCTTGGTCGAGGTTCTTCTTTCGGCATTCCTTTGTATTGTGAGTCCTCGTCCTACAATTGTGACACCATTTCTTGGATCTTGTGCATTGGTCTGCCTTGTGTCCTGGTAACTTGCACGCATAGCACTTGATCTTCGCGTTATAAAAACCCGTCTTCATAACGTTGTCCCTCGATGTTGGCTTCTCCTTTTCTTCAAACGCCCGCAGTGCAACTTTAAATTCGCTATATGATGGTTGCTTGTCTTTTTGTGTGATGACCGTATTAAACGCCTTGAAGTCTTGAGGTAGTCCTTTCAAGACCATGGCTATTAAAAGAGCATCGCCAACTGTTTCCCCGGCATTCTTTAATGCGGCTGTGGCCGCCTCGGCTCTTAGTAAATAGTCAGTCACACTCTCGGCTTCGCCTTTGCTCAGCGTGGTTAGTTCGGTATAGAGCGAGATCACTTTCGGTTTACCGCTCGACATGTAATGTTCCCTGAGTATGCCAATGGCCTTCTTGCCGTCGTCTTTTGCATCTCTCATGACTAGAGCGAGTGACCGATCGTCCAATACTTGAATAAGTTCAGCATAAACATCGGCATTTTTTGTCTCATCTGGCTCTTCGCTTTCCACAGTAGATTTCAACTTTAAAATGTGGAGATAACCCATGAATTTCGTTTCCCATAGTTCGTATTTCCTTTCGTCTCCATCGAATAAGTTTCTCGCCCTGGGCCCATAACCTGTTGGAGTCGCCATAACTTAATCGGACGGAGGATTGTTTTGGATTTAATTTAGACACAAACATAACATCTTGTTGGGAAGAAACCCGAAGCATGTGCTCGTATATTTATTTACTCCAATTACATGACATAAATTATAGTATAGTGTTCACGTGATGATATCGTGTTCAATTTATATTCAACAACGTTGTTAAACGGTAGTTCTTGAAATAGAGCTTTGATTTCATTTCTACAGACATTATTATGAATTGAAAGCATTTCTAATTATACACGACAGGATATAAACACATTTTACAGTATTATATACTTATCTCTGACTCCGGCATGTAATATTGATTGCTGCTAAGTCTTCAACATGCTTGAATTTGATAATAGTTGAATTCTCTGTTTGGCGTAGACAGACTTGGCCATTCTTAGTCCAGCAAAACCTGAAATTGTTGGCTTATTTAAATTGTTTGGCTTCATACAACAGCCTCATGCAGGCGCGGTGTCAGATGATCATATATATTAACATGTTCGACAGCCATGTTCGACGAGAACCCAAGATGTTCGGCGAGAACCCAATATGTTCGGCTTGCAATTTAAGTACCTCTTTCCTAGCCTCCATTACTTTGTTCTTTGCCAATCGCCGAACAAATTTACAAATTATCGCGTTTGGGCGTGAAGACATCATGCGAGCTGGAACTCGATGAGCAATATCGATATCCTGTCATGACACATCTTTAACCCCCAGGGATGAAAAAAGTTGTAGGCAGAGATTTGCTGTCATTTCGACTGTTTCTTTATCTGCCATCAAGGGCATACCGACAATTTTAACATTGAATTGGTACTGTAGCTGTACTCTTCCATTGCTTCCACACATTTAGCTATTTCGTTACATCTAGTGGAAATTTGGTCGACTTTGGCATTCATAGTCTTCAACTCTTTCATGGCATGGACTTTAAATTGAGCAAGTCATCACACTGATTCCTGACAAATTCAATGGTCTTTGCTGTTTCTGATGGTAGGGCTTCGTCGCCATCTTGAACATCGTCGGCTTCCTTCTTCTTGGCAAATTCTTCTAAATGTTGTAATTTTAACATCAGTTGTTCTATTTCAGCTTTTAGGGTCTCATTCTCTTTTCGAAGTGCTTTTGTACCTGTAGACATTATGTCCACTAAAGAAATATACTAGTTTTTTTGAAAATATGATACGGAGCTTCAAAAACCGTGACCGCTCAGCTCGAAGGCCACGTGTCAATACTTTCCTCCCACTCCAGACTATTAAGAAGCACCCCACTGACCGACCATGGATGACAAAGAAAATTAAAAATTCGATCCATAAACGCCAAATTGCGTTTGTTCGATATGGGAAAGACTCGTCAATCTTTAAATTTTGGAGAAATAAGGTACAACGTGAAACAAAAATGGTCAAAAACCATTATTATAATAACAGAGTTGGGAAATTCTTGGATTAAATTTTGATCTAAAGCAAGTTTTTAGTGAGCTTCCTAAAATCCTTAATGAATTTCGGAAAAGAATCGACAAAGATTTGCCGTTCTAATATTGGACTGGTGCAAAGACAAGATTCAGAGAGTTTGACCTTCCATCGTTTAATCAGCCTTCTGGCCTTGGGTGATTGAACGGTTGGACAAGGTCCGTTTATCAAGGCGAGTTGATCCAGGTGTGTTTGTGGCTCAAAGAGCTTCCCTTCCACAGAGAGGCCAGCTAACAATGCGAGCTAACTTTCACCGAGCTCCTGTTGAACTGCCTCCGACTGAGTAAAATATTATGAAACTGAATAATTCATGAAGAAATATATCCCACACTATATAATGGTCTGCTTATATGGAGGTAATTTACCCGGCTAGCTTAGTTGCTGGCCTCAGTAACCTGTTCTCTATATATGATCTGTGTGTATATATTGGTATAGTGTGTAGCTTAGGCTTTTGTTCTATCATTCTATTTCATGCATGCTGCAGTCTTTGCTTACACATTTCTCAGGCAAAGTGTTTACATGGCTGCATATTCAAACATTTTGATTTATGATGTCAGACAACAATTGTCAGTTTCATTATTTATGTCAGATTGAAACAGATTATTTAATTATTATATTACAAACTATAACTTATTTATAAAACTTCAATGTTTGGTTGTTTGCTATGGCATTGCTAATGAAATGGCTGACAGGCATGTATAGTCAACTTCTATTTAACATTTTCGCTTGCTTTGGCAACATTTTTATGCCACAACCCTTTCTTAGATTGTCATATAGTATCCCACCATCATCCAGGTTGTGCAAAATCGAATGTGCTTCACAGAAACTTCGAAACTAGGGTCATCTAAATATGGGTGTACATACTGAGTTAGTTCACTTGCAATGTAACCAACTTTGTAAAGATCATTGTCAGTCATTACAGAAACAGCAATAGCATTACTGTCATGAGTACTGTCCGGTTCCCTTTCAAGCTGAACAAAAACTGGCCGATTATATTCAGTTAGGTGGTCATGAGTATCCTCCAGTATCCTCCGTCATTCTACAGATTTGTAGGTATCCAGAACTTTGAATGGCAGTGAATGCTGGACGTTCATATCGCTTTAGTCATCGCTTACGATATTGATATCATTCTCATGTATGACCTGCTCTTGGCCAACTTCAGGTTGTGTGAATTCCCACAAAACAGTATATTGATTATTTTCAATAGAAATTGTACAATATGATGTACAATGCAATTCATCACGGTGAACTTTTGCACATCTTTTTATTAAACCATCCACATGGGTGTCCTTAATAGATGCTTCCACTTTAACAAAGTCGACTGACATGACAGGAAAACATGGGATAGTCCACGTGAACCAGGAAGTGTTAACATCCACAATGGTTACTGCCATTCCTTTTCCAGGTATTTCTGGTGCAGTTATTTCTGGTGCAGGCACTTATGGTGCAGGTATCTAAAGAATAAGACAATCTCAATTATAAATACCATGCTGAAGCAGAGGAAATTGAGCAAAAATTATCCGTGCCCCCAAATTTCTTCCCAAATCAAACTTGTTAGCTGGAAGTTGTGTGATCTCACTGTACGATATTAAGACTTGTTTCTTTATAATGGATTAAGTTCTCAGACTCAAAGATTCATTTCATGCGCTGGTTTACATTTATACAAATTTATTAAAACAATATATATAAAATCCCTCTCGTATCAATTCACATCAATTCGTCGTGAATCGTTTTCTTTGTGCATGCTCCGTGCTTCCACCTAACATTCAACACTTCTAACACGTTACTAGCTTCCACTATACCAAAACAACTTCCCTCACACTCACCATTTGCAATACTAATGCAATAATAATGATTGCTGAGGAAAATTTTCATCACTTGACATGCATATAATTAGCTCCTTATCATATGGACTAGAGTACCACTTTGCTACATTAAATTAAGAGCAGAATGATATTTGGGACTCCTGGGACATGGTCATTAAGATCTAGAGCAGGACGATATTTGGACTCCTGGCCGGGGACATGGTCAATGACATATCAATATATATTATATTCAGGTCACTCATGAGTATTAATGCATATTCATATTTTCTGTAACAGAATATATACACAGTTTTCTCAAAACTTACAGATTCAAGATAGGGGAAATTGTTTTCATTATTTCTGCTCTTCATGCAGATATTTCCAGCAGCCACCTCGTTGGCACTCTTTGTCCAACACTGTATTGATATTTAGTTAAAAGAATGATAGTATATTGTATAATAGTTTCATAATAGTTTTGTACTAGATTGTTATGATATCGCATGATTTGTAATTACTGTAGAACAATGATTTACCCATTAATGCTCAAAGTAAACTAACAAAGTAGGGTACATTGTGGCTTAATGGCTAACAACAAACTAAATTAAAAAAAGCGATTGTAAAGCAAAAATTTGCATTAAAGCTATTGACAAATAGAATTTGTACTGAAAATTATTTTGCAAATGAATAAATTTAAAAATAGAATCACTACTAATGATTATGTATATTTGGATACAGTCCACAAAAATATTTCACTTCATTTCCTGGATCCTCAGCCCATTGGTCCAATGGCTGAACACTCAATGTTGTTGGGTTGAATACTGATTGGTGCTGGAAGACTGCCAGTGCCATTTGAAAGAGATCTGGATAATTAGCAGGTGAGTATTTTTTCTTCAGTTCCTCAAACAGTTTCCCAGATTTAACAAATGAAAAGGCCTTGTGGATACCAACATTTCTAACATTATTCAGGTAGTCATACCCAGCTGCAATACAACCATACACAAGTTCAGTATTTTTTGCATTTAGCTCAGAGAGAATGTCTTTCAACTCAAAGTACTCTCCATGACTACATGATATTGCTTTTGGTGTAAAATATATCCTTGAACCATAACTAAACTTGGCAACATGGATAAGAAAATATTCCTTGCCCAATATTTATGAAGAAAGCACTGCATGGAAGCAAAAGGGTGGGAAATTGTTGAGTCATTCGAGGTGCGTAGAATACACTCAACTCTCTATGAATAACTTTTAACCCTGTTACAACATGGAAAATAAGCTCTTGAAGCAATGCACACAGAACAGGGTTGCATACTTAGACAGATAGATAGATAGCTAGAAACTTTATTAATGTGTCAAACAATATTATAGCGCTAACGCACTAATTGGGGACACAAATATAACCTTATAATAATCTAGATTCTAACCTAAAAATTATCCTATATCACATTTTTAAAAATTTGTCCTAAGTATTACATAAATGACAGTTCCGACAACCACCAGTTCCAACATTAATAAAGCAATGTCTTGCAATCTTCTGTTGTGCAACGAAGAGAGATTGGCTTTAATAAGGAATTGTTCATACGTACACTCTTTGTTTTTGAAAACTGCACGTAAAGCCTTCTCTTGTATTCTCTCCAACTTGCACCTATACTTAGGAGAGGCCTTAAAATCAACAGTAAATTTATGTGAATTTTCAGGACAACACAGCGACAGTAGTAGTTTTGAAGGGAGGAGGGGAGGGGGTGGGGGGTTTCCTCTATGAGAAGAGCCTATATAATTAGTGACTATATAATTACTCAAGTAATTTTAAAAGCTCTTCTGAAACACAGGAGAGCAAAAAAATACCATAGTTCGAGCTAAAACTACCCACAGAACCTTATCTTTTCACAGCCATAAACCAAGAGGTCTGAATCTTCTGTCAGAGCAACATCCGCATACCCATATTTAAGGAGAAAGGCAATTTGTGCATCTGATTCGTAAGGAGATACGGCATACTTTACCCCCTGGCACAGACATAGCTAAAACATAAAGGGAAGATAGCTGCAGCCTACTGTTGCCGAGTTGGAAGCTATGGTGTATAACATATCAAACAATACCTTAAAGTTTATACATTCGACAATATCATGGTATGTTTTTACCTGAACCTGGCTTGCAAGTTTATTTCTTTGTGTCGTACTGTTACTTTTTGTTTGCGCTTTCTCCATTCGCTCTCGTCTTTAGCTGTTTGTAATATTAAATAGAAGAAGAAAGTATCATTTAATAAATAGCATATACAATGACGAAGCACTGTCAGGTCTGGACAAAGCATCCGTTGGAAATCGACGATTTTCAACCTTTGCCGACGAGCATTTTCCTTTCTTTCGCTGACAGTGGCAGTCCATCGAGACCATTAAAGCGATCACCCTCGCATCCTTCAGTAGTTTCATTTTGCTCTTGAATATTCGGGAAAACCTTTGACGAATTTTTTTTTATGTTATTACAGTTTTTATCGCGATAAAAATATGAATATGATGCAAGCTTCTCACCTTTCACGAGTTTCCGTCTGTGATACAGAAATTACCAGCGATTTATGTATCCAACACGATGCATCTACCGCAACAGTTTGCCCAGAAAATCTATTTATATTCACGTTTGTAGATTATTTCTTAACGAATGGCAAGACAATTTATCCCAATTTAAGTATTAATGTATTCCCAAGTGATCAACAGCAGAGATGTTTATTCGACCCCAGGCAAATGCAAATGAGATCAGGAAATTTACATTGCGCGAAAACCCCAGAATGCATTGCGGTCGTAGTTCGCACAGCGCCTAGGCAAATACGGTCCCTCAATATCCTTGCACAATGAAGTGCTCTTAAATAAAAACCGCTGATCAGTTTATTCTATTAAACCTGCAAATTTGATGACAGTTTAGTATTAAAAGCATAAAAAATCACTATACACTTTATAAAAATAACTTTTAAGAAAAAAAGGAGGGGGAAAAATTAAAAAAAATTTTCGGCCTAATAGCCATAACATACACTTTCGCTTTCAATGTAATTTAGCCAATGCAAACCACGTATCAAAACGAATTCTTTGTTTAGCTAGAAGCAAACAAAGAATTTGTTTTGACACGTCAGTGGTTTGTATTGGCTAATTTACATTGAGGGCGAAAGTTGTCTATATGAAACTTAATTCAGGAAAATGCAGGGAAAGGCTCATTAACTCTACGCATGACCATGGTATCCTCCTCAGGCCAATCATTATGGGGAACAAAGAAATAGAACGTGTGCCAAATTATATACGGTTAGGAGTCTATCTAGATAAAGACTTAAAGCTGGTGTTGCCCCATTAAATATCTTAAAGGTTTATCTATCTACCGTTCGACCGATCGTGGAATATGCTGTGCCAGTGTGGCAATCGATATCAGGACTTCTGTTTGATAAGCTTGAATCAATACAGGAAAGAGCTCTGAAAACATTTTTCCATCTGCTGAAACATACTTGGAAGCTCTACAGTTACCTGGGATTGATATACTAGCCGATAGAAGGAATACTTTATGTGAAAAAGGCATGAATAAAATGAAAAGTACAAATCATCCTTTGCATGCGTTACTACCAACAGACCAAAACTGTAAATATGCACGTAGAGATAAAGCCGAGAAAGTACTTATGTATCAAAATTTCAAGTTTTGCAGAACTAAAAAGGAAGAAGAATTTTTTACCTTTAAATATTATTAACATTTTTAATAGGCTTTCTTTCTTAAATAATTAACATTTATTATGCATATGCTATTACAAAGATCATATCTTGCATGATATTACAATATTATATCATGACTTCAAATTGAGCCCTTCCTATGGTGACACGGATATTTTGCTGAAAATCGAGTATAATCTGAAAAACATCTCTATTACTGTATTATATGTAATATATCATACACGAGAAGGAGTTTATTATAGTGATTTGAAACACCGAAAAGTGTGTTGAAAAACAAAGCGCTAGCCGAGTTTTTTAACATACTTTGAGGTGTTTTTAAATCACTGTAATAATATTGCGAATTGTCCAAATTGTGGAAATTTAGTTAAACATATTTTGGAACTTAAAGCATATGGCTACATATCTACTCTAAAACTCATGATTTGTTGTGGCCAACATCGACAATTCATTTACTCTAAAAATTAATGGAAAATGAGGCAGAAGCCCGAATTGGGGAAGGGAAATGCACAAAATGTGCTGTTTTGGGACAAATTGGATGGAAAACAGCAAATTCTGGGCATTTTCCCCACCTTGCCACGTAGCCAGAATTTTCAGTCAAGGGGGCCCCATAGGGATTTGTATTAGTCCAAATGTTTCCTAGGGGGGACCGACAACTCTTCCAGGGGGTGCCTGCCTTCCGTGCCCCCTCTGGCTACGTCACTGTTTTGCACCCTTTTTAGTGGATAATTAAAGATAGGTAGGTAGTATCATTAAAAATCCTTCTAAAAATAGTGCAATATTCTTAACCTAACTTCCATAATTTGGACAGGATGCAAAATTGGTGTCGCTACCTTAAGTGATTCTAGAAGACAAACGGTTTGTTATATTTTGATAAGTCAAATATCTATGTATTGGCATGTATATGATAGCTATTCCATCCGTATGAAACTTCAATTAAAGTTAGAATAGTAATTCTGCAAAATATAGTTGGGGGCATTTGTTTTCGGACACCCTGTACAGACGTGCAAAGTTAACACATCATTCAGCAAGGTACTTAAAAGAGGTTCGCATAAACCCAAAATTTGCATTGTATGCGAGTGTACGTTCATGGCTATATTAAATAATTTAAAGTTTTCAATCGTATGATATTAACTTTTCTGCTATAAATACATTTATAATCGGAGCTCTACTATAAGTCATATAAAACAGCGGGCATAGGAAATTACGCACCGTAAGGGTGTGTTTGTATTTAGAGAGAAGCAATTTTGCAGAGCACAATTTTGCACCGGTGTGTATAATTACGCAGCATTTTATAAAACGCGGCTCAAGGTGTGCCAATTTGGCGACAAGCAAATTCACACACACCTTTTGGCTTTTGCCGCAAATTGGTGTGTACAAATACACACCTATTCCCCGAAAATACACACCTTAAGGTGACTGTGTAAAAATAAACGTCAAATCATAGATACGGCTTTGTTACACAGTTAATCAGCTATCATATCATTCAAATGCTTTAAGAAATTATTGGGGAAGAGCATCTGGCCCCCTTCAAGCCACCCTGGTGTCCGCTACCGCCGTTAGGCTATTTCCCGTCATTGCAAGTCAAAGTATGATTAACTCTCCAAATTTACAACCAACTAAAATTAATATTGAAATTCAAAAGCCACGAGCCTTGAGTATTTCAGGATCTACTACGGTGTTGTATTAGCCAGACGTGCTCTAATCCACAGTAGTGCGAATAGCTTGACGTAACACACTAGGGAGTGTGGGAAACTGAACAGATAAATCCTGAACAGATGATAAAACTGACTTCTTCTGACTAAGCTGAATAATACATTAACCAAATATTTAATATATTTGGGAAGAATATACCAAACGAAACATTTCAGTATAATTTCAAGTCTAATTTTGACAGATTTCATACTATTTGTACTATTGTAGAAAGAGAAACTCAATGTAGCCTGTAAAGGAAGTATATTAAACCCAATCTCTGTAAAAGAACCCCCCCCCTTTCAGAAGAATAAATTTATTAGCCACTATATTACAAGCAAAATTACACCTAAAATATTATATTAATTTTGAATTTGACTATTGTGCATGTAGCAAGATTGAAGACAAGTACACGAGTCACGAAACCCAAGTCACACAACAAAATCAAAGTAAAATATTTACCATTCATTCAATTCTTCTATACCATCAAGTCTTCGCTGTAGTTCTTGAGAAGTTCGTCCTACAATTACTCTTTTGACGGTATTTTTTTTGCGAGCCATTCTTCGTCGGCAACTTAACTAGTTCATTTATATACGGACCGACGTCTTGTTCGTGATCGCTGCTTCGTGTCAACGGTGTTTTTCATCGATTTCACTCGATTTCTCGATTTGATACTGGCCGGGAATATAGTTCCAATCAATAGAGTCATCGCTTTGGTAACTACTATTTTCTGTATCTGAACTCGTTGAGGACATTTTTTACCGGGCTTGATCGCGATTCTCCGTTTGAGTTTGCATTATTATATATACTTTTCATTTACCCGAGTAGGCAATGGGTTCCTATTGTGACATGTTAGTTGCCAGTTTTCAACCTTCGCGATTTTCAAAAACTTTTGCCGTTAAAATTTGAAATTTTCAAATTTCGTTGCCTTATTACTCCGTGAAAACAAGCTAAATTCTAAATCTATTTTGTATTTTCATGATCTATATTTCAAGGAGATTCTAATAATGCAAACTCCCATTTTATGACATGAAGACTTACAGTAAGGTGAGCACGCTGTAAAATACTATTTGACATATACAAATCTAAACAATCGAGCGTTTTGTGCAGTGTCCACTTGTTTAAATTGACAAATTTAGGCCATATTTGATGCTTAGTATAAACTTATAGCTGATATAGGATTTTGCATAGCATTGGATTCCAATCACTCCAATGTGACCGATTCTTGTCAAGATAACGTTTCAGGTCTTGAAGTAAGCCTATATATTAATAATATATTTTAAAATTGATATGATGTAAATGATTGAGGATGGTCATTCATTCAAAGCACTTGCCTAAAAATATATAATATAAACGTGCAATATTTTATCATTTTCACCGTGGGTCTTAAGCAACAACCCAAAGCTAGCCATCTGTGTACATACAACGAAAATATTGACATGGATACGACTTTCATAAAAAATAACTTTCACTTCACTTCACTTCAAGTAGTTAATGACCGTTATACAAACTTTGCATACAAAATTTCTTCTCTAAAGACAGAGTTTATCATTTTCGCGATTCGTCATTATCAACAGACATCTAGTAGCATCTCTTCTTAAATTTTCCAAAAATACAACTATGGAAACAGTTCCACGAAATATTCTTCTGTTTTCAGTTGTATTCAAATTCATCGCAATGATTAATGGACTTTTGGGGAATGTCACAGTTTTAATTTATACAATTTTTTTGAACAAAGAAAAGACAGCGACATCTTACTTAGTAGGAAACTTGGCACTGGCGGACTTTGGCACGGGGGGGTTGATGTCTTGTTGAAAAACTGGCATGCTAGCTTTTCAAAAGCTTGTCACATTTCATCAATTTTCAAGGACAAATAAAAATAGTAAAAGTAAAAATAATTGCCAAATAAAAATTGCTCGTGTAAATACGTGATATGCAAATATCAACACAACACAACATGGATGCACAACAATTACGTACGCACTATAAACCATGTAACAACATAGCATTTGTCTTTTAAAACTTTGCACTATCCTTGGATCACTAGTTTTTAAAGTTTCTGTCTGTTAAAGTCGAGGCGTGGCTCGGGTGTGGCTTGGGCGTGGTTTACGATTGCAAGTTCAAAGTTAAAACTGTAATAAATATATCATTTGATAATAATTCAATGCAACATTCATATTAAACGAACTTAAAAACAGAAGGCTTTCAGTAATGTAACGAAACGGCAATATCTGATTTAATTCAGAGTGTACCTAACTGTTGTAAGTTTTAACACACTGTAAATAGTAATGTTCAGATTTCTTTACATGAAATTGTAGTAAGTTAATTTGTAGCATTTGTAGCTTGTTTTGGTACGTAGGCTGCATTCCAGTCGTGCGTTTTTCGTACGCACGTACACGCACGGAAAAGTTTCAACGATTTAAATTTTACTTATGAAACAATCAAATGAATAAATGTACAGAATTTATTGTTCCGTAAGTTTTAGTATGCATTTGTTAACTTATTTGTAAAATATTAAAAACTTAGAAGGATTTAAACTTTTCCGTGCGTGTATGTACTGTACGTATAAAAAGCGCATGAGTGGAAAGCAGCCTATACTATAGGCTAATTAATCGGTAACCACCAGCATAAATGTTTACAGATATTATTATTATTATATAGTGATGTAGAGAAATTATCTATGTGCGTCATATTATGCTATATTATCGAACCGTGCTTGCAGAAGCTAAATCCACTTGGAGTTGTCCACACATCACCTTCCAAGCGCGCCGTCCGCTGTTGTTAATCAGACATGACAGAGTAAGGTCAATTATTTATTCCGTGTGGACGTATGACCGCAATCAACTTTACCGACATTTTGTGCGCATTTTCTGATTTTCCCGACACTTTACCGCCGTTTTATTATTCTTCCGACAAACGTTTTCAGATTCCGACATTTTTCGTTATTTCCAATGTTCCCTAAATAATATTGTACTAACTAGATCTAGCCGTTCAATTTCCCGACAGAGTCCAACTTGTGCCGACAGAGGTTACATTGAGGGGGTCTGGCACCACCCCGGACGCCTCCCTTCGCTATACCCCTGCGTGTGTAATGGTATGCGCACCAGTAATTCTACAAATATATCTTTTTGCATCTTCCTTTGTCTTTCTTCGCCAATTATTTGTATACCATATATCTCTGTCTTTCAGTCTTCTTCACCTTGTTTTACAATATTGTAAAATAATGTAGCCTGAGAATAGCAGCCGCCCGATTGTCTCGTTGGGAATCTCGTCTGATTGGCTAGTTTATAATTATCGCAAAATTACGAGAAAACGAGAATTAACAATTAACATGTCAACATTCGCAGGCCACTGTCAAGCAAGCAGCTCGTGCATGAGAAATATTGCTTCCTTTCAGTATACATATTTTCTAGTTTAACAATTTCAAAAAGAGGATCGGAATGGTTTTCTAAGCTATAAAGTATGTTGTGGGCGAAGTAAGGGTGAAATCGAAGCGAAAATGGACGAAAAAATTCGCGTAACACCATCGAAGGGAGCGGACAGTTATATACAAAAGCTCACAAAACTGTACGTTTCGCGGGAAAGGTTTTGCTCAACATTTTAAAGTGCCCACGTTAGAAAATGAGACTTTGCATTTTTGAAATCTATGGTTAAATATATAAGTTCTAAAACAGAATTGAAATCGGATTTATATTTTAATATTTATTGTAATTTAAACATTGAATTCGGTGTTGTGAAAAATCAAAAACCCCTGCAAAAAGACTGGTAAGAAAATGTGCCTGGGATGTCACAATAGGGACTCGTCCAACTCATCAACATAGAAAACACTATTGCGTATAGAAAGCAACAGCGAAAGTGAAACTGAAAAACATGCCGAATAGATAAGATGCAAAGCAAGGAATTTCGCTTCATATTATACCTTTTGCTGGAGACAGGATGCCCGAAGCGAGAAGGAGTCGTAAACGGCAAACAGTGGGTTGACTTCGTGCGCTTAAAACCAGAAAAATGGGATCAAACTCTTTCGTGCTGCACATTTTGTGAAAGAGGATTTCAGTGAAATGTCTTCTGGTTTTACTGGTAAAAACCTGGGGTTAGGTACCCACAACATTTACGTTGTTACAATTCCAAATACACGACTACTACCTAGCTACTACAACCCTCTGCCTGCGAAAGCCAAGATAATGGCCGCCTAGATTTTAGCCCTCATGGTTATTATAGAGTCAGTGCTCATGCCCTATTTAATATTTTTCTTTAAAGTTATACTTATGTATATATTAAAGAATGAATAAATAAATTATGTTGTTGTTGTTGTTTCTCGTTTTCAAAAAAGTGTATATCTTTATATAATCAGTTATAACACATTGAAAAATGAATTGCTTGGAATTGTTGGATACGGGCACTGTCTAAAACGCGGAATGGAACATCTGGAACATGGAACATCCCGGAACATGTTTTTATACGCATTTTTGCTGAATTTTATAAGTTTTTTGTGTTAACGTTCGCCTGAGTGGTTGCGCTTGGAGACGGGCAAAACTTTCCCAAGGGACTCCTATGACGTCATAAATGCAAAACGGGAGAAGCATCGTTTTATAATATCTTACGCTTTACTAGATACTATCAGGTAAAGAGCCACTAGCTTTGCCTTTGGACGCCTCTTTTGAAATGGGGACTCGGGAAGAGTTCTACCTGCTATTAAACTGTATACTGCTATTTTAAAACATGTTCAGCCATTTTATTAACTATATAACTGGAAAGATAATTTCAGTGAATTACGAAATCAAAAAGTGAAGCCAAAATGGCGGCCTTTATGGAGCATGGGAAGTAGGGAACCGTCATTGAGTGCCAGGTTCAGTGCCCTACACGCACGGATTCAGTAAAATATTGAAACCGACGTCCAAGAAAGTTGAACCGGATTTAATCTTCCACGTTATATAGTTCAGTGTTTTAGACCGAAACAACTACATAACATACTTACGAATCGACTCGTAGGAGTCGACTCAAGAATCAGCGACTGTCTTCTCAGGCTGTCGTCTTTTATATTTCTCAGGAAGGAAATATAGAAGCTTCAAGCGAAGAATTTTATCAATGAAACTAAGATTGAAGGAGCACTGATTAAATGAGCACTTAGTCCTTACAAAAACTATAAGGAAAGTACCAAAGTCAAACAACGTTTCCCAACAACAAAATATTAATAATAACCAGTAAACTAACAGTAACACAAGTTTCTGTTACAAAAGATATTGGTCCACATACTGCGATAATCTACTCAAGTTCAGTACTGGAATGCATGTGCATGTTCAATGTCATATTATAGAACTTTATAAAGCAATCACAATGTGATGAGACAAAACTTCATATTTATAAAAATATTGTTCGAACAGAACCCAATGTTGCACGGACAGAAATACCAGTTCACTGTTATGCATTTTGAGAGCTACATGTATTGAGTCTCCATAGTCAGAACTCTAACTAAACAGAAAGAGTTTCTTCCTCTAGAAGAGATTAATGCTAAATGTGTGCAATATATACATTTTGTGGACTGCAGTTAAACTTTGCACGGTGTCTTCTGGAATGATCAGGCTTGGACTGACAAACGCTGGTTCCACGGCTACAATGCATTCTACGCGAGGATGGTAATGTGCGCATGATTCTCTTTGCGGACAATTCAGCTTTCCATTCTTATCCCTCCATTCTCTTTTCTCAAATCTTTCAACACAGAGGTTATATGGTTAATTTGCTATGTCACCACTATCATTTCGTAGACTCTGTAGAGTCTGTCTACATCCTTGGCAAACACGAATGTTTTCAGAAATGTTGATGTTCACACGCATCTAAATATAAGGGGGCGGTTAAGTTCGTATGTAAAATTTACATTTTAAACACGCTATATTTATAAAATATGATATATACTTAGTTAATGTCTAACGGCGTTCTCAGTTCGCTAAGCATTCGAAATGAATACAGATTAGAGTTTCTGATTAGAAAATGTCGAAATTTGGGTATTGTTTACATCAGAAGACCTTACATAGCACATGCGCAGAACGGACTTGATTGGCTCTTAAAAGAAACGTGGCACAGCATAGAGCGCATACAATCAGACTCTCTGGCAGAATTCATCTACGTCAAGAAAGTGCGAATATGTAATAATTAGCCATATATTACCTGTCTTTGGACTTGCGGGGTTTGGTGCTGATGCTGTTGCACAGGCTGCCATTGGTGTTGCAGTTGGCATTGTTGCTGCTGTTGCAGTTGGTGTCGCAGTGGGTGTTGCTGTTGCTGCTGTTCCAGCGACTGTTGCCACATTTGGGAACAAATTGATGCACATTTGTCTCTTGCGTTGTCAGATGCTGAACAACTGTTTCGGGCATGCTGAATATGCCCCCTGCTGTAAGATTATGTACTTGTTGATTTGGAATCTGCTGCTGCTTTGGTTGGTAGAATTCTTGCGGAAGTTGATCTGAGCCAGTTGATGATTTCTCAGTATCTTGGAACGTTTCTCTGGGATATGTTATCACTGGTGTCGGTTTAGTTGCTGATCGTTTTCTTGGTGCAACCCCACCTTTTCGACCAGGATGTAGTGGCATGCCAACGTTCGAGAAATTGGTAAGATTTACCTTTTTTGTGCCACACTTTGCATACCACTGTAAGAAGAGCAACAGCTTGTTTGCACAGTGTGCTGTTGTCAACACATGTGAGCATATGCCATATGATTTCCAGTTTATACATGATGACTCACATACAAACTGTCCTTTGGCTCTACCTGGCATGACAATGTGTGGTCTAACTCCCGAGCGACTTGCAACCACTCTTGCATCATCTGGGCATCTTGTGGCTGGTGCTTGTGTTACATTCCCATGTTTTTCGACCAATTCGCATGCTTTCTTATATATTCCTTCAATTGAGCATTGGCCACAGCCAGGGGCGTAAATGTGAGGGGTGTGGCGGTGTGGGGGGGATGGTACACCCCCAGAGATAATGATCCAGTCGGTATCAAAATGTGCAGTCGCTCTCAAGATATTCATTGTTAAATTGGACGCATTATGCCACGAAATGCTATGCGAGACTGGCTAAATAAATAGTTTCAGAGACTGACTTCAATCGTTGCATTAATTAAAATATAAAGTTTGCCGAATATTCTGTTTCAATCTTTAATTTGTTGTAAAGCGTTCTTCTAGAATGTCATATCACCACTGATCTAATAATAGACTGGATATAGCTTCTATACCTATGAAAAATGAAGCCAAAATCAATCGGCGCAAATCTACTTCCGGTTACCACTTTGCAGCAAAAACAATATTGAGTTGTATAGGGAAATGAGTCGGTTTTTCACAATTTTGAGGCATTTTCAAGCGCTGGACTAAACCGTTCGTCTTGTAATGAAAAGAACAGGATATTTTCTTACTTTCGGAGAGATACTTTTGTAGATTTCGGTAAAAAAGCACCGCTAAAGGCGTTTGACAAGTTGCATACGCGAAGTCCATTTTCGGCCAAAACTCTCTGTCAAGTGGTCTTTCATGCTGGCATTTTCGCTAAACAAATACTCTGGCTGGATAGAAACTCAAGTCGAATGGATTAAACGAAAGGTAAGCAATGTATAATAAGCGTTTGTCTTTCTCAATCAAGCGAAAAAGTATAGAATATCGGTGTTGCTCTCGGGTTATGTTGTGCTATGCCTATATGAACATTTATAGCATGAACAATAGCTTTATATCTATATTTGGCTAATTGCATTTTGTATCTAAGATTAGAGTTTTGGTTTTTGTTCTTGACCGAAAAATACATTTAAATAATATATAAATGGATTCGTTTCTAAAACAAGCTCTGTATCATTGATTGATTCATATTATAAACTGCTTCAAGTGTTTTTATGCAGATATGATACTAAAATTGTAAAAAGGACATGGGACAAAGTTGTATGAGATCAACCAAAATTTGCTTTGCAAAGTTTTAAATAGTTGTTGGTTCCTAAAGGAACCGGTTTGCTTCTTCTTTCACATAGAGGAGACAAAGTGAGCTTTCTACAGCAATCCAACTTCATTCCATTCCTATGTATTAAAGTGGATAGTTTCATCCCTGCGATTCACTGGTGATTAAACAAGACAAGTTTATTCAACTTCTTTCTCACTTTGTTTTTAGAAACCACTTCCATGGCTGTTTTCTCAAGTTGGTAGAAGCAGACTTTACTATAACACTCTGATATAATCTTTATCAACTTGAATATGTGGTTATCATCAACATATCAACTTGAATATGATGGTTATCATCAGCTAAAACAATGGAAAAAGTGCCCTTTTCTAATAGAAGAGGTGCCCTTAAGACAAAGTGCCCCCCAACTTGAAGTTGCTTCCTATGCCTATGGTACTCTGTCTAAGATCAGATAATTCTACTTGTCAAGGGAAGCATTATGCACCTTTAATGGGTTAATTAGTAGAACTCTGTGCATTTTTTATGAAACATGAAGTAGCATGTCAACCATCTTGGTGGTTTTGAATATTTAATGACCAGTATTTGTTACCAACAAGGAAATGCATGAGAACAACCAACAGAACACACAAGACAACCAGTTGCAGTCTATGGTACTCTTATGTATGTGGGAAAGTGATATATTTCCACACTTAATTTGCATACATGTAATGTATACTTTATGGAAAAGGTCAACATTTTGCCAACCCCATCCATGGCCTTCTCTCCCTTCTGCAAGAAACCCTGAAAATGTTAGACTATGGAATATCACAAGAGAGAAGAGCAGCTCACCAGAATTTACTAGGGGTTTTAATCTGGTGAGGGAAGACCATGGGCATGGTACAGTAAAAATATAATTATCAGTTTATCCATACTATGTTAAAACAACTCATTTTTATACAGCATTATTAAAAATGTGAGTCACATAGCTATTCATGTTCATATGATTACAATATGTTCATCTACTTTGGAAAAGGAACAGATAACTTATTGTTCAATGATATATATAGTCACTTCACCAAGCCACTTTCTATAATACGGGACCTCCTGCCATCACAGCGGTCGGCACCAGTGGATCCGGTCACATGTCTTAATAATGTTTTCTAATTTCAATGTTTTAGTCTCTATATAATAAAAATTTCAAATGTGAGAATTGACAACTAGTCAAACTTGGCATACACCATTTTAATCCCCGAGCCGGCGCGAAGCGCCGTGCGAGGGTACTAATTCCGCTCGGAGATTTACACCCGGGTATGTGAAAACATTGTGGAATGCAAAGACGTCCGCCATTTTTTTTTGTCATGGACAGGACTGGACTGGACCATAGATATAGGAGACCTAGATTGCTGACTCGGCTCAACTAGACGTGTCAAATTTTTAAAATCCAAGATGGCGGCTCAACCGGTCAAAAATCATAGAGCGACATAGGGAAAAACCATGTTTTTTGCATTTTGCGTCGTCCTACAGCTTCCGATCCCGTTCTATCACATTATTTTGGAAATAACTAATTGGTGTGAAGGTTTTGGATGAATATTTGTATAATTAGTACACTTTACATATTACAATTCAACCGGGCAAGAATGGGCAAAGACGAAAAGCGTGCGAAACTGCTGGCCTGGTTTCTTTTCCTGTGTATTCCTTCAGTCTTTTACGAGTTTTTCTCAAGTAACGTGATTACGTGATATATATCTAACTATTCCAAAATGTTTATTTTGTTCTTTCATTGTTATTTCGACCAAAATACAGTATATTTATCTGAAAATTCTGGGGCATTCTATTATTCTAAAAAAACTGTTTTTTATCGAAAAGAATGCCTGAATATTGTTCAGCGTATAACTGCAAGGCCAGACATGGGGATTTAAAAGATGGTATTCGCTTGTCCTTCCATAAGTAAGTCTATAAAAGTAAGTATAAAACACACATATTGTATATTTGTACACTATGACATACTTCATATAAACAGCATAGTTTAAGACTATGTTATGTATAAATAAGACAGCTTTTAAATTAATAGCATAAAAACAATTTGTTTTGTAAATACTGTATAAATGACAACAAATGTAGTTTTGAGTTTGTTAGCTACAATATAAAAGTGTTTACAGTTTTAATAATTAATAAAAAAATATTAAACCGGAAAA
Organism: Trachythela sp. YZ-2020; assembly: GCA_016169945.1. Taxonomy (NCBI): domain Eukaryota; kingdom Metazoa; phylum Cnidaria; class Anthozoa; order Malacalcyonacea; family Clavulariidae; genus Trachythela; species Trachythela sp. YZ-2020. The sequence goes on from JADLSH010000358.1 coordinate 4,526,777, forward strand.
GAAATTGTTTTGATGTCTGTGTCCTAGTCTATATATATGCATGTTGACAACAACTTTCATAGAGGTCCTTGTCCTGTTTGAAACAATTCTGTCAAAAACGTTTGAGTTTTGTTCACATCAGTGAACCAAAGATAAATCTTTCCCTTCGCACTATTTAGATTTTATAACCAATCCCAGCCTGCTAAAAAGTTGGATAACAACAATGAAATGGGCAGACTGGATGATATTCAGTCTTGTGTAAGCAAGTAATAGAAGGCCAATCCAAGAAATATCTGAAAGGGTCTATTAAGGATCTTGTGAAAAAATTAGAAGAAATTAAGGCTATATCAGAAGAACAGTCTTGTGAAAAATTAGAAGAAATTAAGGCTATATCACTAGAAGGACAAAGCCAACATCTCATGTCAAATTTTGATCATATGACTAAAGATCTGTTCACAAATGAGCAGAAAATGAAGCTAATACTAGATACAGTGAAAAAATAAGACAATTTGCTATATCTTTGCACTTTTACAGTCCAAAAGCGTACAAGTTTGTTCGCAAATCCCTCCACTTACCACATCCATCTACTATACGGTTGTGGGCTTCATCAATTGAATGTGAACCTGGGTTTTTGAGTAACGTTATCGAACATCTTCAAAACACTTCAACATATTTGTGCATCGTTTCGGGAAGGTTTACTGAGGCCAAAGCTGAATAAACTTATTCTTTTTGGCAATGATTAACTCATTTATATGGCCTGGACTGTGAAAAGTGATGACTCAATCAGGTTTCTTGGAGAGAACTAGATACTGTGAAGGTTTTTTTATGCATACTAGACAAATTAGTCAGTTTCTTCAAACTAGTTTGTATTGAAAACATTCGCTGTCACTAGTTCTCTCTAAAACCTGATTAATTCATCACTTTTCACAGTCTTGAGATTCCTTGACATCTGCAGCAGCAAGGAAGTCATCAAAGTCACACTAAACAGAGCATCAGAGTTTTACCAGCAGACCAGGTAAATCAAGCAAAATAGGTTTTAACTTCAAAATACTTGGATCGGTAACACCAGGAAGACGCAAAATGCAAAAACATGGCTATACCGCTCTATGATTTTTGACCGGTTGAGCCGCCATTTTTAATACTCATGGTTGCCAATCTATGGACTGGACAGGACCTTTTCGTAAGTTATGCGCATGCGCAAGTTCAAGCCGAGAGACTGATACTTCCATTTTGCAAACTTTTTTCAAGATTAGTTTTGCACTCATTTTATAAGTAAGTCTCTATGTCTCCAAAACAAGATAAATGAAAATTATTTAGAGGACAAATTAACAAGAGGAGAAAGAGTCGAAAGACCGAAAAAGGAGCGTTTTAAACAGGCAAGTGTCTATTTTCCATGCTGCTTTGCCGATTTTTTAACATAGCATGCAGTATAGTTTGTGAATTTGAAAATGTGTAGATCATTCTGTGTGGTCAATACAACATTGATTGATCTTTAAGAGTATTTTAGTATTGATTCAAATATGTTATAGAAAAATAAAAAAACATTAAATCTCTAAAACTTCATTGCAAAAGCAAGTGCGAAGTATAAAAATACTCCTCGAAAAGCAGTTGAAGTTTTTTGAAAATTTCGAAACGTTTTGTGAACGTCTAAGGTTGAATGTTACAGTAAATCAAAGCTAAAAGAGTACACAATAGCATGCCCACTTTATATAGTTGGACAATTGATAATTTTATAGTTAAAAACAAAATAAGATTTTGTACAAATTAAAATATAAAAAATATACAATGTTGCGTGTTACCATGGTTACATTCGTCGACTCAGTACTTCATGTTACAATAACGTTTGGGGAGTAAATTGTTTGGTTCAAACTTAACTGTGGTTCAAATGGGCGAGGGGTTACTGCATCCATGTATTTCTAGTAATATGAATGATACAGAGCTTGTTTTAGAAACGAATCCATTTATATATTATTTAAATGTATTTTTCGGTAAAGAACAAAAACCAAAACTCCAATCTGAGATACAAAATGCAATTAGCCAATATAGATAAAAAGCTATTGTTGCTATAAATGCTCATATAGGCATAGCACAACATAACCCGAGAGCAACACCGATATTCTATACTTTTTCGCTTGATTGAGAAAGACAAACGCTTATTATACATTGCCTACCTTTCGTTTAATCCATTCGACTATCCAGTCAGAGTATTTGTTTAGAGAAAATGCCAGCATGAAAGACCACTTGGCAGAGAGTTTCGGCCGAAAATATCCTGTTCTTTTCATAACAAGACGAACGGTTTAGTCCAGCACTTGGAAATGCCTCAAAATTGTGAAAAACCAGCCTCGCCGACTCATTTCCCTATACAACTCCATATTGTTTTCGCTGCAAAGTGGTAACCGGAAGTAGATTTGCGCCGATTGATTTTAGCTTCATTTTTCATAGGTATAGAACATAGATATCTTATATAGACTAGATAGCGCATCTCTTTTAGTAAAATTGAAGCCAGGAATATTTCAGCGGTTTTCCCCCATTTGAATGGATGGCGGCCATATTGCTCGTTCCCACTCGCTAATAAACACTTAAAAGACACCAATAACGTTCATGATTTGAATAGTTTAAAACTGTATTTGGGATAGGTTTAACCGAATGTTTAAGTTCGCTGTTTAAGAAATAAAAAAATATACGAATGAGACTGCAGTCACGGCTTCAATTTTTTACTTGCGGAATAATTATATGCACTATCTAATGTATTTAAGATATCTATGATATAGAAGCTATATCCAGTCTATGATTAGATCAGTGCATATCACTCATACTGTAAGTGGCGTGCGTATGTTGAATATTTACAGAAGCACTGAAGCAATGTAAAGTGTAAATGCTAAAACAACCTACTTTGAAATAGAACCATAATATTGCCAGTTGCCTGTTGCCACAACTGCTATAATATACATATTAAATACTTTACGGCAAACTTATTGTACAGGAAGCTAAACTTATTCTTATCCGGAAAAACTACATTGCTTTTGCGATATAATTCGAATTTTTTTAATGATTTCCACAAGTCGTGTCTATGAGGTCCTAGATTTCAAAATTCCCAGAGGAGGATTCCCCCGGACCCCCCTGCAAATGGGTGTCCTACTGCACCAGTCGTTCTATTCTGCTGGATCTGCCCCTGTGTACATGAGTTCAGTAAAAATATGAAACGTAACTTACGCAAGTTGAATTGTGCGGCTACTCATGCCCAAGTTATTGCATTCTATTCTATTGTATTATAAGAATAGGTAATAGATAATTAACCAAATCTAACAAAGCGCGGACGTTTGATAAATATATGACTTTAGTAAAATTACATAGATGATTATTGAAATCACCTAAAGCGTTTTTAATCCGCTTTTATCGTAAATATTCAATTAAAATATATTTGAAATGTGCATATTTTTTTTTTCAAATAATCACCTATGTAAGTTTACTAAAACAATCATTCGCCTCACGCTCGGTGAATATCGGTGAATAAAAACCACGTCTCGGTTTTTATTCACCGATATTCACCGAGCCTGAGGCGAATAATTGTTAAATATTGATTAAATTTAATAATTCATTGATTCACACCAACGAACATGTACACAGGAAAGATAAACTGTCTTGATCAGCTTCCACTCAAAATTTTCATTATGATACTAGCGACACCACTCAAGTCTGAGAATCATGTTCCTAATAATTTTAGCACCTAAAAGTTTTAGCACCGACAGCACTGTGTACGTAATTTCTAAAAACTAAAGGCAGTATGATATCGCAGTCTCATGCGCAGTACTCAATGTAACTGAAACTCAGAGAACAATTTTCTTCTCAATTTTCAATGTGTGTACATATTTTGTTTATTGAATTGTGTTGCCATTCAACTTATTGGAGCAGTACAAGTAATATTTCAATTGACTTTTCGATTTAGAATTGGGGGGTGAGCGGTCGGTCTGAATTTATGAGTCAGTCTCATTTCGAAACTTCACCCCCCCGAGCCAAAATCGACATGTACGCCCCTGGCCACAGCAGTGACATATTTCTTTACATCTTCTACGCCAATGGACAATTTGGGGTGGTGCCTTGCATGGGATTTTCGTCCCGTTCGCATCTCTACCTATTGGTCTGCTGTTTATTTATCACTACTGTATATATAATTATTGTGTATATATATGTATATATAGTCAAATCTGCAGACATGCATGTTTCGCAGTCTAGATGCGAGTGAGTTCGTATTTATACACCATACTCTTGTTCTCACCAAGCGCATGTGGTACAATACTCAGACACATGCGCATCCAAACATGCGTGAAGTGTCTTGGGGCCAGAGTGCTCAAACGACCACAAGAGAAGTGAGCTTTTGCATATTTTTTTTCTTTTTGAAAGATCAATAAAGCTGTGAAATCAAATCAAATCAAATCAAACAAGATTTGAATTAGCTTCTGTGTTGGCTGATTACTTGATGGTCCACCCATTGTATGCCTAATCTGCTCACAGGTTGATACATACCAATCATCAGTCCTAATTGACAGTCGGGCATGACAATACATTTATAGACAACAAAACAAGGTTCGAAAATTAATAGTAAAGAGTCTGCTGGTCCAATTCTGCATTTTGAAGCTTCTCTTACGAAAGAAAGATGTTTACAGTTTCTGTATGTTCAATGAAATAATTTGTATGAATTATAGGATTTTTGCCCCCCCCCCCACCAGCCAACTCTGGTGCACTCTGCCCCTACCACACTACTCACTACTGGTATTAACCACCTGTGGCATTGCCTCTTTCTTGCTGGTGACTTGCACTGAGTATTATCAGCTTCCAGTGTTATCACGTCCACCTGGACAGATTAATACAGGTAGATCATTTTGATGTTATTGATGGTGTACTTGTTAGAGAAACCACATTGCACAATGGACATAATCTTCCAGACACAAGCTAGGGGGTAATATTTGTCCTGCTTTGGCTAGAGGGTTAATAAATATTATTCCAAAAAATGTGAATTACACCTCTCTACTCCCCCTCCTACTAAATTATGATCAGTCTGTAAGCAACCCCTGAAAATCCTTGCTTGGTAGCAAGCAAACTATTTGGCAAATGGTTGGTACTGAACAGTATTAATGGTCTGCATTTTGAACCTGCCAGTTGCCGCATAATATTCCGTTTATTGCATATTATCCAGCTACAGTAGGATTATTTTATATAATATTCTCCTTTGGGCAACCTTGTGCATATCAAGAACTTTTGAGAGCTTGTTTCTTCACTGAACAATGCACTCTGTTGAAAACCCACTAAGGCATGCTCAGGTGCTGTATGTCTCTTAGCATGTTATATTTAACAAATAGAAATTTTCGGATCATACATTTCAATAATGGCTGTGCAAATAAGATTGGGATTTGAAAATACGTTTCAGGGGTATCAAAACAAGCCAAAGTGAATTTTAATTCACTTGTGTGCTTATTTTGATAGTACTGCACGTGAAACGTATTTCAAATCCCAAGAAACATTTGCACAAATTGAAATTCTAATGTATGATCTCGTGCATACAATTATATTTGCAGTATTTTGAAAACATTTTCCGTGTTTCTATACACTTATAGAAACACGCGTGGGAGTTTGGGAGAACGAGAAATAATCAGTGGGAAAACGAGCCAGTAGGGCGAGATCATACATTAGAATTTCAATGGCTGTGCAAATAATTACGCTTCTGGGATTTGAAAATACGTTTCCACGTGCAGTACTATCAAAACAAGCACACAAAGTGAATTAAACTTATGAGTTCGATTACGAATGGCTGCTGTCGAGTTTTGAGTTTGGGCGTACTTTAAAACAAGAAATACTCCTTGCTCTGTTGTTAGCTGAGCCATTCGTAATCGAACTAATTTTAATTCACTTTGTGTGCTTATTTTGATAGTACTGCACGTGGAAACGTATTTTCAAATCCCAGAAGCGTAATTATTTGCACAGCCATTGAAATTCTAATGTATGATCTCGTGCATACAAATTATGGTATTTGCAGTTTTTTTGATACACCCTGTATGATCTCGTGCATACAAATTATGGTATTTGCAGTTTTTTTGATACACCCTGTATATAAAACACGACTTTCGAGTGTTTTAAATGGCTTCAAAAACGAGTACAATAGAGTGATTTCTATGCGTATTGTTCTCTATTTTCTTTATAGGTTAGGGTTGAGTTGCTTAGCCAATAATATAGACTCTGAAATTACAAATTAAGATTGAGATAGCTTTCTCCGGGGTTTACGATGTCAACTTGGACGTAAATCCACTTGCGCAATAACGTTTCCTTTGATGTGGTTATAAACGTCTATTTACTGTTTGCTCAATTTATTGCAAAGGAAAATGCCGTTTTAAGTATTAATATCCTTACTAAAATGAATTCGACGAAGGCAACTCGTGTGTTTCGAAAACCAAAAGGCGTAGAAGATGAGAAAGAGCTGCTGGATAGCACTATCCCTAAATCAACTCGGCACTCTACGAAATGGGCGTTAAAAATATTTCATGAATGGCAAATGGCAAGACAAAATCAAGACGCCAAATTAGAACAGTGCTCTTTTGCATTTGATTGCAATAAAATGCAGAATTTGGGCATGAGCATTACACAGATGAATGGAGAAACACTGAATTTCTGGTTAGCAAAGTTTATTGAGGAAGTATGTAAACCAAATTGTGAACGATACCCTGCGAGAACCTTGTATGCTATTGCCTGTGGTTTAAATCGATATTTGCAAGAAGAATGTGAAGTACCAGTGTCAATTTGGGATAAGAATGAGACGAGGTAAATATCAGCTTTTTCGTTCGTGTTGTGTATTGATTTTATTTTAACTTTGTAGCTAGTTTAGAACTTGTGTGCATGCATGTAGTATAATATTGCATTAAATGTTTATCTACATTAATTTGCCAAGGCAAGAAATGGTAAATTTGCACGACTAATGTTCGGTTTACTTTGGGAAAATGTAGATATTTAGTGGGTTATAAGCTGCTATATAGTACTTAATTTTGTTTACAAGATATACTGAGATAAGTGTGATGATTAATGTTGTGTGTTAATAAACGACACAACAGTGCTATATATTTTTTTAGGCGTTGTGGTGTCCAAAGTCGATTAGATTTTTGAATTTTTGATTAACGTAAAATTTTATATAACATTTCACGTTCATTAGTATTCTTTAAAAAAGAAGAAAATGATGATTAAAATTGAATTCAAGAACGACGAGAAATTTCCTTGTTTACATTGAGTTACATCAACCAAATGCTATATTTTAAAACTGCATAATTATTATATTATTATTTACAATTGAGAGAGAGCTGACTTAAAATAATCTGTAGCTAACAATGATTAACAACAATTTATATAGCGATACAGTTGATACGGAGGCACACACTCACCATTTGAGCAATATTATTTAGACTAGTATGATATGAAAAATTCCAGAACTTTTTTCAAGTCGATCGGTGATTTGCAATTTTGGAAGAATTTTTATAACAGAGATGTGATGTTTAAAAGTAACAAAAGACCTACATTTTCTCCAACTAGTTCAACATCTTTTTCAAACGGTTGCAACATTGGAGGGAGCTTCCAATCATCCTCCTCGTCACTCTCAATATAAAAAATTGGCTGCATGTAAGAATGGAATATAAAAATATTGGAAAAGTATTGTAGTTGGAGTAGGAATCAATTTTCTGTTTTGATGACGTCAAACACCATACATATATTTGTGATTCCTGTTCAAATACACCCATGTTGGGGAAAATTGGAGTTCAAATGCCTCACCCTATGTTATCACACTTTTAAATATTGCCAATTATTGGAGAAAATTTTGCTTTGCAGACAACAAATTAAAACTCATCAATTGTCGCCATTGCACATGAGTAGTAGTGTAGGTACCGTTCGAGCCCCTTTTTTAGGGGGGCGCAGGGGGGCGCACTAATTAGTATGCAAGGGGGCCGCAAACACTAGCATACAGGGGGGCGCAGGGGGGCGCAAACAACACTAATTAGTATGCAAGGGGGCCGCAAACACTAGCATACAGGGGGGCGCAGGGGGGCGCAAACAACACTAATTAGTATGTAAGGGGGCCGCAAACACTAGCATATAGGGGGGCGCAGGGGGCCGCGAACGCAACTCATCATTAACATTCATTAATTATGTATTGACGTCATGATGATATGCAAGGCAAGTTTGGGCGAAACAGTCATTAAGCTGAACTCAGCATTTTCGTCACAAAAGAGTTAATCCTAACGCTTTTTATCACAATAGCTATAGCGTCCTTATATATTTTACTAAGCGTTGTTTGAGCATCATTTACAAGCAATACGATGGAGTGTCTACATGGAAAACCTGCGTCCTATTCGACTACAAACCATGGTACATTTTGGTTCTGTGGACAAAAACCCAGCTGTGAGTTCTTTTGCCGAGATGAAGATTGTTATATGTTCACGAAAGCCGTAGAAGATTTTAGAAAGAGTGGTCCTCAACATCCTGTGTGCCCTACACATCAAAAACTAGCAAAGTTACGTACAGTTAAAGACAAGATGAAACAAAACTATGGACGACCGTACTTTGTATGTTCTGAACAAGAGAATCCCTGCAAATTTTGGCAATGGGGGGATGTATTCGAAGAGCCAAGACCTATATGCCAACATGGAATGGTATGCTGTGAACGAAAAGTCAAGAAAGATGGACCAAATCAAAACCGTCTATTTTACTGCTGCCCCAAAGAAGACGCTTGTGGTTTCTTCGAATGGAAGAAGCACGAACCTCGTGTGATCAATACTGGCATCGAACTTTTCAGTAATCCACTATAATACCGGTACAAGATTGAAGAGACAGGAGAGATATTTAATAGTACTAAATCTAACACTAAAGAGGCATACGCAGAATATACATTTCTTAAATCTGTTAATGCTTTAACAAGTGAACTTGATGAAATAGACATCTTTTAGCTGTATTTATATATGTGACAATAAATATGTTTTAAAAAACACTGTGTTGTGTGCTTTTTTCGTTGCTATATGCGTCGCTAAGTCATTATAAAGCGATCCACGAATTTACATATTATTGAGATGCAATAACATGTACTGTCTCACTTGCCTTTTAACCTTTGTGGTGAAACGGTGAAATGGAGAACATAGATATAATTTATGACGATATTGATATTGATAAACAAACCCTATCGTTTCATATAAATACAGTTCTGAACCAACACGAAGATTTATACCATTCAATGATTGTTTGTGATTACGAACAACTCTACAAAGAAATAAATGTTACAAATTTTGGTCATATTTTCGCCTATTTAGCTTTCGTATATTTACACAGCGATAGCGAGGAATCTATTCGACAAAATGTCCGAAGATCTGTTGAGGCATTTCGAGTTGTCAGTGTTCCAAAGCATAAACAAAATAATAAACAATCAATTTTAATAACACTCTCGCTTACGTTGATAGCTTTATATATCAGTTTGTGATCATAGCTTGGTTCATTTCGTTCTGACCTCGGTGGGGAAAAGATGAGTTGTTGCTGTAAAGGTTTACCTCAAATATCTCTTCGAAATATATTTCGGAGGATACGTTGTATTTCTGCTTGTTGTGGAGGCAATATTATAATACAAGCTTCAGATATAGATGGCAGAGAAATACCTAAGTCGACTGTATTACAATCCAGAAAGCCCCGCAAGTTTTGGTGGTGTAGATTCCATATATCGCGCCGTGAAAAACGACGGAAATATCAGATATCGCGGAATAAAATTCGCTCGTGGTTGCAAAAGCAAGATACTTACACCTTACATAAACCCGTACGATATCGGTTCAAGCGGAACCGTGTTATTGTCGGATCAATAGATGATGAGTGGGAGGCTGACTTAGTGATTATGGATTCATTAAGTAAACAAAATAGCGGCTATAAGTACATTTTAACAGTGATTGATGTACTCAGTAAATATGCGTGGGTTGAGCCGCTTAAGACCAAGACAGGAGAAAGCCTCGTTCAAGCGTTTGGTAAAATAATCCAGAAAGGACGTCACCCAAAAATGTTTCACACGGATAAAGGAACAGAATTTACAAACAAACTGTTTCAAAACTCTTAAAGGATAACAATATTCGGTTCTTTACTACACATAATGAAACGAAAGCGTCCATTGTCGAAAGGTTTAACCGAACGCTGAAAGGAAAGATGTGGAAATATTTTACAGCTAAGAATACTTTAAAGTACACTGACATTCTTCAGAAATTGGTCAGATCGTATAACAATTCCCGACATCGAAGTATTGGAATGACTCCTGCCAACGTGAATAAAGACAACGAAGATATTGTATGGCAAACACTCTACGGAAAAGAGTTTATCAAACCGATCCTGTATAAGTTTAACATTGGCGACCAAGTACGAATCAGTAAAGCAAAGCGAACATTTAAGAAAGGATACTTACCTAGTTGGACCGAAGAAGTATTTACGGTGACCAAACGCGTGCGTCGCCGACCCCCTGTGTACAAGATCGCTGACTACGACGGAGAAGAATTAGCAGGAACTTTTATGAACAGGAACTTCAGAAAGTCAATAAAGCGGACACTGACTTTTCAGAGTAGAAAAAGTACTTAGATCACGCATGCGTAATAAACGTAAAGAATATTTTGTAAAATGGTTAGGTTATCCTGATAAATTTAATTCATGGGTACCTGCAGAAAACGTAAAAGATGTGAACAAATAAATGTATTTGAAACTTATAACTTGTGTTCATTTGTGCATTGGTCTTCAGTATGGCAACACAGTTTTATCTAACATTGCCAAGCAATAGTTCAATAAAATACTTTCCAAATAATACAGTGGCAAATTTTAGAGTGAAATTAGCCGAAACAATCACTTTACCTGGACAGTGGGAAGTTGCTTTGGCCGGACTCCATTATCCACATACGTGGACTACGGTACGGAATGGAGTACAACAAACGCTTATGTATAAAATTGATGCTAACCCTTATCAAACTAGCATCCTTAAAGATGTACACTATTCGACGATTGATCAATGTCAGCGTGATGGCACTAAATGTCAGCGTGTCGAAAGAAGCACAGGCGAAAATAAAATTCAGCTATAGTCGCAGTACACGCAAAGTAACGGTTGATGTGAAGCACGGTGCAATGGCGTGGTTTACTGGTGACATAGCAATGGTCTTGGGGTTTGACCAAGACACTGTCATTCGAAAGAAGACATCAAGTCCATATGTGGCAGATATCAACGGTGGATTTTCTTCCATGTATGTGTACAGTGATATCGTCGATGCTCAGTTTGTAGGCGATGTCAAAGTGCCCCTATTAAGAATTGTCAATATAGAAGGTGAATATGGCGAAAATGTTCACGCCAGTTTCCGTAATTTGCAATACGTTCCCGTCAAAGTGAATTCTTTCGAGACCATTGAAGTGAATATAAAGAACGACAGAGACGAAAACGTCTCATTTGCTTTCGGGAAGTCAATAGCGTCACTTCACTTTAAAGGTTTACTTATCCCTGACGTAAAGCTACTAACTGAACATTACACAAGAAATCAGCGTGGTGGTAGCATTCAAGGATTTCGAGGGGCAAGAATACAGAGGGGATATGGAATCGGTGGAATTTTCAGAAGCCTTGCTAGATTTGCAATACCTTTATTCAAACAAGGCGCTAAAACAGTTGGTAAAAGAGCGTTACAAGCAGCGACGGAAGTTGGTCAAGATGTACTCAATGGGAAAAAGGTTTCGGAATCGGTAAAAGCTCGTGGAAAACAAGCCGTCCGTGATGTCGCTAATAAGGTAGTGAAGAAGGCGATGACAGGTCGTGGGCGTAAGAGACCTATAAAAAGACGTGCACCAGCTAAAACTGCCATTCATCCTCAAGCCAAGAAGCGGAGAACATCTCACAACATTGATAACTATAATCCCAATTGGCATGGCTCATCCCGTTGAAACTATACATAAAGATTCATGTGTGTGTGTAAAGTCTGAACTGGATTTGTTTAGTACACCGCCTACTCAAGTTGAAATGGAAAAGGGTTTTTGGGAAGACATTGACCCAATTACAAGTATAACGTCCTCAGATACGTTTGAATTTCTATGCGCTGCAAATTCCGGAGTTTACACGGATCTTGCGAGTAGTTACCTACACGTTAAAGCAAAGATTACAGCTGCAGATGGAGCAAATCTAGGTGTTGACGATCAGGTTGGTCCCGTGAATCTCTGGATGCATGCACTATTTTCACAAGTAGAAGTATTCCTGAATAACAAACTCGTCACACCTGCGAGCACAGCCTATCCCTACAGAGCCTATATCGAAACTGTTCTGAACTTTAGTAAAGATGTGCAAGATTCCTTTGACGAGTGAAATGTTTTACCGCGATAATTCGGGAAAGATGGATGTTGTAAACCCTTGCACAGGCTGGGAATGTCAACACCGGATTAAAAGAGCGCCATGCTCATATACGTCAAAGCAAATCTGTTGCCATGGAGGGAAGAATTCATTCTGATCTGTTTGCGCAAGAACGTTATATTCTTGGTGCAGTACCAATCAAAATTAAGTTGGTCAGATCACGAAATCCATTTTGTCTGGTTTCATCTGCTGAAAATCCAGCCTTCAAAGTGGTTATTGAAGAATGTGTCTTTCGTGCCCGACGAGTGAACGTATCACCTAGTGTCATAATGAGTCATTCCGAAACATTACAACACATGACGGCTAAATATCCTATCAACCGTATCGACTGTAAAGTTGTGTCTGTGCCTCGAGGAAATATGTCTGGAAACCAACCCAATATATTTCAAGGCCGACTACCGAATCGAGTTGTTATGGGAATGGTCGACGCTGATGCATTCAACGGCACCTACACCAAAAATCCATTCAATTTTAAAAACTATGATATCACTATCATGGGTCTGACTGTTAACGGAGAGAACCTTCCTGGAAAGCCCTTACAGCTGAAGTTTGGGGCAGCAAGCAATTACATCTCAGCTTTCCAAACCCTGTATACTGGTACACATAAAATGTTTGAAAATCAGGGCAACGGTATTACTCGTGAAGAATATGCAAACGGTTACACGCTGTTTGTGTTTGATCTCACTCCAGACCTTTGCCTTGGTGATCATATACAACCAGTAAGAAATGGAAACGTCTCGATCCAGTGTCAGTTTGGAACCCCGTTGGAGACAGCTATAAATATCGTGGTGCTTGGTGAGTTTCAAAGTCTTATCGAGATTGATGGGAATCGGAACGTGCTGTGTGATTTTAGCAACTGAACATGGACTCACTACAGATTTTAAACATTCTCAAGAGTGACCCATTTACGAAAAATGTGTTTACAAACGTTCTACCTTCTGATGGTTTACCTCGTGAAATACAAAAGAGACCTAGAGGATTTATACTCAACACGGATCCAAGTAATAAACCAGGAACTCATTGGGTTGCGATATATCTTACAGAAAATGAAAAAGGGGAATTTTGGGATTCTTATGGTGAAGCGCCTGGATTTTACAGTCAGAACTTTATTCAATTTTTGGACAAGAAATGTAGTACCTTTACTTGGAACGCAAATGTTTTACAAGCCCCTTCATCGGACGTGTGTGGACAATATACATTATTTTTTGCTTTACATCGGTGTAGACGTATTCCAATGTCAACTATTGTGAATATGTTTACGGACAACAAACATTGGAACGATATGTTAGTGCGTGACTTTATAGATAAGTGGTACTTTATAGAATAGAACACGTAATGTTAGTTTAAAAATACATTTATTGTAAAACTTTACAAGAAATAAATTATTTTAACCATTTATATGGAGTACTAATAATGTCTCTACGTTTCTTCCTCTTTTCTTGCTGCACTCGGGCTATAGGGGAACGAGGGGTAGAGGGTAGGTCTTCAGGGATTCCCTTGGTTTTATACTCGCGAACAAGTTGGAGGCGTTTTTCATTTCTCACAATACCTTCGGGTACATTTAAATGTCCTAGGGCTTTTGAAAACAACTCCCAACCTGCTGGATTGAAATTCTTCCTTTGCCTTAGAGAATCGTTGACCAAATCCACTATATTTGTTCCTGGAACAGATCTCCCTTTGAACAACAACTGTCCTTGTTCATTCCACCCAACGATATCTTTATGATACGTTCACTCGTCGCGCAAGAATATGAGCATGGCGCTTTGACGTATATGAGCATGGCGCTCTTTTAATCCGGTGTTGACATTCCCAGCCTGTGCAAGGGGGTTTACAACATCCATCTTTCCCGAATTATCGCGGTAAAACATTTCACTCGTCAAAAGGGAATCTTGCACATCTTTACTAAAGTTCAGAACAGTTTCGATATAGGCTCTGTAGGGATAGGCTGTGCTCGCAGGTGTGACGAGTTTGTTATTCAGGAATACTTCTACTTGTGAAAATAGTGCATGCATCCAGAGATTCACGGGACCAACCTGATCGTCAACACCTAGATTTGCTCCATCTGCAGCTGTAATCTTTGCTTTAACGTGTAGGTAACTACTCGCAAGATCCGTTTAACTCCGGAATTTGCAGCGCATAGAAATTCAATCGTATCTGAGGACGTTATACTTGTAATTGGGTCAATGTCTTCCCAAAAACCCTTTTCCATTTCAACTTGAGTAGGCGGTGTACTAAACAAATCCAGTTCAGACTTTACACACACACATGAATCTTTATGTATAGTTTCAACGGGATGAGCCATGCCAATTGGGATTATAGTTATCAATGTTGTGAGATGTTCTCCGCTTCTTGGCTTGAGGATGAATGGCAGTTTTAGCTGGTGCACGTCTTTTTATAGGTCTCTTACGCCCACGACCTGTCATCGCCTTCTTCACTACCTTATTAGCGACATCACGGACGGCTTGTTTTCCACGAGCTTTTACCGATTCCGAAACCTTTTTCCCATTGAGTACATCTTGACCAACTTCCGTCGCTGCTTGTAACGCTCTTTTACCAACTGTTTTAGCGCCTTGTTTGAATAAAGGTATTGCAAATCTAGCAAGGCTTCTGAAAATTCCACCGATTCCATATCCTCTGTATTCTTGCCCCTTGAAATCCTTGAATGCTACCACCACGCTGATTTCTTGTGTAATGTTCAGTTAGTAGCTTTACGTCAGGGATAAGTATACCTTTCATCTTTAAATAAAATATTGAGATCTCTTCTGTCTAAAGTGAAGTGACGCTATTGACTTCCCGAAAGCAAATGAGACGTTTTCGTCTCTGTCGTTCTTTATATTCACTTCAATGGTCTCGAAAGAATTCACTTTGACGGGAACGTATTGCAAATTACGGAAACTGGCGTGAACATTTTCGCCATATTCACCTTCTATATTGACAATTCTTAATAGGGGCACTTTGACATCGCCTACAAACTGAGCATCGACGATATCACTGTACACATACATGGAAGAAAATCCACCGTTGATATCTGCCACATATGGACTTGATGTCTTCTTTCGAATGACAGTGTCTTGGTCAAACCCCAAGACCATTGCTATGTCACCAGTAAACCACGCCATTGCACCGTGCTTCACATCAACCGTTACTTTGCGTGTACTGCGACTATAGCTGAATTTTATTTTCGCCTGTGCTTCTTTCGACACGCTGACATTTAGTGCTTTAGTCAATTGATCAATCGTCGAATAGTGTACATCTTTAAGGATGCTAGTTTGATAAGGGTTAGCATCAATTTTATACATAAACGTTTGTTGTACTCCATTCCGTACCGTAGTCCACGTATGTGGATAATGGAGTCCGGCCAAAGCAACTTCCCACTGTCCAGGTAAAGTGATTGTTTCGGCTAATTTCACTCTAAAATTTGCCACTGTATTATTTGGAAAGTATTTTATTGAACTATTGCTTGGCAATGTTAGATAAAACTGTGTTGCCATACTGAAGACCAATGCACAAATGAACACAAGTTATAAGTTTCAAATACATTTATTTGTTCACATCTTTTACGTTTTCTGCAGGTACCCATGAATTAAATTTATCAGGATAACCTAACCATTTTACAAAATATTCTTTACGTTTATTACGCATGCGTGATCTAAGTACTTTTTCTACTCTAAAAAAGTCAGTGTCTGCTTTATTGACTTTCTGAAGTTCCTGTTCATAAAAGTTCCTGCTAATTCTTCTCCGTCGTAGTCAGCGATCTTGTACACAGGGGGTCGGCGACGCACGCGTTTGGTCACCGTAAATACTTCTTCGGTCCAACTAGGTAAGTATCCTTTCTTAAATGTTCGCTTTGCTTTACTGATTCGTACTTGGTCGCCAATGTTAAACTTATACAGGATCGGTTTGATAAACTCTTTTCCGTAGAGTATTTGCCATACAATATCTTCGTTGTCTTTATTCACGTTGGCAGGAGTCATTCCAATACTTCGATGTCGGGAATTGTTATACGATCTGACCAATTTCTGAAGAATGTCAGTGTACTTTAAAGTATTCTTAGCTGTAAAATATTTCCACATCTTTCCTTTCAGCGTTCGGTTAAACCTTTCGACAATGGACGCTTTCGTTTCATTATGTGTAGTAAAGAACCGAATATTGTTATCCTTTAAGAGTTTTTGAAACAGTTTGTTTGTAAATTCTGTTCCTTTATCCATGTGAAACATTTTTGGGTGACGTCCTTTCTGGATTATTTTACCAAACGCTTGAACGAGGCTTTCTCCTGTCTTGGTCTTAAGCGGCTCAACCCACGCATATTTACTGAGTACATCAATCACTGTTAAAATGTAATTATAGCCGCTATTTTGTTTACTTAATGAATCCATAATCACTAAGTCAGCCTCCCACTCATCATCTATTGATCCGACAATAACACGGTTCCGCTTGAACCGATATCGTACGGGTTTATGTAAGGTGTAAGTATCTTGCTTTTGCAACCACGAGCGAATTTTATTCCGCGATATCTGATATTTCCCGTCGTTTTTCACGGCGCGATATATGGAATCTACACCACCAAAACTTGCGGGGCTTTCTGGATTGTAATACAGTCGACTTAGCATTACCAGAAATATGGGACAAGATGGCGACGAGCATGCGCGCATTACGCCAATATGGCGACCAAATTTTGCTATAAAATGTATTGGAGTTGACAAAAATATCAAAATTTCACCTATTTGGTTAAATAATTCATGGTTGCGCAGCTCGATGTTGGCAGCGACGTGAATAAGCAATATTTGTAGACCAAAATAGCCAGCATTTCCCCACGTCTAGGAGGTTCCCGAGATTGATGCAATTTCACTGCCAATTCGACGCATTATACAATAGAATCTATAGTAATTTAGGTCGCACATGAGATAAAACTTCGTCGAATAGTCCAACATCCTCTCGAGCGATGTAAAGTGCGTAGCTCGCTATGAATTTGGTGATGTTTGCACTGTTAATTTAGCTAAAATAAGCGAGGGTTATTCCACGGCAAACTGGTTCCAAAATCGTTTGAAAATTCGCCTTTTTCGTAGTTCTAAGAGTCGTCAATATGGCGTCTTTAAATCTAAATTTTTGCGCAAAGACAAGCTTGATAAAGTTTTATATGCTGCTTCGAGCAGCCATGTTTATTTGGTATTAGCAAGGCTAGTTTCCAGTCTTTTACTACAGAAAAACAGAGAGATTTGCGTGATCTGGTGACTTAGTTTCGTGTCGAATAAGAAATTTGCGTGCATATATTTCGAGCTATTTTCCATGGCAAAACATGTACAGACAAAAGGTCAGCAAGTATCAGGTGTCAGGTCATGCTTGGATTTCATACTACAATCGCGGGATAAAAACATGCATTCTTCCCTTAAATTTCTCGTTTCTCGCTTTATATATAACATTCTTAAAATATACGCACAGCTTTATACTCCTGCGATATTGCGCTATCTCCTGTTGTGGATGTTTGTTATGGAAGTGATAAAAAAGTGCGGTACTTTTGGCCTCAAAGTCGCATGACTTTGCATCCATAACTATAAAATTATCGCGAAATAAGCCTGCGCCCCGTGTTTGAAGCGTCTTAACGCTGTTTTACCGTGCGCAATGTTAAATTATATTCGCAGATTCAAAACGACTGGGTTCTTGCGAACATTTTGGTAGGAAAATTGGGAAGTTATGGCTTTGCAAGCCGTCTGCCGTAGGAAAATTCCCCGTAGAATGCTATTATAAAGTGAATACCCGCTGAGCAAACGCAGTCGCAAAATGTCCCATATTTCTGGTAATGGGTATTTCTCTGCCATCTATATCTGAAGCTTGTATTATAATATTGCCTCCACAACAAGCAGAAATACAACGTATCCTCCGAAATATATTTCGAAGAGATATTTTACAGCAACAACTCATCTTTTCCCCACCGAGGTCAGAACGAAATGAACCAAGCTATGATCACAAACTGATATATAAAGCTATCAACCTAAGCGAGAGTGTTATTAAAATTGATTGTTTATTATTTTGTTTATGCTTTGGAACACTGACAACTCGAAATGCCTCAACAGATCTTCGGACATTTTGTCGAATAGATTCCTCGCTATCGCTGTGTAAATATACGAAAGCTAAATAGGAGAAAATATGACCAAAATTTGTAACATTTATTTCTTTGTAGAGTTGTTCGTAATCACAAACAATCATTGAATGGTATAAATCTTCGTGTTGGTTCAGAACTGTATTTATATGAAACGATAGGGTTTGTTTATCAATATCAATATCAATCTCATTTCGTCTTAACTCGTCATAAATTATATCTATATTCTCCATTTCACCGTTTCACCACAAAGGTTAAAAGGCAAGTGAGACATACATGTTATTGCATCTCAATAATATGTAAATTCGTGGATCGCTTTATAATGACTTAGCGACGCATATAGCAACGAAAAAAGCACACAACACAGTGTTTTTTAAAACATATTTATTGTCACATATATAAATACAGCTAAAAGATGTCTATTTCATCAAGTTCACTTGTTAAAGCATTAACAGATTTAAGAAATGTATATTCCGCGTATGCCTCTTTAGTGTTAGATTTAGTACTATTAAATATCTCTCCTGTCTCTTCAATCTTGTACCGGTATTGTAGTGGATTACTGAAAAGTTCGATGCCAGTATTGATCACACGAGGTTCGTGCTTCTTCCATTCGAAGAAACCACAAGCGTCTTCTTTGGGGCAGCAGTAAAATAGACGGTTTTGATTTGGTCCATCTTTCTTGACTTTTCGTTCACAGCATACCATTCCATGTTGGCATATAGGTCTTGGCTCTTCGAATACATCCCCCCATTGCCAAAATTTGCAGGGATTCTCTCGTTCAGAACATACAAAGTACGGTCGTCCATAGTTTTGTTTCATCTTGTCTTTAACTGTACGTAACTTTGCTAGTTTTTTATGTGTAGGGCACACAGGATATTGAGGACCACTCTTTCTAAAATCTTCTACGGCTTTCGTGAACATATAACAATCTTCATCTCGGCAAAAGAACTCACAGCTGGGTTTTTGTCCACAGAACCAAAATGTACCATGGTTTGTAGTCGAATAGGACGCAGGTTTTCCATGTAGACACTCCATCGTATTGCTTGTAAATGATGCTCAAACAACGCTTAGTAAAATATATAAGGACGCTATAGCTATTGTGATAAAAAGCGTTAGGATTAACTCTTTTGTGACGAAAATGCTGAGTTCAGCTTAATGACTGTTTCGCCCAAACTTGCCTTGCATATCATCATGACGTCAATACATAATTAATGAATGTTAATGATGAGTTGCGTTCGCGGCCCCCTGCGCCCCCCTATATGCTAGTGTTTGCGGCCCCCTTACATACTAATTAGTGTTGTTTGCGCCCCCCCTGCGCCCCCCTGTATGCTAGTGTTTGCGGCCCCCTTGCATACTAATTAGTGTTGTTTGCGCCCCCCTGCGCCCCCCTGTATGCTAGTGTTTGCGGCCCCCTTGCATACTAATTAGTGCGCCCCCCTGCGCCCCCCTAAAAAAGGGGCTCGAACGGTACCTACACTACTACTCACATGGCATTGTTGATTGTGAGTTTGTTGGATTAAACCCAAGCCGTTAACCCTAACATATTCCCAACCTGGCACTTGAATGAAAAATCAAATTGCAATCTTCTTAAAACGAATATTAATAATGATAAAAGTCATAAAACAGCATCACGAGCATATGTTCGCAATATACGTACGCTTTCATTCGCAATTCCTCCTATACAACTAATTTCATCCTCTGAACTGAAAAAAATAAGAAATCTGTCCACATTTTAAAGAATAAGTTTAAATGTTTAGATCAATGGGACATAGAGTTTAAAGCATAAAGTAAATAGCGTAAATTATTCTTGTATTTACCTTGAGCTTTGTAGATCCCTTATAGCTTCGAAGACTCGAAAAGTAATTGAAACGACAGGTGAAAGATTTATTCCGTAGAGTTTTATCTTTACTTGTATATCTGAATAAAATAATCGTTTTGATTCACTTGGATTAAATCATTTTGTCACTTGCTTACCGTCGCTGTCGACAGCCATGTTTATCGCGAATCAGCCCACGCCACAGGAGCCCAAGAAGTGAGAAACCAGTGTAAGAAAGTGTGAGAAACATGCGCGGGAATTTTATAAACAGTCTAGTGCGAATAAAAAGCAGGTCAAACACAAAAAAACCTTATAAAATTCAGTAAAAATGCGTAAAAAACATGTTCCAGATGTTCTGGGATGTTCCATGTTCCAGATGTTCCATTCCGCGTTTTAGACAGTGTCGTTGGATACATGGCTTTTCTATATTAAAATATATCCAAATGCACAAAGACAGTATCAAAGAGGAATTGCAACGAAAACCACGCAGAATAAAGCGCACAATCATATAGAACCCATTATATTGTAATAAAGAATGAATTTAAAATGTCCCTTGCGCAAAACATACCTTTTACATATGCAATGAATGATCAAACTTCGAATTTTACCAAATATTAGTCATGTTTCTAAATCGCACTTTGTGCACTATAAAGGCCATTTTCCATTACGGTCGTTTTGCCCGCGCGGGCGAAGCGACCGATTCGAATCACGTGAATAATTAGTCGCACGGGCACGCCAAGAAAGTTGAGTGTAGTTCAACTTTCAGGCGTGTCCGCGAGGTGTATAGCGGACAAAAAAATCTCATGCTAGACACCTACAGCGAAAGTTGAAACATGGCCGCTCCGCCCGCGCGGGCAAAACGACCGTAATGGAAAATTGCCTTAACGGGCCACGTGATGGTACTTTCAACATAAGTTGGAGAGAGGTCACGTGGACCTTTGAAGTTTGCCGACCTTCCAAACCCGGTCGTATATATTAACCATGTTATATCTATTGAAAAGATCGTCTAGACCATAAAGTATTTAAAACGATGATTGCGAGACGTAATTATTGACATGTTTTGCACATAATCATACCCTGGTTGCCAGAGGTTCTTGTATTCCGCCCTATTATTCCCGCTCGTATTTTGTTTCACGCGGGGCGGAAGAGAACCTCTGGTGGCACGCGATATGAATCTCACTTCCCTTGGTACAAAATTTGTACTAAGCACATGATTGGTCAGTTATAATTAGCATACTGCGTTTGGTGGATAATCCAAGTGAGTAGATATATACACAATTTAAGACCCAACCAGGAACGGTTGCGAAAAACGCAACACTAGGCCCTCTGGCAGGAATTGAACCCACGGCCCTGCGACTCCGGCGCAAGTTATAATTAGCAGTTATAGAATCGATGTGATTGGTTAAACAAAAGTAACAAAATATTAAATGTATGTATTTGAACATTTTTGTCGCCTTTCAGCCACGGAAAGATACGATATTGGGCTTAAATTGTAGCTGAAGTTTTTGTCTTGAAATTTCGTATGTTTTGTAGAAGAAACATGGATATATTTTGGTTAAAATTCGTCAAAACGGGGGAGAAGTCGGTATGCTTATTAGTATTAAATACTAATAGGCATATTTAATTAGTGTTTCTTTCCGTGGCCAAATGGCGTCAACAATGTTCGTGCTTATAAAGTTATAATTCGCCAGACATGATTTGGATACGCTAACATCATATATTCTTGAAATATTAATGCATTTATACGTATATTCCTGAAGATTTCTGGGACCATTTCAAAATTTCTCTGACAATCTGACAAGAAACAGTATGACCGGAAGTTAACTGTTCAAAATACGTCACAAAATAGAAAACCGGTTTTACAAGTTCTGTAACTATAGCTGAACATGGAAGTGAGATTCATATCGCGTGCCACCAGAGGTTCTCACCAGAGCGATAATAATAGGGCGGAATACAAGAACCTCTGGCAACCAGGGTAACACAATCATAACTATCTGTTTTTTGAAATCATGCATAACGAATGATGCAGGACACAGCAGGAATCCTTTTTCCCTATTGTCTTATATATTGAACATTCAGTGAGGTGGACTTTCGAGTGCATAACGATTAACGAAGTGTAGCGCGATCATTTCTTCGCTTTAACTGAATATCCTGCCCTTTGAAACGTCAACTACACTACAAAGAGCAGTATTGTAAGTATGTTCATTTGTTATTATGAAACTATATAGTATGGTATAAATAGTAAGTGTTTGTTTATGGCAAACGGTAATACCAGGGTAGTATAATATATTAGTATAAGTGGCGGCACTTCAAACTAGAAAGGCAACTAAAAGGTAAATTTTGTCTTTATTGAATATAGGTATATTATTGAATTAGGTTCGAAAGTTAAGTTACCTTTTCTATTTCGTTTTCTATAACGTTTAAAGATAATGATTTCAGCTAAAGTCGCGCATTATATGTTGTTTTCTGTTGGTTCAATCGAAATGTGAGAGGATATTTGCTACGATGTCAATGTATGGGTGCATGCCTGTCGAAAATACAGAACTTACAATTATAATAATGGTTTATTCAAACTCTCTCGCAGTTACAAGAACTGAATTACCGAGCTATATTTACAATGTTTTACTCTAAAGGTATTGTAAGATCTAATATAAATCTAAGTAGGGATATAATCTACTCTAAGAATATAAGTCAATATTATGTATATTCATGTGTTAAATTTATCTTCACAGTGGGAGGCATTTAATACAGGCACAGATCAGTGGTTACCCCCCCCCCCCTAAGGGGTCGGAAGTAATTAGTATTCAGGATATGTTTAGAGTGATGACGTCATAAAGAATTGTCGCGTAACATTTGTCGCGCCACATGACGTCATGAATTGTCGCATAACATTTGTCCACTGATCTAATAGTAGACTGGATATAGCTTCTATAGGTGGCAAAAGCACAGAATAAAGATCTATACAGAAGGGCCACTCAGCGGTGCAACGTGTCCTCGTCTTTTTATGCAAAAATATGCAGTTTACTGGCCAGAGTAATGGCGGATTAGCCAGTTCAGGTGCTTATTGGCCAGAAAAAGCAATTGACTGGCCAGGGTAATGGCGGCCAACATGCGTAATGCGATATGCGCGAGCACAAAAACGTCAAAGGTTCCGACGCGAGTGGCCTTTCTGTATAGTGTTCGTTCAAAGTTGTCCTAGCGGGAATAATATTTTATCGCCAGGATCATATGACTATGTGAGAAGACAATTTCTAGTTTGCTTTCGAAATATGAAGGCAGAATAAGATCTACTCTACTCAAAAATACCTTGAAAGGAAAGTAAATAATTTTGTTTTATCATATATGTTTAATCTTGATCAACAAGAGGTTTTCAATTTCCCCAAATGACCAAGCCTTTACAAATATACTTTTCAGTCTGTATAGATATTTGTACATGTTTAGTTGTTTACAGTACTTGTTTTCATTTATTATACTTAAAACCTTATGCAACAGATGTCGAGATTTTCATATATCTTAATGTTTCTTCTTTCAAATTTTGTTAGTTTCAGTAACACATAGTTCGTTGCTATGGCAACACACGCGTCCGAAATTCACTCTAAAACAGCCTATTGCTTCGTGTAGTTGGAAAAGAAGCACGGTGACTCCCAAATTTTTTTCCTGCATTATTTTACTTACAACATAAACTAACAATAAACAAAATATAAAAAAATTCTGTAATGCCAATTTTTTTTAAAAGGCAAAAATGTCGTTTTCTTCAATACATTTTTTTTGGCAATACAGAATTTTTTTATTTTTGGTATAATGAAAGACTTTTGCGGTACAATACAGCATGCAAAATTTCAACATAGGTCACCAGACAAAATAATGAGATATAGCGCATTGTTTTTCAAAAATTGAATTTTCTAATGACGTCAGCAATTGACATGCAACACGCTATACATGTACAACACACGCAATATGGCGCGAGATGCAAATTATGTTGTCCAAAACGTTGGCTGATAAATGGTCTGAAAACTTTCCATCTAAACTTGATACTACCAAGTTAACTTGTTTGGACTGTTTTGCGACTTGGGTTCCACCTGTCCCCGAGATCGTCAAGTCCTGCATTTTTCCCTTTTACTGTAGTTCTTAAGCTGCAACGTTACATATGTCCCATTTCACCGGAACGGAAAAGGAATTGGACTTGCTCTTTTGAGATGGTTTTTTTTGTGTACAACTCCAGCTATCTTCCCTGACTTTCTCAAGTCTTTGACAAAAGCATCAAGAACTGCGTTGGCCAAGGTAGGGTCACCACCTATGCTAAACCCTTTGTTTGATGTTTTCTTTAAAAACCTTTCGATGGCGGCTCTAATAGCTTTCATTGTTGTTTCTTGTAGTACGAGCCGTCCTTTTGCCTAGCCGACGTGTAAAACTGCTTTAAGCAGGAATTTAGCTCTGGTCTGGAAATAGAACCAAAGAAACGCTAAAAGTTCATTTTTAAATAAAAAGACAAAATTGTATCCATTGGCGAAATTTTACGTCGCTGTTTTGTAGTAAATATTAAATTTAAGGCGTCAGTTTTTAAAACTCAGTCTTTAACCTACCGTCAAATACTTTCATTCCAAACTGTGTCGCTTTTTTAGTGTATTTTGGCGTACTTTTTTCAAGTAAAACTTGAATTTCGTCTTCATCCAATTGTCCAAATCGATATCTGCCAGCCATTTTTCTACTTTTCTCTACTAGCAGGATATGTAAGAAATATTATATGAGCTCGAGTCGGATATTGGCTGATAGCCAACATTCTATAAAATTAAACGAAAAATAAAAGATGTTTTCATGTTTTGTTTTGTTTTTATGGCCAAATCAGGCAAATGCAAATTAAAAAGCGATTATTTTGCGATACATGTTTACTTTTCGTAATTTCTTTTTAAGTATAAATTTTATACACATTTACATTTGGCTTACCGTCAAAAACCTTCATTCCAAATTTTGTTGCCTTTTTTGTGTTCTTAGGCGTGCTATTTTGAAGCAAAACTCCAATTTCTTCATCATTCATGCTTACAAATCTGGAAGCCATTTTGTTTTTTTCCCTACTAGTAGGATATTGCTCTACTAGTAGGATATCACAAAATATCCTGCTAGTAGACAACCAATCAGATTGCAGCATTGTGGTTGGCTATATTATAAGAGCTAATATCCTGCTAGTAGAGAACCAATCAGATTGCAGAATACCTCGTATCCAGAGCTTGTGTATATAATAATGGTGTTTACATGTTGACTATCAGGGGTATCTTTCGACTGCAAATGCTCTGGGGTCCCTCGAAATGAATGGTTATGATCGCTCAAATCAGAATCTGGGACAGGGTGTTGTGGGAACTGGGTCGGGATTTTTCTAGGATCAGGGATAGCTGGGTCTTGGACTTGTTGCTGTAGTAAATCAAGGTTTCGAATTGGTTGCCATGGCGACTGATTTGGGACTAAGTGAGGTGGTGGGATACTTGGTACAGAGATTTGATGGACTAATTGACTTCCAGGGTATTTCTCTGGGGAAGGGACACTGGGGTCTGGGACTTGTTGAGGTAATTCACTTGGGTATGTCTCAAGGGGAGGGACACTAGGGTGTGAGACTTGCTGTAGTAGGCTTGGGGAACATGTTTCATCAGAGTCGTTGACAATATGTAAAGGGCTACTTATGTGTGATCTAATATCAATAATGGATGCATCATCCGTGCCTCATACGTGCCTCATCCGTTCTTTGTTTTGCCAATTCCAGCTCTGCACTCTTTTGATAGAGCTCTTCTTCTTTTTTCCTTTCCTCTTCTTGAAGTTCTGTAATCCTTCTCTTTGGTTCGTCTATATCTGATTGTTGTTGATACTCATATTCTGATTGTAATGAACCATGATCTTTTGTTGACTTGCCCCAATCCTCAGAACGAGCTACTGATTCTGATTCTCCTTGTTCTAACCTGTCCTTTAAATGTATCTCTGCCGCTTCAATAATATCGTCTACTTGATCCCCAACTTTCATTTTTAAGAAAAAATCAGCTTTTGCATGCTTAATTTACGCCTTTACTTAATTTGCATATTGTCTAGACAATATGCAAATTTCTAGCCAATATGCAAATTAGGTAAAGGCGTAAATTAAGCATGCAAAAGCTGATTTTTTCTTAAAAATGAAAGTTTGCGCGACGTTTTGAAGGGCTTACACTTAAGCAAATTTTCTGAAATTTTGATCAGCAATGCAACACCCAGCACATTTTCCACCCACTAATTCAAAATAACTTTTAAGCATTCAAATTTAAGCATTCCATTTTTGATCTGTTGGACAAGACACCCCCCCTTCAAGTTGTTTAATAACTTCTCTATAATGTTAAACTCCGATTTTATACTATTTATACACCGTCTAATTCCATTCTTACTTGAACTTTTCACTGAAATCATTTCGTGTAATTTGTTTTTTCGTCTGGTTAATCTTCTTTTCCCGTTTTAGTCTTTCTAGTTTCTCTAAAGTTTCCGCCATCTTGGATAATTTCGAAGCTTTCACTTTTGACTTTTTATGCATAAATTCGATGAAATATCCGGTACTTCAAAATTATCATATTTTTAACGCATCAATCTCCAACTCGATTTACAATCTTGACTACTAAATACGAGTCTTGAGCCCGCGAATACAATTAGAACTATGATCGTACTTTATGTAAATAAAATATAAACTGTCCGTAACAACTAGATTGGCCAGCCTTTGCTACAGGCTGGCCGTGGACAAAAAAGATCAATCAATGAAGTGAACGATAGTGCAAGGACAAGCACAGCTGACGAGGTTACCGATAATAACTTTTTTAAATTTATCGAAGCTATTCGTGGGTTGAAATTGGAATATTATGTGCGTGCGAAAGAACATTATAAAAACTGGGAAAAAGGATCTTAATACCAAAGTAAAGGATTGCGAGAACGAAAAACTCAGCTTAGTGACAGCCATAAAAATCATTCAAGCAGACAACCAACACGCGATGAACTCCGAGGGGATTTGGCAAACTCAAAAATATGAAAGGAAACCTAAACAAGTAACCGGCAATATCCATCCTGACAGACGAGAAATAGAAACAAAAAATCAGTACACAGTACTAAGTGATACCGACGAGGAAAGAGTTTTCGAATATGAAGGCAATGGCTCAAGTAACGTTGACCAAACTGCTACTGTCGTCTCCCCATCTCGCAAAAATAAACTGCATACTTCTGCTTCTGGTGAGAAGGTAAAGCAATCTAACAGAAATATTAAAGACAAAGACAAAGCGGCAAGAAAATATCGTAGAGTGACAGGCACCCAAACAGACCAAAACAAGAGCCCACGAAATCAAAATCAATCTGAAGAAACAAAGCACAAACCAACAGTCGCTATTCTCGGAGATTCAATGATAAAATATGTAAACAAAAAACGGCTGCAAAACGGCGTAAACCATAATATCAGAATGAAAACATTCCCTGGGGCTACCACCTACGATATGGTTCATTACGTTAAACCAACATTATTGACAAAACCGGATGCTGTTATTATACATGTGGGCACTAATGACCTCAGAAACGATTCTCCAGAAAGAGTGGTACAATCCATTCATAAGCTTGGAAAGGAAATCATACGAGACAACGAAAAGGCTCAACTAACGTTCTCGTCAATTATCACAAGAAATGATGATGCAAATCTGGCTACAAAGGTAAAGCACTGTAATGAATTACTTACGGAATTATGTATTGAGCATAATTGGGGCTTGATAAACAATGACAATATAGACAAATACCAATTAAATAGTTATGGCTTACATTTGAATAAGAGGGGTTCTGCATCTCTGGCTAAGAACATCAAGAACTATTTGAATAATAATTGACTAATTATCTTAAATCATAGTTTCATAGAGAACCTCACAGACCCAAATAATCCAGTATTAAATCAAAATGAAAGGGTGTACCCGAAGCTCAAAGGCTTTAAAATTGGACATTTAAATATTGCCAGCTTAGTTAAACATAAAGAAGAATTATTGGTTTTTCTTGCTAAACAACCGTTCGACATAATGTGCATCAATGAAACAAGACTTGACAGCTCTATAAACAACTCTGAGGTTAAAATACAGGGTTATGACTTAATAAGACGAGATAGAAATCGAAATGGAGGAGGAGTAGCTATTTATTTAAGGAATGCCATTCCTTATATAAACAGAGCTGATTTAATTCCAGACAATGTGGAGGCGATTTGCCTCGAAATTAAAAAGCCAAAAACTAAATCAGTATTAATCTCTACTTGGTACCGTCCTCCAGGTTCAAATATAGAATTTTTTAATGACTTCGAAAATTTCTTAAAAAAGATTGATAGTGATGACAAAGAAATAGTCATAACGGGTGATTTCAACTGTGACTTCTTAAAAAGCGATTGTAGAAATAGTAATACCAAGCGACTTCAGGACCTAATAGACATCTATCAATTACAACAAAACATTGACAAGCCAACCCGAATAACCGAATTAACAAAAACATTGATAGATATAATAATTACAAAAGTTGACGATACCAAAATTATAGGATCGGGTGTAATAGAGCTGGGAATAAGTGACCATGATGTGGTATATATCTGCAGAAAAATAGGAATACCTAGAGAGAAGCCGAAGATAATAGAAACAAGGCAATTTAAATACTTGAATGAAACTGATTTTCAAAATGACTTAACACAAGCGTTCAGATACTTCACGTATAACTCAGATCCAAACATCGCATGGCAGGAATGGAAGGAAATTTTTCTTCAGATTTCTGATGCCCATGCTCCAAACAGATCTAGGAAAGTGAGAAATGAATGCTGCCCATGGCTGAACAATGAAATTAAAAAATTAAGCTATCACAGAGATTATCTTAAAAAGAAAGCAGTGAAATTAAATTCTGCTACATACCATGAAGCTTATAAAAGATGCAAAAACCAAGTCACCAAACTTATAAGGAATGCAAAAACATATTATTACAAAACAAATCTAGAAAACAGCAAAAACAGTAAAGATAGCTGGAAATATATTAATGAACTACTTAATAGAAAGTCGAAAACAACAACTATAAATCAGCTTAAAGTTAATGAGCAAACAGTTACTGGCAATGAAAATATAGCTAACGAGTTTAATAAGTTTTTCTGTGGGATTGGACCCAAACTCGCAGAAACCATACCTACAAATAATCTAGATCCCTTTCAATACGTCACTCCTAACACTAGTCAATTTACTTTTAAACAAATTTCTGCAGTGAAGTTGACTAGCATACTGAACAGTATAAAGACGGGAAAGGCAGCAGAGCTTGATAAAATCACTAATAAATTACTAAAGGCTGCAGGTAATACTATATGTGAGACCTTACTTTATATATTTGACTTGGTCTTAGTCACTGGTATTTTTCCAGATGACTTAAAACAGGCCAAAGTAACTCCAATTTATAAGGAAGGTGACAAAAGTGAATGTGGGAACTATAGACCAATTTCTGTAATATCGGCTATTGCAAAAATTTTAGAAAAGCTTATTTATGATCAATTAATCACCTTTCTGAATGACGAGAAAATTATCTCAAAACAACAATCGGGCTTTCGCAAACGCCACTCTACTGAAACCGCTCTCCTGCAAGTAACAGACAAATATTTAATGAATATCGATAAAGGCTTAATAAATGGTGTCTTGTTCCTTGACCTTAAAAAAGTGTTTGATACGGTTGACCACAAAATCCTTTTAGCAAAACTAGAGCTATATGGATTTCAAGGAGTAGCTCTGAATTTATTTAAATCGTATTTAGCCAACAGAATGCAAATATGCACAGTTCAAGGAACTGTTCAAGTGAACAGGATAATATGCGGAGTTCCCCAAGGATCAAACTTAGGGCCATTGTTGTTTTCGTTATATATAAATGATCTTCCAAACTGCCTTGAACAAACACAGGCTTCAATGTTTGCAGATGATACAAATATATCAAGTACTGGTATTTCACCTGCAGATATAGAAAGGAAGATAAATAATGACTTATGTAAGGTCAATAACTGGCTAGTGGCAAATAAGCTAACTTTAAACGTTAAAAAAACTGAGTTTATGCTGATAGCCTCTAAAAGGAAATTAAAACAATTTACAGAAAACCCGCACATATTAATTGGCAGCCACACCATCAAACAAGTGACAAATAAGAAAGTACTGGGGATTACTATAGACGAAGAATTAAAATGGAATGAGAATAATGATATTCAGTGCAAAAAACTCTCTAAATCTATTGCTTTATTAAAACGAGCGAAAAGATTCGTAACTCGAACTGCACTAATTAATATGTATAATGCATTAGTTTTACCTCACTTTACATACTGCTCAAATGTGTGGAATGATGGCAGTCGCACTCACATTGAAAAGCTATTCAAAATGCAAAAAAGGGCGGCCCGAATAATCACGGGATCAAATTATGAAGTAAGATCAAAGGATATATTTGAAAGCTTAGGCTGGGAATCAATTGAAACAACGCTTAAGAAACGTGAAATGACTATGACATTCAAGGCCTTACAAGGCGAACTACCAGAATACATAACGGATATGTTCAAACTTAGCCACAATGACGTGTATCCTCTAAGGAGTAATGACTGTAAACTTTGTTTAGAAAAACCCAACACTGACTTTATGAAGAAGTCCTTTTCATACCGGGGAGCTTCCTCATGGAACAATCTCCCAAATGATGTTGTCAATGGTTACAAGCAACTCTCCGCAAAATTTTTTAAAACTTTAATTAATAATTACGTTAACGAGTTGGAAAGGGATAGTCAGTGACAACATATATGTGGAGGATTGTTCGGAATGCATGAGGTTATATAACTAATGGGTCTGTGAGAGTTAATGAGAGTTAATAAGAGTTAATATAAGTTAGTATTCATGCTTCCATTGTAATTTTAGAAACTGTTTTCGTCATGTTATAGTGTTTTTAATATTTATTTTTAATATATGTATATAGTCTAACGGCCCCTTGAAAAGCAGCACCGACGCTGAAGGGTCACCGTTATTAAATAATTTGAAATAATAATAATAATCCCCGAGCCGGCGCGAAGCGCCGTGCGAGGGTACTAATTCCGCTTGGATATTTACACGCGGTATGTGACAACATAGCGGAATGCAAAGTTGTCCGCCATTATGCAATAGACGGTTTTCTACGTTATGCGCATGCGCGAGTTCAGGCCGAGAGAAAACTGTTTTGTTCTCGGGAGTCAACATATTAAATCTCAAAAACAAGTGCAAAAAGTAGTATAAAAATACTGTTAGAAAAACAATTGAAATGTTTTGTGAGGATTCTAAGGTTGAATTTTACAGTAAATCAAAGCTAAAAGAGTACATAATAACGTACCTACTTTATATAGTTGGGCAACACTCTCCTCCGCAGAGGCTTGCGAACGCTTTATAGTCTAATACACGGAGAGAGCGAGCTTTAATATTTAGTATAACATGAAGTTTTGAAATAAAATCCTCATTATCCGCCATTATCTCTAAGTGTCCCGGAAAACCCCCTTTTATCCTGGCCTAACCTGCGAGCCTTCCTGCCCGATCGTGATGCACCTTCAAAACTTCATGTTATTGCTGCGGAGCGAGTGAGCCTGAAGCGAGCGAGCGTAGCAGCAGCCTAATGTGTGCAGAGAGGGAGTTTTGAAGTAAATTTTATTTAGCGCATGGAATTGTGGTCGTGCGCGCTTGATATGCGCAGAACACAAATTTTAAACTCGCTCAGTTCCATGTGCTTTTCGATTTTGACGGACGGAATCTTCGAATTTTTATCGAATTTCTAAAGCTTTTTCAAGTCTATTTTGACCATTCAAGGTAAGATATTTTGTCTTTTGTTTATATGTTACGTTTACATTTATTTGTTTACTCGTTTTTGGAAAGTTGGAAATCTCAATTTATATATCTATGTCATGAAACGCTGAAAGCACCCAATCGATCGCAGTGTCTGTTTATATATAAACTATATATTCTGCTAATGTGCTATCGACTTTGCTTGAGCTGTTAGTGCTGTAAAGCATGGAAGTCTTACATAGAGATGTCTTTAAAAGGTTTTTCTATCCATTCGCGTTTGCTTTCTCTTGCTGATTTCCATATGTTGCATCAAGTGATGTTTCATGTATGGAGTGTATGCCGCTTGACGTTTGTGACTCGTGTGAACTTGACACAAAGTCACAGATATATAATTGATCGTCTAAATTGCCTTACTGAATCATTCTGATTTGTGCAAGGTTTGACCTATTAAATAGGCTACTGTAGGCATAGAAATATGTTTTTATTCCTATTTTACAATGGACTTAATATTTTTGTCTAGTCGCGTTCACATATTATTGTCAGAACAGACAGGGTCTCAGTTCTGCGCGCACTAAGACAAATATTCGAATGGCAATGAGTTGAAATGAGTTGTGCTTTACATGTAGGTGACTCACATATCCAGCAAAGTAAGAACAGAAAGATGGAACGACGCTTTCGTTTTATAGCTTTCCAAATGCAAAATAATTTTGCGCACATGTATATATTAACGCTTTTATACACTACAAAAATATGCAAATTTCCTTGCGTGGCAGTGTCAAATTACTCATTGCAGTAAACATGGGTTTCATGTGGGGATTCTAGCCTCCTCCGCAGGCAACTCTTGGGGAAAAAACTTGTAATGTAGCGAATATTATCGAATTTACTGTTCTTCACATTCGATAATATTCGATATTCGATAATATTCGCTACATTACAAGTTTATTACAAGTTTTTTGTCCAAGAGTTGCCTGGGGACGAGGCTATGGGGGTTCCTTGATATTTTGAAATAGATGTTACAAAATTTGATGTCTTTCATGTTTCGTGATATATTTAGCTTGTCTCATCCTGCAAACTATGCTAGGGTATGCATCTACTGACAGCGCGCAATGCCAATAATTACCGTCTACTGAATATAATTTGTGTTGCATATAATTGTGTGCATGTTTGTTTCAAGAAGCTAAAGATTAATAACAGTCCCCGCAGCATTCCCTACCTTGCAGGTACCCTAGTACTAAATATTAAAGCTCGCTCTCTCCGTGTATTTTATGTTATACTAAATATTAAAGCTCGCTCTCTCCGTGTATTTTATGTTATACTAAATATTAAAGCTCGCTCTCTCCGTGTATTAGACTATAAAGTGTGCGCAAGCCTCTGAGGAGAGTGGTTGGGCAATTGATAATTTTATAGTTAAAATTAACAAATCTTATCAATATTGTACCATTTTGTACAAAATAAAAGAAATATACAGTGTTGCGTATTACCATGGTTACAGTGATCGACTCAGTACTTCATGTTACAATAACTTTTGGGGGAGTAAATCGTGTGGTTCGAATGGACGAGGGGATTCTGCATGCATGTATTTCTAGTACATCTCTATGATAACATATCCTTCGGGAATGTTACGGACCTCCTGTGCTCCCAAGGTGTAGTTTTGCCACTCGGGGATAGTTGCATCCGACCGGGTAATATACCGATGATGTGCAAGTTTAGGTTGTTTTCTTGCAGGCTTGGTTTCGATACCAGAGACCGGGGTGGGTGTAGTACTGTTCACTTTAGTTTGGGTGGTGAAGAGATAAACATGGCAGTCACCAAATACGTCCCCAAGAACTTGCTTATCGGTTGGTGTGTAAGGTTTGTTATCCACCAACAAGTATCCAAACGGTTTTTCGGTCTCTTTGCAATAGGCGTTCATAAAGTGGATTCTATTCTTATCAAACATTCGTTCTCCAACAATTCCAATTTGTTTCCTGTCACTAGGACTTCGGAAGAGAGCAAGATATTGGGCATTTCGGCTAATATCTGCATTAAATTTCCCCTTAGGAAACATGTTCTGAAGGAAAAGGATAACACTAGCGTTTGTATGACGACCCTGGGTAAATAATCGAGCTACCACAGGACTGTCTATCGCTTCGGCCATCAGATCATCCAGTATGATTATGTTGTTGTACTTGGTATTGATCTCACTCAGATCATCGGACAGCTCGGGAAGACCTCTCTCAAACCGGATGCTTTTCCCAAGGGATTTTCTCAAGTCATCGTAACGATCTTGCCATTGATTGTAGCACCAAATAATGCGAATACTTCTCTGCTCCTCGTACACGATAAGATTGTTTTCCAACATTTGTTGGACAAAATACGTTTTTCCACTTAGACTCGGACCCACGACCATTGGCGAAAATTTATGGCGGAAGTTGAATTCCGGATAGGGTTTGGCGGTCAAAGATGCTGTTGCTTGTACCGCTATTGGTTTCTTAGCTGGCAATGAGCGTGCACTTCGGCTTTTAGGAGAACGCTTTTCTCCTGTTGTATGAGGCCTTTCGGAGTTCGTATATGGAGAATGCCATGACGACACCTGTGCGTGCTTAAGAACGTGTTGTCTCTCCATAGATAGTAAGCCGAAAGATGTGTACTGATGTTCTTTAAATTAGGCCGGCTGCAAACCGGACAGGCCCGAGGAAATCGTCTCGGCATGAGTTCTCCCTCAAATGATTCAAGTTTATATATAAATACAGTTCAAAATATAAATGCTTTAAGGGTTTGCAAGGATTCTGGGGGATTGTGTAGCGGTTCACTGGGGGTTCTCTCGGGGTTCTGTAGGGGTTCTGTATGGGTTCTGTAGGGGTTCTGTAGGGGTTCTGTATGGGGTTCTCTCGGGGTTCTGTAGAGGTTCTGTAGGGGTTCTGTAGGGGTTCTGTTGGGGTTCTCTGGGGGTTCTCTCTGGGTTCTGTAGGGGTTCTGTAGGGGTTCTGTAGGGGTTATCTCGGCATTCTCTCGGGATTCTCTCGGGGTTCTCTCGGGGTCCTCTTGGGGTTCTCTCGGGGTTCTGTATGGGTTCTCTCGGGGTTCTGTATGGGTTCTCTCGGGGTTCTCTCCGGGTTCTCTCCGGGTTCTCTCCAGGTTCTCTCGGGGTTCTGTAGGGGTTCTCCCGGGGTTCTGTAGGGGTTCCCTGGGGGTTCTCTCGGGGTTCTGTAGGGGTTTCCTGGCGGTCCTGCAGGGGTTTTCTCGGAGTCGACGTATGAGAGCTTTAAGCGCCTGCTCATAAAAGTGCCGTGCTACTGAAAAGCAAGTCATTTCTGAAGAGTCGGTGCTAGCCAATTTTGCGGAAAGCAATTTAACCGTGGTTTCAATTTGCGTAGACACGAAAAGGAGTACTGTCCACTACGGGATCAAGAGAGGGATATGTCAGACACGAATAGTCAGACAATGGATTCCGAAGATGATGGTTCGACAACTTCAACACATGGGTCTGAAAGTTTGACGACAATAGATGAGGAGTCAGAAACTGAGGAGGAAGAAAAGGATCCTTGGAATGCCATTGGTAGAGGAGGCAAAACAGAGAAATTACACGATTTATGAGGAAATGAAAAATAATTTTATTGATAGTGGTTTTGATGAAGAATCTGCTATTAACAAAGCTTACTCCAACATTCTGCCTAAGCTCCAAAAGGAACTAGAAAGTATCTATATGGAACGCCTTTTGTGGATGAAACAACTAAAGAAAGATCCAGTACATAGGAAGATAATGCAGACAAGAAATGCTTTTGTCGAAAACGATTACTTTGATCCAGAAGAAGCTATAGAAGCAGCTGTTGATAAGAGAAAGTTTCTCATTAGAACACTTTTAAAAGGCTACAGTTTTAATGACGGGAACGATGACGAAGAAAGCGATGATTAAACTGTTCCACAAAAAACTACATATTACTCTTTGTATCGCAAAGTTTCTCCTACAGAACCCCACGTATTTAAAAATATTTATTAACATAGTTGTAATCTTATCATTATATACTTGTAATTACTTTTAAGCAATAAAATGTACAAAAACTTAATCTCTGTGTTTATCATTGTGTCAAAACTAATTTGTCGCGGGACTATTCATGACGTCATGTGGCGTGACAAATATTACGCGACAATTCTTTATGATCTCACCCTCCTGTGACGTCATCACTCTAAACATATCCTGAATACTAATTACTTCCGACCCCATATGGGGGCGGTTACCTACTGGGCTCCTATCTTTCTCCGTAATCCACCTTCCCAATGTACGCCAATCACTGTTTCCCATGTCATGTATTTTTATCTTCTTAATCGATGGTTTACTCTCAAACGCGGTTACTGGTTTCGCTAATATTGTATAATGGTTTGAGGCTCCTATTGTAGGTAATCGAGTTAAGTCAAATATCTTAGACTTAGGCTTATTCGTGAACAGCCAATCTAGAGCTCCAGAATCCCTCGTTTTAAATTTCACTAGTTGCTTCAAGTGGTTTGCCTGAGCTATTTCTTTTGACTGGAGTCCAGTGGAATTAGGGTTGAAATCACCAGTCCAATTTTTTCTGGACGTGGTGTCGTTTTAGGGTAGTGTTCTCATGTCTTCGACTACTAGGTTGTTTTTTTGAAGCTACGGCTGCCATATTTGCCACTAAAGCGCGCAAAAACTGGCAAAATGTGACCTTTCAATAACGTTACATGACGTCTGAAACTTTACCTCGTTCCTCCTTTTCCTGAGCTTAGTTCAGTGAACTCTACGTAAACTGGAACGTTTAAAACAGGCCTTAGTTACATCATGACCTTATATGGCTGTTGTTTTTCTACAGTTTTGTTATTGACATATTATAATGGTGGTTTCATATTATGAGAAGTGGAAGACTCTTTAGTTATAGTGTGTGTTTTATTGCTTAACAACGAATTGACGCTAAATACCTAAGGTTCGGTGTTCTATAAACATTATATATTTCCAGTCAAGCTTATATTTTAATCACAATACATAAAGACCAACTACCTTTTATATACAACCATATTTTCATAATACATTAGCAATTATATGCCAAGAAATTTCATTGAACTATATTTTCGATTAAAGAACGCATATTAGTTGAGATTTACTATATTCTTGGCATCTCGCTTGATAGTTGAACGTTGAAGGGTTTTTGTAGATGTAGATTTCGAGCGAACATTATATACATATTTAGACCTAACCAGGAGCAGTTGCTAAAAATGCAACTATAGGCCCTCTAATCTCGTACCGCGAGCCTTCATGCGATCCTCGGCTGGAGGCTCTGGGGAACGACGGTTGATAATCAGGTTTGATTGATTGTTTGTTAATTTCTCGTACCCATTCTCTCTTACCTCCATTCTGTACTAAATTAATATTGTACGTGCTAAATTTGCCATATTTCATGCAGGCCATTTTGCCTTCTAAGCAATAGAAAAAATACATCGCAGAAATTTTAAAAAATTATTGTACAGTATTGCATGTATAAAAATGATGAAATGTGTTCCCGTTGCCTTCTAATCACTAGAAAAGATACATCGTAGAAATTTTAAATTGTTATTGTACAGTATTGGATGTACAAAAACGATGAAATGTGTTCCCGAACGAAAAACATCATGAAACCATTTGAACAGGTTATTTGTTGGTGCATGGTATTTGAGATTTAAATGTATTCCATTATGCCATATTTCATTGCCATTTTGTCGTAATCAGTATTACGGACGCATCTTGGATATCCTAAATCATTTTACTACATACTAGACGTACATCATTCACATCATGAAACCATTTGAACAGGTTATTTGTTGGTGCATGGTATTTGAGATTTAAATGTATTCCATTATGCCATATTTCATTGCCATTTTGTCGTAATCAGTATTACGGACGCATCTTGGATATCTTAAATCATTTTACTACATACTAGACGTACATCATTCATGAACCATGAATTCTAAAGATCGTATGCACTCAGCAACGAATATATACAAGCTATAATATAATTATACCAACTATATGTGGTATTTGGAATTTTAGTATATTTTCATTCTTCGATGTTTCCACTTTAATAAAAATATGGCTAAACATCTCGACCTTCATGCACTGACTTATACCAGGGCGACTATAAGATAGGGCGGCGAAACGGCTAGATAATGTCGTGATCAATGTGTGATGCGCTTTGGGACTGGGACGACGCGGCCCCTGTGTAACTTTTAAAAAAACAACGAGTGGAAAAAACTCCAGGTGGATCGAGTAAATGATTAATATTTTAAAAAGTATTCAGTCGATTGTTGCTGTATTTTTTCAAGATGTTATTCAAGCCTTTTAGCGTTCATACAACAAGTTTTAAGGCGTTCTGTACTATCTAACATATAAAATTTTGTGTTTTAAATCTCGAAACATTTGTGACTTCCCTGTCCAATTTCGCCCCGCTCGCAAAACAATTTACAAATTTCGTACCTTAGAATCGAGCTAGAACGTAGCTTTTTTTAAGATAACACTGCCACGAATTAAACTTTATTCCTATAGCATGTCAACTGCAGCATAAAAATTGGGTTGTAGTGTAAAAATTTCTCAGGTTCGACTGTTTTAGTGAAACTTCGCTTATTTCAAAGGTAGTCAAACACACTAAGACCACTTTTGCAATTTCAATCTACACAAAAATATATACGCTTCTTACCATAAGAACATCATTTGCCAAAAACAAACATTTGAAGAGATATTGTCGATTTTGTAAAGACGAAGGGTCATTCCATCCATCACGAGAGCTTCGGCAGTTCCAACTCCGGTTGGTTTTATAAAAAATTCAACCGCTTCTTTTGGCACCAGAACTTAGTAAATCCCAGGGCAGTTAGACCATTAATAGATGTATATTTGGTATAAATACCGTTTCTTAATTTTTTGAACTTTTTTTGCTACCTGCCATTGAATGCGCACCAACCGGTCATTTAAATGGGGAAAGTATGACAGGCAATAGACAAATTTGGCTAACGCTGTTTACATCAGTGTGTTTACGTCGTTGCTACCCAATTCACAACTTCGGATAACTCACATGCCTGGTTACTATTGTTCTAGTTTGCGAAAACATTGAATAGAACAAAAGTAACTAAGCATTAGAATTATGTATAAGAGCTATTCACTCATGTAGATCATTCTAATGCTTAGTAACCTTTGTTCTATTCAATGTTTTCCCGAACTAGAACAATAGTAATTTCTGGCCTGTGTATATAACAAATTTGTGATAATTTTCTTTAACAAATAAAAATGTCTCCACATGCATAAGAAGAATATTTGGTGGGTCCCGCGCATCACACATTGATCAGGGGTTACATTGCCGTTTCGCCGCCCTATCTTATAGTCGCCCTGATCTGGACTGAGTGCTGATTAAACATGACATGAAATGAATGTTTTTGTGAATTTGTTACGCTATTTGCGAGTGTTTTTTTTAAACATGCCCAACTTAAAAGTCCTTTAATTGACAATTGAAAACATACTTATTTTCAATATTTCAATGCAGGTTCAAGATGATGTCACCGACATCAAGAACAAGGACCCTTGTTCTCGCTTTTCTCTCATCCTTGGTTATGATATACATTCTGGTGTTTGGATTTACCGAATTCAAGAAAGGTAATATTTTCTTTAAACCTGGATAAACCGACCATGAGGAAAGGTATATTAATGAGCATGCTAGAATTTGCATGATGATTTTTCAAATCTTATGGCTTGATTAAGGTGCCTCGATACCTCTCTCCTCCGTAGAGGCTTTTATAGGCGCGCGAATGAAGGAAGAGGAATGTTCCGTTTCTCCGCGCCCGCGCTCCGAATTTTAGCGGTTTCATTATATTACCGTTTAGCGCATTTTATTTATTACCATCTAGCGTATTATACTTAGGTGATCGAAAGCCTCTGCGGAGGAGAGCCTCGATGCAGTTTTCAAAAACTCATGCTTATCATAGTTTGTCGACATTATGGAATTTCATAATTATAGATTTTATGCAGCAGATCTCAGGGTGTTGAAATATTTTAATGTTTCAGTTTCAGCAACACACGCGTAAGAAAAAATCTAAACTAGATTTCTCAGCAACGCCTCCCAGAATTACCATACTAAATGAGCCCAAAAGAGCACTCAGTAGGCCCCTGAGGTCCTATTTTCAGACCCGTAGCCGCAATATCAATTCCTGCCAGAGGGCCTAAGTTGAATTTTTCGCAACTGCTCCTGGCTAGGTCTAAAATAAGTACGCTATAGCGTACATGCGTGTACTGGGATTGTAAGTTTGAGGACACAGATGCTGAATGCGGATAAAAAGCATGAAAATGAAATGCAACAATTTTATTTGAAATATATTACAAAACAACATATGTTTCTTAATTATACTGAATACATCAGTATTATTTTTCATAGAGATTAACATTGCACATTTAGACGGATTTTATTACATACTTCACGTTTTGCAATATTTTTAGTATGAAAAAATGTTAAGACTGTAAGCAATATCTCGACAATTTCGCATATTTTTGGTTCGTTATTTGGACATTTAATTAACTCACTTCACTAAAACGTAGGTTAATTTGCGTTTGAAATGATGGCGATTGTGCATCAGTTTTAATGCTTTTGTGTGAATGAATAATTTGCGCCAAATTTTAAGATTTTCCAAAGGTCCACCACCTTGACCTTGACATGACACCTGATACACGCTATCGAATTATTGTCTATCATGATGTTCATGAATGTTTTGCTGTGTCGCTAGCGATTCCTAGTATTTTCCTTATAAAATTTGTACAAAGTAATTAAAGCTGTAATTTTGTACCGGTCTGACGCTCGTACCAATTGAGTTATCGTGCACTTAAAAATATTTGAACTTGTGCTTGAGATGTTAAATATAATACATTATCGTTGGAGAACTTTCAATTATATCCATGTCATATTTGTATGATAAGACTTTAAGCTAAGCCGAAGGCACAACAGCACTCATCGCTATATTTCGTAAGAACCCAAATGAAAATGTAGTCTTATTCAAGTCTAATTCAAACACAAGGACTTGCTCGATTTAATATAACATTTACAAGTGCTCGTATACATATTATTTTTTATCGGCGACGACAATCAATGTGCAGCACCTTTTAAATATAAGCAACTATCGGCTCAACTGACCTCGAGTTGACAGCCGAGGGGTCCGTCACGGCAGAAATCTCGTACACTCGATTCAGAAATCAGGTTCAGAAATCACGAAATGACTGAAATCAACTAGAAATAAGATGATTTCGAAGTCAGAAATCACAAAGATACTAATGAAAGGCTTGAATAGTGGGACTGTGGGAACGAAATTGTGACCTTTTTGCGTTTTTCTGACGATATTTTATAATTTTCACGATATTCCGATTTCAAATTACTCCAGAGTTTGAGGAAATGCTTTACAAACATTAAAATATACCAACACTGCTGTAACTAATATCTTCCGAAAAAAGCTGTGGACGTTTCTTTCGAATTACTCATACGACTGTTCATCGTCGTAACATACCGTTGCTTGATTCTTCGGTATCGGTTTTATCTCGTTTCCCGTTGTTCTCGACTCTTTTCCTTTCGTGGAGTGCTTTACAGTGCAGTCCTGGACACGACAGAGCGACTTCTTATGAAAATCTTTAACGAAATGGTTTGGTGTAAGGCAGTTGATAGACAGTTTCTTCAAACGAACAAATTTGTATCGTTCGTCAACGCTCATCTTCTTAAACTTGTCGCACTGAGACAGCCGATGGTTCGCATTACAGGAAGGACAACTAATCGGTTTGCCTTTGGTTGCAGTTTCGACCAACGAGGATCGTCCTTGTTCGCCTTGGATAGCGTAGTTTCTGACGTTTTGGTAAAATTGCCTTTTGTTGCTTGGAGTGTCTGCACATCTAGCATCGCTGGTGATTTTTCCAAGGATAGGGTGATTTGCCACTCGCTCTCTATTTTCGATGAACTCCGCAATGTCCTTCAATTTGACGTCTCGCTCTTCCCTTTGCATTATAGAGTCGACGGTTTCACGCCACTTTAACTTCAAAGTGAATGGTAACCGTTCAACGATTTTCCTCATGCTGTCGGAGGTTTCAAGCCTGTTAACGTAGCCGATTTCTTGCAGCGTATTCTTACAGTGTGTACTTTTTCGAAGATAATCCTAATTCTATGTGGGAGATTTGGAAGAAATTGTTTACGGAAGTACTAAATAAACATGCACCTATTCAACACAAAAGGATCAGATCAAAAAAAGTCCCATGGATTACTAATGAGATAAAAAAGCTTATACATAAGACGGGTAGATTTAAGAGAAAAGCCATAGTGATTGATTGGGGAGTGTATGAACAAACCAGAAATAGAGTAAATATACAAATAAGAAAGGCCAAAAAAGATTATTACTCCAACAAAATTGCTGGTCAAAAACAAAATCCAAAAGAGGCTTGGAAAACAATAAACAATTTACTAGGCAAACAAAACAAACCAACAAAAGTAAATGAGTTTAATGTAAATGTAAATATTAATTTAGCAAATTCTAAAGACATTGCAGAGGGCTTCAATGAATTCTTTTCAAATATTGGTTCTGACTTAGCTAGCAAAATTGATACGTCAAATTGCAATTTTCAAGAATATATTAAGAAACATAAATCAGAATTCACAGGTTTGAGTCAATTACTACCAACAAAGTTCACCATCTCCTGCATGGCCTTTCCAGTGCAAAGGCCACTGGCATTGATAAAATTTCAAGTGAAATTTTAAAACTAGCAGCACCTGCTATCGCCAGTTCATTAACTTATTTCTTTAATCAGGCTATTGCACTATGCACTTTTCCTGATGAGTGGAAAATGGCAAGAGTATGACCTCTTTATATAAATGGCGCAAAAAATATGCCTGGTAACTACATACTATATGATTATTTGACAAAATTTAAACTACTTAGTGATTGTCAATTTGGCTTTCGTAAATCTCACTCAACTGCTACAGCATTATTAGACTGTACTAATAGTTAGTATATGAATATTGACAAAAACTATTCAACTTGGTAGTACTAATTGCATTTGATACTGTCGATCACCAGATTTTACTAAAAAACTCGAACTTTATGGTTTAAAAGGAGATGCTTTATCTCTACTAAAATCGTACTTGATGAATCGCACCCAGATATGCCAAGTAAATGGAGCTACTGTATCTCATCAGAGAGATTGATTAAGTGTGATGTGCCACAAGGCTGTATTTTAGGGCCTTTACTCTTTTTGTTATATATTAATGACCTGCCTCAGTGTTTAAACAAAACAAAACCTCGATTGTTTGCTGATGATACAAACCTAACAGCTGCTGGTCAATCTATAAATGATGTTGAAGCTGCAATGAATTCTGATTTAGAAAAACTTAGGAAATGGTTAATTGCCAATAAACTACGTTTAAATGTAGCTAAGACTGAATTTATGTTAATTGGATCTAAATCAATGATAAAAAGTGTTTCAAATATACAGCCAAACATTACCATTGAAAACAAACCAATTAGACAAGTTTACGATTGCAAAACTCTTGGAGTGACTGTCGACCAGCCAGTTTGTCTTGGAAGAAAAATACTGAAAAAGTTTGCAAGAAAATAGCATCGGGAATATCACTATATCATGCGCTATTCGTCGAGTAAAATAATTTGTTGAGAAAGATACGCGTGTTTCTATATATAATTCTATTGTTCGCCCACACTTTACTTATTGCTGTGAAGTATGGGATCGGTTTGGTGAAAAACGCCTCCAAAAGCTCCAAAACAGAGCTGCTCGAATCATAATGAATATGAGCAATGATGTGGATCATCATGTTGCTTTAGATGCTTTAGGCTGGAAGTCACCTAAAACGGAAAGAATAAAGGCTAAGTCAAAACTGATGTTTAAATTGTTGAATAAAATGGGTCCTAAATCACTTACTGATTTATTTACTTTAAAAAATGAA
Organism: Trachythela sp. YZ-2020; assembly: GCA_016169945.1. NCBI lineage: Eukaryota > Metazoa > Cnidaria > Anthozoa > Malacalcyonacea > Clavulariidae > Trachythela > Trachythela sp. YZ-2020. The sequence goes on from JADLSH010000358.1 coordinate 4,570,836, forward strand.
ATGACAAATTATGAACTTCGAGGTATTGAAAGTACTCTTTTCTTACCACAGCCACGTAGGCTTCTAATAGCATGAAAAAAAGTTTCATGTTTGACAGGGCACACATTTGTAAATAGATATGTTTCACTATACGTTTTTCTATACCTTATATTCTTGTACCTATATAACTTTCTTACTATACAGGGTGTCCCCAAAAAAAGTGACACTATAGAAATTATCTCATTGTTCTTAAACCGCTCTTAAACGCGCGTGATTACACACCTGGGAATTTAATAAAATTCGGTATTAGGGTAAATTGTGTTACAACAAATACTCGTTGCTCTGTAGTCAATTGAACCATTGTTGTTACTCCAACTGATCGTATGATTTACATGTAATTTGATTTTTATGGTAATAGGAGTTATTTTAAATTCCAGAAGCAGAAGTTTATGCACTTGTGGGTTTAGCATAGTGCTCGGGCATTCAAATTATAACAATAGGATAATTTCTATAGTGTCACTTTTTTTTGGGACACCCTGTAGATAGTAGGCTAATACAGCATACAGGGTGTATAAAAAAAACTGAGACCTTTAGAAATTCACCTTATTGTTATAATTTGAATGCCTGAGTACTACAGGGTGTCCCCCAAAAAAGTGACACTATAGAAATTATCCTATTGTTATAATTTGAATGCCTGAGCACTATGCTAAACGCACAAGTGCATAAACTTCTGCTTCTGGAATTTAAAATAACTCCTATTACCATAAAAATCAAATTACATGTAAATCATACGACCAGTTGGAGTAACAATAATGGTTCAATTGACTACAGAGCAACGAGCAATGTTGAAGGGCACGGCCCATAGCTTAAACATTCATTTAATCAATTGTTGTTACGTGTAAAATAAAAAGCAAACCGTTTATTAGTGTAATCGTTTTGCTTGACTCGGGCGTTAAAATATTTGGACGAAGCGAAAACGTTTTAAAATGCTTAAATGTAAATACAATTTCATTAAATTCCCAGGTGTGTAATCACGCGCGTTTAAGAGCGGTTTAAGAACAATGAGATAATTTCTATAGTGTCACTTTTTTTTGGGACACCCTGTATACTATATTTTTGTAATCTTATTGTCGTACACGCCCCTTGTGGAAATCAGCCTATAGGTTGAAAATGGTTAGCGTGTTTAAATAAAGTTTTTCTATCTTCTATCTCTATCTTCTATCTAATATAGAGAACCTTTGAAGACCAGGTCCATCTTCCTTTGGTTCGGGGCCATTAGTATGGCCATCTACGAACGCTATCGCAATCTTGTATCGTTGACCATATCTTTCTAACAACGTTCGTACATTGAAAGACAACTACTCGTCAATTCTTTCACTTGCCCAGATGTATATTAGTCGTTTTTCGTTGAAATAGATTTTCAAACGCGCGTATAAAATCACAGTTCCGTGTTGGATCGCCGTCGAAAATGGGGACGTTAGGTTGTGGGAGAATTAGCGCTAAAATGTTTTGTTGCTGGTGTTCGAGGAGTTGTTGAAAGGCAAAACTTTGACGTTCTTGGGAATCTAAAATTCTACCTAGCATTTGATTATTGTCTCTTGCGGCTGAAAATTGAGCATTGTTCCAATCTTGCGCGGTTGGATTTAAATTTTCGGGCATAGAACTTGGTGTTTGGATAAGCGGGCTAGGAAGGATTTGAAGACTGTTCCGAACTTCTAGAGATTAGCTGCGCTTCGTTAACTTAATTTACGTTTGCCAAACTAGTTCGCGTGACATTTTGTACAGAAATAACCGCAGGGATTGGTAAATCATGAGAGTTTTCCGCTAAGTTGTCAATAAACATGTTTCAAATTAAAACCAAACATAGGTATGATTTGCGAGGTAGGCCTAATAACAATAATTATGCTCTTGATAAACCCGAAACAAACTTTATAAAAAGGAGTATTAGTTACTCAGCGGCGTCATTGTGGAATAACTTACCAGGCACAGCCAAAGAAAAAGGCATAAGCTTTAACAAATTCAAATCTATTCTTGACCGCTCCTGATTCTTCTAAAATATAATTATCTATTTTGTAATTCTTTTTCATATTTTTTAATAGTGTATATAGACTACAGAGTGATTAGTGCATTCTTAGTTGATAATTATGTTAACAAACGGCCCCTTGAAAAGCAGGTACCTATGAGCCCTGAAAGGTTTCCGTTTTTCAATATTTTTAAATAAATAAATAATAAAGTTGACACTTTCGTGTGTTTCGTCAAGGAGATAAATTAGAAGGGCATTAAACGCCTTAATTTACCAAGTATTTGCATAAAATAAGCACACACAATACGTGCAGTATAAGGGAACCAGGTGTAGAAATTAATGGAATAATTCCTTAGCTATATAGCTATATTTCTTACATTAATTTGTTGTCTTAGTATATGCTATATATGCGAGAGAATTTGCACATTATACTGTACTATCCTTAAATGTGTTCATTACACACTAGGCAAGCAAAGCAACGCGGGCAAGGTTTTATGTCCATCTGCCGATCCTCTGATATTTGATGCGTGAGTGTAAATACATTCCAACGAACGGCATCATCTCGGTCTCGTGCTCATCGACTGTCCCACCTTTGACGTAGGCCAATCTATATTTGCTTGTCGCAAATACTGGCGTGTCAGCATGTAATAAAATATCTTCGGCGAAGTGAGTTTTAGGTGCTGGAAAGTGTACAGGTTCGCCTTCGAGCAATAACAGGAGATCATGCCATGGAATTATTTCGTCATTCCATCGGAAATCGTTGAGAAATATGCACTCAGCTTCCTGGACTCCTACCCACGCGAAAGTGCCCGAAGCGGGATTAGTAAAGGTGTGATAGATCATGTTTAAGGGTTTAAGTAGAAACGTTTTACCGCAATTAGCCGGACCGCATGATGTTGCGATATTTTCCCCGTCCTTTTTCCAATAGCGTATAAATAGCAATAGCAAATTCTCGCACTCCCATGCCGTTAGTTGTTAAAACTTCTTCGGCGCATTGCAACCAACGACCTTGACAGTCCTCAACGCACTCGCTTTGCACGGCTTCTGTAAGCAATTCGATGCGTGTCTTCTTGCTTCTTTCCAAATTTGCCTCTGCATTCAACATGTCCCACGTAGTTTTTATTATATGGGCAACAACTTTCGGTTGTCTGTTCATTATGAACTCCGCAAGATCAGACTTCCCTTCAGGTTTTTGCTGCTGGGCAATAGCAAGCAATGCCGTGCGAGTCTTTATCGACTTTGCTTCAATAAGTTCCGACACTTGGAAAGATGTCATCCTCTTTTTGCGTTTTCTTGAGATTGTCGACATCGTCTCATCGCCCTCGCTGTCGGATTCATCTCTTCCAGTGGTTGTTGCAACACTAGCAGAATCTGTCCTTGGTGGCTCAGCATTTGTCAAGTCAGGATGACCATGGCTTTGTAGGTACTCACGGTCGGACTTAGTGACATATTCCCAGGCACTGAAATAGTTGTGATGTGCGGATGAAAAATGCACCGAAACTTCGAAGTGATCCATCAGGAACCTCTTAATTTTTAGCCATCTTTGCTTTCGTTCCAGTTTTATAGCAACATGATAATGCTTGCCACCATTCTCGTGATCTTCGAGACAACAACACCACTGTATAATGCTTCAGCAAATTCTCTTCTTGAAGGAAATTTTGTTAAATCTGCTTGGCTATATGTTATTAGAAAAACCAATCTGGTATCGCGCGCTCGAAGGCTGTCACTCGCCATTAGACAATACTTCTGACTAATTACTAACACTTGTCGACCTACATATAAATATGACCATGTGCGTATTAATTAAAACGTCACTACTCAGGAATTGGAAACAAAATATATACAATACATTTCTTAATATTCGTACATAACAAAAACATGATATTCGCGCATACGATCGATTTTAACATACATTTTATAATGTTTTTTAAATTATCAACTACAGAGACAATCCTGGCCAAAACCATCGACTACACTCTAATAAATATGTCCCTTTTGACGTTCCTAACTATAAAACGTCTAGGTTTTCTCATCCAATGGCCCCCCTCGCCCCCAAAACAATGTTGATTCTATGCTAAATGCTTTAAACATGTTATGGGACACCACTCAACATTGTTCGGTGGGGGTAAGGGGGAGGTTCTCTAATTTAGTTACGAGGGGGAGTTTGTCTAAAAGTCGAGGGTCGAGAGTCGAGAGTAAAAGTCGAGAGTCGAGAGTAATAAGTCGAGAGTCGAGAGTAAAAAGTCGAGAGTCGAGAGTAAAAAGTCGAGAGTCGAGAGTAAAAAGTCGAGAGTCGAGAGTAAAAAGTCGAGAGTCGAAAAATTCACTAGATAAGGCCATATTATAAGATGTAATACTTAGATGTATACCCTAGCATAGTTTGCAGGATGAGACACGCTAAATATATCACGAAACATGAAAGACGTCAATTGAAAGTTTTGTAACATCTATTTCAAAATATCAATATTTTCCATGACCATGTATTGTATCAGTTCTTCCACATGGAATTCCCACATGAAACCCATGTTTACTGCGATGAGTAATATGACACTGCTACGCAAGCAAATTTGCATATTTTTGTAGTGTATAAAAGCGTTAAAAATATATACATGTGCGCGAAATAATTTTGCATTTGGAAAGCTATAAAACGAAAGTGTTGTTCCATCATTCTTTTTTACTTTGCTGGATATGTGAGTCACCTACATGTAAAGCACAACTCATTTCAACTCACTGCCATTCGAATATTTGTCTTAGTGCGTTCTGGGGTCGGTTGTATCAACGCCGGATAGCACTATCCACCGGATAGCGAATCTTCCAACCTTCCTAAAATTGTCCGTTGATTTGTAATAATCTAGATTAAACCTTCGCATTGATAAGTTAAAGTTTCTTTTTATTAATTGTGGGGTCTACATTCGTAGTTTTATAGCTTTTGGAGCATTTTTACAACAGTGGAAAAATTCGCTATCCGGTGGATAGTGCTATCCGGCCTTGATACAACCGCCCCCAGAACTCAGACCATGTCTGTTCTGACAATAATATGCATGACAATACTCAATAGTATTCATTCACAAATCCCCTATATACACAAATTAGATCTGTTGCGTCCGCTCGCTCGCTTCAGGCTCGCTCGCTACCGCAGCAATTACCAAATAGCTATGAAATCAAGTCATCAAGACAAGTGTTTTAAATAAGTATAAGCATGCTTTAATATATAAGTGTACTCTTGGGCCTCTTGGCAGGCATTTGCCAGGCAATGAGTTTGAACCCGATCGATGTAGAAAGTCTGACAGCCTGGCTTTATGCACATGGCCATGAAACGGAGTATCTTTCGTCCCCTAGTGCAACTCGAAGCACTTCGTTTTTGATGGAAAAAAACTTCTAGTTTTCTGAAAAAAACTTCTTCTTGGCTGCGTTTGGTTATACGCAATAGTGATACTATTGTCATGCACATTATTGTCAGAACAGACATGGTCTCAGTTCTGAACGCACTAAGACAAATATTCGAATGGCAGTGAGTTGAAATGAGTTGTGCTTTACATGTAGGTGACTCACATATTCAGCAAAGTAAAAAAGATGCCAAATGCAAAATTATTTCGCGCACATGTATATATTTTTAACGCTTTTATACACTACAAAAATATGCAAATTTGCTTGCGTAGCAGTGTCATATTACTCATCGCAGTAAACATGGGTTTCATGTGGGAATTCCATGTGGAAGAACAATACAATACATGGTCATGGAAAATATTGATATTTTGAAATAGATGTTACAAAACTTTCAATTGACGTCTTTCATGTTTCGTGATATATTTAGCGTGTCTCATCCTGCAAACTATGCTAGGGTATACATATAAGTATATCTTATAATATGGCTTTATCTAGTGAATTTTTCGACTCTCGACTCTCGACTTTTTACTCTCGACTCTCGACTTTTACTCACGACTCTCGACTTTTAGACAAACTCAGTTACGAGGCAACTGAATATGACGAGATAACTGTAAGTGTCGTCGATGTTTTGACCAGGATTGTGGCTCACCTACCTGGGCTGAGCATTAATGCTTTGTTTACGCAACATATGTCGTAAATGCCATTTGGCATGTTTGTGAAAGTATAATTTCACAGTCATTGGAAAATGTATCCATTTTACATAACTCACCTGCGGTGCTTTGTTTTTGGCGAGCCAGCATGTCTGAATTTGGTCATGTGAACATGTGTGAAATTATTTTTGGGAAAGCAAGCTACAATCTTGGACTAAACACTTGAGACCCCTATGGGATCAAATGACATATTCATGAGCTGTCCAAATTTGCCTGTATTCGCCCCATCACCCCCAATTCAATGTTGTTTGGATGAAACGTGTACTTGGGATATGTGACTATCAAATATGAAAAGAAAATCATGACTGAATAGAGGAAGCAACACATGCATTTTTTGGATTCAAAATTGCACTGGGTCTCAACTAGTTTTGTCCAAGATTGTAGCTTGGGTACAGGACTGTCTTACCAAACAGACCCGTACACTCAAATGGACCAATGGTTACTTTTAGGAATATGTTAATAATCACATTCATACAGCACTCTCCAGGGACTCCCAAGAGAAAGCCCTGGAAATGAGGTTTCAGAACACTTGTATTTTCTACTTTTTTTATGTAACGATTTTTGTTAAAAAATTAGTAATTACTAGTAATTTAATCTTGAATGTACATGTAGCAGTCTGAATACATATTTGTATTCCACACAATTTGTATGTTACGACATAGTTACCGTAATCTCTCTAAGAAGGCTTGTTTTTCCAGGTGCCTTTGGAAGGGGAGGGGTTTATTTGAGAAGGGGGCTTATGTATATTTCTGTAATGTTCAAGCACGGTACACAATGTGTAAAGAAATAAAAAATCTTATCAAAACACTTGTGTTTTACTGGGGTAGCTTATTAATAGGGGCTTATTAGGGGGGGGGGTTATTTGAAAGGGAGGCTTATTTGAGAGGGGGGCTTATTACATAGATTAAGGTAAACTAAAATACACTGACAAAACAATACCCTTAACAAAGACTCGCAGAATCAAACAATACCCTTAACAAAGAATCATAGTTTGTATTGCATGTTCAAGCCAAATGTAATATTTAGCAGCCTTGCAGTTTGGTCCAAAACTTACATTTCCATACATGTTTATAGCTGGGGTAAATCTAACATGTCACAGTATTTATTGCAAATATATATGTCAATAAATCTATCAATGGCCATTTTGGAAAGATTGCCGCCACAAAACAATATACTACCCTGGATGTCAAGGAGAATAAGCTTTTTCTCTGATTTCACAAACGAGAAATGAGAAAGACACTCAGCTTTTTGACGAAATTCATTGTCTAGCTGTAATGAATTCATTCTCCATTTTTGGCTTCTTTACTTATTGATAGTTTGTTGAGCATATATTCCAAATGGTACATTTTATATCCACTTTTATTTATCTTACTACTCTATCCCTAATCTGTTGTTTGTTTTCTTTTTGGTAAGTAAGTATTTCTTGATCACCAGTTTTTTGCTTGCGTTTTGTTTGTCTTGTGATGTACTATCGCAAAAACCTGAAGAAAAGCAAGCAGTTCGCTTGTTTTTTGACCAGAACATTGACTGGAGGTCAAAGGTGAACATGTCGACTATTATTCATGTTCTTTGTCAATCATTTCATTTCTTTCGTAGTTTCAGGGTTTCGAAGATGAGAACTTCTTTAATACTAACTTCCTGCTTGCTGTGAGTGAGCTTATGGTACTTGGTATGGTAATTGGGTGCCTATACCGATCTCTGCGCCAGACACCGATGAGCTAAGTCGCCGGCCAAGTTTCTCTTTCTTTCTTTTGCCTTCTTTTTCTTTTTCTTTTTTCTTTTTTTCGTGATTCGTTCTAAAATTTCCCCTTAAATTTTACACTTGGCCGTTTGCTGTCTTGTACTAAATGGCAAATTAGTGTTGACTAAATGTAATGACTACCTTTTAGCAAATGCTACGAGTACGACTACGGTGCAGTACGACTATACAGATACGAGTACGAGCTACGAGACGAAACGCCGTACGCGTTGATTACGCGATCTAAGTAAAGTCGTGTAATTGTGTGTTAGTTCTACGAATTTCGCTAAATCTCATTACAGATTTGATAGACTGCGTACCCACGAATAACTCGACTACTGAAATGCCCGACTTGATAAACTGTTTCGTTGTGCAACAATGAACCCAGTGTTTTTCAAAACGGCGTTCCCAGACAAGAAATCGTTTCATACTCTGGGAATGTCCAACGAGTTTAGCATTACAGGAATATCATCATTTATCTTATGAAGATTATGCTTTGATCCAACGTACATAAATTTGGTTTTGGTTGAATGGTGCTGTAAATTGTTACTTATTAGCCACTGGCTAATTTTATTCAAATCGCTGTTTAAGTTGAAAATAAGTTCTGCAGAATCCTTTGCGGTTGAAAACATCTGCGTATCATCAGCATATAAGCACGGGGTGGTGTTATCGAGACAATCTGGGAGATCGTTAATGTAAAGTAAAAACAATAATGGTCCTAAGATGGATCCCTGAGGGACCCCACAGACTATCTTTTTGGGTGTTGATGTCGTGCCGTTGACAAAACACACTTGTTCCCTATCAGAAATGTAGGATTCAAATTGTTCTTTCATTTTGCGTAATAAGATATTGTGATTAATTGAATCAAAAGCTTTCCGAATATCAAGAAAAACTACACCATTCAAGTCGCCATTATCCATATTTTCGTACCATGCTTCACACATTTGAATAAGTGCAGTCAAAGTCGAATTCTTTGGGCGGAAACCAGATTGATACTTAGAAAGCAAGGAGTTCTCACTAAAAAATTCATACAATTGGTTGAAAACAGAACGCTCAAAAATTTTGCTAATAATTGGTAAAATTGAAATTGGGCGATAATTTTCGCATTTTTGCCTGTCTTCAGATTTAAAAATCGGTAATACCCAAGCCTTTTTCCATTCGTCTACATGGATTCCAGTTCTAATCGAGAGGTTAAATATAATTACTTCAGCTGAAATTTTAAGTGCCCTTGCTGGAATAGTGTCAATGCCTGTCGACTTTGATGTTTTAAGTCTATATAACTGAAGGAATACATCATGCACATTAATTTCGGAAAATTTAAATTGTATATCTGATCGATTACTCACGAAGGTACAAGCATGCACGTGTTCGGTACAAAGGACTATTGTATACTGTGACAACCATAGGATGCTATTCATTTCATTTTACTTTGATTTTCGTTTTAAATTGAATTGACTTTCAGTTTGCTTTTATTTTAAAATCAATTTCATTATTATTTCAATTTAATTTTATAAATTATTGTTTTTTATTTCAATCTAGTTTTAATTTAATTGTAATTTATTGTTCTGGCCGTTAATTTCAATCAGAAATTTTGAATGACAACGATAGGCCACCATGTAGGTCTGATATATGTTGTCGAATTAACGTCTCCTGGTCAGTCCCTCTCCCCCCCCCCCCCCACCCCCAATCGCTTTTCAGAGTGTGATGGTAATGAATATATTTGAATGAGAAGGTAAGAAATATATTTTAACACTGTCTCGAAAGTCAAAATCAGCTTGCCTTTATAGCTAAAAGATAAATAAAACACACACAAGAGGTGACAAAACAAAAAAAGAAATTGAAAAGTTTTCGTTTAGTTGTTATTAAACGATAGGAACCGGCGCAAAAATGTTCCTCACTAATATCATTTACTTATAAAACATAATCACACAGGGAGTTAGCGAGCGAGGGGGGACAGGGTATTGTAAATCAAGTCCCCCAACTCTAGAAGGTAAAATTCAGTGAAATTCAAGGTAGAATTTTGTCATTTTCATGTAAAATTTGGGCGATAAATATATGTTATTTACCGGATGGGAGGTCCGTACTGGGAAAATATTTTCCCGATGTCTCAGAAGCGGCCCGAAACCGAAGGTCGAGGACCGACCTAAACGGTAAATAACGTTTTTACTCTTTTCCTTCATGGAAAATTGAAAATTTATAAAAGATTCCAGTGTTGTTGGAGATCAGCGACGTTGCCTAATCAAAACATGTTGCTAAATTTGAAAGCTGGCAGTCAAAAATCTTGAAGGAAACATACTTTTTAATTTTACATTATATTTTACTCAAGATTATGGCAGCTGTGATATTTTTCTCACTTTTTAGCTGTTTTCGTGTTGCTGTTGAAATGTTCAAACCGCCTTGTTAACCCGATACTAGTCTAGGTAGTGATTCGCCGTCAACTGAATTTGCCTCGGGATATGCACAAGGATAGGAATTTGCATTGTTTTATGGACTATAATTTTCCAAATATTTGAAGCACGATGAAGAAAGTATGCCTGTTTATTCAATTTTTGTTTATGTATCAATGTATGGTTTTTCATCGTTAAAACTTGCTAAAACCGCCCGGTTTGAGTAGAGCTTCGATTTTACTCATTCGAAAACACTTGCGTGTTTTTTGTACAAATAAAACGCTGTTTAAATGAATAAACATGTTTACACTGCTGTTTATCTTATTTTCTTGGAGGAAATTTCTTGTTTTTCAATTGAACTTTTTGTTATGATTATTTTCATATAAGTTTTACAAACCAAATCACAGCAAGTTCTCAAAAGATATGATGCATGCTGCATGCATGTCGGCCAAGCCGAAAGAAGTACCGTAGCTTGACATTGTTTATATTTATACTATTTTTTATTATATTTATACTATTTATATATTTAAATTTTGACATCGTCTAGGGAGTAACTGACTAAGTTTAATATAATCCAAGCATATTTTGGGGGCATTTTTTTGTTTTCAAATGTTTCTCACTCCTTTTCATAAACAAAACCGGAAATAAAAAAATACCAATAGCTGTACACAAATGAAAAAATAAAACAACAATAGTCAATATTTTGTAAAGTGATAAAATAAAATGTTAAATTACTTGAAAGAACCTGATCTCTTAAAAAACCTCCATATAACTGAACATACAGTCAATTCGGACCTAATTCGGCAGAAATGCTATCCTGGAGCTTCAAAAATATAAAATTCTTCTGGGGGTGGATCTCCAAACCATTCCCCATTTTTGAAACATCTCAGAAATTCTCACAATTTAACATTTTGAGTCAAAATTTTGGTAAAAAATCGTTTCGTTTGATATTTATTTGTGTTTGTGTAACATTAGAATGAATGGAATTTTTTTGGTACATGAAATTGAAAATAAAATTATTTTATTCCAAAACCCAACAAAATTTGGGGAATCTGGAATGCCGGTTGCCCCCGAACTCTCCTAGGAATGCGTCGTGCGTCACGTATGCATGTTGTTTCCCCCCCCTAAAAAAAAAAAAATGCTTGCTGACCTGACCACCTATGAAATGGCTGGCACAAAACGTCAACAATTGCAACTCTATCTTTGCCTGGTGCTCTACATATTTACATCAGCTGTGCTGTGCTGTAACTAATAATATAATCATTATTATTATTTAAGTTTATTTTTTTTCCGACTAATAATAATATAATAAATAAAAAAAAAAAAATTATGATACAATATTATGATTATATGCCAATTTACCAACAACCAAACATATGAGCGAAACTCATTTTAGTTAAAAAAATTTGTTGTCCTTGTCTTGTCCTCTTATTGCTATAATCAGCGGCTCAAAGTGTCTGTCTTTGCCTTTTAGTTCAGTTTAACTTGTTGGGTTTGGGTAGAAGTTCTGTAGCGCATTGTTTCCGTCATTTAATATTTTATCTTGTCCCTCTTAGTAATTACTTTTTTACTAAATTTGAATTTTTTTTTCTGTTACCCATTGCGGCGTATGCTCGATGAGTCAGTCAGTGTTGTTCCTTTAGGCTTTATGCACCCCTATGTAGCATTAGTAACATTAACGTGTGTGTTGGGTCAGTCAGCAGGAGTCCGATGGCTTGAATGGTACAGAAGCAGGGTGCAGTGTAAATCTGCAATATTCAATCAAATATTCTAACTTGTAGATTCTTTGGGTTCAGAGTGGCAATGAATAGTTTACCAACCAGTGACATCACTGACTTGTTGAACTTAATCAGCTGTGTGTTGCATTTCTTCAGTAGTTTGTATTGAGGGTCCTCTACCTAAGTTGGTAGATATCCTCAGGAATTATGTTAACCGTTGCTCCACAGTCGAACTGAAATTCACAGGAGTTTTGTTAATAACAAGAGTTGTGAAGATTTTACTTGGGTATTTCTTGCTACTTCATTGCACAGCCCCAGAAGTTTCAACACAAGTGACCGTCAGTAGATAGTTATCATCCTCATCGCTCTCACTCTTCTCTGACTTTGCACTGTTTTCACTTGTTGTTTGGATTGTCTGGGTTGTCGGCAAGCAGCAGCAAAATGATTTCTTCCGCCAAAAGACATGCATGCTTTGCCCCATGCTGGACATTCCTCTTTTTTCATTGTGTGAATTGAACTTTGCAGCAGAACTTGCACTGAAGTCGACGATCCCGTCGGCTTGATCCTTCCGTTTCGTGTCACGTGACCGAGCATAATTTCTCGGTTGACTCACCTACACAGCAGATGTCTATACAGGACTTGAGAGTGAGTTTGCTGTCTTGCAAAAGTCTTTTTCTCACACTGTTGTTGCGAATTCCTATGACCAGGCGATCACGAATGAGGCTATCTTTAAGTTCACCATAGTTACACGTTTTGGCAAGATATCTCAGACAGGCGACGTAAGAATCAATAGATTCGCCCACTTCTTGATCACGCTGGTTGAATTTATATTGTTCGTACGTCTCGTTAGAGTCACCAATACATAATGCTTCCAATTTCTGAAGAACGAGAGATTTTTGTCCAGGTCTAGACCATCAAACACTTCGAGGGCCTCTGGGCCAATACAAGTGGGCAAAGTAGCCGTACGAAGTTCATCGTCTTCGTTTCGAAGCCTTGCTGCGACCTCATAGTTTTGCCAAATTCGTTTGAAGCGTTTGCAGTTAGTTGCTAAGTTTCCATTCATATCGAGTAGCGGAGACAGAGGAATGTTCACAGGAACAACTTTAGCAACAACAACAGGTGCGATTACAAGGCTGAATGTTCGTCGTCAGACATTATGAAAAAAAAAATACGATAGTGTATCTAGTTCGACACTATTAATTTCGATCGCAATAATCACAACGCGCTTAAATATCACTAAATAGATTCACGGATGCTTACCCAAACGTTTGGTTTACTCCTGACACCATGTAGAGCTTTGTTTTCTTTCCCGGGGGGAGAAAGCTATCCCAAAAGCACATAACGTCACATATACAATGACATGGGACCTAAGTAATTTTTTTCTTAATTTAGATAATATCATGAATAAATACTTCACGACTGGTAAGGATACTAGAAAGTTAAAGATACCATCACCAATACATTTTCCAGCAGAAGACCAAACTGAGCAAAACAATGAAAACAAAGGATCTCTCAAAACGAAAAGTTTTATGAATCCAAAAAGCATGGAAGGTAGACCCAAGAAAACAATTGATTATGAAAAAGCTCACAAAGAAGCTTGCAGGAATTCATGGGAGGAAGATTACACCAAACTCCATCAACATTTGCTAGAAACAAACCAGAATAAATTTCTTGTTTTTTCTTGTCCTGCCAAAGGCGGATGGGGATATCAAATCAGAAATATGCTTGGCTCATTTCAAGTTGCAGTAATTAGCAGGCGGGCATTCATTATTGATTGCAACAAGCCTATACCTGCAGATACATATCTAAAACCACGACACATAAAATGGAATTACAAAGTGAACAAAACAGGACTAACTGTTAGACATGGATTCAAATTTACAAGACAAAATATCAAAAACTTTTCCGATCCAAAACCTTTCAAAGAAATGCTGAACTACGCGGTGGAATATAGACCTATATTTGCAGGAATTTCTCACTTGGTTCTTCCAAATCTTATAAGGTATAATTATACTGTTTCTCCGTTGATGGATCAGATGATGGGATGTAATTTTTACTATTTGTTCAAGAAGGCAAATCCGTTGCAGAAACGTCTGGATGAATGGAAAGAAGAATTAGGTTTTAATGATAACATAGTTCTAGCTATACATATTCGTCATGGAGATTATATATTTTCAGGACATTATAACCAATGGGATAAAAGACTGAATGGCACGAAGGATTATGACTTTTGTTTCGAGTGCGCCGAGAAAATCGAGAAGAAAATCGCAGAGAAATATGAAACAAAGAAAATTATCTGGTTCTTAGCCGTTGATGTCGATTGGATGAGAAGTTATGCTAAAAAGAAGTATGGCAGTAAAGTGAGACACATAACTGGTCCCATTGAGCATGTCGGACGTTCAACGGAAGAAAATAAAAATGCTGGACAGTTTACAATGTTTCTTGATTACTTTCTTCTCCAAGAATCTGATTACAGACTTTATACTGCAATGTCTTCATTTGATGATGCCGTAAACTTTATAACCCTCGGCAAAAACAATGCGGGTAAAGCTGACGTTGCAAAACGCATTTGCTTCTTTCCAAAATCTTTGAATTAATTTCTTTTTGCAAAAACTTTTATCGATTTATCTTGCTTTCGATTTTACTAGGTAGTGACGGTAGCTCATGTAGTATATTACAAGTAACGCTTGGTGGTGCATGAAAAAATGTGAGTAGGAACAATTTACTGATTTGAATAATTGAATTGTTCAAGTGTACGATTAAATAGAAAGAAGTTTCAGGCCCATGAACTCCAAGATATTGCGTTCTCATGGTAAACACAGGGGCGGCGGAAGTAGAAGTGGGGGCTAAGCCCCCCTCACAATAAAGATCAGAGTGAGAGAACTTAACACAAATGTGTGCGATTTTTCAAATGTGTGCGACCCCAGAACGCACCAAATGCCATTTCAGAGACCCCAGATTTCGAGGCCCTGGTAAAAGCTGGTCAGGTGAGTCCAATAATTTTGGACATTACGTAATGGGTCGAACCTGAGCGATCCCCATAGTTTTAATCTTTAATCATTAATAAAATTTCTTTTAACACGGTAGCCTATTCAGTATAATATGTACAATCTGTTTTTCAAAGGGCCGTGTTATATAATATCAAAAACACATTAACTATAATTGTTTACTAATTAACTAGAAATACATGCATGCAGAATCCCCTCGCCCAATTGAACCAAACAATTTACTCCCAAAAAGTTATTGTAACATGAAGTACTGAGTCGACGAATGTAACCATGGTAACACGCAACATTGTATATTTTTCATATTTTAATTTGCACAAAATGTTATTTTGTTTTTAACTATAAAATTATCAATTGCCCAACTATATAAAGTGGGTATATGCTATTATGTACTCTTTTAGCTTTGATTTACTGTAACATTCAACCTTAGACGTTCACAAAACGTTTCGAAATTTTCAAAAAACTTCAACTGCTTTTCGAGGAGTATTTTATTTTGTATCTGAGTAGCAGATATAATGCTATCGTGTTGTAAATGTTTATGTTAATGTTAGCTGTTAGCTTGTAGCCATTCAGCGACGAGCTTATATCAGCCAATCAGCGATTAGCTTACATCTCGTTTGACCAATCAGTGACCGCTAGCTTAAAATGACGTAATTATATTGTTACTCTTTGATCTCGATGTATAACTGGATTGATGTTCATTATTTCAAGATGGCGGACTACTGAAGGGTGAGAATTGTAAACATGACTAAGGGGCCGATTACATGGAGATTTTCAGCCCGGGCTGAAATTTCAGCCCGGCCAACCGGGCTGAAATTGTCATGCGATTACATGGGTATTTCAGCCCGGGCTAAAACTATGGCGCGAAATGCCGCGAATTTCAATTAAAGAAAATAAAATGGCGGACAACAGAAATGTTCGTACGATGGCAGCTTTATTATTCTTGCAGTTTGCACTGCTTTTTTCACTTATTTTACAACTTCAGGGTATCATGATTACCTACAAATTGCTGCAGATGAAAAGAAATACGCTTTTAAGTACATACTTCTCTGTTAGAAAAAGTAATTTGCTAAGAAAGAGGAAACACCTTCGAGCTCGTCGGCTTAATCGGAAAGCAAGATCTGTTTGGGTGGTAAATGGCAGAACTGAGCAATGGTGGAAAAATTTGATCGGGGCAGATGTGCCAGACAGCTGTTGGAGAAAAAACTTTCGAATGTCTAAGGAGAGCTTTTATCAACTGGCTAACGAGTTGCGACAATTCATTGGACCGAAACCAGGTTCACCCAATTATCGCTGTCTTAGTGCTGAAAAGAAATTAGCTGTAACACTTTATTATCTGAAAGATACAGGATCACTATGGATGACGGCAAACACCTTTGGTGTTCACCAATGCACCGTGTCAAAGACTATTGTTGAAGTTTGCAACGCTATAAACATTAATTTGGGACCAAATTATTTACGTTTACCAAAAGACCAAGATGAAATGAGAAGAAAAGTTTCCGAATTTGAAGTAAAATTCGGTATGACACAAGCATTTGGATGTATAGATGGAACCCATGTACCGCTTAAAAGGCCAGAAATAAATTCACAGGATTACTTCAACTAGAAACAATTTTTTTCCTTAAATGTCCAAGCTATTTGTGATAGCAAAGGATATTTTATGGATGTTGAATGTAAATGGCCTGGTTCAGTACACGATGCAAAGGTTTATTCAAATTCCGCTATCAATGAAAAATTAAAAGAGGGAAGATTGCCTCAAACTTTCAATTCCCTGCTTCCTGGTTTTGAAGCTGTTCCAAATTACTTAATTGGTGACCCGGCATACCCACTGACTCCTTTTTGCATGAAAGAATTTCAGACATGCTCAACAAATGAACAAGTGATTTTCAACAACATGCTACGGTCTGCCAGAAATCAAATAGAATGTGCCTTCGGGCGTCTTAAAGCTCGCTGGGCATTTCTCACTCGAAAAGTTGATATCAGCTTTAAAAATGTCCCTACAGTTGTATACACTTGCTTCGTACTCCGCAATTATTGTGAGTATAAACAACACTGTCTGAATGAACAGGAGACACAAGCACAGATTCTCAGACATAGGAATGAAGAAGAAAACACACCAAATGTTCCTGATCCCGTGTACTCATCAAATACTGATGAGGGTGAATATGTTCGTTCACTTCTGACTGAATATGTCAGACAAAACCTACCTGATACCTACTAAATGTACAAGGGTGAAATTATTCTCTAAGCTTGTTACAACTCAATCACTGTGCTGATATTTTGTTGAGGGTCCTGAAGGGGTAAAATGGGAGATGGGATTCGCCTGCTTTTGGGCTGGGGGAAATGGAATTTCATGCATGGGATTCACCAACAAAAAAACAATAGAAAATGGGAATTGGATTTGAGCAAAACATAGGATGGGAATATAGGATTTGGTCAAATTTGGGCTGTGAAACTTGGATTAGTTCCATCCTCCCCCCTTCAGGACCTTCTTTGTTTGTTGAAAACAAGGTGGTAGTAGTAGTAGTAGTAGTAGTAGGGAGGGGACTGGCACTTTGAAAATGCCACTTCCTTAACAAAAGTTGACAAATTATCATTGAAATACAAATTATCATTGAAATACAAATCATTGGAATTGATATGTCATTAAATTTGTAGAAGTAATCATACAATATTGCACAATTGACAAGATTTCGAGCCAGTGCAATTTGGAACACTTCTTAAACATCATGAGTAGTGTAAATTGTTAGTTGCATGAGTAGAATCATGAAGTGTTGAAGACTCTAATAATCATATATATATATTCCACAGTTTGTATATTTTGTTGTATTATAATACATGTATAAACACTAGTATACTGTCACGCACATTTAGGGGCTGTTTATATGGAAGCCGGGCTGGCTCGCTGACTGGGCGAGCCCGGTATGCGGGATGAACTTGTCTTGTGTTTATATGAGAAAAATTCCCGGCAAGTGGGATGATTTTGTTTTGACCTTTGACATTGTTTTGACAGTTCTTAAAAATAGCTCGCAGACAAATTGGTAGCGGTGTCTCTTTGAACATTCATCCTGGCAACCGGGCTGGCCCGGTTAGTGAGTGTTTATATGGGGAAATTTTCATCCTGGTAAGGGAGATCTCACCTTTTTCAAGCGAGATCCTGGGAATCAGGTCAGTCGGCTCATCCATATAAGTGCATCGTGTAGTTTTTACTATAAAATCAATTACGCAACGAGATCTTGCTAAGCGGCTTGCCCGCTAAGCGAGCCAGCTCGGCTTCCATATAAAGTTATAAACAACTACAGTACATGAAATGAAAAATCTTGTACCCTGATATATAGTGACTCATCCCTTTGTCAAAGTTATATTGTACTAGAGGGATACTATAAATCTCTTGTGTTTCTCTACCAAGCTATATTTTTGTTTAAAACAAGCGATGCTTAATCAGACTGGATGATGTCTAATACTGTATATATCATAAACAAAAATAGTAAATGTTTAAAGTAACACCAATAAACAAATTTGAAATTTCTGTCAACAGATAAACACAAATAAAACATATTACCCAATCAGTCACTTTTCTGAAACAAGTACTGTGCTGAACAAAATATTAATGCATGCCTTGTGTGCAATTTAAGTCTAATGCAGTTGTTCCCACTGACTGACGTCAATAGTTTCCAAACCTTCATTGGTTAAAACATTACTGTTGCTCTCTGGAGAGCTTGCAGCATCGAACATTTGAACGGGGTGCACAGAACTGGCTGCAGCTACTGGCAGGTTGGAATACTGCATTAGGTGGACCTGGCCTGGAGTGCTGGGTTGCCTGAATGTATTTGATGCAGCTCGGTTGGAGTATTGGTAAGGTGGTATGGCCTGACCTACCATTGCTTGACTCATCATTTCAACAGAATGTGTGAGGCCCTGTGCGACTTGTAGGATGGACATACTCATTTGGTGCATACATTGGCCAAATGTTTCATTTGACTGGCGGATAGCTTCTGCAATATCTTTTTTAAATTGTGACTCTTCTTTTGATTCGTAGATAAGTATCTGATCACGCTGTACAGCACTTAGCTGTCGCTCCATATGCTTACGCTTATTATCAATTAATTTTGGGACAGGGTTTTCAATACTTTTACGCTTACGGATTGACAACATATTATCATCACTATCTTCCTCACCTGATGAATGCACTTCAGGATTTTTGGCGTTATTCACTGCATCTGTGCTTGTGTTATGATTCACTGCGTCTGTGCTTCCAGCGTTATTCACTGCGTCTGTGATTCCAGCGTTATTCACTGCGTCTGTGCTTGTGCCAAATTCCAGTGGTTCAGTCGCAGGACTTCCTCCCCATATCTGAACAAGTTGTTCATAAAATTCGAGGACAATTTTACCGCTGCCACTGCGTGATCCCGTGGTTACAGCTTTTGAAAAATTCTGTCTGATTTCTTTTAATTTCTCTAATTATCTTGTACGCGAGAATAACCTCGTTTAATCATATCTTTATCATCTTTCTGCTGCTTTACGATCCTTGCTTTCTCTTCCATGTCATCATCGTCAACAATCTCCATTGGTGTTACACGCTCAGGACCAAAAAATGACGGTTGGTCGTCGTATATTCTAGCCATGGCTTGTCGAACAGCCTCGTACTGCTTTACTTTATCAGCAGAAAAATCGCTGTTGTTATACTCCATTCTGCTTTTACAATTTGCCAAACATTGAATAAGATGGTGCACTTTATCCCCCTGATTCCAACGAAATCTCACGGTTTTGTTTCCCCCCTCATTTCCTTGCGAATTATTTGCTTCATTGCCTCCATTGTTCTCCGTGTTGGTCGCCATCTTTGTTTTTATTATACCGTTACGCATGCGCGAGGCGATATTTCAACCCGGTTTGATTTTTTTTGCCGATTACATGACGATTTTCAGCCCGGTCAACCGGGATGAAATTTTCATCCCGGGTAGCACAAACCGGGATGAAATTTCAGAATTTCAGCCCGGGCTGAAATTTAGTCATGTAATCGGAAACTTCCTTTTATAAGGATTTTAGCGGAAGCCCGGGCTGAAATTTCATCCCGGTTAGCCGGGTTGAAATTTCAGCCCGGGCTGAAAATCGCCATGTAATCGGCCCCTAAAATTATAAATTTGACGGTGAAAATTATCCATCAAACCAACGATAGTTTTAATTTTCTGTATTGTTTTGAACGTGGCAAGAGTCGAGGGAGTATTTTTATGGAGTACTGGAAGTGCATTTAAGCATTTTACGCTGTGGAAATGATTCGCCAATTTACACAAAGTATTTTCTCAATTTGACCTGCTTTATATCAATGTCATTTGAATCAGGAAACAAGGTAAGCCTTTTTAAATATTGTACGAATATCCTGCATTATTCGAGCTTCTATTTCGACAAAGTTCACTCATAAAAGTATTAAAATAATGTAATATTTATTCTCAACACTATTTGGGTCAAAATCGTCAAATCGAATTGTCATTTCGATAGTCAACATCACCTTATACTTTTGATATTTGATTGGTATAAAGATATAAGCACAGCTTGGCATTTCTTTCCAATCGCAGACTGTGACTACAAGGACTAAATGAGTTGATGGTATGTAATATTTATATGTGGTGTGTAAATACTAAATAGTGGTGTTATATCCAACTTTTATTCTCAAGTATAAAAGACTAAAATCTGAAGGTTTCAACAATTGGTTTAAAACATTGCGAGGACAGAGAGGTTGAGCCCAGTTTTCCAAGGGCAAAATTTTTTGTTAGTATTACAGCATGCCCATTTTCTATACGTCGGCAGGGGGGGGGAGTTAAAAAAATTTCCACGGAAAACTAACGTGCTCATTTGTTCCGACTTGTATTGTGTCCCGACTTTTTTTGTGCCGACTTGTATTGTTTTGTGCCGACTCAAATCTCGCTTCTGCCCACTAAATGCCCAAATACAATTCATGGGGGGGTTAGACACCCCGCCAAACCCCCTCGTAGATACGGTCCTGGCTGAAATACGCCCAAATTCTCAAAACATCATGTAGTAAAAGTAAAATATAATATTTGCATGACGTATAGCGTGAGAAAATAATAAAAAATATTTTGCTGGTCACAATTTTACCAAGGGGGGCCGAGAATTTCGCCAGAGGGGGCCTGGCCCCCGGGCCCCCCCTCTAGCTACGTCTCTGTGCGAGGATTGCGAGTTAAAAAATATTTTGTTGTCTTACACTGAGTTTCGTGGAGCGTGGGGGGAGCGTGCGTTCTTGAGCATTTTTTGTAGTCTCAGACAACGTTTTTCGATCTTTCCCCGCTAGCTCGCATTTCCAAATCCCCTATTTTCCATATGCTCCCCCCACGCTTCATAAAACCCTGTGCAAGACGACTAAATATTTTTTAAAGCTGGCAAGCCTTTGCTGAGGAGAGTGCATTGCTCCCATGGGCTATAGGCCCTCATCCCCTTTGTGCACAGTTTTTTAACGGTACACTCATTGAGTGACATTGACCTCATACTTTGACATCATACAATTATACAATTATGCAAATACGCATGAGCAGATACATGTACGCTTTGCGGACCTATTTTTGTATCTGCGTAGCAGATATAATGCTATCGACTTGTTAATGTTAGCTGTTAGCTGTTAGCTTGTAGCCATTCAGCGACGAGCTTATATAAGCCAATCACCGATTAGCTTACACATCGTTTGACCATTCAGTGACCGCTAGCTTAAAATGACGTAATTATATTGTCACTCTTTGATCTCGATGTATAACTGGATTGATGTTGATTATTTCAAGATGGCGGACTACTGAAGGGCGAAAATTGTAAACATGAGTAAAATTTTTAATTTGACTGTGAAAATTATGCATCAAACCAACGATCATTTTAATTTTGTATATTGTTTTGAACATGGCAAGAGTCGAGGGAGTATTGGAAGTGGTTGATCGCATTTTACGCTGTGAAAATGATTGCCAATTTACACAAAGTATTTACTTTACTTGACCTGCTATATATCAATATCATTTGAATCAGGAAACAAGGTAAGCCTTTTTAAATATTGTACGAATATCCTGCATTATTCGAGCTTCTATTTCGACAAAGTTAACTCATAAAAGTGTTAAAATAATGCAATATTTATTCTCAACACTATTTGTGTCAAAATCATCAAATCGAATTGTCATTTCGATAGTCAACATCACCTTATACTTTTGAGATTTTTAATTGGTATAAAGATATAAGCACAGTTTGGCATTTCTTTCCCAAACTGCTGTGACTAGGGGGACGAAACGAGTTGATGGTATGTAATATTTATATGTGATTGTGGTGTGCCTTTTTAAATATTGTACGAATATCCTGCATTATTCGAGCTTCTATTTCGACAAAGTTCACTCATAAAAGTGTTAAAATAATGCCATATTTATGCTCAACACCATTTGGGTCAAATCGACAATAGTTTATGGTCATTGTTTCTCATTTCAATAGTCAACATCACATTTCGACAAAGTTCACTCACAAAAGTGTTAAAATAAAGCCATATTTATTTTCAACACTATTTGGGTCAAATCGACAATAGTTCATGGTCATTGTTTGTTATTTCAATCGTCAACGTCATCTTATATTAAATTTACTTTTGATATTTGATTGGTATAAAGATATAAGCACAGTTTGGCATTTCTTTCCCAAACTGTTTTGACTAGGGGACTAAATGAGTTGATGGTATGTAATATTTATATGTGGTGTGTAAATAGTGCTGCTAACATAACCTTTATTCTCAAGTATAAAAGACTAAAATCTTAAGGTTTCACAATTGTTTAAAAAAATGCTCCCATGGGCTATAGGCCTTCGTCCCTTTATGCACAGTTTTTTAAAAGCAACATCAACGTTCATCCACTCATTGAGTGATATTGACCTCGTGCATTGACATCTATGCAAATACACATGCGCAGATACACGTACGCTTAGCGTACCTATTTTTGTATCTGCGAATGCAGATATATTGCCATCGTGTTGTTAGCTGTTAGCTGTTAGCCAGAGGAGGAATGGTGACTATACCGTGATGCTTTGCGATTAATTATATATTATTCATTTTTCGGACGAGCGCGCTCATTATTCGCTTGGCTGTCGCTATCAACACAACAGAAGTGAGAGATATGGCGGATTTTATAAGCCCAATTCGCGGCCATAAAGCTTCAGTTTTGGAAGGACATGAGCTTCTTTTTGTTCATTGTGTATCGTCGGAGCCTATGCTGCTGGTTCCCAATGGATTATCGTGTGTTCAGTTTGAATGTCGTGAGATTCACATCAGTTTTTTGGATAGTTTGGACATCAGAAGATCGCTATTTGTCCAGCATGCAACTGTTAATGGCATAAAAGTTGACGAAATGTTCGCTGATTGCAGTAGTCCCGTACAGATAGAGATACATTCCAGTTGTATTTTTAAGGTAGGTATTTGTTTTAATCGTGAAACGTATTACAAATTACAAAATAATGTCATGTATTAAAATAAAAGCAAATACTTAGCGAAGCAATTATAGGTTACTTTCACTTTGACTTTCAGGCTTCGCCTTCATCAAAGCCCGTTTTTGCTTTTTAATTTCAGATTTCTGGGCTTGTATAGGATTCATACTCTGATAACCAACGTTTTGAACCAACGTTGGCAATAATATATTTGTGCTATCTATTTTCAAATTTATATGCACTTTTATGGCTGGGAATCCAGTTACTAAAGTTTATAGAGAAGCTTTATTTTGTTGCTATTTACTACAATTTAGTCTTTACTACACTACCAACATTGTTCTCATATCTTGTAGTTCTCGGACCTCAATGATCCTCGGCGAGATGAAAAAGGACAAAATCTTGTGTTTTATAATGTTATTTTATGGGATTTTGATATTCTGCCAACACCACCTTCTCAAGCAGTTCAACCTCGAGATCCGGATACTGTTAACGAAGAGTTAGACAACGTGTTGTCACCAGTAAACTTACAAGGGGAAAGTGGATGTAACTGTACCCTACAACCAATAAATCCTGTGTGCTTGGTGGGTATTCCAGTTCATCGGATGTTGAATGATGATGATGTGATGAGAGAAAGAGAGATGGAGGAAATCAGAGAATTAACTCAAACTTTGGATGTGGAAGATTCTGTAACAGAGGATACTTATGATTCCAGGGAAGACGACGATGGTCTTGATGAAGAGGATGGTGATCTTGGTGGTGATGGTGATCTTGATGGTGTTGGTGATCTTGATGGTGTTGGTGATCTTGATGGTGCTGGTGATCTTGATGGTGCTGGTGATCTTGATGGTGATCTTGGTGGTGCTGGTACAGGTGATGGTAATGATGGTGATCTTGATGGTGGTGATGATAACAGGGAGATTTTATATGCTGAAAAATTTGTTGTTGTTGGGTCTTGGCATGAACAAAGATACCAAGGTGCTCTTGCAAGCTGCATGTGGAGGAGATCAGCAAAGCTTGATTTACAATTTAATGTGGAATCTGAACCAGACAATGTTAAAGACAAAAATGCTTTGAAATTTTCAATTTTTCACAACAACAAGTGGCATGTTATTGGTTATTGTGCGGTGAACAAAATACCTAAACTTAAGCGAGCTATGCATAGAAACGAAGTACGATCAGTTTCTCTCGAAAGTTTAAAGAGAAGATATGCTCCCAGGGAAAATACATTACTCTACTGTGCAGCATTGCTGATTGTGAAAAGTGGACCATGGGACAGAGATGATCCAAGAAACAATTATAACAGTGATATAGATTACTAGAATATTGTAAATTATTGTGTTTTTATCTTTTTGTTTTCTTAATCAACCTAATTCTTCCCATGTGTTTTGGTTGAATGAAAATGGTGCAACATTTCTTAAACATTTTATGCATTTCTTATTTCAGGTCTACTGTAATTATGATATGATTTGTAACTTGAATTTTATGAAAGAAATAAATTGTTTTCATAAACAATTCACTGTGTGTATTTATTATATTGTCTACCTAATTAGTAACAACCTGGGTGCCAGAGCCTCTGGGGGTTTTATTGGGGATGTGAGAAGTGACGACCTCCATAAGTCATAACTGATTTGAAAACAATTCCTGTCTATATTTTGCTCATAGATGGATTTTCCAATTTTGCTCTGGGGGTGTGCAAAAAGGTGTAACATAATTTTATTTTTGAAACTTTATTTCAATCATATTACATCACTCCTGTAAATTTCTTGGGGGGGGGGATTTCTGTGGGTACACACTCATGGCCAGAAAATCCGTCTATGATGTATATCTACTGTTTCATTGGTTGAGATGTGATATACAGTATCAGAGCCCAGACGCACAGAACTGTGTCACGATTATAAAAAGCTGATAAAAATTGGTCATATGATTTAAGCTGGCCAATAGTATTTACTTATTTGTGAAAATTATGTGGGCATGCCATGATATTTGTAAAATTTCAAGTTCTCAATTTTGCAAATGAAAGTGAACTATTTACCTGTCTAATTCGTTTTTTCCCCTTTTTATTATATCAAACAAATAGAATTTGTTATATAAAACGAATACATCTAGAGCTTGTAAGTGAATACATGCGTATGTGTTTTTATGACGTCACAAGTACAACAACCAATCACAAAAGCTGTATCTATGTACTCGCCACAACGGCTCGTTAATTAGGCCTTTAAACAATCATAAGTAATGGTTGGGCATCACTTGTTGTTGGTAGGGGTGCCGAGGGTGGTGGTGCCGATGGTGGTGGTGGTGCCGATGGTGCTGAGGGTGGTAATGGTGCCAAGGGTGGTAGTGATGGGGGTGCTGAGGGTGGTGGTGGCCTCTTATCAATCACTAGTTCTGCTAAACTGTCAGATAATGTCAAACCATAATGGATTTCAGCATCTTCCAATGTTGCAAACTTTTTCCTGTACACAACAGTTACTCGTGATCGCAGACGGCAATCTATATAAAAGGCATGAACACAAGAATGAAGTAACATCACATCTATGATTCAATAATATTTAAAAACATCCTTGATCTTACTCTTTTTATACTAAGGGCTTTCAAAATAAGCCGGCAGCCGCTGGGTTACTTTGAGCTTTACCGCTGGGTTACTATGAGCTTTACCGCTGGCAACTGTGACCTGTCGGTCAAATTTTAGAACAATTTCAATAACAGACAACTTAAAATCCACATTACCGCCTGCTAATTTATTATCACAACAGTCTATATTGAACTAATTCTGAAATCCCTGTATATATATATTAATGAATTAGACATCTAACAGTAGCATTAACTTACTTGATAAGAGAATGTTAGAAGGAGTACCACATTTAATATGTTTGGCACCATTGTCCCAGAAACTGTTCTTTTTACCAAATGCTGGCCACTCTCCAACAGACATTTTTCCATATTTTGGATCTGTTTTGGCAAATTATCACTATGAACTCAACAAATGCCTTGTCTTCCTCAAAGGTCCATTGATGAAATTTTACTGGGGACTTCTTTGTAGGAGTAAGTTTCCTCCTTCTGGATATCTTTCTATAACAACAGTTGATACACTGTAATTATATTTATCTGTATATATACAGCAAGTGCTATAAATGAGACCTTTGTATAATTTTTACCTTTGGTGACATTCCAGGACTCTGACACAAAGCTCGACTGGATGATGAATTCTCCGTACGTGCAACTCTTCGTGACTTGTTCACAGGTTTTCCCGGCGTATCTCCTTTAGAAATATATGTCCTCTTGGCAATATCATTTTCCTCATCAACAATGTCAATAATATTATAAACATCGCTGTCGTCAGATTCCATTTTTCCCGAATTCTATAATAAAATAGAAAAATAAAGTCAGTACAGTTAAATATATATTGCAGGTATCAAAATATATAGCAACATATATGCGTATGCTTCTAAATACAATATAAAATAGTGCATCATACACAAGATTCCCTCGCGCCATAATGATCACAACGCGGTCTATTCCCGCCATCTGCGTTAGAATACAGCAAAAATACCCCATTTTCAAACCGCGATTACTCCTCGATTTATTGGAGCTATTTTTTTCCCCGTTTCTGTTTAAAAAAGCTAATTAGCTCCAGCATTGTTTCAAGGTCACTTTTGTGGCGTGCCCTCTGACCCATAAATACAATGCGTAATTAACATAACTAAAAAGAAATATCTATACCAAACAAGTCAAAAATAACTAAATTAGATACCTAAACAAAACAATTATTAAAACATACCTTCCAAAAAATCACATCTTTAGGGATAAAAATCGCAATATATTTCAACAATTTTTCACCTAACTTTGTTGAAAATCGCAAATGTGAATATTAATGAGATGCAATGCATTGTGGTATACTCACCATTCCTCCTCTGGCTGTTAGCTGTTAGCTGTTAGCTGTTAGCTGTTAGTACTCTGGAGTCGGGAAATATTAAATACAGAGGACATTTTTAGAGGATTTTCACTTGTTAAAACCAACAGGAGCAAAACACAGTCAAAAGACCGAAAGGCCTAGGTCATGATCATCCTGTGTGGCCAATACAACATTGATTAATATTAAGGACCGGTCATTATTTATGACCGGGGGGGAACCGAAGAGAAAATGGGTGGGTAAACAAAATTTTATTAGAGGAAAGGTTTGGGTCAAAGAAAAATAGACCAAGCCAAGGGATGGGTAGAGTAAAAATCATCAAAGTAAAAATCAAAGAAAAATACTAAGTATTGTATTAAGATATGGACCTGTATATGAGTTTATATGACAGACAACATGGTGTATGTGCCAAAACTCAAATCAGGGATGTAAAAATGACCACACCCAGAAACAGCACTGTCAACATAGCTCTATCTCCTAAACCATTGAACATTCTGGGGTGCTCATAGCATTTAGAATGGTTACTTTTAGAGGTGGTCATAGGAGAGTGGAAAATGTCTAGGTATGATATTTTATGAGAGAGTGGATATACACCATAACAGGTCAACTGATTATTTATACATGATGGCTATTTTTCCTTATTTCTTAAATTCTTTTTCTCGGGACAAAAATGATACTCATTAAAAAATAATACCAATATTGTAAAGATTCTTGCTATTTTGTAGAGAAATAATACGTTTAAGTACAATTTAAACCCCCTACCAATGGACGATTTTCGCCATGTTTACGTTTTGTCCCTCTTCCTTGCTGTTTGTCATCGAGGCATTAAAAATGGTCGCAAGTTATTCTTTAACAAAATGATAGTTGTCCCAAGAATACTCCAATAACGTTTTATCAGGTTTTAATGTAGTTCTGTTCATTTTTAATACATTCGATATTGTAGAAGATTTCAGCTTTGTTTCGTTTAATAATGGCGCCGATGCAAGTGTCTTGTCGCTTTTTCGCTCCAAATCACGCCAACTCGTCACCAAATATAGTCTCTATTGTATCATCCAAAAATATTATTATATTGTGGCAAGTATCCCGATAAAAAACTGCTCACAAAAATGAGTGGAAACTATATAATGTTCAAAGTATTTTGAAACTTCCGCGTAAACATCGCGTGGGCTAAGCTGACAGGGGGGTGCACTTTATATTTGTGTGAAATTTGTACTAATAAAGGCTATAAATAGGATATTAGGAAATAGTTTTCTTTTGTATCCTGCACTATCCTGTATAAGAAAGAACTTTATAAAAATAGAAAGCTTTTTTCTTCAATAATTCAAATAATTTTAATGATAAATTTAGCTTAAGTGCTGCGTGAACAAAATTTTTCACTCTCCCCCCTCTGACAGCTATGCCCACGCAATGTTTTCACGGACTTGCGCGAAGCTTTCAAAATGCTTTTAACGATACAGTTCCACTGTATGTTATCTTTTGTGAGCAGTTTTTATCGGGATACTTGCCACAATCTAATATTTTTGGATGCTACAATAGAGACTATATTTGGTGACGAATTGGCGTGATTTGCAGCAGAAAAGCGACAAGACACTTGCAGTCATTACTGACCGAAAGTTAGAACGAAACAAAGCTTCTACAATATTGAATGTTACAGTAAATGAATGTTACAGTAAACCTGCTTGGAGTTTTTTTAGGCAACTATAATTTTGCTCAAGTATAACTTGCGCGAATTTCTATCAACTTCGATGACAAACAGCAAGGAAAAGGAACAAAACATGGCGAAAATCATCCATTGGTAAGAGGTAAGTGTACTTACACGTATTATTTCTCTACAAAATAGTAACAATCTTCACGAAATATATTTGTATTATATTTGAATAAGTATCATTTTTGTCCCAAGAAAAAAATATTTAGGAAATCAGGAAAAATAGCCATTCTGTGGTGTTGGAAGTTATGTAATGTATATATAATTAGTTGACTTGGGTTGGTGTATAGCCATTTTCTCATAAAATATCATACCTAGACATTTTCCACTCTCCTATTACCACCCCTAAAAGTAACTATTCTAAACACTATAAGCACCCCAGAATGTCAATAGCTTCAATGATTTAGGAGATAGAGCTATGTGGGCAGTGCCGTTGCTGGGTGTGGTCATTTTCAGTTGTTTCGCCCCGGATTCGGGTTATGGCACATAAGCCATGTTGTCCGTCATGGTCATTTTACCCTAAAACAGTTGAGATTATCTGTCCCAAATGAAATGCACACAAACTCATATACAGGTCCTAGACTATCTATACATTCACAAAGTAAATTAAGCTTAGTTTTTGGCACTTGTTACTACCGCACTTGTTCTGAAAGTCAAACAAGTCAATGTAGATTTTGAATTAGTGAAAGTAGTGAATAGAACAAAGTTAAAGTTGGGGGTGGGTCTAAGTTTTTTAAATGGCAGCTGAGGTTGGGTGGAGAAAAATCTTTTCTTGCTAAAGGTTGGGCCGATAGGAAATTCAGCCAAGAAAACGTTTCTATTCGGTGCCCCCCTTGCCATAAATAATGACCGGTCCCTAAAAGGTATCTTAGTGTTAAATCAAATATGTTATAGAATAAGAAACAACATATTAAATCACAAAAACTTCATTTCAAAAACAAATGCGAAGACGAAGTATAAAAATACTGTTCAAAAAACAGTTGAAGTTTTATGAAAATTTCGAAACGTTTTGTGAGACTTCTAAAGTTGAATTTGACAGTAAATCAAAGCTAAAAGAGTACGTAATAACATACCTACTTTATATAGTTGGGCAATTGATAATTTTATAGCTAAAATTAACAAATCTTATCCATATTTTACCATTTTGTACAAATTAAAATAAAAGAAATATACAGTGCAGGGCTCTCAAAACCAAATTTAAGAATTCCTTAGATTGGCCAAAAAAAATCTCCTGATTTCCTCAGATTTCCGTAAAATTCCTTAAACCTAACATGAACCTAACATGAAGTATTGCCATAAATATTACGTCATTTGAATGGACAATATTTATTATATGTTTGATTTGTGAGCACGCTACATGCCAATAAATATGCGTGGTGTTTCCAAAAGTTAAACATGTATTGAGTATTTTAATGCTAACCAACAACCTAGAAAATTAATATTATCATGTTTAAAACATATATCATTATTCTTAAAATTTATAAATTTAAAGTTTATTTTCAAATTTCAATTTCCACGTTATCAAATTCAAAACAAGAATATATGAACACAACGTCAACAAAACGTGCGCGAAACCAGACATTCGACCGACATTGCAAGAAATTCCCCAAATATTTCCGCAAAAAAATGGGATTCCCCAGATTGCTCCCCAAAATCGCTTTTTTGCAATAAAAAAAATTCGGCTCCGAGGAATTTTTTTAAAATCGCATATTTCAATACTTTGTACTTTAGGTGCTCGTGTGCAAAAAATAAAAAAGTTTTACCGAAGGAAAATCCAAAAATTAAGAAAGAAGATAAAAATACGACAATTTCTAAATCGCGTTGTTACCATGGCAACGTAAATATTTAGAAACATTTTTTGTTTTTCGTAATCCGCAATATTGTGGCAATCTGATGGTCAAGTGACCAGTGAAGTCTTGTGACCATACCTTTGAAAATGAGCAAATAATGGACCTTAGAGCACATTTGCGTGCTACAGAATTAAAACTGTAGGGAGCCTCCTTAAGTTCGCCTTGAAATGATTTCATTTCTTAAATGAATTCTCCTTTAAATCATGAATTTTTCAATATAATACCGGGTAATCTAAGAAAGATCACAGACATCACAGACATCACAGACATCAATCACAGACATCAATTTCACAAGAGCCCCCCAGAAACGTCTTTTGTGTTGTATATTGTATCTAACTATCGAATTAAATAACAATGCAATGTGGAAAATTATATCTGGTTTACCTTATATATGGTGTCGTATTTGTGATTTTCTATTCATTATATGGCTGTTTACAAAGATTACGAGTTTCCGTGTACTGTATAGATGTATACAGTGTATAGAAATACACCATAATGGACATAAAGCCGTTTGTGTAGGACGCCTGTGATAAAGATGGGACCATATAGTGAGAACAACTATTTTAGATTGGGTTTGTTTCAATAAAAGGTAAGTTTAAAGGTCTCGTGTACAATTTTACTCATAAACTAAAGCATTTACTGTTTACTGATAAATTACTCGAATTTTTACTGTTTACTGATAAGGGACGGACCATTATTTTTTTGGAGAGGGGGATGAAAATCTTTCCAAGACAAACAATTTTTTTCTGTGTTGTTGTCTCTGCAAAAAAATTTTTTGTGGTTGCTTCTTACTGCTTGCAACTTTTTTCTAGCTAGTGACTGCTGTAACACCGCGGGGAAATGTCTGCGCATTTTATTACATAACAAACAACTAACTCGTTTTTCAGTATTTATTAAAAACAGCAATTCTAAAATAGATAAATGGTCCAGTAATGCTTGTCATTTCTTTTCCTGACATATGTACACTAAAAATGGTAAACGTTTCATTCTCTTACTTTCTGTTCATTTTATCTAAAGAACTATTGATTGAAACAAGCGCGTCTATAATCCTTATAGACGCCTTGTTGTACTAAAGATATTAAAACTGGCAACCTATGGCTATATCCACCTGGCAAGCTGCACATGACACAATGAACCAGGGCCTTTTTTAAGAAATTGTTAGCGGGGGGGGCATAATCGAAAGGGGACGTAACAAGTAGGTGGTGTATTACAGGTGTGGAGAGCTGAAGGGGGGTCTGAATTTTTGTATTCTTGAGTCTCTGTGGCTTGATTTCCTGCAGTTTCAGAGAAATTTTTTTATATATCCATCTAAATGGAGCCAGGTTTTGTTGTGAGAATACCATAACTTTCTTCTAAACCCCCCTTTATGTTAGGGGGGGCTAACATAAAACCTTGGTTATTGAATAACCTCATTAAACAGCTTATAAAGTTTGCAAACTATCTTTTTTTCACTTTTCGTATGTGCAAACAATTTATTTGGACTTTTTTGCGTTTGAAAACAATTTTTTTAAGGATTTATCATCCCCCCCTCCAAAAAAAAAACGATGAGACAGATGGCTCTGTTTTCACATTCGCAGCTCTAAATTCGCATTCGAATGTAGAGCCAGACAGGACATTTTCATAGTAAAACCGCAATAACTTCGGAATGGTTTAAGCAATAGAAAAAATATGCAATGCAGTTCTTCATTAATATTAAATGAATCGAATAACGCGCGGCCATGATCGAATGTAGAGCCAGAGTCGTCAAATTCACGGAAAAATACTTATATCTCGAGAATGAAAAAAAGCCAATAAAATCATTCAATACCATTCTGCATTAGCTCTTAAAGTATAAAATAAAAAAGTCTAGAAGTTTGTACCTTGCAAAGTTTTCTCTCGAGACCTCGCAGACGGTTTGTTGTCATACAACGTAAAAATGCCATCGTGCTGAAGCAGACATCCAAACATAGAAATAAAATCGATATATTTTTAAAACAGCTGAATGTATCGAAATATAAGTTAATGCCGTTCTTCATTAGCATTAGGAAAATTCAATCAAGCAATCCAAACCTTTTCAACTAGTTCGGTATCCTCTGTAGGCCTCGCAGAAGATGCATGTCATTATACGCCGCCATGTGTAAATTTGAGAGACCTAGACTCTTGTCGTAGACATAATGTGGTATTTCTCCAAAACGACGCCACTGATTCCTTAACGGTTTCATGCCGTTCTTGATTAATATCAAAGCAATAAATTCCATAAATTTCCGACCTTCCAAGTCATTCTGTTTTGCTTATATTTCGTGCATAACGAGTCTTGTCGATGCGCGTCAGCCTGCCACAAACTCGAAACTGAGGAAGAACGTTCGCATACGAAACAGAATATCTCGTCAACGCAAAGCTGTTTTTCTATAATATTTCGTGCTGTTCTTCGTTAATACCAGAAGCATTGAATTTGTCAAAATTCATTCACCTTTCCTGTTTAGTTTTTAGTGTAGAGCGAACAAAAGCCAATAACATCGCTACGCGCACCCCCCTGATCCGCCTATCAAAACAAAACTGCATTAATCCGCGGGATTTTCCCAATGTTGTGGACGTATAGTATTGTATGTAGACAACATTATATTTATCTTTGGGAAAACACCGCGGATTAATAGCGGATTAATGCAGTTTTGTTTCGTATGCGAACGTCCTCCCTCAGTTTCGAGTTTGTGGGAGGCTGACGCGCATCGACAAGACTTGTTATGCACGAAATATAAGCAAAACAGAATGACTTGGAAGGTCGGAAATTTATGGAATTTATTGCTTTGATGTTAATCAAGAACGGAATGAAACCGTTAAGGAATTAGTCGCGTCGTCTTGGAGAAATACCACATTATGTCCGCGACAAGAGTCTGGGTCTCTCAAATCATACTATGCTCAAATTTACACATGGTGGCGTATAATGACACGCATCTTCTGCGAGGCCTACAGACGATACCGAACTAGTTGAAAAGGTTTGGATTGCTTGATTGAATTTTCCTAATGCTAATGAGGAACGGCATTAAACTATATTGCGATACATTTAGTCGTTTTAAAAATATATCGATTTTATTTCTATGTTTGGATGTCTGCTTCAGCACGACGGCATTTTTACGTCGTATGACAACAAACCGTCTGCGAGGCCTCGAGAGAAAACTTTGCAAGGTACAAACTTCTAGACTTCTTTATTTTATACTTTAAGAGCTAATGCAGAATGGCATTGAATGATTTTATTGTAAATTCTTTCGTTCTTGAGATATAAGAATGTTTCCGTGAATTTGACGACTCTGGCTCTACATTCGATCATGTATATTCTGCGAGGCCTCCAGAGAAAACCTGATAAGCTAAAAATGTCTAAGTTATTTTATTCGATTCATTTGATATTAATGAAGAACGGCATTGAATATTTTTTCTATTGCTTAAACCATTTTACTATGAAAATTTCCTGTCTGGCTCTACATTCGAATGTGAATATAGAGCTGCGAATATGAAACCCTCTCCATCTGTCTCATCGTCAAAAAAATAATTGTTCGTCCCTAAAACGCCAATATTTTTACCGTTTACTGATTTTCAAATTTTGGTATGCACTTCTTGCGGCACATGTGATTCAACAAGCTTCTGTATCGCAGGTTAACCTCTCGCCTCGTCTTATGCAATTTATAGTTTTGAATAAACAAACGTCCTGGAATTTCT
Organism: Trachythela sp. YZ-2020; assembly: GCA_016169945.1. NCBI lineage: Eukaryota > Metazoa > Cnidaria > Anthozoa > Malacalcyonacea > Clavulariidae > Trachythela > Trachythela sp. YZ-2020. The sequence continues at coordinate 4,605,386 of JADLSH010000358.1, forward strand.
GTCAATATTGAATAAATCCCACGGGTTTTCGTCTCGTTTTCTTGGAATTTTGCATGTTATCGACAATATAGCCACATTTCTGCGAAAGAAACACAGGAGCCTACTAATCGCACAAATAACAAATGGAAATGCTGATGAATGATATAACAAAAGAAATAAGACTAAAGATGTTTCTTTAACTCGTATTAAATTTGTATATAAAGTACTGTACCGGCATAACAACAGTGTACTAAAATTTGAAAACCTTTCAAATGTTTACACCCGTTTTCAAAATTACGCGACCAGTCTATATGCAGGTTTTATATCAATCCGAAAAGTGTTTGGCTATTATATAGTAAGCCTCGACTTGTGTGTTTCGTTGTAGAGATATTAGACCATAGTCGCCAAACGGCGTGCGGTCAATTAAATCTGGAGCCAGGTCCGGTTAGTTCCCGCCAAAATCGCTGTATAGTCGTAACGAATAAATGTTATGCTATAATATTTTTTTTCATTCTTCACTGATAATTTGCACATTATTTAAAACAATCGGCTTGTCTGTATTACTTTAAACAGCGACGAAGCTTGCCGCTTCTCACTTAAAACGCTCTGTCTCAGCCAAAAGTTACTTTATCGCAGAAAGATTTTTTTTCACTCTTCGTCATTAAAGCTCACATCATTTGAAGCTATTTTTAAGCTTATATCGCTTTAAACTTTGCCAGGACAACGTGCATAAGGTGAGTCCTCGAACAGCCACATACTGACACTGTCCACAAGTCAGTCAACAAGTCAGTCTACTAAAAGCGCTCTATCTCAGCGAAAAATGAACATATCCGTAAAATAATTTTTTACATTCTTCACTGATAATTTGCACATTATTTAAAACAATCGGCTTGTCTGTGTCATCAAACAGCGACATGTTGACACAGACGGTAAACAGGCTTGAAACGCTCTGTCTCAGCCAAAAGTTACTTTATCGCAGAAAGATTTTTCACTCTTCGTCATTAAAGCTCACATCATTTGAAGCTATTTTTATATCGCTTTAAACTTTGCCAGGACAACGTGCATAAGGTGAGTCCTCGAACAGCCACATACTGACACTGTCCACAAGTCAGTCAACAAGTCAGTCTACTAAAGCGCTCTATCTCAAAATGAACATATCCGTAAAATAATTTTTTACATTCTTCACTGATAATTTGCACATTATTTAAAACAATCGGCTTGTCTGTAGCGCTTTTAGTTTCCTCAGAAGGGCTCGCACAAGTTAGGTCATCAAACAGCGACATGTTGACACAGACGGTAAACAGGCTTGCCGCTTCTCACTTAAAACGCTATGTCTCAGCCAAAAGTTACTTTATCGCGGAAAGATTATTTTTCATTCTTCGTCATTAAAGCTCACATCATTTGAAGCTATTTTTAAGCTTATATCGCTTTAAACTTTGCCTGGACAACGTGCACAAGGTGAGTCCTCGAACAGCCACATATTGACATTGTCCACAAGTCAGTCAACAAGTCAGTCTACTAAAAGCGCTCTATCTCAGCGAAAAATGAACATATCCGTAAAATATTTTTTTTCGTTCTTCCCTGATAATTTGCACGTTATTTAAAACAATCGACTGGTCTGTAGCGCATTTAGTTTGCATAAGTTAGGTCATGCTCGTTCATATGCTGGACTCACCCATGCGGGTTTGTACAGGACTGTAATTGATACAGATAAATTTATTTACTAGTAATATTAATTAATTACAGATTAATTTATTTAATATAGTATGTTTGGGCATTTGGTTTGGGTTTCAATTCGGCTTATTTTTTATATCGAAAGCTCAACAGTCATTGTTATGATGTTTCGTCACGTATTCCAGCTGCTTGAAGTTTATATTCTTCTTAAGAGTTTGTGTACTAAAACTTGATATGAGGATATGGCATGGGACGAGGCAGTTCAGTTTAATTTGGCATGCACCTGAATGCACCTGCACTCTAATTGAGTGGGAAACCGATATCAGTCATATTATATATATATATATATAGTCAAATCTGCAGACATGCATGTTTCGCCGTTCAACGGCTCGTCAGTGCAGCTTGTAACGCAGTCTAGATGCGAGTGACTTCGTATATTTATACACCATACTCTTGCCCTCACCAAGCGCATGTGGTACAATACTCAGACACATGCGCATCCAGACATGCGTGAAGTGTCTTGGGGCCAGAGTGCTCAAACGACCACAAGGGAAGTGAGCTTTTGCATTATAGCTTATAGCCACCAATTAACCTCACAGAGTGCTCAACAACACAAAGTGAAGGAGCATATATAGTCAAATCTGCAGACATGCATGTTTCGCCGTTCAACGGCTCGTCAGTGCAGCTTGTAACGCAGTCTAGATGCGAGTGACTTCGTATTTATACACCATACTCTTGCCCTCACCAAGCGCATGTGGTACAATACTCAGACACATGCGCATCCAGACATGCGTGAAGTGTCTTGGTGTCAGAGTGCTCAAACGACCACAAGGGAAGTGAGCTTTTGCATTATAGCTTATAGCCACCAATTAACCTCACAGAGTGCTCAACAACACAAAGTGAAGGAGCATATATAGTCAAATCTGCAGACATGCATGTTTCGCCGTTCATGTTTCGCCGTTCATAATATATATATATAGATATCATATATGAATTATAGCCAACATCAAATCATCAATACTAAAACCCACAAGAGTGCTAAATTTTATCAATGCTGGGACAACTCAACGTAATTTTAATATTTTAGTAACTAAAGTAATATATACTTGTAAACATGTAATTTAATCTTATAGCATATATGATCCTGCTTGTAGTTTCTTAAAAAATAATATATACTTGTAAATATATAATTTAATCTACATTTATCATACAATCGTTCTTGTAATTATTTCCAAAAATTCATTTTGGAGATAAAACTATTTTTAAGCGCCGCATCCGAATAAGCAATGCGGTGCAATGAAGCACCGTCAGAATTGTTGGAGAAGCCAAACTAAAAACAACTACATTAGGGTGGCGAGGTGTAATTAAAGATTTCTAGGACTGAAACTGGGTAACCCTGCCTTGTTGAGAGCATGAAAATGATGACTCTTGCTCATGACTGAAAAATGTCTACCCCACTCCTGAACGATCTTCGGGAACGGCAATTCCTGCGTTCTAGGAGATGATTTGACAGTAAAGGGGATTGTTATTTCCCTTTGTCTCCCGACTATATAGGCGGCCCAGCAGCCAATATTAGGGCCAGCATGAAAATAAGTGACCACCCCTCTGATAACGGTTCAATATTTTCATCTCAATATTATACCATGGGTGAGTCCAGCATATGAACGAGCATGACCTAACGAAACTAAAGCGCTACAGACCAGTCGATTGTTTTAAATAACGTGCAAATTATCAGTGAAGAACGAAAAATATTTTACGGATATGTTCATTTTTCGCTGAGATAGAGCGCTTTTAGTAGACTGACTTGTTGACTGACTTGTGGACAGTGTCAGTATGTGGCTGTTCGAGGACTCACCTTATGCACGTTGTCCTGGCAAAGTTTAAAGCGATATAAGCTTAAAAATAGCTTCAAATGATGTGAGCTTTAATGACGAAGTGAAAAAATCTTTCTGCGATAAAGTAACTTTTGGCTGAGACAGAGCGTTTTATTACCGTCTGTGTCAACATGTCGCTGTTTGATGACCTAACTTATGCGAGCTCTCCTGAGGAAAGTAAAAGCGCTACATACAAACCGATTGTTTTAAATAATGTGCAAATTATCAGTGAAGAATGAAAAAATATATTATAGCATAACATTTATTCGTTACGACTATACAGCGATTTTGGCGGGAACTAACCGGACCTGGCTCCAGATTTAATTGACCGCACGCCGTTTGGCGACTTGACTTATGCAAGTTGTTTAGAGAAATCTAGAAGCAGTAGAGACTCGGCGATTGTGTTATATCATACTTCTTTTCTTGACAAAGAACGAAAACAAATATTGTTAGAATAGGTGAAGCCTTTGTGGAGTTACAGCCATTTGAACATGAACGCCATGCCTCTGGCTCTAGATTCAATTTGAATATAGAGCTGCGAATCTGAAACTGGAGCTGAGCAGCCTATGGTAGATATTAGCTTTGTAACATTCATTAAGAGTTTGACAAAAAAGAAATTTTAGAGTTTGGGTTTTGGTCGAGGGTCAGAAGTCGAGGGTCGAGGGTGGAAGGTCGAGGTCGAGGGTAGAAGGTCGAGGGTCGAAAGTCGATGTCGAGGGTCGAAAGTCGATGTCGAGGGTCGAAAGTCGAGGGTCGAATGTCGAGGTCGAGGGTCGAAAGTCGAGGTCGAAAAATTGATTTCATTGGTACTGTTGAATTTGAGTAGAACGCTGAATGGTGTAAAAACGTTTAAGGGCCTGTTCATATGATCCGGCCGCTTGCCGAGACGTCTCGCCTAGCGGGACGAATATTTTCGTGTGTTCATATGGAGTTTTTCATCCCGCTTGTCGAGATGAAATTACAATGTTGTTCTATAATTAGCGCTGCAAAACATGTACATTTCATGCACGCAACACAAATATTTTAACGATTTTGTTGTTGCTTTTTATTTTTTTGCAATAAAAAGCATTGGTTTAGCAACATGTTTCATGCTTGATTGTAAAACTAACATAAAACTACGTAAAAATCGTCAAATTAAGCGACAAAATCGGAAATTTGGTTTCTCGATTTCATCCCGGTAGACAGGCTGGCGTGTTCATATGGAATATTTTTCATCCCGCCTACCTATGATCTCGGCTCAGAGGCGAGATCTCGCCAAGCGGGCCAGCCCGCTTTCTCATATGAACACGATGTAAATTTTTATAGTAAAAGTACTAGGAGGCGAGATCATAGGTAGGCGAGACGTCTCGGTAAGCGGGATCATATGAACAGGCTCCAGTGGGGTGAAAAATTATTTCCGGACAGGTAAAAGAGTAATAAAGGGTATTTCCAGAGGGGTAAAAGTTTTTCACAGTGGCAAAAAGTGCATTTCCAGAATGGGTGGTGAGGTATTTCCAGAGGGGTTGTAAGCGTGTTCAACCTGTCAACCAGGTATTTCCAGGGTGGTTGTTGGATAATATTTCCAAAGGGGTTATTTCTTGTTTCCAAAGGGGATGTCTGCACCAATGGTCTGCACTGCCCTTGACGGGGCAGGGTCGGGGGGGGGGGGGTAAAGCCAAGAAAATGTATTTCCATAGGGGGCTAAACACTATTCCAGAGGGGGCAAAACATCTATCCTAGGAGGTTTTGAGACAGAATTTCCAAGGGGGGAAAACCATTTTTTCTAGTTTCCAGAGGGGTAAAAATAGTGAAATACGGAGGTTCTCGACAGGGGGGGTGCAGATATTAAATGTAATAGTCCATTTTTGAACTATTTTCATAACTATTTTTAGTTATGACCGCGGCCTTGTCAATTTAACAACAATTATAAAATCTAAATTTAGAATCATTAATTTAACTTACTAATCAATATTTCGTGTTAATATTTACGAAAATAAGTTCTGTAAATTGACAAAAGTATAGTTTTTAAAAAATTTTACACCATTCAGCATTCTACTCAAATTCAACAGTACCAATCAAATCAATTTTCCGACCTCGACTTTCGACCCTCGACCTCGACTTTCGACCCTCGACCTCGACATTTGACCCTCCACCTCGGTCGGCTTTTGACCCTCGACCTCGGCTTTTGACCCTCGACCTTCCACCCTCGACCTCGACCTTCCACCCTCGACCTCGACCTTCCACCCTCGACCCTCGACCTCTGACCCTCGACCCTCGAGTTTTGGTCAACAGTACCAATGAAATCAATTTTTCGACCTCGACTTTCGACCCTCGACTTTCGACCCTCGACCTCGACCTTCCACCCTCGACCTCGACCTTCCACCCTCGACCTCTGACCCTCGACCAAAACCCAAACTCGAAATTTTACAACAATATACTATGAGCGCAATAGTCTAGCGCAAGCAGTTTGACACAAAGTTAATGACCATTAAATAATGATTCTTCGAACTTTCAAAGTCATTGACGAGATAGATTTTGTTGTTCGGCTTTGTTACTCTTTTAGTTTCTATATCTAACAATATTTTGGTTCAATATTCTTCTCTATTAAAAAATAAAATACCGTTTGAAATGTATTTTTTTACACTCTGCTATTTATAGATCGTGTGACAAAAACCATAGAAATATATACGCAAAGACCGTGACAAATCCTTTTTATAGTTTCAAATTTTCGATGCTTTGTTATTTCCATTGCTATTGTCATTCTTATTTCATTTACAGTTCTGAATTCTGACACACTTCTACTAGCAACGTGAGCGCATGAATTCTCCATCACCCTACAGCTTACAGGCACAGAATAATATACAGATATGAAACTCAAGCCAAATTGTGTCACACGCTTTACTGCTCATGCGCGACCATTGGCAATTTTCGAAGGAAAGTAGTTCGTACAGTGGGCGAAATTCGGCGACGATGGGCGACATTATGCGACGATGGGCAAAATTAGGCCACATCACAGTTGGTGACCTTGGGTGATTATGGGTAAAAATGGACAAAATTGAATAGCAATATACAGATATACAGTAAAAGTTTGAAATACAACAGTAAATATCAAAAATATAGTTCAGTTGTCAAAATATATTTGTTCTTTAATTCTTATGGGCAAGGAACATACAGTTTATCAGAATAGTTGGCAAAAATAACAAGGAAGATTTCTATCAACTGCTCACTGACAATTCTCTCATACTGTTAAAAAGCGTTTGGAAGTACTTAAAGGGGTCCAATACCAAAAATATTTTTTTCTACCGTTTCATAGAATTGAAACTTATCTAGTAGTATGTTGTTAGGCTCGATTCTATGACAAAAAAAATATGTTGTTGCAAAATATAGTTGCCATGGTTACCATGATAAAGCACCCCAAACGATGAAATTCATGCAATTTTATAAACATGATTATTAGATCATCCTTAATGATAAAATTCTGGAATAACGTTTATTTTCTAACAAACAACAATATCTAGGAGTTGAACTAAAACTATCTCCATTGAGGCTTTTTCAACAGTTTTACGGACCAAATATTAAAAGGGAATATGATGATTCCCACGGAAACTGTCACTGCTTCAAAACTATTCAATAAAATTTAATTATTTTAGTTCATCTTCTAGAGGTAGATATGCTGAGTCTGTCCTGTAAATTTCATTAGAAGAGCTTTGAAACTTCAATAGTTATCTTGCAGGCAATATATGAAGCTGGCTTTTTCGGTAAGCTCAGAAAAACAACTTTAAAGTTTTTGCATATATTAATAACTTATACAAAACAATATAATGGAACAATGAAACAATAGAGCAAAATAATAAAACCCTGTTATGTGCTCAGGGTAAAACCATAATAAATATAAGATTTTGCTAAATTCGCGCGTTCTTGATGTATTTTTCAGTGAATAACTACTGAGCTTTGATAAAGGAGCCATTTAAGATTGTAAATAAATAAAATTTTATTTTTTTGGTATTGGACATCCCTTTGGGGTGACGACGACAGATTCGCCGGAATTTTATAACAGGTCGCCTTTGGCCACGTGTAATTAAATGGTCGTCTCATATAATACCCGTAATGCCAACAGAGTATCGGGTGTCATTAGGTGGAATATATGGAATTGCGCCTAAGAATATATGGAATTGTGAGGAAGTTGCATGAAAGAGCCTGGTGATACCAAAGCTTGGATATGCAGGTGCAGCAAGGGATGATTTTTATAAGAAAAGTTGGCAATGTTGAAAGATCAGCGACGCGCCGTTGTCTGGGGTATGAAATAATTAACAATGTTAATAAACTGCTTCCAAATCTCCACGTGAACATGACGCTGTACAAAGAGTCATCGATGTATCTACCAAGCTGATCAGATATGAGATCAGTGTACTAATCCAAGATCTGCTTTTCCACAAAACCATAAGTTCACTTGGCATTATTGGGACCCATTTTGGTTCCCATGGCTACAACATTTAGTTGTTGGTAATGCTCACAATCAAAAGAAAACTGTTGAGAGTGAGCACGTCTAATTCAGCCAATCGGATCAAAACAGTGGTAGACGGTGCCTTGTCAAGACGCTTTATATCTAGGAAGAATTTTAGGGTCCTCAAACCATCATGATGCGGAATTACAGTGTACAGAGGTAGAGCTCTTTTTTGGATTCGTTCGTTGTCTTCCGATAGGTAACTAGAAAGGCTTGAATGGAAAGCCTGACATGCATATTCGAGGACAGAACTAATACAGGCACAGTAAAAATTGATCAAGGAAATAATATCAACTTCCGCACGTTTTAACTGTTTCATAAGATAAAGTCGCTTTGAAGCTTTTAGTAGAATATTTTCTACATGGACATTCCACTTTAGGTCATCAGTAATAGTCACTCCTAAGATTTTTGCAGATGTTACTATTTCGAAGTGCTACTTTACTTTAACTGGTTCATCTTTGCAGGGATCTTTGGTAAACTTTATTCTAAGTTATTTGCATTTTGCTGAAATTTATTATTATTCGACCAATCAACCACTTGGCCAACTATGTCTTGTAAATTGCTATCTTCAGTCCTGGGGAATGTGGATAACCTCCGAAATTGTGGAGTCATCTGCGAATTTCCACATATTACTTGTTGAATCTTCTGGGACGCTCAAATTGTTAATCATAACAAGAAATAGCCATGGTCCCAATTTGGTTCCTTTTGGTACTCCAGCCAGGACTTGCAATACATTAGAATGGCACTTATAATCGAATTACTTCGTATGTACAACGCTAAAGTAGTTCCTTATTTCACATACTGCTCAACCGTCTGGAACGACGGAAATCGTGCAAATCTTGAAAAACTTCACAAAATGCAAAAAAGGGCAGCTCGTGTTATAACTAGTTCTAACTACGAAATAAGATCAAAAACTATCATTAGGAATGTAAGATGAATTCCAATAAAATTTACCCTGCAAAAAAGGGATATCTTAATGACATTCAAGGCTATTCGTCGTGCTGCGCCCGAGTACATTAATAACATGTTTCATCAATGTAACAATAATACATACCAATGCGGAGCAACAGGCGCAAACCAATATTAGGCAAGCCTAATAAAAACTTCATGAAAAAAGTTTCTCTTACCGTGGAGCTTGTGCCTGGAATAACATATCCAATGACCTTGTCTACAACCACGAGCAATTATCAACTAATCATTTCAAGACCTTACTTGCCAACTACTTCAGTGCACTAAATGAAGGTTGATAATGCTCATCCATGCAATAAGTCCTATCGGAATACATATTTTTTAATATTTTCGTTACTTAAGGACTTAAATTGTTGTACATAGACTGTTCTTTTGTTTTGTTTTTTATATAATTGATGTCAATAGTTTACAAACGGCCCCTTGAAAAGCAGCATTAGCTGAAGGGCCACCGTTTTTAAATAATAAAATAATAATGAAAACATTATTGATATAACTTTTCTTAGATATATACTATTGTAAATCTCACTTCTAGAGGTAACTTACAATTGACTACTTAAATCACATAAGGCTATATATATATATTATTAATATTTAAAAGAAATACGGATAGTCTAAATATTCATTAGTTCAGGATTAGTCCATTCTTTATTTCTACAACAAAAAATATAATACGAAGTTCTGATGGCTATGGATATCATTCTTCTTATGCAGTATTGTTAGTCCTAAATCATTTAACATTTCAATGAAGGTATGGCATTCTTTGTCAAACACACCGAGTGAGCTGATAGACAGATTTACAAATTTCACAGTTGAAAAGTTTCTATTTTGTTCTCTTATCAGGTCTTTGTATTTTGCGTTTAACGTTGTTTGAGAGGTTTGATTCAAATCCTACGGTGAGTTTAACAATATAGAGGTGTTTGTCTGAGGTGGAAAGAAGTAAATCTGGACGATTTTCGTCTCCTGTTATAATCGAGGGGCTGTCAAATCCAGGGAGGTCAACCAATAGTTTACACGCGTTTATAGTTTGAAAAGTTTTTGCAATAAAATTAAGTACTGAATCGTGTCTCCATGTAAATCGTTCCAAGTAATGTTGACAACCGGCAACAACGTGTAAAAGGGTTTCAGGCTGTAAACAGAATGAGCAGTCAGGACTTGATGAGATACCCCATCTATTTAGGTTCTTTCGAGTAGGGAGAGTGTTGTTTATCTAGCGAATTGTGAAATTAAAAATATTCTTTGGTAGTTTTGATTGGGATAAAGACCATATCGCGTTAAGTTGTGACAGGGAGAATTTGGAAACATTTGTAAAAAAGGAACCTTGATATGTCAAGTTTATCCTCTTGGACAGAATGAAATTTCTTTAAAACTTCCTTGGTTGAGTTGTAGCTATCGTATTGGATGTTAGTATGAGTATTAGTTGACTTCCAAAGTTCTTTTATAGAATCGTTTGGAGATGTTTTTAAGGCGTTGCGTAGAACTGTTTGACACTGAATAAATTTGACGGACGCAGGTAGGATGTTTAAACCAAACTTGTTGCGTGTTAGATAGACGTTAGTAAGTGTTCCAGATATAGGTACTTCCAGCCATTTACGAATGTAATTGTTTACCAGAGAGTCAACATTTTCAATGACCCAAGTTTTAGATATAGCAGCAACGGTAAAATGCCAGGAGAGTTTAGACAAAACATAGCGACTGTAAAGAAGAAGTTTATTTTTCGGATGCAGAGGTTTAATATCTATATCAGACATCAATTCTTGTATCAGAGAGAGTAGTTTAGATTTACGTTCTTGATTGGACATATCAAAGTCAAAGAATCGTCCCAAATATTCAAATGATTTCCCGATTTTAGTGGATGGTATGACATGCTTATTGATAAACAGTTTCGGCAGATATTGCACAGATTTTGTTAGGACTTTCTTGATACCGAAAGTACTACATTTCTCAACTCTAATAAACATGTTGGACCATTGGCACCAGATAGAGAATCGATTAAGGAGATGTTGATTTTCAGACTCCTGACCAGTAATAACTGCAGCGTCATCGGCAAACTGAAACCAGTGGATTGGGTTTAGGAATTGGAGAGAGAAACCAAACTGACGATACTTTTCATCTTTAATATGTTGGATGTAAGTGTTAAAACACATATTAAATAGTAAAGGACTGAGACAGCCACCTTATAATACTCCACGGCCAACAGGTATAAAAGGGGTACGGAACTCAGAAGTAATAATAGAAGTCTTGAAATCAGTGTATAGACTTTTTATAATATTGTTGATGTGATTAGGAATGTGATGATAACCAAGGACAGATTGGATTAAGTTGTGATGAACTTCACCAAAAGCATTCTTGAGGTCAAGTAGTGGGACGACAAGTGAACGTTGTTTGAGTCGAGCTTTGTTTATAATATAGGCCATTTATGCAGTATGTTCAAGAGTGCCAGACAGATTAGGTGTGAAGCCTCTTTGTATATTATGTTCTATTTAGGAAATAGAAAACATTTTCCGTGTTTCTATTTAACAATTAGTCGCCGAAGGCGAGGTGATTACAAGCCTATAGTCACTGAGCCGAAGGCGAAGTGACTATAGGTTGTAATCACCGAGCCTGAGGCGACTAATTGTTTTAGTAGAAATTTCAAAGAGAAAAACAAACACAGAAAGTTATGAGGTCAGTTGAAAAGGCTATAGGACAAAATTCAGCGCTTTTCTCAGCGGCCGGTTTAATATTAAAAACATGTCGGCAAAAGACGGGTGTCAAAACATATCGAAGCGAAACAAAAACAAACAATTTCGTGAGAAAAATACTTTGGAAGGGCTCAAATACAAAGTAGAATGGTTTTAAAAATATATCACAGCTAGGTTTTTGCTGAATATAACGATATAAATGAGGATAAAACGAATAATTTTCAAAATAAACACTTGTGGTTGAGCCGTACGGAAAAAGTTTTATACATGTTGATTTCAACAACGCTGCCTTTCATGAAAACGCTGCCTTTCATGGAAGAAAAATAGTGTATTTGTTATTTAGTAGAAATTGTGAGGTGTCTATTGCTTTTCCTGCATTGTGATTGGTCCAAATTGAGCCTCTAAATAACAATTAGTCGCCGAAGGCGAGGTGATTACAAGCCTATAGTCACTGAGCCGAAGGCGAAGTGACTATAGGCTTGTAATCATCGAGCCTGAGGCGACTAATTGTTTTAGTAGAAATTTCAAAGAAAAAAACAAACACAGAAAGTTATGAGGTCAGTTGAAAAGGCTATAGGACAAAATTCAGCGCTTTTCTCAGCGGCCGGTTATTAAAAACATGCCGGCAAAAGACGAGTGTCAAAAATATATCGAAGCGAAACAAAAACAAACAATTTCGTGAGAAAAATACTTTGGAAGGACTCAAATACAAAGTAGAATGGTTTTAAAAATATATCACAGCTAGGTTTTTGCTGAATATAACGATATAAATGAGGATAAAACGAATAATTTTCAAAATAAACACTTGAGTGGTTGAGCCGTACGGAAAAAGTTTTATACATTAATTTCAACAGCGAGAAAACGCTTCCTTTCAAGGAAGAAAAATAGTGTATTTGTTATCGCTTACCTTTAAAAATGTCAAAAATATATCCTCCTTTAATTTAGCGGCAGTTTTTTTCATTTAAAACTTTGTATCAGGCTCAAAAACGATTTTTTTTTTAAATTCGGCAGCTTGCGAAGAAGCCATTTTGAAAAAAAGTGATAGTCACTGGGCAGTGACTATCACTTTTAGAAACTCAATTTGGACCAATCAGAATGCAGGAAAGCAATAGTCACCTCACAATTTCTACTAAAAGTGTATAGAAACAAGGAAAAAATGTTTTCTATTTTTATAATATAACCTAAAAGAAAAAGACATTTTAAAACTCGATTATTTTTACTCATTCATTACGTATGCTGACTTTGCTCTTTGCTCGTCAAATTTCATGCAAGAAAACTTTTGAAAAATTAACAGTCAAAATGTAAATGTGTAAAAAATAAAAAATTGTTTTTAAATAGTATTCAAAGTTTTATAATTAATTAAATTTTTTTTTTTTTTTTTTTATTTTTTTTAAAATTTTTCATACAGTTTTAGTAGAAATTTCCAGGTGACTATCGATTTTCCTGCATGCTGATTGGTCCAAATTGAGTTTAAAAGTGATAGTCACTGGTCAGTGACTATCACTTTTTTCAAAATGGCTTCTTCAAGCTGCCGAATTTAAAACAAAAATCTTTTTTTGAGCCTGATTCAAAGTTTTAAATGAAAAAAACTGCCGCTAAATTAAAGGAGGATATATTTTTGACATTTTTAAAGGTAAGCGATAACAAATACACTATTTTTCTTCCATGAAAGGCAGAGTTTTCTCGCTGTTGAAATGAACATGTATAAAACTTTTTCCGTACGGCTCAACCACAAGTGTTTATTTTGAAAATTATTCGTTTTATCCTCATTTATATCGTTATATTCAGCAAAAACCTAGCTGTGATATATTTTTAAAACCATTCTACTTTGTATTTGAGCCTTTCCAAAGTATTTTTCTCATGAAATTGTTTGTTTTTGTTTCGCTTCGATATGTTTTTGACACTCGTCTTTTGCCGGCATGTTTTTAATAACCGGCCTCTGAGAAAAGCGCTGAATTTTGTCCTATAGCCTTTTCAACTGACCTCATAACTTTCTGTGTTTGTTTTTCTCTTTGAAATTTCTACTAAAACAATTAGTCGCCTCAGGCTCGGTGATTACAAGCCTATAGTCACTTCGCCTTCGGCTCAGTGACTATAGGCTTGTAATCACCTCGCCTTCGGCGACTAATTGTTAAATAGAAACACGCTTCTCGACCAATCAGCACGCGCGTACTATAAATGTTATATTATAAAAAGTTATTACCAGTAGCGGTGAGGAAGGAGTACATTACATTACGGAGACAGGAGGTAAATACTTTAAGCGGTATAGATTCAAGTGTGATAGGTCGGAAATTTGAAGGAATACTTGTATTGCCTTTTTTATAAATGAGTATAGTGCATGCTCTTTTCCATTCACTCGGAATAGATCCTGAAAGCCAGACAGCGCGTATTAGTTCAGTTAAATATGTTCTTAAGTAAGGACATCGTTTAAAGCATAAACGATTGATCGAGAGGACACGGAGAGCCAGATGCTTTCATTTTACGGATGACAGCAGTAATTTGTTGATAAGAAGGCGGGTCAAGGTCAAACTGCACTTGAGGTCAGATAACTTAGGAATCCAGCTTGGAATATGAAATAGTTTATTCGGGTGAATAGCAGCTAAAGTTTTACTGGAAGTACAGCATCTTTCTTAGTCAGGATGTTTTTTACATAACCCCAGAAATTTCTTTCGATATATTTGTCATGATTAAAGGATTCGTCATGGTTTGAGTCTGTCTGAGTGTTGTTATGGTTACGAAGTTCCTTACGCAGAATACATATTTTATTTCGGTTAAGTCTGAATTGGTTGATTTTAGATTGCGTAAAGCCTTCTTTAGATCCTTTATGGTATGATCTTTATACTTTATTACGAGGTTTTGGTCGGGTGTCGTTTCAACGTTTCCAAAATGTTCAATAAAATAGCTGTACAGGGTGTCCCAAAAAAAGGCTACCTTTTCAAATTCAAATGAGCGTGTTAATTCAAACAACGTATTGTGTTCAATTTCAAAGGAGTTTAGTGCATGCACACACGGGTGATTAAGAATAACTTCAAGTCTGCGTTTGGAAAGCGTTCAGGGCAATTCCGACCAGGAAACCTTGCTCTTTAAACATTTTTCTTTTTTAGTTGCGCAATTTCGTATGATTGGAAGCTTTTCTTAATATCCCATGTGTATAAAACTGTGTGTTTTTACGCATTCGTAGTTCAAAAGCGATAATGAATTTCAAAGAACTACAATAGGTTGCTTGAATTAACATGCTAATTTGAATTTGAAAAGGTAGCCTTTTTTTGGTTACAATTCCATGACACGCACGAAATAGGGTTAGGGTTGGGTCGGGATTGGGGTCAAGATCAAAGAGAAATATTCGTGATTGCGTGTCATGGAATTATAACCCTTTTTTTGGGACACCCTGTATATAGTATAATTTAAATGCCTTATACTTGAGTTTAAATCCTGTGATTTGATTGGTCCATTTAAAGGGATCGAAAATTTAAAATACTCGTTGGCCGTTGCCCATTGTTCGTCTTTCTTTTGGAGATTAATGCCTTTCTTTAACTCTGGAATTGCTTCCACACTAGGCGGATTTGATTCCGTGCTAGATTGTTGGTCTTCTGTTGTAATATCTGCTGAGTCATTCGCAATTTGCTCTTCGAGATCTGCACACAGTTCGTCATTTAGCCCATGAATGACCCGACAACTACGCTGGTACATTTTCAAACCGCGAGTTCCTTTGCAAATCTTGCCACAGCAACATTTGATGACAGTTCGTTGCGTGATAGGTACATTTGGAGTATTCAGAGCAGGACTAAATTCTCTTTCCATATTTTCCGAGGTGGTTTCTCCCGGGTTAACACGTTGTTTACATCGCCATGAGTGGCGGCCAAGCGTGACAAAATCTTTACCACAGAATGAGCACACGATGCAAATTAGCAGTATAGCAATAAAACTTGAACGAATCATGATTACTGAACACTTCTATATGTAGAACATTAAAAATATATTGTGATTTAAGTAAGAAACCGGCGATAAAACTATGGACATGTACAGAGCGCGAATGAACGCTCTGCTCGATGTCAATAATAATAATAATAATAAATCGAGCGAGCTTAGCTCCAAATCGAGCGAGCTTAGCTCCATATCGAGCGAGCTTAGCTCCATATCGAGTGAGCTTAGCTCTAAATCTAAGCGGCTCGAGCGGGCTTAGCCCTAAGGCCAATAATTTGTTTCGGCCAACTCATGGGCGCAAGAAGGAATGGACAATGTATGTAAACAAAGTGAGCCGCAGGATGATAAATTAAGTAATGATGAATTGTCAAACGAAGATGTGAGTGGCAATTTTTTAACAACTACAACACTTAACTCAATCCCAAATGAAAAAAAAATTAAAATGGCTTTCCTAAATATTGTAAGCTTGCCCAGAAAAATTGACGAAATAAGCATAAGAAGATTCAAGCATAACGGACAACATGATTTGCCTTGACGGGTATGATGTTATCAGAAAAGACAGATCAAGGCATGGAGGTGGTGTCTGTATATATGTACGTAGCTCTATCAATTATAATGTAAGGCTTGATCTTGTACAATCCGACTTAGAGGCTATTTGCATAGAAATGAAAAAGCCATATAGCCATCCCTTTCTTGTTACAACAGTTTATAGACCACCAAATACACCATTTGAATTCTTTGAGCATTTTGAAAAAGTAATCAAAACTATAGATGATGAAAACAAAGAACTGTATATTCTCGGAGATCTAAATTGTGACATGTTAAAAAGAGATCCAGATGCTCCGACAAAGAGAATTAGTAGTAGTAAGACTTTATTTTAACAGGGTAGCCCATTCAGCCGAAGCTGGTATCCAGAGGGGCCCTATTAAATTATCCCCGGGCCGGCGCGAAGCGGCGTGCGAGGGTACTAATATCGCTCGGCTATTTATCACACCCGGGAAAAAAGGAAAGCTATGCGAAACCAAAGTTCCTGGCGTGTGGCTATGTTTCATGGGTGTCATGGGTGAACGTTTTCGCGAATTTCGTGAACTTTTCGTGGACATCGCGTGGGCTGTTATTGTCAGGAGCGGAATGAGCGAAGATTTTAAACATGAGAAATTCTGAATATTTCAAAATCGCTTTTAAGGACTTTATAAATAGGAGCTGTGAGGCGAATTTTATCGCTTTTGCTTTATATAAAAGGATAAGAAGAGATATATGAGCGAAAAAAGTAAAATATAAGGCGAGTTTGTTATAATTGTTGATGTATTTGTTCATGGCATATTATCATTGTTGTTTTAAAAACTGTTGCTTTATATAAATAGTCAGTCTCGTTTAATTCCAGTTTAAGTATCCTATATTTTATGTTACAAAAAGCTATAAATTAAAAGGAAAGCGGAACCATTTTTACGAGAGAATTGTATACTTTCAACCGCAAGATTTCATTTCAAAAAGGAATTTATAGGTAAATACAGTTTTATGAACTTTACGAAACGTTTTATATTGAACGGACGGTTGAATTTTTCAATTTTACATTAAAATAAAATATTAGAATGCATAATAACATACCTACATGATATATTTCAGTATTCTATTGTTAAAACCATTAATATTTTAACTACATTGCCGGTTTTCTGATCGTGTAAGACTACAGTGCTTCCACAGTTTGAAACAAATTTCCATTGTTTATCCTTGCAAAAATCCTTAAAATTCCTTTATATAATTCCTTAATATTCAATTTTCTTCCAGTTTTCCTTTGTTTTCCTTCCAAACTATTACAGTAATATGATTAAAATTGTCATGGCACGGAACTGAACGGAAATACCGAATCACTTAGTATTTACGTCCAGTACTCCATTTAAATGGTAATATCCTTTGGAAGAGGGGGAGGGGGGGAATTCAATATCGTTTTCCCCGCCAATATCATTTTGTCTGAAACCCAGATATAAACAGACTCGGTCAGTAGGCCACTAATTTACCGAATGCCATTTCCAGTAGTAAAAATTCTGGTGCAACTGCCATATTTTCCAGTTAAGCAATTAAAAAACCCTAGCTCTCGTAGCCTCTTTTTACCCCTTCACGATCGCATTCTGACTAAGTCTATTCTGGTTTTGAACAAATCATCCTTTGCATGCAGATTTTTTAAACGAAAAAAAGAAATGTTTAATAGGAACTGTCGTTGTTTTACTGTGGCGAGGGGTTACTTACTGCATGTATGTATAGATTATATAATTATATATAGCTTTTCACAATTAGTTGAGAAGTTACCTGTCACCATATGAAAATCCAGTCCAGATCATTATCATGTTCATGTGCAATTGAAAAAATTTCAGACTGTGGTGTTATTCACACAGGTATAAGTGACCATAGTTTGATATTTGCAATAAGAAAATTAAGTGTTGTTCAAAAACAAAAAGAAAATGTTATTGAAATAAGAAACATGAAAAATTTTGATCCCCAAAAATTCATAGAAGACTTACAAAGTCAACATTGGGAATATGTTTACTTTTTTGGTAACAATCCCAATGAGTTGTGGAGCATTTGGAAAGAACTGTTTCTTGAAATCTTAAATAGACATGCACCACTTCAGAAGCGAAAAATTAGATCTAAAAAAAGTCCCATGGATTACTCATGAGATAAAATAACGCATACATGAAAGAGATCAACTTAAAAGAAAAGCCATTATAACAAACTCTGAAACAAATTGGTCAAAATATAAGCATGTTCGAAACAAAGTGAATATAAAACTACGGTGTGCTAAACGAGATTACTGTTCCAAGAAAATTACTGATCAAAAGTACAATCCGAAAGAGGCATGGAAAACCATAAATAACTTATTAGGTAGACAAAAGAAATCAACAGTAGTAAGTGAGCTAAATCTTGATGGGAATAACTGTACATCAAATTGCAATTTTCAAGACTACGTTAAGAATGCAAATTCTAAGTTTACTGCATTTAACGAAGTTACAACTAGCACAATTTATCAGCTTCTATATGGACTTTCTAGTGCCAAAGCCATAGGAGTTGATAAGATTTCAAGTAAAATTATCCGATTAGCTGCACCAGTCATTTCAGAATGTTTGACATATATTTCCAACCAAGTTGCTGCTCTACGTTGCTTTTGTGATGAATGAAAAATGGCTAGAATCTCTCCACTTTACAAAAACGGCCAGCGTAACTTGCCAGGAAATTATAGACCGATCTCAGTTCAATTCTTCCAGCTATTAGCAAAGTCATGGAACGACTTATTTATGACCAACTATATAGTTATTTAACAAAATTTGTAACAAAATTAATAACTGGTATATGAACATATAGATCGAAAAATGTTTAACTCGGTAGTCTTAATTGACCTTAAAAAGGCATTTGACACTGTTGATCACAAAATATTACTAAAAAAGATTGAACTCAAAGTGAATGCTCTTTCCCTATTAAAATCGTACCTCACAAATCGCAACTAAGAATGCCAAGTAAATGGTCACACTTCGTCAAAAAGGGTAATCAAATATGGGGTGCCCCAAGGTTCTATTTTAGGGCCTTTACTCTTTTTACTATATATATAGATGATCTACCTCGATGTTTAAGTTAAACAAAACCTCGACTTTGCTGATGACACAAACTTGACGGCTACCGGAAAATCAATTGTTGATCTTCAAAGTGCAATGAATTCGTATTTGGAAAGCCATAAGCAATGGTTAAGTGCAAATAAGCTAAGCCTTGATGTTGCAAAAACAGAATACATATTAATTGGATCGAAGACGATGATAGAAAATATTTCACATGCCCAACCCAATATTGTGATAGATAATAAATCAATTAAACAAGTGCATGAATGTAAAACCCTTGGAGTAAAAGTTGATCAGCATCTTTCCTGGAAGGGTAATACTGAAAACATTTGTGAGAAAATCACTGCTAGAATATCAGCAATGCGTCGTCTTAGGGAATTTACTGACAAAGGTACACTACTTTCAGTATATAATTCTATCGTTTGACCATACTTCAATTATTGCTGTGAAGTATGGGATGTTTTGGGGGAAAAACACAATCTAAAAGGCTACAAAAGCTCCACAATAGATATGCACGGATTATAATGAATATGAACAATGATACAGATCACTCGATTGCTTTGATCGCATTAGGCTGGGAGCCTCTTAAAGCAGAAAGAATAAAAGCAAAAGCAAAACTAATGTTTAAGCTACTAAATAAAATGGGGCCCAAATCACTAGCTGATCTTTTTACCTATAAAAATGAGATAACAAACTATGAACTTCGCGGCATATCAAGTTCCCTCTGTTCATCGCACACTCTCCAAATAGCATGAAAAAAAGTTTCATGTATGACGGAGCATCGGTATGGAACTCTCTACCAGAAGAAATAAGGGAAAGCAAATTTCTCCCTTTTTTTAAGAATAAAATTGCCACTCACACCTTCGATATTAGAAACTAACATAACATATTTTGTAAATAGATAATATTCCTTTGGTTAATTTAGGTCTTTGTAAATAGCTTTCTAGTATCAAATAGTAATTCTTTATATATTTTTGTATTTTTGTACACGCCCCTTGTGGAAAACAGCTCAGGTTGACATGGTCAGCGTGTTTAAATAAAGTTTTACTATTACTTTTTTTTACTACTAGCTAAGCTCGCTCGATATGGAGCTAAGCTCGCTCGATATGGAGCTAAGCTCGCTCGATATGGCACTAAACTCGCTCGATAAAAAGCTAAGCTCGCTCGATATGGAGCTGAGCTCGCTCGATTTGGAGCTAAGCTCGCTCGGCTCGGAGGTATATATACTAGGCCCGGAGAGATATACTCGGCTCGGACCTAACCTTACATCTTAGAGCTCGGCTCGGGCCTATCCTTACATCTTAGAGCTCGGCTCGGAACTATCCTTACATCTTAGAGCTCGGCTTGGAGCTATCCTTACATCTTAGGGCTCGGCTCGCTCGATATGAAGCTAACCTCTCTCGATATTCAATTATTCAATTTTAGGATTCAATGATTCACTCTTAGGATTCAATGATTCACTCTTAGGATTCAATGATTCTGCACTCTTAGGATTCAATGATTCACGTTTACTCATAGTAATAGGCATAGGCATAGGCATAGACATAATCGCAGTCGCAGTCGCAGTCGTATAAATTGAATTAGTTAACAAGTATATCCGAGATATGCTTGCTCGGTATGGGTTAAAGAAATGTAAAGTTATGGTTAAAAGATAAAAAAGCTACGAGGTTGACTCGGACAATATATACACCCAAGCGAGTGATGGAGTTTAAGAATAATACGCTCTTAGAAGCAGACCCAGAGCAGACCTTAGTTACTTTGTTAAAAATATATTTAATTGGGTAGACTTTTCAGATTGGAGACCTAAAAATTTAGCAATGATGACGCCAGAGCAACGAGAAGGTTACAAACAAAGACTAATTCATGAGAGACCAAAATATATTCCTATGAAAGCTGAAGATATTGCAAGATTATCACCCGAATTCTGTGTGTGTTGTATATACATTGTACAATATTTCCCCGTCCTATAATTATATATTCTCAATTTATTCAAATTTTTAAGCTAGAAAGTCTTAATTACCGTAATTACCTAACTAGTGCCAAATGTTTATATACAATGTTTGTATATGCTTGTAAATCTCGCTAAAAAAATCACTGCTTTTCCCACTCTGCTACATCTAAAGAACGAAAAGTATGTTTATACAATCGCTTGGCAAACATATATTTGTATTGCCCTATATAAGACCTAAGCAACGCCTACTATGCCGATAAACGTTAAGAGCAGAAAGCTATATTTCTGCTTGTTATTACTTCGCATAAGGCAATCATTTTTACTAGGTTAAGCGTCGCTATATTTGTTGTCTAAGCCGTTTCGTATATAAAGGTGATATTAGATACGAGATTTACGGAGTTTATAAATCTCGCGATAACAAAGCCATATTTTTGCATACGAAATATGCTGACCCGATACATGACGCCGCCGTCGATTGCAACGCCATCAAAAAGTAAAGACTATTTTAAAGTCTTTACTCTTTGATGGTATCATATGTTTTTGTTTTCACTTTTAATATTCATACTACCGCGATGTATAGCTTTAGAGAAACTAGACAGCAACTCGCCATTGCACTTGATGCAAATATTGCAAACGCTGAGGAGTTTTTGTTGTTGTGGGATGCAAACACATCTAAAAATCCAGACTTCCCGGTGACTGTTTACCCAAAGTTCAATTTGGACGAAAAAGACGTGGCCGAAGTGAAAGCTGAATTTCGTTTCGAGAAAAACGACATACCTTCCTTGTACGAAGTACTGAGAATACCCGAGGTTTTTAGATGCCAACAGGGGTCAGTTTGCGATGGAATGACGGGTTTGTGCATCGCGTTAAAGAGACTAACATATCCATGTCGATACAGCGATATGATCCCAACGTTTGGTGTTTCTGTCCCTGAATTGTGCATGATTTACAACACTGTTATCGACTATATTTTTAATGAACATGGCAATTTAATAAGTCATTGGAATGATACACTGCTAAGTTCCGAAAATCTTCAACGATACGCCGATTCTATTGCTGCTAAAGGAGCTGCCTTACCAAATTGTTTTGGCTTTATCGATGGGACTGTTCGTCCTATTTGCCGCCCAAAACACAACCAAAGAGTGGTATATAACGGGGCATGATTGCTAATTTATATGGTCCAGTGGGTATGTGAGTTAAATACTTCATTTAATATAAAAAAATAAAATACAAGGGCCTGATCCACTGATCTGTATATAGGCCTGATCTCCTTTCAATAGGGACTATTGGAACCGATAGGGCGGGGGGCTAAAAGAGCGGGGGTGGCGGCTTGCTGTTTCACTTGTTGCTCCTGTTTGTTATTTTCCAATTCCACTTCTGCCTTTTTCAACTCCATTTCTTCCTTTCTCACTAGTTTCATTTCAATCTCTGTCTTCTCTTGCAAATAAGCGATCGCTTCACTCCCATTGCTTCGTCTTTTCTTCTTTGGTGTTTTACTACTTTCTTCCGCTTTTCTCTGTTGTGTCTGTGCCTACGTCTCCATAGCTTTCCTTCTCATATCATCTGCTGCCACCCTTTCTGTCTCAATTCTCCTGTTGTTTTCATTTTCAATATTTTCTTTATCTGCTTCTGCTGCTGCTTCTTTTTCCACTATTTCCTCCAACAATTTATCTATCTCAGTTTGTTCAGGACTTATTCCACTGGCGTTTAGCTCGTCTCGCATTTTTCGTTTGTATCCTACTACTAACTTCTTGTAGTGATCCCTTACCGACTTCTGATTTACCCGAAAGATTGGTTGTTGTAGCCCACACAATTTATCTGCAATTTCATTCCAGACTTGCCCTCTTTCTGGCGACGATTTCTTCGTACCAAAAGCTTTCAAACCAAAAATCTCTCTGCAAAATAGCACATCTTTTTCCTCAGTCCAAGACATGATAGCGCCTTTTAAAACCCTTAAAAATTTAAATACAAGAAATGTGAACATTTAATAGTGAGTAAACAAGCCAAAAACCAATACAAACGGTATTAATACACAAACAAATTATTTAAAGTATAAAATGTAAAGTTAAAATGCATATATATGTCTTTCAAAAACACTTCCAACGACGTATAGACGACATATAGCAAAATAATATAAAGCCATTATCTCTGAGCAAGTCTTTATATATTTCGCACAACGATAATAAATGACATAAAGTACTGCAAAATCGTGGTATCGTTCGCAAAAGACAACAACTAGCTTGACGCCTTAATCACTCGTTATGTAGATCAGTGGAAAGCATAAAAACAATTGAATTTAATAGTAGGCGTGGCTTGGGCGTAAAAAAACAAACGACAGAATAATTACATATATAATTATAGTGAAGTTCATACA
Organism: Trachythela sp. YZ-2020; assembly: GCA_016169945.1. Taxonomy (NCBI): domain Eukaryota; kingdom Metazoa; phylum Cnidaria; class Anthozoa; order Malacalcyonacea; family Clavulariidae; genus Trachythela; species Trachythela sp. YZ-2020. Next base: position 4,628,900 of record JADLSH010000358.1, read on the forward strand.
TACTTGGTGCTTGTGGTTGGGATTTCTTGAGCCATATTCCGAATATTGAATACAAAAATCCAAGTACACAGTATGAAAATTTGACTACCTCGACAACGCCGTGAATTTAGCAAAATTGCGGCGTCGCCGAGACACAACGCGCCCATTTTCAAGCAGACGCATGCGCAGTCAGCAAAATATGGAAAATTTACTTCCGGTCGGCGTCGTCGTCAGGCGGCGTCGCGTAATCTTAAGCTCGCTAATAATGAACCTGCTACACAAAATGCATGACGAAAAATAAACAACAGTATAACAAGCTCATCAGTGACAGGTTGCAGGGGCCCCAATGTTCGAAAAACGAGAATTTTGTCGGGCAAATTTACCAAATATTCAATAATTTGTCGGGAAAGAAAACATCCAGTGTAGGAAGAAAATTAGAAAATGGGCGGCATGATCTTATTCATGCCATGCAGGGTTCGATTCTCGCGCATTAGCACTCGATATTTGCGCTAGCCTTGGGGGCCCTCTCATGCCTTCAGTTTGTTTTGGCCGGCCCTACAGGCTAGTTTCACGCGGTTTATCCCGAAGCTACACCCTTGAAGCTGCACCCTTGAAGCTACACCCTTGAAGCTACACCCTTGAAGCTACACCCTTGAAGCTACACCCGTGTGCGTGGATGTATGATGGAATGTTCGTGTATATATTGCATGTTTTCGATTTTCCTATAATGCTAAGGACGAATACTTTCTGTTTCATAGACTGGACATGTCTGACATCAAAAACAACACCCTACAAGTAGCGGAGCCCAAGGACAAGTCCCTTGATACACTAGGCGTATGTCTAATTATAATTTCAGCAATTGGCATCCTCCTTAATGTGTTTCTTCTGTGCGGAATACGTCTTCCTAATACTTGTTCTGCTTTCGTTCGAAATTTAGTTATCGTTGATTTAGCTAGTAACTGCTTATGGGTATTTTCTTGATCTTATGGGTATTTCGTGAAATGATTTCCTCCAATTCTTTGCTCGAGACGATCTTGGAAACATTATCTTGGATGTTCGTTTCTATTACATTTCTAGCAATTTTGGCAATTGCTGTACAGCGATATATCGTAGTAATGAGGAATAATTTAAAGTTATTAAAGAAGTTAACAGTTTCTACATGGTTGATATCTATCATCTTCTGTCCTGCAAGACTCCATCTTCATTGGGATATTGTCTGTATCACCCTTACTATAATTTTCGAAATCATTATCATATACTTTCATATACTACCATCATACTTTATTTCTTAGTATTCACATCGTTTCGTCGATACAGATTTAACGATTTTTCCAATCAAAATAATTTAAAGCTTCAGCTGGAAAAAGAAAGAAAACTGACGAAAACCGTGTTTTCTACCCTATGTTGGAGTTCTACCCTATGTTATTATTCTACAATTAGATATAACCAGTGACCTTTTTAAAACGCTTGATGTTTGGAATGTAACAAAACTTTTGAAAATGTTGCATCTTATTGGGTTTTGCTGGAGATGTTGGCATTTAGTCTAAATCCTGTTGTTTATCTTACACGCTATCAAGTAAACCGCAGTAAACTAAATCGCATTCGACAAAGATTACTAGTATGTTTCCCAAAACGAAATTCTGGATTCTCTTCAGATGGAAATGAAAATACGACCCAACAAACAACTTAGGCAAGATTAGTTAAGAACAAGATAGTGTACTTATTTTGTTAGGTATTCAATAAACGTCAAGTTCAGGTAAAATTTAGCCTGATATGTTTCGTAAAACGCTTCGAAATATGTTCATGAAACTCCCTTTCAGCTAAAGTCCAGAAACTATATTAAAATGTATTCATCAGAAAGCGTTCTTATCAATTTGCTCGTAAAAATATTTTTTGTTTTAAGGCGGGTTACACTACTGTATATGCAACTTGTCTCGCAATTTTTCTCGCAATGTTAGGAAAAACGATTTCAGCATTGCATTGCAAGCTATGTTACACTGAGCAATAATTTCATGCATCTTGCAACGATCATCTCTCGGCTATCGCAGACCTCTCTCGGCTATCGCAGCTTGCGTTTTGTATAACCCCCGGCAGATCTGCAGAAGAACAACGTGATCTTGATGAATATTTGACGAACACAACGGATTCCATTCGGAACAGCTATCCTAATTGTAGTATCATATTCCTTGGTGACTTTAATAATTTTGATGTTTCTAACCTAACCCGTAGCCTTAGTCTGAAGCAAATTGTTTCGTCTCCTACAAGGGGGTCAGCTACTCTTGATCTTATAGTTACCGATTTACATGATCTTTATGACAAGCCGTGTATACTTGCTCCGCTGACCATAATATAGTACAATGGGTTCCTATAATAAAGTCGATATTATCGGCAAACCACACACTAAACCGATTAAGCGTTTTATACGCCGCTATCCGCGATGAATGCTTTTGGTCGTTGGGCCAGTACACATCAATGGTTCGATGATCTTGGTCCAAGTCCTTCCGTAGATGACCTTGCTAATTGTTTTTTATCCCAGGTATCTACAGCATTCGACAGTCTTATCCCCCTAAAGTCTGTTACGTTTTGCTATTCTGATAAACCATGGATGTCAGTGTTTATTAAAAAACTTATTAATGACCGTCAAAAAGCTTTCCATAGTGGAAATGTATTCCAGTGGAGGACATTATAAGGTCCAGACCGAAATAGCTTTAAGAAAGAAAGAATATTACAGAAATAAAGTACAACATCTTAAGAAAGACGATTGTCGAAAGTGGTGGCTGGTCGTAAATAAGATGTCCGGCCGATCTCATAAGGATACAAAGCTTGCTTTTGAAAAGGATGGCAAATTATTATCGGATTTGGAACTGGCCTACAGCCTGAATAAGTTTTACATCTCTGTCAACGCGGACATTCCACCACTCGACATGAACATGTTACCAACATATTTACCCGCTGTTGACCAAGTGCCTTATATTGAATCATACGAGGTCTGTGAGAAACTCTTGGCCGTTAACTCCTCTAAAACATGTGGTCCTGATAATATACCGGGTCGCATTTTGAAGGAATTTGCATACCTATTCGCTGAACCAGTTGCGAACATTTTTAATACATCACTTTCATCCGGGATTGTTCCAAATATATGGAAAGATTCACATATTACTCCCATCCCAAAAATCAAGCAACCTGCTAATGAGGCTGATGCAAGACCTATATCACTAACGGCATGCCTTTCTAAAGTACTCGAAAATTTCGCGTCGTTCAATGGATGATCTCTGACGTCAGGAATAATATCGACCCACAACAGTTCGGTTCTTTAAAAGGTTCATCCACCACCTATTGCCTGCTTGATCTGTTGCATTCTTGGCTCTCCCATTTGGATTCCCCTGGTCAATACCTTCGTACATGCTTTTTGGATTTCTCTAAGGCTTTCGATCTTATTTGCCATAATGTTCTCATTGAAAAACTTGTCGACATCGGAGTTAGGAGATCTTTAATCCCATGGATTGCAAATTTCCTATCAGAGCGAAGACTTGGCGAAGCCATTTCTAGTTGGCTTCCTGTCAAAGCCGGTGTTCCACAAGGAACGAAATTGGATCCGATCCTGTTCTTAATTATGGCAATGATTTACAATGTAGTTCAGGAAAATCTGGCATTTGGAAATTCGTTGATGATGTTTCCCTCTCCGAAGGACTATTAAGAAATGGGGAGCCGTCTGTAATCCAGTCCGATCTAACTTCTGTTGGTGTATGGGCATCTAACAACCTGATGAAATTAAACGCAAAGAGATGCTAATTTACTTCTTTCGGAATAAACCTGAACTGCCAAGTCTGTGTGTCGGAGACCAGGTTTTGGAATCTGTATCATCACACAAGGTTCTTGGTTTGATTATCCAGGACGATCTTAGGTGGAACGAACATATTGCGATGATTGTTTCCAAAGCATCTAAGCGACTACATATCCTGCGTGTTCTGCGACTACATATCCTGCGTGTTCTACAGTATGCATTGCCTTGATTTCATCAGAAAATGACAAATTTAAACTGATTTGTTGCCTGTATCGCATCTTAACCCTAACCCTAAACATTCTAGCATGTGTACAGCCTTTTTTGCTCTGCTGGTCCAAAGAAAAATAGATTTTAACCTATGCATGGTATACAAATTGGCCTGGTATTCTATAGTAAAGCCATGATATAACTGGATAGAGATATAATGTATAGTACAGAATACCACAGTACCACAGAATACCAGTCTTATTTATTGATCTTATAAAATTTGGAGGAAACATACTATATACTTTATTTTTGTGAATATATATTAGTTTTAGTTTTAATTGACATATAAAAACAGAAATGAATATTTTAATAAAAATTCTTAAAAATAATCAGTATTAACAAAAAATAACATTCTATGTTTTTGATACTAAGTTTGCAAACCAGTATAATTTATGTTCATCACTACTTTTTCTATGTAACACACATTATTACTATACAGGGATCACACCGAGGAATCAATTTTACCATTGAAAAACTGAATTTTTCAAAATTATTGAAAAACCTGGTATTCTTTGGTGACACCACTGGTATGCTCTACTGATTTTAGTATTTACCTTTCACTAAATTAAGTTAGCAATATCCTACAGTATTTAGGCAAGGTAAACATTGGGTTCCAGAATTCAAAAATGGCACTTTCCTCATTTTCTGTTTTCAGCCATCCCTTCATCTTTAGGTCTTGAATTCTCGCCTTAAAACTTTCAAGGTTGTGGTACACCACAGGTTTATTTAGTTGGTGTCGAACAAGCTCTCGCCGTGTTGATGTTTCGCAGTAGATACATCATGCTCTTGAGTAGTAGCACTACTTGTTGTCAAATTTAATGATGGCCCTGCTCCAGGCTCCAATCTCTTACGTTTAGGGTCTAGAAGAAAGATTGACCATGAATAGGCCTATTGCCTAATGCAGTTTGGCGAAATGCATGCCGGTAGAGTGGTATCAAAATCACTTCTTCGAGAAATTTTGTTGTCATGGCGGCAATTTTGTTTCAAAGAACAAATGATTAATTTTCGATCAAATCTACGTCGCGATCGTTGTTATTTTTATCGCTGTGTGTAAAGAGAAGCCTTGGCTAAATTCCGTGCAAATTAAAAGGAATTTGCTGCACGTATTACAGAGAAAACAGCCATGAAAGGACGTCATGAGTGAACACAATTCGAACATATTCATCGTTTTATAATCGATTTGCTCAACGTTTTCAGGTATTGTAATGTTGTAAGAGACCGTCAGTAAACGATTTTGCTCTAGAAATATTCTCATGTTGTCTATCAATGCTGATCATGTATTTTTACCGATTGATCGTACGTTTTATACCCATATTTTGCGACTTAAAATTGATACAAAAACTGCCCTAGAATGCTGTAAACAATGGCCTTTGTGACGTACAAGAACAGAGCTTCTCTTGTGTTTTGGCGCGAAAATTTGACTCGCATTTAGGCAAAATTTAATGTATTTTACAAAAGCATTATTTAAATTGCATATCTGCTAGTTTTTGCACGAGTTAAAGCAGTTTTTGTAAATGTTTTTCTACTTGGAGTGCCTTGGTTCTTTCATTCTACAAGTAAACAGTAGGTTTTTTAAATTCTAAGTCATAAAACACACTCTAAATAGGTTTAAAAAGCAGCAGGATTGTAGTTTTAGCATTTATACATCAGATACATTGAAGTTTTAGCGTTACAGTCAGGTATTAAGTCATAGTTAAATATATTTCTGTGTATAAATTATTAAACCTTTTGCACAGTATTAATTCAATATTATATTATAAGTAGTATCTAACGAGCAATTTGATTGGCTAATGCGCGTGCTTTATGACGCAATAAAGCACGGCCACCGTTTTCATTTTTCTCACTTCGTCCCCGCTTGTTAAATTTTCCTCGGAATTGTCAATACAATATGAACAAAATTATAATAGTTTTAAATCCAAAGTCTGTCAAAAAGCAAGAAAAAATAGACCTAAACGAGATGGAAAAAAGCCAGCCAACAAATAACAACGGAACATAAACGGCGAATAAAGATTCGTAGCTGTTTCTGAGTTTGAAATATACTGTTTTGCTTGAAAGTTGGCATTCATCGGCGACAAGAAACGCGAAAATCTGTACTATTTTGACATTTAAAGGTACAAAAACTGTTTTTAAACACAAACCAAACCAAATTTATCCACAGTTTTAGGTGCAAAAAATTAAAATTAACCATTTTGGCATTGATTTAGATATAAACAATATGTGTACAGTTTTTAAGCTGTCAAGATGCAACGACAAAACCTACACAAATACGACATGTTTATGCATTTCTTGACAGTTTGTCTGAGAAAATTTTTAACCACTAACCACTGAACTAGCAAAAAACACAAAAAATATTCAAACAGTACCTTCAAACAAAAACTGCCTGATATATTTGTTTCAAGATGAAAAATCAACTTGACAGCCAATGTCGTCAAAGCAGCTTGACAAAAACCCTTCGCTTTTATACGAATCCAGGACAATAGTGAAGCAGAACAACGAAAAACCAATCTGTCTATCATTGTGCACTATATTTGAAAAATTTTCAACAGTTTTTGTGCCTTTTTAATCCCTAATTTTTGTTGAGTTGCAAGTTTTTCGCTCCTTCGCCGGCCAGAATTCAAGCGTAGTTGTTGCCAAGCAATGAAAACATTGAAAAGCTTGCGAGTGACGTCAGTGATTACATGTTAGGAGAATATCAATATTGATCTTTGAACAAAATTGTTTACTGTGCTTATCTACCACTTATAATATAAAAGAATTAAAAAACTCGTCTTGTGCTGTTATGGTGTAATAATGCACTCGGGGGAATGTTGGGAGAATACTCGAGAAGCGTGTAAAACACTCGGCTACGCCTCGTGTTTTACAAGCTTCTCTCGTATTCTCCCAACATTCACCCCTCGTGCATTATTACACCATAACGGCACGCGACTCGTTTTTTAATTCTTAATTAAAAGGTAGTCTGTAAATTATTTACTGTACATATTGTGTATTGAAATCAAATTGTAAATAGTACTTTCTGAATAAGTGTAACTCGAGGTGTAGCTTAGGTTATTGTATTTTTTAAATATTCAAGTGGTATTCAATTTTTCAACTAACTATAAAATATTATTTCAAAGACTAGAATAGGATTAAATTATTGTAATGGTGATGAACCAAGCACTAAGATAGGAATCAAAGGAACAGCTGCAACAAGGTGAAACTGCTATTTAAAATCACTTGTCAATTGTAACCCCCACCCTCCAACATCGAGAAAAGGTGGGAAGATAGATGTTAATACCTCCATACTAAACACTAAACAATGGCCTGACTCCCTGCGGAAGACTGAACTGACTAACCCTGGCTAAAGATTTAAAGACATTTCAATTGATTTATTGACACCTGGTCAGGCTTTAGTAACAGTCAATAGAGGAAAAACGCCCCACAATTCCCTGAGGTGGGTGAGTGGGAGTTACAATTGACAATATATAAGGCTAAGAATACTATTGTATGTATCAAGGAGTGGGGGGATTGTGTGCCACACTCTTAGAATTACAGTTGTAGGGATCCACAGCTGTCATATGCACTTATTCCACTGAATACTCAATTCCAGTTGTCAATTGTAACCCCCACTCCCCCCACCTTGAGGAATGGTAGGGAAATGTGGGACGTTTTTCCTCTATTGACTGTTGGTTAAGCATGACTAGGTGGGGGCTTTCCCATTAAGTGTCAGTACCCTACCACTGACTATAGGCAGAGGAAGTAACTGTTACTTCAAGGGGGGGGGGCACCTCTTCTTCAGTAAAGGGCACTTTGAATTAGCTGGTGAAAGGGGCACTTTGAAGAAAGGTTGGGGGATCATGTGCCCTCCGGTTCCTAAGCCACAGTCACTAACAAGTAAGATCCTCTGGCGTTAGACAGAGTACTGAAAAATATAAAAGTATGGTGCATCTGGCAGATAGTTTTGTTAACCCATTAACTGGCAGTACCCTACCACTGACGAGAAAAATTGTTGGGCGTTAGACAGAATAAAATACTAAAGTAGGGCACATCTGGGCGTATTCCAGCTAATGAGTTAATATGGATTCCCGACCCTTGAATGTGGGGCATATTAAATATGGGGAAACGTTTAGGGGGCTTGGCTGTACAGCCTAGTCACAGTCTAAGGTTGGCCTGTTAAGTCTGATCTAAACACATGATCTTCAATATTAAGCAAATTATATTATCTGTTTGTTTTCCTGCATGTTTGTTTTTCTACACAGTGGCACAATGAAATTAGTTCCTGGATTTGTTTTCTCACAGAATAGCAAAATAATTTGCAATAATTTAAATAATTTGAAAGAGAGTGGTTCTGTCCTGCTTGTGTACAGCATTGTGTTTCAGTGTTTGAAAATATTGAACAAGAATTTATAAATTTTAAAAGATATTCTTTGTTCAATAAATCAATTGAAATGTCTTTAAATCTTTCCCCCATGTGTTGGGAGATTAGCCAGGGTTAGTCAGTCCAGTCTTCCTCAGGGAGTCAGGCCATTGTTTAGTATGGAGGTATTAACATCTATCTTCCCACCTTTTCTCGATGTTGGAGGGTGGGGGTTACAATTGACAAGTGATTTTAAATAGCAGTTTCACCTTGTTGCAGCTGTTCCTTTGATTCCTATCGAAGTGCTTGGTTCATCACCATTACAATAATTTAATCATATTTTAGTCTTTGAAATAATATTTTATAGTTAGTTGAAAAATTGAATACCACTTGAATATTTAAAAAATACAATAACCTAAGCTACACCTCGAGTTACACTTATTCAGAAAGTACTATTTACAATTTGATTTCAATACACAATATGTAGTAAATAATTTACAGACTACTTTTAATATTGAATTAATACTGTGCAAAAGGTTTAATAATTTATACACAGAAATATATTTAACTATGACTTAATACCCGACTGCAACGCTAAAACTTCAATGTATCTGATGTATAAATGCTAAAACTACAATCCTGCTGCTTTTTAAACCTATTTAGAGTGTGTTTTATGACTTAGAATTTAAAAAAACCTGTTTGCTTGTAGAATGAAAGAACCAAGGCACTCCAAGTAGAAAAACATTTACAAAAACTGCTTTAACTCGTGCAAAAACTAGCAGATATGCAATTTAAATAATGCTTTTGTAAAATACATTAAATTTTGCCTAAATGCGAGTCAAATTTTCGCGCCAAAACACAAGAGAAGCTCTGTTCTTGTACGTCACAAAGGCCATTGTTTACAGCATTCTAGGGCAGTTTTTGTATCAATTTTAAGTCGCAAAATATGGGTATAAAACGTACGATCAATCGGTAAAAATACATGATCAGCATTGATAGACAACATGAGAATATTTCTAGAGCAAAATCGTTTACTGACGGTCTCTTACAACATTACAATACCTGAAAACGTTGAGCAAATCGATTCTAAAACGATGAATATGTTCGAATTGTGTTCACTCATGGCGTCCTTTCACGGCTGTTTTCTCTGTAATACGTGCAGCAAATTCCTTTTAATTTGCACGGAATTTAGCCAAGGCTTCTCTTTACACACAGCGATAAAAATAACAACGATCGCGACGTAGATTTGATAGAAAATTAATCATTTGTTCTTTGAAACAAAATTGCCGCCATGACAACAAAATTTCTCGAAGAAGTGATTTTGATACCACTCTACCGGCATGCATTTCGCCAAACTGCATTAGGCAATAGGCCTATTCATGGTCAATCTTTCTTCTAGACCCTAAACGTAAGAGATTGGAGCCTGGAGCAGGGCCATCATTAAATTTGACAACAAGTAGTGCTACTACTCAAGAGCATGATGTATCTACTGCGAAACATCAACACGGCGAGAGCTTGTTCGACACCAACTAAATAAACCTGTGGTGTACCACAACCTTGAAAGTTTTAAGGCGAGAATTCAAGACCTAAAGATGAAGGGATGGCTGAAAACAGAAAATGAGGAAAGTGCCATTTTTGAATTCTGGAACCCAATGTTTACCTTGCCTAAATTAACTGTCTCTGTTACCTCTGGGCTTGATTTTTCTGTAGCTGTGTATAATTGGTTTCTACCTAATAATCATCCTATCTACATTGAATTGAAGCGATCAGTAAAACATACCTCTATCATGCTATCTCTAGCATTTTGTCCAAGCTACAATCGTATGATGTTTGTGAAGGCCTTGACAAAAATGAACACACATACTCAAAATGTGTTGACCCAAGTTCTTTCCCTAATTCTAGTGATGTCATTAGACACACTGTTCCAATAAAGCCTGAAAATTATGAAGAAGATGGCCCACCATTTCAAGCCTGTATCTTCTTGAGATCAGCAAATTGTGAGTTGCTTTGTGATCACACTTCCTGCTCCAGTTGTACCATGCAAGAAAGCCCTATTATTAGTCAACAGAAAAAGGCTGAAATGAAATCATCTCAACCCTTAAAGGATAAAGCACCTCTGTCCAAATCGAGTAAGGATCGCTTGGTTGCCACAGTACAGAAGCCAGGGGCGCCGTGGGTCTCTTGTTTTAGGGGGGGCCAAGCTCACGATTTTCCGACAATATTTCGAAGAATATTTACTGCTTTTGTTGTCGACGGGGGGGGCAACAAAACAGCTCTAAAAAAATTTTCCCGGACTATACTTTTCATACAGGTAAATACCGACAAACTATCCCAATCTTGATACATTTTAGGAATATTACGTATTCTATAACTAATATTCTAAAAACGTAAACTGAGTTTGATTTCCGATATTTCGTATTTGCAGGTATGCTTCACCATTACGATTCCGACAACATAACAAATTTTCGATTTTCCGACGGGTCTCAATGCTAGGGGGGGCCATGGCCCCCCCTGGCCCCCCCGGCCACGGCGCCACTGACAGAAGCAGATAATTAGCTGTAAGGAGCTTGAAGGTCGCCTTGCTGATTTGGAAAAGGAAATTTCAAAGAACAGCATCTCTATAGATGAAACTTTGGAAAAGGATATCCTAACAATCCTTGCAGATAATGGTAATGAGGTCACTCCGCATATGAGGGTTTTTTGGGAGCAGCAACGAAAGTTATTGGCATCTCCAAAGTTTGGGAGAAGATATCACCCTCACATCATTCGATTTTGCCTTTCAATTCATGCAAAGTCGCCAGCAGAATACAAAGAAATACGAGAATTCGGAGTTTTAGTGCTACCAAGTGCAAAAACACTTCGAGACTATCGGAACTTTTTCACACCAAGAGCTGGTTTTCAGCCCGAGAATGTAGAGCGGTTGAGGGATCAAACAAACCAGTATTTTGACATCCAAAGGTATGTTGTTGTCGCATTCGATGAGATGAAGATTCAATCAAAGTTGGTATTTGACAAACATTCCAATGAACTTATTGGTTTTGTTGATCTTGGTGAAGAGGAACTGAACACTAGCAGTTTTGGTTCCAATGAGCTGGCTACACCACAGGCGGCCCAATTTCAGGGTGAATGATCAGGAGTTGCGGGTTTTTAACGGCTTTTTATAAACAAATTTTATACTCCACCAAAACTATTCTAAAAACATTCTTAAATTAGTCAAATAACTACACTTTAACAATAAAATATAGTTGACATGATAGTATAATGCCTTTGCATTCTTTTAATTACGCCATGGGCTCATTTAGAGCGGTTTATGCAACCTTTTCTGTGGCCTATATGTTGTGTCAACTTGTGTGTTGCTCGTCATATGTGTATAGAAGGTAAAGGCTAATTACTCGCGGCCCGACCGTATCGCTTAAAACTCAAATATCTCCGCTCAAACTTGTCGTACGGCAAAAAAAATTCGATCAGATCTTTTCACAAAGGTTTCTCTTTCTAATGAATATGGTTTGATCATAACTCGGGCAAATTTAGCGACGAACGGAGCCAAAATCTCTCAATTTCGGCTATGTTCATAATACTACGAACTGTTCGGGCATGATCGTGGACGTGACGTAAACAACTGGTAACAATACCGTCTTACGCGGGGTGGGAAAGCAGTCAAATTGACGAGTAGCGACGAATTTGACTGCTGTCCCACCCCGCGTAAGACGGTATTGTTACCAGTTGTTTACGTCACGTCCACGATCATGCCCGAACAGTTCGTAGTATTATGAACATAGCCGAAATTGAGAGATTTTGGCTCCGTTCGTCGCTAAATTTTGCCCGAGTTATGATCAAACCATATTCATTAGAAAGAGAAACCTTTGTGAAAAGATCTGATCGAATTTTTTTTGCCGTACGACAAGTTTGAGCGGAGATATTTGAGTTTTAAGCGATACGGTCGGGCCGCGAGTAATTAGCCTTTACCTTCTATACACATATGACGAGCAACACACAAGTTGACACAACATATAGGCCACAGAAAAGGTTGCATAAACCGCTCTAAATGAGCCCATGGCGTATTTAAAAGAATGCAAAGGCATTATACTATCATGTCAACTATATTTTATTGTTAAAGTGTAGTTATTTGACTAATTTAAGAATGTTTTTAGAATAGTTTTGGTGGAGTATAAAATTTGTTTATAAAAAGCCGTTAAAAACCCGCAACTCCTGATCATTCACCCTGAAATTGGGCCGCCTGTGGCTACACATGCCCTTGTTTTCTTTGTCAGAGGTGCTGCCACTGATTTGAAATATACTCTTGCTTATTTCTTAACTAAAGATGTCACTTCCTATCAGATTATGTCTTTGTTCTGGAAAGCTGTGTCAGTGCTTGAGCTTGTCTGCAACCTATGGGTTTGTGCTGCTGTTTCTGATGGGGCGTCACCAAATCGCTTGTTTTTCCAACTGCATTCAGACCTAGTGGATGCAGACTGTGATGTGATACACTACACTACCAACTTATTTGCTCCCGACAGAAAGATCTACTTCTTTTCGGATGCCCCACATTTATTGAAGACAGCAAGAAACTGTCTTTTTAATTCTAGCAGTGGCAAACGAACCCGTTACTTGTGGAACAACAACAAGTACATGCTATGGGAACATATTTCCACACTGTACTATTCAGATCTTGATTTAGGATTACATCAACTTCCTAAATTAACCACAGAGCATATTCAACTAAAGTCCTTTTCAAAGATGAAAGTTAGCTTTGCTGTTCAGGTATTAAGTAACACAGTTGCCCAAGCTCTTCAGCGATACCATACCTTAGGGGAGGCAAGTGAGACCGCCAAGTTTTGCAAGATGAGGAACGATTTCTTTGATTGCATGAATGTCCGTTCAACTTCAAACATCAAAGAAAGCGTAATCCACTACTAGCTCCATTCCGACAGACTAATGACAGCAGATTTGATTGGCTCAAGAGTGAATTATTACCAAACTTGGCAAGCTAGAAGTCATCAGTTGATTCGAGAGAAGGTCCATTCTCAGCTGATGACAGAGGGCGTATGTTCTTAAGTGCTCAAACCTTCACTGGGCTGAAGATGACTGTGAATTCAGTTGTTGCCCTAACAAGGTTCTTGTTGAGCGAAGGATTCCAGTTTGTACTAACGGAACGATTTTGCCAGGATGACGTTGAAGAGTATTTTGGTTATCAGCGAGCACAAGGCAGAAGGAATGACAACCCAACAGCAGCTGAGTTTGGGTATAACGATTTAAAGATTGCAACATTGAGAGACGTTGCACCACAGTCTATTGAGGGAAATGTCTCTGGAAGGCATTCTGGCAAACGAAGTAAGTGGAGTTATGTCAGCGAAGAGCCGTTGCCCAAAAAGAAGACAAGGAAGCTAAAGGATAAATAAATGAACAGTAGTTAACTACTTTTGAACAAACTATGGTAGCATTGAACATTGCTGAACACTGTTATAGAACATTTTACTGGGTACTGGTACATAATACCTAAGCTGTTTACATTTAACATTATTCAAATTGGCAGATATTTAATAGTGACACCACTTATATGGGTATATACAGCTAATTCAAACAAGGTTGTCCCCTAGAAATCCAAAATACAAATTCCAAAATCCAAAATATGAGACCAAAATGCATGATGGGACTGGGCGCTGTGACTTTCGGCACAGAGCTTTGCTTTGCTACTACTAACTGTGCAAATATCCTGTACTCACTTTTTCAGTGCACACATGAATATGACACTTTGTTTTCATACTTCAGATTTTCGAATTTATATTTTGAATTTCCGAGGGACAACCTTTTTTAAATCAGCTGTATACCCCAGTGTATTTATTATTATTTACTCTGTCCAAAGCCAGACAATTTTACTCATCAAGGGGAGTCCTTGCACCTTAAATGGTAAAATCAACTTAAAAATTCAACATTAACAAATGAACTTTTTTCAACACTTGTCATCACTATTTACTTTGCTATTTATATTGGCTAGAAAAGCAATTTTGTTCTCTGCTTATGCAGGTTGGAAGAAAATTGCTAATGAGCATATTACAACAAATTGGGAAAAATTGTAACCATACAGGGAATACCAATTAAATTTGAGTTCTGGATTGTTTCCATACCATAATCACACTTTACATATTAACCCACCTGACAAAGAGAACATTATATAGTATATGACCGAGTAAATAAAGTATTACAGACCAATAGAACTCTCTGGTGCATTGAGTCATATTGGATGAACTGAAGAAATTTTTGCAAAAGAAGTGTAAATATTTTAACATTAAATAACTATTTACAAAAAAACTATTTACATTTACCAGTTAGTAATAAATTATATATAATATGTTTATTTCATCAGTTCACTGGATTTCTTTAGATTTGTCCTCAAAGCCTTCTTCGCTGAACATTTTCCTTAAGTTTATACTTATTTACAATATCTCTTGCAAACGAAAAACATCTAACAGTGATATATAATCTTACAATATTTTCCAAACACAGAGACTGGCATCCCTTAGATATTTGTACATCACAGTTTGTAATTATATTACACCACAAGCTTTTCACAAGAGAAGAAGCTAAAACTTCAATAACAATCTTGTCTACTGATAAGCAAGTAACCTTATCTTTATCTGTGTGCTTCCTAAAAACTAACTCATTAACTTCCATTATGCTTACTAACCATAAACGAGGTGACCAAAGGCCACCTCTTGACAAAGATGAAATGTACTCATTATCTTCTGTTGCAGTTCGCATTGAATTCATTAAGGCTTGAATTTCTTCCTTGAGCAATTCTTACTTTTATGATACAAAGATCGTATGACATAACCAGCCAAATATAGGTCAATGGCCCATGTTCCTCTGGTACGTGATAGAGCAAATTCCTCCTAGAATGAATTGGTAAAGGACAATAATATAACACCAAGTGAAATAACTATATATACTGTAGAATAATAGTTGAAGGGTTTTTGTAGATGGAAGTTATCGAGTGTAAATTATATACATTTATTAGACCTAACCAGGAACAGCTGAGAAAAATGCAACTATAGGTCCCTGGCAGGAATTCAGGGCCGCAGGTTCAATTCCTGCCAGGGACCTGTAGTTGCATTTTTCGCAGCTGTTCCTGGTTAGGTCTAATAAATGTATATAATTTACACTCGATAATTTCCATCTACAAAAACCCTCCAACTATTATTCAATCGAGTGAGATGCCAACAAAATTTGATACTGTAGAATACCCCGTCATAAACCTTTTTATATTGCTGTGCATTGCCTTGACCTCATCAGAAAATGAGAATAAACTGATATTTTGTTGCCTGGCCCACATCCCAACCCTAACCCTAAACAATATAGCATGTGTACAGCCTTCTTCCTTCTGTTGGTCCCAAGAAAAATATATTTTAACTTACTGAAAGAGATATACAAAGTGGCAGGGTATTATATAGTTAAGCCCTAATTTTATATAGGTTTGGTACAACATACCATAGCTTATTATTAACAACAATACAAGGGCCTCTAGCTACTGTAGGTCAGAAAACTCTATCTCAGAATCAGATGGTTCTTTATCTTTCTCAATGAGTTTCATCAGGCGTTCTGGAAGGTGAATCAACATAAAAAAGACCATCTTCTTGTCAAAATAAGGATGGAAATATTCTTGTCAATGCGCATTTGTTTTGCCATAAAACCCTTTGAGAAATTTATCAATACTCTTCTTACGTTTATGCTTTACAAGGAGATCATTCAGGAAACCAACAAATGACTCACTTGGTTCCAGCTTAAAAACTTCTGCTGCTTGCTCAGGCTTATATAATTTCTCATCAGTCAAACATCGAGCAATATCGCGTATGATGGACCTAGTTTTCTCGAGTGTAATAAGGGCAACATTCGCTGAAATACTCTCCCCCAATCCCCCATGTGTTTGCTTCGTTGATGCTTTGTGCGGCCACCCTTTGATTTGCAAATTTTCGCACAGAACTCGCAAGGGAAATTCTTATTTCCTTCAACCTAGAGAAGCAGATTGAAGATAAGTTAGAGGTAAGGTTATTGAAAGATCATGGCTACATTTTTCTTGATTTTAAGCTCACCTCTTCATACGAGTTTTGTATCTCGAACAGCACTTCTTCGACGTTCATGTCGAGCAATGCCACAGTTTGTCCAAAATCGTCGTTAAAAGACGAGTCAAAGCTTTCTTCGCTTTCACCAAACGCCAGAGAACTCTTCTCGTCCATATCATTAAGGTCTAAAAACCTATACTCCACAGAGTTCGTATGTAGCGAGAAAATCGCGATATTTGACGAAAATCCCTCTATTTTCTATAAGATTCTATTATGAATTTCCGGTTTGATGCACTATAAAATTCACGTGACGTACTTTTGCAACATGATATGTAATGAGTCGGGTGTCGCTTTGACGTTTGCCGGCCTTCCAAACCCTTTCGCTATATTAACTATGACTGTACAATGGTTTAAAAACTTGTCGCAGAGTTGCCGCAATTGTTGAGAAAAGTAGAACCTGATTCTACTTCGTGCAACACTGCTTGCAACAAAAATGTTCACTTGACGAGATTTCCAATCATTAGCGGCATTAGCAATGTCCAACGTACTGTATTTAAGGAAGTGCATTTGCATTTCTTTAGATTTCTTAGGACATGTTTATATGGGGGCCAGTTACCCGGCAAGACGAGATACTCGTGCCGGAAATATTGTAATACTCAGTGGCTATTTCCATATAATTATTACAAGTATTATGCTATTACAAATATCATAATTATCATGCGAGATATTACAATAATTATTATATCATGACTTTCAGCTGAGCCCTTCCTAGTGCATGCCACTGATATTTTGCTGTAAATCGAGGATAATCTGAAAAAATACTCTATTACTGTATCATGTACCGTTATCAAACGAATTCTTATAATATTTATTCCATATACTGAAAAACCTAAAACAAACATATATAATTCTGGAAAAGTAGAAATTTTCTTTCTTGAACTAACCAGAATTTAAATTTTGAATTTACCTGCAGAATTAAATTAGACTGACCCGTAACAAAATTCAGCTTGTTTTCTGCAGTAACTTAATTGTCGTTATAATTTGTCTGCTTTAATTAAAAAACTTTTTTTGTTTGACAATGCATGCAGCAATGGAAGTGGCAATAGTGATTATACAGTTGGTCAGCTGCAGGCTAAGATAACAAACAAACCGCGTTATTCTTTTCTGGAAGGAATCGCAATTGGAACATGTTTCCATAAAGTGCTGACCAAACTTCAAGGAGTTCTTTACTGTGCGATTTGGAAGAATACCGCCAACACAGACGTGCAAAGTTAATACTTCAAAGTACTTATGCATGAGGTTCGTATAAAGCCAAGATTTGCATTGCATGACTTACAAGCATTGTATTGTCCATTATTCATTATTTTTGCCGATATCATATTAGATTTAGATTTTAGAACGTTTAAAACGGGCTTTCATTCCTTGTTTACATCAGCCCTTCATGTGGGGGTAGTCCTACCAGTAGGGCTGGTTTCCAACCTCGTGTTTACAGCATTAAACTCTAAAACTAAATATTCAAATCGAAAATGACTTCGAAAAGCGGAGTTTTACACAGATACGGTACGTTTTTTACTCAGCCCTACTAGGAAGGCTAGCCCTTCATGTAGGACTCATATAAACAGAGGCTAAGTTATCTCTTTTCCAACTACGTGCAGTAAAATCTTATAGTATTTCATTGCGAACATCACTTTTTTAAAGCTAAAGTGAGTTGGACTATCTTCAATTTGCATCGAGTATTCGAGTTTTAGCTTACAAACGGTGCATTGAAAGATTCGAAAATATAGAGACGTTTTATGCCCGTGGCAATGCAGGAATCGGGCTTGGTTATTAGCGTAAAAATTAAAATTTGCTGCGTCATAAATTGTATACTTTCGTCCTGAATATTTGCAAAAATCTTGTTGTCGTTGTCGTTGTCGTTGTCGTTGTCGTTGTCGTTGTCGTTGTCGTTGTCGTTGTCGTTGTCGTTGTCGTTGTCGTTGTCGTTGTCGTTGTCGTTGTCGTTGTCGTTGTCGTTGTTGTCGTCGTCGTCGTTTTTGTTGTTGTTGCTCTGATCAACCATTCCATTGTTGGTTTTTGCGAAACAAGGTAGTGTCAGTGAATTCAGGTTTTGATATCCAGGATCCAGAAACATAACAAAACCCAAAATTGTTACTACTAGAAATACATTCATGCAGCAATCCCTCGTCACAGCTAAACAACGACAATTCCCAACATTATACTAAGCTTTTTTGTCGCAAAATCCATTCATATAATATAACGTTTCGGAAAGTTCATAAAACTAAACTGCATTTTATCGATAAATTCCTTTTTGAAATTAAATCAGTTTAAAATAGAATCGTAAAAATGATTTCGTTCTCCTTTTAATTTAGACCTTTTTGATAATATAAAATATATGATACTTCAACCGGAAATAAATGAAAAACTATGTATATCAAACAGGAGTTTTTAGAACAAAAATACATCAACTAATATTGTTCATTAAGACAACTACTAACGATAAAAGAGTTTTTAAAACGGTCTGTGGTGAACTTCGAAGTCGACCAGGGCATCCTTATAATGCACGAACGGGTATACAATTCGAAGAGCACGCTTTTGTACGCGCTCGATTTCGTCGCTGAGATATGTTGGTAGTGAATAGTGAAACACTGTCGAAACGTACTCCAAAATGGGGCGAATACAGGTGGTATAAAACTGTATGATATCCTTATCAGGTACTTTAGCGCGCTTTAATTGTACTAAGAGGTATATCCGTTTGGAGCTTTTAGAAATAATTTTATTGACGTGCTTTTCCACTTCAGGGTTGATGTAATAGTGAGACCAAGTAACTTCGCTTCTTCTACAACTTCTACAGACTTTCAATTTACTTGAATTGGAGGGAATAAACTTCGGGTTTTTTAAATCAATGCACAGTTCTTTACATTTCTTTTGGTGGAGCCGGCATCCTGGATGTTACTGGAAGCAGATTTCGGCACGGATTCGGATATTGCAAGATCGTCTACGAATTTATTTTATCATCAACACTAGTTATATTGAGTTCGTTGATCATTAAGGCGAAGAGCCAAGGTCCAAGTTTGGTTCCTTGGGGTCGCCAGCGGGGACCTTTCCCCACTCCGAAAAGCAGTCTTCTCCAAGTTTAACACGTTGTTGTCTGTTAGTCAGAAAATCTGCGATCCAATTGATAGTGGCATTCGAGATAGCTAGAGATCTTAATTTAGAGAGAACGATGGAATGGTCAACATAGTCGAAACTCGAAAGCCTTTTAGTAATCGAACCGCTCCACTCTGACCTAGGCTCCCGATCCATCTGTTGCTTCCGTCCATCGGTGGATCATTTTTATCAGGGCTTGGCTGGGGATGACGCCGAATTGGTTTGGGTCTAGAATTTTGAGAATTGCTGGTTTCAGCTCCTTACTCACAACAAAATTTTCTAGTACTTTTGAGAGGATAGGCGTGAGGGAGATGGGACGAAGATATTGGTTTATATGTTGGACTGGTGTTGATTTGGACTGGGACAGTGTTAGCCAGTTTCCAGATCTTTGGAAGTTTACTTTCTAAAAACGAACAGTTTAAGATTTTCATAACAGGTAACTGTAATATATGGTAATTTAGGGTTTTCATTGATATGTAAGTAGGCAGTAATAGTATAAATAGCCTTGAACATTTGTACTTAGCGAGTTAGTATTAAATAATATCCAGAATATGACTGTGGCGACGAGGATGGGATTTGTTTAAACGAAGAATATAATTTTAACAAGGCGATATGGCTACTATAGGCCAAATTAAAGAGTATGTTGAAGGCCAGGAAGATTTTGAGTGCTACATTGAGCGTGTGGAACAGTTCTTTGAAGCTAACGACATTGATGAGAAGAAGCGAGTAGCAGTGTTGCTTACAGTTATCGGAGCTCAATCATACGGATTGTTGAAGAATTTGGGTCACCAGAAAGTCCAAGTTCATTGAAGTTTGAAGAACTGGTGGGTACACTTAAAAGTCATTTTAGTCCAAAACCATCGGTAATTGCTGAGCGATTTAAGTTTCATGGTCGGTATCAGCGTGAAGGTGAGTCGATTTCACGATATATTGTAGAACTTAAGAAGTTAGCATCTACGTGTGACTATATAAAGGCCTGAAAAATGGGTAGGACCTTTTGACGGCCGAGGGCGCGAGAGCATGTAGCTTTGACGGCTAGATGGCCTGAGAGCATGTAGCTCCGGGAAAAGTTTGAAATCAAGGATCCCTGAAAACGCAATTTGGGGGGGTTATCTCTATTATATTGAACAAATTTGAAAATTAACCTTAGAGAGTGCTGGAGGTGTCCACCATAGTTATACACTTGGTGCCACCACTGTAGGATATATATAAATTTATATTTCAATTGGTTGCTCACTTACCGATTCATGAACATACCAAATATAGAAAATTGATTTTATTTCTATATTTGTAAAGTTTCGCCTCCCAAACCATTTTTAGGCCGTGTATGTGGGATCTAGAAGCTAGATAGCTCGACATTTATAGAGGAACAGTTTAAAAATTTCAAAGAAAAAATTGAGTCTACAGTGGCATCCTTGGTGAATAAAATTTCAGATCAGACACAAATGATTGACGAAAACAAACAGGAAATATGCAAATTGACTAATGACAATCTGCATTTAATATCACGCGTAGCCGAATTGGAGAAGAAAGTTCTCCCTAAGGACAAATCTATTATTTTAATTAATCCCAGTAAAAATACCAACTGTATTCAAAATCCTTTGGAAAATACATCCCAACCAGTCCTTTCAATTGAACCCAATATTCTTAAAGATGGTTGCCAACCAGTTATATCTCATAATATTGACCCCAAAGTCGCACCGCTGAAACGTCCCCCCGCTTGCCCTTCCCTAGTAATAAGAAGATAACTGGAAAATCCAATTTATATCAACCAGAAAAAAGGAATAAAGCAATGGTACCGTGCCCTTTTTTAAAAAGACAAGGCTACTGTCTGAAAGGCAATAGATGCGATTTCTCGCACGAGAAAAGCCTTTGATCGCATTGATCACAACATTTTGCTCCAGAAATTGTCCGATATAGGTGTTACTCCAATACTAGTAAACTGGATAAGGAATTTCTTGACAAATAGGAAACAACGTGTTAGATTGAAACGAGATACTTCTGAGTGGCGACCAGTCAATGGAGGTGACCCTCAAGGAACTGTATTAGGCCTTCTCCTTTTTCTAGTAATGGTAAATGACCTATTAATCAACTATACGGATAAATGGAAATACGTGGATGATTCCACTGCCACTGAAAGTATTGCAAGCGATTGTAAAAGTAATTTATAAAAATTGGTGGATGAAGTGGAAACATGGACTACCCAGAATAATATGAAACTTAACGTTTCGAAGTGTAAGGAGTTAATCATCCAATTTACGAGGGACGAGCGTTTTTTTCCACCACTTACTATTGGAAGAACTCCTATTAAAGTTGTTAATTCCGCTCGAGTTTTGGGAGTTACTATTCAAGATGATCTGTGATGGAATGAACATATTCATAATATTCTTAAGAAAGCAGGGAAACGACTTTATATGCTAAGACTACTAAAGCGTGCCGACGCAGATATAGATACGATGTTAACAGTATATATTACGATAATTCGACCAGTATTGGAATATGCAGCCCATGTTTGACACTACAACATTCCTGTTTTCCTGAGTTTTACAGAAGCGGGCTTTGATAATTATTTTACCTTTCTTAACGTATAACGAGGCTTTAAAGAAATTAGATATTACTAGTTTGAAAGATAGACGTGAAAAATTGTGTCATAAGTTTTTTAATGATAATCACGATAATGTCAAACTTTCTGAATGTTTACCTAATAGAATTTTAACTAACTATGAATTAAGACGTAATGGCCTTTACAAAAACTATTTTTGTAAGACGGAACGTTTTAGGAACTCATTCTTTCCACAAAGTATTTTAAATCAATGACTTGTAAATATTATATAATTAACCTATAGTAGTACTTTTTAATGTAGTATCATGTAGTTTTGTTTAATTATTGTGTGCAACTTCTGATGCAATTTAACCGTTTTTGGTTACAATATCAGTTTTTATTAAAATTCAAATTAAAAAAAATCAAATTAAAATATAGTTCGTTACGCCACAACCAATGCTACGCGCTTTACATCCACATTAAGTATTCTAATTATCGTTCACTTTGTGAATTGAACGGCTATGTTGATTGAAACATTTAAGTCTACTTTAAAAATCAGTAAGGCCCTGTAGGAGTACAATGTTTAAACACTTAATCCTACTGTCACATTTAAAAAGCCTATTTATTCTATGTGTAGTTCCTGACAGCGACCTCTATCGATATTGTCTTGTACAATATTTCTTTAAAGTTGGAGAAGAGCATCCTATAGAGCATTCTGTTCATGGGAACGCAAGAGTACGTTAGAACGTTGGAGAAGCACCAAAGTTATGTTAGAGAAAGTTTCAAAGGAGAAAAAGCCTCGTGATGCTGTGCATCATGTAGTTGGGAATAATTTAAAGGGACTTGAAAGGTGTTCTGGAGTTGGTCAAGTACCAAGAAACCGACAACAATCAAGTGACTTTTTAACGCAATCGAAACGATGATGTGATGCCGTTAGGTCAACGGAAGAGTATGTCTGGTGAAGGAAGTTCTGATGATCCTTGGTATCGTCGTTTCAACACAAGCAAACGGGAGAGTAAATGCAGAAAAACTAAATGCTTTTATCCGCGATATCAGAGTTGGAGGGGAGCAGCTATGTGTGCTGGCATCAGACAGGCAACTGAATGATTTAAAATGTTTTTGCTGCCATGAAAGCGCTCGAGAACGCTTTTAGTAATAATTTCGAACGCGCCATCCATCTACTTTGCGAATTGCATCTCAAGAAAACAATCGAAAGGAAACTTTTGGAATTGGGAGTGACTGGAACGATTGAACAGGATCTCTTGGCGGATGTGTTTGGTAAGCGTAATGGGGACGTTTTTGAAAGTGGCCTTTCGGATTCAACAAGCAAGGAAGAATTCGATTCCTGTTTGAGGTCGTTAGAAGCAAAATGGAACGATGCACATGTCAATGGTGGTGATTTTATCGATGGTTTCTGGAGAATAAAGCCGAGATATTCAGCAAGTGCGTTATTTAGTCCTGTACAAGAAAGAGCTGGTTTGGGTAGTCCACCGGAAAGTAGATAGTAAATAGGTCAGAGCGCACAAATGGGGTGATTCAAGAATTCGTAAGTCTCGAGTGGCAAGGAAAAAGTGGATGAACTCACTTTTGCTGTTACTATGCAGAAGCTTGTTACCATGCAGGAAAAGGAAGCAGAGTTCGCAGTCGTTGGTAAGGGCGAACATAAATTACGTGGGACATCTTTTTGTCCCAGCAGATCGTTAGAACAAGATGACCGACAACCAAAACCAATCGGTCTTGAGAAAAATACATACAGGTTGGCCTTGAGGAGTCTCGTCCAGATAATATTGTAGATATCTCAAGTGCCTTGGAAGAACAAGGCAATTCTTACCAACGCCTATTTGTCGAAGCTCAGGTAGATTGGTTACCTCGTGACGTCTTGGCATCTATTACTGCCGAAGCATTACCTTTGGAAGATTCAGTGCATCCCTTACCTGGCGCCGATATTGAAACCGTAATCGTCCCTTCCAAATCAAACCCCAAAAAAACACATGTCGTAGTGTTCTCCGCCAACGGAAAATGCGAGTGCCAGGATTGCCTTGATTATAGTGTTTCATTTGTTTGCGCGCATGCAATAGCTGCAAGTGCCAAAATAAACAGGCTGGATGCCTACCTAAAGTGGTTGTGCACAACCAAGCGGAAGACTGGTAGAGTAAACTACAGCAAGGCCGTCCCCCACGGGATGCCTACTGGGAGAGGAAAAAAGCCGAACCAAGCACCAAGAAAACGACGCAAGAGTAAGCATCCCTCTGGCGATGAGCAGATTGTGGTTCCAAGAGTCGTGTAACAACAACAAAATTTACTCTCGGCAGAGCTGGGTAACAAAAAACCTCCCAGGCCTGGTCATCGCCAATTACACCACAATATTCACAGAGTACTAGTCAATCGCTTGCACCACAAATTCAACGGTGTCCACCACCTACAGCTATTCCGTCAGTTCTTCCTTGTTACACAGTCAGCCGCCGGTAACAAGCCAGATGTCTGTTCACACCTTTGCTTATCCAGGTTTTCCCTGACCTCAACCAGGCAAGTTTCTAGTATATCTCCTCCGCTACTGTTCCCAGCAAACGTCGGTGTGTTTTAGTTGTAGAGCTTCCCTCAAGTCTAGTGGTGCAATTGCTAACGCTCCAGCAGATTTGGTGATCCTGTCCAGAATGGAACGACAATGGATGAAAGACGGCCAGGTTCACAGTAAGCCAACAAATGTCTACTTCCACTATATTCCAGCTTGTGTGTTTACAAAAACAACCTTATTTCCAGCCTAACAAATGCGTTGTTCCCAGCCAGATCGCAAAATTGCTTGGTAACGAACTGGTTCCTCATCCAACAAACCTTTGGAAATTTGGCAATTCTATGACATTTTAAACAGCAAAACTTTGCACCTTAGATCAGTTAAAGACTTAAGTGTTTGTTTATATTATATTTGTGTTCATTAAGTATATATATATTAAGCAGTAAGCATCTTATTGATATAATATTGGTAATATTACTGAATAATATTAATAGTGACAATGCATATAAAGATGGACGATACATCGTACTAAGTGGTAATAATTGCAGGCAAGCTATAGTATAGTATTCATTTACTGACAACACTTCTGCATGATAAAGTACTTTAATTGGCTGTAATTTTCCCTGCGAGATTGATGTTGGAGGGTTGATGAACACTAAAAATGGCGGATAGAAGTAGGATATAATATGTCATACTATGTGTAGTTGTTACACTATATTGTTGGGTTAGTTTCTTAAATATATGGAAAGTTTTATATTTGTAACACTCTTTAAAGTATCATTTGTATAATTTAGTAATCATAAGACTAAGAACAGGGTGGGAACGACTAGTGTGTCATGGAATACGGTTTAAATCTTGCTTTTCGTAGATGTAAAAAAGTTAATTGCAGAGTTATAGCAAATGTTGATACCCGAGCCTAACCAGTATACTTTAAACGTGCCTAGCAATATACGTTAAACATGGCCGACAGATTATCCGTAATTCTTCTCCGTCTTTCCAACATTTGTCCGGTGTCCGGCGTCCGTTGCCAGGTGTCCGTTGTCTGGTGTCCGGTCTCCGGTGTCTGGTGTCCGGTGTCCATTGTCTGTGTCCGCGTTTTCCAATATACCGAGAAATCGCGATGTTGTTCATCCAGTAAGTTTCGAATGTATATAAATAGCGCGTGCGAAAAGTGCTAATTGCATGTATTAATAGCGTGCGAAAAGTATCAAAACAACTACAGTACTGTATTAAAACATGAAAAATTCAACAACATAAAACGGTGACTATAAAAGGCGGAATGACTCTGCGGAATGGCATGCGGATGAGTTGCGGAATGAAAAATTACATCAAGTACAGTGTAAATAAACCGAAAACACTCCGCCCTCCGGGCGTCGTGTTTCCACACAATTTCTCGTTTTCCCAATTTCCACTCGTGTTGATATAACTGTATGTAAACACGGAAAGTGTTTTATATTTCTTAAATAATATATACTATGTTTTGCATCACATTTTTGATAGAGATAAGGATATGAATAGTCTGTTCAAGACAGTTAGTTAACACGGTATATACAGCAAATTCAAGTAGGTTGTCGTTCCAAAAACGTAAATCTTTAAATAGGGTTAGGTTAAGATTAGGATCAACTCTGAACAAACAAAGGATAATGGCTTATTGATAATTTAGACCCTTACACTTGAATTTGCCTTTGTAAATAGGCCTCTGGTGTGCTGTTTTAGAACAATAGCTGGTGCATATATAGAACACTTCGATAGAAAACGTACCTGCTAATTATTTGTTTAAAATTCACCTTTATAAGATTAATATACTAAAGTACTTACGATTTTAATATCACATTCAAACGATTTTAATATCACATTCAAGTGATTCAACATTAATATTTGAACATACAATAACAAAACAAAACAAATTGAGCCCGCGTTATTAGAAAAAGCGGTTTATCCCCGAGCCGGCGCGAAGCGCCGTGCGAGGGTACTAATTCCGCTCGGATATTTACACCCGGGTATGTGAAAACATAGCGGAATCCAAAGTCGTCCGCCGCGATGCCATCACAGAATAGATAATAGACCAGAAGTCTCACTGTACACCTTTCCCTAACATTTTCGTGTCCGCGATTTTCGCCTTGTGGATCACGAATTGCGCACGCTAGATGACGTGTGTGACACTTGCTGCGAACATCACGTCAGCGTCAATACACGCGTCATCACGTCAATACACGTCAATACACGTCAATTTCGAGTGTATTGCTATGGGAACAGCTAGTGATGGCAGTTGATGGCGTATTGCTCGCGTTTGATGGCGTCGTGATTACACTTGCTGGCTCGCGCCTGCGCATGAAAAATCTCGGACATAATTTTGGCACAGTGAGACTTCTGGGGCCGGTTGTTCAAAAGCCGGTTAACTTAACCCAGGTTTAGCGCTAACCCAGGGTTAAAAATCCTTAACCCTGGGTTAGCTAATCCTGGGTTAATTTGGCGTTGCTCAAAGGTCGGTTAGCGGTGCGATTAGTTAACCCTGGGTTAAGACATTTAACCCAAGAATAAATCTATGTTAAAATATATATCTAATATAAGAACGTTTTTGATTGGCTGAAAAGCGTACGTCAAAACATGAAGCAACTGAAATTGAACTATTCAGACATGAATTTGAGCATTTTAGAAAGTTCCGAGATAAAATTTGATCAAAACCGTTTATATAGACCAAACAAATGAGAAATAGAACATATAAAATTAAATTTGCTCATTAAAAGCCATAAATTTTGGAATTTTAGGCAGTGCTTGAATAATTATAAATTTGAGAACAAAATTAGACTTATGGCAGCCAATCAAATGAAATTTTTGAAGTTGAAAAACAATTGTCAACGCATGCGTATTGCAAAAGATCTTAACAAAACATGAAAATAGAAAAAGAAGCCAAAGCAAAGTTGTTTTACAGCTTTCAAAAACAATGTTTGTTAGTAATACACTGAGTCTGCAGGCATTAGATGTGCAAAAATTTGTGATGTTCAAGAAAAGCAAATGGGAACTTGTAAATTAAAACTGCTGGCAACCGAATTGTTTGGCAAAAGAAAAAGGGTTCTGAGTAAATATATTTTTCGAACAAACCCGAAGGCGTACAAACAGCAAGTTGTTTTTGGTGGCAATAATGAAGGATGGCTTTTCAAAGCTTTCGTGAGGTAATTCGGTTTACTTCATTGTACAATATCATGTTTACGGCTTTATGCCAAACAGAAAACTATATTTGAAAACCATTTTAATAGCTATAGGCGTAGTACTTCTATTGTAAAATTGGCCGAAGACCGACGTACTCTACAGTATTATTAACTATGATGTCCATGCTTAGACCAATGACAATCTAAATTGTTGTGTCTTTAATGCTCGTAAAATTTAACGCCAGCATGTATAGGTAAAGCAACTCAATGGGCTCGTACAGGACGAATAAGAATCTCAATAATATTCAAAGACTTAGAATTTACTGTTTGAGGTTGGTTTTCATCCATAAAATCTTTGTACACTCTTTGTTTCACCGAGATTTTTGTGTGTTTACGTGTTTTCCACTCCTTTCGACGTCCATTTTTACGAGTTAATCGGCCGATTAGCAAGTTAACCCACCTAGCGAGGAGGGTTAAATTTAACCCCAACTTTAACCTAGGGTTAAGGATAACCTAGCTTTGAACAACGGAAAGTAACCTAAGGTTAAAAGTTAACCCTAGGTTAAGCAAATTTAACCCTGGGTTAGCGTTAACCCGCTTTTGAACAACCGGCCCCTGGTCTATTATCTATTCTGTGATGCCATGGACGGTTCATGGTTTTCTACGTTATACGCATGCGCGAGTCAGGTCGAGAGAAACATACGGATAAACATTTAAAGATTTACGGATAAATATTTTGTTAATATATGCATCAAAAATGATTTTTAATACTCGGGCTATTGGAAAAACATACCGATGAATAAGAGCCTTCAAAAGAAGATAAACGAGAAACAGTCGAATGGCTGAAAAAAGCACACTTTTGAAGTGTTTTAAACGGGTAAGTGTCTATTTTACATATTTTAGTTTGTGGATTTGCAAAAGCGTATGTCACTCTGTGAGGTTATTATAATATCGATTAAACCTAAAAGGTATTTTAGCAAGTTTAAATTTGAATTTTGAGGAAACAACGTAATGTCAGAAACTATTTTAAAGATAAATTTAAAAAATTATACTGTCAAAAAACAGTTGAAGTTTTCTGAAAATTTTGACGTTTTTATGAAATGTCTAAGGTTAAATTTTACAGCAAACCAAAGCTAAAAGAGTACGTAATAACATATCTACTTTATATAGTGGGGCAATTCATAAGTTTATAGCTAAAAGTACAAATATTATATTACTATTTTATCATTTTGTACCAAAAGTAAAAAATTGCGTGTTGCTATGGTTACAATGACTGACGGAATACTTCATGTTACAATACATTTTGGGAAGTATGTTCCTGAGTTCGAATAGGCGAGGGGATTCTGCATGAGTGTATTTCTAGTTTACACTGTACTTGATGTAATTTTTCATTCCGCAACTCATTCCGCATGCCATTCCGCAGAGTCATTCCGCCTTTTATAGCCACCGAACATAAAATGGATGGCGACTCCAACATTCAACAAAATATACTTAAAATATGATCACAAATGCTCGTCATGTAAGTTATTGTCACCAAACCACGTAGGCCCTTCCCGATTGTGCTAGCATAATTTTCAGCATAATTTGGCTTCTCGAGCATATTTTTTGCATATTTTCAAGAAAATAATTGCTAGCATAATTTAGTAATTTTTCGCTAATTCATCTGAATTTTGGGTGTTAAAAAGCAGAACTTTTCATATTTTTGGTGTTCATGCAGTTTTAGTGAGTTTAGGAAAACTATATTTCATCTTTTATTTCCGCATAAAGTCAAAATAAAGTACGTTTTACTAATTTTATTGGCGAGTTTAAGATCTACAACGCCAACGTCGACGACGCGGCCTTCTAACAATGAAGTTTTTCGCTTGTAATAAAGCAATGGAAAAACTTGTAGTCCCAAGAGAATTCTCGACGTCGTCTCTGTCTTGTTAACGACGCCAACTAGAGAATTTTTACCTCCTCAGGACGACGGCAAGTCAGAAGGATGAATAGCTGCATTTCGCGTTTGTTTTTACAGCCTGCATTGTAGTCGATAACTGCAGTTGAAACGTTTTAAAAGTCATGAATAAAAAGCTTTGAGCTAAAACAAGAACGTTGTTCAATCACGGTCTCTTTATATTCAAATATTTATATGGCGTTGTCGACTGCCGCGTCGTCGTAGATCTTAAGCTCGCTAATATCTGATAATCCGATACGGTCATACGGTCATTAAAGGAATACCGTATTGATTTCCGTGCATGATTCTCTGTTTCTTACACGCGGGTTGTTGCGAGACTTTCGAAAAGCGTAAAAAAAAACGAGCCGATAGGCGAGTTTTTTTTAGCTTTACGAAAGTCGAGCAACATCCCAAGTGTAAGAAACAGAGAATCATGCACGGAAATCAATGCGGTATTTGTTTTATAAAATAACCACACAGAAATATAAAAAAAGGTTTATTAATATATTTGATGTACATTGCAATTCTCCCAAAAAACGTCAACAACAGCTTATACTGTTTTATGCTTTGTGCTTTCTGCTTGTACGCTATCCACCAACTCGTCAACTTGTTTATCCGACTTTAAGACGAACCTCTGTTTACTTTTTTCGCCATTATTTTCTTTGTCAAAGTCAAAAGTTGAACTATTATCGCCCGACATTTTTAAAATTTCAGGCGCGGGAAAATTTCCCGTGCATGATTCTCTCATCCTGCATGGGTATTGACCAATCAGCGCGCTCTATTTACTTCAGTTATTTTATAAACTGGCTTATTGGAAAAACAAGATGGCTTCACAAAACAACTTACATTTAAACACTTTAAAGTTAACGTTATATTTGCATGAAGCTTTAGTAAACGAAAAGTATATGTTGTGCCATATGTTGATGTGTTTCTTTCAAATAAAGAAAGCATATTTTTCAATCAAATGAGCATAATTTTGAAAAATGAGCATAAATTTGAGCATAATTTTGAGAAAAAACAAGCATTGCTATGTGCATAATTTGCCAGTTTTACTAGCACAATCGGGAAGGGCCTAAAACCACGTGACCACGAATAACCAGGGTACTTTTTCAAAAAAGTACCCTGTGAACGACATTGCGTGTCTGCTTGCAAGTTCAATTGCCTGTATTGTTTTGCAAAGTGTTATACACGCTCTTCAAAGGGTGTCAGTTCTAATAACTATATTACACAGTGAAATCCAGGAAAGAGATTAACTAACACCCGGAAACTTAATTAAGGAAACAAGATTTTCCATCATCGTCATCGAGTACTATTACTTAAAAATATTACAAGATCACCTTGTGTGGTAGCCATAATATTATGTATTGTTGCACTATTATCCAGTGCTATAAACCTAGTTACATGAATGGTGGCTTTATATGAATGTAATATTTCATCCCTTTGCTACAGTCTTGTTGTTGATCGTGTTATTGCAAAGTTTACCAGATAACTCGTTATGCCTATAGGTTAGCCACATATACATACCTATTTTTATGAAACTGGCCTGGTCAGTTTCACTGTGACATATGCGTAAGCAGAAAACGTAAGCATAAGCGTAAGAGCGGAACGCTTTGATGTGCTTATACTTGCGTTGTTCTCACTGCGACTTAAGCCTTGTTTACTCTGACTTAAGCGTAAGCGTAAGCGCAACAGAACGGAAGGTTTTGATATCCTTACGGTTAATGTCGGAACGTCTGATCTCTTATGCTTACTCTTATGCTTGCGTTGTAGTGAAACCTCCCCCAGGAGATCATGAGGCACGCTACAGTACCTACTTCCATAGAATTTAGAATTGCTAAATGAGAAAAAAAATGTAAAATCTATCCGAAATTATATGTTGTTCCTTCTTTTTCTAACAAAATATTTTCAAAATACCTACCTGAGTGGTATAATACCTAATACTATTAATGTTATGTTAAAAGGCATGCATGTTAAAATACATGGTTAAAATACAATCGTATTAAGTCCAAGTGTACGGTTACTTCTACCAAAATTCACGTCAATACTATAGTGTGATTTTATTTGGCCGGCCTCAAAGTGTTCTGATGTTGTGCAAAAGCATGACCAAATCAAACAGATGTGAAGGAGGCTATCCAAAATTTATCTGATGTCGCCATATTCGCATATGCAACTCACTGTTGAGTTTGGTTTGGTTTGCTCTCATGGTTTGCCTATTTAGGGGTAGTACACTAGTACTACTGATGCGTGCGAGTTACATTGCCCTAAGTGAGCCGGTGCACATAGTGAGATATGATTAGCGGTACATTCCGTTCTGCGTATGCGTACATTGGAGTCTCCTGCCCATGATAAAATCAAGTTTAACTAGGTTCTATGTTCTTGCAAAGCCTGGTCATGCTACCTTGATAATGTATTTGACTCTGGAAGCAGGAAAATATATTCGTAAATTTCGTTATTTTGGATACAAAAATGTAAACAAAGCCTACAGGTGCGAACGGACTGTACCGCATCTTTAAACCATTCTAGCTACGCTAATGGAATGTTATGCAAAGCTCTTCTCCTCTCCTCTCCTCTCCTCTCACCCAGTAGACTTTGCTGAACAAGTACTATAATCAATGATCAACTCTACTTAGCTATCCATTTACACAGAAATGTAACACCCGACTGCTGTGTTTACTTCCTAAACAATGCTTGGTCAGTCCAGTCGTGTTTTGATATCAGTGTTAAATTTCCGAGTATACTACCCCTGCTTCTGCATCATAGCTCACCGACAAAACACACTACAGGATGTAAAGCGGTTGCTTTCTCAAGATCGTAAGGCCAAGCTAGTCTTCAGTGAGTAAACAATAAAAAAACTTTCATATCATTTAGAAATTCCGAGATTAATATTTTGCAAATTTCCTGTACTGATAATCCCGCAATGTCTGAGGCGGAAATTAGAATAATTCGCATTGTTAGCACGTATTAATTTGGATAATATATGCTAGAATATTCGCATCTTGGATAATACATATTAACAAATAACAACGTTTACTCTCCAAAATTGTTTATCGACGAGCTTTCGGCTATTAAATCTACAGCCTTCAACGAGATGAACGAAAAGGGTAGTTCAACGATATATATAATTCATCAATTAATGACGTAGGCAATTAATTATCGCGCGGGGTATTGGTATAGGATATCTATATTCAAGTATTATTTTCAGGATATTGCGGTTAGCATTTTGAGTATTGTGAGTCTTGGCACATTGACATTATTGTTGTGGTCGCTAAAATCACTATCGCAACTATTCTATTATTATAAAATTACAGTCGAATGACTTTTATCTCCAAGTAACTAGTCGCCTAGTCGCCTAGGCAACTCCGGCATCTGTAGAAAACCGTGAGATAATGCGACATTTGTCACACCAATAATTTCACAGAAATTTTTCTTAAAGAGTTAGACTGACTCTATTTTCAAACTGATTTTCTGGGGAAGCATGCGCCCAGACCCACATAGCCAATGTTAACATCTTGGCTACGGCCCTTTATCGCTGAAATATCCTATAGTTACCCGTTGTTGGCTATAGATTTGGCCGAAATCTCGTCGATAAAATATAATATGTTGGTTAGAGAACGTAGCTATTTGTTAAATTGATTCTAACTAATACAGAATTTCTTCACTGTTTTCATTCCTCAAAGAATCAAAGGCGTTTTTCTGCTAAATTTAACCGCAACGAGACCCCAATCTTGCCAAATTTTGAACAATCTGGACAGTGTCGATATTATCACAATGGATACTTCAGATTTGTTAACAACTTCAAATTACCACGCTTTATGCCAACACACGATGCAGTCAAGTGGATGGTTAATTGAATACTTTAGTTAAGTGTATATCGGGTGACAGCATTCATAAATATCTAATTTCAGGAAAAATACAAGAAAAGTTGGTCTTTTCATGCAGTATGCGGCCCGTATACATATCGCGTAGTTTCTAATTCATGAATATATGAAAGGAGGTTCTTGTTTTAGACATTTCTTTAGTGAACATCCTTCTGTCGCAGTTACCCTTAAAGTCGTTAAGTCTTTAAAATGTAATGCCGTTGAAACTCGCGTTGCACGATTCACTGCCTTTCTAAAGCCACGCACACACAAGCCTCTTGACTGAGTTACCGACCTCGCGAGGCCGGCCATTTGATTAGCCACATTCTCTCGTGTGTCGGTGCATGTGTGTGTGTTTTTGGCTGAGAATTTTACCTCGCGAGGCCGACGGTGAGACAAAGATCTATCGTGTTTGATATCAGAGTAACTTGCTAAGCTACGACCTCTCGTCAGTCTTGTGGCGGTGAGCTCAGCCAAGAGCTCATGTGTCCGGCAGGCTTTAGTTTTGTCTTTTCTTATAAGGTCGCGCCTGCTTGTAAAACCTGGCTTTAATATGCCAACATTTAAGAAATAGAAAACATTTTCCGTGTTTCTATACACTTATAGAAACACGCGTGGGAGTTTGGGAGAACGAGAAATAATCATTTCGTGTTACGTTATTTCGAGTTATTCACCCAAACTCCTACAAGTGTTTCTATAAGTGTATAAAAACACAGGAAAAAATGGTTTCTATTTCTTTTATAATATAACTCAAAAGACATTTTTTAAACTCGATTAATTTACAAATTCTCATTACGTACGCATGCTGACCTTTGCTCGTCAATTTCGCTGCAAGAAAACAACTCTGTTTGAAAATTAACAGTCAAAAATGTGTAAAACCATTAAAATTGTTTGCAAATAGTATTCAAAGTTTTATAATTCGCATTAAATTTGTTTTTTTATGATTTTATATTTTGGCGGGAAAATTTCCGTGTTTCTATACAGTTTTAGCAGAATCATATTGTATACTATTGCAAATGCTGTAATTTGATTGGCTACGCTACTCGCTATCTAATTGTCGATAGATAGCGAGTGGCGAAACAGCCATCTCCTCGGCGCGATTTTATTTCAATAAATTATGAAAAACGTTTTGAACTACTGTTTTCTAGAATTCGCTCTCGATTTCTATGAGATGATAGTTCATTCGGGCTTCGCCCTCATCAACTATCACCTCATAGAAATCTTGAGCTCATAATCTAATTGTTATATAGAAACACGCTTCTCGACTAATCAGCACACGCGTACTATAAATGTTATATTATAAAACAATATAGTTGATGTTCGCGGGCATAAATATGTTTTTGGCCCGAGTTAGACTCATTTTAGCCCGAGCGTAGCGAGGGTTAAAATGAGTTCTGAAGGGGGCCAAAAACATATTTATGCCCATGAACATCAACTGTATTACTCTTATATTATAATTTTACAGGGCATGCACTTACAGTCGGATAAGAAAATCAGAAATATACCGCAGGCAGAATATAAAATTAACAGTGCCGCCATCACGCCGGCATTGTATTTACTAAATTTAAAAATTATATTTAAATATTTAGCAGAAAACCGTTTTCAAGACAAAAAAAAGAATTATAAGTATTATTTGAACAATATATTAACTGATTTAGTTTAGCACAATTGCCTGAGTTTGGCTGAATAATGCTAGTTTCATTGCACGATAAAAACAAACTTACATTCACTTCGCCATTGTGTATAATTATATTAATAGTTTCTGGAGATTGTATATAATATTTCACTCGAAATATCCATCCACCTAAACCTTCTACATCAATTTCAATCGAGTGAGATGTAGAAAAAAAATCACAACCCGCAGTACCCGCATCTATATATATACATGAACTTGTGGTTAACCCTTGGCAACTGGACTCGGTAGCTCAGTGGTCAGAGCGCTGCACCGGAATCGCAGGGCCACAGATTCAATTCCTGTCGGAGGACTTAGAGTTGCATTTTTCGCAGCCGTTCCCGTTCAGGTCTAAAATATTGTATATAATATTTCACTCGAAATATCCATCCACCTAAACCTTCTACATCAATTTCAATCGAGTAAGATGCAGAAAAAAAAACCAAAAAGCAAAAGAAAAAAAAACCTCTTGTAATAGTTTCTGGCACTACAGTCTACAGACATTGTCTTCTCGTCTTTTTGGAATGGTTCTTGCTCATGCATTTAGCTTCGAAGATCGATAAATTTTTTACGTTAAAAGTGTAAAAAAGACACTTACGGCAGCCGCCTAAAGACGTAAACAATGGTTTTCTGTCGGTCCACTCGCTCATTAAAATTCAGCGGGCTATAAAATATATTTTAATGAGTAATATGTTTCTGATGATTACTCAAAATTAGGAGTATATATACTACGAGCTGCGTTTTTCTTCGGTAATGAATGGACTAGTTTCATTATTCTACCTACTGAGTCAATGATTTAAAATGAACTCATTTTAAGGTTAAGTTCAATCATGAGTCTATTGGCAAGTTCTTGTCATTAAAGCTCACATGTCACATTGTCACTTGATTTTGCATGCAAAAGTAAACGTCTTCTTACGAGACAACTATAGTTGCTTGGAAACGGTTTGTCGTTGTTATTGATTTATCAGTTTCCTTATCGGAAAACTTCGCAGCTTTTGAACACGGAAACAAAGCAATGACACAAGTTTTGACCGTTGACCTTTTTCAATTTACATCAAGGAAATGTATACTTTGCGTATGAAACAACGTAACGTTCAAGTTAGCTTCTTGAGATGTGCGTGTTTGTAAACACGTATTTTTAACTAAATAACTAAATAAATATAATATACGGAAGCATTTAGTCATACATGCGTAGTTTACTACGTCTATGTTGTTTGCCCCAAATTAATCGAATCTCTATAACTCATTAACAAGGAAGTCGGAGACTCTTTGAATTCGCCTACATAGCTTAATTAATTGAATTCCTTTGATGTTTTAATATATTTTTAAATGATATGCTATTTTTACGATCAAGACAAAGAGATATGTGGTACCCGATCTTTCGAAAATCTTCATCCAATTGCGTGAGGTTCTCTGAGCCGCTGCGCCTTATCTCAGAATTTGAAAAAAAATTTGAAAATCGGCCAGCATTTGGCTACTTTCCGGAAGTTAATTATCACATTAGCCAATTAACCCGTGGTTTATTTTATTCTGAGAATGCACCCCCTGAAGAGAATATTAAACATGTTTACGAATTAAGCCTGTTTACGAGAAACTTATTTAAACTCGTCTCTACCGCAGCTTGCTCTCAGTAGTTACTTGTACGTATACGCCATGATAAGGGAAGCTCTGCGCCAAGATTAGAAAATCCATAGAGCATTAGTTACCGTTTAGACTGAGGGTAACTGAATATTTTATATTTTATATTTTCAAAGGGAAAATATTATACCTTGTGTTACATCACTTTGTGTTACATTATAAAGTGTTTGGTTCTTATTAAGAAGCTAGCTTCATCG
The DNA here is from genome assembly GCA_016169945.1 of Trachythela sp. YZ-2020. Classification (NCBI taxonomy): domain Eukaryota; kingdom Metazoa; phylum Cnidaria; class Anthozoa; order Malacalcyonacea; family Clavulariidae; genus Trachythela; species Trachythela sp. YZ-2020. The sequence goes on from JADLSH010000358.1 coordinate 4,665,967, forward strand.
TACATTACTGGTCATTCTACTGTTAGTTGAGGTAAGTGTTGTTGTTATATTCTATATCATATCAACAATTCATAGAAAAACCCGACAACGGAAATCAGCAATTTACGCACACAATTCAGCAAACTTTCCCGTTGATTTTTTATTTAAATCGTTGTGGTAATATATTTATGGTATCATCTTTCTTAATCTTTTCGTGGTAGTAAAAATGCGACTCATACCTACGCAAGGTTATTGCCTTTTTGATTGAAATAGTTTTCCGTTTGCGTGAGTGCCAAAAAGTTGTGTCAGGCATATGTAAAGGTAATCAACACGTTTTCCTCTTGAGACAATGTGTACTGTATTGTATTGTTTGTTCTATTGTCGACTGAACGCATATTCTATTGCTGTATTCAATTCCACTTTGTCCTGTTATGTTCTATTCTGTTTAATGAAATTCCATTCCATTCTACAGGATCACCTCAAACTTTTGTTCTTTAGGTCCAAAAGAAATAATTCATTATCATGCCTCGAGTTGCATATCTTTTGATAGAAATCTTATTGGCTGCTCTGTGCCATACTGATGTCTTTTGCAATTCATCAGAAATAAACTGCACGTATTTTCAACGTAAAGGTAAATAGCTATACCTTTTCACTTTAATGTAGCCCACAGCAGTAAGCTGTTCACAAATGCAACTATTGTCACTCATTAATACCCAAATGTTTTGTCGACACTGTCTTCAGGGGTGGGGTGATCTTTAATACATAGTAGGGGTAGACCAAATACTAAGTTAAATAACTTGAATTAATACGTCCTTGACTAGGTGTGTCTCAGGATTTCTCAGGCATGGTTTAACAAAACAATACTGAATGAAGCAGACACAAATTATGCATCAGATAATAACAGTTGAATTGTTGTTTGTTTTGTATCAATTATCTCGAATTTAAGATGTATTGCCAGTTGATTATAGAAATATTTAAACACTACTAAATCAAATTAATTCTAAACTACCGGAATTGATAAACTGTTACTTCACTCAACGTACCACCCAATTTGCATTTAATCGAATAAGGGCAAAGTGTTGTCGCGTCTCTTCGGTCTCTATCAGGAAGCGGTCCATACATATCTTTCATTTTTCATTCAGTTCACTGTTAAGAGGCATATGTCTCTATTTAGCTGTCTAATTTTGCCTCCCGTAATCTTGTCTGAGTGCGTAATGAGCTTTCTCAACGTCCTTATTCAATAATTAAAACTCCATTTTCGACACCACAGAATGGAATTTTAATTTATATATCTATTATCGAAATACTGACATAGAATAAACAAAACACATGCACGAACAGCGTTTAAAAATATTTGCAATTTACAACGACGGCTATTTTATGTCGTGATATCTTGTTGTCACCGTCTCCCTGACCACCATTTGTCGGATATCAGACAGGTTTTATCTCGCTAGTCTGGTTGTAAGTAAATGAGTGCGAATTGCATTGACGATCAGTAACGTTTCGACACTCCGGTCTAGTACCAACTTATATACTCGAGGAATGACATCATCGGCCAACAAGGTGGAGATATTCTTGTGGTGGATATAGCTACGGTCATCGATCTATTCAGTAATAGCCCACATTCAAGAACATGTACTGCTCCGCTTGGTCGAACCATGCGCGGTATAAGTTGTATTGTGTACAGCACCAGATTACATTATAGTAGCCTACATTCAAGAACGTGTACTATACATACATACATACATTATTCAGCTCACTCCCCGTTGGGACTTTTCTGTGACCGATTACATCAAGTATCTCACTTACCTATATTATGTACGTAGCCTACATTATCTATTTTTACAACAATTGTGATATTACTTTCCTAATCTGTACGCCATATCCTAACCCACCCGGTCAACTTTCCCTGTGGGAGGAAACCGGAGTGCCCGGAGAAAACCCACGACTTTCGGCAGAGCGTTGACTTACTCTTTTCACATGAGTGTGATGAATATAGTCATCAGCGAGAATTGAACTCAATACTCAGAGGTGAAAGGCGCTCTTCCTGACCTGAGAATGTTCAACTCAGCTTTGAGTTCCGTACTGCATCGAATCACTTTACCCCAGCCCAAATTCTACGTCCTTCTAGAACAGGTAATACCTCTGCACGATCTTACCATACTCCAAACACATTAGCAATTGTAACTTTGTAGGGAAAAGTTTGCCATGTTGGTCGGGCAAAAATACATTCAAGGCATGTTGAGTAAGAACAGAAAGCCTTGAAGACCAGTTTGGTAAAATCTTCCCCCCAAAGTGCATAAAATTACGTATCAGAAACTCTTACACTTCTGGGGGAGCATGCCCCTATATCCCCATAGTGGCCTCGTGACTTCAGCACTCGATACCTGTGCATTCCCTCTAGCGGCATGAGCGCCCCCATAAACCTTTTTGGCTTTTGCCGGCCCCTTTACATTATGTTTAGACCCAAGTTACGCCCCTGGGCAAATTGTCTAAAATGTTTTCACCACAACCATATGCAATGAAAAAGTTTAATTCTTAATACAATAACAGTTAAATAATTCCATCCATCCAGCTTTATGATCTTGTAATAAATAATATGGTATAATCTATAATCAGGTTACATTAATGACCGCCCACCTGTGAGAAATAGAACAATAATAGAAACAATAAATCGGACAATGAAACAAATCATACTTCCAATGAAGGTAAAGTTGTCTGCGAGACTGATGTGATTAGCAAGTTTTCTCTCACAGCCGATCGAGTGGAAAATTAGAATTGTACACTGTTCAGTGAAGATAATTACGCATCGACTCGTACACGTACATCGACTGGCAGGTAACTGCGACCGCACACAACATTTCTATGAAGGATTATTTCTGCATGTTGGGGAATTGCGGTTAATATAAGGAGGCTTATACTAAACCCCTCTTTATATGATCCTATACATGAAAAGCACTCCTAGGCGAGATCCCGCGCTATTAAATTTGTTTTCGTTTATATGAGAGGAAGGTCAGCCCTCCTATAGGAGATCTCGCTATTGGCTACCCGAGATCTCGCCTAGTACGTAGGACTGGAAATTTCCCATATACGCAACAGGGAAGGCTGAGTAAAAAACGTGTCGTATCTGTGTCAAACTACGCTTTTCGAAGCCATTTTCGATTTAAATATTTAACTCTGGAACAATATTCAATTGAGAATAAACGAGTTGCTAAAGGACATATGCTTCAGTCTTCGGAGAACGATCCATTCGTTGCATGTGAATAGGCCCGTGTGTTTGCCAAAAATTGCCATTTAGGCCGGAGTGAGACATTGTTTATTGTTGTGAACGTTTAAATATACCTTAAACATAAACATAAACATAAACATATTCCGCGCGCGCATTTTTCTAAAATATATAATTATGTACACTATATTACAGATATTCTTGCAAGCAGTGTCTTACAAGTTCTTACAGACAGCTTGTGCGTTTGGTACGCGACTTTACGGGCAGTTCAAGACATTTCCAATTACCGTGTTGCTGTTTCAACAAAATACAATCAACATTTCCGAACATCTTTGTACTGTAGCTATGTGTATCTCGTTTAAAACCTATTTAGATAATGTGAAAATATTAAATATAGACGTTGCGTGAATTTATAATTGAACTGTCATTTATGCCAATATGGCTAAAATATATTCATACTTTTGCTAATCTTACGCCGGTCTCTTGTTGTAAGTTGCAAATTTCACCCATATTCTTCTCAAAGACTCGTCAGTCGTGCTCTTATGCAGTGATATAACGGCATTTTTACCAGAAGTATTAATGCAATCTTGTACGAAACACAGCGCGAAAAAGACTGTGACGTCACAGATCTCCTAAAAACTTGACCTTGCTCATTTTAATGGCGGCTGTAAAAAATCTAATTTTATCTTCGTATAACTGAGACAAAATTTGAGATATCGCGCTAAAATTTGGCGAGACAACTTCTTTATAATTATGTAGTCTTGGAGAGAAGACAGAAAGAAAAATTTCGTCATAGTAGCACTTTAATAAGTTTAACAATCTTTAAAACGGGGAACGGGAAGTTTTATTGCCTATTCATAGAACGTGAGTTCAAAAGTTTAATAAGTTCGTTGCATGTGAATAGGCCCGTGTGTTTGCCATCTTCAGTTACAATTTTTAGTAATATCGAAGAAATTAAGATCAGCGGCATAAAACACGTATGAACACGATTCAGCAACATGACGCGTTTTTTTAGTTTTTGAATAAAACTGTCCTTTAATGCGCCCTTTACTCTTTAGGCAAGACATATACTAATTCAGCTATTCGCTCTTCGAGATAACATATGTCATTATACGGAATTGCAGCTATTTGCATTTTTTAACCTAGACCTTTTAGTGTGATCATGATATGTAGTATAGACTTATAAGAGCGCTGCGCACGTGTAGTTTGTTAGCATTTTGAATAATTTTGTTTTGGGTTATACTGTAAGAAATGTATCCTACTGTTAGTACGGAAACAACGAAATATTGATGCGCTCTAAAGTATAAATGCGGAATTTGGCTAGCTGATAATAGGGTCATTTTTGTGAGCGAAAATAAGCCCCGAGTCTCTGCCTATCCTATTCCATGCAGAGTACGCGCATTTTGCGCGCTACTTATGCCACAAACACACTGGTAACGGGCCTATTCACATGCAACGAACTTATTAAACATTTGAACTCAAGTTCTATGAATAGGCAATAATTCCCCGTTCCCATTCCCCGATTCCCCGTTTTAAAGATAGCCCTCTATAAAGTATGACCTGCAAACGGTAAACACTGTATGCGCGCTTTTGCCAGTGAGAAGGTCAATTTTAATACACAGCACGGGTCGCACGGCGACGACGGCGCATACACCGGCCGCTAAGTGGCAACCACAATTCTGCTAACATAAATAAATATAATAATAAGCCTACTTTCACGTATTCAATTAACTGTTGTAAACACGTGTTAATATGAAATATTGAAGGCGCGCAATTCGTGATCAATAGTGCAGTCATTACATCATTCGTGTAGGATCCCAAGGCCCAAGCTTTCGTGTGACATGTTGTCGATTGTCGTGTACCGAGTTAAAGGCTTGGGTACAAGTCTTGCGAATTGTTATTAATAAATTCAGATTAAATTATAATTATTAACAATGTAAGCTGACAAAAATTGCCATTTAGGCCATTTAACAACCTTTTGCCAAGTCAACCCGACATTTGAGACATTTAGCAAAATCACGCTATGCTGGAATCAGGCATTTAGGGACTGATCATGGTCATCTACTACCTAGGAGCGGAGGGTATTTTGATGGGGTATGAAAATGTTACCCACTCATTTGATTGGGCATGAAATATTTTAACAACAGATTGAGGGGGTATGCAATATTCACGAAAAACAAAAAACTACCTCTACTGTGTGCTAAATTTATTCACAGTCTGAAATGTTGTTATTTAACTCCTGCCTACAAACATCAACGCTTTTAAAAGTGCTGTATTAGCTGCACTAAAATCATCGGTATCAGTAAATTTGACATGACACTTTTATTGTACATTTTTCTTACTTTTTAAAGTTTTTCATATATATAGTTCATAGTTATTGTACATACATATATAAGCATCTCCTAGTATAGTGTACACTGATTTAGGAGTCTGATTAAAGATTAAAGATTAAAAGAGTCAGGGAAATTAGACTAGTATATGCTCAAAATATGTGATCAACATGAGGCTGTAATGATTACCTATATTTGTGTTGGGAATAGTTTCATTGTTATCATTGACATAATCTAAGTTCTTGGAAACATTTCTGTTCTGTTATATTAAGTACTATAGCGGCACCTTGAGAACGTAGAAGATGGCGTCGGCTCAAGCCCAAACATTTAGAGAAACTTATCATTTCAGCCAGGGACAACAGACTTATGCAAAATATTGACATAATAATAGACAGTAGACTAAACATTTTCATAAACGTATATAATTGTTAGGGCCTGAGACTGAGTGTCATTCAAATTCACCATATTCAGCCACAGAAACTCTTGCTCCTTTGTCAGGAGGGGTACGCAATATTTTAGAAATATTTGAATGGGGTACGAATTTTTTTTCTTTAGGTTTGTGTGGAGTGTCAAATATTGATAAAAATCAAGGTTTACCCTCCACCCCGGGGTTGCAAAGAAACTGAAACTGCCGTTTTGTCCCGAGAACGATTATTTAAGTTTAAAGCGGGATAGGAACGACATTTTTGAATTAACAGTGTAAGGAATTCGATCAGTATAAGGCAGTTATGAATACTAACTAAGAGGCAGCCAGGCAGGACGATCTAAAAGTTAAGAATAGAAATTAAGAGATTGTTTGAGCTCTATTTAAAGTTAAGAACACCAAATGCAATTATCCCAATAGTATTGATCATAGTTAATAGAGATGAAATGGTTAGGAAACTCGGCTTTCGCTTTCGTTCTTTCTTTTTGTTTGCATTTGTGCACGGTCACGGTTAGTGAATATATTGTAGTTTTATGAGTCGACCAATAATAATATTTGTGGGCTTAATTTCCAAACCGTGTTTCTGAAATATTAATGAATGTAAGACAAAAGATATGTGCACGATCAGGTACCGTTCAACATAAATCCCATTCAATTGTTAGCTGCTTTGTAATTTGACGAGTTTCCTAACCATGTTATCTTTATTAACTATGTATTGATTAATTTACAAGTACCGGTTAAAAAATTCGTAAACGATCCGTCATTGGCATTACAAGAGTTCGCGTTACGTGCTCGCCATTGTACTGTATATATAGATGCCCAATATTTTGCATGCAACTAGGCAGTATTTTGTAATATATATTAAGTACTTAATTGTCCTAGGAATCTTGCACTCGCAAGTAAACTTGCCTCGTGTTAAACAGAGTTAAATAGATCATCACCCAAGTAATTACTTTTCCTTTTCTTTTACAGTTCCTAAGCCTCAATTGAAATACATGTTGAGCGGTCAATTACTCGTGACTTGGCAAGAAGACATTGGCAACAATTACACAGCTCACATATGTTGCACCAATATACGGTCCTATCCTTATTTCAGATTTCGAGATACCTGCCCACAGTTCCAAGCGATCGAATCTTGTTCCCAGGCTGGCGGTGGCCAAGACTCAAAAATTCGGCGTCAATGTAGCATGAAGGTGTTTGAATATTCTGAATATACAGTATTTCTGAGTGGTGAACAACATGGATGTGAATTAATAGGGAAAGATATCAAAATTCGACCCAGCCTGAATAGTAAGTAGTTAATATGCAGTAGCACGAATACTCCTAGTTCACAATTCAGTAAGAAAATTTGAATTTTCCCACCGTATTGAGCTATTTTGATTACAAGATAGGATGTAACGAACAAGATGAACATAAGACCTCACGCTAAGCAGTATCCTAAAATTAAAGATAGAGTGTATGTCTTAAAGATAGAGAGCACTCGGTCTTACTAATTAATCTGACAACAATACCACGATATTTTGGTCACATGACACATTGCAACAGCGTAGCTTGAAGCGCACTTTGAATATGCTTCTCACGGAAGTTATTGCGAGCTACCGGATATAGGCTTCTGAAATATCAAGAGTAGGAATACAATTTGCTATTTGATAACCTTTTCTGGTTAATAATGGTTTTTTTGTGAGTTCCGTAATAGAAAACAAGATAGATAATATAGTTTTATTAAGAAACAAGACTTTATTCGTAAAGTTGCTGGGGCTAGTAAAATAATTATCGATAAACTTAATTTGTCTATCTACTATGTCTATGTCATAGATAGTTCGGTATACAGTAACTCGAATACCGGTTTACAGAATGAGAGTATGAGACTTTATTCAGAAGATAATGTAAAGTTCAGCTCAGACAGTTAAGTTTTCAATTTTCAGTATTTCCGATTAAATAAATCAATGATAGTAATTTTAATTCGGAAAATGAAGTTCGTCTTTGTGACACATTCCAATGGAAATGATCTCAATAAACAAACAATTCAGTCGCTTTTGTAACTTTGGACTGAAACTTCGCACTTCTGAATAGGATTCAATTTCTGAATACGAATCTCATAGTTTGCGAGTACTATATCACTCTTCAGTGATTCAAATTTTGTTATTTTATGTTTCAGTTATTTACGGCCCTGAATTTATATACATATGCGTCACTTTGTTTCATTATTTGACCAATTAAGGTTATCGCCAGTACTAGTGCTTGTTGATTTCAACTAGTATTCCCTTCAACTTAAAGCGTTATTGAAATATTAAATCGGAGATATAGTTTACATCGTTCTGCTCATCCTTAATATTTAAAGGGCATTCGTGTTAAAGAGTAAGCAATATATATTTTGGTGCTTATATATGAAAATATTTTGGACTATTTAACTATTTAGTTTTGCGATATTGAGTTACAGCGAGCTTGATATTGTTTCAAGCAAGGTCAGAAATACGGACGCAAATTGTTCTATGTACATGCTTCATATACGTGCACATATGTTAACGCCCAGCAAATGAAAACGTTTCGAAAGCGTCGTCTAATGCAACGATCTTTATCAACTATATTTATGTAAGAGCTTGCATAGTTTTGCTGTACCAAGCAATTTAGGTGTCTGAAGTGTTTGCTCAATAGTTTGTGATCAAAAACTAGTGCCCAGGATCTATGGCCGGGTGGCCAACGAAAATTGGAGATCTGAGAATCACCGAAGGGCAAACCTATAGTTGCCAGGGCGCAGGTGCCCCAGTATGACATTCCAGGTGCCCCAGGATGACATTCCAGCCAATAATGCCGATTCGAATTGCGCAATTTACGTACATTCAACAAATAACCTATAATTGATTATTATCATAAATTGTTACTATTATTCTTGTTACTGGTAATTATAATAAATAGACGGAGAACTAAACATTGACAGCCACTGACAATTCAAAGACAGCTTGGGACGACCAATTCACGCTGCCTTCTCAGGGTATAGTACGAGGCATTCTCGTGCTACAAAAATGTAAAAGAGGGCTCTAGCACCGTTTGAAATCTAACGAGACGGTCACTTAAATTTTTTTTTATCTGCAAACATTTTTAGTTGCTTTCCCAAATCCAGTGCGCTCGTTTAATGTGTACAGCCAAACGAATGGATTGCTCATTGAATGGACGAAATCGGATAGATACGTGCAACTTTTGTACTCACTGAGATGCAAACAGCGCGAAAAACGGCAAAGGCAAAAGGTAATAATTTTAATCTACTTCTGTAAAGTTGGTTATGATGTTTGTGCACACGCGATACTATACGCTACTTTGATGAAAAATGCATACATTACAGGCGGTTTCTGATCAACGCGCGTGTCATTTTTACTGACTGTGAGCGTCAACGTTATTTGGCAATACTATATTATAGTAGTTCTCTTTTTATTCTATTTCGACCTGCAAATTTGTTGAATAGTTTACAGGTTATGCACCCGTTTCTGAAAAATCGCCTCTTAAGATAAAAAACGGAGAGGGGAGGAACGTCGGCAACCTGCTGCTAGAAACAGAATATTGTTTCTCCTTGCTTGTTTGACTGATGAAAATAAAGACATTAGTAGTTTAGTACACTTTATCAAGGTGTACATATGAAGTGTAATGCACACACAGATATAGTTCAACTTCACCTGAGCTCTCCTCCCCAAAGTTTGATCACACTAGATAAATGCAGCATTGATTACTTAACACCTTCGTTCACCATACTTACCCGTTTGGATGGTGAGGTGTTAGCCCTGATGACCGAGGGGTAGCCTGGAATGACTACTGTTACTTGGACTCAGGTTTAGATCCATGCTAGTGGTATCTTGAGCTGCCCCCCCCCCCCCCCCCCCCAACAACAAAGAACTACCACCTTCATACCAATTAATCCTAACACGTTTGCTTAGCATACAACGATAACTGATGCCACACGCTCGACCAACGTCATGTTACATACACTCCGCGGTCATGTGATGTGCTGTCGTATCGACGCATGGTTACCCAAACCTAGCTGTTAACCTTGCATAACCTCATAAAAACCTTATCAGCTTAAATATGAAGTAATACGAGCACAATTAATAATTAGGCTAAAATTGAGACAAGGCCGATTTCAACGGATGTTAATTAACTTTAAAAATAATATTCACGCATGTCAGTAAAACGCTCTGTTTACTTTTTAAGGTTCTTACGGCATCAAGAAACGACGATTTGAACCCATACATTTGCTGTATTCGAGTTCGCCTACCCTATTATGGTTTGTCTCCTCATTACTCTGAAGTATGCAATGACAGTCAGATTAAAGGTATTAACACAGCTAATTCAATTAATGTTCGGATGTTCCGCTCTCAAGGTCAAAACTCAACCGCAAAATATCAACCGCTATAAGCGCGAAAAGCACATGCAGCGGGACGTGTTTATTATCACGCGATTGGTTATGCATGCATGTAGGTAATAATTGTTATGTTATGCAGATTTAGTATATGTCTGGTATTTAATATAGTAATCAAATGAATATAGGAGCTACATCTATTTGGGCATTTGGCACTTGATTGAAATTTGCCGTAATAAAACAAGTCAATTTGTTCGTTTTGAATTATAAGACGGTCTATATTGAACAGCACGGAACATTTGTTGTGGAAACCTCGCGAATATAGGTCTTTCACGCCTGCTTAACTTTGGGACTGTATTCATTCTATGTGTTGATCAATCAGCTGTCACAATCAGTTAATTTTATAGAACTTATTTCAATACATATTGCGATAACAAACATAACTCTAACGTTAACAAGTATATCTACATTAAGAACTTATAAGAACTGAGATACATGGTTATAATGTATGCAATTTTTTCAAAGGAAGAAAATAGCTAAATGTTGACGTTAAAGGAAGATCATACCAATGTTCCTACGCGCCTATAGAAAGAACATTCCATATTGTTTATCCTAACTATGGGACATTAATTTGCATTTATTACGGTCAAAGGAAGAACACGTCAAAATCAATGCGTAGGCGTTATTTCCATGCGCCCATTCATACTGACGCATTATTAGCCTTTTTACTAGAAATACATGCATGCAGGATCCCCTCGCCCATTCGAACCACACAATTACTCCCCCAAAAGTTATTGTAACATGAAGTACTGAGTCGATCAATGTAACCATGGTAACACGCAACACTGTATATTTCTATTATTTTGTACAAAATATTGATAAGATTTGTTAATGTTAACTTAAACTATAAAATTATCAATTGCCCAACCATATAAAGTAGGTTTGTTATTACGTACTCGCTTTAATTTACTGTAAAATTCAACATTAGAAGTCTCACAAAACATTTCGAAATTTTCACAAAACAGTATTTTTATACATCTTTTCGCACTTGTTTTGAGATTTAATATGTTGTTTCTTATTCTATAACGTATTTGAATTAATACTAAAATACCTTTTAACATTAATCAATGTTGTATTGACAACACAGCATGACCTACGCATTTTCAAATGCACAAAACTATAATATACTGCATGCCAATACGGCAAAAGCAAGTATAAAACTCGAAAATCTTGTCTTTCTTCGGACCCAAACGGACAATTTAAAGCACGAACGAGACACAAAGTCCCATGCAAGGTGCTCACCGTCACAATACAACAATCAACATATATAAATAAGCATGCAATGTTTAAAATTTAGAATTTATGGCACGAGCAGTCAGGCACCAATGTCCACGTGCAAGGCATGTCTATTTCAAATTGTTCCTCAAGGCAGTGTTTGTACACGTCCTTGATGTTTCTTTTGAAAGAGGAGAGGTTGGTGAAGCTGGTAGGAGGAAGTATTCTGCAGACATAGTTCCATACTTTAACAATGCGATTGAAGTAGGAAGCTTGGAAAGTACTTGATTTGCAGAGTGGAGTTTTAAGTGTCAGTGAAGGATTTTTGCTGAGCCTTGTACGACCATTGTTCACAAACGAAACAAAGGTATGCACATCGAGATCGATATTTCCATAAAGTGCCTTGAAGAAGAACACCAAATCTGCAATTTCCCTTTCATAACAGAGTGGAAGTAAGTTGAGGGTTGTTAACCGCTGTTTGTACGTGATTTCTCCACGCTTTAATTTCAGTATCCAAGCTGTAGCTCTTCTCTGGATACTTTCCACTTTAGATCTCAGTTTGGTGGAATGCGGAGACCAGACCTCGGAAGCATAGCTTAGCTGAGATCTAACAAGCGTCAAGTATAGCGTCCGCCTCACAGTTCTGTTGGTCAAGAGAGGACAAGTTCTTTTCAGTAGTCCAAGCATCTTGTTCCCTTTTGTGGCGATGGTAAAGATATGGTCGTCCCACGAAAGGTTATTATTGACGCAAACACCAAGATCTTTCTCTTTCTCTACACGCAATAATGGTTTCGAGTTCATTTGGTAGGCATACGTCAACGGAGATTTTTTCCTTGTGATTGTCAGCACCTTACACTTGGATGAGTTGAAATCAAGGTTGTTGTCACGGCTCCAGCAGTCAAGATTGGTTAGTGCTTGTTGTATTTTTTCACAATCAGCTATCGACTTAATGGGATTGTGCACTTTGGTGTCGTCTGCGTACAGAGCTGTCATATTCTCATCAGGCAAGATGTCAGGAAGGTCATTGATAAAGATCACAAAGAGAACAGGTCCAAGGATGCTTCCTTGCGGTACTCCAGATGTTACGGGCGCCCAATGCGAAGCAGCTCCATCAACAACCACTCTCTGACATCGACCATTGAGGTAATCTGCAAACCATTCGTATAACTGGCCTGTCACACCATACGATCTCAGCTTCTGTAGTAGGATTTGGTGGTCGACAGTGTCGAAAGCTTTGGCGAAATCTAAGTAAACAATGTCGGTTTGGATGTTTTTGTCAAGGGATTGTCCGATGGCGTGTAGAACAGACAAGAGCTGTGTGACACATGATCGTTGCCTTAGAAAGCCATGTTGTGATTTCGTGATAAGGTGTCTAATATGGTCGTAAAATCTGAAGCACACGCAACGTTCCAAAACTTTTCCAAGAATTGGCAGCAACGAAATCGGTCTGTAATTCTCGACTGGTTCTTTACGTTCCTTTTTATGAACCGGAGTCACATTAGCGGATTTCCACTCAGATGGAATATTACCAGTATGCAGAGAATGGTTGAAAAGTTCACAGATGCTTGGTGCAATTTCAAGGCAGCATGCTTGCAAAAGTCGAGATGGAATGCCATCGGGGCCGGTTGCTTTGGAGGTATCAAGGCAGCTCAAACATTGTACAACTTCATCGACAGCGAGTGTTATCTCGGAGATTTGTCCCTCTGCTTCCAAAGGGGCTGGGAAATCACCAGGAGCTGAACGGGTTGTAGATGGATGGAATACCGAAGAAAAGTAGGAGTTGAAAAGTGTTGCCTTTTCCTCGGCCGTTTTCGCTGTGATACCATTATACGTAACCTCGCTTTTCTGACGTTTCTTGTTGTGTAGGATGGCTTTGTGGTAGCTCCAGAACAGTTTCGGTTTGTCGCCAAAGGAACTTTCTATTGTTGAAAGATATTCTCGGTGTTTACGTCTGATTAGGTACTTGGTTTGCTGAGTAAGAACTCGTAGTTTACGCTTTCGAGTGGTAGATCTGTCCATACGGTATTGTTTCAGTGCATTGTATTTCCTGTTGATCAAATGACGGACTTCTTTATCGATCCATGGGGCAGTATTGGTGTCTTTGACCGTTTTCATTGGCACATACTTCTTCACCGCAGTCAGGAATACATCTTTCCATTGTTGCCAGCAGTCATCAATATTGTTTGTTTGAACAATTCTGATAGGAAATTGTGTTAGATAATTACGCAGCCCGTTAAAGTTTCCGTTTTTATAATCGAAAACTTGGCGTTTAACTGGTGTGGCTCTTTTGAATTTTAGTTGAACATCAATTTCGACGATGTAATGGTCTGTTGGGAAACCACAAGACTCAGGATGGGATAGGTGAACGTCACCGATGATGTCGGGAGTGTTACACAACAACAGGTCGAGCTTATTGCCAGCAATGTGTGTAGGGCCAAGTATGAATTGTTGTAGGAAGTTGTCGTTGACCATTTCGCAGAAAGATTCATTCTCAGCAGAACCTCGGGTGTTAATAGGGGTATTTTCATCAGAAGACCATTGAACAGATGGTAGATTAAAGTCTCCTATCACTAAAACACGGCTGGATTCCGGATTTATCTGAATGGAGTTATTTATTGACTGAAGAACATCAGGCGTAGAGTCAGGAGGGCGATAGAACGTGTAAAGTATGACCGGTTTGCTGTTTGATTTCATGAGTTCAATAACGACAAGTTCAGTGTTGTCAGGTTCCAGGTCATGTCGACGAGTGACTTGTATACCTGCTTTCACAGCAACTAGAACACCACCACCAACTCTGCCAGCTCTGTCGCGTCGGAAGATCGATCCATACTTTGGCAGAATTTCGCTATTTAAGACAGAGTTGTTCAACCAAGTCTCGCAAACACAAATCACGTCATGATTACCACTGTACACCAAATCTTGCAACAAAGAGATTTTACAAACTTTCAAGGATTTCTCGTCACTTGGATGAGCAAATGCTTTTAAACTTCGGGCGTTTAAATACAATAACTTCAACCCTGCGAGTGTTGTTGAACGGCTGTCCGTTGTTCGCGTACTTGTCGTTGGACCTGGGTTGGTTCACTTGGTTGCAACATCACCGGCAAGTAGAATACATAGGAGTAGATGCACGTTGCTATTCTCTACATTAAATTGTAACCCATAGCGGTGGCTAGATTTAGCAGTAGGGAGTGTTGATTTTCGCAAGATATTGTCACGCGTAGAGGTCCAAACACAGCATAATCTGGTGGGGAATGATGTTAGTTCTGAAGAGATCGTAATACTCTGGGGGTATTGTTCCAGGTGAACGAATGTAGGTTTAGTTCTTGTTAATAGCCAGACAGGTAATGCGATAATCAAGAGCGAAACAGACGCTGAATAAAGTAAATTTCGTCGAGATTTGAAATTCTTTATCTTAATCATTTGGTTTAAATTGCTCTAATGACTTTATTTAATTGCGATTAATGCCAATAATAGTTACACTGAAGAGTTCTAATTAGTGACCGTTGATGACGTGTGATGTGGCGTAGACTGTTTGCTTGCGCGTCGATCAACCGTCCAGCGATTTTCAGGTCAAGTAGTCCTTAGCAAAGGTCAAGTAGTTCAAATGCGATAAACGTAGACAATGTACGATACAATATGAAAAGTCAAATAAATCACAAATAATCCATCAAAGTTAACAAAAAATAGGCCAAAACGATACGAGTAAACAGACAAACACGATTCCAATGTAGAGACTTGACTTTACACGAAGGAAGCACGATTACAGGTACATAAAGATGTTGCCATGACGAACGACGATAGACGCAATTAATTCAAAAACTTCCAACGGACAAAATTTTAAAAACACAAATTATTTAAATTGTATTTAACATGGAAACACCAAAACTTGACACGATAACAGAAAAAAAAGTACGCAGTTTTCAAAATTTGAAACAAATCCAATAAACGGAAGACGAGATAATGACCAACAAGCCAAATTTCACGATTTGTAACGACAGACACTGCAACGCGACGGACGACCACAGTAATAAAATTCAAAATATATGAATAAATTTACAGACAAACAGCACCAAAGATAAATCCACTGAGTCACAGTGGATTTATCATAGTACCCTCGCACGGCGCTTCGCGCCGGCTCGGGGATTATGACTCAAAAAGAAATTTACCAGCCATTTTTGGCAACTATAGTACCATAGCACACAAATTTGATCCACAAAAAGTTGTTAGAACAAATTATGGAAAATTTTCAATAAAAGATAAGGGGACAGAAATATGGAACGTAATACCAGTAAAAATAAGAGATTTATGTACAAAAACGAAATTCAAAAAGAAAATGAAAATATATCTGTTATCTGAAAACAAACTATAACACATGTATGTGTAATATAATTGACAATAGTATAATATTATGAATATAGATATAGAGTACATTATGGAAACTCTAGTACGATATATATAGTGTATTTACTGTGTAGTTATTGTTAGGTACTGATGACCAACGTTTACCTGAGATTGACACGTATCTTAGTTTTCATATTCATATTCATTTTATTAAATATCATGAGCACTATATTAACAGTGAATTGCGATATTCTTACATAGTACATATAATTACATAGTATAATATTACAATAAAATTAAGAATAAAGTGTCAGTTAAAACTGAACTTAAATAAATTTATATAAACATTATTAGAATTTTACAGTAAAAATCAGAAGAATACAATAATACATAGTATATTTATTTAGAATAGAACTACAGCCGTCTAAAATTAGTTTCAAAATACATCATAACACATTGCAGGGAAGAAGCTACGTTTAAAAGTTCTGTTCTGCATCTCGGAAGTGTCAACGTTTGACTATTGCGTAGGACATAGTTATGTGCATTCGCTCTCGTTTCAGGCAACAGGTAGTTCAAGCGTGACGTGGGTTGACATATCTTACTAAAGGTTTTTCTACTTAATGTGTAACGTCGTTCACTTAATAATGAACAACCAGACAAGGACATATCGTCGTAGTGATTACCTGGGTACAAAATTCTGAAAGGTCGTTTCTGCACCTTCTCGAGTTCATCTGACAAGAACACTGGGATAGTGGTATGCCACACTGGGGCGCAAAACTCCAAAACTGACCGTGCAAGAGCTATATAAACGGTAATCAGATCAATTGCAGGTACACCATTCCGTTTCAGAACACGAAGTATATGAAGTCGCTTGGAGGCTTTAGATATGATACTTTCAAAGAAAATGTTCCATTTTAAATTAGATTGAAGGGTAAGAACAAGGACCTTATGATGCTCCGCACGTTCCAGTGGCAGACCATTAATACTCAGAGCAGGGGGAAGATCCTGTAGTCGTGAGAAGGATATGATAATCTCCTTACATTTGCGAGGATTTAGTTGCATATCATCAACTATTGCCCATGAGTTAATGCTATCCAGTTCTGACTGGCTTTCAGAGTTGCCATTCACCGGGACAACTTCAGCAACAGTAATATCATCCACATACTTCCAATCCGTCGACTTTGGGGAAGACATTTTAAGGTCGTTTATCATTATTACGAAAAGGATTTGGACCCAATTTAGTGCCCTGTGGCACGCCAGCAGTAATTGGTAGCCATTGCGAGATGGTAGACCCAAATTTCACGGCTTGCCGTCAACAAGTGAGAAAGTTAGAGACCCATGGGATTAAAGACCTCTTTACTCCAATATTAATCAACTTTTGGATAATAATGTTGTGGCTTATCCTGTCAAATGCCTTGCTGAAATCCAGAAAACATGCCCTAAGGTAGTTACCAGGGTTATCTAGGGCTTTAAGCCAATTATGAACCAAGTCCAGAAGGCAGTAAGTAGTTTAACTTCCCTTAAGACTGCCAAACTGTCGAGGATCAATGTCATCGCTGATATCTTCAATCATCCAAGATACAACAAAATCTTCGAGGATTTTCGACAGGATGGCGGTTAAGGAAATAGGTCTTATATCACTTTCACTTTCACTTTCAGGTTGAGGGATCTTTTGGACAGGTGTTATGTAAGAGTCTTTCCATATTGCTGGGACGGTTCCAGATGACAACGATTTGTTGAAGATAGTTGTAACAGGCTCAGCAACTCAAAGGCAAATTCCTCATGCAGTCGTGCTGGGATATGATCCCGGCCGGACCAGATGCTTTAAGACTATTCAAGTTTGATAGTTTTTTGCAAACTTGATATCAGACAAGGTCTTACCCTCACGATGCAAACTGATGTTCGATGATTTTTTTGTTCGTCCTGAAAGCTTGTTCACTATATCCCACCATCGTTTACAGTTATTCTTTGATAAGTTTCTAGTTTTATCAGCATAACGGTTTTTCTTTCTTTTACTAGTATAAAGTATATTGTTCAGGGAGTGCCATACTCGCAAAAGCCTTCCAATCATGTAATAGATAAACACATATCATAGCTCATGAAATGTAACATAGGCATATTTGGAGTAAAATATTATATATCTTCTATACTCGATTAGATATATGCAAGCCCATGGTGTTTTCACGCTTAGAGGTCGGGATTTTGCGGTTTTGAGTTTTGACTTTGAAAGAACAACTTTAGCTGAATTAGATGTATGTAATGTCATTACCAAACACCGATACGTCATAGTAGACCTAACCTTATCATAAATAAATATTTTTTTACATGTTTTAGAAATAGATACTGAATAAGTACGTTTACATGGATTAAAAAACATCGTCTATGTCTAAAAACTCGGCGAACTTTAAAACTTGTATAATTAGCTGCGGTTATATGTTGAGACGATTTCACCGCACTTGTGTGCGGTTTGAAATTTGCTTCTTAATATATTTCTACAGCACGGATGAGCATTCGACCAGATGATACCTTTGGATAATTGCTTTATAGTACCAAAAATTCGTTTTCTTGACCATGCACAAGCTTGCATAAACACGAACAAGATGGAACAAAGTGTTTGACCGAATCATAGTTAATTGATTTCATGGTTTGGAGCCTGACTCGATGGGAGTAAAATATAACCCATTATCTATGTTTTTGTGTAGGTTTGTGGTAAAATGTGGTCCTTGTTGGTCACGTGTGTGTTGTATCAGTTTCGCCCAACCAACCAACAGCAATGTTTTGTCTTACAGTAATTATCCATCCGTGACTTGAACATTTGGTTAGTTTAGAGATTGCTATTGGTGGATTGGGTGAAAATACAACACGCGCGTACCGACTCGACGTACGCGGCGAACAAGGACCATATTTTTGCATAAACTATAGACTAACATAGATAATGAGTTTCAAACCATGTATTCTATTAACTGTGGCAGAGTTTATAGACTATATTCTATTAGTAGAAATTGTGAGGTGGTTATTTCTTTTCCCGCATTCTGATTGGACGAAATTGAGCGTCCAAAAAGTGATAGCTACTGGCTACCCAGTGGCTATCACATTTTTTCAAAATGGCTTCTTCGTGAGCTTCTGAATTTAAAACAAAATGAGAAAAATGCCGCTAAATTCAACTGAAGCGTGTATTATTGACATTTTTAAAGGTAAGCGATAACAAATTACAGGTAAAGGTAAGCGATAACACTATTTTTCTTCCAAAGGCAGCGAAATTTTTTTCCGCACGGCTCAAGTGTTTAGTTTGTAAATTATTCGTTTTATCCTCATTTACATTGTTATGTTCGGCAAAAACCTAGCTTTTTGTTTTGCTTCGATATGTTTTTGACACTCGTTGCGAGCATTGCTTTTGCCGGCACATTAACCGGCTGCTGAGGAAAGCGCTGAATTTTGTAGAATTGCCTTTATATTTCAACTGGCCTCATAATTTTCTGTGTTTGTTTTTCTCTTTGAAATTCATACTAATCAATTAGTCGCCTCAGGCTCGGTGATTACAAGCCTATAGTCATGGCTGTCTATAGGCTTGTAATCACCTTGGCTTCGGCGACTAATTGTTAAATTGACTAAGATTTAAACATAATCGTTTCCTGTTAAATTGAACGTAATTATGCTACAAAAACGTATACAAAAATTATTCATTACTCATAAAGTTTATCATAGCAAGTTATTTTATGATTCCATTACTTTTCAATTACGTAGGGCCAGCATGCAACCATATTTTCTTTCTCTTCTTTTTGTTGTAGAGATTACCTCGAAGTTTCAATGTGGCAAATCACATGAATGTAAAACAGCAGAAGTGAACAACTTGGGGGATTTTGCTGGCCAGTTACTGGTATATCCGTCGTTTTTGTTTAGATATTGACCATAACGTCTGATTTTATGCCTCGAATTGCCTTAAATTAGAAGACGAAATACATTTTTATCACCAAATCACTCATTCCCACATTCAGTAAAATTACTACCTTCTGCATGATTTTACCAGGCTTAAACCCAGTAATATATTTGCTGTTACATCATCGGATCGTTCTATTTTTTAACATTCACAAAACCTCCGCAAGGTCAACTATGCTCACTAGGTAACCCAACACTGAGGTCCTTAAAACATCAGACTACTTCGATCAGGATTTCTTAGATTTTAAGAATATATAGCTATCTCGATATGATCTGATAATGCAATTATCTCGGCAATGGCAAATTCGCTACAATATTATATCACACATTTAAAAACACTGCGTAATCTAACCATTCTTAACTAAAGTGAGTTCTGCACAACATTAGATACTTTGGAGTAGCCCAAATTAAAGACCATCCACAAACTCTACCTGATATCAACATAGCAACAAGGTAATACTAACCATAGACCTGTGCTTATTGATAATTCTATACTCATTGCATTATTCTTCCTACATTGTAGCCTGATGACACCAACTGGCCCAATATACCCCCTGCGATGGTCCTTCAAATCAGAGGGAAACGACGACTACGACAAACAAGGGAGAAAATTCCATTTTCTGTGTGAAATCTCACGATTTTTTCAGTCACAACGCAAAAATCCTCCAGTTGGTGGTTTGGATAGAACTAGCATACCTCTTACAAAGTGTAAATAGATATATAATATATGCATCTCTATATTCAACAGCAAAATGTAATTTCTAAAAAGTATAATCTACTATTCTATAAATCCTATACTTAAAGCGGCTATGTCACCCGCTGCGCATCCGTTCTGCGCATAGATCAACTTGAAAAAGTTCACCCAACTTTTTCAAGTGTATCGAATTCAATATGGCGTCTGACCAGGGCGCCATGCACGGAGGTTCAAGGAAGAATGCTGGTCGAAAAAAAGTGTTTTCAAGCCGAAAAGAATATAGAAAGTTATGGGAGAAAGAGCACAAAAGGATTTATTTAAGTGCTAATATATTTTATACGTGGCAAGAGGCCAAAATAAGGGCTGGATATGAACGTTCAAGTGACACTGATTTTGCTGCACATCTGTTGTCTTTGGAATTTCGCCGCAGGTAGGTTTTCAATATGATTTTCAATATATTTTGAAGAGTAAACGATACTAATGTGCAATTTATTTTGCTTGGGGATTTAAGGGAATCAGTGTCTGCAAAAATAATGCCAAAACGGCGACGAAATTCAAATAAATCTATTCTGGTGGCAACTGAGTCTTCGACTACGGAAGTAGAACACAATGTTAGTGATTCTCACATGATTAAAGAACAGGCAAACATCAGCCAAGGTATGAAAATGACTTTTATATACGATGTGCTTTGTAATGGGAGTAAGATTGATATTATTGTAAAATACGATTTTGCAAGGCCAAGGTATATTTAAATATAGACATGAAAAATATGCCTGGCCATGGTTGATGGTGGGAATCGAACCTACGACCTTTGGATACTAAAGCTCTACCAACTGAGCTACATGGTCAGGTCGGTTTGAGTATGTGATATTTTGCAACAGAATCTAGTTCCTACAATATCAATGTAATATAGTAATCATGATTTTTTCTGCACGTTGGATTTTACTGAGGTGAATATGATGCTTGTGATGTTACTCTAAGTGTATATCCATTCCAAGCTTGAAAAATATTGCTGTTCTGATTGATTATGTTACTACCTGAAATAAACAAGAAGAAACTGAGCTAAGTGAAGGTCGTAGGTTAAATTCCACCGTGGTCAGGCCTAGTTTTTAAGCTTGCCCGGTGTGGATACACACTCAGAATAACATCACAAGCATCATATTCACCTGAGTACATTATACCAACACAGAAAAAAAATAATATAGACATAAAGAAAAATTGTATCAAAGATTATAAAAAGAATTAGTTTATATTTATAGGATTGACAACAGGTGTTGTGTTGTATACTATTTCATATTTCCTGCTTTTAGAAACATCTACACCATTAAAAAGGTCATATGACAAAACCCTGTCTCATGTTGAGTCACCGGTACAAAGTCACGAACCTTTGCAACCAACTTTTGATGAAGACAGTAGCACTATGCAAGTGAATGAAGATAAAAATTCTGATGATAATGCATCATTTCAGGACAGGTATAAAGCAATCAGTGTGTGTGTTTTAGTTTATACCATTGTTTACCCATTAAATTAATAATTGCATGTTCATAAGTATTCATTCTTTATATATTGTAGTTTTGTTGGTGAGCAAGATTTTTCTGTGAGGAGGGAAGGAAATACATCTATATTCTCAGATGATGAAGGAGATTCTGAAGAAACTATTTCTGTGGAAAGTTTTGGGTACTACCACGTTATCATCATAGTAATTAAGTTTTATGGCTTCATGGTGCCTGCATTGCCATGAATGAGTCTGACCAATCAGAAAGCTAATATGTTTAAGACGTTATGTGAAGGATGTAACTAGTCATTTCGACGTTTCGAGCGAAGCTCTTTGTCTTTGAAGTTTATTAAACCGCGCAGTGGCAGAAACCGACAACCCCCCCCCCCCCCCCCCATTTACACTAAAAATCAGCCCTTTTTCGGTCAAAATTTCAGACAAATTGTTTATTTTCCATAATCTGGCAGTCGCCCCATTTCCGCAATTGAAACCGGCAAACCGCGTGGGTCGAGAAAAGTTAAGTGCAACTACTAAAACGATCACGTGATTAAAATAGACCAAGTAGAAGAATCTATAGTCATATATGTGGGGAAATATGTATATAGGAAAAATATTAAAACATGTATGAACTGAACGTGGGATGTGGAGATATTGATAATGTGTACTGATGTTAGTCAAGCATGCGCATATTAGAGGTATAATTGTAAGAAAAACGCTCGTTGAGACCATGAGGTCGAAGGATTTGACTATATATCAGTGCATCATTATGTGTATTGACTTTTATTGCACGGCTGTTACCAGGTCCGAATTATACTAGAGACGGAAACACCGGCAGCAAACAGACGGTCATCCGTCAAGTTAAACCAACGCGCTTATATAAGCGCCTAAGCGCCATGAGCTAAACTAATTACAGCGTGCCTCTTGACGCATGATCCGTCTTTGTTTTAAGTACGGCATTAGACGAACTAATCAAATGTCCACCTCTTACAGCGAAAGAAACGTCAGAATTACCTTTTTGACCTTGACATATTTTTCGACACTCGACATTTTTTTCTGACCCTCGGCATTTTACCCTCGACCTATAACCCTCGACTATTAGTCAAACTCGGCAAGTAAAGCGCAGGGGGCAGAGGAGTCAATGTCGACTAAAATAATAACGTTTTTGGCAGTAAAAATCATCAAATTAGTCCAACAAATGCATAAATACAATACATATCTTTAATTCGTGAAAATCAACAGAAAATGAAGTGCCGGCTATCACGACGATGTAGAAGGTTTAGGTGGATGGATATTTCGAGTGAAATATTATATACAATATTTTAGACCCGAACGGGAACGGCTGTTCAGTGGTGGTCACAGCACTGCACCGGAAGCGCTGCATCGTCAAAGTGGTCAGAGCGCTGCACCGGAATCGCAGGGCCGCAGATTCAATTCCTGTCGGAGGACTTAGAGTTGCATTTTTCGCAGCCGTTCCCGTTCAGGTCTTAAATATTGTATATAATATTTCACTCGAAATATCCATCCACCTAAACCTTCTACATCAATTTCAATCGAGTGAGATGCAGAAAAAAAACATCTTGTAATTTACCTTATCACGACGATAGCCTATGACGCGCCAAAATTACTTTTCCCAAATATATTAAATGACATCAATATCAAATATAAAACAACAATACAAATATAGTAGGAATTGCCGTATATATATGTGTTAATTCTTAAATATAAAACGCAGGCGCGGATCTAGGAATTTTCGTACGTTAGTCAAAATTTTTTGGTTCCACTACCCCAGGGGCATATTGGTGGGAAGGGGGGGGCGCCATTGTTTTTAGCTAGGCAATAAAATGACGTCGACTGTTTCGCCCCATATCATGGCTCATCAGCATGCCTAGGAAACACAATTTGCCATATATTTTGCTTCTAGATATCGTATTACAAACAGCGTAACACTAAACCATGCGGTCAAAGACTCAAATTTGTGTTAATACTCTTGTGTAGAATTAATATTTGGTTCGGTCGATAAAAATACATCCGCAATACCTTGGCTGATACAAATATTACAACAAATGCTAATATAACGACCATATAATAATATAAATGACCTTTTGACCAACCGCAAATATATGCTAATTCAGCCAATCTGCTTTTACCGGCGTGAAATCGGTAATAGTATTAGTATCAGACTATAAACTAGTATACATAGAATCTCTTCTTATTTTGTTGAAGAGCAACTCTGGGTATGAAAATTTATGCGCCAAAATCTCTCGACAGACTGATATCGGTGTCATTGATAGCATCTACAAGCTCTTGGACAGATCTTGTATGCAAAGCGTGCATTATACTCGATGCGGCGGTTGACTGTTGTGTAAAACTACCTGAAAAAATACAATGAGAACTTCGACGTACGTTTCGAGCGAAGGCCCTTCGTCTGGAAGTTAGTAGAATGGGTCGGGGGGAAAATATGTGCTTTTATAGTGAATACAAAAGCGATCACGTGATAAAAAATAAACCAATCAGATGGATTTAATAAAAACAAACTAAAAACAAAATATGGAAATCACATCACAAAATATATTAGCATATAAGGAGCAGCGAACAAAGATAACAAAGCAAGAAAGACGGAAAACAAGGAACGAAATGTTAGATAAGGTGAGATGTAGAGTATCTGCTGATGGCAGGCATAAACAGATAGGAGTTAAATGTAAGAGAGGCGCTCATTAATGCCGAGAGGATGAATGGTGCCAAGTTGGGAAATGAGACGCATTTCTTGGCTTCTGCGGCTATCATTACTACCAGAAATGGGACACAGAGCTCGAATTTTCATATCTGAAACACTGTGATTGCCAGTGTTGAAATGTCTGGCAACAGGTTGTTTAGCATCATTGTTTACGACAGCACGACGATGCTCACCAAACCTTATCCTTAAATATCTACCAGTTTCACCAATATAGAGCATCCCACATTTACTGCATGGAATATAGTAGATGAGAGGAGGTGCACGTGAAATGGTGCTTAATGGTGTACTTAGATTTTGGTGCCGAAATTGTAGTGGAAGAATCTATATACTTACAGGTTTTACACAGCTTCACACCACAAGGAAACGTGCCATTAGGATTACACTCACTCCTGTGGTAGAGAGCTGTGGACTAGGGTTTCAAGGATATTTTTACTATGTCGAAACGAGACGAAGGGATTATTGGTGAAAATGGAAGATATTTCAGGGTCGTTTTTCAAGATATGAAAATTCTTCCTAATGACATCCCTTACTTTGAAATTGAAGGGATGGTAACCGAGAACTAGGGTATTTTGTTGTTGGGAACATTAGACACATGGTCTCTAAGGGTTTCGGATCGGGGAATATTGGAGGCCTTCGAAAAGGCAGTATCTAAGAGAGGGGTTGGATAACCGCGTTGGGCAAAAAAGTTTCTCATTTCCTGACTTTTGGTATGGAAGTCCTCATCTTCACTGCAAATGCGGCGAAGGCGAAGGAACTGAGAGAAGGGAATGGATCTTTTAGTGTGGTTGGGGTGGGAAGAAGTAAAGAGAAGATAGCTATGGGAGTCAGTCGGCTTGTAGAACACAGAAGTAACAAGTTTATTGCCATCGATAGATACAAGTATATCTAACTGACGATACACTGGTCTCACTGATCTCCCACGTAAACTGGAGTGTTGGGTGAAAATTATTAACAAAGTTAATAAACTTCTCCAACTCTCCGCGGGAACTCTCCGCGATATAAGTCAGCTCTCCAAACAACCAAGGCACCACACTTATCAGCTGGTTTGATAACAATGTCTTCGCCAGCACGGAGTGATTTGAGAGCACTAAATTCAGCTTCAGTGAGGTTAGATGGCCTTTTGGGCCTAAATTTGGGGAGTTATTCTATGTCATGTCGACATTGTCGAATGAATAGCTCTAGGGACCCATGTTAGTCTTCTGGAGACCAGGAAGATTTTATTGGGTTGATCGCCTCAAAAACGTCCTTTTGATGGACGGAGGGTTGTCGTGAAAGTGCGCCTTAAGGCGTAATCGTCTAAAAAAAGATTCGGTATCTGCTGAAAAAAAGTCAAGGGACCCGGGGTTGGGAACAAATTTGAGACCTTTCGCGAGAACAGATCTCTCAGAGTCGGATAGGGTTAAATCAGGGGGAATCGTAACAACTAAATTGACATCGCTGACTGAATTAGTGTGACTGGGTGCCGAAACGGGTCGGGTGCCTAACAAAGAGTTGAATTTGGAATCTTTATTCTCCTTGAGAAACGAATAAAGTCTAGAATTCAACAAACGAATAAATTGGATGATGTCCTGTCTAAGAATAGAAGGACATGTAGAAGACAACATGCTTTTGACATGCGAAATATCTAAATCTAAATTGCGAATAATTTAATAAGCGCCGCTCCCGATTAAGCGCCGCACCTGTCTAACTAGTATAGTGCGGCGCTTAATCTGGGTTAAGCTTGACGTTTACCGCAATCGGCTAGCGCGGCGTAAACTTGATAGGATACACAAATAATCGCACTAAATAAGCCGTTTCAGCGAGCACGTTTGATCTATATTCGTTGACACTATAATTCATTTCAGTAGTTAGATTTTGTAAACAGTTTTTGTTATTCTATGTCAGGTCGACATTGTCGAATGAATAGCTTTGGGGTGAACCTTTAGTCGAAAATTATTTAATAAACGACGTTGATGGCTCAAAAACGTCCGATTAAGCGCCGCACTTAGGATCAGAAAAATTTAATAAGCGCCGCGGCGCTAAAACGAGCATTTACGGTAGTCAAGATGAGTCAAACAAATCGAGCCAATGAGAAAGGAGAAAATTTCTTTAACCAGCCAATCAGAAAGCTCCAATATTGCCCAAATGAGTCAGACGCCAGCAAACTTTAGTAAAAATACAAATGGACCAATCAAATGCCTGAATCTTTGTTCTCCTTGAGAAACGCAGATAAAGTCTAGATTTCAATAAAACGAATAATGATGATGTCCTGGCACATCACAAAAATAGAAGGAGTTCAGTGTAGAAGACAACTATGCTTGTTGACATGCAACATGATCTAAATCTAAATTGCCACATAATTTAATACAGTGCCGCTCCCGTTCAGCGCCGCACCTGTCTAACTAGTATAGTGCGGCGCTTACAGTGTAAGCTTGACGTTTACAAGCAATCGGCTTATGTAGACCGAAAGCTGGATAGGATACACAAATAATCGCACTAAATAAGCCGTTTCAGTTTTGCTGTTTGACAAAGTGACATTATATTCGTTGACACTATATATCATTAAAACAGTTTTTGTTAATTTGTTAGGTTTTTAGGCAATAAAAATTTTTGGGGTGAACCTTTAGTCGAAAATTATTTAATAAACGACGCTCCCGGTTAAGTGCCGCTCCCGATTAAGCGCCGCACTTAGGATCAGAAAAATTTAATAAGCGCCGCGGCGCTAAAACGAGCATTTACGGTAGTCAAGATGAGTCAAACAAATCGAGCCAATGAGAAAGGAGAAAATTTCTTTAACCAGCCAATCAGAAAGCTCCATTAATATTGCCCAAATGAGTCAGACCCCAGCAAACTTTAGTAAAAATGCAAATGGACCAATCAAATGCCTAGAATCTGCCTCAAATTAGTCAAAACTCACGCAGATAACAGCTATTTTGACCTTACTGCAGGCCTGGCGCTGCAATGAAATTGATAATGGTGAATATTAAGTACCAGTCAGATGCTGCCGCTGCATGAAATATTACAACTGGACTATGTATTTTTTATATCTGCGCAATTTTTACGTTAGTCGCGTGACTAGTTTGACTACCCCTAGATCCGCCCCTGATTAAAACGTTTTCTCAAATATATAGAACGTTCCTCAAATATATAACATCTTTTCGCAAATAGAATCAATGTTGTCGATTATTTAACGTCTTCTCTCATATATATATACACAATATTGGCATATATAAATCACCTAGCTCACATATATAAACAATACTCCCATGATATAAATCACCTCACACATATAAACAATGTTGCCGATTATACAACGTGTGCCAAATATATAAAGGGTGGTTACACAAGTACTGCTTAAACCAATAAACATACATTTGTTAAAGTGCAGGCGCTTTTTCACTCGACGTTGGTCATGGCTGACAAGCACATGCCAATTTTGGCAAATTTAATAAAATCAGTGACCAATGTTGCTGATCGTGGCACATCACAGGAATCGAATAGCCAGGGAAGTAGTTCGGTTAGTGTCGAAGAAACTATAAAGCGGTTGTTTCCATCAACAGAGGGTGATCAAGGTGCAAACGCCACATAAAATACAGTGCCAGGAGAGCGCGCCGCGGAGCAAGAAAGGAATGAAAACCTTGATAGGCATACAGTGACAAGTATTGTGCGATTTAATCCAAGCACAGTGTACAGACCGAAAGCTGGAAAACGGGAAAATCATCATCGTCCAAAGCCCCAAAAAAACAGCGTACAAAAGCGTCTGAAACCAAATGAAAATCGGTTAAGGATGTCTTTTTACTGCGCGGCTTGCACGTGAATAACTTTATGTGCGGGGATTTACAACAACTTTCGAACTGTCTTCGTCAATGAGCGAGGAAGAAATACGGCGAGTTTTAGAGGAAAAATTGAATGATAAACTTGGTAATATAGCAGGATCGAAATCTATTTTCGTACGAGCAGTAAGCAACAAAATAATTGTTCCTGGTTTGTCCAAAACGGAAAGCTTTGGTGGCCGGACGGTAAAGCATTTTGTCGGACAAGGATCAATTTACATTTGAGCCCTCACGGATATCAGTTCTGCACTTACCAAGGTCAATGGAAAAGGATGGAACCAGATAGCAGTGCCAGTGGTGATGAGAGTGATGACAATGCAAATGTGAAATCAAGTTTAATCAACTGCAGGTGGACCATGTCCTGGACCATTACACCCTCCAGACCCAGATATCTCTGCCACAAGACTTTCATCAGAGCCATCGACCTACACTGCAAGTGAACCTAGCTGCTCCAGAAACCTTGTTGCATGTCCCACATGCCATAACGCTTTCCCTGCTGGTGAGATAGAAATGCATGCAGATGCTTGTGCTGAGGAGAAATATGGAAGTGTCGATGATATTCAGTACAATAATCTAATGGAATCATTTGATGATATTTATGAAATTGAGAATGAGAGAATT
Source organism: Trachythela sp. YZ-2020 (assembly GCA_016169945.1). Lineage (NCBI taxonomy): Eukaryota > Metazoa > Cnidaria > Anthozoa > Malacalcyonacea > Clavulariidae > Trachythela > Trachythela sp. YZ-2020. The sequence goes on from JADLSH010000358.1 coordinate 4,695,182, forward strand.
GAGAAACACCGACTATCAATATTGATGACGATAATAAAATTCCTAATGATGACATTTTCAGTCCTGATAATCACAAAGGAAAAATAAAGGAGGCAGTTTCCTGGAGGGTGTAATGGTCCAGGACATGGTCCACCTGCAGGTGATTTCACACTTGCATTGTCATCACTCTCGTCACCACTGGCACTGCTATCAGATTCCATCCTTTTCCATTGACCTTGGATAAGTGCAGAACTGGTATCCGGCCATCAAAGGGTGTTTATGGGGTTTACTGTTACTGTGAATTATCAAAATATTTACTGTTAACCGTGAATTTTACTTGAAATTTACTTAACTGTGACTTGAAAAAAGGTTCCAATAAATGCTGAGTTTTTTCTTAATTTACGCTGTGATTTACTTGATTTTGGACCTTTACACTACAATATAGTCTAGATATTTATTAAAATGTTTACCTATAAACTGAAGTTTTTGCAATATTAATAATGCTAGACTACAAGCGACAGCTTGAAAACAATGCGCAATTTTGAAACCTTACACCTAACCATGAATACTTGTAAACATTAACAATTTCTGCAAAATATGTCATCTCTGCTTCGTTCTTCAAAACCACTTGTTAAATTCGATAAAAAAACATATTCTTGCAATTGCATCTTTAAACTTTATTTTTAAACTATTTTAAGATGATTACCGTGTTTCTTTGTGTGTTTAATAAACCAACTAAAATTAACATGGTCGGGTATAATAATTTGTCGGGTATGGACACATTATGTGGACACAACGAATTTCCTTCCAAAACGTATGAATATCTCAATAATAGCACAAAATACCAGTATTTTATATATTGCGTAAGAAATAGGAACAATAGTGCCATAAATATAGCCTGGCGAAGTCCGTTTACGGACACGTAAGTATTGTCAGTGTTGCCAACGAAACAGTGTTTCGTCATATGATATGATGCCGCAACTTCGTCGCAAACGGACGAGTTTGGCAAAGTGATAAATTTCCCATTGACATTTCTAATTCGTCACAGGAATCCGCCCAGAAGCTCTCTAAAGCCTGTCTAGGCCCGCTTGCGTTCAAAGATTGATCCATTTTTTAGAAAATCTCGAAATATATCCATTGCCAAGTTTTCGACTATTCTGCCACCTTTTCGACGCACGATTCCACAGTCCCTCGCAATTTCCGGCATAATATATTCACCACTTAACCTGCGAACGGGCATATAGCGAGGGACTGCGGAAGAGTCATGCGCTTCGCGCGTGGCTCGGGGATTATTATTGCAAAATGAATGCCTAAACCATCAAATACGTACTTTGCTACAGTAAGGCACAAGTTGTTCAGTGTAGATAATGTTAAATGCGTCACTTTAAATATGACTAAATACGCAGCCGAAAGCCAAACTAAAAACTATCATCCAGTCCCAATACAAGTTGGGCTTAAATAAAAGATCCTATGTTTATTAGAATGCTCCGAAATTATTTCGGTCCTACAGTGGCGTAGCCAAGTGGGGCGAGGGGGGGCGGTCGCCTCCCCCCCCAATGGTCTTCAAAACCGTTCTCATGAAAAGTTCAAATCCGGCGAGATATTGGGGGGGAGGGGTCAGGTGAGGTAAGCAACGAGTCAAACCCAATTAAAAACTCCCAAATCATAGACGGTAGATAGACATAAAATATCATAAAGATATTTTCACGTATATTGTGCCTTGTTCTAAATAAATGTAATAATAACAGAATTTTGTGATTTATTACCTTCCAATTACTTCTGGTTCGTGGTTCCCCCAAACATTCGACCCTAGCTACGCCACTGCGGTCCAAATATTAAAGGGTAAGAAGAACATGCGTGCTTCTGAACTGTGACTATAGTTTTGTATAGCGATTAAACATGAATGTGGTCAATGTGGACACTTTATCGTTTTCAAACCATTCTAATTCTACAACACAAATTTTATAGTGACATTTTACAGATCGCCGAAGTCGAAAGGTTTTAATTTTATTGCCGAGCCTCTATCTGTGGATAAATTAGTGCGAGCCAGACGAACGCACGCGAAGGCGTAGGACATCAGTAGGTAGGTAGGTAGGTAAAACTTTATTTTAACACGTTAGCCACTTCAACTAATTGATTGATTTCCAAGTGGGACGTGATTTTTCTACAAATATTTACAAATGAATAAAAAAAAAGTACACACAAACTATATACAAAATCAATTATATCAGGGGCAGATCTAGGGGTGATCAGAGCGATCACGCGACTAACGTAAAATTTGTAATTGCGCAATTAATTAATTAATTAATTCAACCAACAGTCCAGTTATCATATTTCATGCAGTGGCTTATATTCAAAGTTCGTAGTCAAGTTATCAAGTTTCATACAGCGGCCAGGCCTTCGATACATAACGCGCAGAACAGCGGTCTAGCGCGTGAGTTTTGCTCGCTCTAAAGGCAGATTCCAGCTATCTGATTGGCCAATTTGCTTTTTGCGCGTTCTGCGGGGAGTTCAGCGATCAGGGGCTAGTATACAAGGTATCCGATTGGCTAAATTGAAAAAAAATCTGAATTCCCATTGGCTAGATTTTTCTGACCGATCAGATGCATCAGGCTTCAGTTTATACGGCATGATTCTATGACCTTCTGATCGCAGCTTTGACCGCAAAGGTTCAATCGAAGTAGCTCGGAAAATATATTATAAAATAACATGTTTACTACGCGAGCTGTGATTGGTCAATACCCGTGCAGGATGAGACAATCATGCACGGAAAATTTTAGGCGCTTCGCGGGGTTTTTAAAATGTTGGGAAATGCTAATTTTTTCAACTCCTGAATTAAAATTTGACAATTAAAATATGTCGAACGAGAAGGAAATGAACGAAAACAAGTCACATGCACACTTCACATGCAAACGATGAAAATAAGTCACATGCAAACGATGCACACTTTATCATTTATTTAATAAAGTTTTACCGTTGTTTCTTTGTCGTTATTTTATAAAATAATTACCAAATGGTTTTCCGTGCAGGATTGTGTGATCCTAACACTTGGGATATTGCTCGACTTTCTGAAAGCTAAAAAATACTCGCCTATCGGCTCGTATTTTTTACGCTTTCAGAAAGTCTCGCAACATCCCGCGTGTTAGGATCACGCAATCCTGCACGGAAAACCATTCGGTAATCCTTTAATACGAATATACTGCAATGTCTCGTAGTATTTACGAGACCGTTCAGGCCATGTTTGAGAACAACGATGAGCAATGTCTGGTGGAAATTCAAGCTGATCCGAGGAAGCGAATCGACGCTTCGCCGAAGACTTCTGTCCAAGAGCTGTTGAGCGAATGAGCGCTATCAACAACACAAGCTTCTGCTTGGGCAGACATTTTGGTGCCGAATCGTACATTCCGAAGTATGTTCGGGAAAGGAACAAGTCTTGTACGGCTACGGCCCTAATGCAAATATATTCTATTTTAACTACATTTATTGTGGCGATTTTCGACTTGTATTTACAGAGCAATCTGCGCGTGAGGCGATGACCCGCTGGCTATGTTTATGAAATTTGCAATTGCATATTACTGCGGTCGAAACCCAGCCGATTAGGCGAACTGTATAAAATATAGGCATTAAGGCCTTTTGTTTATGCTTTTGTTGCTTGATATTAAATTAATCGCCTAAGGTTTGGATATATATTATCGACTTCAACCGAACCAAAATATTCTTATATAAATATGATGTATTTTTGACTTGATGTGTGTTGGACCGCATGGCATGGTGATGGTGTAATACGACCTCCGATGTGATATTGTGTTTGTTAAAAATAGAATATAGCTATAGGCAGCAAATTGGTCCTATTCTGAAATAGCCTTTGACTAATTGGCTTCCCAGGACCAAAACATTTTATCCTTTACTCTTAAAACACGTTTTAATACTGATATCATGTACAGTAGTTTGTGTTATTGTGTAAACTATAAATATTTGAAATAGAGATTAATATTTAACTCCATGTCTGGTTTGTTTATTAGATCTGCTGCTGCAGGAATTGCTTATATAGCTCCATGTTAGTGGGGGGTTTGACTGGGACTGGGGGGGGTAAAGGGTTGACTGGGACTGGTGCGAAAATTGGAGCAATTTCCGGGACCCCCTGAAAAATTATCCCCGGTTGTGTACCAACGAAAATTTTGACTAACGTACGAAAAATCCTCGATCCGCCCCTGAATTATATTACTTATAAGTATAATTATCAATTATTTATTAATCAGGCTGGCATTGGCATTAGAGATGTTGCTATTAAATATGGACAAAGATTCGCTATTTCTAGCTTGTTCAGACAAAGAATTCCATATTTTTGGTCCTCTAAAACTAACACACTTTTAAGATATTCATTCGGAGTATGTTAAGTAATATGTCGACTTTTGTACCTTTGCCGATTAACAGGCAAGCATTGACTTCTAATATACAGACAGATCGGCTGGGTTTAAATAATCTTTCTTCTGAAGATAAATTAAAGCTGCAAGTAACTATACAAATATCAGAGGTTTGCAACGTACACATTGACATTTATAACCAGCTACACGAAAATGCAACATTGACACGAGCATTGTAAGTCGTTTAGTACAAAGGCCGTTTAATCGCACAAACTATTCTTTCATTGATCTGCTCAGAAGTACATTTTATTATTTCCTCGTGACAACTTGAATTTAGAAGCAAACGTGTAAACATAGGATCTAAACCACAAGCTCAACTTGTGTTGGGATATTTGGATAACTAAAGGAACTAATACCAATCCTTTTTCATAGGATGGCGTCGTTTATAATTACTGATAAATTCTACCAGGTTGTTTGGTAGTTAGTCTGACTAAAAAGATGCTGCCATGGTTACCAAGATATGACACACACAATGGTGAAAAGAGCGTGCTTTTGTTAAAATAATATGACAACTGCTGCCATGGTTACCATGATATGACATACACACAATGCAGGAAAAAAAAAAAAAAAAAAAAAAAAAAGAGTGTGCTTTGTGATAAATATGACAACTAAAGTTAAATTAGACTAAAAAGATGCTGCCATGGTTACCAAGATATGACACACACAATGGTGAAAAGAGCGTGCTTTTCTATAAATATGACAACTTGAACCTGAATAGGATTTTTGTGTTAGAGCACCACTAAGCCGTGACATTTAAGCTGCTTAAGTGAAATTTCCGTAAAAATGTAAACTATGTCTTTGTCGGTATTGCGGATATTACTTTCTCTCTCGTACATCGACTGTTATGTAACCGCGACCACACACAACATTTCTATGAAGGATTATCACATATGTTGGGGAGTTACAGTTAATAAAGAGGCTTATACTAAGTCAAGAAGCACTACAGGTTTTCTTCGGTTATTCCGGTTTTCTCTTGTAGCAATGGACCCCTTATAGGCTTTTTATAGCTTGCCTTGTTTACATTTTGCTGCCAGGAAATTCCACAATGCAACAATGCATGACGACGCGAGATAAACTAATTGTGGCGGATCGCGGGTATTTTTCGCGGACCGCGGGTTCGTTTCGTGGGTCGCGGGTTTTTTCGCGGATCGCGGGTTTTTCTTTCGGGACGCATATCCCGTGATATCAATTATCCGGTTTGTTCCCGGGGGGTGGTGAAACTATGGAGAATTGTGTTTTAGAGAAAATTCACAAATAGCTGTAGCTCAAACCGGGCTGAAATTTTACAAGTAGCTCAAAATTCACCAGTAGCTCAAACCGGACTGAAATTTCAGCCCGGACTGAAATTCTTCTCTGTAATCGCGCGCAGTATTTTATCGTAAAGCCGGGCTGAAATTTGAGCCTTTGGAACTAACCCGGGCTAAAATCGCTCCATGTAATCAGCCCCTAAATCCCCTTATGTCCTAATGTTCATAAGACGATATCGTCTTATGAAGACCAACGACTTTGCTGTTGCAGGCACCAAACATGGACAAAAATACTACCGTTCGATTCAGCGTTTTACGATGTCTTTAAATAAGTAAATTTTGTTTGTTTACAACGCTATGCGGCCGATTCATCCCCTTTTAAACACTCTGAATTTTGTTTTGTTTACAAATTAAAAAAATATAAACTAATTAAATATTCATTTCGCTTTCCTACCTTTGGTTTAAACGCTACAGACTCGTAAGTACCACCATTCGACATCACTTCGAAAGATATATTAAAAGCTGCCATTTTGTTAAATTACGAAATAATCTAGCCCTTTTATGGCAATTCTCGTGAAAATGCCTTCTTGTTGCAGCGTCGGCGCACGCTCGGACAACTTCGGAAGCTAAAATCTCCGGGATCTTTGCACCATATCGGCTTGAAAATACCGGCAATCGATTCCTCGTGATGTCATTGTCTAGGTGGCGGATTTTTATTGGTCTAGTAAGCAACACTAACCTTATATGGCATTTTTCGTAATTTATATCGCGGGTATTAAATTTCAACGATTTCGGACATTTGTATACGAATTTCAAAAAAATAAAATAATTTAGTTCTACTTCAAAGGCAATGAAACTTTCCAACAAAGAGCTACAACTTTTGTCAGTTTTGTGTAACATTGCTGGGCAAATTCTAAATCCTGTTTTGGCAATTCAGGTTTATATAAAAAATAATTGTAAAATTTTTAGATAATTTTTGAACATGTATGCAACTTACTTTGGATATACAGTACAATTCTAAAGTGACCTTTAGAAATTAAGCTATTGTTGGTTAGACCAAGATTTTATGCTCCTGGGAATTTAAAATAGCTTCTAACCGTATGAAGGAGTATAACTTCCCACGAAAATGCCCAAATTACTAATGAGTCGTACTATCAGTTCGAATAAAAATGGCTCAACTGACCACAGAGCAACGAGTTTTTATAGCATCGATGTGTTACGCCAGAGGATAATCGTTGAATTTGACAATTTACGGCAGCAACCTGGAATGATTCGAAATGCGATGCGTGCCATGCACAGGCGAACAATTCTTTGTGTTGAAAGAAATGGGGGACACGTTGAAGGGCAAGGCCCATAGCTTGAACATATTGTTGTTACATGTAAATAAATATAAAACCATCTTTTTGTCAAGTCAATTTGTTTGGCTAGAGCGTCGCGTTCAATTATTTAGACGAAGCGAAAAAGTCTTGAATATTTCATTATGCATACAATGTAATTAAATTCCCAGGGGCCGGATGTACGAAGGCCGTTTAGCTTAAACGGTGGATAAGCCAAAATTAAAAAACACTTTCACACATTTGGTGAATGACCGAACTTAAATCTTATGCCCTTAATATGTAGTTGCAAATATAATTGTTCAATTCAAGTTGAAATATTTTAGCTTGGTTGTTCGATGAATGTATAGACTTGATCTATATTTTCGAGTTATCCAGCGTTTAAGCTAAACGGGCTTCGTACAACCGGCCCCAGGCGTATAATATCGTGCGTTTAACAACAATACCTCGATTTCTAAAGGTCTCAGTTTTTTTTAATACACCCTGTATAATATGAACCGGAACAAACTACATATCATTTTAAAGAGGAAGTCATAAGCTATCGAATGACGCGTATCCTGTTGTCAGAGAGTAAACGCGTCTGGAGATATTTACATCGTAAATACAGCGCGTTTCCGTCGGTCGATAAAGAGATAATTATAGCGGTTAGTGTGTAACTTTCCTGAATTTTACCGCTTAATATTGTAATTAGAATATAATGCAATGTAACGAACATCTCATAAAACTATGCAGTTGCTCATTGCTCAGATTTCATTCTGTGAACTTCTTTTCACAAACATCTTCAGTTGTGGTTTCAGGTCTTTGGTATTTGTAATATTACTGGCCAATATATATTCAAATGAATGCCATTCAAACTATATCAAACTATATATACCCGTACAACCTGTCCAATAAAGATAGATGAAAAGTCAAACCCCTTCCAATGTTGCCAAAAATAATGTTCAAGACCAGACCAGAACAGACCAAAATAGCAATGAATATATTGTGACAAATAGAACAGAACTAAATTTAAGGAAAATTCAATTAAACTAACAAAAATCGACTTACCTTTTTCGCGAAGGGAGAAATTCGTTCGATAATTCTGCCAAATTTTCGCGTGAGTTCATATAAAAACCTATTTTCAGTGACGAATCTTATCTGTATATTCCAATGATATACTTGTATTGATCGCCTCGTGTCATGCTATCAAAAGTTTCCGTCGTTATCAGTCGGAGTCCGAAAACAAACAATGACAAAAGATCGCCAAATCTTGGGCCCACTTCGTTTCACAATCGTGACAGTGATCTCTATGTGTTACTGGACTATTCGAAATCCAGACAGACAGCACCAACGCCGCGTTTATAGTATAACAAAAAGTTGTTATCATTCTATTCTATTTAAAGACCTGCAAATGTGCTGACTCTTTAATATTAATAGCATAAAAAGGTTATAGGGTAAATGAACCTCCATGGAAGGGGGAAAAAGCCGCGTCGCCGCATCAATCATGGACAGTTTCACTGTCACTGACCAGAAACAGAATCTGATGTATTTTTTGGTTTATAGTAAATACCACCAAAGCTTGCTTGACTGATGAAATTAAAGTACACTTGATCAAGGTTTGCATATCATCCTCTTCAACGCATGGGCTTAGTTCAAAGTCACCTAGATACGCTAGATAATGCAGCATTGACTACAGAAACCTGAAGTAATAGGAGAAATATATCTGAAGTAATACGAGCACAATTTAGCCGCAGCCAGCGACAATTACAGTCAACTGGTCAACTGGCCCACCTTTACGTAAAATAGACGATTTGTCGGAAATTTTAACCTAAAATAGGCCAGAAACAGCTGATTTTGAGTGTAAATGGGGGGTTTGTCAGAAATTTAGAAGGTTTTGTCGGAAATTTGGGAGGCTTTTCCCCCGCTCACCAGAAAAACCTGAATTTCCGCCACTGGCGACAAAAGGCGATTTCAGATTTCAACGTATGTTAATAAAATAAAATACTCACGCATGTTATAAAATAATAACATGCGCGGTAAACATTTCTTCTTAACTAGCTTCGAGAATGCTTGTATTTTGTGCCTTGATCATGACACAGTTGCTCTGTTTACCTTTTAAGGTTGTTACGAAATCAAGAAACAATGTTTTGAAACCACACTTTTGCTGTGTTGGAGTTCGTCTACCCTATTATGGCCTGTCTCCTTATTTTTCTGAAGTATACACTGCCAGTGAGAATAGAGGTATTAATATAATCATAATCATATTACCTAACAACGATATATCATAAGTAAACCTAACCTCATTATACTGTTTAATCTTATTATTTTTTACATGGATTAAAACATAGTTTACGGTCTAGAAATTAAAGCGTGTATAATTAGCTGCGGTTTTATGTTGAAACGATTTCATCGCACACAAATCTTTTGAAATTTGTTTCTTAATATATTTCAACAGCACGGATGAGCATTCGATCAGATGATGCACAAAGATGATTGCTTCATAATACCAAAAATCCATTTTCGTCACCATGCACAAGCTTCCATTACGTACGAGCAAAAAGATGGAACATGGTTTGGAGACTCGATGGAAGTATAATATAATTCATTATCTTTATTTATCGATATTTCCAATAGCAATATTTTGGCTTTGTTATCCATCCGTGCCTTAAAAAATTGACTATAGTCTAGCTAAAAATTGCTATTGGTTCATTGGGCGAAAATACAATACGCACATGACGAAAAAGGGCCATATTTTGCATAAACTAGAGTAACATAGATAGAGTCTAGATGATGAGTTCCATAGAGTTTTCAAACCGTGCATTCTATTTACTATGGCCGAATTCAGTACTGACCATATTCTAATTGAGTAAGATCTAAATATTATCGTTTCTGGTTAAATTGAACATAATTATGCTACAAAAACGTATATACTCATTAATTAGAAATAGATGCATGCAGAATCCCCTTGCCCATTTGAACCAAACAATTTACTCCCCAAAAGTTATTGTAACATGAAGTTCTGAATAGACCACTGTAACCATAGTAACACGCAACACTGTATATTTCTTTTATTTTAATTTGTAAAAGTATTGATATTTTGTACTTTTAACTATAAAATTATCATTATCAATTGCCCAACTATATAAAGTGGATATGCGATTATGTACTATTTTAGCTTTGATTTACTGTAACATTCAACCTTAGACGTTCACAAAACGTTTCGAAATTTTCATAAAACTTCAACTGCTTTTCAAGCAGTATTTTTATTCTTCGGCCTTGCTTTTGAAATGAAGTTTTTGAGATTTAACGTTTTTTTATTTTTCTATAACGTATTTGAATCAATACTAAAATACTTTTAAGATCAATCAATGTTATATTGACCACACATGCAGAATGATCTACGCATTTTCAAATTCAAACTTAAAACTATACTGTATACTCTGTATGCTATAAATCGGCAAAGCAAGTATGCAAAACTCACTTACCCGTTTAAAACGCTTCTTTTTCGGTCTTTCGACTGTTTTTCTTCTTGTGGATTTGTCCTTTTTTATTTGTATTATGTCCTGACTCCAGAGTATTATAAAATGAGAGCAAAACTATTTTTGAAAAAAGTTTGCAAAATGGCAGTCTTCTCTCGGTCTGAACTCGCGCATGCGCATAACTTAAAAAACCGTCTATGACAAAAAAAAGGCGGACAACTTTGCATTCCGCTATGTTTTCACATACCCGGGTGTAAATATCCGAGCGGAATTAGTACCCTCGCACGGCGCTTCGCGCCGGCTCGGGGATAAGGGACCGTTCATTATTAACACAGGAGGGAGGCTAGTTGGAAATGGAGAAGCTATTTATATAATGTGCATCCCCCTGCAGGCGAAAAGAAAAACATACAGCCCTCATTTAACTACGTTTTAAAAATTTGCAACCCCGTTGCGTTTAAAAATTTGCAACTACGTTTCAAGATGGCGTGTCTAACCATGGTGAGTGGTAACTGTACAGAGTTTTGAAAATAACTGAAAAATGCCTATGGTCAGTTGAGAACTATTTAACAACTGACATTAGATTATGAGCTCAAGATTTCTATGAGGTGATAGTTGATGAGGGCGAAGCCGGAATCTCATAGAAATAGAGAGCGAATAATCTAATTGTTTTAGTAGAAACCAGCAAGCTAGAAAATAGTATTTCAAAACGTTTTTCATAATTTATTGAAATAAGACTATGTGCACACGGTAACGTTTTCGAGCGTTTTTGGTTGTAACGCGTTTCTGAAAGTATCGTTTTCACGTTCTGTTTACACGAAAACGTATGAAAACAACGTCAATTGACGAAAACGTTTCCAATACTGAAAACGATTCTGACAACCGTTTTCGCGTTGAAACGCTAAAAATCCAAGATGGCGACTAAAAATCCAAATGATTATATTCTTGTTTCCCGGTAGCTTAGTTCTTTCATTGGTATCTTTAATTGTTAAGCTAACAACTTTAGCAACAAATAAAACAAAATATATAGCCTTTCAAGTATATAATGATTCAAGAACGATTTAAAATGTGTTTAGCTTTCCAAGGAGATACGGACTTCGTGTCGGTGTTGGCGAACAGACATATGAATCATGAATAGTAGCGTTTAAAACTGTTTTACTTTAATATGATGAGCAGAAGACATTTTAAGAAACTGGGTGACAAGTAAGACTCCATCTGACTGGAAAATAAACGATCATGAGAAGCCACGAGCGATAAAATGTGTGTGGAGACAAACATTTGGATACAATGAAAACGTTTCCGTGTGAACAGAGCGTCAAAATGACAAAATTGGAAACGACATCTTTAGAAACGCTCGGAAACGACACAGTGTGCACATAGTCTTAATTCGTTAAAAATCGCGCCGAGGAGATGGCTGTTTCGCTACTCGCTATCTATCGACAATTAGATATCGAGTAGCGTAGCCAATCAAATTGCAGCATTTGCAATAGTATACTAGTATGATTCTACTAAAAAGAATTATGCATTTAAAGATTCGACAGATGGTATAATCTAATTCGACTTCTATTAATGTGAATTTTAACTAAAGTGAGTTCTGCACAACATCAGGTAACTTTGGAGTAGCCCATATTCAAGCCCATGTATTGAAGAAATATTTGAAAAAATATTGTACCGGCATTCATTGAAACGGACAACTTATCTATAACTGGTCGTGACGCTCGTTAAAAAACACTTTTCAATTGTTATTGTAAAGCCTTTCTCAAGTTGTTAGCTGTGTACGAGTTTCTACACAAACGTAAGTTTATTTATCATTTATATCTTAATTGTATTAATTTAGTTTACTAATTTAAGTTTCCGTAAAATGTGTAATCGTATTTATAGTGTAGTTTTATTGTATTGTATTTTAGTTTGACGGCATTGATAGAATAGAAATATAAAGTCAGCATTATCACTATTTCGTCGCCGTAGACTGATTGTAGGATGGCTATACATATATTTGTTTCACGGCACACACACTGAGTTGTTTACGTGTTCAATGCATATTAATTATGTCGCGGACGAAAGACATGTAAAACTGGATATTTTCTCGTATTTGAAATAGATCAAGCAGGCTCTAGTCAAACTGCTCATAGTAATTTAGTACAAGATACTCGCAAACGAACAATGATAGAAAAATGTCTTGAGTACGCAATAACAATAAGAAAGAAAGTCGCACTGTCCAAAGCACAGGAACTTAAAGGGCTTATGCAGCGAAAATTCGGTTAGAGTGAAACTTGAACGTTTGAAGTTACGAAGTTGACGTTTGGAGCTTTTCTATATCCCACTTCGTTCTTGAGATATTAAGATGTGTTTGATATGTAAATAACATCACTGTGACATAAAACTAAAAACTAAAGCGAAGATAGAACTAAAAGCGAAGATAGAACAATTCAACGCGGCTTTGCAAATTCAAATACACGAACACAAATTCAAATACACGAACGCAAAACCAAATACACAAATGCAAAATCAAATACATGAACGCAAAACCAAATACACGAACGCAAATTGAAATACACAAACGCAAATTCAAATACACGAACGCAAAACCAAATACACGAACGCAAAACCAAATACACGAACGCAAAACCAAATACACGAACGCAAATTCAAATACACGAATGCAAAACCAAATACACGAACGCAAATTCAAATACACGAACGCAAATTCAAATACATAGTTCAAAATATACAAGTAAACAAAGTAAAAGGGTTAGTATCTGCAGGGTCTGTGTATACAATACGTACCGCATTCGTAAAGGACGGATTCTCCGAGAATGGAAGAAGCGATCAGATACTATTTCAAAAAAAATTACCAATATAAAACAATAATAGACTTTTTAGATAAGTTCCATGATATAAAAATATCCAAGAGAACACTTATCAATAAACTAAAAGAATATGGACTGAGCCGAAGAACACATAATGCAAATCGAGACCAGGTAAGAGAATGTATCCAACGAGAACTCGACGGCAGTGGTCAACTGCGTGCTAGGTTACAGGGCAATGTGGAGAAGACTACAGTCTAAGTATGGTATACATGTTCCTCGTGTAATGGTGCAAACTATTCTGTGTGAGCTCGATCCAGAGGGATCGAGATTAAGAAAGGCACATCGACTTCAAAGGAGAGAATACTTGAACCCTGGCCCAAATGACTGTTGGCATACTGACGGCTACGATAAATTAAAGCCTTTCGGTTTTCCTATACACGGATGCATTGATGGTTTCAGTAGACGTATCATGTGGCTTGAGATTACTAGAACTAACAATAACCCTCATGTTGTTGGAAACTTCTTCCTTGACTGTGTCAAAGAACAACAATGCTGTCCTACAATCTTAAGAACAGACAAAGGAACGGAGAATGGGATGATGGCTGCTGCACAAAGCTTTTTACGCCGTAATCATTTAGATGCACTTTCAGGAGTAAGAGCGCATCAATACGGCTCGTCTCATAGCAACCAGCGAATCGAGGCATGGTGGGCCATGCTGCGTCGCTCATGGTCATCATGGTGGATTAATTTTTTTAAGGATCTTGTTGCAAAGGGGACACTGGATTCCAGTAACAAATTGCATCTCGAGTGTCTCTGGTTTTGCTTTATTAAGGTACTGAAAAAGGCTCTAAATGAAATTAGAGAATCGTGGAACAACCACTACGTTAGGAGGTCACGCTATTACACAGCAAATGGCATTCCAGATCAGCTTTTCTTCTTGCCAGAGTCCGTTGGTACTACAGATTATAAAAAGATGTATCTACAGCAAGATTTGCAAGAAATTGAGCGCCAAGTTAACCTACCAAATGAAGACGAAACTCATGATGTCTATCAAGAATACTTTGCGTACAGTTCTGCCATGCTAGAATTAGAAGAGCCACACAACTGGAGAGAAAGCCTGGCAATGTTTGAACGATTGACTGAAGTAGCCGAGTGACATGAACCGTTAATTCTTAGCGATTTTTGAAAGAAACCTATGATAATCATAATGAAACCTATGAGATACTTGCAAACAAGTATTATAAATTTAAAGGCAAAAAAAGAACATCAATATACTTTAGACTTAGTTAATACAACGCTTTGGCGCAACACATTCACAGACGGCGCTTCTTCGAAAATTCCTCATTACTTCATGGCCTACATTTAAGTTGCACTTGCACTTGGCTTTTGTCTCATGAGCTTTCATATATTATCTCATCAGAAATCTATTCGATTTTGAATTTTCACAATAAAAATTTCGCTTTGCGCGAAAAATATTAATAAATATAAATCCAGCTTGAGACAAAGATTATATTCTTGTTTACATGCACATTACGATTAATCGGACCAATTTTCAAGTACCCTGAGTACGAGGTTGGGGTTGTTCCTTTCTTGATATATATTTAAACCAAAACGTTAAAAGGTGGAGTTACTAATAACCAGAGGTTTTGAGCATAGCCCTTCATCAGATGCGATTAATCGCAGTATGTAAACGCAACTTTAGGATATTTATATCTTGACCGGAGTAATTAACTCCATCTGTGATATTTCCCTAGTAAGAATCAGCGCTGCAAATAATTTCAGCAACTTGAAGGTCATGATGACCAGGGAAAATTAAATTACGCTGGTCAAGTACAAAATCCTACCGGTCAAACATTAACAATTGTTCATGACGAAAAACAAGAACATTTTCCTTCAGCAACTTAAATATTACACATCAGTTCTTATTGTAGTGTCTTTGTATTTCTTAAGTACATTATATTACTATACTTGATATTACTATACTTGATATTATATATAGATAACTATTACAATATATTATTGTTTATGAACATTAACATTAACAGGAACGTTGTAAAAATAACTGCAACGAAAAGATGTTTGAGAAACATCATAAACCAAAACACTTCTTAGAGTTAAATATTGGCATGGAGTTATATAATTAAACAACACCTCAAAAGTAGTCCGCTACATATATCCCATTCAAACGATATCGAACGACCAAGCACTTTTTTCCTGAAGAATAGCAGAGAATTCCTCCACCAGTTCGTTATAGCATTGGTAAGTACTGGGGATCTCAAGCAACAGACCACAAGTATGAGCGATTGGTCGACGAGCCAAACCATCCAGTTGAGTAAAGGAAACTTCTATCTTCTTCCCTGGCAAAATAACACTTGCGCCGGTCGTAAACTGAAGAAATGCCAAAACGTTTCCTCCAAGCGACTTAATGAACCGCTTCAAATGATCAAAGGTATTTCGCTCAGCATCGTTGTTGGGAGAGGCATGTAGAATTTTAACAACCTTTTTAGATGTTGGTTTTATTTGTTCGTAAAACTCACATAGATTTGCTGCACTCTGGAAGCTATCGTGTGTGTTGAGAGATCGCAGGATCGGGCTCCAACAATTAGCTACATATCGAGGCCTTTGGATCAACTCTTGATGAGCCAGTTGACAAAATATGCTCTGAATATTCTCTTCGTTAGGACCTCTGTAGCATTTGTAGCTACTCAATAATTCCATCAGGTCGGAGTTACCAGAGAGGTTGTCTGGATTTTTCAAGCAGTTATCCATTGTGTCCTTCTCATCTGCTGAAATGTACGTTCTGAAGCTTTCCAACAGCATTTCTTCTGAAATGCTGTCTTCCCAATATGCAACTGCAAATAAAGGCTGGAGACAAGGCAAGAGGGAAGATTCCTTCTCTGCAATACCCATACAGTAAAAGTCTTCCGATAGCTTTCCACTGTTGCTTTTGGTAATCGTGTCGAATTACTGGAACCTTAGACGAAGCACCAATTGCCAACGATTGCAGAAACAGAACCCAGAATTTGGTAAAAACGTCTCTCAAAACTCCTGTTCCCTCACCTGCTTCCACACGACCGTCATTATCTACAACTTTGACAAATACCGATGAATTTAAAATTTTGGGATCTGAGAAGGCATTTATCAAATCCTTTAAGAGATTTGAACGATGGATAAGCAGGTGAACAGAGTCAAATATATGCTCATGTTGGTCTGCTATTATTTGTTCCAATGGGCCACCTTCAGCTACACACTCTTCTTGCAATGTATTATTAGTTTCAACTAAAATAAAAAGGAATTTAAACAACAACAGGAATTTAAAGATGTCTTACAAAATGTGAATCTGTTCACATACATTTGATAAATGTATAATTATTAATTAAACATTCCTTGTTTCAAGCGTTTGTGCATATTTACCTGATAATAAGCTCTGGGTTTATATTTGTTCAAATTACTTTTTTGGGGCTTATCATTCGGGAGGGATATTTTCGACGGATTATTCCTTTCTTAAATTGGGGTGTAGTTAGTTTCACACACAAAAACTTGCGAGGAAAATTAAAGTTCTAGCAAGCATGTTTTGGTTAGGAAACCGATGGGGAGAAACTCAAATTCATCAGATATTTCCTAATTAGTGTATTTAAAGTTTTTCCCACACGAAAATATTCCTTGAAATTTTTTTTTACATAATTTTACAGATACTGTGAATCTGTGATGGTCTTGACAAAAACATTAAACCTTTTTTTGTTTTTGTCGAGGCTATGACATCATATAGGCATGTCAACTGATTAGTTATACATGTTGGTACAGTATGGTATTATTAAGAATAACAGACCTTCAATAAGCCATTGCAAGAAATGAGGATCAGGTAAATCTCCCCCTGGCAGTGGTTGAACTTGGAATGGTGGTAATGCTGGTTCTCCCCCAGACAGTGGTTCAACTGGTGGTGGTTCTACTGCCAACAGTGCCAATTCAGGTTCTTCCCTT
Organism: Trachythela sp. YZ-2020; assembly: GCA_016169945.1. Lineage (NCBI taxonomy): Eukaryota > Metazoa > Cnidaria > Anthozoa > Malacalcyonacea > Clavulariidae > Trachythela > Trachythela sp. YZ-2020. Next base: position 4,712,412 of record JADLSH010000358.1, read on the forward strand.
GACAGTGGTTCTTCTGTCAATAGTGCTAATGCTGGTTCTTCAATATTTGTTTGTTTCACAATCAATGGTTCTTCTGTGACATCATCTATTAATTCATTTCCAACTAAAAATAACAAAGGAGGATATTTACCATTATCACAAAAAGGTTTCAATATTTCAAGGTACATACAGTATCAATATCTGTTGTCAGACAGCATTGCTACAGTAGTCATCACTGAAAGCAATGGTATAATTAACACCTGACACAAATTATTGACACACGTTATACAGGGGCGTAAATGTGGGGGTGGTACACCCCCCAGACACATGCTCCAGTCGGTCTCGAAATGAGGGCAGTCGGTCTCAACATTATGCATCGTTTAATTAGATGCGATTCTAACAAACAGTGACCGTACTGACCAATTGACCGACTAAATAGTTTCGGAGACCGACTTCAATCATGACAAGATATTAAGATTATGATGAGCGAGTTTACTCGTAAATCGTATTTTAACGTAATACCGGTAATTACAAGACTATGTGCACATGGTAACGTTTTCGAGTGTTTTCGTTTCTAAATGCATGCCTTGTCAGAAAACGTTGCGAGAAAAACAATCAATTTGAACAAGGCGCCAAAACGCTTAAGTTGAAAACGCCACTACGAAAACGCTCAAAAACGTTACCGTTTGCACATAGTCTAATAGTCTACAAATATACGACTCAGCGAAAATCCCGCTTCGGCAACTGTTGGACAGCGTTCTTCATCATTAAAATAACAGAATTTTTCGATATGATTAAAATAACAGAATTTTATGTGCCGCGTGCGTGGGTTGCATACTTGCGAAGACGCTGTTAATGCTAATTAGATAAAGCGAGAAACATTATTTCACAGATTCACAGTACTTTGTACGTTCTTGTAAAATTCTTAATAAATAACATAAATTACGTAGTACTCAATTTATAAGTGTTTTCTGACCATCAAAATGCTGCAAAATTTTCCCAAAGTCCAGGAAATGGCATTTCAGGGACTCTAGATTGAAAAGTTTCCTGGGAGCATGCCCCGGACCCCCTAAAAACCTCGTGCCTGCGGCGCTCGGCTCATGGCAGCGCCACTCGTATTAGGACGGTGCATCAGTCGGTCTCATTTTGGCTATACATCCCCTCAAACAAAATCGATATGTACGCCCCTGACGTTATAAAATAACAGTAATTACTAAATTCAATATAGAAATAATTACATAATATAGTACATACTTTCATAATCCAGCATTTTGCAAATGTACAAATTCACTCGGCTATATGGCCTTCCAAGTGACTCCTTGTACTTTTCAACTGAAAATGATTCTTTTGTTCCTGGTAAATATAACACTGTGTCCATATCTGGATATAACAGAACCCAATTATTATTTTCTTCATCTCTAAGTTGCTTGTTGTGAGCAAGTTGCTTCTCTACCCCAGCATTTTTCACAATAACATGAGAATCCGATTTTTTAACATCGATTGGAAGAAGAGACCCTCTTTTTATTCTAAGGTGCTTTCCCTCCAACTCCACAATTCCAATGTTAATCTACAATGGATATGCACAATCTGGGTTAATTACACTGTGTTTTAAATGTAACTATTTCATTATGTAATATTTAAAACACGAGCAGCAGGTTTTATCATATATAAAACACAAGACGTATAATCACAGACGTAGTAGAGTGTTTTAGATGTGATATGATATGTACTGCGAGTATTTTAAATAGCTTCAAAAACGAATCGGTTTCTTCAGCACATTGGCGAAGTAATTTCGAAAATAAACACTATCTGAGCTGAGGAAATCAAAGTTAAACTTATGCAAATCAGGAGAAATCTTTATCAGATATAAAACACTCATTAATTAAACATGGCGTTCTTTCTAATTTTCTTCATGATTTATTAATTAGTTTTTGAAGTTTGTTTAACCTTGCACAGTTGTGGAGAAAAAAGTCAATAATTCAATTGGTCTGTATGTACTAGAATACAAATATATGCACATTCAAAATCTCATTTAAATTGTTGTTCATTGGTTCTTCAATGTTGATTCATTGTTGATTGGTTGTTCGTTGGCTATGAACATTGAAGAGCCAATTAATAAACAACCAAATTTTATTTTAAAAAATTTGTCCAGTAACAGGATGCGGGCATAGTTGCAGAAATTTTGTTTGACAAAACACCGTAAACTTTCGTTAATTTATCAACATTTAAAGCTGTACTTTGACAAGAAAAGTTACAGACAGGTTAGTAAAATTAATAAACTACGGATATATTTCGTGTGTGTATGGGAAATAGTTCAAAGACTTACCAACCTTATGTAATTTATACTATACGTCAATTCGCTGCGTTTTTATGTAAATTTGTACGATAAGTGGGCTGCCTATGGTAGAGATGGTTTAATACTATTCATGCCCTTAGTTTTATCAGAAATGAATAACATTTAGCCATGAGCAAGTTACAATTGCATTTTGACCACTATCCTGGGGGACACAATTTGTTTCCCAAGATGGCAACCAAAAACAAAATGCATTTTGATATTGAAATACAATAATAAGTTCTACTAAAACTTGGCATGCACAATATCATACAATCTATTCATCTGTCTTTTGTGTTTTGATTGTAAATATTGTCTTTAAAGGATATTTTGGACATGTTGACTAAAATTAAGATGATTAAATAGCAATAATGTCCAGCATTCCACTAGCTACCACTAATGTACCAAGGTGACAGGGTTCGAATTAACGGTGTGCAATTTACATCATTTTGGCCAAAATTATGCACAGTAGCCCAGGCTCTGTGTGGGTATTTATTTATTTTATTATATGGAAACTGGAAAAAGAGGACAACCTTTTTAGGCAACCCATTCAAACCGGAAATTTTTGAGCGGACCAACCAGAAACTGGTGTTCCATTTACTTTTCATCTAGAATTACCGGAATTTCCATGTAAATGGTAAACAACCATAGCAACCTACAGTATTTAGTTAGTTTCACGAGTTACCACAAGGCAATTTTTGGGGATACTAGCCAATGGGGATGCAGAATCGGCTTGCGGGAAGGTATGGTAATTGCCCTCAAAAACCTGGTCACACTAGTACTAAATTGGAAACTACTGTACCTTGACAGTCTCATCCTTCTTCCCTTTCTTTGTTGACATAAAACGATCAATCTTTTTTCTCTTTTGTATATCGAAGAACGACACATCTTCATCATCACACTTCCTTTGCATATAATCTTTAAAACTTAGTGGTTTGTTATCATTTAAACCATTTGCATGGCTTGAAGACCCAGTGGATGGTTGATTATTATTAATAGAAGACGTATTTGTTTCAGACCTTCGGCAATCTGCCCCACATATTTCGCAAAAATTAGTATTTCCATTCCGCGAACTACCACATGTTGGACAGAACATCTAAAACGATATAAACACCATATTTCATTATAAAATGTATTCAAATTTTAAATGACACTATACGCTTCGGCACATGAAGCAGTTACTTACCGTTATATTCAATTATTCTCCTCTTTATTAATTTAATAGTATTGTTTTCGTCTGATCCACGCTTGCCACTCAGTCATGTGCCTCTTGTTTACAAGCTTTCTTCCTGAGGCCAGACGGCCAGCTGAGCAGACTGCCTGAGCCCGCTTTACCTGTGGTCTGCGGTTTCGCATTTTGAATTTGCGTTCGTGTATTTGGTTTTGCGTTCGTGTATTTGAATTTGCGTTCGTGTATTTCAATTTGCGTTCGTGTATTTGGATTTGCGTTCGTGTATTTGGTTTTGCGTTCGTGTATTGGTTTTGCGTTCGTGTATTTGGTTTTGCGTTCGTGTATTTGGTTTTGCGTTCATGTATTTGATTTTGCATTTGTGTATTTGGTTTTGCGTTCGTGTATTTGAATTTGCGTTTGTGTATTTCAATTTGCGTTCGTGTATTTGGTTTTGCGTTCATGTATTTGATTTTGCATTTGTGTATTTGGTTTTGCGTTCGTGTATTTGAATTTGCGTTTGTGTATTTCAATTTGCGTTCGTGTATTCGGTTTTGTGTTTGTGTATTGCACCTCTGGGCCACCGTAGTTGACCCATTAGAGTCGCGTAGCATGACAGACGCTCAAAATGAATTGAGAATAACGTGGGAAGGCCCGGAAGGCGCTCTGAAGTTTGCTCAGGAATGCTTGCGTGCACTAGAAGAAGATGCGAGATCTATTACGTCGCGCGTCACACAAAAATGAATTTGTTCACGCGGATCTTCGCGAAACTCTTCAACGAGCACGAAAGATACATTAACCAGGAAAGGCTGAAATTCATGGACGTTATTAAAGAACAAGAGAAAACCCTTACTAAATTAAAGCGTGAGCAAGAATTAAGTGAAACTTTAGCAGAGGAAGCAATTTACGAAGCTGAAGTAAAAGTAACCTGTGCCACAGCCGTAACGTCTGTGAACAATTGAACAAATGCTTGCCTGGAATAATTAGCATAAATGTTGCATAATTATTCAAAAGTCAAAACATCGTGTAAAGAAAAGCAAAATGGCAGCTTGCTGAAGTGATGCAATGTCATGCTCCGTTTGTTTCGCACTCAAGACATAAAAAAACATATTTTTCCGTTTCTTCATTTGCATATTTTTATAAATGGCTGTGTTCTTTGTCATAATGTAATACGAAAGGCAAATAACCGCTTACTTGTCGATGGAAAAGCAAAGTTTAATGTACGGATATCTCTATCAAAGCTGCATTTCAACATAGTCATAGAGATTGATTCAATCTACATCTGTAGACCTTGCGTAGATAAACTCAAGAAACTAGAAAATATTAACAGGCAAATGCAGGAACTTTTAGAAATTTAGAGAAGCTCTTTAAGCCTATAGTTGAACACGGCGTGAGAAGTAACGAACACTGTGGGCATAACTCTACGGAATCCCTTCAGCGTGTTGATGCAGCAAAAAGACCACGTATAGAGCCTCCATTCATTGCACCTTTGTCATCAGTTTCAGGGAAGCCAGAATGTTCATCAACAGCTTTTTTACAATCGGCATCTATACAGATTGGCCATTCTACACCTAAAAAAGCTCAGTCAGAAAGTCCAGCCACAGCAAGTAGCGGTGTCCCAGTTGAAGTCCCTGCTGAGGTTCCAGCTGAAATAAGTAGTGATATACCTACAAGTACTGTTGTCACTGTAAAGTTACAATGGCCGAATCAAACAAGGGAAAGACGATTACCGGACGATTTACAATCCCTAGGTAAAATGCTGGTACGTGGAACGTATAAGAAAATTGCAAGGGCTGCTTGGAATAATCTTATACTTTGGAAGCAACTACAAATTCTTGCAGTGAAACATGTTGATTCCGAGTGCCTTAGTTTATGCTGCAAAAAAGAAACCAAGTTGTCTGCGATCTCCAACTAAAGATCAACTGCTCAACTTTTCATTTGAAAAGCTTGAAAAAGAACTTGAGGAAAGAGCACCATTTACCCATGCAATTTTGCGGACAGCTTGTGTCAATAGAAGAAACTGTGCGAAGAGAAGTGAATGGGTCCCGTCTGTTGGCTTGGCTGCTGCAGTTATCTTGAGAAGTAAGTCTTCACGCCTGAATGCAGTACAACTGCTACTGAGTATTTTCTTATATCATTCAAGTTGGTCGGTAAGTATGAATGTGCATGTACAAATTAACCCCTGTCTCAAATAGGCCCTCTCAAATAGCCCCTTTTCTCAATTTAGGGCCTGTTCATATGAGCCTGGTGGACTGCATGGAAAACTCCTGTAAGGGGCAACCATTTAATATCCCCAAAAATGTAAGCATTATTAGTGGCTAATATGTTGCCCCATATACTAATATATAGGTCAAAATTGCCAAAGACATGTTCATCCCAGACATATGTTGGATGAAGTGTTGATATAGAAAATAATATTCACTCTGTAGTTGAGTATCCTGGTCATATGAACAGGCTCCAAGCCTTCCCTTTTCACATCACAGGAACACATCTGACATGCTTTGATTAGATTTATTAATTGTGTTGGAGATTCTTGCTAGTATACTGTGTCCCTCACAAGTTGCGTTTCAACTAAATCAATAAGCCCCCCCCTTATTAAAGCCCCACTTGAACATGCCTGAAATACTACATTTTTCATATAGCCAATGATGTGTAGATTTAAATCATTACTACTGGTTGTGTCACATACTCACCTGTTTAGAAAGCTTGAAGAATATGGTCTGGATTACAATACATAAGTCACATCTATGATGCAGCAAGAACGCGATTGGATGGAATCACAACAACCAACACCAGCTATTGAAGATGAAGATTCTAAAAAGTGTTTCAAGAGTCTCAATCGAGTGATGACTCTTCCACTGAAAGCGACTTAATGTCCAAGTCGAAAACAAGATACAGTCAATGTCCAAGTCAACATAGTGGTCAAAAGTTAACCATAGATAACATTGATTATCGGCAAGAAGTCCATCACATGACTCAAGAGCATCAAACAGTGGATAAACATTATTTAACCGTTTGTGCCACAAAGAACCGAGTTCATGGTAACCATTTGAGCAGTGTGAGACAGGTGGATCTGTTGAACACCATGGAAAATGGAAAATGTATTCCAAGTCATCTGGAACAAATTTCCCAAAGAGATAATTATGTTCAACTTGTAGAACGAGCTCTTGTTCAAAACATTCCTTGTCTAGAATCATTTAAAGATGTTGTTGTGAATCATATCCCACACATGTACAGCAAGGAAACAAGAGAACCAACTGACTCTGTAAGTAAATTATGGATGCAATATGTTGTGTATTATCCTATTTAGCTGTAATCAGGGACCGCAGAAGTGAGGGTGGGAAGGATTCGCATTTCAACTCTGTGTTTCAATTTCAGAGCGAAAAGTGGGGGCATGGTCCCTTGCTGCGCAGTTGTCCCTGGTAATGCACTCTCAAACAAAGTCTCAAACAAATCCTATTGTTATATACCAAGTGTCAAAGTCCGTTTTTCGTGGCTTTTCATTGGACAAGATATCCACGCGTGGCGATCCAAAAATCACGATGTTTCCGCGTAACCAATGGCAACGGGCAACAATGCATTTATTTTTCCCTAGGGAAAAATAACAAAACCGAAGTAAATGGCGAAGGCCCATCTTTTCTGTGTTTCTATATTTTAATCGAAATTTTAAGATTTAAATCGACAAATTTTTTGTCATTTGACACTTGGTATATAAAAATCACTTATTTACTGAAATCTTGGAAAAATAGTATGTTTTGTGGCCCCTCGACCGCTCGTTGTTGCCCTCGGCTTCGCCTCGGCGTCAGTACATAAGTGTTAATTATGTTATTTTATTATGTCTAACACCATACAGGTTAATTATTAACCTTCAATTTTAAGGTGTTGTGGATTTGATGGTTAACATACCAAGTAGTTCGTTAAAGCAATTTAACATTTAATTATCAATTAATATATTTGTTAACCTTTAAATATCAGTTAATCTTTGATGGATAATGTAGAATAGATTGAATGATGATGTATTTAAACGTCAATCAAACTTGTTACAAATTAACTTATTGCTATACCAATACTACATTACTCCCCCTTTTATTTTGAACGGAATGTCAATCACCTAGCTAAATGTCTTTTCGTAGCGTTCTAACTTAAATCAATATCAAGGTTTATATAATTTAAAAGTTTGTGTACTTTCACTGTTCATAGGATCAAGTCTCATACTGATATCGTGTTACTGGTTTTCTAGTTCTTGTTGATCTTCGTAAACTTGTTTCAGGCTTTAATGGTTGCTCTGTTCCCGATTGTCTCATTTCTTCACATTCATCTTCGCTTTCGTCAACTCGTACTTTCTTAAAGTGTGATACGTTTCTAGTCACCGTCTTACCGTCTCTTTCAGCTGTTATGGTATTGTACTTGCGTTGTACTACCGTATAATGTTCTGGGTCAAATTTTGGTGTTAATTTATTGTTTTTCTTCTGCTTGCAAATGACAATATCGCCCTTTTTGATCTCTGATTCCTTTGTTCTTTTATTCTTGTCATAATACTCTTTATTCTCTTCCTTCTTCTTCTCCAAGTTTGTTTTTGCCATCTGGTGTTTGTTAACGACTTTCTTTCTCGCTAATTCTGGTAAATATCCATGTATTTGTCTGTTAAAAAGTAGTTCGCATGGAGCCACTTTTGTGGTTTGATGAGGAGTTGGACGGTATTGAAGTAGGAATCTTTGCAATTCCTGCCTCCAATTCTTTCCTTCAATTTCTGCTGTTTTCAGTAGTTTTCCAATTGGTTTCATAAATCGTTCTACCACCGCATTACCTTGTGGCCATAGTGGTGTAATAGTTTTCCATTCAATGCCAAGGGTTTTAGTATATCTTTCAAATTCTTTCCCATTGAATGGGGGTCCATTGTCCGTTTTTATCTTTAATGGTATTCCATATCTCGCAAAAATTGTATCCAGCTTTGGTATACATGATTTTGCGTCGGTTGAATTAACGATTTCGACCTCTGGGAATTTTGAGTAGGTGTCAATAACCACTAGCAGGTATTGACCAGTTCGGGGTATTGGACCATAGAAGTCAATTGCTACACTGGTCCATGGTTTGTCTTCTGTCGGGGTTATTTTCATCGGTTCCGGGTTATTACTGTGCCCTACTGATTGGCAAGCAATGCATTTATCTACCATCTCTTTCACTAGTTTGTCCATATTCGGATACCAGATATTTTCCCGTAGCAAACTTTTGGTTTTCTCTATTCCCTGATGCCCAATATGACCTAACTGTGTTACCCTTTCTTGTAGTGTTTTTGGGATCACTATTCTTGTGTTCTTCAACAATATATCTTCTGATGCATTGTAAGTAAGTTCATCAGCGCAAAGTCTAAATGGTTTAAGATCCTTGTCATTCTGATCCCATTTTCCCTCTTTCAGACATTCCTTCACTTTACATAATACTGGATCATTACGGGTCGCTTCTTTAATCTCGTCAAGTGTCATCGACTTTGGAACTGAACAGTTAGTAACATAGTTTACGTATTCGTCAGCTAATGTACTAGCTATTTGCTCTCTCTATATAACAACTGGGTGTCTGCTTAAGTAATCCGCTTCATTCAGTGAGCCTTTTCGGTATATTACTTTGAAATTAAATGGTTGTAGTCGCATCATCCACCGCTCAATGCGGGCGGGTGGTCTGGATCTCGGATTATTAAATATTGATTATAATGCTTTATGATCCGTTATTACATCAAATTCTGATCCAATCAAGAACATTCGGAAATGTTCAAGTCCCCATACTAAACTCAGTCCTTCGATGTCTGTTTGAGAGTATCGTTTCTCTACTGGGCTAAGGGCTCTACTTGCATACGAAAGAATTTTGTACTGCTGGCTGTGCTGTTCTTTCTGGGCAAGTATGGCACAAATTCCATAAGGGGATCCGTCTACTATTACCAAGCTTCGTTTCTTGGTATCGAAGTATGCCATTACTGGTGAACTTGTTAGTCTCTTTTTTAGTTGTTCGAATGCTTTCTGATGTGTATGTTCCCATTTAAACACAGTTTTTTTCTTTGTCAGTTCTCTAAGCGGTGTTGTAATAGTTGCATAATCTGGAATATACTCATGACATGTGTTTGCCATTCCAAGAAAACTCCTAACTTCCGCTACCGTTTTAGGAGCTGGTACTTTAACCATGTTTGCGATTCTCTCCGGATCGGGTTTGGTTCCTTCTGCTGTAAAATTTAATCCGAAGAATGTAATTTCTTCTTGTAGAAATTCACATTTTTCTCCTTTGACTTTCAAGTTTAGCTCTGCCAGACGCTTTAGACAGTTCTCTAGTGCTTCATCATGTAACTTTCGAGTTTTGCCATGAATAATAATGTCATCCATTAGGTTTTTAACTCCTTTGATATCACTAACGTTTTGCTGTAGCACATTTTGAAAAATCTCGGCTGCACTGTTCGTACCATAATTTAATCTTTTATACTGGAACAGTCCTTCATGTGTAGAAAACGTTGTAATGAATCGACTTTCTGGGTGTAATTCTAGTTGGTGATAAGCTTGCTTTAAATCGATCTTTGAGAAATATTTGGCTCCATTTACTTCTGCTTTAAAATCTTGTAAAGTTGGTATTGTATGTCGTTCTCTTTCGATTGCCTGGTTTGCTTCTCTCATGTCCACGCATAGTCTAATACCTCCATCTTTCTTTGGAGTAGCGACTATTGGAGATATCCATGGAGTTGGTTGATTTGCGACTTTCTCAATAATATCTTGCTCTTCTAATTTCTTTAGTTCTTTCGAAATGTCTTTTCTCGTATGATATGGTATCCGTCTTTGTGGCTGCATCCTCTCGAATATGAAGTTTAATTTGTTGATTGTTCAATTTCCCTTGTCCGTTGAAAACTGTACTATATTTGTTTATAACTTCTTGGATTTTTGGGTCTTTTGATTGAGGAACATTTTTGTTCATTTCAAGATTAATCTGGCGTGCAGTGTTATGTGTTTTGTTTTGATTTGCATTTGTTTGTTTTTCTTGTTTAGGAAAACCGGAAATTGTGTTAATGAGTTGGACTAAGGCCAAATCTTGAGCTGTTTTAGCACTTAATAAATTTCCTCCTGCAGCGTCTATAACATATATTTGTGACACTGTATAACGCTTTTTGGATTCAAGTGTTGCTTGGAATCGTCCTTTTAATGGCAGGGGTGTTTGAAATCCGTATGCATAAATTTTAGTTGAACTTTTCCGTAACGAAACCTTCTTCTTTAATTTCTCGAATGTCGTAGAATCTATAATATCGACAGTCGCGCCAGTATCAACTAAAAATAAAACGTCCTGTCCATTTATTTTAACGGTCGTATGTGTTTTCTCAGCACTCTTAGTTTGCGATACGGTGTGAACATAATCGTCATCCGAGCTTTCAGTATTTGATTCGGTCTGCGATACTTCGACGGTTTTGGTTTGTTGTTTTCCTCGATAATTCTCGTCACGTCGTGGACGGCGTTTGTCTGGCGAAGTAAAACCTTTCGTTTGTGATCTCTCTTGTTTTGCTTCGCTTGGAAAATTAGATTTTTCTCTTGACCGACAAACTTTAGCGAAATGTCCCTGTATTCCGCAGTAGTTACAAGTAGAAGACTTCGCTGGACATGGTCGATTTTCATGTGGATACTTAAAACCGCAGTACTTTTTCTCTGAGGGCGTTGTCGTAGTCGTTGCATTTATATTTGCCTTTGTTTTGAATTGTTCTTCGATTCCCTCGGCTTGGGCTGAACTAGTTTCGTATTTTCGTCCATCGATTAGCATATTTGCCAAACTATATTTTGGATCTTGTAGTGCTTTCTTTCTTAATCTTGACGAAGTGCCATTCGTAACCATCTGCATCTTAATTTCGAACTCTGGGCTTGCAAATTCGCAATTTTTTGCCAAGCCTCGTAGACGCGTATGAAATTCGTCGATCGATTCCTCTTTGCCTTGCGACGCTTGTCTAAAAACATAGGTTTGATATATCACGTTTTTCTCGGGTTCAAAATACTCCGTTAACACTTTAACTGCTGACTTGTAATCTTTTGTTTCGCCTTCGACTAAAGTTTTAAAGATTTCGTATACAATAATAAAACTCGTTGTCTCGCGTCTTCTTTTATGTCTGCTGCCAGTAAATATGTGTTAAATCTCTCTAGCCATCGAGTCCATCTCACACTCGTACTTGTAGGATCACTACGTGGTTCAAAAGCAGGCATAGGTTGTATATTTTGTGCCGCCATTTTAGTTTTCGCTTATATTTTCACGCTGCCTAATTTTTACATCCTCGTCGCCATTGTAGAATAGATTGAATGATGATGTATTTAAACGTCAATCAAACTTGTTACAAATTAACTTATTGCTATACCAATGCTACAGATAAGACAAAACTTGAACTCTTCCATATTTGTTTATGGTAAACTGCACATGTGTGTTGTTAACTCATCAACTTGCAACATGTTCCAATATACAATATCGTACGTAAGTTATGATCACACTGTCATCAGAAGATTATACTTATCAATGGGTCCTCTTTTTTCTTTCTAACTTGTAGACATTTCTTGGAGTTATATATCACAATGAGAATGAGGCAGAAGGAATGACATCAATATTAAAAGAACTGCATAGATATGTCCCATATGTTGGCAAAGGCCGTAATCGTCAGTATGCAGATCAATCCATTGTAGGTGACCAGCTAACTGTAGAAAGAGGGGTTAATGCACACAATGCACTCAACAATGGATTCACCCCCACAGGAGAGATTGGAGGATTTACACTTTGAATTTGCAGATTGGCATGGTGTGAATAAGGCCTTGGATGTAAGTACATAGACTACTGTGTGTGTGTACTATTTTTATATGTTTAAAAAAAATCTCAATCTTTCAAGCAAAGGACCTTACTGAGGAAGTTTGTTGGGTTGGCCTTTGATTGAAAGGTTGACGTTTTTTCTTTTTTTCTTTTTTCACCACCATATTATTATTATATATTACAACTGTATGAGTTAACTGTACTGTGTAGTATGATTGTATGACTATTGGGAGGAGGGTCAGGGGAGTCAGGATGAGAAGATCCTGAACAGTAACTGAGGTGATAGCTGCTGTAACTGGACTTTTCAATTATTACTATTACTTTTTTATTACTTTTCCCAATTAGACTGTGCAAGAAATTTGTCCTTCCACAATGGGAGCAAGGGGCAAAACATGAACCCATCTTAACAGTACGCCCTGATGCACCCTAGTAGTTTACTCTGTCTAACGCCAGACGATTTTACTCGTCAGTGGTATAGGGTACTGCCAGTTAATGATTTAATGTGCATCATGTTACATGTAACTATGCACCTCACTGCGAGTACCTGACTAATAGTTATAAATTTGTTGATATTGCAGGTTGCATTCTCACACTTTTATAGCACTGCTTCGTCCAGCAACAAATGTACCTTGTATAGCGACAGGAACTTGATAAACCGCAGGAATGTTAAGGCTGATGTGGAGTCGAATGCTAATGCGTGTCGAAGATTTTTTGCAATGGAAGTTGAAGCAACATTGGTCACTGCTGGGCTGATAGAACTTGGTATTGACGACATCAATGAGACACCTGATTCCTCCAATTTACCTGATACCCAGTCCTGGCCCAGAGGAGAGAAGAAAAGGTTTCTGAGAAAGCTTTAACAACGATTGTGGACCGTTATGTTCTCGATAAATCAAAACATGACACTTTTATCACAGCTTGTAAAGAATTGGATATTAAAGATGGTCAACAAAGAACAGATGTTACTGATGATGGGAGATATCAGTGTCGTTTCCCAGGATGCAAGTCTACATTTGCTAAAGATGGACAGTGGCGGCGAAATCATGAATTGAGACATAACCCACCTGTTGTGATACCCGAAGAAGAAGCACGGTCTGATTTATATTTTGAAGACAAACCTGAAGAAGTTGATGACATGTTCAACTACCAGAAAGCACTAATGGAGTATGGGATGATTATTGCAAATTTAAGGGATGCCATAAGTGAAGGTACTTAGAATTCATTTCTAGCCAATCACTGCAATAAATACAAAATTAGATCATTAACTGGCAGAACCTTACTACTGATGAGTAAATTCGTCTTGCGTTAGACAGAGTAAAATTACTAAACTGAAAAAAGATTTGATTATAATTTAACACCAATAAAGTGGGGCCCCACCATCATTGCATTGTAGTAAAATGATGCACTCTATTTGACTATGATAGTTTATTTATTTACAAAACGAAATAATATTTTATCCTCATACAAATGATGGCTATTTTTATACCAGGTGATGGGCAGAGAGTTGTAAGGTGCTGAAAGTTTATCCTTCTCTATTTCAAACATGACAATGGTAGCTCGAAGTATTCTCTCGAAGTACTGTATATGATGTTCAAGATATATGCCTTGTTATCCCGTCGCTCTGCTCACCAGCTTATTTGGAATAGGTTCATTAAAACAAAAAAAGGGACTGCAGGTAATATTCCTCTAGACCTTAATCTCGAGTTTTTAAACAGAGTTGTGAAAGAAGCCATGGAAAAACTTGGCCCAAGTGCAAGCAAAAGGTCCATTGACCGAATTTGTCACAGCATGACAACAACCAAGGCATTAATGGAGAATTTTGACACTGCTGTAAAAATGTACAAAAATTCGGGAAAGCATGTGGCACAATCTGCAAGTAAAGACCTGCAAACAATTGTCAATGAACTTTTACACCAACAAGCACCTGTAAGAATGTCGGGACGATCCTGCCACTTTTATGGAGGATTCAAATCCAGCTTGTTAGCTGGGTTTGACTTGCAAAAGATGTACCATTGGATAAATCAGCACAAGAAACAAATATTGTTACAAAGACGTGCTCGCTAAGTATGGTAGTACTTAAATTCAAGGCCTTTCCCCCTAAGACAGTACTAGTCATTACTTGAACAATGTTTACATTCAGATGAAGTATGCGTATGGCAAAATATATTTATAGTTATGGTCTCAGTTTTCTTAATGCTTTTTTTGGTACTAGATGTCAAAGAACCTGATATTTACAAGCACAATTGTAGTGTATAACAGTACCTTGAAGTTCACAACTTTTTAGAAATTTATGTGGTATTTGTTTTGTAAAATGCCTCTTATATATTTCTTTATACAATCAGCAAATTGTGTTGAAATACTTGTAATGAAACATGCTCAAGTAACTCAGGATCTGTGTGGATCAAATACTGTCTTAGGTTATTCTAATTGTGTCATTTTCTTGTTTAGTTTGCTTAAGTTGTATGTATAGTTATATTGCATAGGTTTTTTCAAGCTGCACTGTTTTAGCAGAATCCTTTCAAAACATTCACTGTTAATAACAAATGTTACTAATTGTAACATTTCCTGTTCCAATTTAATTGTTAATTGCTAAGTTATGAAAAAAACTGCTGGTATTTAATGATCCTTCCCCAGATTCTGCTGTTTCATCTACTACCATGTTTTCATCCTGTGAATCCCACATTGAAAATAATGTTGAATCTCTTGAATCGTCATGAATTTCTTCCCAGTCCATATCCCCTATTATTTCATCTGATTCACTTACATCATCCAAAACTGAAATGTCACTAATGTCGTTAAATACATCATTTATGGCTGCTAAAATTCCACATGCATGTGACTTACGCCAAACTTCAACATATTGCATGACATCAGAAATGCCAAATATTTTGTGACAATTTTTAATGATGCTTAAAATTTGAAGTCTTCCAAACTCAAGTAGGGAGGTTGGTAGCGAAACCTTTTCTTTATGTTCCTTTATTAAACCATCTCTATATAACTTCAACTAGGTTAATAGAAGTTTCTTTTGGTCACGATTGACAGGCCGTGTTTGTCGAGGGGCTTCTTCATTTGTTCCTTCAGGAACTAGCAGACCTGGTCTTGCATTACATTCCTCCTCACCACAGCTACATTCCTCAGCACAGTTGTCACAACAAGTGTGTTTGTTTTTTATGTCTGTCACTGGGGTAAATCCAAAACATTTCAAGAGTAATGTTCTTATGCAACCACTTTCAGCATGAAGTTCTTTCATGTCCTCTGAACAATGTAAAGACAGCAAACCATTAAATAACAAGATACACTCGCTATGGGATCCATCCCTTCCTGCACGCCCACTCTCTTGAATGTAGCACTCAATATTTTTGGCCGGTCCAACGTGTGTGATTTTGTTTACTTGTTTGCAATCTATCCCCATTCCGAATGCTATGGTAGCAATAAGAACTTTAATATGACCTTTGTCATTCGACAAGTTCTTAGAAATGTGTCTTTTTACTGTTTTGGGGGTCCCAGCGTGATACATTTCTACTAAGCGCATTTTAGGATTTGGCACCGAATTCTTGTAAAATGATTTTCCCAGGCTGGTTTCAAATACTCGATACAAAATTTCACACTGCTTACGGGTCTGGCAGTAAATAATTGTTCTTCCTGCACATGTACCCTTACTTCTGACATTCTCAATTATTTCGGAAAATAGCAACTCCAAAGGAATATCCTTATCTACATATTGCAAAGAGTACTTCAAGTTTGTTCTATCGGGAGACTTGGACACTACTTAAGAATTAAAAAACGAGTCGCGTGCCGTTATGGTGTAATAATGCACGAGGGGGGAACATTGGGAGAATACGAGAGAAGCTTGTAAAACACGAGGCGTAGCCGAGTGTTTTACACGCTTCTCGAGTATTCTCCCAACATTCCCTCGAGTGCATTATTACACCATAACAGCACAAGACGAGTTTTTTTAATTCTTTTATATTATAAGTGGTAGCACAGTAAACAATTTTGTTCAAAGATCAATATTGATATTCACCTAACATGTAATCACTGACGTCACTCGCAAGCTTTTCAATGTTTTCATTGCTTGGCAATAAACTACGCTTGAATTCTGGCCGGCGAAGGAGCGAAAAACTTGCAACTCAACAAAAATTAGGGATTAAAAAGGCACAAAAACTGTTGAAAATTTTTCAAATATGGTGCACAATGATTGACAGATTGGGTTTTCGTTGTTCTGCTTCACTTTTGTCCTGGATTCGGTATAAAAGCGAAGGGTTTTTGTCAAGCTGCTTTGACGACATTGGCTGTCAAGTTGATTTTTCATCTTGAACCAAATATATCGGGCAGTTTTTGTTTGAAGGTACTGTTTGAATATTTTTTGTGTTTTTTTGCTAATTCAGTGGTTGGTGGTTAAAAATTTTCTCAGACAAACTGTCAAGAAATGCATAAACATGTCGTATTTGTGTAGGTTTTTGTCGTTGCATCTTGACAGCTTAAAAACTGTACACATAGTGTTATCTAAATCAATGCCAAAATGGTTAATTTTAATTTTTTGCACCTAGAACTGTGGATAAATTTTGTTTGGTTTGTGTTTAAATACAGTTTTTGTACCTTTAAATGTCAAAATTAATAGCACATATTTTCGCGTTTCTTGTCGCCGTTGAATGCGAACTTTCAAGCAAAAAAGTATATTTCAAACTCAGAAACAGCTACGAATCTTTATTCGCCGTTTATGGATCCCGTTGTTATTTGTTGGCTGGCTTTTTCCATCTCGTTTAGGTCTACTTTTTCTTGCTTTCTGACAGACTTTGGATTTAAAACTATTATAATTTTGTTCATATTGTATTGACAATTCCGAGGAAAATTTAACAAGCGGGGACAAAGGGAGAAAAAATCAAAATGGTGGCCGTGCTTTATTGCGTCATAAAGCACGCGAATTAGCCAATCAAATTGCTCGTTAGATACTACTTATAATATAATGAAGTATCACAACTCAAATTCAAACTTTCGTATATGAGAGCTTTGGTTCCTTTGCTTGCTGATGCTGTTACCACAATCATTTTAACATCATCAGGAACAAGAGATCTCAATTCCCTAAGATTGGCATACCACTTCCGGAATGGAAGTTCACATCTTTTAGCACCAGGCAGACCCCTTTAAATACAACATTTTATTAGATAATTGAGTAGGTGAAATCAAAATGTATACATAAATTATTTCTGTTTTCAACTATTGGTTTTTTCCTTAACAAATACAAATTAATTCATGCTTATCATTGAGGAACCAAAATCTTGAAACCCTAATGCACTAATCAATTGCAACCCTGACCCCTGGGAGTATGCAGAGATTTAACATTTTCTCAAGTGTTAAAATCCTAGCCTAAAAATGCTGTCCATTAGTTAAATTACCCAGCTGGGCAGATCCAATATATAGCTTTCCAAATTTCACAATATAATGATAAGGTATACAGAAACATTCTAATGCATAATATCAGCCATTTTCATAATAAACATGTGCTGTCACAGGGAGCTATCCAAGTAGAAAGTCAAGTGAATGGATGGAGTTAATTATTTCCCAGCATCTAAGGATTCTACGCGAGATAAATCCCAGCATTTTTACCCCTACCCTTATGTTAGTGCTAAAACCATGGATAGCAAAATGGCAATGCTTGTTAAAACTCTGTATTTCTCCCGAAACGTCCCATTAAAATCCAGCATATGCCCTGGGGTGGGGTTCAATTAACTAGTTCATAACAAAGCAGGCTAGCAGGGATGTATATAAAGATATTATATCAGGCCAAATATCGGGTGCGAGAATAGCAAACAGGGCTACCCTACTCTCTTCTTAAGTTCAGTCAAATTTCAAGCCATGAGGAAACACTCTGACACAAATATCCTGGTCCCTTCAGAAGAACTCACCCATATAATTTCCATACAAAATGATGTCAAATATAGGACTATATATATACGAAATTCCATTATACTTCACTTACCATTGACTGATGCAATGTGCTTCATCAACAGCAACACACACCAAAGACGATCTAAATTGCTTGCTCAAGAATATTCCTCTCCATGTTGTTGTGAGAAAGCATTCTGGCGAACCATAAACATGAGTATACTTCTCATTAATAATATCGCCAACTACTTTATCGTTATGTCCATCAGTTACACAATATTCATACTTTTTAAATAGCGAACTTGATCTTCCATTAAAGCTTTCAGTGGTGAAATAACCACCACAATGCTTGTTCCTTGACTTCTTCGAAAGAGAACATCTGCCATGATTGGTGTAGCTTGAAATATAAGAGATTTTCCGTAGGAAGTCGGAAGATTTACAAACACGTCTCGCTTGGAAAAGAACTGGCTCAAGGCTTCTTTTTGTTCGTCGTACAAAGAAGGTATTCCAAACACGTTTAATACCTTTTGAATCGCATTTTTCCAAAGAGTTTCATAAGTTTGTCTGGCCGAGACCGCCACCTTTAATATTTGTCTTGAAGTTGACAAGCAGGGCGGCCAATCAAAACAAGCGTTACAAACTAATACTTTGCGAACCAATGACAGCTTGTTATAAAAAATCAGAATAATGCTTACGTCACAGACGTAAATTACGTCAATTGTTCACAGACGTAAATTACGGGAGAATTTACGGCTGTGGCACAGGCTAAAGTAAAAGAAGAATCTATAATTTCACCCGTGCCGTATCTGCCTGAAGATTCCTCCACTACTCTAAATCGATTTTTGAACTGTGAACCATCTCCCAGCATGTTAGTAACACAACCCGCACACTCAACACAACCCGAACACCCGACAGCACACACGCACCCGACACAACCCGCACACCCAACACAACCCGAACACCCGACACAACCCGCACATCCGACAACACACATGCACCCGACACAACCCGCACACCCGACAATACCCGCAAGTGACATAACATTTGAAACCGTTCACCCTTCGTTGGTAGCAACAACATCATTGTTTACTCCACACGTTAACAAATCAGCCACAAGTACAACAACCGACTATGTCAGCGTTAAGAGTACCACTACACCAGCTCCTACGACGTCACCAGTGAATGCTCACGTATCAAATTTTGCTTCAACATCAAGCCCAATTTCATCAGTGAACACTTGGGCAACATTTACACCTTTTATCCCCAGAATGGCTACGAGTACAAGCCTACTGCCAGGGACAACACCTAGTGATAGTACACGACATGTTTTTCAAGATAGTCACGATCAGAATCCAGCTTCATTTCATCGCCATTCATCAGAGCAGCCAATTATATCCGACCTGGACTCAACACAGGACGAGACAGTGCAATACAGTAAACAACTGATTGAGGCGTTAGTGAAAGTCACTCAAATACAACGCCTACCTCAAGCGAAAACGGATGTATACCGAGGAGACGAGAAAGATAAGATAAAATATTTTCTGTTGGAAAAATCTTTCGACGCTTTTGTTGATTCAGCTCGTGATTCAGCAGTGACAGATCTACAAAAGCTCCATTTACTTTATCAGCATCTTGACGGACGAGCAAAGAAGGTAGTCGAACAGCTGCAGTATATAACGAGCAACGAGATCCAGCAACAGCCTATAACGAAGCACGTAAGATATTGAAAGAACGTTTTGGACATAGCACATTTTTAGAAACTGATTTCGGGAACAAGCTTACCAATTGGCCAAGAATTGGCAACAATGATGGGCAAGGATTACAAGAATTTGTTGACTTCTTGCAGCAGGTCAAGATAGCTAGCCAGTACATCCCCAACTTGAAGATATTTGAATATCCTTCAAAGTTGCAGAGTCTTGTCGAGAAACTACCATTATGGTTTAGAAACAAGTGGTCCAGTAAAGTGTGGAAGCTTCAGAGATTAGAAGGCCGTAACGCGTTCCCTTCATTCAACGTTTTCTTAGAAGAAGTGATTTTCCATGCTGAATGAAGTCCATGTCAGCTTTCTAATGGCGAAATCGAGAGTATCCCCAATTAAACCAATGTCAATCCCACGCTTGGAATTAACTGCAGCAGTTGTGGCGGTCAACGTAACCACCATGCTTGAAAATGAACTGAACTATGACAATCTGCAAACTGTCTTCTATACAGACTCGGAAGTCGTGTTGGGTTACATCAATAACGAAGCCCGCCGTTTCCATACCTACGTTGGAAACAGAGTCCAACATATTCGCGATCGCCCGAACCAGAGCAGTGGCACCATGTTAGTGGTAAAGACAACCCAGCTGACGAGGCTTCTCGTGGTCTTGCTGTTCGAGAAATACTCGGCAACCAGAAATGGTTCGCGGGTCCGTCGTTCCTGTGGGCAAGAGAAATATCAGTGGTAAATAAAAGTCCAACGCGACTGAAGGAAAATGACGTAGAAGTGAAGAAAAGTGAAGAAAAGTGAAGAAAAGTGGCACGTCGTCGTCATTGATCTCCAACGTTGTGCGTTCCCTGGACGAAAAACAACCAACAGAAGCTCTTCCGTATATATTTCCATGCAACCTAGATCTAAAGTATTTCGATCGTTTTTCTTCGTGGCATCAAGCAAAGAGATGGTTAGCCCAGATTAAGAGAGGAGTCGCAAGTCTCAAAAGACAACATAGATACCAGCATCCAAAGCAGCCTGCCGTGAGCAGCCATGAAAGAAAGAAACCAAAAAGAAACCAAAACGGCAGTAACGTCCGTTGATGAACTGATCCAATCAGAGGTTGTTATTCTACGAAGTCTCCAGCACAGTCAATATGCTCCAGAAATTAAAGCCTTGCAAAATCTTTCAGGCGACAAACGCAGATTTGAAGATCGTACAGCAGCTCGTGAAAGGAATCGCCAAGTCAAACAAACGAGTACTCTCTACAGACTGGATCCATTCATCGACCCAGTAGGACTGCTTCGAGTTGGTGGCCGTATACGCCGAGCATCTCTTCCCTACGATGTTAATTAAACATCCTGTGATCATTCCTAAGAGCAGTCATATCACGGAGCTGATTATCCGTCATTTTCATGAAAAGATTGAACGCCATTTATCAAGCTGGGTATTGACAAGCCGTGCAGTTCATCTCGAGACGCTCAACTCTATGGAAACTAATTCATTCATCAACGCATTGAGACGATTCGTCAACCGGGTGGAAAAGTACGTGAAATACGTTCGGATCAGGGAACTAACTTTGTCTTCAGCCCTAGACGAACTCAACTACGATTGTATTCACGATTACCTCTTGAAAAATGATTGTGACGGGATATAATTCAACATGAATACTCCGAAATCTTCTCACATGGGTGGGATATGGGAACGTCTCATCAGAGCAGTCCGTTCAGTTCTCGCAGGATTGCTTCAAGAATTGGGCACACAACTAGATGACGAATCATTACGTACCTTGTTCACCGAAGCAGAAAACGTCATCAATAATCGACCTCTCGTGGTTGAAGATCTGTCTGATGCAGAGTCTCCTGCTCCCTTAACACCCAATCAATTGTTAACCATGAAGTCTAGCGTTGTACTACCTCCTCCAGGCAACTTTCAACGACCAAATTTGTATTCTCGTAAACGATGGCGCAGAGTCCAATATATGGCCAACCAATTTTGGATCAGATGGCGACGAGAATATTGTACGCTGCGATATGAAAGAAAGAAGTGGAACACCTTACAAAGAAACACCCAAGTTGGAGATGTGGTCCTTCTTCATGACGAAGATCTTCCAAGAAACAAATGGGCGTTAGCAAGAATCGTTAGAGTTCTCCCAAGTAAGGATGGCTTAGTACGTAAAGTTGAATTGCAGATAACGAGAAATGGAAAATGAGTGATGTTGGAAAGACCAATCGACAAGTTAACTTTACTAGTAGAAAAGGATGAAGACCGAGAGGAATCCCCACCGAGAGAGCCAGAAGAATAATAACAGAAACTTTAATTACCATATAACTTTTAAGTAAATGTACTACATTTAGGGGAGCCATGTACTGGCATAACGGACAACCTGTCTATAACTGGGCGTGTTATAACTCTGAGTGAGCAGAATGACTTAAATGCACTGAAATTGTGGGCAGATAAATGGAAGATGGAATTCAACATTGTTGCCTTCTGGATAATCATGATTAGTAAGAAAAAATGCTGAATGAATATATAGAACATACTAATAAGTTACATAAGCCACTACAACATATTAGTAGAAACTGTGAGGTGCCTATGCTGTTCCTGCATTCTGATTAGTCCAAATTGAGCCTCTAAAAATGTGATAGTCATTGGCTGCCCAGTGATGGCTTCAAAATGGCTTCTTACGAAACTGCCGATTTTAAAACAAAAATCTTGTTGTGAGCCTGATTCAAAGTTTTAAATGACAAAAGTGCCGCTAAATACACTATTTTTCTTCCAAAGGCAGCGTTTTTTCGCTTTTGAAATGTACATGTATAAAACGTTTTCCGCACGGCTCAACCACTTAAGTGTTTATTTTGTAAATTATTCGTTTTATCCTCATTTATATCGTCATATTCAGCAGAAACCTAGCTGTGATATATTTTTAATACCATTCTATTTTGTATTTGAGCCCTTCCGAAGTATTTTTCTCACGAAATTGTTTGTTTTTGTTTCGCTTCGATATGTTTTATAATAACCGACGGCTGAGCAAAGCGCTGAATTTTGTCCTATAGCCTTTTCAACTGACCTCATAAGTTTCTGTGTTTGTTTTTCTCTTTGAAATTTCTACTAAAACAATCAGTCGCCTCAGGCTCGGTGATTACAAGCCTATAGTCACTTCGCCTTCGGCTCAGTGACTATAGGCTTGTAATTACCTCGCCTTCGGCGACTAATTGTTAATTAACCATAAAAATGGTACAAACACCTCAGGTAGATTAATGTCTGGCTCCCGAGGACATATTGTAAAAAATACATTAAAATAAATTGTACTTAAAGAGTCCTATTTCTTGGGACTCTATAACCCATAGAGCACGCGTGGTCATTCCCTATCTCTTACTAAGAAAACACATACTGGAGAAAAACCTTATGAAAGTGCATGATGTTGGTGAGAAGAAATTATTCCAACTTGCTCATCTTATTCAACATAAATATGCTTTCAATAATTATGATGGTCCATGTATATAATATTTACATCCTATCTATATTTCCTCTTGAGAATGTTTAAAAACCACAATATTAGGGACCGTCCATTTTTATCTGGGAGAGGGGGGGGGAGGGGGGCTGAGGGGGAGGCTGGTGGAATTTAGTGTGCCCTCTTAAATCTTTAGCATGGCCACCCCTTCATACTCAACTTTTTCGCAGTGGCCCACCCCTAAATAACATTTTTTTCAGATAACCCCGCCCCCCACCTTTTCTCTTTGTAACCATTGGCTGACATTTAATATATGTCAGCCAATGATTAATATATTTTCAAGTTACACCTATAAACAGACAGAACTGATTTATTTAAGTAGCAGTTGCAAGGCTGAAACCAATTGCGTAGTCATTCTATGGGCCTTGCATAGGTAGGGGTGCATGCTCCCCCGGAAAAGTTTGAATTAGTAATTTCAGTGTGACATTCTTGTAACAAAACATTGCATCATTTTTTGGATGGCCCACCCCTAATCCCACCAGCCCCCCTCCCAGATAAAAATTGAACGGTCCCTTATGAAATTCGAAAGAAACCAGCCAAACCAAGGCCACCACTGCATTTGACCAAAACCGTAAAGGCTATTAGGTCGATAGGTCATTGCCATTCCCAGACTGGACTAAAGATGGTCGGTTGAACCAACAAGTTTTGCGAAGGATTAATTTTTGCATCATGCCCATACATAATCTTCCTTGTCACCTCTGAGTTCTTATCTTCCAAGTGAATTTAGATTTTTTAATTTCAAACTATCGTAATCAACTGATAGAACACACGTTGGCTTTTATATTTTTTATTTACATAAATACATATTACAATTTGAACCAATTTCCCCAAATCTATTTTTCCAAGCTTAACCTCAATTTATCTAATCACGGCAACATCACCTGATGCGATTGGATATATAATATCGCAATATAATTCTTTAAAATATAGAAAACATCCAACATTTCATTAACAATATATATTATAAATTCACAATTTAAATTTTGTGCATAACCTAGCCTTGTTAATAAAAACACTTGCAGCACGCTACTATATTCAGACTACAGTACAAGCAAACGAAACGGGTCTTCGTTGCATGGATCGCGACATGGCCACCAAGGACATGCCCTAGCAAATTTAGACTTAGCCCTAACAACTAAAACCAACCCAACCACTGATTAGCCTTTACTCAAAAGCTGATCCTAACCAAGCCTATATCTATATTACATACGCGGGATCCAGTGTATGTAGTATGATTCTGCAATAAGCTGCCGTGGTTGGTGTTTGAACAATCTGAATAGACAAAAAAACACTTGAACTTTCAAACGAAGTCCCTTCGTTACGAGGTTAATGCCAAGTGACTTAACAAGCTCATGACGAAGAGCCTTTGCACGAAACTTCGAAGTATGTTTAATCTTTTTCGGGTAGCTACAGTAAGCAACACCCACAGCAGTTTATTTTATTACCCATCATATAGGGTGCGCTTACATATTGGAAAGGTGGTCTCTCTTTGCCTTTGGTGACAAGTTTCGAGCGAAGCCCTTCGTTTATATAATATACAAGGCTTTTTGAATATATATATATATATATATATATATATATATATATAATAAGCCTTAATGGGTTTAGCTACGTTACAGATCCTAAATGGAGACTGGAGTATTCATAAAAGAATATGCTTTGATCAAAGTCTTTTGCAATGCGATCTGTGAATCTCTTCCGAAGACAGCAAAAATTAGCGTCAAAGTTTGGTGGCGCCACTCTTTGTGATTAAAAACAATTTTTTGTAGTGTTTTCATGTAACTACACGAACTAACGTGACGTCATTAATTAATTAAGGGCAACTTCAAAGTATTGACGTCCATCAGAGCGAATAATTAATAAGAGGTACTTGCCCTCCAACATTGGAATACAAGAAAACACTCTATACTACATATAAGCAACACTGTCTTACGTAAGTAGCTTCACAACGTGCTCCAAACCTAATAATACTTTAAAATCAGCATCTTCTGGATTCGGGATGAAATCGGAAGTACTCGTCGTCACGGGAAGTTCGGCCTTCGGTTGATTTGCCACAGCTGCAACTTGGTTTGAATTGAGATATATTTTCTTATCCTTGATGATACCCAAATTTCGGGTCTCCCCCGTATTTGACACGTATACCACTAACTTTGCTGCATCCTTACTAGCGAGAGGGGGGTTCCGTCCACCTTGGGCTAGGTTCGATTGCACTACGTCATATACAAGTATTTTGCCATTGTTAAGATTTTCAGGAAATGCCGGTGAGGATGAGGTTGGAACGGCCATGACAGGTTTAGGTAAAATGTTGATAACTTGGTTAAGTGGTTCAGATGGTGTGGGATTAGTTGCGGTGCTTTGGGATGATGTAGATTTGGGCGTAAGGGGTCTTGGCGACGTGCATTGGGTTGATGTTGGTTTAGCCGCACAATGTTGGGACGATGTACTTTGTGGTGTGGTGGGATTAGAGGATAGGGGTACAGGTGTGTTGCTTTGAAGTGTTGCGGGTTTAGGTGATGAGTATTGGGTTGGTGTGGGTTTAGGAGCTAGGAGTCTATGCGATGTGTATTGGGGTGTTGTAGGTTTAGGCGCGAGGGGCCTAGGTGTTGGGTTAGTATTTGCATTGTTTTTAGTTGGTGAAGCGTGAACGTTTTTCGTATTAGGCTGACTGCTTGCTATCGCAACGGGAACAGTAAGAGCGGTTAAGGTGTATTTAGGTTTGGGAGCCAGGGGCCTTGTTATCATAGTAGTTGCTTCTCTTTTTACTGCAGGTGCAATTCTACTTGCAGTCGTTAAAAGGTGTTTCAATGAATTTCCGATGCGATTGTTGCTATCTGCCTGGACGTTTGTTGCAGTAACAACAGTAGATATTTGGTTATTGGGAACTGTAGAGCTCAGAGACTCAGTTGGTGTATTTTTTACTTGACTGTTTGTTATGGTAGCAAGAATAGGTACAGCAACGGTTGATACGAGACCTGTGACACTGCTACTCATCTGCCTATTTACCAAAGGCACAGTCCATTGACGACTTTTGATAGCAGTGTCATTTTGGATGTTTTGAACCACTTGACTGCTTTGACATGAAACAGGTAATGGTTGTATTAGTTCACTTGTTGTGGTACTATTAACAGTCTGAACGTTCACTGGGCCGATGTTAACAGGAATAACAACTGATTGACTGGGTACATTATTTGTACTAGTAAGACCAAGTTTTGCAAGTTCATTTCGGATCTTACTGTGTTGAAAATTCACCAAAGGGGCGCTCAACATGGGAACTGGACCTTTGCACGATGCAGGGGGAATTGTTTTGATACTGTTGGTGGCATTTGTAGGATTAATGACTGTAGATTCACGCCTAGATTGGTTGGCTATTGCTTCAAGATTACTTTGAGCTACAATTTTGGTCGCAGGCAAGAAACTAGTAACAGGATAATTACTAGTCTTAAAATCCCCTTTACTACCACTATCATCCTCTGACACGTTGCCAACTAAAGCAAAAACTTCTTTTGATATACTTTCTGCCACACGCTTTACTAGCCCAGACGCGAGGGAAGATGGACAATTTCCTTTCTGATTAGTTGTTGCTCCCACCCCATTCATATGAAGAACATACGCAATGTTTTTGCCAGTTGTGCTGGTTGTCGTCACCTGCTTAGTATCTTTTAGATTAAAGGTAATGTTGTTTTGCATCGTAGTTGTGGTGCTGCTTGTTAGAGTTGTACTTGGCTGTGTTGTAGATTTGTCAGTTGTTGCCGTTATTGCTCCGGTTGCGAGTTTGATAGAGTAGATTCCCTTTGGTTTTGATGTCGGCCCTGCCTTTGAGGTGACCAGTGAACCAGTTTGTGTTTGACCTGCTTCGCATGGCGTCGGTAGTTTTAAAGAACTGATGAATTTAGCAGGTGGCGAAACAATTTTTGCTGTTTTCGGAGCAGAAAGATTTTTCCTCGGTACTCTTTTCGGTGCACTTGGCCCATCTTGAGTCTTGAATTCATTAGTACTTGAAGATTTTCTTTTCAGAGGAATAGTTATAAGTGATTGAATTCCTTCTCTTCTTCTGGGGCTTGATCTTGTGTTGGGTCCAGTAGTGCCCGCGTCTTTAGAAAAGTGTGGTTTGCTAGAGTCTGAACAAACTGCAGTTACTGTTTTAGCAGGTTTACTTGCTCCGCGTTGACCAGGGCTTGTTAGACCTGCAGTATTCTCCTCGCTGTTTGATTTCCGTTTTAAACGACTCGGTCCAACTTTTCTAGGCATCTGCTGTTTCCTTTTTCTCGTCGTTGTCTCATTTGCTGTACTAGCGAGACTATGTCTGTTTTGTGCATTGTTTCTCGAAGGTACAGCTCTAATATTTTCACTATCTAAAGGAACTGCCAATGTTCTTGTGTGACCTTGTAAAATGGTAACATTAACGAGTTTATATTTGTCTTGGTCTTTAAATTTAGAACTTTTTTGTTTCGAAGAAGTGCTTGAAATTTTAACATCAGCTTTTTCGGATATTTTCTTGTCTGATGCATTTGACTCAGTCTCAGAAGTAATCTTTTTCTTGCATGTGAGATCATTCTTATCACTTGTATCTAATCCCGTATCTTTACTGCTCGATGCCTCTTTTGAAAACTGGTCGTTTGATTCAGTTCCTTCGTTTGTATTCAGCCTCTGACTTCGCCGACATAGAGAAGGATTCTTTTGAAGGAAATTCGCTCGCAGCTGTGCAGCGACCGAGACTGATCCAGTTTTACCTTTAAAACGAAATTTCTCTAACTCTACTTCCTTTTGACGAAGTAAATCTTTGAGTCGACGAATTCTTTCCTCTTGCATTGTCGGAACAGGCTGATCAGTATATTCCTCTTTAATACCAGGTTTATAAGTCGCTGCTTCATCACTTAACGTGTGATGTAGAGTACTCGGATCTGTAGCATTGTTTGGCTCCTTTTTCGTCTTATTTGACTCAGTTATGGTTGAATTTCTTTCGTTAATGGAATCCGCTACATTTAGTTTGGATGGAAGTACACTAGAATATGTTTTCACGCTTGTTGTTGCCAGGTTGGTATTGACAGTTCGTGGTGATTGTACTTCTTTTGTCTGTTGTAAACCATGAACGTTTGTTATTGATGATACGGCAGTTTGTGGACAAGATATAGGATTTGGTGTTGAACAGACAGTGTTATCATTCTTTAAAGTTTCATCCTTGCCTGTCGACAAATATTTTGCGATTTCGCATCTAGGCTTCTCTACGGGGATAACAGTTTGTTGTGTAGCGTCAATAAATGTTACCATATTTGGATTTGAACCGGTAGCAGAGCTAGGCAGTAAGACAGTGGTAGTATCTTGACACATCTGTTGATCTGTCCTTGCCGGTGTTATACCTGAAGATTCTGTGCTACATACGGACACGTTAAGACTTGACGTTATCGTAGTAGAATCTTCATTATCTTCTCTAAAGTTAGAAGACATGGAAGTTGGGTTTGGAGGAGAACAAACACTTATGACACCATTCGGACTGCATTTAACAACAAACGGTAACGTTCCTTGGTTACATACAGGAACATTGTTTGAGGAAAGCAATGTCATGTAAGATATGCTTTGGGATGTTCCTGTAGTGTTTCCTACTCCATCACTGGACACACACATCTTATCAGTGGAACCACAACCTTCACCCTCTGTTCCACTGCTAGACAATGCCAAAGAAAAAACCGAAGTTATCAAAGGAAAACCATCGTCTTCGCTAGCAGATGTTTCCTCTTCAAGTCGAGGCACAACAGTTTGATCTATTGCTTGCTTTGCTTTATGTGGCTTTTCTTCTTCGCTAGTTTCCAAATCTCCATCCGGTTTTCGATCCGAACTATCCGACTCATCGCTTGTCTTGCTCTTTGCAGAACGACTATCGAAAAATCTACGACGTAATTCTTCCTTCGCTATCGTGTTGATGCTAAGCTTTGACAACTCCATTATCATCCGCTAAAAAGCAAAATGATCATCTTTAAATGGAACATACCAGGAAATATTTAGTTGATGTTAAACACAAATATTTGATAAAATGTGAAATATAATGTTAAGAGAATGATCAAAATTGATCACTATATATATTAAACATGCACCGAAGACGCACTCTATCAATTTAAGTATTTCTACACACCACTAAAATTTGTCGCATCGAATTCATGTTCGGATCAATATTGAGACGACAAATGATAAAGGCATTTAACGTCAAACGGTAATCTTCGTCTAAGTCTCTATTTTCTCTTGGTTATGTGATCCTCCACTATAGTTTGAATAACATGACGTAGAAGTGCAACAGAGAGCAAGAAAGAGACTTGTCAACATAGGAATCGGAAGTATGCCGAAATAATTCGTTAAGTTTCTACTTTTCAAATGTATACAGTATGTGTTTAGTTTTATGATCTGTTCAGTTCTTTTCGCCCTTTTCAGTCTTGTTTTGTCTTGTCTTGTTTTATTCTGTTCAGAAGTAATTAATTTAACTATTTAGTCGCTGGGGCAACAGCGATTATAGGTTTCGGCTTGCATTTTTCTCCACTCTGCAATCTCCAATTTCCATGGAAGGTCACAAATGGAATACTTCATGTAAATAGAATATAACTGACACAGATAATCAAGATGCGAAAGACGTTTGTATGATATAAATATTTTAATAGCCCCAGCGACCTAATGGTCAACAGAGCGTCTTGTTTTCCTAGGAATAACATTTACACAGCGCACATCCGGCTCCAATGTTGGCAAATCTCTCTTCCTTGGGCGTGTACTTTATGTAGCCCCTACACGAAATTGGTAATTTTTACATCGGTTTCTGGTTGCCCCAACTGACTCTGTAATTCCCCATATTCGTTTGTGTATGGGCCAACTTGGAATTCGGGAATACTGTCCGGCATGCCAGTTAACTAATTAATACGCAAGACTCCTTGCTAACTAAAATCGCCTGCCATTAGACCAGGAACTGGCCGAGTTTGCATCTTGTGCAAATCATGAACTTCTCGTTAAAGGTAGGGGTGCACCGGATATCATATCCGGCCGGATATCCGGCCGGATAATGAGATAATCCGACTATCCGGTATCCGGCCGGATATTTTTAATATCCGGCCCGGATACCGGATATTTTTTTCAAGGCGTATTAATTTTGTTTCAACTTAAAAATATCAATAAATATGCTATGAAAAGAAAACAGTTGGACATCAATACAACAAACAAAAGAACAATATTATATGAATTGGTTTACTGTTCCAGTATTTCTATTATAGCAAACCCAAAAATGTGGGCCAGCGGTCACTATATTGATACTTCAATACTTCATGACAAACAGCATATTATATATGAACCTCTATATAGTCCTAACATGAAGTAGTGCATTGTTCATCATTGCCTTCATTGCCTGCATTGATGCACACCCTTATTCAACCTGAAAAGGAGGCCCGAGTCTTGAATAAGAAAATAATCAAAATATCCGGTATCCGGCCGGATATCCGGGCCGGATATTTTTAAACTATCCGGCATATCCGGCCGGATAGTAAAAAGTACTATATGGTGCACCCCTAGTTAAAGGTTTGAAATCTTCGAAATTGCGAATT
This sequence comes from Trachythela sp. YZ-2020, assembly GCA_016169945.1. Taxonomy (NCBI): domain Eukaryota; kingdom Metazoa; phylum Cnidaria; class Anthozoa; order Malacalcyonacea; family Clavulariidae; genus Trachythela; species Trachythela sp. YZ-2020. Next base: position 4,743,354 of record JADLSH010000358.1, read on the forward strand.
AACAAATAATCGAATAATCGAAAGTTGCTTGGCCGTTTTGATTGGTTACAACCAATAGACACAATATTAACACAAATGGCACGAAGCAGGCTAGAAAAGTCCATTTTCTCTCGTCTAATAGCGAAAAACTGGCTTTGAGAAATTCAGTCTTAAACTTAGTCGTTGGTCCATGACTGCACGATTGTGTTAACAACAATACAACTGATATGTCTTTGTTATGGGTTTGCGTTTGTCGTGAATATTAATGATATGTATATTTTTCTTCTACGCGTACAGTCAAGAATTGCTTGTACGTTGCCCCTAAATCGAAAATCAAAAATCGAACATCTAATAAATCAGTCGATAAGGAATATCGCTTAAAATCATCGTGTCAAATTTCATCCCGATCGGACTCGAAATGACGGAGACTGAGGGTTTTTTCGAGAGCGTCGCCCCCTAACGACGACGACGACGACGACGACGACGACGACGACGACGACGACGACGACGACGACGACGACGACGACGACGACGACGACGACGACGACGACGAGATTAGCAGTATTTTTTATTAGAATTTTCTATATTTTGCTTATTGTTAGTTTATGTTCTAAGTAAAATAATGCATGAAAAAATATTGGGGGTCACCGTGCTTCTTTTCCAACTACACGAAGCAATAAGCCACTTTAGAGTGAATTTCATACGCGTATGTCGCCATAGCAACGAACGTCTCACTAAAACCATAGCTAATATGTACGACAGGGTTTGAAAACTTCGGTCACGTGTCTCAACATGTTGAAGTTTTCGTCACGTGACAAAAGTAGTGCACAAATGTGTGATTTTGTGGTATAAATCCCTATTGACGTTTCGAAACTCTTCAATTTTTGAACGTGATGCAGAGCTTATGACAACCACAGTATATGTCCTTTCATAATGTATGTAAAAGGCATGTTTTGACCAACTTTTTACTTTTTAATCGGATAGGCCCATCTGGTTTCGCTGGGCATAATATATCGCGACGGGGCGCGAACTATTTTATCTTAGAATCAAGGATAACCAGCGAAGTATCTCTCGCCTGGAATCCCTCAAATTATAGTGAATTCGTTTGGGTGAATAGATAATATACCGAAAAGCTTTCATAGTTTTACATCTGACATCGCTAGAATTCGTGGGGAATGGAAGAAACATTTAGAAGTTCTTTGCCTTTGTTTTCGAGACGGATATTTTATATTGGGCAAAATTATATGTCATCAAGAAACACTGTTGTCCTTAGGCATTGCTTGAAATGATTTATAATCCCAAGTGCAGAATAATACTAAGTTAGATCTTAATAGACAACGTATATTAAATAAATGCCTGTTCTAGCTTTCGAATTGAAACTTTCGTGTGCGCGACATCAATGATACATAATTTACAGAATACACATTGTTGCAATGCTGGCCGAACTCTGCTCAGTCGTAAATTTGAGTAATATTTACTATGAATACACGTATGTGAAACTACTACAACTGCAATGTTAATTAATTCATGATAATAAAATCTACAATCATCGCTTAATGTTGATACAGTATCTTGCAGCATGATTTCAGCTTTATGACTTTAATATGTATTGTAACACACTTCTGTGTTCAAAAGATATTTGATACATTACTCATATAAATGTTGCCTACGTTACTGTATATCCATTCCGTACAAACGAACTAAAAACAACCTTGTATTTCTTGTATATATAAGTTCTAATCAGTAGTTCTAACTTACTATAATCCTGGAGCTGGGATTAGGAATGATTTCTGATCAAGCAAAGCGAAAGCACAATACGTTTCTTGACCAGACATTTGCAAATAAATATCCGTATCGAGAACGTCTAAATGTTTCGATCCTCCATTTTCCACGAACTCTACAGACTTAAAACTATGAAAACTTTTGAGAATATAAATATATTCACCCAGGCGTATTTTCGAATATTTGGCTTGTTATCCTTGACTCAAAGTTGTAACATGATAGCCCGCGCCCCGTCGCGATATAGTATGATTAATAGTTGGTTAAAACATGTGTTTTACATACCTTATGAAGGAACGAATACTCTGGTTTTCATAAGTTCTGCGTTCAAAAATTTTCGAAACGTTAATAGGCATTTCTACTACGAAATCACACATTTGTGCACTACTTTTGTCACGTGACGAAAACTTCAACATAGTTGAGAAAAAGGTCACGTGTCCCCTTGAAGTTTGCCGGGCTTCCAAACCCTGTCGTATATATTAACTATGCTAAAACTAACATAATCTGAAAGAAGAAACCCCGATATCTGCTGCATAAAATTAAAACCTAAAAGTACGATTTTTTGAAAACCGTACCGAGCCACCTTAAAGCTATAGGGGATGAAGGGGGCAAAATTCTCTTCCGAGAAAATTGTTCAATTTCGAGTCTCTGAAACGGCACTACAAGCATTTGCCGGTACTTTCAAGCAGAATACATTTTGAACAGTGTGTGCAACTGCTATTCTTATAAAACATGGAATTTGTTTTTTATTAGATCGGCAAATCTGTGGGACAGTCTTCCATCTGAACTGAAATCGTACGACTCTATATCCATATTTAGAACCAGTCTGCATAAATTTTATGAAGCAAAATTACCATCATACAGCCCTCCTGGCAGTACTTCACTTTAAATTTTATAGTTTATAGTTGTTAGTTCAAACTAAAAATACACTCATGCAGAATCCCCTAGCCTATTCGAACTCAGGAATTATACTTCCCAAAATTTATTGTAACATGAAGTATTTAGTCAATCACTGTAACCATAGCAACACGCAACTTTTTACTTTTTGTACAAAATGGTAAAATAGTGATATAAATATTTGTATTTTTAACAATAAAATTATGAATCGCCCCACTATATAAAGTAGATGTGTTATTACCTACTCTTTTAGCTTTGGTTTGCTGTAAAATTCAACCTTAGACATTTCACAAAAACTTTTCATCTTTTTAAATTTATCTTTAAAATGAAGTTTTTGACATTACGTTGTTCCTTCAAAATTAAACGCGGCGGACGACTTTGTATGTTTTCCAATACCCAGGTGTAAATATCCGAGCGGAGTTAGTACCCAGGGGATAATTCAATTAATTTATGTGATCAGGTGTCAATTGGGACGCAATCCAATCCCGTCCATGTTATTTTATAAGAATGTTATGTTTTAGTGTCAGTATTGTTTGTTTGAACACACGTAGATTGTGACGAATTCATTAAATTAAACAAATTAAAAAAAATAACATCAACACTAATTGTTACATAAACAATGAATTTGTATAGCAACTCCTTTACATGTACGTAACATAATCACCGATTTATTTAGTGAAAGCGAATGGACTCACAATACTATTGCAATACTATTGTAAGGGATACAGTACTTCTGAAAACGATAGCGTAATTGACAACCAATCAAATGTTAATACCGAAATACGCAAGCAATTACAGAAACGAAAGTGTGTAGGTCATGAGACATAAAACAATGCACATCAATTTAGAAACGAAGAGAACAAAGCTAAACCAATCTTTCAACCACTGCAGAATCTTTACTAAAAATTCCAGCTAATATATTTAGAGCGAAATGAAATATATACAGTTATTATTTCACAATTGAAAGTATCAAAATAAGTGAAATTAAAATGCGTCAAATTTTTCTCCGGCACCCTTAGTCACGGCAGAATGCAATTTATCACGGTGGATTGCGTCAAGGCAGATTTGAATTTACATCGCAATTTCGTACTCCGACCCCACGATGCTCTGGGGATTGCCGGCGAATTTTGCACGAAAATCAGTACATTCGGATCCAGTACTCTGCTCAACATTCATACATAATCAAAATACATAATGCTAAAATTTACGACCTTAGTTCTTCTAAGAACTCTTGCCAGGGTCTTAGGGACTGTTCATTTTTTTATCTGAGAGGGTGGTCTGATGGAATTTAGTGAGCCCTCTTAAATCTTTAGCATGGCCCCTTCATACTCAACTTTCCCCCAGCAGCCCACCCCTAAATAATGATACTTTTTCAGATGACCCCCACCCCCCTACCTTCTCTCCTAAAAAATCCCTAAAAACTCGCTTTTGTGATCAAAAGATAGCCCAGAGTGGCCATTTCGTGCACTTTCAGGGTGACATTCTCGCAACAGAACAACAAAACTCATTGTATCATTTTTGCGTGTCCCGAGGGGCATTTCACTCCAAAAAAGCGTACGGGATTTTCGGATTTTTAAAAATCCGCGGATTTTTTAGCGGATTTTTCCCGGATTTTTTAGCGGATTTTTCAAGAGAAAATCTGTTGGATTTTCTGGATTTGTTTGGATTTTCCGGATTTGTTCGGATTTTTTCTGGATTTTTTGACGAAGTGTACGGGATTTTTGGAGTGAAATGCTCCTCATCGTGTCCCCCCTTTCCAATATTTTTGCACGTGGCCCACCCTTTTAAGGCCATCTTTTTTTGGATGGCCCACCCCTAATTCCACCTGCCCACCCCCTAATTCCACCAGACCCCCCCCCAGATAAAAAAAAATGAACGGTACCTTATTACTACGTTAAATGACACTGAGTGTGTTCATGACGGCTTTATAGATTGTGGTTGATTCATGGATCGTGTTCTTGGCCATGATATTAATACATATTATAACCAGCGAACAGCTAAATTTAGTTGGAATGCTAAATTTAGTTCAATCATTACCTTATATGGTAATGATTGCACTGTTGCTATTCTACAGTTTTGTTATTGACATTGTACCTGTAGATTGTTAATTTCAATTGAGAAGCGAAAGAATGGACACAGTTTATTCAAGTTATATAGTAACGTAATAGTATGATTAAGTAACGAATTGAGCCTAAATATGTAACGTTCGCTGCTCAAGAAACTTTATAAATTTCCAGTCAAGAATAGTAATCACACTACACAAAGCGCGGTAGGGGTAAAAGAGAATGGGTATGAGAAATTAACAAACAAACAATCAATCAGAACCCGCTAGCATCCGCGAGCCTCGCTAGCCTCCATCAGAGGATCGCGGGCTCGAGGTACGAAATTGTTTACCTCTTGCAATGCAATTTAAAATTGCAAGACAATTTGCATGAAGAATTGCACGATGTATAACAATTGCACCGTGTGCCTTTCAGCCTGTTTTAAACTAGCGCGAAACGACATGCTTAATGTTAAAATTGAAAAGGATTGATAAAATATCTAATTAGTTTCAGTCGAGAGCTCATAAGACAAAATAATAAAGTGTGTTGCTACAAAATTCGCCAGTGGAAAACCGACAGTATGTAATTATGTACAGTATGTAATTAGAAGTTAAACAAATTAAAATAGAAATGTTGCATTTTGCAACTTCAATGTACGGATATATTGTATGCGGCATAATGTGCCATGTTAGTGAACTTTATATAAGGCAGCTCCCGATCTAGCAAGCGATGCTCCATGTACATAAACAGAAGAAATATCTAATGATTTGTTTCGGTCAGCTGCTTGATCGGGAGGATGTAAACTTCGAAACTAGCCAATTGCAATGTATATATGTCTTTATACTGCAGTCTCTACAGACAAATGAGAAGAAATTCGAACAGCGTCTACAGGTAGGTATGAAAACGGGCATTAATCCAAAGGCAAGGTTGATAACAAAGCAACTACAAACGGAAGTAATAATGTCTCGCCGCCATTCAGCCAAGTGATAATTGGAGTATTTGACTGCTATTATTTATCATCACTGTCGTCTTTGAACGTTAAAGCGACCAAATAATATATACACTAACTGCGCAAGAATTTGTATTAAATATATTCGTTCTAGCATTTCTATATTGATAAAATACACACCAAACCTTGTGGAGTTGTGGGAGCAGACACAAGCAACGCTATAATTTATGTCGATTAACGACACAAACAGGAAATACGCAGTGGCTAGAAATACGCAGATGGCCGGAATACGCGAGAGTGGCTTATTTTGATTCCTCTACGATACTATTTTGCTATATTACTATGATATCTACTGAAGTAGTTATTGGTCCTCTGATCTGGTGTGTCACAAAAGCTAACCAGTCTATCCTAGCCAGGATAAATTTTTCAAAAGAAATCACAAATGTCAAATGTAAACAAAGCTATAACCTACGACACAAGTCATTTGATCTTCAGGCAACATGCGCGAGCAGTGTAAACAAAGAAGCCATTTCATATGTTAGCAACAAAATATATGACAGCATTTACCTATAGTTTATTCGAAATTTGATCAACCAAATGAAAAATGAATTGAAAATATGGTTACTTTACACCGCCAAAACAAAGCAATCAATGCCAATAGCAATGGCCACAACATCGAACAATACCCTTTCTAGCATTGCACATGTGCATGAGTGTATTTACATAGTCAAACATTTGAAAGCAACAGATTTTGTATATAATTGCCGTCCGGCATCTGTGCTACCCTATTTATATTGCTTAATATAGCCAGGAGAAGCAAGGAGCGAAATGTTTTTAACAATATTCCCTAGAAATACGGTATTCAAAGTAAGGGAGACACGCTATAAAACCGGCAACCCAAAGCTAAATCTAAAACATATATTTTTATAGTCTACAACTTTTGGCGACAAAAATACAAACAGGCAGACATGAATATAGGCTACAGCCCACAATATATATATTCACAAATAAATTTTATTGAAAGCTAAAAGTAAAGCAATAGTCCAAGTAATACTCTGCAAAAAAGTTTTTCAATTCTTCACTATAAGTATTACGTCCATTTTATACGATTCTGCACCCACCGCAGGTGAAAGACGTTTTGTTTGTTAAAATTTATTCAAATGTTGCCGTAACAAGTTCAACATGGCGCCAATAAAACATGTCCCTAAATTCCTTTACTAAACGAGCTTTTATTCAAGTTAAAAGGGAAAAAAAGAATTACAAACCTACTCCTTTCTGTTCTTACGTGTGTATATCGAAAACCAATCCAGAAACGTCTTAAAACTGTTGATTTGTAATCGTTATTGAACCCAGAAAGCGGCTTTGTAGATGTTAATATGTCGAAATTCCGTGCATTGAGCCATTGACGAGCTGAAAGGACGCCTTCACAAACAACCAATCAGAATTCAGCTTTATGACAATTTATCCAATCAGGTATTGATGTCACTAAGGAGAATTTGCTTCGCATCAGGCCAAAGCGGAAGTGAAGGAGAAATTAGCCACTTCCGGTCAGTTGTGTTTTTTAGAAGCAAATGCGTGATTTAATTAGCCAATCTTTAAAACGACATGCATGTAGTTCAGCACGCATTTTGCAGGGGCTAATTGTTCAAACATATATAATCCGAATATTAGCCAGTGGCGTGGTGGCTGGGGGGGGGGGCGGAAGTGATGGTTTCAAGGGTGGGCGTCGAAATGCAGGTGGGGCGCCAAAATCACCAAGAAGGGATTAGTAATTTTTTAAATTAAAATTCTAAAACAATAAAACGCGATACTATTGCGGCACAACAACATCTTTTTTATGTAGTTCATGTTGTTACAACAATCTACCTGAAATAAGTACGGAGACGCGACGAAGAAAGAGCCGCCTCAATAACTTAACAATTTTAGCTGCGAATGCAAAAACTACAGTTGTAAATAATACAGGGACGGGAGAAAACAAATTAAAACTGTTTTCGAGATGTTAGCGACAATTTTATCGTCACGTCCCCAGTAGATTATAAGCATTGCGTAAGTTAGAAACTTCAAATTCGGGCAATACCGAATAGGGCGCCAGTATCGAAATAACTCATAGGGGCGCCAAATTGGGGCCAACAATTGGGGCCACCGCGCCACTGATATTAGCATCTTGTAACCCAATTAATAATATAGATGAAAAAATTACTCAATTCTGATTGGCTAAGAGCAGTGCAATTATTTTTGAAATTGCACACTGTGCCATTACAGCAGTGCAAATTAACAAAACAAGATCAGAGCCTGGAAACGAGGCAAGAAAAATCAACATGGCGGCGGATATTAGCAATGTAAATTGAGGACTTTTTGAGGACTTTTTCTACACTTTCAATGGAAAATCGTACCTGAATACAACAATTTCAGTTCAAGGAGCACATAGGCTGAAAAAGTTTGCTAACAAGCAACGAAAACAATGCTTAAACGGCGTAGGTGAGTGCACAAGTGTTATCAAAGTGTGTATCATGTATATTATCCCCGAGCCGGCGCGAAGCGCCGTGCGAGGGTACTAATTCCGCTCGGATATTTACACCCGGGTATGTAAGACATAGCGGATCAGTAGCGGATTCCAAAGTTGTCCGCCATTATGTCATGGACGAACATGGCTTTCTACTTTATGCGCATGCGCGAGTTTAGGCCGAGAGAAAACTTTTTTTCAAATATAGTTTTGTACATTGTTTTGTTCTCAGGAGTCGGGAAATATAAACACAGACAAAACACAGATAAATGAAAATTTTGTGGAGACTTTCACTTACTAAAGTCAAGATGAAAATAAGACCGAGAAAGGACAAGGTTTTCGAGTTTTAAAACGCGTAAGTGTCTATTTTGCATACTTGCTTTTGCAGTTTTCAGTTTTGCCGTCAATTGACTTATTGACATGAAGTGCATGTACTATAGTATTAGTTTGTGGTTTTCAAAATGCGTAGTTCATCCTGTGTGGTCAATACCTGTGTGGTCAATCCTTGTGGGACTTCGGTGGCGCAGTCGTCAGAGCAAGCGCCTTTCACCTCTGAGTCTTGAGTTCGATCGATTCTCGGGACAGACACACTCACACTCATGTGAAGTCAAGTGAGTCAACCTCGTCGCTGTCGTGAAAGTCGTGGGTTTTCTCCGGTTTCTCCGGTTTCCTCCCACAGGGAAGGGTTAGGACAGACAGATTAGGAAAGTAATGTCACAATAAAAAAATAAATAATGTAGGTTAAGTAAAATATAAGGTAAGAGTATACTTGATGAGCATCTAAATACTTGAATGGGGAAATGGGGTCAATACAACATTGATTAATCTTAAAAAGTGTTTTAATATTAATTCAAATGCGTTATAGAATAAGAAACAACATATTTAATCTCAAAACCTTCATAGTATAAAAATACTGTTCAAAAAACTGTTGAAGTTTTATGACAATTTTGAAACGTTTTGTGAGACGTCTCAGATTAAATTTTAGAGTAAATCAAAGCTAAAAGAGTACGTAATAACATAGCTACTTTATATAGTTGGGCAATTGATAATTTTACAGTTAAAAGTACAAACCTTGTCACTATTTTGCCATTTTGTACAAAAAATAAAAGAAATATACGGCCGGTTGCGTGTTACCATGGTCACAGATGAAATATATACAGATGTGTAACTTCAGGTAAAAAGTTGTTCCCATGCCGCCATGTTAAGTTCAAGCGCGCGCCGACAACGACGTCTTTTCTTTTCTCTCTTCTTAATTAACCAGCTCCAGCATTTAACAATGATGACATGCTTGTTTCTTTTTGTAAATAAAAAAAAAAAAAAAAAAAAAAAAAACGTTTTTTGCCGCCATGTTCTAGCTAGCGCCGCGCATTTTGGGAATTTGAGGACACGAAAGCCCCTATGAAGTTACACTGATATATATATCTGTGCCATGGTTACAGTTATCAACTCAGTACTTCATGTTACAATAATTTTTGGGGAGTTTAATTGTTTTGTTCTAATGGGCGAGGGGGTTCTGCATGCATGTATTTCTAGTTAATAAGTAATAGTATGGTTTCTCGTGAAATTTGTAAAAACAAACACTCGTGAGTTTTCAAAGACGTCAAATTGCACTCGTCCTTCGGACTCTTGCAATTTTGATCGTCTTTGAAAAACTCACTCGTGCATGTTTTTTCCAAATTGCACTCGAAACCATACTATTACCTATACATATGGATCAAAACGAGAGGTGTATATAAAACTACCTTTCGAGCGAAGGCCCTTCGAAACGTCGAAGTTCTTATTGTATTTTTCATGTAGTTTTACACAAGTCAACCGCCGAATCTTCGTTATACTCTACCCACGTGCACTGGCACCGCATGTTCACTATATAACAGGTTTACATGAAGTATCATAAGAGGGCAATACGCAAAGCATCTGTTGGGAAGAGCACGCTTAGAAAAGCATGCCCTTCCGTTCATTTGTTGTTCGTTATATAGCACCTGGATACGCGAGACAGACATAAGGTGCAATGTTTTCTATTGACTTGTCATGTTGGAATCTGCCTGCGTGCGGGCCAACAACCCTGAAATCGGGGTTCGGAGATGGCCGCCAGAACATCGGGTTCGGCGTGACTGAGCACATTGTTTACGGAACTGCAGGGCCTTTTTTAACTAATGCACTGGGGGGGCAAATGCCCCCCCAGCCCGCATGTTTGCCCCCCCAGTAAACTTTTGCCCCCCCAGTGCCCCCCCAGTCAACTGTTTGCCCCAGTCCCTTTGTGTTTGCAAAAGCAAACTATAATTATATTGGATTATTAATTACGGCAAAATCACAACCAATACATAGGGGTTAGATTAAATATTTATATAAAAAATAGGATATCCGGAAAAATTTAGGAAAAATTTTTTAGTCCCAATAATATTTACAAACAAAATGACAAACGTTGACAAACTTTGACGGGTCCCCACCTGATTATTGCCCCACTAACGATGCCCCCAAAAGGCCCTGCGGAACTGTCGAAGCGAGCGACAAAATGTGATGTGAAATATGCGATTTTATTCATGATTTATGTACATATATTACATTTTCTTTTATAATTGTGTGGAATATTTATTTTGGGAGGCTTTACAAATAATTTTCTATAGTCAGGCTTTAACATTCCATTTGACTTTCCAGCGGGGGGACTGGTGGGCAAATTTTGAAAAAAAATTCCTGCATCAAGGTTCTGCGGAAAAATATCTGACACCAAAAACGGCGTAGAAAAATTGGCAAAAATTTGTTCGTCCATTGGCAAAAATGGACTTTAAGTCCATTGGCAAAAATTTGTTCGTACACATCCCCAAAAAGATCACTGTTGTAAACTCTGTTAGTCAACGTTGTTAGTCAACTCTGTTGTAAAAATGCAGTTTCTAATTGGGTCTTTATGATGTTGAAGGTTACGTTTTGGGGGGCGTTCTTTAAATAACTGCATTTAAAGAAAATTGCAGCGAAACATAAGACTCAAGTTTTCAAAATTTTTCCCGTCGGCGCCAACCATGGTGGCGTCTTGTGGGAGTCGGCCCCCTATTTTTAACAATCCTTCTACACCCCTGGCACTACACATATTTTTACATTAACTCGTGATACATGTTTTGATGTGGTCAAATATAAAAAGTCGGTCCCTGAACAATGGACACCCCCCCCAAACTTTTTTGGAATGTGCGCCCCTGAGTCCATAGCATGAACTTAAAAAAGTCATGTATTTACCAAAACGCCTAAGTTCGAATGAATGATTCGCAGCTTCATAGCAAGATATGACATCCGTTAATTTAATATCTCAATTTGATGGCCCATGGTGTTTCTATTTCCGCCATGTTAAGTGTTAGACTTCAGGCTGGTGGTTCGTAACTCCCACAATGCCGTATTTACTGGTCGAGGCGCTCTTTAAATTTTTAATGCGGCGCTTATTTGAGGGCGGCGCTTATTCGAGGGCAAAGCTCTCTAAAAATTATTCTATTTGTATCTGTCTTCACAACGGAATGGCGCATTTCCAAAGTTCTAGAGACAGAGTTAAACGACAGAGCATTGAAATATGCTCAATTTAAACTTAAAAACAATGTAGTACAGGATATATAATAATGTCCGAGGCTGATCAAAGACTGAGATGTTCTGTCTAACGGTGCTTCGATTTTAGCGCCGCATTGTTGTGAATAAGCGCGGCGCTTATTCGGGGGCGGCGCTTAATCTGGGGCGTCGCTTAAACGAGTAAATTCGGTATGCTCTAGTACTCCGTGTAGTTTTCTTGACTTACGCAATGAGGGAATTATTGAGATCGTGCGTGTCATTGCATTTACGAAACACGTGTGGGAACCCGCGAACTCATTAATGACGTCATAAAGCGAGCGCTAGAAATTAGCGATATTTAATTGTTCTAATTAACTAGCAATTATGCTTTGTTTGAGTAGGTGCGAGTTCGAATGTATCTTCTTGACAAAAACGTCGACAGTTATTGATGTTTTAATAAATTTTCGATTAAAAATTCATGTGCCAATTCGCCATCCCGAAGTTGCAATAGAGGACTGGTAATAGCGAGGGTGACAATGCATCATGGGACTGTTTTTGGGGACGCAAACAAAAGCTCGTCCGCCAAAACAGCCCATGATGCATTGTCAACCTCGCTATTACCAGTCCTCTACTGCAACTTCGGAATGGCGACATGACCAACTAAAATTGATCCTTTGGAAAAAGACGGCGCGGTTGTTATGAGGTGGCTGAGAACGAATCAGGGAAAAGCTCATTGAGTATTAGGCGTTTATCATCAGTGTTTATGTGAAGTATAACTGGCAACCTGATAGGAGGGGTTTCAAGATGCTTTCTTTTAATTGATCAGTTAAAATGAGTTGAGTTGCATGGTGTTACAGGGGTTAGTGCAGGATGTTCCTTTTACCTATGCGACCGGGAAGCCTCTCCGGTTTCCACTGGACCAATGAGGGTGACACTTAGGGCCTGTTTATATGATCCCGGCTAGGCGGGACGGGACAGTTGCCGAGATCCCGCTTCTAATATAAACCCTATTGAGTGTTTATATGATCCCGCTTCTATCCCGTCTTAACGGAATCCCGGCATCTAGCTGTTACAGGCTTCATCCCGGCAATGTATTTTCTCCATATAAACACGCCATCCCGCCTAGGCGAGTTTCTCGGCTAAACGGGACGAAATCGTCCCGTCCCGCCTAGCCGGGATCATGTGATGTAAACAGGCCCTTACTAGACTTTTAGATATAGCAGCTTACAGGTATATGTACCTCAAAAAATACACAAAATTTGCTTTCCTCATAAAATCTGAAAGAAAAGGTTTTCTTCTGCACTTTTTCATATATAATCGTGTGCTCTTAGCAAGTAAATTTTTTTTCCCTGGGGCTCTAAGCATTGTAAGATAAGAGATCGGACTTTTGAAAGCTATCTGACATATGTGCCTCAAAACATACATGGCCATTCTCACCCTTGTTTCAAAATGGTTAAGCCTTGCTTTCTAAATTTTCTTTTGTTTTTTATTTCACTAAGACTAAGTTGTCTCATTGACGCTGTAAAAACTGCAAACTTATGTTGACGTTTTGTGTTTTTGCGTGACAAACTAGCACTAGAATCTTGATCTACTATCTAAAATTACGCATGAAAATACTGGATTTTGGCGAGATAAGACAACTGGGCTGAAATGAAATGTGTGTTATGATTGTGTATTGTTTAGTCTGTCGCTGACTTACACAGACATTTAATACATTGTATGTTCTGTGGTACCGAGTTATTTTGAAGTACATATACCTGTAAAACTGATTGAACTTTCCAATTCAGTAGGTTAGTTTAACAATGACCATGTCTATAATTTTAGCGGTAGGATTACGATTTTGTTGCATGTTTCGCCGAGAAATCGATAGTTCTACGGTCTGTAGGCTTATATATGGTCATTATATTTGCTATATTGGTCTTCGCTGTACTTACGTTGCATCTAAAACATGACCGGTCGTCGTATCTTCGTATTATATACTTATATTTAACACAATGTATTTGAGACATATTGAACAGGGCCGTAGCCACCGCTTACCCCCCCCCCCCCCATAATGTGTGAAATATATTGCAAATTGGTTTCAGTTAACCATAGTCCCTATAACACAGTGTCTGGAAACGCTTCTAAACCTTTTGTTTTATGTTTTTGTTCATGTTTGCGCACCTTCACGCTCAGTAAATGAAGCAGCCAATGAAATCCGTGCAGCTGAATATTAACATTTGTAAAATAGAGAAAACGTGCACTCTCAGTACACCCTCAACATCAGCCCGTGCACATGGCTATAAACTTTCAAGTTTGCCGCGTTTCCAGACACTGTATTATAGGGACTATGAGTTAACATTTCACTTACTTACAATTATTAAACAGAAACACTTCAATAACTCTTCGAAAAGTAATTTAATAGGTCTGTAGCCTAACTTCCAAAGACTTTTTCGATTCAATATAGCGACGCTTAACCTAGTATCGGCTTTCTGAGTCGACCAATATATAGCCACCTAATAAGGCGATATTGTATAATAGTAAAGTCTATATACAAGCGAGATTTAGAAGCATATACAAACATTGTCGTTTTGGCGTTAGAAACATAAATATTTTGATGCATTTGTTGCTAATATAAACTATCACTCGTGAAAAAAACAGAAAAGCTTAATTAATTAGGGGATTAAGACAAAGGACTTGTTTGGGCGAAACAACCGTTTTATGCTTACTTTGCATTTTTATCACAATAGGTAAGCGATGGGCATGGTAAAATTTTCGATTTATAAACTCCTTGTTAGTAAAAAATATATTCTCGTATCCAGTAAACTGTAAATATTGCTATCCAAAACGAGAAGATCTTAAAATTTATCAGCATAGTATATGCAAGCGTTGCTAAAGTCTTATAGAGCAATACAGATATATGTTTGCCAAGAGAATATACAAATTAAACGTAACTCATTCTTCAAAGCTTTCATTTTATTACCAATATTGCGAATGCGACACTTAAAAATTGGCATTGCAAACAATAATACATTTAACTATGTTAAAGGACATTGGCAACGAAAATTTTTATTCCTTATATTTATAGAGCATGCCTACGGAATACTTAATTTCATAGTTTCCCTTGTCCATCGCATTTAGTTGTTGAGAAAATTTGTGACAAAGTTCAACAGTCGTCCGCCATTTTGAAAAAAACGGCGTATGCTAATTTATGCATGAATACATTAAATGACGTCATTAGATGGGTTGACACAATTTCTCTAATATAAACTCTATAGTGTTTAGTTTATTAAGTTTATTAAAGTTTATGTTTGTACCACTACTTTTGATACTATTTGTTCCAATTCCGCGTGAAATAGACGCATAAATTCGAATATAAATCCTTATGCAATGTTATGCTATTATTGTCTATATCCCTGAATGTCTCGCTGGTAAATGCATAATTGCAAAACAATCAAATCGAAAATTGTCACAATGTAGTCTTATTGAAAATACAACAGTAAATAAAATTGTCACAATGTAGTCTTGTGTTAATAACTGTTTAATATGTATTGTTAGACAATAAATAAATGTAGTCCATACTAATACTAACTATTAAACCTAAGTAGCTATACATTCAAAATACACAAGAATAAAGGTCTAAAAATTTGGATAATTCATCATTGAGATTTGAACTATTTATACTTTCAATGCAGTTGGACAGTGTAGTATAAAACAAACTACAACTAGCACGCTGTATTCGTATTCAAGGTATATTATTGATTGTTGTCATCGCTTGTATTGACATAGTGCAAATTTAAGTTACCCACGATTATTGAAATAAAAGTATAAAACAAACAAGATTAATACAACTACAGTCATTTTGAAGAACGAAGAGAATACCGGTATGTCAGTTAATAGCAAGTCTTCAGTGCGGCAACGCATTAAATTATTAATTTCTATTTTAATGATCAGTTATTCCCTGCCCAATATTTCTTTAAAATTGGTCTTGACTTTTCGTAAAAAGAGTATAACAAGATCTAAAAATATTAGAGTTCTCACTTCTATAATTGATATATACTAAATAATGTACTATATACGAGACATATATACGCCAAATTTAAAACAGAAAGCTGGCACGATTCAATGCGTTCCATGCCTTGTTAGGTGAAAGAAATCCAAACAATCAACTCCCAAGACATGCCTGAGCGAACACTACCCAGATAAGTATAAGCAAACCTTTTTTACTTTTGTAAGGTACTCTATGATATCCTAAGATACTGCATGATATCCTAAGATACTGTGTGATATCCTACGATATACTGCATGATATCCTAAGATACTGCATGATATCCTAAGATACTGTACGATATCCTAAGAACTGTACGATATCCTAAGATGATATCCTAAGATACTGTATGATATCCTAAGATATTGCATGATATCCTAAGATGATATCCTAAGATACTGTATGATATCCTAAAATACTCTATGATATCCTAACATTGAATCATTGCATCCTAAGAGTGAATCATTGAATCATAAGATTGAATCATTGAATCCTAAGATTGAATCATTGAATCATAAGATTGAATCATTGCATCCTAACCAGACTGAATCATTTAACTCTAAACCCTAACCATAACCTTAGCCCTAACGCTAATACTAAAGCTAATAATAACGCTAAGTCTAACTCTAATTTGACTATGACTATAGTCTATGACCCTAACCCTCTGGACTAACTCCAACTCTAACCCTCGTTAAATTTCTAACTCTAATACTTACGCTAAGTCTAGCTCTATAGTCTATGACTATGACTATGACTATGACTATAGTCCATGACTAGGACTATAGTCCATGACTATGACTATAGTCTATAACTATAGTCCATGAATATGACTGTGGTCTATGACTATAGTCCATGACTATGACTTTCTTCCCTAACCCTAACCCTTTCCCTAGCTATAGTCCATAACTATGACTTTCTCTAACCCTAACCCTTTTCTCTAACTCTAACTCTAACCCTAACCCTTTCTCTAACTCTAACCCTTTTTCTAACCCTAACCCTCTCTCTAACCCTGACCCTCTCTCTAACCCTGACCCTCTCTCTAACTCCAACTCTAACCCTCGCTCTAACTCTAATACTTACACTAAGTCTAGCTCTAGCAACAAGGTTACGCTGAGGGCTGTGACCATTAACTAGAGCTAGACTTAGCGTGAGTATGAGAGTTAGAACGACGGTTAGAGTTGGAGTTAGAGAGAGGGTTACGGTTAGAGAGAGGGTTACGGTTAGAGATAGGTTCGGGTTAGAGAAAGGGTTAGAGTTAGAGAGATGGTTAGGGTTAGAGTCATAGACTATAGTCATAGTCATGGACTATAGTGATAGTCAGAGACTATAGTTATTATCAAGATAGAGTTAGACTTCGCGTTAGTGATAGCATTAGTATTAGCGTTAGCATTAGCGTTAGTATTAGCGTTAGTATTAGCGTTAGTATTAGCGTTAGCGTTAGGGCTAAGGTTATAGTTAGGGTTTAGAGTCGAATGATTCAGTCTTAGGATGCAATGATTCAATCTTAGGATTCAGTGATTCAATCTTAGGATTCAATGATTCACTCTTAGGATGCAATGATTCACTCTTAGGATGCAATTATTCAATCCTAGGATATCATAGAGTATTTTAGGATATCATACAGTATCTTAGGATATTATCTTAGGATACCATAGAGTATCTTAGGATATCATGCATTATCTTAGGATATCATCTTAGGATATCATAGAGTATCTTAGGATATTATTTTAGGATATCATAGAGTATCTTAGGATATCATACAGTATCTTAGGATATCATCTTAGGATATCGTACAGTTCTTAGCATATCGTGATATAATTCCCATCATACTTATTCCTCTTGTATTCTACATTTTATTGAGGTCAACCTTGGCTATTGCAATTGCATGTCTTTAATCACCACTTTTTTCATGGTTGTCCTCAGATGCCGGTTGCAACATTTTGGAATTTCTTGATATGTAGGCTCATGCACTACATGAGCCTAAAAAATGGCATTTGCGATTATTGTGGGGCATTGTTGTCTGGAGTAGTTGGTTGAGAAAATGTCACGTGCGATTGTTGTGAGGCATGGAAGCCTTGAGTAGTTGGTTGAGGATATGGCATGTGCGATTGTTGTGGAACATGGATGCCTTGAATAGTTGGTTGAGGATATGGCATGTGTGATTGTTGTGGGACATGGATGCCTTGGGTAGTTGGTGCATACATACATTGCGAATCATAGTAAAGGTTACTAGTGAATGGCACCTGCTAGCATTGGTTAGATCGTATCAAACCCACACAACATCTTGCTCTCCTGAATGCTGCATGTCATCTTTGAGAATTTGTAACAAATCTTTAGTTGGATCATTCTTAATTTACTTTGCAATAATCCAAGAGAGACATCAATTTTGGGTCGCTTTAATTGCAGAATGTTTTTTCACCGGCACAAGCATTTCCTTGTCTCCATCAACCTTACTACAGAATCCTCAGACCCACTCTCTTTATCATTATCATCACGTTTAGCAGAGGGTTCAATGGCATTTTATGTTTGACAAGAATCCCTTGTTTTAACAAGGGGATAAAGTACATTGAACCAACTCCCATAGCCTTTACTCTCAATAGATCTCTTAACACTTGATGTAGTTTTGATTGTTAGGCATATTTCCTTACAGGTACTTATGTACCATTTAAATTTGTTCTTCATCTGCTTCACTGAAAAGGGCAAATCTTTTCCAAATGCATCCAGATATTTCTGGTTTAACTTTGTCAAAAAATGTTTGGTAAGCGTCACTATTTTTTCTCTTTTTCACATTGGTAAATATAAGCTTACGTACCAACTCACCATCGTTGACAATCATGTCCTCCATATCGGTTATTTGATTATCCTGCCACATTGCTTTCCTGCCAGATTTCCTTTTTGGTTTAGGTTGTTTAGAACGCTTGCTTGCCTTACTTTCAGAATCACTATCGCTCGTATCATCTTCTGTTCCTGACTCATCATTTTCATTCAGATTAAACGGGCTTATGGATCGTGGAGAGGTGGTAGAGCTGCTTGAACGCTGAGATTCTATACTATCGCCATCTTTGTTGCTCGAATCCTGATCTTGATCAGGTTTGCATGACACACAATAGGAACCACTCTTAAATTCTTGCCAATCAGGTACATATTCGTTCGGTTCGGGACAGAACATTTTGGACGTAAACATACATATTGAGCACATGAAATACAATCGTACTTCGTGATTTCCCCACAATTCTTACATAAATTCATAGTGATAAATGCACAATATTGAATCATCTATACAATACACACGAACTGATTTCGTGCAATATTTTCCCGCCCGAATGATCACGCGCGCCCAGTAGGTGGAGGTCGCAAAAATACGGGCTCAGAAATATACGTTAGCAAAATTTATGCATTTAATTCCACGCGACGATACGACGTCGTATGAAACGAAAACGCGCTAATTTCTTCGCCTGACCTTGACGGATAAAACGTCTTGAACAAATTTAATTAATTTCATACGAGACACTAGCGTCGAACTTAATTCGTTCAATTAAATTCGTCTGAATTAATTAAATTCGTCTGAATTAAATTCGACGATAGTGCGACGTATGAAACAGGTGTTACGGAACATTCTGCGGCTCTCTTTGGTATAGCTCAAAATTACTCTAATAAAAACTAATTAAAGTTATTAGCAAAGTAAATCTAAGTTCTTTAGGCTCTTTTCAGTCTCTTTTCGGTTTCCTTCGGTACAGCTTGTCAGATAGCCTGTAGCCTGGCAGGCGTTCTATTGTGGGGGAGGGAGTTTTGTAGAACGCCTGCCACGCAGGCTAGATAGCCTGAAACAGCCGCATATTTCCCCCGCCCGTCCGCCGCTGGAAATATGCGTCTGAATTCATTCACCCAAAACCTTGTACAGTTACGTCACATCAAAATTCTTATTCGCTGCATTTCATTTTATAATTTATTAATTTATGTTAATTTGATCTGTCATGGCGGAATACAAACAAAGAAATGATTGCAACAATTTGAAACATGACTTCTCATTTACAAAAAAGACATGATATCAAATGTCTTGTGTGCAGTTCAATATTTGCCGATTCATCTAATCGCTACAGTGTAGGGGCAAGGGAAAGGTTGATCATTGTTTTGTTCTGAATTCGGTTAATATACCTTTCGAAGTACGACAAGATTATGTATGTAAAACGTGCCACAGAAAGATTGAGAAGCATTGAAGGTTACTGCAGCATGTAGAGACAAGCAAGAATGAACTACGTGAACGTTTTAACCGCAAACTACCGGCGTCAACAGAGAAGAACTCTAAGAAAAGAAACCGATCGGATCATGAGGACTCGGATAAAGCGATGACCAACAATACCACTTCTTGCAATATAAACCGTTCGAAGAAAATCTGCTTGGAATATGACAAGCTAGATCAAGAACAGTCAGAACAAATTGATTCTGTATCTAATCCATTGTCGTTTGTCGACAACATGCATCAAAGCCAGGGGCGCACATTAGGGGGGGAGGGGTGTTGGGGGGGGGGGGGGTGTGACACCTCCCATCATTTGTGAATTTTTCAAAAAAGTCGGTCCCAAATTGTAAAATTACACTACTTAATTTGGTCCGAATTGGTCCGAAACATCCTGTCTAAAAAAACGTATAATAAACGATACAAAGCTAAAGAGATATATTTTCCTCTTAAAGCAATATACTCAAATGTAAGATGACATGGCCATACACGACTGAGCAAAACCTCTTAACTTTTTCTCTGCCGCATTGTGCGTTCTATTTCCACGTCAGTATTCTCGAGTAAAATTAAGTCAACTCTGTTGTAAAAATGCAGTTTCTAATTGGGTCTTCAATTACCTCGGTTGCCAGTTGAATTGGAATTAGGAATGCCTCTAACAAATCCTTCCACATAGAGTGAATACTTAGTTTCAGTTAGGTCGGCATTTCACGATGTAAGACGCATAGCAGAGGAACATTTGTCAAAAGCATCCGCAAAGCAGGCAAGGCTCAATCAATCGACAAGCACTTGGCGGCCTTTCAAATCGGATGAAACAGTCATGTTGAATAAAGACCCAAAGGCTGGAAGTTAGGCAATAGATGGGTGGGACCGTACATAATTCTAAAACGGGTTGGGGTCGACTATATAATTGTTTCTAAGGGAGGGAAGGAAATGGTTGTTCATCACGACCAGTTAAAACACAGTTATATTCCTTTTCAAGAGGGAGAACCGGCTTGCCCTAGTAGGGAAGTAGGTGAGTTCAAGGTGGTTGATGTTACACCTCCACAAGACGGTATTGACGGTATTGCTCGTGCTCGGCCTGCCAGACTTAGACAGCATATTAATCAACCAATGAAATACGGATTTAATTAGAAACATGTCCTCGGGACGAGAACATAAAGGAGGAGGATAGTGTAACGGATAAGAATGTGTCAACGTGTAAATAAGGAAGTCAACCATAATTAGCGGCGCATGCTTCATTTTGATAATGTAATTATAGCTCACTAGTTTATAAATATGGGATGTAAAAGAAAATAAAGTTAAGTTGGATCTTGACAACGTTGCGTGTCGTGCTTTCTCGGCTCGTTACATAGATCTGAATATAGATCTGATATAGACTCTAGATAATGACTTGAGTTAGATGTTTTTCGATAACCAGAAGTCAGTCGAACTGGACATGACAAAAAAGTCGATCCATTCAGACAAGCCGTCAGATTAAAGCAGTCCGCGACTATCAGATTTCGATAGCTTCGAATGTTGGAATTGGGCGCTTGAATTAAGCAAGATAAGGAATCAACCCGGCTTTGCAAAGTACGAAGATCTCTCTATGTCGCAGAAATTGAATTCCAGTTCAAAGTTGCTACTAAAGATATAAAGAGCGTCAAGCAAATTTCCACGGCTAGCTAGTGAAAGGCTAGAAAATACATTGCATGCTCAGAACTATTTATCCCAAAAAATGAGTAGGTTTGTTCACAATGTAAAGTCGCTGTTCCATTAAAGCCGTAAAACGATAGTGATTTATCCAGCATAATCGTGTGGTTTTCTTTTGGGATGACGTTTTCACATTCTTTATAAGGTCTGCCCTCCGCGTAATCAATATGTATGAGTATATCGATGCCATTAGCACTGAAACCTTGACAGCATGTCTCACACTGCGGCATGGTAATGTACAGTTGCCACAATTATCTATAAATTATCTTGTCCACAGTGACTGACGAACAAATTCTTTGAAAATACACGACGAATACCTTAAAAACACATAAAATAGTTGTTAGATTATCGTGTGCAGTGATGACATATCGCAGTTTTATAGAAGATGAATGAACGTATTCTATTTGAAATTAATATGAACGACAGTATCTATAATATCTAGATGAGTATATCTATAATATACTATGTATAGTATTTATAATATCGAGACAGTATCTATAATCTATTTATCGGTGCATGGTTTACCGACAAATCAATTTTACAAATCAATCTTACAGATGGTAGTTACCAATCGATCGATTGGGTCCATCGGACAAACGTGTTTACGGTTGGACAAATATTTTACCGATTGCGAAAAATGCACGCTAAACAAGCACTAGACGTTTATGAAGTATTCGTTAAAATAAGCATATTCCTTCGTTCTTTAAAGGCCTTATCTAAAGCATGAATGAGATTAAATACAAGCATATTCCTTCCTTCTTTAGAAACCTTATCGCATTTTATACACAGTCACACAAACTTAGAACATGAATGTTATTAAATAAAAGCATATTACACAGTCACGCAAACTTAGAATATGAATGTTATTAAATAAAAGCATATTCCTTTGTTCTTTAGAAACCTTATCGCATTTACACAGTCACGCAAACTTAGAACATGGATGTTATTAAATACAAGCATATTACACAGTCACGCAAACTTAGAATATGAATGTTAATAAATACAAGCATCAGGGGGCGGTAATTCTACGAAGCCCGTTTAGCCTATCCGGTGGATAAATCGAAAATATCTACACATTCATCGAAAAACAAAGCATACATTTTTTAATTTTAATAGAAAAATTATGTTTGCAACTACATATTAAGTGCATAAGATTTAAGTTCAACCATTCACAAAATGTGTGAGAGTGTTATTTAATGTTGGCTTATCCACCGTTTATAAGCTAAACGGCCTTCGTACAACCGGCCCCAGTATTCCTGCGCTCTTTAGAAACTTTAGTTATCGCATTTACACCGTCGCGCAAACTTAGAACATGAATGTTAATAACTACAAGCATCAGTATTCCTTCGTTCTTTAGAAACCTCAGTTATCGCATTTACACAGTCACGCAAACTTAGAACATGAATGTTATTAAATACAAGCATATTCCTAGCTTTCAGCTTCGTTCTTTAGAACTTTTAGAAACCTTGTCGTACTTTTATACACACGCCACACATAAGCTCAGAAAATGAGTAGTAAATACAAACATATTCCATCGTTCTTTATAAAACGTATCGTGTTTAATATGCCAAGCAAACTTAGAACATGAATGCACGCATGTTAAATACAACAACATTGTCATACATGCCAAACAAGCCACGAAACAAGCTTAGTCCAACAGCGTGAATCTCCAACCGTAGACACGCTTGTCCCTCTCTCCTTCGCAGAAACTTGGATAAAAAAAATTATAAAAGGATACGCTAATATTGGATAACTAGGGTACCTGCAAGGTAGGGAATGCTGCGGGGACTGTTATTATTCTTTAGCTTCTTGAAACAAACATGCAAACAAATATGCAACACAAATTATATTCAGTAGACGGTAATTATTGGCATTGACCCAGTGGCTTGCGCGCTGTCAGTAGATGCATACCATAGCATAGTTTGCAGGATGAGACAAGCTAAATATATCACGAAACATGAAAGACATCAAATTTTGTAACATCTATTTCAAAATATCAATATTTTCCACTGCAATGAGTAATGAATCCCCATGAAACCCATGTTTACTGCAATGAGTAATTTGACACTGCCACGCAAGGAAATTTGCATATTTTTGTAGTGTATAAAAGCGTTAAAAATATATACATGTGCGCAAAATAATTTTGCATTTGGAAAGCTATAAAACGAAAGCGTTGTTCCATCATTCTGTTCTTACTTTGCTGGATATGTGAGTCACCTACATGTAAAGCACAACTCATTTCAACTCATTGCCATTCGAATATTTGTCTTAGTGCGCGCACGGCAGAACTGAGACCCTGTCTGTTCTGACAATAATATGTGAACGCGACTAGACAAAAATATTAAGTCCATTGTAAAATAGGAATAAAAACATATTTCTATGCCTACAGTAGCCTATTTAATAGGTCAAACCTCGCACAAATCAGAATGATTCAGTCAGGCAATTTAGACCATCAATTGCATATCTGTGACACACGAGTCACAAGCGTCAAGCGGCATACATGAAACATCACTTGATGGAAAATATGGAAATCAGCAAGAGAAAGCAAACGCGAATGGATAGAAAAACCTTTTAAAGACATCTCTATGTAAGACTTCCATGCTTTACAGCACTAACAGCTCAAGCAAAGTCGATAGCACATTAGCAGAATATATAGTTTATATATAAACAGACACTGAATCTAGCTGCGATCGATTGTGTGCTTTCAGCGTTTCATAGATATATAAATCGAGATTGCCAACTTTCCAAAAAGGAGTAAACAAATGTAAACATAACATATAAACAAAAGACAAAATATCTTGCCTTGAATGGTCAAAATAGACTTGAAAAAGCTTGGAACTTTCAAAGCAATGGAACTGAGCGAGTTTAAAATTTGTGTTCTGCGCATAGCAAGCGCACACGACCACAATTCCATGCGCTAAATAAAAGTACTTAAAAACTCCCTCTCTGCACACATTAGGCTGCTGCTACGCTTGCTCGCTTCAGGCTCGCTCGCTTCCTTCACAATTTTATCATTAAATTTAACTATCATTAAATTTATAATGCTAAAGTAGTCCTCGAGAAAAAGCAATCGAGATTGTTTTACGGTCGCAAAGAGGGCAACATTAGCCAACATATATTTCCATTCTGAAACGCTATCAAAACGCAAGCCGCATACAACACAAAGTTAAGACACACTATTGGCTGCAAGATGATCAGTGAACTGCAAGATAGTCAAAACGTGGCATAAAAGCGTTAACCGTTTTCGGAGTGCCTATATTGTTTTGTATTTTACTATTAGGTCAATATGTAATATAATACGCCCCCCCCCCCCGTTTTGACGCCATTTTGGGTGTGAAATCTGGTTCGATGTTCAATTACGCTCTAGCGCTTCTGAATCGTAAATAAATAAATAAATAGCCTCTGCGGAGGAGAGAGCGCTTGTCCGATGAATCCGATAGATCGATCGGACCATCTGACATTCGCCACTTGGCTGTGACAAAGCCTACAACCCAGGCTCTTTGCTTTTTAGCGCGCTGCTACGTGATGTAATTTCGTCATCGGTAAAACATTTCCCCAACCCTAAACACGCTTGTCCGATGGATCCGGTCAATCCGATTCAACCCAGGCTCCTTACTTTCCAGCGCGCTATGGTATTTTGTCATCGGTAAAGCATTTCTCCAGCTGTAAACAGGCTTGTTCGATGGATCCGATCGATGGGTTCTATAAACTGTTCGAAAATCAAACACTTAGTAAAAACATTGCCAAGTTTGTTAAATGTACCCAGAACGGTCGGAGCCATTTCCGGAAATATTGGTTATGCCGGTTAAACTGAAAAATTGATCATTCTTTTGCAAGGAGTTTTTAACGTTCAATGACAATGTGCGACCCAAAATTACAGGCAAGTATCTATAATTTTGAAACATTAGATTTAAATTCGTTCGCGATTACAAAACTTACAAATCTACTGAATAATACATCGGGTAAATTTGATATTCAACACCATAAAACAACGTCTCGAGCCATTGCCGGAAGTGAGCATGAGGAAGAGGAATAATGCATTTACCGGCTCGTCAAAATAGTCCCATCACTCTATTGTGAAAACTTTGTCCATAACTAGTGACTCCTACTTGCCGTATAAGTTAGGATATATATTTATATCTTGAACGAGTGGTGCCAGTGTAGGTAGAGTCTATACACGATAAGCCAAGGTCTTAGGATCGGACTACATGAAAAATTCAACAAGAACTTCGGCGAAGGTCCTTCGCTCGAAACGTCGAAGTTCTTGTTGAATTTGATCCTAATGACCCACAGCTTATCGTATATAATTATATCCCTATAAACGTCCCACAATTTCTAAGCTTAAACTCCACAGATGTATTACCAACTACTAATTTTCAAACGCCTTTTAAATGGATCGAAAATGGTCCGAGCGTATTTAGCTGTGTTATGACCAAACCAAAAGTGTTGTAATTATATGAATATGAGTGTAGAGTGTACGATGTCTACACCGGAACTAGAGCAACATGAAAGCACAAACGATAAATGGAGTTAAACCACTAGAAGTGTATACACATGTTGTAGTTCTCAAAATTTATTCACTCAGCCACAGGTTGAAATTCATGAACATGATCAGTATTAAATAAAAAACCGTATTTATAGATAAACAATATATGGATGTTTCTATTTGCAATATCAATATATCACCCTATATTACATTTATGCGTATAATGTACTAATAAAATTGCACAATAGTCTACCGCAGCAAATGAGGAGAATGACCAAAATATTGGCTTCAAGCATTTCATATAGATGTCAAAAACACTGATCTGGGTTTACAACCACTGCGTGCCTTTACATTTTCGTGAGCGTAGGTCAGTTACAAATAGTTTATATTGTATATTTATATCGGTTATTATTGGTGCCGCAGTCACGAGGCATTTTAGTATTGCTGCGGCAGCGAGCGAGCCTAAGTACTTCAGTATTGAGATCCGTGCCAATCTCGTACCCCGAGCCCACGATCCTTTAAAGGATCGTGTGCTCGGGGTACGAGCTTGGACCATGCATATACGTTAGATTCGTTATAATCAGGCGGTTAAGAGCGAAATTTAGCTGGAATATATTGTGATAAAAGCACCATATTCGCAATAAGTATAGACTTTGATATGACAATAACTTTTAGATATGGAGCCATCTGAAAAATTAATGCCGCCGGCTTAAAATTTGGCTTCTTTTTCATTTCCTTCATTAAACTCCTATATTGTCGAAAAACATAAAATTTCAAATACACTTATACCAAAAATGATTACATCGTTAGAAAACGTACAAAAAGCTATATATATATATGTGATATATTTAAGTGGCTACCATGAATTTTCAAACCTTCTTGAATTATAAGCTGTTAAAATTTGCATTTTGAGGCGAGTACCCAGGCTTTTCGCGCGATTTCTTGTCATTTTTTCCATTTTGGAACAGCAATAACTCGAAATTGGTTGGGAAAATAAAGGTAACCGTTGAAAGAGGCTCCCTGCAGTTTCCATTAGATATCAGTGTTTTGAATTGAAAGCTCTTTGAAAGTTTATAAGCTTAGAAAACTAAAATTTTTGCGTAAGCCCTTTATTCCTCGTATATCAAGCAATAATTTCAATACAAGTTTTTTACTCTTGACGTTGCCATGGCGACAGACGTCATAATTTATCTTGGCAGTTTAGCCAAAGAAAGTACGATGGCGGAAAAATAAGGTAGGTGACCTACTCTTTTTTTTGCAGAAAGTAAATCATGAGATTCTGAGTTTTTCAGAATTTTTTTGAAAATCCGTAGTCTAGTTTTTTTTTAAAAGCCAAAATTTAGTTTCACAAAAACTACACTAGGGATTTTTTTAAATTTAAGAATTTAATAGAACTTAGTACGTTGAATACATAGTCAAATTTGTGAGATATGGTCACCGGAGAAACGAACGAGAAAAAAGAACCTCAAAATGCCATTTTCTGCTCGCGAAAAACACGCAACGCCTGAAAAAATACTGACCGATCACGATATAGTGTTTGCGGGCGCATGTTCGAGTCACTCGCTGGTAGGCTTTGGCCCATTGTGCCAGCATAATTTTTAGCATAATGGGAGCAAAAAAGCATAATTTCTAAAACGAGCACTGCTCGAGCATAATCCTAAAATTTTAGCACTTTTTTAAGCATAAAAGGTAATATTACTCATTTGGTAGTCTAGAAAGTCAGAAACTTGTTACAAGACCGCTTTCATAGTTTCACTTTCATTGTGGGCAGTAGTAGTGCAGACTGTGCACTGCAGTACACTGTACACCTGAACTGCCGAGCAAAAAGCCTGGGAACGAGCCACGAGGTTGTAAACACTACTGCCAAAATGGCGTCAAGTGACTCAAGTAGCAGTAGCACAGATACATCAAATTTAGAAGGAAATCCAGGCCCAGCCGATCAAGTGACACCACAGAGAGCTCTAATTTCTAGGGAACGGTCTATGAAGCTGATAGAAGGGAAATATGGCCGCAGGGGGAAGGGCGACGTGAAGAAAATGAGTTTACACGATCGATTGCAAGCGTTTACTGGTGAACAATTGTCTATAAGAGGGGGGCAGTTGTTCTGCAATGCTTGCCACGAAATTATATCATCAAAGAAGAGCATCATACTCAGTCACTGTAAGTCAGTGAAACACATCCGAGCGAAAGAAAGGCTCCTTAAGTCCAAGAAGAAAGAAATTACTATAATTGAAGCCTTAAAGAATCAAGATGAAGGTGGGAACCGATTAAAGTCAAGCACACTGCCATTAAAAGAACGTGCGTTTCGTGTGGAGGTGGTGGAAAATTTTTGAAAGCTGGAATTCCGCTATTCAAGATTGACAAGCTTCGCAATCTTCTTGAAAGCAGTGAACACAGGTTGACCGATAGCTCCCACTTGCGTCAGCACATCCTCTTATTTTGAAACAAGAGATTGAGCGACTGAAAGAAGAAATAACTGTCCACTCGACTGACGGTGTTCATTCTACTAGAGATCTCTCCGTAATCTTCGATGGAAGTACCAGACTTGGTGAAGCTATCGTGATAATTGTCCGTTTTGTTGACGACAACTGGTCAATTACGCAACGACTGATTCGAATTGACATCTGCGCCAAGTCCCTCAACGCACAAGAGCTGGCTCGTGTTCTCAACGAATGCCTGTCTGTCGATTATCAAGTACGAGGTAACTCTTTACTTGCAGCGATGAAGGACGGTGCAAGTGTTAACCAAGCGGCCTTGAATCAAATCAAATTTGTATTCCTAAGTTATTTAGTGTTGTGTGCTTTTCTCACACACTAGATAATGTGGGAAACCATTTAATGTTCCAAATCTCCTTGCGTTTGGAAGTTTATGGATGCGCCTCTTCAAACACAGCCATAAAGCGAAGCTCATCTGGCGGGAACTGACAGGACGAAACCCAAAGTCCTACAGCGAAACCAGATGGTGGTCAAAATGGGAGGTGTTTGAGCAGCTGATGGTTCAGTTTGGTTTTGTGGAGAGCTTTTTGCAAGAGGCCGAAGCAGCTAACCTCGGCCCAAAACTCTTGCCACAGATCAAGGCAATGCTAGCTGATGAAGAAAATAGCATCAGCCTTCAGCTAGAACTAGCTGCCATTGTTGATATTGGTCAACATTTTGTCAAGGCCACATACTACCTAGAAGGAGATGGGCCACTTGTATTCTCATGCTATGAGAAACTCCAAGCTATTGCTGTGGCATGTCGAGCACCCGACCTACCCAATGTTCGTGCCGTTTCTGCTGCAATCACTGCAAAGATCCAACACAAAACGTTGCCTCCTTGGTACGGAATGCTAGAGCATGCATTGACCCAGCAATTCAGTGGTTTTACAGAAGTTCAATGTTCAGCTTTATGATCTTGTAGCAGCATTCAAGGCTGCACGATTGATGTGTCCAGTTGCAGTGCAGTGGTTGAAACCTACAGCAGTCAACGTTTCGACTCTTCGTATCTTTCCTTTCCTGGACAGTGAGTTAATCATCGCTGGTCTCAATGCGGAGCTGCCGAACTATTTAGCTGCAGCACAGGACGTGCAGGTTACTACTGAAGAAGAAAAAGTGAAGTGGTGGCATCAGCATGCAGAACGTCTTCCCTGTTGGTCGTCGGCAGTCAAACGCGTCCTACTGGTGCAGCCTTCCTCTGCAGCAGCCGAGCGAGCATTCTCCATCCTATCAGCTTCATTCAGTGATCAGCAAGATCATGCACTTAGTGACTACCTGCAAGCAAGCGTAATGCTGCAGTACAATAATCGATGATCTAGTATTCTAATGATGTCTTGCTATTTATATTATATATCCGTTATTTTGACCCCTTGATGCTTGACTTTGAGCCTTTGACTTAAGTTACTGCCTTGACTTTCAATGTTAAACATTTTTTGAGTTGTTGAATTAATGTAAGAATCTGTGAGAATATCGAGCATTTATGTGAGAATATCGAGCATAATTTGTGAATTCTAGCATAATTTTTAGCATAATTAGGCAAAATTGAGAGCAGTGCTATTAGCATAATATGCCAATTTTTTTAGCACAATGGGCCAAAGCCTACTCGCTGGCTGTAAAACAGGCTGTTTTTTCGAAATGGTTTACAGTTGCGAGCAAATTCGCTTCGTTTTCGTTACCCTTGGCTTGTTGGACCCAAGATTGTTTGTTGGTGGTCTTTTTTTCCGGTCTGGTTTGTCGGTTGTTTACACATTGAATTAATCCAACGTCTCTTAAATTTGTTTTTATTGTTGAAATCGGTATGAATTACGAGTCGTAACTGTCTGTACTGTAGTTGTATGCAGTAGATTTTAAACTTTTGATTGCTTTAAAAAATTATATTACTCTGACAGTTCTAGACTGCCTTGAGGAGACTTGTATAAAATATCATTTTAGAATTTTTAGTTTGCAATAAGTCGACGATTTTGCGCATTATAAAAGATAATACTGAACGTAAATACGTAAAAAAAAACATACTAAAAGAAAGCTTAGAAACTGGTTAAGAACATACGTACTGTTTGAATTTCAAAGATATACGATTATAATGAAAAAGTTGTGGTTTATTCGCAGATAAGTCTCGAAAATAACTTCCCACGGCTTGTTTCAAAATTTTACCGGGTCACGAAGATTCCACGCGTGAGACGCGAGGGTGACGTCTGATCTATATAGATCGTGTTTCAAACTGTAC
This sequence comes from Trachythela sp. YZ-2020, assembly GCA_016169945.1. Classification (NCBI taxonomy): domain Eukaryota; kingdom Metazoa; phylum Cnidaria; class Anthozoa; order Malacalcyonacea; family Clavulariidae; genus Trachythela; species Trachythela sp. YZ-2020. The sequence continues at coordinate 4,774,159 of JADLSH010000358.1, forward strand.
TATAACTGTAGGGAGCCTCCTTAAATGACCTATATTTAGTTTTGTGTAAGCTTTCCAACGACGTAAGTAATTTTTGCTTAAAATGAACTTGGAATTTCACGTTTTTACAAGTATGAGAGTTAATGTTTCATATGACTCCATATCTAAAAGTTATTGTCATACCAAAGTCTATACTTCCTGCGAATATGATGTTTATATTACAAAACGCGCAATTCTGACACCTACCCACCTAACTATTAGGGTTAGGGATAGGTTAGGGTCATTGTCATACGGTTACAAAATATCTGCGCAAGATGAAGTACCTACCGAGCCTGAAGCGAGCGAGCGACGTAGCAGATCTAATTTGTGTATAGAGGGGAATTTTATCTGAAACCTTTCTTGCGCATTCCATTGTGGCCGTGCGCGGTAGGTCCTTTACGACCAACCATAAACAACAATAAAAGAAGACAAAAAGTTATTCAAATAGTACCTTCAAGCAAAAACTGCCTAAAATATAATGACGACCAGTGACAACAGAGCAGCTTGTCACAACAAGGCCAAACCAAGCTGTTTATTGTGAACAGTGTTTGTGCCTTTTCATCCCTAATTTTTGTCGAGTTGCACTTTTTCGCTCCTTCGCCAGCCAGAATTCAAGCTTGTAGTTGTTGCTAAGCAATGAAAACATTGAAAAGCTTGCTAGTTGCAAATATCGTCACTGATTACATGTTAGGAGAATATCAATATTGATCTTTGAACAAAATTGTTCACTGTGTTTATATCTTCTTCTTATATTATAAAAGAAAGAGAAAAAAACTCGGGAATGTTGGGAGAACACTCAAGAACAGGGCTTTCAAAATAAGCCGGCTACTTTAAGTTTTACAGCCGGCTACTTTTCGTCCGGTCAGAGAGAAAAAAAAATGCAAATCGATGTTCCACACGGAATTTAGTCAAGCACGGTCTGTTCACCCTTAAATTTGGAAGATTAACTTAAATTTAAAGTAAAAAATAGAGGATAGCTTTCAGCTACAGTACCTTAATTTCGTTTGTTTGCTGTCGAAAAAGCGATAATATTATATTTGCTGCAGAGTTTTATATCTCCGTGCGTTTTTTAAACTTGCAGCAAGACTCGTCTAGATGTTTTACCTTTTTTGACTCTCGATTGTCCGGGAAACGAAACTGGCTTGCTTTGCCTGGCCAGTTTGTTATTTGCTTCACAGAGGCACGGATTAGCCGGGCAAGTGCTAGCAAGAAATTTGCGCGCTATTTTCGCAGGAAAACGAAATTTCTCTATTTCTTAAATACTGAATAGAATTTCAGCATTTTTCAATGTATTTGTACTTTCCAAATTAATATTTTCAAACTATTTCAATTCAATATGATGGCATGAGCAAAAACCTTGGTCTTTTAGGACTCGTACTGACTTCATCAGCTGGTTCCATATTCAAATATTATGCCTGAAAAATTATCTATTCAAATTCTTCATTAGTTACATATTCAAAGCACCTACATCAATGTTTAGTCCCAGGAAGGGGAGGGCTGGCAAAAGTAGAGGATTTGAATTTTTGTAGTAATTTGTTTTGTCAAATGTTCCCTGTTAGTCAGAAAATCATCCTGGTCGAAGCAAATCAAAATAGTATACCCCTATGTGATTGCGTTTTGTTCAAATACACTGCATGTGTTCCCAAATCTAGTGGTAGTAAATAAATATTTATTAAGGAAAAGCTACCGGCCAGCTTTTGCATGGATCACGCGGCATGCATGTTTTCAAATGTCCCCAACCTTGGGCTGTTCTCAATGAGCAAACTCCAACCTTGGGGATAGCATTGATCGTGCATCAAATGTCATTCAAGCTATATATAAAACCATAATCAATTGAAGAACCAACCAGCGTTATTTATTGATAATTTATATACCATAAATCCTAATGATATTACTGAATGCGGAGTTTCAACTGCATGCGTAAGTGACCATTATTTAATCTATGGAATCAGAAAATCTAAAATTATTAAGGAAAGAGGGAAAATAATTGAATACCGTGACTATACTAGAAATTTGATGAGCAGGTATTTTTATGGGATCTGCAGAGTTCCTTTTTCAATTTCGACCTTAACCAAACATTAAGGTATGAACACATCTTGGCTAAATTGGAAGAACACGTTTTTTTTAAATTTGGGATAAGCATGCGCCGATAAAAAAGCGGAAAGTGTCGAGTAAAGGTCTGGCATGGCTAACAACCGATCTAATACACCAAAACACCATCTTAAATTCCTACATAAACACGCGCGTTCAATCAATATTCCTGAGAGTTGACTGACTTACAAGAAGGCAAAAAATCATTATAATAGACTGATAAAAAAGTCTAAACGTTCTTATTATGAAAAAATTTAAAGTTTACATAGCCATTATTTATTTATTTTATTTATTAGATTCGCCAATATTATACAATACATAACACAATAACAGCATACAGTATGACAAAACAAGACATACGACTATAGGCAGGGTGACCGCAACAGCGTGAGCCAATTACTGCGGACCCGAAATTAAGACATACAAACATAAAATAGTATCAACATAACTAATAGCAGCACTTAAGAGGCTGAGCCAGAGTTCGAGCGGTATTACATTCTGGTAATATAAAAGAGACCTGGAAAACAATTAATGAAATTTTAAATAAATCTTCAAATAAGAACAAAAATATTGAAATAAAAGCTGAAAATGTTGAGATGCTAGATGGAACATCTATTTCAGATACGTTTAATAAATACTTTGTTGAATTAGGTGAAAAGTTAGCTCGTGAAATTTGTCAATCTAATGCTTCGCCCATGAGCTTTTTGAACGGCAATAATTTTCAAAAGCATGCATTTCCCTATTTTCATGAAATTGCACCCAACGACGTTCAATTACTACTTCAAAATTTGAACACTAATAAAGCATCGGGGATTGACGGTATATCTGCAAAAAATTTAAAAACTATACGGCACGATGTATTTCGTCATCCCCCTGCACATTAATATTTAATCAGTCTATTTTAACAGGAGTTTTTCCAAATGATTTAAAAACTTCCAGAGTTATCCCCATTTATAAATCGGAGGCCAAGGATGAAATGACAAATTACAGGGCAATTTCTATAATATCGATTGTTGCAAGAATTTTTGAGAAGCTAATCTACAACCAGATCTATGACTGTTTAAGTAACTTACTAACAAATTCCCAGCATGGGTTCCGGCCTCTTCAGTCAACAGTTACTGCGTTATTAGATATTACTAGTAAATGGTATCAAAGTATTGATATCCATATCGGCAAACTTAATGGAGTTATATTTGTGGATCTCAAAAAAAGCATTTGACACTGTTGATCATGATATTTTGTTAGATAAAATTCGATGCGGGTCTGCGCATTCCTGGCTTAAGTCTTATCTGTTAAACAGAACCCAGTATTGCTTTGTGAATGGTAACCAATCCGGCCCGCTAATAATGAAAACTGGTATACCACAAGGCTCGGGCTTAGGACCATTGTTATTTCTTATCTACGTCAATGATTTACCAAACTGCCTAGAAAAAACAGAACCGCATTTGTTTGCTGACGATACTCAAATTGCAACAGCAAGCCATGACATCAATGAAATTGTTGAATTACTGAGCGATAATTTAAGCAATGTTGCAAATTGGTTGTCCGCAAACAAACTAACTCTTAATTAAAGCAAAACGGAGTATATGATTGATTACAAAAGTCACTTCAGCTCTTGGTATTCTTCGATAAGTACGAGATACGGTTGATTTCTCTACCTTAATAGTCATATACAATTCGTTAATCCAGCCATATTTTGATTATTGTGCACAAATATGGGGTTGTCTCGGTGCTACATTATCAAATAAACTACAGAAACTCCAAAATAGAGCATTTCGTATAATTATATACCAGAGAGAGTTATACAACAAAATCAATTGACATTCTAAATAGGCTAAGTATTCCAAATCTTGAGCAAAGAAGAAATCAGCAACTTTCTATTCTTATGTACAAAATAAACAAGAAATTGGTTTCTGAGTACTTGGGAGATATGTTTACAAATACCCGTGATATACAAATCATAATACTAGGCAGTCAGACGTTAATTTGGCATTGCCAAATAAGAACAAATTATATGAAATGCTCATTTAGCTATAGAGGCGCAGAAAATTGGAATGCACTACCCAATAGCCTTAAAAAATCAAAAGGCATTACTATTTTCAAATCTTCACTAAGACATGACATGAGATAATGAAATATACATGTATATAATTATACTTCAATATTTTATATTTGTTTTTTGTGATGTGTTTAACTACTAATTTAGTTTCATCATTGTAAATAGTATAATAGTTTAATCTTTTTTCTCTTTTTTCCTTAGTAATTTTATAATAGTGAAACCGTACCGTGTAAAAATATTGTAATAATAATAATAAAATAAAATAATACTTTGATGTCTAATTTTGGTTGGGGTCGGTGACTACTTAACAATTAGATTATGAGCTCAAGATTTCTATGAGGTGATAATTGATGAGGACGAAGCCCGAATGAACTATCATCTCATAGAAATCGAGAGCGAATAATCTAATTGTTTTAGTAGAAACCAGCAAGAGAACAGTATTTGAAAACATTTTTCATAATTTATTGAAATAAATTCGTTAAAAATCGCGCCGAGGAGATGGCTGTTTCGCTACTCGCTATCTATCGACAATTAGATAGCGAGTAACGTAGTCAATGAAATTACAGCATTTGCAATAGTATACTAGTATGATTCTACTAATATTATTTAGTAGAAATTGTGAGGTGTCTATTGCTTTTCCTGCATTCTGATTGGTCCAAATTGAGCCTCTAAAAAGTGATAGTCACTGGTCAGTGACTATCACTTTTTTTCAAAATGGCTTCTTCGCAAGCTGCCGAATTTAAAACAAAAATCGTTTTTTGAGCCTGATTCAAAGTTTTAAATGAAAAAAACTGCCGCTAAATTAAAGGAGGATATATTTTTGACATTTTTAAAGGTAAGCGACAACAAATACACTATTTTTCTTCCATGAAAGGCAGCGTTTTCTCGCTGTTGAAATGTATAAAACTTTTTCCGTACGGCTCAACCACTCAAGTGTTTATTTTGAAAATTATTCGTTTTATCCTCATTTATATCGTTATATTCAGCTAAAACCTAGCTGTGATATATTTTTAAAACCATTCTACTTTGTATTTGAGCCCTTCCAAAGTATTTTTCTCACGAAATTGTTTGTTTTTGTTTCGCTTCGATATATTTTTGACACTCGTCTTTTGCCGGCATGTTTTTAATAACCGGCCGCTGAGAAAACCGCTGAATTTTGTCCTATAGCCTTTTCAACTGACCTCATAACTTTCTGTGTTTGTTTTTCTCTTTGAAATTTCTACTAAAACAATTAGTCGCCTCAGGCTCGGTGATTACAAGCCTATAGTCACTTCGCCTTCGGCTCAGTGACTATAGGCTTGTAATCACCTCGCCTTCGGCGACTAATTGTTAAATAGTAATAGTGATGATTTTGTATTGTGAAATAATGAAATTTGCACAATATCAATTTGCAAATTTCGGCTGAATTATGTTTAATCGAAATGTATTGTAAAAATTCCTTCAAAAGTCATTTAAAAACATGGAATTCCATAGATTGCTTCTTACAATTCTTACAACGCTGTATAATTATGTTTGATCTCTATATGAGTCTGATATATTATTTTGTGATCATACCTCACAGCGCTCTTTGGTTTATGAGAGTGGTTAGCCGCTGACCGTAATTTACGTTATTGTCAGTGTCATTAAGCGAATGAAAAAATGTATGGTCGTATTGGCAGGGAAATCTAACAATACATACTATTGTAAGAACAGATCGACGGTGTTTTAAGCGCACTAAATCCGACTAAATCGACAAATATTGGAATGGCAAAGAGAATTTAAGAACCTGCTTTACATGAAGGTGACTCACAATATCCAGCAAAGTTAGAAAAGAATGATGGAACAACACTGTCATTTATAGCTTTCCAAATGCAAAATCAAATCAAGGAAACACTGTGCCAGACACTGCACAGCATGGGTTTATCCAGATTTATCTCCTTTCCTTGAATTAAAACTACAGCGTCGTCCCGTCTTCCTTTTTCAAGCTTGCTAGATATTGTGAGTCACCTAAGTTAAAGCACAATTATTTGCCATTTGAATAGTTGTCGATTTAGTGCGCGCAGAAAACTGTCTCGGCACTGATAATAATATATAATTATCTTATGTTTTCCTGCCACTACGACCATACATTTTTCATTTGCTTAATGACACTTAGACCTGCTCCAAGTCTGTCTCTCAAAGGGGTTTTTATTTGGGAGTTATATAAGAATTTAAAGGCGGGTTCCGCGCGCCCTTTATAACGTCCAAATAAAAACCCCTGTGAGAGACAGACTTGAAGCAAGTCTAAATGACACTGAAACTGACTGATAACGTAAATTACTTCCCATACTAAAAAGTTATAGGATTCTTCCATACTTTTATGAATTTTTCCCCCTTTTATTTCGCTCATGTGTATATATTGTGACTATCACGCTACAATAGAGTGTTTTTGGTGTTAACAGCATTGGGATTTATTCTAAGATCTTGTAATTCTTGAAAGCGATTGAGATATTCTTGATGGTTTTTCCAATTCAAAGCCTGTATGGGATTTCCTGTTCATTGATTGCATGTGTGAAATTAATATTCCTTATCTTGCAATAGGGGGTGACCCCCAGAAGTGGCAGTGGGTGTGACGTCGTCAAATTGTTTGGAGGACTAGTGACCGCTGCCAAGCCTGCATGTTAGGATCCAGAAAATGCAATCAAATATGCTAGCTGCGGTAAAAACGGTTCTTACAAATTTCTTAGAAAATTTCTTATTAAAGCCCAGCAAAATAACTCTCACCACACCCCCCCCCCCTACCCCTCCTCCCTATTAGTTATCTTCGGATTTAAATATGTAGTTAGAATAACTGCCATTTAATTCTAACTGGTGACTTTAATAAGTAGTTGAATATTAGATCGTTGTTCGGATTTAACAAAACTATAGTTGTTACAAATTGGTCACATTCTATTCTGTCTCTGTGTCTGAGAGAATCACCGTATGAGAGACTACAAAATGTCTAAATTCTTAAGCCTGGTTTTCACTGGCAACGGTCTGGTATACTTTAGGGCCATTTATACGGGAGAAAATAAGTCGCGACCAGAGGAGGAATGAGGGTCTTCCCAAAATGCAATGCGGCTCATTATTTTCAAAATTGAAATTTCCGACCATGGTGGTGAAAAATTGTATTCTGATTTTTATTATTCTTATTTTTCTTAATTTCGCTATCGAGTTTTAACCGTTTTAATCCTCGATTGTATTGACCCTTTTTTCGGGTCAGAGCACAAGTCACGAGAGTGGCTTTTAGTACGCCGTGGGTTATTATATTTATCGACAAGGAAAGTCAAAATAAATCACATCATCGAATTCAGGAAGAGTTGTTCTATCTTATGATACTTTAAAATCTAAATAACCCCCGAAACCGACGAGTAATCGCGATTTGAAGATGGGGTAATTTTACTAAGTTGTGTAAAATTGTCTACATTTATTTAGATTTTTCTCTTTGAAAATTTTGTATTTTTAAAGGAAATTTTTTATAAATGTTTCTCAAACTCATTAATAATTCATTAGCAATTTACTCAATCAGGCAGCTCCATTCCGCCACGTGAATTGGCTTTCATACCTGGTAAAACACTGCAAAGTCAAACACTAGTGTTTGATAATCAAACACTAGTGTTTCATTCATCGTAATTTAACAAAAAATTAATGCGATTGTCCTAAAACGGTGCCTGATTGGTTCACTGTCTTTCGTTTTGAGAAGCCATTTCAAAAACTCGTTCTGCGTGTTTGATCACAGTAACAAAACACTCGAAAGTTAATGAATCTCTCGGGGCTTCGCCTCGTTTTTGAAATAGTATATCAATCGTGTATCGAATTTTATTATTCTTATTTTTCTCAATTTCTCTGTCGACTTTTAATTGTACTAATCCCCGATGGTATGCCCTTATTTTATCGCGTAGTAATCGCGATTTGAACGTGGGGTAATTTTACTGCGTTGTGAAAAATTGTCTACTTTTATTTAGATTTTTCTCTCTGAAAATTTTGTATTTTTAAGGAAATTTTTTATAAATGTATTAAGGTGGTCCTATACCAAATTTTAAAAGAAAATCCTATTTTGAAATTATCCATATTATGCATCATTAATGATCCCTTTTTCGTTTTCTTGTGTTAATTTTTCTATTTGTTTGGCGTAAAATGGATAAATAGGGGAAAATAGCAGGTTGTTTGAAATTTTGTCCCGTAGCAACCACCATAGCAACGACATGTCATTGGAAAATCGCGAGCATTGTAGCATTTACGAAAAAGTTTTTTCCTCCAAATGAGTACCCAGCTACCCCTCCCTAGCTATATAGTGATTTTAAACGATTTTATTTCAAATTACACCAAGTACAAGTCGGTTAAATTTTGGCGGGAGAGGCATTATAATGGCGTGAAAGCAAATTGTTTTCATGCTACATATTTTGTATAATTACAGTTCCACTTCAAGGCTATGACTGATTGAGGACATCATGTAAAGTCCGACGAAAGTCGATCTGCCATAACCTTTCAAAGAACCGAAGGGTTAAACATTGGTGTCTTTTTAAAGACGGCAACGGCAGAGGTCACAGCTGGGAACCAAACTTAGGTGTTGAAATAGTACGTGTTAAAGATTTTTGAAAAAATCTAGCATGGCATTTTCATGATATATATGCCTACCTCTCCCGTTTAGGATGTGTTTGGCTATGTGATTTCGATCCCGAATTAGTCAACGTATATTTTGCTAACATATGAAAATATAGGGAGCTCCATGCCCAATTATAGGGAGCTCCATGCCCAATTTTTCATTTGCATATTAAATATAGGGGAGCTCCATGTCGAATTTTTCATTTGTGCGTATAATGTAAGTAAATAAAAGGTTTTCCAATACAAGGCGCATACACACACTTGCAAATATGTTGTTTATTTAAACTGGCATATACAAATATAACTTTTACATAATTTCCAAATATCTATATGGGCACATTTATATACCGAATATATAAACTATAATCAACTATCTATCTATCACTAAACATTGTAACACTAATCCACAAATTGTACTAACAGTGAGTGATTTTGTGTCAGCCACTCATGTTCTATAATATTAGAGTAAAAATGAGGAAAAAGTATTAAATTAGGAAAAATAGTTTTCAATGTATAAGACCACCTTAATGTGACCATCATGTTCATAAACCGAACATTGAACTTTAAATGCATTTTTCTCGAATAAGCAAAAATTAGCGATTCCATTATTGCGCGCAGGATATCTGAAGAGGTATTGAAGCTATCTTGATGAAATTTTCAGCATAGACTTATCACATCAAGCTCTAGGTTGTAAACTAAAAGAATTGAGTTATATTGAATAGTTTTCAAGTGGCGACAGTTTCCATGCGAGTCGTCAAATGCCTTTCCAGTTTTTGACCTGTAAAACTGGTGATGATGCTTCAATGTTGATTGTTTTAGTTCAACCCCTAGACAATGTTATTTGCTAGTAAATAAAAGTTATTCCAGAATTTTATCATTAATGCTTATTTAGTTATTGTGTTTATAAAATTGCACGAATTTCACCACAGGGGGTTCTTTATCTCGGTAACCATGGCAACAATGTTTTGCAGCAACATATTTTTTTTGTCAGAGTGTCGAGCCTAACAACATATTAGCAGTAGAGATTCAATAGTAATAAAAGATAGAAATTTTATTTTTTGTATTGGACCCCCTTAAATCGTGTATCGAATTATATTATTCTTTTATTTTTCTCAATTTCTGATCGAGTTTTAATTGTACTAATCCCCGATGGTATTGCCCTTATTTTCGGGTCAGAGCGTAAAATAACTAAAGTGGCTTTGATGATACGCCGGGGGTTATTATATTTTTCGATATGGAAAGTCAAAATAAATTACAGCATCGAATGCAGGAAGAGTTGTTCTATCTTTTGATAGTTTAAAACCCAAATAACGTCCTCAAACTGACGAGTAATCGCGATTTGAACCGCATGGGGTAATTTACTATAATTATTTTTTTCATTGTCGCGAGTGGCGGGAATTCAAGGACTGATGGAAATCAACATGGTGCAACAAAACAACTTTATGCAGCACGAATATTTCATGATTTTAAGAGTCCAGATACACAGGCATAACTGTTGATCCATTTATACACTACGTTTAAGATAGAGCTTTGTTATTATATTAGATAACCTTTTCATTACAGTATTTTTCCTTGCTTTTATGCTTCAATGTTTGATGAGAAGACCCTTCGTCTTAAAGTGATGAAGGAACCAACATGAAACGTCACAATTTTTTCAATATGTTTCAGGTAGTTACATCAATTATTTGAACACTACCCACACTCAAACAACAACACATTTGAGATGAGCAACATACATTTAACTTTATAATTAATATAATAACTACAGTTATAAATCCTTACAGTGTAAGAAAATTCATCTTCCTTCATGTGTTTTATACTGCACAACCTGCATACAGTCAGATGTGCACTCAATCATTTGTGCACACAGTCAGTAGTGTTCTTTGGGAAAGCACGATTAATAGCCTCACACTTTTAGGTTTGTCAAACTGTCTCAGGCAAAAGGTATAGCTGTTAATATGATGCAAGATCCAAATACTTGTTTGTTACCCACAGTGACCACTGCTGAACTATGGGGAAGAGCAGTCTCATTGTGGAGGGGTCTTCTCAACAATCTTCTCTTCTGCAGAGCAAAGAATATCCACAAGCAGGAACATCCCAAATTTAAACTACATTGTATAATTCAATGTGGAAGAATATTCACCAATCAGGATACATTGGTTGTTGGAAGCATTGACAATCAGTTGGCTAGTTTAGTGGTGGTGGTTGTACACTTTTCAGGTAGCCATTGCAAAGCGAAAGCCTCGGCCTTTTGCTTATAATTAATGACTCCAAAGCCGCCCTGCGACTTTGGAAGACACACCGTGGTCCTGGCAACAAGATCCTTTTTACCAGACCAAAAGAAGGACCACACGGCTTTGTTTATGCGTTTCTCAGCCCAATCTGGGATAGTGAAGACGTGGCACAAGTTAGTCATTTACAGCATCAAATCACAGTGGGACTGTTTGGATGTAGGTGGTGGTATTATAACATACTATACATTATACATCTCCTGCATGGCAGTGATCATCAGGGTTAAATAACTACAAAATATGAATTAAATAGAAATAACTCAAGCGACTACTAACAATACTAAATAACAACAGTTGATCCAAAGAATAACATTTTATAAAGTAAACTCTGTTTAATTGTGGTTATGTAATATTTCTTGATAACCTGAATTCATTCACTCTACATGGTTACTCATGAACATAGTCCTTAAACTGACAAGTAGAGAATTATTTTGATGTTTCTATTTCGAGTCAAACAAATCATATGAACAAATAAATATCTTATTAATCAAAATCGGTTTGTATAACCCTTTCATTTTGGTTGTCACATAATAACATAATTCCTAAATATGTTACAGAATTTTAGAATATATTTTAAATCATCTATTAAGTTACTTTAAGAACACAAATATTAGAATGCATTTCCGATCAACGCATAGTCCAGTATTTATTACATTCGGTACATTTTCTTCAAACCATTTAAATTTAAAAATACCACGGTATGCTGTACGTACCCCGATAGCTCTGGAACTAAAACAAAACGTTGTTTCGAAAAACAACGAACAATTAAAAGCTTATATCAGTCGTCTAAAACCGAAAGGTATATTCCGATACATAGTGTGAAAATTCGTCATTTCAAATTGTTTCAAAATGTTCCTGAATTGTGTTTAGAACGAAGGCCAGCCGAAGAGTGAACGAATCGTAGCGGGAAATCTGACCCCGTTGCATACCGGGTATAGTCCTCACACCTCCTCTGAGTCGCGACTTACATTATATAAGACGCGTCTTATATAAGACGCGAACATACTCGTATAAATAGCCAAATTCTAATAAGTCGCGACTTATTGTGGAACAGTCTAAGCCCCTGTTCTTATTTAAGTCGCGACTTACTTGTGTAGTTAAGTTGCGGCTTATTTTCTCCCGTATTAATGACCCTTTTGTGGTCACTGTCAAGAAGGAATGTCGGAAAGTTTGTTCTCCCCACAATGTATATCGAACACAGAATGCTCCTTAAATTATTCATCTTTATTCTTGCATGGAACAATTACAATGCTTGTTCTATATCTCGTCTTCTTTCTTTACCATCTTCGAGCAAGTCTATTTAGTAAGCGCTTGCCGTTTGAGTAACTAACCCTAACCCCCAACCTAACCCTAATAATCCCTAACGCCTATATTTCGGTTGCTCATATATCGCCGAGAAAGAGCCAATAAACCGGAGGCAGAAACAAATTAAACTACATGCATGCAGGCTTTCTTTTGAATTGGTAACAGTTGGAAATGGAAAAAGTTCTTCTTCTGTGCTTCATTAATTAATTCAAAATATTGTTAATATTTTGCTGCTGAAAACAATGGTGCTGTCTGTGATACTCCAATTTGCTGATAAATATATTGGAAAAGATCATTCCGCATGTCTTATTACACTATGTTCAGACTATGGCTACTGAGCGGCTGAAAGTATGGGCAATTACAATGGCGAGCTGAAGAGGCATATTAAAATCAGACACAAATATTTTAGTGTACAGGGTGTCCCCGTATAGAAATCACTCTTTTGTTGTTAAACGTACGTTGTTATACCTCTGGGAATTTAAAATAGCTTCTAAAACGAACAGCAACACAAAAATGTCAACTAATTACAAATTCGTCTTACCGTCAGTTCGAGTAAGAATGGTTCAACTGACTACAGAGCAACGAGTATTTGTCGTAAAACCATTTGTTTGTGAAATCGTTTTGCTTGCTTCGATCGTCGCGTTAAATTATTTGGACGAAGGGAAGTTGTAAATACTTCCGCCATTCATGTACAATTCAATTAAATTCCCAAATGTATAATTACGCACGAAAGTGATTTCTAAAGGGGGACTTTTTTGGGACACCCTGTATTTATGAACTGAATAAAATGATACTATGTCTATGACATTTATAAGTATCTACATATAAGTGATAAATGATTATCTTTCCTGTCCTTTGCAGGCGAAATGACTTCCGGAAGAAGTACTGTCTATAACTTTTTGAAAGATTAGCATATAGGCTATAGCGCGAGATGTTCATCTTTACTGGGATATAAAAAGTATATACGGGGTGCATAGAAAACTTAATCCAATTTTAGCGTACTCTTGTGCGTTCAATATTGAGTGCAAAAATTTAATTTCTTTCATATTAGTACAGATTAGGGTTTTACCTTTTGATTGACACCATTTTTGTATAATTGCAAAGAAAAATTACAAAATACAAGCCCGTTAAAAAGTGCTTTTCGAAAATACATTTTTCCACCTCTGTGTATAATTACAGCAGTAGACAACACAAGAAAATTCAATTAATAACTATTGTGTCTTGCCAAACAATAAGCTTAAAACAAAAGTGAAAATTAAAATTCAAGAATTTGAGATCCAGATGGCCAGATGGGATATATTTTCAATAGTTTCGCACCCAATTCCCAATTGTGTCTTTGCCTCATTCATGTATTTCTTTTGCCTCTTACGTTGGCTGATGTAATCTTTAGTTCGTCTTATCATTCTACTAAGATTTAGAGCATAGGTTTCTTCTATGCCAGCAAACATTCAAATCTTTTCATCAATTTTTACGAATCAAAATTTTAGGTATTCAAGATGTTATGACTAATTCGCTTTTTGTCAGCCACCATGGAGATGATCTCAATAATTGTGGTAACTGGACTATGCCAGGCACAGTGCGATATGCAGTGAAGATGTCTAATCATGACGGAGATCAAATCTATAATAATATTGATTATGCACAAGGAAGACTTTAAATGGAATGCGAAAATCAAACACAATGAACATGCTCTATTGAGTAAACAAAATCTGCTTGGAAGAGCTGAAAGTCGATGCAAGAAAAGATACAACCTTTTTAAAATAACGAGCCCAAGTTTTACTATAATGTGAATCGAATTCTCCAACTTAGTTCTATCAAATTCAACTATCGGGGCTCGGCTCAACATAGGAGCCAGGTCGGAATTTGTATTTCAAAATGTGCTCGTCAGAAATAACTAAATTGGTATATACAGCAAATATTCGACTGACTGCTCCATTCATGCAGATAACCAACTCAAGTTTTGACTATTAATTCTTTGGAGGAATGCGTCTATAATGTTTTAATCTCACTGCGCACATTATTTCAAGTGCATTCAAATTATCTCCTGTGTTGCTTGCGAACATTACTAGTAAGCCAGCGGCAGTTTGCCAAAGGCAGAAAATTAAGGTGTTTGTCCACAAAACAGTCTTTGATGGCGAGAATATTCAAATGTGTACCGATATGTTTTTGATGAAGCGTTTTTCAGCTGTGGTTAACATAACAATAATTGATTCAGAATTTAGAAATCATTTTGGGTTTCCTGTTCAAAAGGCGAGTTTTCTGCATTAAGCTGCTGTACACAGCTGTGCGGAAAATCCAAGAACCATTCCTGCGACTTGCGCTCCATTATGAAGAATGAATTTCTGGTACGGATCATGATCTGGCTGATGAAATTAATTATAGCTTTATAGATGTCATGAAAGATTACACACCTCTTGAGAATGACATTAGTGTCCCTTTGGAAGAGGATACGCCCATTGTAGTCACAGAAGAGTCTGTTGCCCAGAAACTAAGTCAGATCAGTATCTCCAAAGCGACAGGCCCTGACCAACTTCTTAATTGGATTTTAAAAGAATATTCATGCATCCTTGCCCCAGTGGTTGTAGACATAATAAATACATCTTTCCAAGAGTATAAGTCCCGTCAACATGGAAAATGGCCAATGTACCACCAATTCCAAAGAAAAGAACAATCGAGGATTTAAACAAAGATTTACGGGCCATTATCTCTAACATCTACACAGAAATGGAACTTAAACCAACGCTACTGAAATCTATGGATCACCAACAGTGTTGGTTTATTCCCCAATCGTGTACAACCTTCGCATCCATGATTCACAATTGGATGACGTCTACGGATGGCAATGATTCGACAGTAAGAGTGTCACTATTGGATTATAGAAGGCATTCGATCTAGTTGACCATAACCTACTTATTGCTAAGTTGTTAAGTCTGGGAGTGAGACCTACGGTGGTAAGATGGATTACCGACTTCCTACGGCATAGACAGCAAAGGGTAAAGGCCGGGTGGTGCTGAAACTTTTCCAGTTATAAACTCGTTCCCGCTGGTATCCCCAGGGTACGAAAATTGGTCCATGGCTTTTTCTAGCCATGATTAATGATTTAAATATATCTCAACCAGCAACATCTATGTGGAAGTTTGCTGACGATACAACAGTGCCTGAGGTGTTATTTAAAGGATCCACGAGTAATCTGCAAGAGTCAATTGATGAAATAACAAATTGGTCGAAGAAAAACAAGTTCCAGTTAAAGAGTGAGTATCATGCAAGCGATCCTTTATGTTTACATCCGGTTGTATCTCAATTATTAATATGAGTGGGCATAGAGTGAGAATATAGCGAGAAACAGCATACGTGTTTTGTAAAAGTTTTTTGATGCTCTTTCCCTTCAATGTGTCGGACTACGAGAATGATTCCGACTTGACTCAGGAGGTTTACAATGCCGAAGGTGATATTAATCTGTATGGTTTGCCAATATATATAGTGACTCTGTTCTGCGTGTTCTGCAGGCCCTTCAATATCGACTGTGTAGTCTTGCCATCGTAAACAGAAACGAAATTATACACGACATTTAGACATTATAAACGTTTTTGCCACGTAAAGAACACAAAATTTCACAAGATATAATTATTGCTTAGAAGTGAAAGTAAAGTTGTTTTTCAATACGACTTCGATAAATATGAACCGATACAAATTAAATCTCAGAGATTACTCATAAAAGGCAGCCATTGTGTGGGACGCCAAGCACGCAAAGGATCACTTGCATATGATACTCACTCTTTAAACCCAACAAAATGTAGGGAGCTAATGATAAATTTTTCTAAGCACCCATGTGAACACGACGCAATTAATGTTGATGACCAACCGCTTGAGTCAGTATAGCCAAGGTTTTGGGAGTCACTATTACGAAAGATCTAAGATGGAACGTTCGTATTGAAGATATTCTTCAAAAAGCATCTAAACGTATTTATCTTTAAAACAGTTGAAAAAAGCGGGAGTGGAGCCCTGTGCACTTGTTAGATTCTATTGTTCCTGTATTAGATCTGTGTTAGAATACTCTTGCCAAGTATTTCATTCGAGTTTACCGAAATACTTATCGGACGACATTGAACGCATTCAGAAAAGATCCTTAGGATAATATTTCCAGAATTGAGCTACAGTACTAGTGATGCTGTTGCGAAAGAAAATATAGGAACTGTATTTGAAAGAAGAGAAAAGCTATATGAAAATCTTTTCTCGCAAATCGAGGCAAGCAATGATGACAGGAAGCACAAGCTTTAGAATATTTTACCACCTCGAGATAACACTTCTGAATATTACTTGAAAGAGAAGAACGTATATAGGTTACCAAGGACTAATAGACAGATAGACGTAAAAAAAACCTTTTATAATGCACTATGCTGCCAAAGCAAGAAGCTAAATCATTTTATATTAGCATAGATATTCATATACTATATAGAGACATTGTATATTGTATATAGTATTATAAAATAACGTTTTAAAAAGGCGAGCACTGATTGGTTAAAAGCCCAAAAAAGCCGTGTTTCTATTTAACAATTAGATTATGAGCTCACGATTTCTATGATGTGATAGTTGAGAGATATCAGATATATTGAGTAGATATCATCTCATAGAAACCGAGAGCGAATTTCAGACCTTTAAAAGCCCCTTATAGCGTTTTCGCGCTAAGCATGACGATAGGAAGATGTAGTTTGCTTTGGAACGAAATGGCGGTTGTAGGAGCGAACAATTTTGTTTTGAAGATGAAATGTCAGATTTTAACAACATCGGTAACTTTTATCAAAGTGAAATAACAAGGGTCTTTTAACTACATGTATACGTAATTTCAAGACGTTCTGTGCAATAATGACGAAGAAAAAACGTTGAAAAGGAGACGACCAGTGAACACGCTTCGCAAAGAGTTTCTTGCAAAAAACTAACCTTACGAACAAAAACAGGTGAATTGGCATTTTACCTCAAAATTTAATATCTCTGATAGTTTCTTGTACTGGATTTCTAGGTTATTTAGATTCTATAAGTTCATAAGTGCCATTTATAAGCTTTAATACAGAAACCTCGCATCTCTTTGACCTAATTTCTAAGCTTAAGTTTTCTCAATCTGAATAAATTGTCAATAGCTATAGCAAGAATGTTTAAAAGTGAAGATGTTCTCTTGGTTTCAGTCACAGTGGAGTGAAAGAGCAGAGGACTGGTGCAAACGTAATAGGTTGTCAACAAAAATCTGCTTTTGGTTGCTGAAAATTAAGCTCTCAGAGGCTTCACACATAATGCAAACTTATTTAAATGCTTAGTGCTTACATGATTTCCACAATTATAGAATTGAGCCAACTTTCGAAGTTGGTAATGTCTTCACCTGCCCACACCAATAATCACAAGAAATCGAGAACTACCAACTTTACTTTGTGAGACACACACTTTAAAAATCTATTCATTGCCCCACTGGAAAGGTTTCGGAAACTTAGATAGTGTGGGAGCAAGGCCAATTTGTTTGGGGTATGACATAGAGACACTTAATACAGACACTACTAGACTTATAATTTCATGCACCTTTCGTGTTAGTGTATTTTTTCAAATGTTTTTGTGTTCAGGCACATTAAAACTACCAAGGGACTACTGACTATATTGTTGTCTTTGTTTGGTTGGTCAAAATAATGAATTCCTGTCCAGTGACGGACACATGGTGAAATATTGGGGTTGTTACTTAGGTTGGCAACATACAACCACCCTTTTTTTTGCTGCAAATCTCAGTTCTTAAAATCTTTTTGGCTTAAATTTCATATATAGCCATCACAATTAATCAGCCATCATTCAAAGGCTTTGAGAAATTGTTGAGGGGCGGAGGGGGGAGTGCTGCCCTATTTGACCCCCTACTGTCTGTCACTGTTCCTGTCTTGTTGATCATACTGTACCTTCAACCATATTTGTCTCCATTTACGTTGTACTAAATTTAATTGATATATATCTATTATATTTAGATAAAAGGTTGAAAAGTTAATAAATAACACATTTTGATTATCATATCTATTATCTTTTTCTTAAAGCACTTTGCTTCTATATTTTTGATATGGCAGATCACTTTTTAATTGAACCATTCTGGCTTGTGGGGATCTTTAGGAAGGGAGGTTGTTCTGAGGTCCAGTATTACCTGAACATGGACACAGCGTGTTGCATTCAACACAGTTAGCCTGCATGGCAACCATGCATCTGGTAAATGTTGGTGCAGGATATGTTTGACTCAGAAATTCAAGCAACTGAGTATTCGACCAAGTGAATCCTGTTAAAGCTGTGTCCAACTAGTGCATTTATATCAAATAGGCAGAATAAACACATATATTTTCCATATATTTAACAATTATACCATGAGCTCGAGTTGTATATGAGCTGATAGCCGACGAGGTGCGTATATAGCACCGAATCGGCTATCAGCCATATACGACGAGAGCGCATTTTTGTGTAGCAAATTAAGTACGTGCTTACTCACTGCAAATTTATTTGTTTTTTCGGTGTGGCTTTTCCAAAAATTTATATTCTCATTGATATAAACATGTTTTTTCACTGCTCTTTGGCTATTAATTCTGGAGAAAACTTTTATTTAAACTAATTTCTATATATTAAATGTATTTCCTACCCTGCAAATGATTTTTGGAGTCTTTTCTGTCTGTTTTTGTCGCTTTCAAAGCGAATATTTCGCTGTTTTCTGGTTCGCAAAACTCTTGTAGTTTTTGTGCCGCCATATTGTTTTCGCTACTCACTGTATATTATCGCAAACTATTAAGTCAGTATTGGGCGAGACCGAAGGTCCAGCCCAATATTGCAAGTCGAGACTTAATATTTGCCATATTGGGCGAAGATGAATCCAATAGGAGTTTTATTATATCGAACAAAACATTTATAAACCAAGAACACGTTGTAAACGAGAGTAATGCAACAACAATGCGATAAAACTACAGCGAAAACTTGTATGGCACTTCGGCCGCGAACTTGCTTAAATTACGAAAACAAAAAGTAAATAAACTAGTTTTATAGAAAGAAAAAGTGTACCTTAATAATACTAACTATCTTTCAGTCTTTTTAAGACGATTTGACAGAAAAATAACTCATATAGCTATAGGCCTACAGACGTTTCGACCTGTTTTAAACCAATGAATTTCAAAGACATGTTTTCCCGAATGACATATGATTGGTCAATTGAATGTGAAAGAATGTGAGAGTATAATAAGAGCTGTTATTATACTCTCACATTCTTTCACATACGATTGACCAATCATATATGTCCTCAATAGTATCACGTGCCTGTCCGACATTTTACGATCTACGACAGGAGCACGTAGGACAGCAGCTTATCGCTGCTTTTTTCCCTGTTTAACTCACCTTTTAACATGTTTTGTTTATTTTAAACACAAAACAAACGGTATGGCGAAGTAATGTAAAGCAAATAAAAGGATTTGGAAAATTGAAGTCGTTTCTTTCAGTATCAATTTTGTTTAAAAATAAAGCGCGGGAAAACATGTCTTTGAAATTCATTTGTTTACAACAGGTCGAAAGGTCAGTATATGAGTTCTTTTTCTGATTTAAATTATGTCAAATGGGCTTAAATAGACTGAAAGATAGTTAGTATCATAAAACTAGTTTATTTACTTTTTGTTTTCGTAATTTAAGCAAATTCGCGGCCGAAGTGCCACACAAGTTTTCGCTGTAGTTTTATCGCATTGTTGTTGCATTACTCTCATTTACAACGTGTTCTGGTGTTATAAATGTTTTGTTCGATATAATAAACAAATTTGCAATATTGGGCTAAACTATTTTGGCCTCCCAATGAAGGTCCCTTTTCTCCAAAATATAAGCAAAAACTGAGAAAATGACTTAGTTAATTAATTCAGAAGAGTGTTATGATATTCCCACAACAAAACCTTGCTTTTATACCAAAAGCTCAGTCCGTTTAGATGATATATATATACCAAAAAAATGTTACGAAAAATGCGGTAAATCAAGCCAGCATGAGCATGTGGCACAAGCATAAGCATGCAACATAAGCGAAAGCGGAAGACTATAGCATTGCAGGACAACTAAAAATTGAAAGAAAACGTTTTCGTTTGAAACTTTCGTACATTATTCTTCATAATGACTGACAAAACCTTTTAAAGTAACATCGTATTATTTTGGATTTACTTAGGAATTTGTTATTTAATTTGAAATCCCTCGATGTATAACTACGTTATACTATTATTAATATAATTTTATCAATATATACATGTATATTTGTAAACTTTTAAAACGTTATATTGTATGTATTGATTAGATAAACATTACGTACATAAATATACCACGAAATAATTATGCCCCTTTCTTTATTAAATCAATGATTGTTCCATCATGGTTTTTCTGAAAGAAAGAAAGTAAACACCATTTTAAATACTATTATCAAGATTAAATAATATATATATATAACTGGAAATTTAGGGGTCAATTTCGCCCATTTTCTCTCTCCTCCGCAGAGGTTTCCAACTTTCTGCGAATTCCTTGCGTTTTTGCGGGTTTTTTATGTGAGAAACCACTGACGAGTGTGTAAATCGCACGGAATTCACAGAAAGTAGGAAACCTCTGCGGAGGAGAGAGGCCCATTTTTTAATATGTGGGGTGGGGGAGGGGATGATTTTTCAGGCACTTTTGGAGGGCAGGCTTATTTGAGAGGGGGGGGGCATCTTTATTTTTCTGTAAAATGATTCTCAAGATAATTTTGTTCAAGCGCAGTACAATGTGTAAAGAAAACCAAAAGATCTTATAAAACACTAGTCTTGTATTTTTGTGTGAATGAGAGGGGGGGGGGGGGCTTGTAAGTAACAAGTAACAAATGTCAGGACCTGAATAAATGTAGCATTCCACGCAATAGAGGTAGTTTTTAATAAATATTTCGTACCATCTCAATTTGTTGTTAAAATATGTCATGCCCCATCAAATGAGTTAGCACATTTTTTTATACCCCATCAAAATAGATACTTTATGACCAGTCCCTTAGATTCGGTGTCCTTGGCGATACTGGGTCATTTACAATGCTGTAGCAGATATTAATATCCTCCTTTGAAGGACTTGAATCTTCGGCTAATTGTATTATTTACAAAAAGTATAGGTAACTACTTGAAGAGAATTCATTAACGGCTTTGCTGACCGACATCTCCATTCAGTTAAAAGCTACAATCTTGGACATAACCCTTGAGACCATTACTCGCAATATTGCAAAGTTAAACTGTACACTGACACTGGCGAAACAAATTTTGTGACCCCCTATCCCCAGTTCAATGTTGTGAATAACCCCCAAAAACTTTAGACAATTTACCATTACCCAAGTTCAACATTGGAGTGGGGGGGCTTAATAAGAAGCGTAGCATGATTTACAGGGATTTTATCATAAGGGGTATGCGAATTTTGGGAAAGGAAAGGTAGTCTCGACGATGCAGTTATGTCCAAGATTAAGGGTAACATGCAGCATTCGATTTTGCGTCAAAAATCAATTTGGAACACAATTTTATTAGGTTAATAAGAAATAATCTAAGACTTTTATCGCTATTTTCTTAAAACGCTCGTGCTCGTATAAATTATATGGTAAGCACTCCACTCCCCACGAAAACAAAATTCACAATGACAACCATAGAAATAATAGATATCTAATATTTTTATGATGACAACACGCTGAATTGCCTGGCTACCCCTATACTGGATATCATATAGCAGGCAACTTTGACTCACGTGAACAGGCAATATACCAGCTGTCTCTCCGCATGCAGTAGGAGGGGGGGAGTGTTGGAGGCGAAGGTGAGACCCTGGGTAACTGGCTGAATTAACTCTTATTGTACACTTACTGTACCCATGCATAGCACTGGAGTATAATAATATTCCATAGCCACTACAAATGAGACAATTAAAAACCGAAAGAAGAAACCGTGCAAATACAGGTATATGATTATTCTTGACCGTTTTGACGATTTTATCATATTTTTCCTTGTTGTTGTTTCTGCTATTATCAGCTGTTTTTTCTTCTAAGCTAAGCTTCAATGTATATTGCTGCTTTTTACCTATATATTTATACTATGATGATAAAATAGATGTACTCTTCATTCCTGTTTTAGAGATTTGGAACTGAGTACTTTTTTACATTTCTCGCAGTGGCGTAGGAAGCGGGGGGGGGCCGTGGGGGCCGCGCCCCCCCCAATATTATATGAGGGGGGGCCGAAATATCTTTCGGCCCCCCCAAAAAATCAAATAATTTTCATGAAAATGATGGAAACAGCTTAGTTCCCTGAACAAGCTTACTAAAAGAGGTAGATAATACTCTGAAACGGCCGTTTCCGGCGATCTGGGGGCTTCAAATTTTCGCTCGGCGCCAACCATGGTGGCGCCTCGTGAGGTTGGGCCTCCCCAATATTGAATACGTTCCTACGCCCCTGATTTCTCGTTTGTTTCACTGCCGCATAATATGATATAAATGCTTCGATACTGTAACATTGACATCAGTTTACCAATCAGTCCTATTAATAATTACGTGATTGCGTTCTTAATTTCGCGTTTGATTACTAAAACAAAATTATTGGCATAACGATGTAATTTTGACTAATTCGGGAACTGACTTTTGTTCCCACTAATTAATTTTAATAGCCTGGCCGAACTTCTCTCCAACAACATATATTCTTAAGACCATCACACTCACCTATCATAAATAAGTTCTATGAACATTACAATTCATCAGAAATCCTTCGACGACTCCTACAAGAATTAAAACAATATCAAGATTATTGTTATAAAGATCGATGTGAAATAATGCAAAGAGGAAAGATTAGGTCTCAGCAGATTCGATAATTGACCACGTTCTCCAGAGTGCTGCAGCACAATTTCAAATTTCTAAGAAATAGAACGACACAGATTATTTCTGCGATGTAATCTAGTCTTAAACGACCATTAAATCACAATAATGCTCTCCGTGCAGATGCATAAGTCATGGCTGGAGTTCAAATACGAACTACATGCATCAGATGCATGCATACACGAAGTTCATATGAGCACTTTTCAAAAAATTATTTTTATTTCTAAGAATTAACAAACATCCCTTGTTATAGCAACGAACACGTGACACCGCAAATGATAATATTCCACGGCTTAGTTTTAGGGTTTCGATGGGACCAATGTCAGTATAGGAAAATGTCTCGTAAGAGCATCGACCATATTCAAGTAATTGAGGAAAACTGATTTGCTAGTACGTATTGCGTGGTTATCAGGAAGGGATAAACCAATGAATAGTACAGGTCAACGAGAGTCTCACTGCCGAAATACATTTTAATAATAGTAGCATTTTTACGTTTGATCGTATTAGTGTAGAACGAATGCAGTCTAGTCAGGTTAAGGACTGAACTTATGAAATAAATGCCCCTCAGTAAGATTATAGGACAGTCATATGGGATTTAGAGCACGTTAATTCGGTAAAGTTAGGATTGTCTATTCGAGTATAGTTTTGCTGGTTCAGATTGAGGATTTTCATACTGTTTAAGTGCTGCTTGGTAAAGTTAAGAACTGCCCGTAGACCATTATTGTTGCTTGGTCAGGTTAAGAACTACTCATAGACATTTAGTGCATGCTATTTGGTCAGTTTACGAACTGCCCATAGACTTCAATTGCTTGGTCAGATAGTCAGAACTGCCCATCAACCTGTGGTGCTGCTTGGTCAGATTAGGAACTGTCCATAGAACTTTAGTGACAAATACATCTGGAATTTATTAGCTACCCCTTGAAACGAAAAGGAAGTACTATTCCACATATTTCACTCACTGTACAGAAGAAACCAGCGTTGGTTATGAAAACTTATGATATGTAAAGCACGATGAGAAATTGTGTGGCAGCCAAAGATTGTTAACTTCAACCCATGTACTGCGTTACACATAAACCATGTCTAAATCTGTGGACTGTTCATGGTGTCCCATCGCTATGAGCGATGTATTATATAACGGCAGTATTTCTTATCTCAGAACCATTCTCGCATAAAAGACGGACCTGCTTTGGGGTGCTTTAGCCCCCTCCCCCCTCCAGAATACACATAAGTTTAACATGTTATAATTTTTCATAACCATAAAGACTGAAGTTAAACTAAAGAAAACATTATTATATACACGCCAGCTTAGCTAACTATAAAGGGCTCTTGTTCACGATCAGGTGTTGCTTGTTCGAAATCAGTATTGGAAGGAGATCAAAGCTACAAACAGAGGATAGATATTTTCCGAACGTAGTCTAGAAAGGATGATAGACAGGTTTCAAAGAAGAAGCTATTTCATGATCTTTTCATGATTCGTTGCGTATAGGTAGGCCTACTGTATGATAGGTAGATTTGGTAGTCAGCTGCTTTTCGTTCTTCCAATTGCACGAAATGCATTTGAGAGACTGTAGATTTCAAAATGACCGTGGAACAAACTCCCATACCTCTCTAAAGGTCTCGCACCTTCAGCATTCGATTTAGTGCCACTGCACCCTCTGAGATTTTTAGCACTCCCAATCCGGCCAAAAGATGATTCGCGGTCCCTGTTTTATATGTTGTTTAAGAAAATTTTGAGGGCATTTATATGTGGGTTATCGCGGTAACTTTAGATTGTTCTGCATGGTACATTTCCCGCGTACGATTTCTGAAATGTATTCAGCTTGTTTCAGAGATTATATATTTATTGGCTCGAAAGAAACATGTGCTTTATTGAGGATCGTTTCTGAAACAAACAAATATTTGTAAACACGCAAAAGACGAACAAAATAGAGAAATTCAATTTAGTCCTGGGGCCGGTTGTATAAAACTCTTAACTACATTTTAACTATACTCGTTTTGTAGTTAAATAGTAGTTAACTGTAAAATTCGCGATTCTGATTGGTTAACTTTCGCACTAACTATAGTTAACTTTAACTACTTTTTTATACAACCGGCCCCAGAATATTACCATTCTTACTCTTGACTGCATGGTTGTATTTTGTATAACTACAAATAATTGCTATGCAATAACATGTTTATATATATAATTTCGACTAATGAGCAAGAACATTTGGCATTTTGAGTGTTGAGATTCAGATAGTGTAAGCCACTGGTCATTTTTGCACATGCAGGCGCCTGTAATGCAGACTTATCCTGGGTTTCCGGGTATTCATGTGTGGCATGACTGTTGGGTGATGCATTCATCAAGCGATGTGCTCTGTATTACGGCGGTTATTGTGGAAGATGGTTTCTTACATGGGAATACTAATTATGTGTATTTGGAGAATGAAGCGTTCCCTATACATATATGGTCAATTTGACTTACACTAACCCAAATACCAACCCTAAACGCAAATTCTATAACCCCTAACCACAAATCCTAACCACAAACCCTAACCCTAAACAATTACTTTAAAACCTAACCCCAAATCCTAACCCCAAACTCTAACTCCAAACCCTTACCTCAACTCCTCACCCCAAACCCTAACCCCAAACCCTTACACCAAACCCTAACCTAACCCCAAACCCTAACCCCAATCCCTAACCCTAAACCCTAACCCAAAACCTTAATTAACCCCTAACCCAAAACCCTTACCCCAAAAGCTACCCCAAAACCTAACTCCAACCCTAACCTCAAATCCTAACCCCTAACCTCAAATCCTAACCACAAAACCTAACCCCAAACCCTAACCCTAACAACAAACCCTAATGCTGACTCCAACCCCTATCCCTAACCTTTACTTTTGACACATACCCTATACCCTAGAGTCTATTTTATGAAAATATAAAGTATATCAATTGTTAAAACTGTCTAAGAGATAATGACTCCTGGTCTAAATCTATTTGTTTGCCGTTCACTACCATTTCTGCTGAGCTCTATGTGTATAATTACTGGAAAGGGCATCAGTAAAGTCTCAGGGATTATTGCAGCAAAATGACAATTATTTGTCTTTTATGAGTTACGGTAATTGGCCAGAACTTAAGAAGAAATGAAATTAGTTCGCTTCACACTCGAAATCTTTTTTCTACTCTATTTTTGAGTTTGAATTTTTGGGCTAGAATCATTAAAACATAGCAGACGTCACAGTCATAAATGACCTCACAGAGAACACTTAATTTAATGTTCTACATGAATTAAGTTTTAGTATGGCAAAACGATTTTATTTACATGTATAGTCTGTATAAAATGATCAAGGCTTTTGCTATTAATATCTAACTCCATCACATTCAAGTTTCTTCAAATGATTTGTTGATTGATTGTATCAAAATGTTTATAAATTTGGCACCATTCAGTTTTGATAAATGATGATATATTACAATGATTTCTAATGGTTTAAGATCATTGATCAATTATTATTATATAGCACAACCGGGGGGATAAAAGGACCAAGTTAATTTGGTGGCTAAATTTATAGTACTGTTTAGATATCTTTAATTGAAATGGAAGTCCATGTATCGAACTAGCTGTAGATGAAGCTAATTGTTTCTTCAGTTTGATAAAACATTACCTTAAAGATTTCAAATAGTTTTAAATACCGATTTTAAGTTGTCAATGCTATAAAACTGATTGGTATTGCCTATGACCCACCCATACTTTTCGGATGGAGACAGGATGCTCATCATGCTATCAATTATTTGTTTAATTCAATCTATTAGTTAGAACATTAATTTATAGACAGGATACTGTATACAGTAATTGATTTTATTTAAGATAATACAGTATCGATACAAATTCTTCGATATTCGAATACTTGAGGTAGTATATTTGAAGTAATGTTCTCGTAATTGCCACAGATTTTGTATATTACTTACAGTAATATAGAAAGGTAATCCTTGGGATTTGCAGATTCATTTTTAAAGTATATACTCCCTATTATTGAAGATAATACAACGGGGTAAATTGCACCTAAACTATAGGAAGGCATAATAGTTTCAAGATATTTGACAAGTATGGCATACTATATCAATAGAGTAGTTGAAGATCACTACAAAACTGTATGCAAGATTCAGAGAAGCGAATGAACAGCATCAAGATCTTGTCAGCCAATTTTATCACTTATGATCTGGGCTGTTTTGATTCTTTTCCTCAATGGTTTAGTTTATAAACTGTGCTCTAAACTTTACTAGATTATGTGACTGCACCGTATGTTAAGCTTCGATACTGTTTGTGCAGGACTATATGTTGTGGGAAATGAGTTATGTCCTTCAGATATTTAAATACAAAAGAGTGTTCTTATTTTATAGTAAGTATTTCTACGAATATTTGAATACAGTCGTACAGACGCCATCATTGCCCCATTGCGTGATGGCTAGACAACGGCATGTTAGATGCTTCTAAAAATCAAAAGTGTAATAGCTACATTATCAATACTTACTTTATCAGGTTTTCTGCAATTTGCTTTAACCAATTTATCAACTACAAATTTGAAATAGAATTTTACATATTTAGAAAAACGAATGTATAGGAGATTTTTGTATTGATACACATAATAGACAATGCAATGCATAAATTGCATGAAGCAAGATAAAGTATTAAAGAGCTCTCGTGCAAGAGGTTTCCAAAATGTTCTATATATACATTCCCTTACTTACTTCTTCCCTCTCGTAATACTGGGAAATTATGTTATTGATTTCGGCCACCCTATCGAGAAATTCACAAAAACTACACATTCTTACAGGAATACTAAAAAGCGATCCAAAGTGAATTATTACACGCCGCTAATAAAGAAGCCTGGAGTCTAATCCAAGAAAACTATATGTAGTCGAATAGAAGGCTGGGGTCTAATCCAAGAAAACTATATGTAGTCGAATATAGGCATTTAATTTAACTTACTGCATGTATACGATAATCATAGCGTATACAAAAAGTTAGGTCCATTATATTTTACTGGTTCAGTAATTTTTTGCTGCCAACCCGCCATACAATCTCAGAAAAAACTTACAATAGATTAAATTTAATTCAATTACCAACAGGAATAGATCCGGTTTTAAATCACCGTACCCCAACCGACTTTCTATTTTATATCTTAGTAAATGAATAGTGCCAAAGAATGCAGCATAAAATAAAGCTGTTGCTATTCATATTTACATATATAGTAATCGATACCTGACATGTTTCCAAAAACTAAGCTTTATTGATGACCTTATTAATTTGCTGACCTTATAGACAGTCATCTCTATGTCAAAGCAGGAAGCTCGATCTTGAAAGTTTAGAAATTCTTGTATATTCTTATATATATAATTATTACAATAAGCAATGTTCTCGTATGATATATATATTCATACGATTATAATTAGCTAGATGCTTTAGAATGTCTTATAAACGAACTCCCTTCCTCACATGGAAGGGAAGGGATATATATTTAGACAGTAGCTATTTTATTAATATTGATTTTTATTGCAACACGAAAAAATTATGTCAGAAACTCTATGTGGCAAGTACGCGAACTTCCGAGCTACGAAGCCAACGCAGCAAAGGATTAAAAATTCAACTGCGCTATATTTAAGATACCATGCATGCAAGAACAAACTGGTAAACATTTTCTAAAACAAACCTTCTTTGTTGTACATCAATTCAACAACGCAGAAAACCATGAATTTACCAAAGTCTTTCATGGGAGGAATATAACAGCGTTATTTACATTGTTTCGGTCGACTTTTCAGTATGATAATTTTCAGCTTTTATGCGGACAATTTGTTCCCAATTCACCTCGCCATTTATTTGGCCCTCGACTGATCATGATACCAGACTCATTGAAGATGCATTGAAGCAAGTATGGGCTTGTCGTCAGTTATACGCAGTTTAATCCTTTTAAACAAACAATGTCTTGTGAAGATTCATTAGGCAAACATTCAAATGTTCTGAATCTTAGTCTTCCAGCTAAGATGTACACAATGTAATTAATGAAATTTGGAAATTGATGCTTAAATCTACTACCGTACTATAGAACTTGTTAAATTTTATTGGTCATCTGTTATTTTCAGTCCACATCGTCCTGTTTTGCTTGTATATAGTTAAGAAGAGAAAACAGCAGGTAGCTATGCCCTATTGTTAGACAAGTCTAAACATGTTTAAAAGCAAGGTCATTTCGGTAAGCAAGGTCATTTCATTCAATTTAATTATGCTACAACAATAAATATACCATTGATAAGAGTGATTAAACATCTCGTCGTTTCCATCACAACTACACATTTTTAACAAAATGAAAATTAAAACACTTGAAAGTAGTTTCATTTTTAAAATAATATCAATAATTGAAATGTTTCATGCAGAAATGATGCATGGGAGTTATATATTTTGTATACTGAGGCGAATAAACTTCATTTATCTGAACAATTTGAGCCGATAGTTCCGCATAGCAGATGAAGTCTGTCTCTTTATATAAACGCTATGCCATACATAAATCTTCAAACGCCGCTGAGCGAATTTTAAAGAATTAAAGCAAAGCGATTGAAATTCCATCGTCTGTAGGCAAAATAAATTCCTGTGGAATAGTTTTATAACTGAACGGACTGAACGATAGTGAATGAGCGAGACCTCGATCACTGAAATACCCATCCAGACCAGTTCGAGGTGCATATAATATCTATAGAGACCAAGATTAAAAACATATTCAATAAAAGTTGATCTATATTACTATAATGAATATTCTCCAGACATTTTTGTTTGTTCAGTGGATTATAGCAGGGAAAACAATTAGCTGTTGTGACATTGCCAATCACACACTTTGAAAGATAATGGTTTGGATTCTCCCATATATACAGCATACTATTTCGTACATACAAAACCCACGATGCGCCATCATGCAAGCCAGCGCATCAAAGGATTTACAACTTCAACTGCGATATTTAAGATACCATGCAAGAATAAACTAACAAACCTTTGTTGTATATCAATTCAACAACGCAGAAAACCATGAATTTACCAAAGTCTTTCATGGGAGGAATATAACAGCGTTGTTTATATTGTTTGGGTCGACTTTTCAGTATGAGAATTTTCAGCTTTTACGCGGACAATTTGTTCCCAATTAACCTGGCCATTTATTTAGCCCTCGACGGTTCATAATACCAGACCTCTGGTAGTAGCATGATCAAGCAGAAAGTATGCACGTCACATTGAAGATGCATTGAAGCAAGTATGGGCTTGTCGTCAGTTATACGCAATTTAAAATCCCTTTTAATTTACAAACAATGTCTTGTGGATATTCATTAGGCAAACATTCAAATGTTTCTGAAATGTTTCCATCTAAGGTGTACACAATGTAATTAATGAAATTGGGAAATTGATGCTTAAATCTACTATATACCGCAATATAGATTAACTTGTTAAATTTTATTGGTCATCTGTTATTTTCAGTCCACATCGTCCTGTTTTGCTTGTATAAAGTTAAGAAGGAAAAACAGCAGGTAACTATGCCCTATTGTTAGACAAGTCTAAACATGTTAAATTTCGGTAGACAAGGTCATTTCATATTCAATTATGCTACGTTAACAATAAATATACCAGTGGTAGATTGATTAAGCATCTCGTCGTTTCCATCACAACTACACATTTTAATGAAATGAAAATTAAAAACTTGAAAACAGTTTCAATTTCAAAATAATATCAATAATTGAAATGTTTCATGCAGAAATGCATGCATGGGAGTTATATATTTTGTATGTGAATAAACTTCGTTTATCTGAACAATTTGAGCCGATAATTCCGCACAGATTATATAGTTACGTAAATCAGCAATTAAATAGCAGATGAAGTCTGTCTCTTTATATAAAAGCTATGCCATACATAAATCTTCAAACACCGCATGGTTATGTTGTAGAGAGTCAGTCTGAGCGAATTAGGATTAAAGCAAAGCGATTGAAATTTCGTCGTCAGTAGCCAAAATAAATTCCTGTGGAATAGTTTTATAAAGACCGAACGATAGTGAATGAGAGTGGCCACGATCACTGAAATACCTATATATCTAGAACATCCAGACCAGCTCGAGATGCATAATCAGTCAGTTTATACTAAAGTTTGGGGACAGCTTTAAGCGATCTGTTGTGTATACATCTAGAGACCAAGATTAAAAACATATTCAATAAAAGTTGATCTATATTACTTTATATAACACCTTAGTAGATTCTCGTCATTTAATTGGTTGATTAATGCACGTGACCGTGCAAAACACTAGGTTTTTTAATCTTAGTTTCACAATGAGGTGGATGGAATTCTTAAATGCAAACAAAATGGCGGATGTAAAATTTAAGGATTTTACAATAAATTTTCGTTAAATGAATGCCTGTATCTTATTCATCTTATTCCTACACATTTTTGGGACTTGTGTATTTGATTGGTATATCAATTTTGAACTTCATACATGTAACTCTGGTATGTATTTGTTTTGGTTTGTATTTATTCCAATAAATCTTTTATAACATCGATATATTTTGGTGTCATATAAAACAAATAATGAATGTTTTCATTCGTGCAATGGAAAAAATATTTTTATTCGGTGAAAGATGGAATTTCCCATTCCACTCGGCTGGCTCCTCGTGGCCCATGGAAAATTCCATCTTTCACCTCATGAAAATATTTTTACCATATTTCCCGATTATTTGTATAATAATGAATATTCTCCAGACATTTTTGTTTGTTCAGTGGATTATAGCAGGGAATCTTTATTGGGAATTTAGAGTTGAGATTGAAACCATAATAGCCATTATACGTTTTTGCAATGTTATCATGCATTAGCATATATTGTGACCCAAATATAGCGTGTTTAGACTTGCTTGATAATAAAACTTGTCACCTGCTCTAACTCATAATCTCTGCTGCAATCAAAATATGAACAATTAAGCGGCATTTTTAAAAATTCGGGTTAGGATAAAAGGCGGATACGGATGCGGGAGGATACGGAAGGCGGAGAGAATAAATAAAAGGCGACGGAGAGAATAAAAGGCGAATAAGAGAGTAAAAGGCGAACTGTCCTCTTCTAAAATCCGGAATGGAAAAGCCCGGTCTCCTAAAAACTGGAACCTCGCGATGTCGCAAAAAATATTCACCGTATAACCCGTGAAATATCACAGGCGGCCCAATCTTGAGGTAAAGTTGTTTTAGCATACTATAGTTTGTTTAATAGTAACATAATATAAAATGTATATTTTTAAAATAAAATTTACTTGCCTAATTGGTAGTTTGTGTTCTTAATTTTATTCCTCCCTTGTATTTCGCTTGATGCTCGCGGCCGCTACTGTCAATACCATTTAAATATATTTGTATTTCTTATCGTCTAAGGATTCTGGCCTGTTATTTCTTATCGTCTAAGGATTCTGGTTACTTATATAATTCGGCTTGCTACAGTGAATATGTTCGACTTTACAACGAAATTTGACTTCGTGTTTGTCTCCTTTCGACGGCATGTATACAGGTTAGTATAAATACATTTTGTAAGCTTGTTCAATCCTAACTCAATTCCTAATACATGCAATTATACATATATTTAAGATTGCTAAACAACGAGTCGAGATTTATTTCATTGAAGCGAATACAAGAGTTGAAGACTTTCAAAGGATTTAGTAGTGATATTTTGATTTCATGACGATTATAGAACTGAGGGCGTGGCGTGTCCGTGTACCCGGAAAAAATATATATGAAAGAAAATCATATATACTAATATAGTTACTCGTGAGATATTTTTGCTATACAAATACAATGCAATTGATAGAATTATTATTGTATCGTTTATTGTATCATCTATTGACATCGCTACAGGCAATAAGAAATCTGAAAATGTTTCAATGAAGTTAATATACTGTATTGAGTATTTGAAAATATATCATCGATTTTGTGTTTTGTTTTCTTAATCTTAATAACAAGTCAATTTCTTGTCAAACATGTATACATGTATTCACCCTATCTCATGAAATATTATATTGTTCGTACAAATATGATTTAAAAATATTTGGCTTTCTCAATTATATCTATACGCGTTCTGCAGAATGTGTCATTTGTCTTGGTTTAGTTTATGAAAAATAGACACTTAGCTACATCAAAACACGACCTTTCTGTCTATAACCAACCTGTAAACATGACGGCGCATCGCTGTAAGAATAATTGCAATCCTCAATATAATATAGAGATTATAAACTACCGCAAGGAAGTGCTGCCACAGAAGCCTTCAACCACGCAGGCTATGACCAATGTGCCTCTATATACTATAGTACTCTGTGTAAAGAGAGACAACTACACGGCTTAAAGGATCTCGCTTATGTAAACGGCTTATATTAATACAAGCTATGACCAGCGTCTATCGTTGATATGATAGTGATTGCAATCACAGGCCTGCTCTGGGACCTCAACTCGCCTTAACTCGCCTTAAATCGCCTTAAATCGCATCGGTTAAAAGTCCCAATTTTCCTTAAATCGCCTTAAATCGCCTTAACTCGCCTTAACTCGCAATATCGCCTTAAATCGCCTTAAATCGCCTTAAATCGCCTTAACTCGCATTGCTTAAAGTCGCCATTTTTCCTTAAATCGCCTTAACTCGCCTTAACTCGCATTATCTCGCGGCGAGTTAAGGCGAGTTACCGTCCCAGAGCAGGCCTAATCACGTACCTCAGCTGTTTGACGTCTTGGCTTGCCGCTTGAGTTTAATTGATTGCGCATTAACTTCAAATATAAAGTGATTTTAGTCTTTTAGACTGCAGAACTGCTCCAACGATAATGCATTATATTCATAACAACGAATAAAACCATCGCTGATCGCTTGTTACGCATCAATTTCAATGCTGAGTTTAAATGTTTTGGTTTCAAGATTTATAAATTTGCGCCAAATTTCAAGATTCTGTAAGTACTATTATATTTTGCTCTGTTGCTATTCCTGTAGCACTTGGCTTAAATTTGTGCTAATTAAAGCTGTAAAAGTAAATCACACACCGGGCTGACACTCTACCTATTGAGCTATCAAGACGACTGGGTCGAGCGCAAGTTCAAATCCTATATTTAGTTCAAATCTACCAGCTGTTGCCGTATGATCCCTGCCATCTTTTTCCACGTATGTGATCGTCTTTCATTCGTGTAAATTATGGCGAAGCTAGTAAGTTTTAAAAAAACCTAAAATTATTAAAAGCGCACGAGAACATCTTGCATCTTCTTAACTTAACTTAAACACAATTCTCGCGATAGCACAGGCCACAGTGTTTCAATTCTACTGTTTCTACATAAGATTTGGTTCTGTGCTCAAATCCTCTGAAATGTGTGAAATACAGTCCCGACCTCGTGTTTAAAATATTGTGTCAATTTTCTCAGATTGAAAAACACGAAATGAAACGGGCATCAGTTTTATAATACTCTCCCATTCATAATTTAAAGATAATACCAGTCGAATCTGAGCATCCACAAAAAAACATTGTTTTGAGCGCAAACAATCCTTAATTTAATTTAATCATTTGTCACAACACAATCATTACGCATACATCTACAATAAACAGAGGACACAAGTGTGACTGGGGAAAGGAACAGGACTTGCGTCCCAATTGACACCTGACCCCAACATTATAAGTTTATAACAAGACTTTGCTGCTTGTTGCACACCGAGCACAATGACTTTCCTCACGATTTCGTGACAAAAGTACTGCAGGTACACATAGAAATTAAGTCATTTGTAAGCGAATGTCAAAATTTCTTACTATTTCTCGAACAAAACACTAGCCTGACCTAAAACTTATTTTGCAACAGAATCATAAGGAGCCTCAGGAAGGCCATGAGATCAAGTAAACAACAAGCAGCCAAGCACGTTAGTACAGTACATTACACAAATAACTTTTATAACTTATAGATCTAACTCATCTAAGTAAAGCCAGGAGGGCTGTAAGAAGTTAACAACTTAGATACATAATGTTTACGTATATTAATTTTGAAAGAGTTAAGCGAACCGCAGATTTTTAGATCTGCTGGTAGACTGTTCCACAGACTTGCAGATCTGACAAAGAACGAGTTTCTAAAGTACTGCTGTTTATGTTTTAAGAGGAAATAGTAATTATTTTCATTATAATTGCGAGATCTAAAACCAGGCTCGTACAAACATAAAAAGTTATTAACGTCCATAGGAATGAGTCCGGTTTTTGACTTGTACAGTAACATCAAGTCC
This sequence comes from Trachythela sp. YZ-2020, assembly GCA_016169945.1. Lineage (NCBI taxonomy): Eukaryota > Metazoa > Cnidaria > Anthozoa > Malacalcyonacea > Clavulariidae > Trachythela > Trachythela sp. YZ-2020. Next base: position 4,809,667 of record JADLSH010000358.1, read on the forward strand.
GTGATCTCTCTGCGGAATTCTAACGGAAGGAGGTTGGTTGTGATCAATCTTTCCGTGTACGTCATTTCCTTTGGGTAATTTAGAATGAACTTCGTTGCTCTCCGCTGAACGTTCTCGATTAATGATCGATGTTTAACGGCTCTGGGTGACCACACGTTGCTAGCATACTCTAACTTGGGTCTGACGAGGGTACAGTACAATAATCTCCTTGTAGCGAAATCAGTTATGCCCCTGCTTATCCTTTTAATGAGACCCAGTGTCTTGTTGGCTTTTGCTGCAATGTTCTCGATGTGTTTAAACCACGATAAATCGCTAGAGACTGTGATACCAAGGTCCGAGATATGCGTAACTTGTTCGAGTTGCTGTCCAGTAAGAATGTAGGATGTTTCAGTTTTCAATTTCTTTTTGGAGAAGTGCATAGCTTTGCATTTCGTCGTGTTAAATCCATTTTCATATCAACGCCCCATTTCTGTGGGCTGTCAAGGTCGTGCTGGAGCGATGTACTAGCGTTAGGGAGGTCAAGAGATTTGTACAGTTTAGAATTGTCGGCAAAGAGTGCGAGTGTCGAGTTTGCTTGTATGTAATTTTGAACGTCATTGCAGTAGATCAGAAACAGAAGTGGACCAAGTATGGAGCCTTGTGGTACGCCAGATGTAACCGGGAGCCAATCGGAACACACGCCATGAAGAACTACACGTTGTTGTCGATCGGTCAAGTAGCTTCGAAACCATGCAAGGAGAGGCCCGCCAATTCCGGAATTCTCGAGTTTCTTCAACAACAGATTGTGTGGAACTTTGTCAAAGGCTTTCGATAAGTCCAGGAAAATAGCATCGACTTCATTACCACTCGCAACATGCTCCAGAATGTCATGGTACACTTCTAACAGTTGGGTTGTTGTTGATTTCCCTCTCATGAAACCGTGTTGCATCTTGTAGATGAGTGGTGCTAAGTGGTAGTAGGAGTGACTGTAAACGCAACGTTCGAGAACTTTAGACAACACACAGAGTAGAGAAATCGGCCGATAATTGCACGAGAGTGAAGGATCGTCTTTCTTAAATACGGCCGTGATATTAGCACGTTTCCAATTAATGGGTACTACGCCAAGTGAGAGAGACATGTTGAACAGTCTTGTTAATGAAGGTGCGATCACATTTGCAAGTTCAAACAACAGTCTACTTGCAATCCCATCTGGTCCGCAAGCCTTATTAGGGTCTAGGTGACGAAGTACTTCAGCAACTTCAGAATCTGCCAATTCGATATCGCAGAGTCGAGGAGTTGAGGGTGTTAGTGTTTCAGATGTCGAAGTAGGTGATTCTGCTTCCCGAGGGTTGAAGACGGAGTGGAAAAATTTGTTTAGGATGTCAGCCATGCACATTTTATCTGTTGTAAAAGCACCGTCAGTTCTAAGAAAATTAACAGATTGACGCGATTTCGTTGTTGATTTTACCGCCGACCAGAAACGTTTTGGGTTCTCGAACAGAGACTCGGACAGTTTTTTATTGTAATCCTTCTTTTTCTTTGAAATTAGCTTTTTAGTCTCACGCCGTAACGTCCTATACTTTTCTAGATCGTCTGAGGATTGTGATTTCTTTAACTTTTTTCTTTGAATGTTTTTCTTCTTAATTTGAAGGGATAGTTCTTTATCAATCCATGGGTGATCATTAGTATTCTTTACAAAATGTTTCGGGATGTATTTGTCGACAGCTGACAGAAATAAATCACACCAGTTCGAAAGTGACTCGTCGACGTTATCAGAAACAAAACATTCATCCCAGGGCGCGTGTGTGAGTTGTTGTTTAAGACCAGGCCAGTTTGCTTTTTTGAAATTGTAAACCACACGTTTTACTTTAGCTTTCTTCGCGATATTAAAATTAATATCAAAACTTATAAGTTTGTGGTCAGTGTTCAGAATGTCATCGAACCCTTGTACGTTTCGAACTTTGTCAGGAGTGTTGGTGAGGATAAGATCCAGAGTATTATCTGCTCTAGTTGCAAAGTTGACCAGTTGCCACAAGTAGTTGTCTTTGAGGGTTTTGGTGAAGTAGTTGGTAATGAGATCGTTGGTTGTAGCTATTCCGGTAGTCCAGTCAATATGAGGCAAGTTAAAGTCGCCACAAATGATGACCTGGTCAAATTTGTTGGTGTTTTGAACAAGCTGCAGGGATTTCTTGAGTTGCTTGATGTAGTTCAAGTCCGTGTCAGGTGGTCTATAGAAAACAATCGCAAGAAGTTTTTTCTTATTTTCTGGATGAATTTCACACACTAACATCTCCGCATTGCTTTCGAGATCTTTTCTTCGTACGCTTAGGATGGTATTCCGAACTGCTAACAATGTTCCACCGCCAGTTCGCTCAGTCCGGTCGCAACGATGGATGGTAAATTCATTTCCGGGCAAGAGTTCACAGTTTGCAATTTCAGGTTTAAGCCAAGTTTCAGTTACTGCAAGTAGATCAACATCAGTAACGAGCGTTTGAAGTTCAGTAATCTTGTTAGTTAAGCTTCTTGCATTGAAATACAGACATCGCATGTAGTGAATGTTAGTGACATCATCAGGACCGGGGGATGATTCAGTGGTACGAGGTGGAATAGTACAGGGACCAGGGTTTGTAGCCACATCACCAGCCAGTAAAATTAATAAAACAACATGAGATGGAATGCGATCAATTTTCAGGTTAATTCCGTAACGATAGTTGATGGGATAATTTAATTTCCTCTGTTTTGAGTCACGAGTGGCAGTCCAAACGTAACACAGCTTTTCAGGTAAATTCACAAGTTCAGAATTAATTACAATGCCATTTAAAGTCTTTTCGATAGGAATGTCAGTTGGTTTAACTTTTAAACACCACCAGACTATTGTTGCAAAAAGCATAAAAAATTGAACTCCGTCTTGAAAAATTGAATTTCTTCTTTTAATTGGCGGCGCACGCGCACCGATACCGTTCCAAACTTTAAACTTGCACTGCGTCGTCAGCATACTGGTGGCGTATTGACTTGTGTAACGTCTGCAGCAACCGTCCAACTTTTAAAACAGTTTTCAAATTGACAGAAACGCACAACAAAACACAAGGAAACAAGCACAGAAGCAGACAAAACTTTCTACAAACTTGCGGACGAATGTCTTGCCAAACGCCAAAGATGATATTTTCGAAGAAAACTTTAGTAAATAAACTTAAAATGCGAAAAAATCGCAGAGCACTTTCGTGCCTGACCGCACGCGCTCACGCACGTAATCACATAATTATCATTATAATTACATGAAGTTTCCAGGTTATAAAGTATTTGTTCACATGGCATCAAAAAAGGAAGGTGAAATTCAAGCAATAAATTGCGCTTTTTCTGCAGAAAAAATAAACCCGATTTAAATTCTATCAGATGCAGAGGACAAATAGGAGGGTTACACAATATTGCAGGAGCAATATAAAGTATCTACTGTGATTTTTTGAGCAGTTTCTTTTGTGGAGAAGTTGACTGTATATGAACGTATTACTCTGTCTCCGATATGAACCGATAGGTTTTTTAATCTTAGTTTCACAATGAGGTGGATGGAATTCTTAAATGCAAACAAAATGGCGGATGTAAAATTTAAGGATTTTACAATAAATTTTCGTTAAATGAATGCCTGTATCTTATTCATCTTATTCCTACACATTTTTGGGACTTGTGTATTTGATTGGTATATCAATTTTGAACTTCATACATGTAACTCTGGTATGTATTTGTTTTGGTTTGTATTTATTCCAATAAATCTTTTATAACATCGATATATTTTGGTGTCATATAAAACAAATAATGAATGTTTTCATTCGTGCAATGGAAAAAATATTTTTATTCGGTGAAAGATGGAATTTCCCATTCCACTCGGATGTCGCCTCGTGGCCCATGGAAAATTCCATCTTTCACCTCATGAAAATATTTTTACCATTTCACTCTTAAACATTCATTATTTCCCGATTATTTGTATAATAATGAATATTCTCCAGACATTTTTGTTTGTTCAGTGGATTATAGCAGGGAATCTTTATTGGGAATTTAGAGTTGAGATTGAAACCATAATATCCATTATACGTTTTTGCAATGTTATCATGCTGCCAAATTTGCTGTAGTCTACAATTAGCATATATTGTGACCCAAATATAGCGTGTTTAGACTTGCTTGATAATAAAACTTGTCACCTGCTCTAACTCATAATCTCTGCTGCAATCAAAATATGAACAATTAAGCGGCATTTTTAAAAATTCGGGTTAGGATAAAAGGCGGATACGGATGCGGGAGGATACGGAAGGCGGAGAGAATAAATAAAAGGCGACGGAGAGAATAAAAGGCGAATAAGAGAGTAAAAGGCGAACTGTCCTCTTCTAAAATCCGGAATGGAAAAGCCCGGTCTCCTAAAAACTGGAACCTCGCGATGTCGCAAAAAATATTCACCGTATAACCCGTGAAATATCACAGGCGGCCCAATCTTGAGGTAAAGTTGTTTTAGCATACTATAGTTTGTTTAATAGTAACATAATATAAAATGTATATTTTTAAAATAAAATTTACTTGCCTAATTGGTAGTTTGTGTTCTTAATTTTATTCCTCCCTTGTATTTCGCTTGATGCTCGCGGCCGCTACTGAATACATAGGCAGGTACTGTCAATACCATTTAAATATATTTGTATTTCTTATCGTCTAAGGATTCTGGCCTGTTATTTCTTATCGTCTAAGGATTCTGGTTACTTATATAATTCGGCTTGCTACAGTGAATATGTTCGACTTTACAACGAAATTTGACTTCGTGTTTGTCTCCTTTCGACGGCATGTATACAGGTTAGTATAAATACATTTTGTAAGCTTGTTCAATCCTAACTCAATTCCTAATACATGCAATTATACATATATTTAAGATTGCTAAACAACGAGTCGAGATTTATTTCATTGAAGCGAATACAAGAGTTGAAGACTTTCAAAGGATTTAGTAGTGATATTTTGATTTCATGACGATTATAGAACTGAGGGCGTGGCGTGTCCGTGTACCCGGAAAAAATATATATGAAAGAAAATCATATATACTAATATAGTTACTCGTGAGATATTTTTGCTATACAAATACAATGCAATTGATAGAATTATTATTGTATCGTTTATTGTATCATCTATTGACATCGCTACAGGCAATAAGAAATCTGAAAATGTTTCAATGAAGTTAATATACTGTATTGAGTATTTGAAAATATATCATCGATTTTGTGTTTTGTTTTCTTAATCTTAATAACAAGTCAATTTCTTGTCAAACATGTATACATGTATTCACCCTATCTCATGAAATATTATATTGTTCGTACAAATATGATTTAAAAATATTTGGCTTTCTCAATTATATCTATACGCGTTCTGCAGAATGTGTCATTTGTCTTGGTTTAGTTTATGAAAAATAGACACTTAGCTACATCAAAACACGACCTTTCTGTCTATAACCAACCTGTAAACATGACGGCGCATCGCTGTAAGAATAATTGCAATCCTCAATATAATATAGAGATTATAAACTACCGCAAGGAAGTGCTGCCACAGAAGCCTTCAACCACGCAGGCTATGACCAATGTGCCTCTATATACTATAGTACTCTGTGTAAAGAGAGACAAGTACACGGCTTAAAGGATCTCGCTTATGTAAACGGCTTATATTAATACAAGCTATGACCAGCGTCTATCGTTGATATGATAGTGATTGTACCTCAGCTGTTTGACGTCTTGGCTTGCCGCTTGAGTTTAATTGATTGCGCATTAACTTCAAATATAAAGTGATTTTAGTCTTTTAGACTGCAGAACTGCTCCAACGATAATGCATTATATTCATAACAACGACTAAAACCATCGCTGATCGCTTGTTACGCATCAATTTCAATGCTGAGTTTAAATGTTTTGGTTTCAAGATTTATAAATTTGCGCCAAATTTCAAGATTCTGTAAGTACTATTATGTTTTGCTCTGTTGCTATTCCTGTAGCACTTGGCTTAAATTTGTGCGAATTAAAGCTGTAAAAGTAAATCACACACCGGGCTGACACTCTACCTATTGAGCTATCAAGACGACTGGGTCGAGCGCAAGTTCAAATCCTATATTATTAGTTCAAATCTACCAGCTGTTGCCGTATCCCTGCCATCTTTTTCCACGTATGTGATCGTCTTTCATTCGTGTAAATTATGGCGAAGCTAGTAAGTTTTAAAAAAACCTAAAATTATTAAAAGCGCACGAGAACATCTTGCATCTTCTTAACTTAACTTAAACACAATTCTCGCGATAGCACAGGCCACAGTGTTTCAATTCTACTGTTTCTACATAAGATTTGGTTCTGTGCTCAAATCCTCTGAAATGTGTGAAATACAGTCCCGACCTCGTGTTTAAAATATTGTGTCAATTTTCTCAGATTGAAAAACACGAAATGAAACGGGCATCAGTTTTATAATACTCTCCCATTCACAATTTAAAGATAATATTAGTCGAATCTGAGCATCCACAAAAAACATTGTTTTGAGCGCAAACAATCCTTAATTTAATTTAATTTAATCATTTGTCACAACACAATCATTACGCATACATCGATCTACAATAAACAGAGGACACAAGTGTGACTGGGGAAAGGAACAGGACTTGCGTCCCAATTGACACCTGACCCCAACATTATAAGTTTATAACAAGACTTTGCTGCTTGGTTGCACACCGAGCACAATGACTTTCCTCACGATTTCGTGACAAAAGTACTGCAGGTACACATAGAAATTAAGTCATTTGTAAGCGAATGTCAAAATTTCTTACTATTTCTCGAACAAAACACTAGCCTGACCTAAAACTTATTTTGCAACAGAATCATAAGGAGCCTCGGGAAGGCCATGAGATCAAGTAAACAACAAGCAGCCAAGCACGTTAGTACATGCAGTACATTACACAAATAACTTTTATAACTTATAGATCTAACTCATCTAAGTAAAGCCAGGAGGGCTGTAAGAAGTTAACTTAGATACATAATGTTTACGTATATTAATTTTGAAAGAGTTAAGCGAACCGCAGATTTTTAGATCTGCTGGTAGACTGTTCCACAGACTTGCAGATCTGACAAAGAACGAGTTTCTAAAGTACTGCTGTTTATGTTTTAAGAGGAAATAGTAATTATTTTCATTATAATTGCGAAATCTAAAACCAGGCTCGTACAAACATAAAAAGTTATTAACGTCCATAGGAATGAGTCCGGTTTTTGACTTGTACAGTAACATCAAGTCCGTGATCTGTCTGCGGAATTCTAACGGAAGGAGGTTGGTTGTGATCAATCTTTCCGTGTACGTCATTTCCTTTGGGTAATTTAGAATGAATTTAGAATTGGGTAATTTAACTTGGGTCTGACGAGGGTACAGTACAATAATCTCCTTGTAGCGAAATCAGTTATGCCCCTGCTTATCCTTTTAATGAGACCCAGTGTCTTGTTGGCTTTTGCTGCAATGTTCTCGATGTGTTTAAACCACGATAAATCGCTAGAGACTGTGATACCAAGGTCCGAGATATGCGTAACTTGTTCGAGTTGCTGTCCAGTAAGAATGTAGGATGTTTCAGTTTTCAATTTCTTTTTGGAGAAGTGCATAGCTTTGCATTTCGTCGTGTTAAAATCCATTTTCATATCAACGCCCCATTTCTGTAGGCTGTCAAGGTCGTGCTGGAGCGATGTACTAGCGTTAGGGAGGTCAAGAGATCTGTACAGTTTAGAATCGTCGGCAAAGAGTGCGAGTGTCGAGTTTGCTTGTATGTAATTTTGAACGTCATTGCAGTAGATCAGAAACAGAAGTGGACCAAGTATGGAGCCTTGTGGTACGCCAGATGTAACCGGGAGCCAATCGGAACACACGCCATGAAGAACTACACGTTGTTGTCGATCGGTCAAGTAGCTTCGAAACCATGCAAGGAGAGGCCCGCCAATTCCGGAATTCTCGAGTTTCTTCAACAACAGATTGTGTGGAACTTTGTCAAAGGCTTTCGATAAGTCCAGGAAAATAGCATCGACTTCCTTACCACTCGCAACATGCTCCAGAATGTCATGGTACACTTCTAACAGTTGGGTTGTTGTTGATTTCCCTCTCATGAAACCGTGTTGCATCTTGTAGATGAGTGGTGCTAAGTGGTAGTAGGAGTGACTGTGAACGCAACGTTCGAGAACTTTAGACAACACACAGAGTAGAGAAATCGGCCGATAATTGCACGAGAGTGAAGGATCGTCTTTCTTAAATACGGCCGTGATATTAGCACGTTTCCAATTAATGGGTACTACGCCAAGTGAGAGAGACATGTTGAACAGTCTTGTTAATGAAGGTGCGATCACATTTGCAAGTTCAAACAACAGTCTACTTGGAATCCCATCTGGTCCACAAGCCTTATTAGGGTCTAGGTGACGAAGTACTTCAGCAACTTCAGAATCTGCCAATTCGATATCGCAGAGTTGAGGAGTTGAGGGTGTTAGTGTTTCAGATGTCGAAGTAGGTGATTCTGCTTCCCGAGGGTTGAAGACGGAGTGGAAAAATTTGTTTAGGATGTCAGCCATGCACATTTTATCTGTTGTAAAAGCACCGTCAGTTCTAAGAAAATTAACAGATTGACGCGATTTCGTTGTTGATTTTACCGCCGACCAGAAACGTTTTGGGTTCTCGAACAGTTTTTTATTGTAATCCTTCCTTTTCTTTGAAATTAGCTTTTTAGTCTCACGCCGTAACGTCCTATACTTTTCTAGATCGTCTGAGGATTGTGATTTCTTTAACTTTTTTCTTTGAATGTTTTTCTTCTTAATTTGAAGGGATAGTTCTTTATCAATCCATGGGTGATCATTAGTATTCTTTACAAAATGTTTCGGGATGTATTTGTCGACAGCTGACAGAAATAAATCACACCAATTCGAAAGTGACTCGTCGACGTTATCAGAAACAAAACATTCATCCCAGGGCGCGTGTGTGAGTTGTTGTTTAAGACCAGGCCAGTTTGCTTTTTTGAAATTGTAAACCACACGTTTTACTTTAGCTTTCTTCGCGATATTAAAATTAATATCAGTAGTATGGAGCGGGGCTTAATGGACCCAGTTTTATGCGTAAAATTGAACGAGTTATCCCTGCATAATTCATGAGTTAATTATGTTAATGATCTGAATTAATTAATTCATTTCCGAGGATAATCCGAACAATTCCGAGTATGAGTTATGCATATTAATGAGCATTTATAATTAGATTCATTCCGACGACGTTAAAACAACGAGAGGTTTCCGACAGTTCGCCATTTTGTTCCAAGATGGCAGAACAGCTAATTCTGGATGTTTTTAAGGAAAATAATGTAGAATTAACGCAGGATACTTTACGGTTTTATATAAAACTGCTTTTAGAAAAGCATGAACATACATATAACTCCATGATATGTAGTATTGTAAGAGATAATGTGTTTGAAAATTTATGTCAAACATATGAAGAGACTAAGCCTTTAAATTCTGGTAGAATTATGGCTTACTTGGCTTTAGTTTACAAAGTGAGCGATTTTTGTGACACTGAAACAGTGCGAGAAGCCGTTCGAATATGTGTAGACGATTTAAAACAATTTGATTTAGCGAGCTATGAAATTAAACTGTCTTGGTTTCAACGCCTAATTTCATGGTTGGTGGGTTAGTGTTACAGCTTAACCGCGTGTAATTTGAATATCACTAATTGGAATTGAATAGCGAAAGTCATTAAGAAGTCATTAACTGTTGTACATGGGTGAACACATTGTACTTTAACGACATTGCCCAAACCATTAATTTTCCCCATTGACTTTAAATTGCATAAGCAGGACAGAAAGACTGAACACATTGAACTTTAACGACAGTGCCCAAACTTGATTTTGCTGAGCTTGTACAAAAAGTTGTTAACGACTGGACTAGCCCGATCTTGTAGTTCTCTACACGGCAAAGTAGGGAGCACACATAGATATCACAAATTGAAAACTTTCGCTTTGGAGCAACAACGTAAAAATCGTCGAAGTTGTACTTTAAAAAAAAAAAAAATGTTGCAAGATGATGTTTACATGGTTGACGAAAGTCGATTATGTCGGAACCCTCTCAAATTGTTGGAAGCAATTTACGCTGATACAGTTGCAAATGAAATTACGCAGTTGTGCCAGGAAAACGAATGTAATATAGACGAAGGATGGCAGACGTACGGTATAGAAGCTATAGAACGTGTTAATAGCAAGCATTTGGTTTGGGACTCGTTTGTCGAGGCTGCAAGAATACTGAAAATCAATTGCCACGAAAACATCCTTGAGCGTTTAAGAGAATTAAAAAAGGTACCAGAACACATGTTCGTTTACGACTTGGAAGAATCGTATCACTGTAGAAAGAGCCACCAATTACAATGCATCCTAAATTATTTATCTTTTTGGAGGGAAAAGTGAACAAGTCAAGGATATCGAATGCTCATATCCGTACGTGGTCAGGCAATATTTCTATAGTAAAAAGTAGTTGACGTGTTATTATAATGATAAAGAGGTTAAGGCGATAAACTTTTAATTCCACCTTTGGGATAACTTTACTTTATATTAAAAGTTATACGTAAAGCATACTGTAACTAAACATTCAGTTATATTACGTGTGCATGCGCAATTGAAAATAGAGAAAATATACGTCTTGTGTACAATTTTATTAAAATATTATTACACTCCGCATAGAGTATATTATATCTGTTTATATAATGTAGTTGAGGAAGTCTAGTCTGAATCAGTATTTTCGCCCTCTTCAATATAAGCATTGTCTTTTAAAAGACGTTTCAGAAGAAACTTTCTTTTATCAACGGCTGCTTCCAAAGCCTCATCATGATCAAAGTCGTCACTGTTTATAAACACATCTCTCGTGTTCATTACTTTTTTATGTACATGATTCCTCCTAAGCTGTCTCATCCACAATAGACGTTCCAAATAAACACTTTCGAGCTCTTTTTGTAGTTTAGGTAATATCAACGCGTACGCTTGCTTGTTGGAAGTTTCGTCATCAAGACCGTTTTCGATAAGATTCTGTTTTATTTCTTCGTACTCGCTGGCATATCTTTGTTTTGCTTCCTCTATTAATGGTTTCCAAGGATCACTTTCATCTTCTAATTCAGGTCCTGATTCATTTCCATCTACCTCAGAATTTTGTGCATTATCACTATTTGACGCTTCGTCATCTGACTCCATGGGTACGGAATTATGATCTGTATCCGACTCTTCCTCTCGGAATGGGCAGTATTCGTTTTCGTGTCTGCGCAAATTAAAGCGACGACTAAAAGATTTACCACAAAACTTGCAGCTCATCACTCTAGCACTGTTAGTAGCAAATGAGGGATTTTAAGAAAATTATTGCCTCATGAGCACTTGCTCTGTTGTATAGCTCATGAATGAGCGTTGACGTAGACAAGCTCACGACGACCACTCATGATTACTCATACCCCATGAGCACTCTGAAATGCTCATTTTCGTTGAGCAGAGATAAAAGATGGCCCGAGCAAGACGAAAACATGATCCATTAATTGACTTAATTATACGAAAATACAATCTCTCAAGATGCGACTATAGCGAAATTAACTTGCGGATATAAGTAATGTTCTATTTAATACTTGTAATGTTGCATACATCTCTCACCAATAACTTCTATATTATTCTTCTATACATTATTTTCGTTCAGCTTGGGCCACTACTCATATATGCTCAACGTAAATGAACATTGTAAGCCCAGTATTTTTATGAGTTCTGTATGCATAAGTTCAATAACATATCGTGAGCGTAGTTCAGCCGTGCTCAATCGATCCCTTCCGAGCGAGCCAAAAAGCAGTTAATGTAAAGTCAACAGGGTTGATTGGCAATACAAAGCAATACCGCAAAGCGAAAATCATTTTACGACCAAGAGTTGAGAACAGGCCTAGTTTCAGGTTAATCTATTTGGTGTCTTCTAAAAGACCGCTTGGTTTTTGAGCCTATACTATCCGTAGCAGACATGAATATCCTTTCTGTCTAATCTAGTATGCGGCTAAGTGGGGTGTTGAACAGACATAAGGACCAAGTCACTCAAAGTCAGTAATGGATCATGTTTTCGTCTTGCTCGGGCCATCTATTATGTCTGCTCAACGAAAATGAGCATTTCAGAGTGCTCGTAAGGCATGAGTAATCATGAGTGGTCGTCGTGAGCTTGTCCACAAAAGTGTTGAAAATACTATATCTTCGTACTTTTCAACTCGGCTTCCAGCAGCCAGCAGTCGTTTGGAGCATTGTTGGCAAAGTAGATAGGGCATGAAAATTCTTACAGGTCTGGTAGCCAGTCTGAATGAGTTATGGGACATCTGGCATGTTTTCGTCTTGCTCGGGCCATCTTTTATCTCTGCTCAACGAAAATGAGCATTTCAGAGTGCTCGTGGGGTATGAGTAATTATGAGTGGTCGTCGTGAGCTTGTCTACGTCAACGCTCATTCATGAGCTATACAACAGAGCAAGTGCTCATGAGGCAATAATTTTCTTAAAATCCCTCATTTGCTACTAACAGTGCTAGAGTGATGAGCTGCAAGTTTTGTGGTAAATCTTTTAATCGTCGCTTTAATTTGCGCAGACACGAAAACGAATACTGCCCATTCCGAGAGGAAGAGTCGGATACAGATCATAATTCCGTACCCATGGAGTCAGATGACGAAGCGTCAAATAGTGATAATGCACAAAATTCTGAGGTAGATGGAAATGAATCAGGATCTGAATTAGAAGATGAAAGTGATCCTTGGATACCATTAATAGAGGAAGCAAAACAAAGATATGCCAGCGAGTACGAAGAAATAAAACAGAATCTTATCGAAAACGGTCTTGATGACGAAACTTCCAACAAGCAAGCGTACGCGTTGATATTACCTAAACTACAAAAAGAGCTCGAAAGTGTTTATCTGGAACGTCTATTGTGGATGAGACAGCTTAGGAGGAATCATGTACATAAAAAAGTAATGAACACGAGAGATGTGTTTATAAACAGTGACGACTTTGATCATGATGAGGCTTTGGAAGCAGCCGTTGATAAAAGAAAGTTTCTTCTGAAACGTCTTTTAAAAGACAATGCTTATATTGAAGAGGGCGAAAATACTGATTCAGACTAGACTTCCTCAACTACATTATATAAACAGATATAATATACTCTATGCGGAGTGTAATAATATTTTAATAAAATTGTACACAAGACGTATATTTTCTCTATTTTCAATTGCGCATGCACACGTAATATAACTGAATGTTTAGTTACAGTATGCTTTACGTATAACTTTTAATATAAAGTAAAGTTATCCCAAAGGTGGAATTAAAAGTTTATCGCCTTAACCTCTTTATCATTATAATAACACGTCAACTACTTTTTACTATAGAAATATTGCCTGACCACGTACGGATATGAGCATTCGATATCCTTGACTTGTTCACTTTTCCCTCCAAAAAGATAAATAATTTAGGATGCATTGTAATTGGTGGCTCTTTCTACAGTGATACGATTCTTCCAAGTCGTAAACGAACATGTGTTCTGGTACCTTTTTTAATTCTCTTAAACGCTCAAGGATGTTTTCGTGGCAATTGATTTTCAGTATTCTTGCAGCCTCGACAAACGAGTCCCAAACCAAATGCTTGCTATTAACACGTTCTATAGCTTCTATACCGTACGTCTGCCATCCTTCGTCTATATTACATTCGTTTTCCTGGCACAACTGCGTAATTTCATTTGCAACTGTATCAGCGTAAATTGCTTCCAACAATTTGAGGGGGTTCCGACATAATCGACTTTCGTCAACCATGTAAATATCATCTTGCAACATTTTTTTTTAAATTACAACTTCGACGATTTTTACGTTGTTGCTCCAAAGCGAAAGTTTTCAATTTGTGATATCTATGTGTGCTCCCTACTTTGCCGTGTAGAGAACTACAAGATCGGGCTAGTCCAGTCGTTAACAACTTTTTGTACAAGCTCAGCAAAATCAAGTTTGGGCACTGTCGTTAAAGTTCAATGTGTTCAGTCTTTCTGTCCTGCTTATGCAATTTAAAGTCAATGGGAAAATTAATGGTTTGGGCAATGTCGTTAAAGTACAATGTGTTCACCCATGTACAACAGTTAATGACTTCTTAATGACTTTCGCTATTCAATTCCAATTAGTGATATTCAAATTACACGCGGTTAAGCTGTAACACTAACCCACCAACCATGAAATTAGGCGTTGAAACCAAGACAGTTTAATTTCATAGCTCGCTAAATCAAATTGTTTTAAATCGTCTACACATATTCGAACGGCTTCTCGCACTGTTTCAGTGTCACAAAAATCGCTCACTTTGTAAACTAAAGCCAAGTAAGCCATAATTCTACCAGAATTTAAAGGCTTAGTCTCTTCATATGTTTGACATAAATTTTCAAACACATTATCTCTTACAATACTACATATCATGGAGTTATATGTATGTTCATGCTTTTCTAAAAGCAGTTTTATATAAAACCGTAAAGTATCCTGCGTTAATTCTACATTATTTTCCTTAAAAACATCCAGAATTAGCTGTTCTGCCATCTTGGAACAAAATGGCGAACTGTCGGAAACCTCTCGTTGTTTTAACGTCGTCGGAATGAATCTAATTATAAATGCTCATTAATATGCATAACTCATACTCGGAATTGTTCGGATTATCCTCGGAAATGAATTAATTAATTCAGATCATTAACATAATTAACTCATGAATTAACTCGTTAAATTTTACGCATAAAACTGGGTCCATTAAGCCCCGCTCCATACTACTAATATCAAAACTTATAAGTTTGTGGTCAGTGTTCAGAATGTCATCGAACCCTTGTACGTTTCGAACTTTGTCAGGAGTGTTGGTGAGGATAAGATCCAGAGTATTATCTGCTCTAGTTGCAAAGTTGACCAGTTGCCACAAGTAGTTGTCTTTGAGGGTTTTGGTGAAGTAGTTGGTAATGAGATCGTTGGTTGTAGCTATTCCGGTAGTCCAGTCAATATGAGGCAAGTTAAAGTCGCCACAAATGATGACCTGGTCAAATTTGTTGGTGTTTTGAACAAGCTGCAGGGATTTCTTGAGTTGCTTGATGTAGTTCAAGTCCGTGTCAGGTGGTCTATAGAAAACAATCGCAAGAAGTTTTTTCTTATTTTCTGGATGAATTTCACACACTAGCATCTTCGCATTGCTTTCGAGATCTTTTCTTCGTACGCTTAGGATGGTATTCCGAACTGCTAACAATGTTCCACCGCCAGTTCGCTCAGTCCGGTCGCAACGATGGATGGTAAATTCATTTCCGGGCAAGAGTTCACAGTTTGCAATTTCAGGTTTAAGCCAAGTTTCAGTTACTGCAAGTAGATCAACATCAGTAACGAGCGTTTGAAGTTCAGTAATCTTGTTAGTTAAGCTTCTTGCATTGAAATACAGACATCGCATGTAGTGAATGTTAGTGACATCATCAGGACCGGGGGATGATTCAGTGGTACGAGGTGGAGTAGTACAGGGACCAGGGTTTGTAGCCACATCACCCGCCAGTAAAATTAATAAAACAACATGAGATGGAATGCGATCAATTTTCAGGTTAATTCCGTAACGATAGTTGATGGGATAATTTAATTTCCTCTGTTTTGAGTCACGAGTGGCAGTCCAAACATAACACAGCTTTTCAGGTAAATTCACAAGTTCAGAATTAATTACAATGCCATTTAAAGTCTTTTCGATAGGAATGTCAGTTGGTTTAACTTTTAAACACCACCCGACTATTGTTGCAAAAAGCATAAAAAATTGAACTCCGTCTTGAAAAATTGAATTTCTTCTTTTAATTGGCGGCGCACGCGCACCGATACTGTTGCAAACTTTAAACTTGCAACTGAACTGAACTGAACTTTTATTTAGTCACGGTAAACTCATCAGGATTTACAGTAGAGTAAAAATTTAAATATATATATATACTGTATTACAAAAATTTACGTACACGCTTATGAAACACATAACTATTAAGATATATACCTGGTTTCCAAGAGTGCCGTGAATACAAGTTTAAAATTTATCGAATAAAATTGCTGCAATCAGACTTAAATTTACGCAAAGTATTAACATGACGTAACTCATTAGGAAGAGAGTTCCACAGTACCGCACCACTGTAGCTGAAACTATTTTTTAGAAAATTTGTTCGTGGTTGAGGTACAGCTAATTTGCCACTGGTGTCCCTCAATATGTAATTTGTTACTCTACTGCGATCAACAAACATTTCAGAAAGGTAGTCTGGTGCAAGATCGTTTAGAGATTTGTGCACCATGACAGCCTTGGCAATTCTACGTTGAGATGTAAGATTTTTCCAGCCAAGCTTTTCAAACAGATATTCAGCATTTGTATCATAGCTTGATGACGTCAGAACTCTAGCGGCGCGATTTTGCAGTTTTTGTAGTTTGTCAGCAAGAGTACTACCGCATGTATCCCATACAATGGAACAATAGTCAAAATGAGGTTGGACTAAACAATTGTATACTTGTTGCAAGATGGAATAAGGAACAAAAGGCTTTATGCGTTTTAGAGCACCTATACCTGAAGCAACTTTTTTACACAATTTTGCAATATGAACATTCCAAGACATATTTTCATCAATATGTATACCAAGCGATTTTGTATGAGAAACTTGCCTAATCGGAACGTCATTAATTACCAACGAAGGAGTAGATTGAAATGTACTAATTCTTTGATAAGAGCCGATTAACATGAATTCGGTTTTAGATTGGTTTAGGGTAAGTCTATTTGCCGACAACCATTCACTGACATTTGCAAGATCTTCATTTAGACGATGGTTAATATCATAGATATTATTACTCGCATATGTCAGGTTGGTATCGTCAGCAAACATACGTGCCCGAGAATGTGAGAGGCAATTAGGTAAATCATTGATGTAAATTAGGAATAAAAGCGGTCCTAAAATAGTCCCCTGGGGTACTCCACAACGAAGCAAACGACTTGTCGAGAGATGTCCATTAACGAAACACTTTTGTTTACGCTCATTAAGATATGATCGAAACCAATTGCCAGCGACTCCACTGATGCCGTATGCATTAAGTTTACCTAGCAGTATTTCATGATCTACAGTATCAAAAGCTTTCTTGAGGTCAAGGAACATAACAGCATTAACATTTCCATGGTCAATGTTATAGGCCCATTCATTAGTGACTTCAAGAAGAGCAGTTACAGTTGAATGCAGACCACGAAACCCTGACTGGCAATTAGTTAATAGTTTATTTTCAGATAGATATAATTGCACTTGATCGTAAATGATCCTTTCAAAAACCTTTGCCACAACAGGGACAATCGAGATCGGTCGATAGTTATCGACACAGTTTCGCTTTCCCTGTTTGTGTATAGGGACGACTTTAGCACATTTCCATTCATTAGGAAATATGCCAGTAATAATAGAACGATTGAAAATAAGACTAAGGGATTCGGCAATTAGATCTGGGCATTCTCGAAGTAATCTAGAAGAAATTTTATCAAGACCAGTTCCTTTTGATTTACTTAGCTTGGATAAAAGTATAAAACCGTTGGTTGATTAGTTTCCTTTAGATGAAAGGAGACATTATCATTTTGACAAGATAAAGAATCAACATATGACCGGTCCTTTTCATTAAAACTTATTTTATCTGCAAGCCTAGGGCCAATGCTAGAAAAGTGATCATTGAAAGCATCTGCAATTTTATTAGAATCGTTAATTAAGTCTCCGTTCAAATCGATTTCATTAATAAGCGAACTTTTGCAATTCTTAGATGTAAGTTCACTAATAATATTCCAGGTCTTTTTTGGATTACATTTATTTTCATAAAATGCATTTTTGAAATATCTTTCTTTCGCTTGAAAGATTTCGTAATTAACAGAATTACGCATTTTTTTAAACAAAAGCCAATCCGAAGAATTGTTGGAACGAATTGCTTTAATTTTTTGAATATCTCTTTTATGCATTTCATCTTTTAAATGAGACGTAATCCAAGGCGATTTAGAAGCCTTGACACGCTTTGTACGAAGTGGAGCATGTTTTTCCGCAACGGAATTAAATGTGGTTTTCCAAGCGTACCACATATCATTAGGGTTTTCAAACTCATCAATATAGCTCCAATTTTGTGTACTGATATCATTACGAAATCTAATCGGATCAAAGTTTTTAAACTTTCTATAGTTTATTGTAGAATGGCTCCTACCCGACGTGGCAACTGCAAGCTTTCGAAAAGCATAAATAAGACTGTGATCGCTTATACCAACATGAGAGACACCAGAACAAACTACTTTATCAGGGGTGTTAGTAAAGATGTGATCGTCACTGCGTCGTCAGCATACTGGTGGCGTATTGACTTGTGTAACGTCTGCAGCAACCGTCCAACTTTTAAAACAGTTTTCAAATTGACAGAAACGCACAACAAAACACAAGAAAACAAGCACAGAAGCAGACAAAACTTTCTACAAACTTGCGGACGAATGTCTTGCCAAACGCCAAAGATGATATTTTCGAAGAAAACTTTAGTAAATAAACTTAAAATGCGAAAAAATCGCAGAGCACTTTCGTGCCTGACCGCACGCGCTCACGCACGTAATCACATAATTATCATTATAATTACATGAAGTTTCCAGGTTATAAAGTATTTGTTCACATGGCATCAAAAAAGGGAAGGTGAAATTCAAGCAATAAATTGCGCTTTTTCTGCAGAAAAAATAAACCCGATTTAAATTCTATCAGATGCAGAGGACAAATAGGAGGGTTACACAATATTGCAGGAGCAATATAAAGTATCTACTGTGATTTTTTGAGCAGTTTCTTTTGTGGAGAAGTTGACTGTATATGAACTTATTACTCTGTCTCCGATATGAACCTTTTTGAACTCTGAAGTTTATATTCGTACGAAAGTTCTGTTCTAAAGCAACGAGTTATTGCTGGAAATTGTCAGAAGAAATATATTTAAAACATTTAATTCTCAAAACGATAGATATTATTAAAACACTGTCAGTAAGGCCCAGTATGGTATCAATGTGCATTAAAAATTATTCTATTGAGCATTGTACTATATGAAAATATATAAACGAAGACTTCAAAGAATGTGTTTCTTGTCTGACATATTGCAGACATTAATTGTTTATTGTCAAATTACAGTGATTCTCTATAACAATGTACTTTACATGTACATATACCTAAAATCTGTTGTATTTTCTTGGAAGGGTCCATTCACAAAATATGACTTTTCAGCTGATTTTTCCCCACCCATATCCCCACTTTTGCTCGTCTGTAAGGGTTTCAATTGCCCCACACACCCGACTACGACTTTCCTTTAAAAATTTCACATTCTGATACTTTTCCACCTCAGTACGACCCAGCGTCACAGTCTTATCTTCGATTAAAGTCTACTAGATAATCTATAATTTATTTAGTACATGTATAACTTTTCTAGTTTAAAATTCGTCTATTATGGATTCTAAAAATAAATAGATACATTTATATGATTGTAAAGATTTTTCTATATTGGCAAGTTTCAGTAAGCCTTAACGGGCAGGAGATGGTCAGTCAACTTCAGAAGTGCTTACACTGATATGTCTAACATGAGCAGGCAAATTAAACTACATCCTTCGATCCTATTTCTCTGCCCCTAAATAAGTCCACTACATGCATATAAAGAAAATAAATAACATTATTTCGCTCCTCTGATAGCTGTCGGTTGACCACCATCCGCTGTTCGATAATACTTAGTGAAACCCACTTACACACGTAAAAACGCACAACTTGCAGCAAACTTGTTATCAAGATATATTACCAACTTGTTATCATGCAGGATGTGTTCGCACTGCTTGTTCCTAGCTTGTTCCAGTGGCGTAACTCCTATGAGCTCTACCCGGTAAGAGCCGGGGGCACCCAGGCGATCGGGCTTCCAGGGGGGCACCCTGAACTGAGTTGTCCGGGGGCCAAACAAATTGTAAATTTTGTTATGTTAAAATCTCGTTTTCTGACCATCAGAATTCTGTAAAATCTTCCCCCAAATGGCCAGGAAATGGAATTTCAGAGACTCTAGATTTAAAAATTTTCCAGGGGGCATGCCCCCGGACCCCCCGAGCTTGTGCCTTCGGCATTCGTACTAGAGGGGCCTTTAAAATTTTTGAACCGGGGGCACCCTGATATAACGTTACGCCACTGGCTTGTTCACAAGTTGTCAACGGCTTGTTGTTCCAACAACTTGTTTAAAAAGATGCGAGTGACAACCCTGTAGTAAACTTGATAAAATGACAACATTGTTACAACTTGTTGACAAGATGTGAGACTTTTACGTGCATGTGTACAGTATAAATAGATTTAAAAGTTGTATTCATTTTCAATTTCATAGGCAGTGCTCGTCATCTTCAACTTTCATGCCCTGTATACGATATGCTTTCCCGCCCGTCTGTATTCTGAATGCGCCATTTTTCCATGTGATTTCCCGTCCGCATAGCCCTCGAAGAAATATGAAATACGTCCAAGTCTCCCTTAGTAGCCACGCTAAAGTTAACTCGTAAAATGGCGCCATGGGAACAGGCTGGAAATAGACGTCAAGAATACAATTCAATTGTTTAAATATGTCAAATTGCCATTATTAACAACCACAATTCAAATACAACGATTTCTTGCCCTTGAACTATTCCTTATTCTTACAATCCTAATCCTAAATCAAACCCTTATTCTACGACTAAGACTAAGACTAATCCTAATCTAATCCTTACCCTAATCCTAACCTAATCTAATCCTAACCTAATCCTTACCCTAATCTAATCATTCAAAATCCTAACCCTAATCTTAAGACTTAACACAACAACACATGTAGTAATACTAGACTGCACAACGAAATTTCGTGGTTAAAACATTTTACTAAACTGGAAGTTTGCGAGAACTTGCAATGCCTAATATTTCCCACATAGGCAACCTCCATTTGGGCAAGTGTTCGAAAATTCGAAGAATATTATTAGGCACAGAGGTGGAAAAATGTGTCTTCAACAAGAAATTTCAAATCGTATCGTATTTGGTCATTTTGTTCGCAATGATACAAGCAAGGTATCATTTGACAGCAAAAGACTTGATCTTCATTGATACGACAAAGGTAGATCTATAACTCAATACCTAAAGCATACATGTAATTGCATTACAAAGTTGGATTACTACTTTTTTTATACACTCTATATAGAATAAAACCACCCTTACTTACCCCCTGCATAATATGTAACAACAGTTGATCGGCGACAAACCAAAACAAACAATGACCAAGCAAAACTTTCCATACACTAAAACCCCATAAATAATAAGCCCCACAACAGCCCAATAATCCAACTGCAAGGCACTCGGTCAATGGTTCAAGAACTCCAATTACTGGCATCATTGTGATTCGTAACCGCGTCCATCTATATTGGAAAACATAGTTGCGTTAAAACCTGGTTCAGAATTAGTTCGATTTTTTACTACTGACGCATGTGAATGAGTGGATTGATTGACACACCACAAAACTATGAATCCCTATTGTAAAGACAAAATCATACGTACAAATAATTTATACGAACATTTATACATACAAATTACTATTATTTATACTTTTACACTGTATAGAATGCTCCATTTTGTTCTATATAACAACTTATTATATTGTCGTCATTTAATAGGCTAATTATGATCACGTGACGTTGAAAAGAAATTTCCATTTCATGATCGTGCAATGGAAAGTTCCATTCCACGCTCAGCCGTGGTTTAATTTTTTACTATACGATTTTTTCCATTGCACGGTTTGGTTTTCATTAAATTCCATCCGTCAAAATTCTAATCGTATCCTGTTCGTAGCTCATTTACCAACCATGAGACCGATGGAATTTTTAAATGCAAACAAAATGGCGGGTGTAAAAATATATTTTTACGATAAATTTTCGTTAAATGAATTCCATTCTTATACTATTAAATTCTTCATGAAAACATTTTTGGGACTTGTTTATTTGATTGTTATATCAATTTTGAACATTATCAATGTAACTCATGTTATGTATTGGTTTTGTATTTAGTTATTTTTGTGTCATATAAAACAAATAATGAATGTTTTCATTCGTGCAATGGTAAAAATATTTTCATTCAGTGAAAGATTGAATTTCCCATTCCACTCGGATGTCGCCTCGTGAATTGGAAAATTCCATCTTTCACCTCATGAAAATATTTTTACCATTTCACTCATAAACATTAATTATTTGTATATTGTTGAAGGTGGTTACGAAAAAAGGTACGTTAAGAGTATACATGTATCTGCACCAAGATGTTTATGTTGATGCACAAACTCACAGGCACGACAAGTACATATTCGCATACGCAGATACAAAAGTCCTACCAAATCGCATTATCAGCATCTCGATATGATGACGTCAATAATCGCGTGCATGGTACTATAGGGAACTTTAGATTTGACGACGGCTACGAGAACGACTGCGAGATTTTTCCGTTAAATATCTGCTAATACAAACTTGTTATCATCCTCTCTTTGGCACAGCACATCTTTATAACAACAGTTGAGCCAAAGCGAGTAGAACTAATTTGAGTTTGTATTAGCAGATATTTAACGGAAAAATCTCGTAGTCGTTCTCGTAGCCATCGTCAAATCTAAAGTTCCCTAATATCGCATTGGAGTAATCTATACCTTCGTCCGTCGAGGCCTTCTGCCGGGCCGGGAGAGGGGATAGACGAAATTGCTCTACAGTTCTAAGAGTTCTCTCGTTTAAAATAATAAACAGTTTCGTGCCATATGCACTTTAATATATAATGTTTCGCAAGAACCATACATACCTTACCATCCTTGTGAAGAAAGACGACAAATCAATCTTTGATGGATTTTGCATCGCCGGTAAACTATTCAATACGATTTTCCAACCTCTGTCGAGGAAAATACTATCAGTTTGACTAGCAACTTACACTGGAAAAATGTTGAAATCCATGCTACGGAAATAATATTCCCATAGTACATGTATTTCCATATTATATCCATTTAGTAAAATTACATAGGTGATTATTGAAAATTTTCAATGCTGATTGGTTGCGCAACCTCGGATTAATACGCAATAATCACCTAAAGCGTTTTTAAGCCGCTTTTATCGTAAATATTCAATTAAAATATTTTTGAAATGTGTATTTTTTATTTTTTCCAAATAATCACCTGTGTAATTTTACTAAAACAATTATTCACCTCAGGCTCGGTGAATATCGGTGAATAAAAACCTCGACTTCATCTCGGTTTTTATTCACCGATATTCACCTCGCCTTCGGCGAATAATTGTTAAATAGTATGAAAATGGCAAATGGGATCCATAGTAAGGATTTGGAAAAAAATTCCAGTGATTATCAATGCATGCATGTTGACATATGATAGCATTGTAGAGTATTTTAACTATAAGGGGTTAATTTCCATATGAAAAGTTGTAACCCTAATCCTGAATAATTTAATACATACATAATTTAGAAAACCACCCGAAATATAATTTGACTCGGTTAACAAGCAATAACCCAACCTTGCACCAAGGGCACCCTCCATATGAGAAAGCACCCCGGTTATTTGCGGTCACGTGCAAATGGCTGTACGCAAAGGATGGGTGAATGATTGTACTCTATATAATTATATCACATGCTTTCTGTAATCCAATCCATGCATGTTTTGGTATTGTATAGCAGTCTTTAGTCCTGGACAGTAACTAACACTTTTTGCTTCCTCTTCAAAAATTGTACAAAATATAGTATAAATAATTTGAATTCGTCTAAACCTTCTTTTCGGCACTAAAACGTTAACAATTTGTATAGATATTATAGATAATTATTTTATTTAATCTAAATTCTAAAATAAGTTGACACTAAATATTCCCCGAGCCGGCGCGAAGCGCCGTGCGAGGGTACTAATTCCGCTCGGAGATTTACACCCGGGTATGTGAAAACATTGTGGAATGCAAAGTCGTCCGCCATTTTTTTTTGTCATGGACTGGACTGGACGGGACCTTTTCGTAAGTTATGCGCATGCGCAAGTTCAAGCCGAGAGAAGACTTCCATTTTGAAAACTTTTTTCAAAAATAGTTTTGCACTCATTTTATAAGTATAAGTCTCTATGTAAATAAGTTTATATGTTAAGTCTCCAAAACAAGATAAATGAAAACTATTTAGAGGACAAATTAACAAGAGGAAAAACAGTCGAAAGACCGAAAGTTTGTGAATTTGAAAATGTGTAGATCATTCTGTGTGGTCAATACAACATTGATTGATCTTTAAGAGTATTTTAGTATTGATTCAAATATGTTATATAGAAAAATAAAAACACTTCATTGCAAAAGCAAGTGCGAAGTATAAAAATACTCCTCGAAAAACAGTTGAAGTTTTTTGAAAATTTCGAAACGTTTTGTGAACGTCTAAGGTTGAATGTTAGAGTAAATCAAAGCTAAAAGAGTACATAATAGCATACCCACTTTATATAGTTGGGCAATTGATAATTTTATAGTTAAAAACAAAATAATATTTTGTACAAATTAAAATATAAAAATATACAATCATGCGTGTTACCATGGTTACATTCGTCGACTCAGTACTTCATGTTACAATAACTTTTTGGGAGTAAATTGTTTGGTTCAAATGGGCGAGGGGATTCTGCATGCATGTATTTCTAGTAAGTTTATAAGAGTGTACAATGTCAAGCCTAACAAGAAAAACATAAAAAACAACTTTACCTATCGGCGAATGATTTACTTATAAAAAAATCCTCGGCAATGTAGGAAGAAAATGTCTGAAGTCCGCCTAGAAAAGCAAATTGTTCTGATCAGTTAATACTACAGTCTATATAAACATTCTTATCAAATATGAATTTAAATAGAACATCAGACATGTTTTCGCTCGCTACTCTGATTTAAGTAAATGAATGCAAAGCCCGGTCGCGTTGCATTCACGACCCAACGTTTCGACACTCCGATCTAGTGTCGTCATCAGGGAGTCGCACCGTAGCTTCAAATATACTCGAGGGATGACGTCACCGGTAGTAGGTACGACCGGGCTTTACATTCATTTACTCAAACCATGCAGAGGAGCGAGCGAAAACATGTCTGATATTAAATTTAGTTGCCCTGAACAAACAACTTTAAAAAAAATTAGAACATTTTCAAACACACATAGTACTTTCAATAAATTTACTTTAAGATGAGCAGCGAGGTAACGTGTTAACCACTTGCGCCGCTCGTGCTATCACGAAGTATTACAACCATGGACACGTAAATAGCACAAGGGCGGGAAAATATATTTTTTTTGGGACCGCAAGGGAACAAGAAAACATTTCTTGTGAGTTATTGACAGTTCAATACTGCTAAAGTTGTGTGTACCTGCAGAAACTAAACAGTAAACCTATATATACGAATGGTTAGGGTTAATATTTGACAGAGTTGTAGACAATTTTTGTGACTTGACTTGTTACCGAGACTGATGACTTGACTTGGACAAAATGACTTGTAACTTGACTTGGACTTGCAAGAAATGACTTGTTACCAACGCCAGTCAAACGTAAACTCGAAAATATCTAGTGAAACTCAACTTTTCCACTCTTGGCACTGTAAATTCGTCGTCTTGCCGATCGATCGGCGTGTTGTAAAATTTGGCGCGTCGACAGAATTTGCGCCGGGGTATTTTCCTACCAAACGGTTTTTTCTCGCGACTTCGTGACAAACTTTCTGACATAAAATAGCGACGCACAGACAAAATGACTTGACTTGCTACTCGCAGTGACTTGACTTGGACTTAGACTAAATGACTTGTGACTTGACTTATAGGACTCGTTAACAACTCTGATATTTGATCAAATTAGGTTCGATTGGTACACTGTTGAGCCACTCGAACAAGGAGCCAAGCCCAAGGGTATACTTTATATCTGTTAAAACTGCATAGTTCATTTGGCTGTATAAATTTGAATATATTCCTCTGATGTTTTCTTTTGATAAATTCCTATTTTCTTTCTGCTGACCGCTATTTCTTCCACCCATGAAATAGTAAGACATTCTATCATGTACCGTAACATACTAAATACTGCGTACCTACTTCATCTAATACATGTTTTCTCAACAACATAGACATTCCATTCGTACATGTAACACCGAGAGCATTGGCGAACAGATACACACGAGCATGTTGAGTACCAAAATATACCTATTAAAAAATAAAATAATGGAGCATCATAGGTTTCATGCCTATTTGCGAGATATTATATAATACAAAATAATAGTATTATACAGTCAGTGTTAACGTTACTTTCATTACATATTTTCTCGTTTAATATTCCTTATTTCGCCACAAAGAACAATTGCTTTCAAGCTCAATTACATTACATGTATTTTAAAAATAAGTATGGTCATGTGGTTTCGTTCAGACAACTGACCTTTTGAAGTACTCCAGAAAAAGATGATTTATTCATCAAAAACGGCACCTGTCAATCAAACGGCACCAGTCTAATCAAAATATATTTTATACTATACATGGTGTCCCAAAAAGCCCCCACTATATTTAGTAGTATTGCTACTTTTAGCATTTGTACTGGATTTAATAACTATCATATATATTCATATTCCGTCTATCCATTGATATTTGACTATTCAAAATAACAAACTGTTTGCCTTCTACAGTAGATTCACTTATGGTGGTGATTCTAATACTGTATAATTCTAACTTGTCTAATTATGGAAATTAGGGTTAAAGTATCTCAATCCTTCTCTTAAAAAGGATTTGTCAAAGAGAAAATGCCTACCTTTCTTCTCTATAACTGATGAGTTGTGGTCCCTATCATCAAGATTTCGTTTTATGTAAAAATTAGTAAAAATGAGGCAGAAACCCTGGCAGGGAGGATGAAATGCTCTAAATTTGTTATTTTTCCATCGCTGTTCCAAAACAGCAAATTCAGGGCGTTTTCTATTTCCCGCCCAAGCGTCTGCCCCTGCATTTACATTGCTTTTTTCATTAAACGAAATCTTCATGTTAGGGAACACATATCATCAGTTTACGAGTAGACAGGTGGCCATTTTCTTTAAAAATCTCTTCTTACAGTATTTAAATACTTTGAACCTAATTTCCATAGTTTGGACAAGTCAGAATATTGGTGTCGCCACCTTAAGTGATTCTAGAAGGGCAACCGGTTGGTTATTTTTACCAATCCAATATCAATGGATTGATATATGATAGTTATTCATTCTAGTATATAAATCT
Source organism: Trachythela sp. YZ-2020 (assembly GCA_016169945.1). Taxonomy (NCBI): domain Eukaryota; kingdom Metazoa; phylum Cnidaria; class Anthozoa; order Malacalcyonacea; family Clavulariidae; genus Trachythela; species Trachythela sp. YZ-2020. The sequence goes on from JADLSH010000358.1 coordinate 4,836,951, forward strand.
GAATATTATATCAAAGTTAACGCAGTAATAACACAAAATATAGTGGGGGCGATTCTGAAATCGAACTGCTAAGAGCCAATCAGATTGCAAGAAACACCATTGGTTTCCAAATGAAAATTATACAATATCAAAACCATCTTTGAACGTTCTTTAAAGAAAATAAATGCATCAATACAAATTTGTACTGGTCAAGTGAACAAAAACACGACAGCCGTTTTCTCCAATGTTCGATTTGCACAAGAAGTTATATTGGTTCTGTTTAACATGTTTCACACAATTTCTTAAATAAGATTACCTGATGAGCTATTCCAACATCAGCAGCCATATCAGAAACCAGCTGTGACAGTGTAGTGGGATGCACTATAATTCAACGGGAAAATGTCCCCAGCATTGATAGATTTAACTTTGTTTGGGACAACTATTATGATTTTATGCTTTCGTAAACTAGAACAATATAATATAGTAACTAGGAATGTGAGCTATTCAAAGCTAGTTATGGGAATTGATTAGCTGCGGTGTATAAACAAGGCAGAGTAGATTTAGTACTGCATACTGGTTTTCGTACGACCTACGTGGACAACTTAATAATCGAAGTTCTTGTTGAATTTTTCAGGTAGTTTGATCCTAAAGACCCGAAGCTTGTTATAACAATCCTACATTAGCGTCTCCCTCTCTGGTGCCGATGAATAACGGCTCTACATGCAGCTTACCACATGCCTTAACTTACCAAATAATGCACTATCGTTGATCCATATTAAATCGTACTTTGCCACTTTGTAACCTTGCAACATATTATTTATTTTCGGATTTACCCCTCCTGTTGTCGCACCTACAGTAACAAACCAGATGCGTTTAACCCACGGCGACTGACATTGAAACAACAGAAAAAGCACAGTGCCATGCAATGGTCAACCTGACCATGTGTAGTGCACGGAGGGCTTGTACATAGTTGTTTCAGATTTTCAGAGAAAGCAATGTTAGAAAGCACTCCACCCAAATTCGTTTGTACGATATAAAGACATTGGAAATGGTTAATGGAATCTAATACTTGCTTCAGACTGCGGTCGATATACGTTTGTACCACGTGAGCAAGAAATCTAGATCATCGAATCACCCGGCTTCGCCCTCGGACATATCATCACTTCGGGTAATATTTCGCCGAATCCCCCGAGCGGATCTATACAGTCAGTCAAACTTGAAAAAGCTAAATATCTCTAAATGATGATTTTCAATCAGTGGAACTTTATGAGCGGGCGGAATTTCGCGTGCAATATTTCCGAGCCGGCAGCGTATCCCCCCTGCACAATTCGCCTAAGGCTATGCTTTCCTGGAATTTTCAGATTTAGCAAATTAAATAAGCGCATAAACAAAAAATTAATAAAAGTATGAATGAGTATCACAATAAACGTACATGTCAGGAGTTGAACATCTGCATCGGGATAGTCGTCCATGAGTTTCTTCACAGTTCGAGTGGCAGGATCGTTTTCGTCTTGCACACAAAACAGAATTTGAAGCTGAAATGTACAGTGCATACAGGATTTAGGACCTGTTTATATGATCCCGTCTAGGCGGGACGGGACGTTTTCATCCCGTCTAGCCGGGAAACTCGCCTAGGCGGGATGGCGTGTTTATATGGACAAAATACATTGCCGGGATGAAGCCAGTTAAGTGCTTGACGTCATATTTTCTTGCAGAAAAGGATTTACGCGTGCTCAGAAGATAAGTTCATCCCGGCAAGGCGGGATAGAGTGTTTATATGGGAATTTTTCGTCCCGGCTAAGCGGGATCCCGGCAACAGACGCCGGGATCCCGTCTAGGCGGGATAGAAGCGGGATCATATAAACACTCAATAGAGTTTATATTATAACCGGGATCTCGGCAACTGTCCCGTCCCGCCTAGCCGGGATCATATAAACAGGCCCTTAATACAATCATCGAAAGCATGATGAAAACAGCTTAATCTTGAAATTAGTAAAATAAGGGCGTCATTGTCCCAATGTATACACAGGGGTCAATAAAGTCGGGGCCACTGGGACCGACAGTCGCATATTTCAGAAACAAAACAACTTACAGGCACATTTTGTAAGACTTGTTATAAGCAGTTGATGGAAAGTTAAAAGAAACGTCAAAACTCCCAGTGATGGACAATAACTTTAGTCTTTATTGTTAATAGTATGATGGTAGAGAAAGTACTAAAACTATAAAGGGCTGAGCTGAGTCAGCCGACCATAGCAATTCATGGCTCATCACATAACGATTTCGCATTTTTATGGAGATATTTTGCAGGCACATTTTCATATAGTTTTTGCAGTCCCAGGCACACAAAAAAGTTATCGACCCCTGTTTATCCAGACGAATCATCTAATTGCATGAAAATAGTTTGTCTCATCATTTACCGGGGTGTATACAGGTATACACTGGGGAAATGTTGACACTGGGGGGGGGGGCGAAGAATGGCGGAGATCGATGGAATTTACAAGGGTTTTGGGATTTTCAAGGAGATTTTTGGATTTCGAAGGAGTTTTTTTGGATTTCCAAGCAGATTTTTTGGATTTCCAAAGAGATTTTTGGGACTTGCAAGATTTTTTGGTTTTCTAAGAATATTTTTGGGATTTCCAACAAGATTTTTGCGATTTTCAATGGACTCAATGGAATCATTAGATTTTTTAGATTTATGCGGGAATGGTTAAGAATCTTAAAAAAGTAGGATTTTAAGGAAAAAAGTAGGAAAATCAAGCAAAATAGGAAAAGTAGGAGTGTGAAAAAAAAGTAGGAAAATTAGGATGGCAAGAAAGCCTGGTATATTTACATATTAACTATTTCCAATGCAATTTACAAATTATTTACAAAAAACTGTCTATAATTTAATTTACAAAAAGTTTACAAAGGACGGATTCAATTTACATAGCACGTCAAAGTCTATTTGCAACCATTTTTCACATTATTTAGTATACATAGTTTGAAAGAAATTCGATTTTTCCAGTGATACACAATAAACGCGGCAAACATGCAGACAATTATTTGTCGAGAGAAATTACCTTGAGTTCGCAGTTCGCGTTTACACCTGACCCATTTAATAGATGAATTAGATGACAGGGAAAAAGTTACTATAATGGAATACCTGTAGCTTGTTTATATATATTGAGAAGCACTAAGATTCGATATGCGTCTTAATGGACACCCTACTGTATATCTCTACAGTGTAAACTGGGCTGGATTTGGTAAACTACAGTGAGTCATAGATTTGCATGGAAAAATTTAAAAAGCCAAAGAAGACTACCATACTGTACCTTCTGATATTTAAGATCAAAACAACTTTTCAAGTTCATGTACAGGTTTTCATCTTCACCTACAAGAGGCTAACAAAGTGGTGCACGTGGCAATTTAATACTACCCTTTTCAAGGTTGATCGGCAGGGGGTAGCACATCTGCTGGAGCACAACATTTCAGACAAACAAAAAATAGAGCTAGCTATTAATATAAACTAGGGATTGTTGGCAAAGATTTAAACAAAATGGCAAGGAATTTGCATTATTTATAAACATGGATTTTGCTTTCAGGGTTTTAGGATTATAATGGATTATTTCGAAGTTTTAGAGAACAAACACAGTGATGTTAAACAGTGATGTTAAACAGTGGTGGTTAAACAGCAGGATTATTGACTATCAGGACTGGATTTTAGAGGAAAAGGGTACAATTCAATTATATTCAGTTTACTCAGAATTACAAATTAGTCTAGGATCCTCCCCCTCTATCAGGCAGTGGCGGCGGGAGATTGTTTGTTGGAGGGGGGGGACTAGACCATAGATCTGGAGTCTCTGAAATGGCATTTCCTGCATTCTGGGGAAGATTTGACATGCAGAAACCAGGTACTTTTGTTCCTTTTGCATTTCAGGCAGAAAATCTGACACTTAATTTGAATCAAGACTTAATTTGAATTAAGTTCTCCTGCTCTGATCTGGGGCCGGCCTATAGTCCCCCTAGCCCCCATGTTCCGCTGCCCCTGCTAACAGGACCTGAGACTCTTGTCCAGTCCTAGAACTAGATATCATCAAATGAATATACTGTACTTCACCAGGTATCATCTCATGAGCAAAATAATGATATATCATTGGCAACTAATTTATCATGAATTATTAATGATTTGAGATATTAATAAATATTATAACAAACAGCCAGCAAATAAAGCCCAGAATTATGCCCACTGCAACTTTTGAAGAAACTAATCAGACAACAAGTTCATTTTCGCATTCGGTGTACTGAACATATATTAGCAAGTTTTCTTAGGTTGAAGATTCGATAATTTTAAGTACTGTACATTGCTGTTGGTGATTCGTGCACCGAAAACCAACAGAAAAACACAATGTGGACAAACATTTGATAATATGGTCAGTCAAGCAATTTACTTATTTTATAAAACTTATGAGGATGACAAATTGTATGTTAGGCCGGGATGCCAGTCATTGGCTGGCAGAGCAAGATAAATTAAGGATAAAGGTAAATTAGGATGATAGCAATAGATATATGATTGGACGTCTGATCTCTTAATCTCCCAGCCATTAAGCCACAAGAACCCTTCTACAGTAATTGCTTTAGCTACTTGTTAAATTCTCTGTCAAGAAAATGCCAAGCAATTTTATACACATGTCAAGGGGAAGTAATGGCCATTTATGGGTTAACCAAGATCTTTTCCCATGTCTCTTGTTAGCCCATTAAGCCGAAATATGCCTTTGTGCAACCTACTCATTAATACACCCACTCACTCTTACACCAGATAAGAAAAGCATCATGTACTTGATGGCTAGTGCAGCTAGCGATCATACACAATAGATCTTTATAATACAATCTTATATTTGTCATTGTCAAAAACTTTAATATTTTGTTATTTCCATTAATCATGGACAGTCAAATTGGAGGCAATTCCAATAAGATTGTATTCAATGGCTAAACACTGGAATGTGAATCACTCAAGTTAGTAAATGAATTTTATCTGTGTTATCGCTCTTAAATAAGCCATCAAAATACTATAATAATATGTAAAATTGCCCGAGAGTATGCCTTAACACAAAACAAAGAGATTCACTGGGCTGCGTACGTGTTAAGTTGTAAGCCAAATCCCAAATTTGGACACCCAAATTCCAGATCCTGGCTAAGACCCTGATTAGGCAAGTAAACTAAAAGGTCAGGGATGGGTTAAAGAGTAATTTCTATTTAGTGCAGTTACTTTTCTCCACGTATAAATATTGTAGTATTAACAAATGTATCCAAACATACATGTTGTTATGATAATATACAGAACAAAACCAATTATATACAAAACCATTCAACTTCGTTGCCAGCATTTCTTTAATGGTCATGATATACAAGGCAATTTTTGCTCCAACTTGCAAAACAATTTCAGAAACTGAGTGATGTTATAAACAAATTCGTAGAGAAATTATGATAAGGACAACTCTTTGCAAAACTGCAACATATACAAGAAATACACAACCCCACTCCCTTAAAATGATTCTTTTCCACATTACCAGGCCTCTGAATTCAGGTAGGCAATCGGCAAATGCCGACCTGATTGCCGAACTATCGTCATGTCAGGACGGCAAAACATTGCAGACCTGCAATTATACTTTGATGATGCGAGTTTAGAGTAAACGAGAAAAGCAGATGGAGAAATACTCTTCTGTTACGTTCTGGTTTATAAATGTAAATGTCTGCAATATTACTACAGGCACATTTTATTGAAAACTGAAATTTGCCAACCTGCTTTTGATTTGCTGACCAGATTTTTTGTTAATTCAGAGGGCTACACAACTTTGCCCCACAAACTGTCTTGCATGTAGCAGAAAATATTGCCTTGAGTAACATGGCCTTAAATTGTTATTTTCTATTTATATGATCCACTATCAAATTAGATGTGAAAAATTTTGATAGCTGTATATCATGGTTCTCTCAGTGCACAAACCTTCAACATAGTGACACCAGGACATGAGTTATTTGAACTCTGAGAAGCATGACTGGATGACAAATTGCATCTGTGAAGCTTGACTTTGCTGCAAATGTCAAAAGATCACAGCTTTTATGAATCGAACAAAGGGCTCACATGATCACAAGCATTCTTGGGGAACTATTATCAATAATAACATGATATAAACTGAACAAAAGTATATCAAAGATATACCATAGCTTACCCGTAAATAATAGCTACGATATGAACGAAATACATAAATAAAATTCCGATCACAGCGAATAAAGCAACCAAATCTAACAGCGCCATCAAGCACAAGAAGGAGTCCATGTCGCTATTAGTGAAAATGATTTATTTACGCCGAATGACGTTATTGGCTGATTCTCCACAAGATTACATAGAACGCCGTCGTTGATTGGTTCATTGTTCCTGGCATGCATTAGGCAGCGTTTTCGAAATGTATCATTTTCCACTATATTCCACTTTTATTATTATATGAAAATAGTATAAAATACCGTAAAATGCATTTTTATGCTATGCCGGAAAGTGGCGTCAGTTGAATTCATTTAGATGAAACTAATTAGTCTTTACAACCGCAGTGCATATTACTATTTAGTCAGCTTTAATATTTAATTAGCCTAAAATAATTAAAGTTTGGTACGACAAATTACTGCACAGGCCCGGGAAAAAATTTCAGAAGAAAGCTGCCCTCCCCCTCCTTCCCTCATTGTTTTCAGTTTTAATTAATTTGTCATTGAGCAAAAAAGTCAAAAATTCAAAAAAATGTAATCCGCATCCCTAAAGTCGCCGTGGTGCCGAGGTTCTCTGTGCATGTGGTATTTGTGGTAAACTAGAATTTTACAATTTGCACTGATAGGGTTTTACATCTAGATAGCAGATAGAATCATTGAATTATTTATGTTTCAATTTTTATCAGCATCAAGGAAGGGGGGGGGACCTTTGCGTCGATAAAAATACTAAATAAGTTACTTTCTAACAGGCATGAACTAAAATGAGTAATTTTATGTTTTATAGAATAAGTGCCAAAGAGCAAACGTACTGCATGCATGTGTAAGTTGTAGCGCGAATACCGTCGAACCCCCTCAGCTCCTTACGGACCAGGGGTGTAGGGGGGGGGGGGGGGCTCAGTGGCTTGGCCGATTCCATGCCGATATGGGGGAAGGCTGAGCCCCCATATTTTTGTGGATTCCATAAACCTAACCTGGAAAGTTCGTTGGAACTGAAGTGTTAAAATTTCAGTTATTGGCAACAAAAATGATTTTGGTAATCCCAAGGTAGAGCGCTATTGAGACAGTCAGAATTTTCTCTTTTAAGTTTAAATCCTTTTTTCGATCATTAAATAAAACAGTAATTGAACAATTGCTAGAACCAATTGCTAGAATCATCTCACCCCTACGCATTGTTACCCCCTCCGCCCATATGTTTGCTGTTGTCACCCCCATGCGTTGTCACCCAGGTGCGTAGCTGGTGGCCTGGTCGGGGGAGGGGCGTAATTTGCCATATTGGTCGGGCAAAAATTTGTTCAAGTTATGTTGCGGAAGAACAAAGACCATGTGGACAAGTTTTCTGACCATAAGAACAACAACAACCAACACAATAACCAACACCGGCACCGGAAACGACACCGACACCGACACCAACAACGACAACGACAACGACAACGACAACGACAACGACAACGACAACGACAACGACAACGACAACGACAACGACAACGACAACGTCAACAACAACAACAGCATCAACATCAACAGCAACAACACGGAAACTACGGTCTCGACTACCACAATGGCTGCAGCACCTATACATGTACGCTTAGCGTACCTATTTTTGAGGAATTTTTTAAACACAGTCTGATACAGTCATTTGCAAATTGCAAATATGTGACATTCGCAATACAATAGTTATGTTGACATTGGCAAATTATGGTTGACATTCGCAGTGTGATGGATTCTTTCACATCAATACTGACAATTTATACACTTTATATACTTTGTATGGTCCATAGTTTGTCGCCCAGTTTCAACGGTAGAGGGAATGTGCTTGTGTTTATCGCAGATGATGGCGGATTTGAAATGCAAGTTTACAATAACACTGTGTGTCGAACACCAAATCTGAACGCACTGGCTGAACGAAGCGTGATTTTTGATCATGCATTTACATCTGTGAGTAGCTGCTCTCCTAGTCGCTCGGCTATCTTAACAGGTCAGAATCTCGGAAACTGTGGTTTATGATAGAATATTTGTTTTATGTATTATTGTATTTATATACATTTACAGTAATATTATACAATGCAAGCAAGTACTTTTTAGGGACCGTCGACAAATAGATTCTGTCCCGCTTGGCGGACTTGTTCCGTGCGGGGGGAAGGTGTTAATTAGCTTCAGATGTTAATCAATAACTATATGCTCTTCTATGCAAGTCAGAAACCCACAGGGCATCAGGGTTAGGATGGGGATTAGGGTGGGGATTAGGGACTTTAGGTTGGGGATTAGGCCCGTTAGGGTGGGGGTTGGTTAGGGTGGGGGTCAGGACCCAGGAGCTCCAGTTAATTATTAACCCGATAACTGTAATAAACATGATGCATCATAAAGCGCACTTATATTTCTGAGTTTAAAACCACGCTTATGTGCAAAAGAACATTTTATATAATATATATTCATAATCTTGTATAGCATTCTAAAAATACTTAAATCAATTTGATAGTGGTGGGCAATGTATCAAAAAAATATCGAAAACTTCGATATTTACAATTAAAAAGATGGTATCGATATTTGTTTAAAGACCATGTACAGTCCATTCTGCGCATGTGCTATGGGGGGTCCCGCGATGTAAACAATGCCCAAATTTCGCGTTGTTTCGACTAAAATTTGACATCTTCTAAATCAGAAACTCGAATCTGTATTTATTTAAAGCATAGCGAACCAGAACACATCATAATTTTTTAAATATAGCGTTTTAAAATGTAAACAAACGGACGTTGCCGGTTTGTTTAAACATCGGGACTTTACATCACCTTTAAATATCGATACTTGTCACGTGATAAGATATTTTGATTTTCAGACATTACGTCAACGTTTTAGGGAATGCACAGTACACAGGGTGTAGTATTTGGATGCACGAGGATTTCCTGCTTTTTGTCTTTTCGCGAGTAAATATGTTACTCTTCTTGAACCAAAACATTTAACATTTGCAAACATTTATATATAGCACATAATAGTACTGTTTTAGTTGAGTTGAATTTATGAAAGTTTTAAAAGTAAACATATACACATTTCATGTACAATATAGAGTATCGGTATAGAATATCGTATCGAAACAGTGGTATCGAGGAAAAAGTAACTGGTATCGTATCGATATCCCCAGTATCGCCCACCACTACAATTTGATCCTGAGCTAATGGCGCTTTGTGCCGTGCGAGGGTAGTAATTCCGCTCTGATATTTACACCAGGGTATGTGAGCAGATTGCAAAGTTGTCTGCCATTATGCAATGGACGGGAAATTCATAATTTTATAGTTAAAAGACAGTACAAATCTTATCACTATTTTTCCATTTTGTACAAAAGTATTAAAACACAGTGTTGCCACAGATTAACTATTATACAGATTTGAAACTCGACTACTCGAGGCAAATTGTGTCACACGCTTTACTGCGCATGCGCAAACAAAACGATGTCCCACTTTACTTAAAATTTTACGAAAGAGGGATAGACTGGATGTTTTCAGCATGAAATGGGTTTATGAATCCCCTAGTGGCGAAAATTAAAAGAAAACGTTCCCGAGGGAGTGCAAGAAAGTATTGAAAATGCTTCGGATTCGCTAAAGTTCTGGCTATTGCATTTTGTGAGCTCAAAACTTGGTTTTACTTGACATGGTAGCGATATTTCTTACAAATACAAGAATATACAAGACCAGTGGTTAATTTAAAAGTATTTAAAAAGGACGGTGTAGAATAAATCCGAAAAAAACGACGGCAAGTGATATCGATCTTTGTCGACAAGTGTTTTGTCAGAACGAAATCGCTCCCTTGTTTTTGACTACAAAAAATTTTTGACGAGAGACACGTTTGAATATTTTCTTTAAATAGGCACAGATCACAAGTAAAACAACTTATCTGGGAAAATATACTGTATAGCCTTGAAGGGACATTTAATATAATTATGAACAGTTTTGAAATGTCAAGTAGAAAAATATGGTCGACACAAGTCAAAAATATAAACTCAGCACACTTTCAACAATAAATAATAGCTGTACATAAGCTCGACTGTACTTCTTAATTAGACAGAAGAGATCACTTACTGTTATTGTTGAAATTTTTCTGAAATTGACGATAAAAAGCGTCATTTCCTTTACAAAAGCATTTTTCACCCACGGACTTTCATCCACGGTTTGGGAATCTTTGCTTCGCTTTTCTACAACAAAGAATAATATGCAAAATGCATTTAAAAATCCTCCTTCAAGCTTGAAATGACACGAAAAAATTTTTATACTGTAAATTGCATAAACATACCGCCCCAGAAATGTTGTCATGCTTTTCGGTGGATTCTTCTCTGGAATGAACAGATTTTGCTCGAGATGCTGTAATAAAACCAATTTTGTGATTGAACCATTCTTCACACTGCCACTGTTGATTTCGTTCCTCATCTGTAAACTGCAGCTGCTCCAAGAATGCTTGCGAACTTTCACCTGCCTCGCCTTTTGCCATTACATGTTGCAAATATAAAATTATTTATTTTCCATAATTCCACTTTTGGGCGACTTGTTGCCATTGGAATTCGGGTTAGGATCTGTTTTATCAACAGCTGGAACAGAGGAATGGTAGGTTTTTCGACCATTAGTGGAGTCATCGCTTCGACCACACCCATTAGTTCGTCCGTGGTACATAGCATTCTGTCCCATAAAGCACGAGGATCGTGATCAATGTATTCTGAAAACGTGTGCGACCTTTTGGGACTCTTTGATTCTCCAACGCTGTTGCCATTGTTTTTGCCGATTTTAAGATATTTTAACTCGCACGGGGTGGTTTGAGGGGAATGTTTTCTAATCCACACGCAAGGTCCAGTTGTGACGCTGTCTTCTCCGCGGCTGTTTAAAAGTTCTTCTAACGAGTAAAGCGCAGCCGCAATGTGCTTGCACCCACCATCACGTCCTAAACACAGACCATATGAATCTACAACACTACCACGATTTGCTCCTTTACCTTCTAAAATAAACCACAAGCTGTAGAATGGTTTTCCGTCTTTTGTCTTCTCTTTCATGACCGGTTTAACTTTACCAACATAAACATGTACACCAGTTTCCTTCTGATAATAGGTTTGTAAGGATTCCACATACCCTTCGCGAAAGAGACGGTGATCTTCGTATGTTTTATATGCGGCTAGACCTTGCTTGTCATATTCAGAAGAATGGTATATAAGGTGGTTAAAGATGTCAAAAAGACCGAAAGGAGGAGAGTTCTGGAAATCATTTCCCACTTTCATCGTAAATGGGTCGGCTAACTGGCAACCGTGGATAAACAACCGTCGCATCTAATTTTGCTTCTCTTGCTCGATAGTTATTCGATTTATCAGGGGCAGTTTCATGCTTTCCACAGCGCACGCAATAGCGACTAACCCTGGCTTTAGTTGGCTGTTCACACTGACGCCACGATCTTGCAGATATTTCTTTAACTCTGGCATTTTCATAGTTTTAAATACTATTCCTGTTAAAGATAAAAGCTAACTATAGTGCAGCCATACAGCGCGTATGCCCGTTTATCCTTTGTACTCTCGCGCAAATGCATTTTAAAATTTTTTGCAAACACAGCACAAATATTTGTAAGTTTGTGTTATCCTTCATTGGGTGAGACAAAAAAATTGGGAAAAACGCATATTCCGACGACCATTGATTTTCACGCCGATTCTATGGATTAAGGAGCAGCGCCCTGATCACTGCCCCGATGACAGCTTAATCATTTTTTAGCCAATCACGTATTTCCAGTCCATCAGTGGACTGGCAATGAAAAATATATGGAAACCTGGCAGACGGTTTCTCTCCTCGCCCGCCCGCTCACTCTGCGCCTGCAAATCCTCCCCAAAAATTAACTGGCTGCTACGCAGGCTGTGAACAGGCCTTATATAGCCAGGGGTATAGTCGGAGCTTTTGAGACTTTGCCCAAGGTTTTGTTCCTGTAGAAAAAATTGCAATAGCGAAAATAATTCGCTGCTCTTCCCATAAAACGACTTTCAGTGTTTCTCATATGAGTCGCTCATTTTACTCCTGGCAATCTGCCATATTTTCAGTTCAGTGGGAGGTCCACCCATGAATCCATGAACCATAGCCACGTGCTCGCGATAATTGATGGACTTTTCACTCTGCTAGCTTTCGCTAGCTCTCCTTTTCTCACGGGTTTAATCCCCCAGGCTCCCTCCCTGGCTCCCTGAACTGCGCCAACACGCCTTTGGCTGGGAAAAATTTACACAATATATTTATGCATAAACATTTACATAACTATCACTTGCTTGTTTCAGGTTTACCTCAACACCAAAATGGAATGTATGGTTTGCATCATCAAGTACACCATTTTAATTCATTTGACGCTGTTAAAAGCTTGCCCATGCTTTTGCAAGATTCTGGCGTGAGAACCGGGATTATTGGCAAAAAACATGTTGGACCTGAAAAGGTAAGCTGTGCTAGAGGGTGTTAAAAGTGTACTAGATAAAGAATTGCTTAAGTTCGCTACGGCATGTCCATGGGTCCTGTGTTACAACAGTACATCCCAAGACAGCGTTTTAACAGGTTAAAACTTCGACCTTCTCATTTTATCAACATTTAAGGTGTATCCGTTTGAATTTGAATACACAGAACAACATCATTCCGTGCTTCAAGTTGGTCGGAATATAACATACATGAAATTATTAGCTCGGGAGTTCTTTAAGGAATCTCAACAAGATACTCGACCGTTCTTTCTATACATTGGCTTTCACGATCCTCATCGCTGTGGACACACTCATCCAGAATACGGTCAGTGGGTGTCTTATCTCGTGCTTTGTGATTGGTTTCCAGAATCACAGATGTGATGAGTTTTGGTTACAGATAGACAGCCTCTCGGGCAGGCAAGCAGGCAGGCAGGCAGGCAGGCAGGCAGGCAGGCAGGCAGGCAGACAGACAGACAGACAGACAGACAGACAGACAGACAGACAGACAGACAGACAGACAGACAGACAGACAGACAGACAGACAGACAGGCAGGCAGGCAGGCAGACGTTTTGCTTGTTTGACCGCTACGTGCGGTATGCTGAGTCAAATCTCATGCAACTCTTGTTCTCGTTTGGCAGAAAATGAGAGTTGAACAAACTGTCATGCAAATTCTCGCTTCCCAACTCTCATCAACTCTCATTCACGTTTGATAACCCACACTGTCATCAAGGAACCTGAGTACCCGGAGAATACCATGATCTTCGGCAAAGCGTTGATACCAAAGCCCGCATGAAAAGTCCCAAGCAAGATTTGTATCCCTTTCTTAAATCTACTAATATTGTTAACTTTTTGTGATACATGTTACCGGTATCTTTAACTCAAAATTCCTGAAAATTACATGCAAAAACGCCTCGCGTCCCTGGAATTAACTCTTACACGATTGAAGCAATAGATTTGATTGCAAAATGTCTACCCTATAGAGAGCGTAAATCACTGCAATGCCAATGACCTTGAAGAACTCGTGTATGCAGTAACAACCTTACTGTTTTATATCGTATATTTTAGGGCAATTTTGTGAAAAATTTGGCAATGGTGAGCCCGGCATGGGAATAATAGAAGACTGGAAACCAATCCATTACGACCCCTCCGATGTCGTTGTTCCCTATTTTGTTCAAGATACCATTGCTGCAAGGCAGGACCTGGCAGCACAATACACAACTATCAGCAGGTTAGATCAAGGCGTTGGTTTAATACTAAATGAATTAAAAGACGCTGGTTTTGATGATTCTACGTTAGTAATTTACAGTTCAGATAATGGAATACCATTTCAAGTTGGTAAGTGTTACTATTTTCTATTTGATATAAAAACTATGTTGCCGTCTTTCGCGTTACGTTTTGTTGTTTGCACCTTCTAACGTCTTCTGTAAGACTGTAACCTTTACAATACAATACAATGCAGTAGAATAGAGTAGAATAGCACACCACTGCAGGATACATTACAGGACCAGAGTGCAGGACAGTATATACAGTTCAGAACAGTGCAATCTCAAATTCATGAATAATTAAAGAGCCGTAAACAAAGTTTTCTTATTAAACATCCTGATGAATTTGTGAATTTGAGATGTCATAACAAAACCTCCAATTCGGACTTTACCGCATATCCAGTCCTTGCAATTAGTACCATTATACATTATATAATAAACATACTGCATGAATAATAACGCATTACGACACAGGCTATGAAAATTGACGTTCTAAATTGTACTCTGTTTTTCGTGTAAAGGTCGTACAAACTTGCAAGAACCAGGAATGAGTGAACCGCTGCTTGTCTCAACACCACTGCACGAAGAACGCTGGAACACACGGAGCGATGTTCTTGTTAGCTTACTTGATATTACGCCAACCGTTTTAGACTGGTTCAACATTACGTATCCTACATACAAAATCTTTGCTCCCGACCCAGTCAGGCTGACTGGAAAATCATTGCTACCCTTACTTCAGGAACGTGAGCTACCTTTACAAGATTGGGACACTGTATATGCAAGTCACAGTCTCCATGAGATCACAGGATACTACCCAATGAGAGTCGTGCGGAAACAGAGATTCAAACTAATCCACAATTTGAACTTTTTGATGCCGTTTCCAATCGATCAGGATTTTTACATTTCACACACGTTTCAAGATCTTCTCAACCGAACACGTAAACACATTGAAACACATTGGTTCATGACCCTGCATGATTATTACTATCGACCTCGCTGGCAGCTTTTTGACCTAGAGAACGATCCTAAGGAACTCGTGAATCTTGCTGGAAAGACAGAATTTCAAGAAGTGTTCGAAAGCTTGCGAAATGAACTGCATCAGTGGCAAAACGTCACGTACGATCCATGGATTTGTGCTCCTGATGGTGTTCTTGAAAATAGCGGCGCGTTTTCACCTACTGGAACGTGTTTGCCGTTGGATAATGATTTGTGAATGTATATTTCAAAAAAGGAATGCTAGTTTTCAAATTGCATGAAATATTTCTCAATTTTGATTGGCAGAGGTCTGAGAGCATTGCAACTTTATTTTTATTATTACACTGTCAAAAATGTAATAGACGAGTATCACAATCATCATAATTTTCAAACTTATCACAGATCAAAACGATGATTTTAGCTGAAAAGAACATCTATATAGTATAAGTTGAAAATCTAAAGCAAATTGGGTAAAGACAATTGATAACTGAGCCGGCCTGAGGCATGTCTATATATATAAGTAATATACTATGAAATATTTTTATCTTAACTGATATAAAGTATTAATTAACTTATCCACCGGTTATTGAATGTCCAAATTTATGCCATATCAAGTGCAAAAATAAGTTGTCTTGAATGCATATGAACTCTTTTTTATCGTAATAAAAACAATTACACACAAGTTCCTAGTACCCTTAAGGAAATTTCACATCATTTCACATGTGAATTCAGAATTTTCACATAATATGAGTTTCAGTTTCACATATACTTTCACATATGAAAGTCAAGGTTCATTATTATGTGAAAGTTGATTTCAAATGTGAAATTAGTGTTTCATAATTATGTGGAATTGGAACAGTCCACATTTGTCCACATGTGAAATCTTAGTGAACTTTTCGCATGTGAAATTTTCACATTTAATAGTGCCGATGATAAAAAACTGCGCTATACGGATTGAAAGCTTTGCTGAATTATTTATTTGATTGTTTTAATCCGTGATAATCGAGGTGTTTTCCACAAAACTAATCAATTAAATCCAATCAAGATTTACTTGTTCTATTCAGTGCAGCTTAATTTCGTAAAAATATTCATTAATTAATTACTTTTACCACTCGGATATGTGTGCTTCCTATCATTCTTTAGATATATCAACCTCGAATGGCTATGCGCTCAATAGGTGCTTCAGTAAACACTTCAATCAAAATACAAAACACACACTCGTTTAACTTTATGACTTTTTGAAATCTAATTGTGTTTGCCTATCTATGGTCGCATTGTTTTCTGATGTCATTTAGTTTAATTGAACTTATGTTAGTTAATGACTTATTCAGATCATGTGAGGATATCACATCTCTTGGCACCGACGGCTTTATCTTAACTGGACACTATCTCTGCCTCACTATTTATCAAGTAAAATATGAAAGGAAGTGACAGACAGGTCTCCGAAATCATCACAGTTCCCAGTTATAAGTTTCTGAAGGGAACAGAATCGCTGGCAAATGGAAGGAAGTCAAACTCAAAGCCAGTGGAAAATGGCTCAGTAAACGGCACAAGTCAATATAATGAAGAAATAGATCATAGCAGGATGAGACATGGAAGAGCCTTTTCTTGCGGCAACGAAGTACGTATCCACAAAACGTTTGCCCATACAACTGGAACAAACGATGCTCTTCATATTAACAAGGAGGAAATTAAGGACTTGATTGTGGATTTACTTAGATCTCAACTGGGATCCCTACGCTACGACCACAAACAATGCATCCAGAAATGTTTAAAACTCGGTGAAATTATAGAAACAAACGTACGGAAGAAGTGCTCAGATTGCAAGGTGGTTTCAACAGTTCTAGTCGGCGCCCTACGTGATAAGGGTCCGGCGATAGCAAGTCAGTCCTTATACTCTGAACGAAGTGATTGTATTGCTCTGGCATACTATAGTAATCAGTCGCTCTTTGCTAGTGCCGCGGTGTTTGTTGTGCGTTTATGAAAGCTTTAGTTAATCAGCAGACCGAATTTACATTTCAATAGGAACTAGCTAAGCGCTTAACTAAGTAAATTGCCAGAAACTTAAGGAATTCTTTGGGTAAATATTTAATAGAGAGTTTGATTAATCTGAAATGCAGGTCTTTTAACAAACCGATGACAAGCTTCCCTAGGATGAATTGAACAAGTTTTCCCGTTTTGGTGATTCGCGTTATCGCATTCGATTCTCCTCTTCACGTATGTGATTTACTGGATTTGTTGACAAGACTGATAAAGCTATTGGCTCATACCTGGTGAAAAATGTAGTTGTTGTCGTATTGTGTGATCACATACGTCAGTATAATAGGGAGCTTTAGCAGTGACTACGAGTACGACTATATATACGAGTACGAGATTCGTCATTTTCGCGCCAAACGCCTTGTTGTTTGTATACGCCATCTCGCAAAAGTCGTTGTCGTCGGGCTTTTGACTACGAGATTTTTGATAAGTCTCGTATTCGAAAGCCCGACGACTACGACTTCTGAGAGATAGCGTATGAAGAAAGCTTTTAACTTTTCATAGGTTAGGACTGCATAGGTTTTAACATTTTTATCATAGATTTCTACTATATTCTAGTCTACATCTACATTACGCTTTAGTATGTCTCGAGCTATGACTATGTAAAGCGCTTTGAGTATCTTATATAACATATGCGCTCTATCTAAATGAATAAATTATTATTATTGTTAAACAACATGAGAAAATGACGAATCTCGTACTCGTAGTCGTACTCAGTCGTATATCACTGCTAAAGCTCCCTAATAATTATGTCTTTTACACCCAACGGCCAAATACGAGTCTTTACATTGTTTAGCATATTGTCAATGATAATTTTACATGAGCAAGTAGTGGTTAAATTTTACATGAGCAAGTAGTGGTTTTAGTGGTTAAATTCATGCTGCCTGGCATTTTATGGGGTATACCACTAGATCTAGGTTGATTTGATTAACTTTTTCAAATCAATCTAGATCTAGTGGTATACCCCATAAAATGCCAGCCAGCATGAATTTAACAGCTCATCCCATGTGACTCAACCGAAATGTTCCGAAAAAATAGACCACGTGAATGGACACAGATCAAATTATTTTATTCATCTCATCATGTCTTAACATGCATACAGTGGACTGTGATTGATTCTAATTCATTGATAAGTTCCACTAGTATTCAAATACGTCATGAACTTTATTACGTAAACTTTATCAGTAAGTCGTCGTAGCGAGAAAACTTTACCGCGGTGCAACTGGTTACCATGGTTACATTTACTCTAAGTATATTCCATATACAGTGGCTTGTGCAAACATTGTCTCGCTATAAAAACTAGCCGATGAATAATTATCAAAATTTTCATTCCACAAACATCTGCTGGCTACGCGAGCACTTTGCGACTTATTCTCTCCGATCGAAACTACAGTTATCAGCTTGTATCTCTGCAGACCGATGCATTTCACTTTATCCTGGATGAGTCGGCTTAATGAGGGACACAGCTTCGAGCATTTCTCGCGTTCGTATTTTTGGTTCTTGAGATTTTCTTCTAGCACTTGCTCGGCGATTTTTTGCACTTCTTGAACAGGAAATCTTCGGTCAGGTTCTAGTTTGTAGCTATTTTGAAGAAATTCTGAGCCACCTCCCGAGCCAGCGTACATGCTAAGAACATCCCCGAAAGTTGTTGAAGGTTGATAGCCGTCGTTTGTTGCTTCTCTGATTCGCACACTTCTGAGGTTACTCAGGCGTCTGTTTTCTTTAGAATTCATTGTTATATTAACCCTTCTATTTATCAGTGTTTCACGCTGTAAAACGTCGCGATAGTGCTCGAAAAATGCCGTTAAGATTTCGTGAATCACACTCGCAGCAAAAGGTTTTGTCTCTTTTAGTTTTAGCGTAGTTGCGAAGACTTGCATATATGTTTTAATTTTCATAGTCATTTAGATAATGAAAGAGTAATTATGTGTCCCAAAGGGGCCATTTAAGCGCTTTGCATTTGAATCGTTTGAAGTTACTGATTTAGTTTTCAAAACAGTTGACGTAGAGGGTCAGGGCAAGGGGAATTTAGCATCTATCCAATATATTAAGGAGATGCTTCGGACGATATTAGTAAGATCAAACTACCTGAAAATACAACATGCAAAAACTTGGTAGTTTGATCCTACTAAGCAGCTGGTGATATTAAAGCCGGTTTTCCACTAGGCGGAATTTTGCGCGCGGAGCGGAATTTTTGATATAATTTTTCCGGGCGGAAAAAAACGAATGAGTTCCACTGCAATAATATTTGCGAGCGGATCGCACTGCAATAATATTTGAAAGAGTTGTTATTACTGCTCAATGAGGAAGATGAAATTTTAAACTGTAACGAACTAAAGGATGCTCAGCACTGCACGTCAGCAAATCAGAATATAAAGACAGACTGACGATAAATGTACTTTCAAAAGATACGAATTTGGTCGTTTCGTGGCCTTCACATTGAAAATCACACTCGAGCGAAAATAACTTGTGATCTTTGCTGTTATACAAGTGCGATCGACTATGACTATGTATACTTGCCACTTGGTAATATATACAACGCACTGTGATTGGCTGATTTTGTCCATAGTACGCCCGGAAAATCGAAAAAGTTGAACTGCCTTCAACTTCTTGGCGGAGCGATCAGTGCACAGTCTTGCACAACAGCGGAAAAATTCCGCCAATATGTCTTGCTTCTACGCATGCGCGTAGCGGAAAATGTCGCTCCGCGCGCAAAATTCCGTCCAGTGGAAAACCGGCTTAACGTCTCTGTATTTAAACAAAAGGCTGAGCAAGAAAATCTAAATAGATGCTTGCCTTGTTTACGTTTTACTGTACTTTTTTATAATCGGAATTTGCCTGCCAGCAAAATGAAAACATTGACCCCAAGGGCAATTATTCCCATTGGAACGAGGCAATCATTGAATATGCAATCATTGAACGAGGCAATCATTGAATATATTTGGAAGGAATATTTCGACTCCAGGCCAGTAATCAGTATGAGTAGCAAATGAAGACCGCGTACAGCTCCACTTTCAATCTCAGACTCAGCTGCATGTCAATTAGGGCTTATAGTGGTACGTCGCGCCACTGTCAAACAATGAATATTTGACGTAATATATCATACACGAGAATGAGTTTATTATAGTGATTTGAAACACCGAAAAGTGTGTTGAAAAACAAGGCGCTAGCCGAGTTTTTTAACATACTTTGAGGTGTTTTTAAATCACTATAATAAACGACTTCGAGTGTATGCATAGTCCCTATAATACAGTGTCTGGAAACGCGGCAAACTTGAAAGTTAATAGCCATGTGCGTGGGTTGATGTTGAGGGTGCACGTTTTCTTTGTTTTACAAATGTTAATATTCAGCTGCACGGATTTTATTGGCTGCTTCCTTCATTATGCTAAGAGAACAATGTGTTTACTGAGCGTGAAGGTGCACAAACATGAACAAAAACATAGAACAAAAGCTTTAGATGCGTTTCCAGACACTGTGTTATAGGGACTATGGTGTATGGTATAGCTTCTCAAACAAACCAGTATTTAAAGAGACTTTATTTTAAAACTTTATCCTGAAAAATTTTCTCTAACAGCTACTGTTCCTCCCCCAGTGGCTACATTTTTGCCATGCTACGCCCTTTTTTTCAAGTCGCCGTGTGTCGATTTTTCAACGGATTTGGCAGAATTATACAATTATAGTGTTTGTTCAAAATTGCAACGTTTAGAAAAAAGTGAGTATAAATGACCGTAACTGCATGACAAAACGTCGGTCGAAGGGATTTTAATGGGATTTTTTTTTTATGGGGCCTAAGTGCACATTTACACATTTAATGCCGACGTGTGATCACATAAGTAATCGCATTATTTATTAAGTTATTTTATTGTGTGCACGACTTTATTCCTTAAAACTGATAAGATTTCTATACACATTCAGAGTCTTGTTAGACTGTAGCCCGCGTGCAGGCCCACTGATGGAGAGGAATAGCACGGAAGACCGGGTAAAATCTAAAACACTCCTTTTCTAAACACGCCCCCTTCGCGCGTCAAGTGTCAAAAAATAACCAATGACAGCAAAGCAAAAAATAAACAAACTCGCATGAAAACATTGCGGGATTTTCTCTGAGTATCCAAAATAAAAATAAAGTATGAATGGATATATCAACTCCAAAAAAGCAAGCAAACAAGTCTGATTTAAATAACTTTTGCCGAATTTGCAAGTGCTTATTCTCAACTAAATTCGGAACAGGCAAGTTAGGACGAATTTCGACAGAAAATATATTTAAAACGTCAAATCGTGAGGGAAGCCGTGGTACCACACTAGCATTGATTTGCGCTTCCATCGGCATTGTTATAAATAAATCGTCACGTTTATCAGATCGTGTGTTTCTCACGTTTATCAGATCCACTATTCCTCTCCATCAGTGGGCCTGCACGCGGGCTAGTTAGACTGTGACATATAAATCACCACACTTGGGGTCTAGTGTAGGTTGCAGTTTAAAATAAGCTGTCGCAGTTCATGTGTGGGAACTACTTGTATTGAGATTAAATACTATTTCATGATTTTGAGCGAAGGCCGTTAGAAAGGTTAGTATTATTTTTGGTAGTTCAATCACTAAACCACAGTTCTCTAAACTGCCCTTCCTAGAGATCCAGTGAGGCTACATCCCTTATTGGTCCAGTATTACAGGAGGCAAGAGTACCCGAAGAAAACCTATGGAGTATGGTGTTTGGTATAACACCTCACAGTTGCAGTGGTGCGACCAAAGGTCACTGCATAGAAAATTATCTCCCTGTCAGTCGAATCTAACCCGTGATCTAACTAATATCAATATAGGGTACATGATCGCAATATGTTGTTGACTTTCTATGTGTTTATAAATGTTGATTGTTTTAGATACAAAAAGCAAACGCATGTATCCCTCTTCAACCCTGATTAACATGCGCGGAGGTGGATGGCACGACCTTCCTGGCTATGGACACAACTCTCCAGAACACAACTCTCCAGAACACAACTCTCCAGAACACAACTCTCCAGAACTTGTATTTTCGGACCCAGGGTTTCGCTGCATGTACAAAGGCCAGAGGATGAGAATCAGGTACGGCGAAGATCTGTTATAACTCCACAATCACAGAGGGGGGCAGTCCTGGATATACATATTTACTCTGCGAGTATTTAATAAAATTTCGCGAACTGTTGCTCAGATTTCATGGAAACGAGCGCTTGAAAATGACTGCTTTTATACAAACGCTTATTTAGTAAAGAAAAAACATCAGCTTTAGTTGCTTTTAGTTTTATATAATCGCTTAAATAGCTGCAAAACCATCGACATTAGACCTACAATCGAGGAATAGTTGCATGGGACAAATTAAAAAATCTTACGTCAAAACAAAAAATCATTTTGCGCACTAGTATTATCTCCTCCCCCCACCCCCACCTTACAATGTTGCCGGTTGACAAACATGTGCCATTGAAACATATTATATGCTTTTTCCCAATACAGATTGTGGTGAATAACCAACATTGTATGGTGGGGCGGGGGGAGGTGAGAGTCCGTGTAGGTGTATGAGGTTTTTTAGTATATGCGCTATAGTCTTATAATGTCATTTAACCTTTACCAATTGTAGATAATACGATATGAAATGCCGTTTTGACGGAAATTGTCCCGATTAATTATTCTCTGATTGTAGCTTAAAAAAGTTCACATTTTTTTTCCTAGTGGCAGTGAGCATGAAGCAGGGGGTGACCGTCGACTGAGGCAGGGTGAATCATCACAGCGGACATCTGCAGGGTCAAGGGGGTCAGCTTGTCAGGAAATGTATGAAAATTAGGATTGCCTACAGTAGATGGGCAAACAGACCCCCAACGGCCCAATATTTTATTTTTGTTTGATAAATGCATGTCAAATCCAAAATTTGGATTTGATATGCAAATTGGCTTCCCTCCCTTCACCCTCCTTGGCCAAGTATAGAAGGGGTGCACACCCCCACACCAGTAAATCCATCTCTGGAAATTTGTGATATCACAATGTTAAGCCTTGGGTAAACCAGGAATCATTGTTTCAAAAAGAATAGAAAATTTCAACATTTCCTTGAATTGTTAACCCCTTTTAATTTCCCACCCTCGACATGTTGTGGTAATTTTGCGGAAACCAAAGATACTTCTCGGGAAGCAAGTTTTACAACAAATTTAGAAACAATGCTTGTTTTCAAGGTGCGTAGTCTTCCGTGGGGTTCAAACTGAAACCTTTATGCTTGGACAACAATATTATATTGTAATTAAGTAAACTAGTATAAAAATAATCTACTTTACTGTATATGCTCTTAGGCCCGAGTTGCTAATTTTTTAGGAAATAACTCTGGCTAAGTCTAAGATATAATTTTACTGCAACGATGTAGGATTTCTTATGTTGCCGAGGGTCTTACTCCACATGCAAGGCAAGGACATGCTTACAATTTACTTTTCATATAAATACACATGGGATGCCATAAAAATAAATATATTTTCAATATTTACGATAAATATTTACGATACATGGTATCCATCAAAGTTTATGGCTGCCATAATGTTATCTCTTTCATCAGCAAAAACTTACAAAGTTCAACGTTTAACGCCTCCTTTAAACAGCTTATCATAAATATTTATCAGATTTATAGTTGCATTCTAACTAACTAGCACTACTTTTTAGATCTTTTTGCAACAACCAAAAGAAAATATAGTAAAGTAAAACATATAACCAAATAATTTCTAAAAAAGAAAACTTTGTAAATATTAAAATCAAATCAAATAACAAAAAACTCAAAATGTTTTTAAGTAAATTTAATAAATGAACAAAAGAAACAAAACAAAAACGAAATAACAGGATAAATATGTCTACATGTATGTAAACAATAACAAATCATAAATTTATACTAACATAACAGGATAAATATGTCTACATGTATGTAAACAATAACAAATCATAAATTTATACTAACATAAATAAATGAAAGGAATAATGAAAAAGTCAAAGTAAAGCTTAACCCAAAATGTCAACATAAACAAAAAAGTCTAAATAACATTACTATAATAGCTGTGCAGTAACAGTCATTTCAATGCCATAATGGCAGGATGTAGTATCCTTAGTTTTGCTTAAAACAGCTGTTTATTGATAATCAATCTTCTTTATCATGGATAGGCCAGTATGGTATATTCTGCCCTTCACTATGACAAAGAAAGTTGATTAGGCATGGTTGAATTTACAACACTTAGCAAATTTGCATTGCAATAAGTATTGGTTAAAAATTTATGTACTTAGATATTGTACTTCTATGTAAAAATATTCTCCACCTTACAACACTCTAACTTAGGGAACAATCTGGTTTAGAGAACCAAAATATTAGACCAAAGCACTAAGGTCATAAAGCACAATATCAGATGTTATAATGCACCTACTGTCTCTGTGTTTACAGCCATTTTCTCGCTTTGATATTAAGCCTGTGAAGCATTAAGTTTGTTTGAAGTATTCAATACTTCTTCAATAGTGTTCTTGTCTACACTTAGACATTTCTGTTTTGCTCAATATAGAGTATTAAGGCCAAGTGGAGGAGGCCTTACAAATAATTTTCCTATCATGAAGGATTGTCATAAACTACATTGTCAATGCAATTGTTTATTTTGCCAATTGCCTACATAATTAATCAGCCAATCAGGATTGAAAGAAAAAGGCCAAACAATAGCTGAATTCACATTAGAACACAGATTACTGTCTAAGGGAAACTTGTCTGACAGATTTCCTCATGATAAAAATATGGAATGAAAACGTTTGGACAAATAGACCAGAAATTTTTTGAAACCGTCAGTCGCAGTCTAGTCATCGTTACCAGTTGAACCCCATCTTGATTTATTCGTCTGATATAAATTTAAGACAAGCTTCTTGTCTAAGAAGGGTAACTTGTCAAACTTTTCCATCATTTGGACAAGAAAGTTAGACAGAAAAGTTGAGATAGAAAACCTATCATTTACCAAATTGATATCAAGATGAGACTCTTGTCAGAAACAAGTTTCCCATCTTCTAATATGAATTCAGCTAATAACTGTTTTGCATAATTTATGGTTATGTGGTACACATGACATAATTAACGTTTTAACAGTATGAAATTTTCAATGGTACCGCTACTTTAGGTAGCATAAGCATTTTTCAAAATTGCAGACAAAATAGTCCTAGAATGATCAACGTTTTTGAGAAAATCTATTTCTGGAATATGGAATTAACAGATTGTGCAGAAGACAAACACATTTTACTGAAATGGATTATTATAAACTACATATTAATACACTATGCAAGTCTGGCACACAAAGGGTTAATTCCATACAAACCAGCCTCCTCCAAATGGCCAATTACCTTCTAATATATATCTATGTATCAATATATGTATCAATATATGTATCTCTATAGATAAAATATCACACTGTTTGCATAAACTGCATTAGAATGCAGTCACACTGTTAAAAACTTACTTATTCTTAGGTGTTTTGAAGGACACTTGAAGTATCTTCCCATGTGGCATTGGCTTGCCATTCAAACCAACAATCGCTGTGAAAGCTGCTTGATAATCAGGCATGTTTACAAACCCAAACCCTTTTGGTTTCCCCTCTGGATCTCGGATAACCTTGGTATTAAGGATCGCGCCATATGGTGCAAACAGCTCATATAGAAGTTTCTCATCTGAGTCAGGGGGTAAGTTATACACAAATATACACCATGTTGTACCATTGAAGGAGCTATTCTGATTGCTTGAAGCCATACTCATAGACATGGGTGAGCTGGCAGCAGGATTCATAGGGGAATATCTATAGCTAGTTCCTTGTGGAAACACTGGACCAACATTACCATTACCATAGCCTCGACCTCGGCCATTGATCATAGTATTACCACTATTGGGACTCATCAATTGACTTTCTGGCATTCGCTTTGGCTTGTTGACATGTGGCGGGTTGGCAAATTTAACCGTGATTTGTTTCAGAGCGCCCTCGGGGATCGTACCGTTCAGATTTCGTATGGCAATTTCAGCTTGTGCATGCTTATCGAAACGAATAAAACCCGCTCCACGACTTTTACCGTCCGGATGAATGAGGATTTTTGAGGTTATAATCACGCCAAAACTGCTAAACATCGCTTCGAGTTCGTCCATAGACATCGTCTCAGGTAAGCCGCTCACATACAAGTTGGCATTCTTGATATCAGAAGACGAGGGTCTCGCGTAGCTCACCTTAATGGTTTTATCTTGTAGTCTCAACTTGTCCAATGTTCCGATCGCTTTCTTGGCATCGTCAGGAGACTTGAAATTCACGAATGCGTAGCCCATACTGTGCTTGCTTAATTTATCTCGAATTAACTTGCACTCACATACTTCGCCGACAGAACTGAACAGTTTTGCGATCTCTTCTTCGGTCATACTGGGCGGCAGATAGTTCACGATCAGGTTGTTGTTTTGCGAGTTGTCTTCGATAAACGACGAGTCCATATTTGGGTCACTATATGACGAGTCCATCCTTCGGTAAAATGACAAAACAGAAAAGCAAAATAAAACAAAAATAAACGAAGAAATCTCGAGCGAAATCGCTCAGTTATATGGCTGTCTTGTCAGATGTTGTGTGTCAGATCTTCAGGGCATGCTGCCTTGTCGAAATGGAAGGTCGATTTGTCCATGAAACAGGCTCGTTGATTGGCTGAATGTTGATCTCCATCCGCCAATAGTAACACTTGTAAATCAAGGCAATTGTAACGCACACTTTTCACACTGCTACTTCATGTAAAGGTATCATGGTGAATTTATTAGTGATGGCTAATGCTTTCGATTTCAAATTTCTCTGTTAAATATGGATAACGAACCATGTCACGCTGTTTATGGATTCCTTCCTAACCCCAATCGATCGTACGGCTAACCCCAAACAGCGAGACATGAGGCCACTGGTTCCAGTGGCGCAGGCAGGATTTTTTATCGAGGGGGCAAAATACGTTACGTGCTTGCTTGTAACGACGCATTCCTTGGAGAGTTCAGGGGCATGCACCCCCAGGAAATTTTTGAATTGGGGGTCTCTGAAAGGGCATTTTCAGATACCTAAATTTTGAAGAGAGTTTGGAGCAAAATATTTTTACAGTATTTTCAAGGGTGTAAACCGCAAATATTCTTACTAATGTTCGTATAAATAAGAAATATTTTGGTTCAAGCCTTATTCTAAGAAACCAAAAACATAAACGATTTTCCATACAATATTATATACATACTTATATATATGTATGTAATTTTTCAGAATTACAATTGAATTCAGGGACGTAGCGAAGCATCTGGAGTTGGTTTAGTAATACCAATCTTGCAGCTAAGGAGCTGAATTACAAAGGTATAAAATTTACAAAGTTGATTCGAAAATGCAACTAAATTAGGTAAACTATACTTCTATATTTACAATAATTGGAATTTAAAATGTATATATCCAAAGTATACTAATGCTAAAACTGTGAAATATGAACTATTATTATATGGCTTTATGAAATCCGCGGTTCTGATTGGCTAGCGAGCGGTCCGATAAAAGCCGTATCCGGACCGTGGTCCGGATAACTAGTTATCCGGACCGGTGTCCCGGATTAAAAAATTAAAAATTTTAAATTAAATTTTAAAAATTTAAAACAGAAATATTTAAAAATATTTTTTTTAAATATTTTAAAAATTTAAAAAAATTTTTAAACATTTTTTAAAAATTTTTTAAATTTAAAATTTTTAAAATTTGCAATTAATAAAACAAAAAAAAAAACAATACCGTCGTTGTTCGATAAAAGTAACAGAATAGCTAATGAGGAAGCCATTTCATGTCTCAACATGAAAGGTGGCGAAAAATTCTTGTTTATGCCTTAATTAATTTAAGAATCAAACTCAAGAGCCATATAATAAACAGTTTATTGACCTCGCTTGTTCGGTCTGTACAGTGAAATATCGGACCTCTGTTTTTTAGTACGGACCGCGCTCGCTGCGCTCGCTTGGTCCGTACTAAAAAACCTCGGTCCGATATTTCACTGTACAGACCTCACGCTCGGTCAATAACCTATTAAAATGAAGTATGAACTAAAACGTTTAGAACTTGCAATTAAAAATATGTGTTCATGTATCTATTAGTCTTAATTTTAGGAATGTTAAAAGTTCTCGTAGTTCTCAGGGAGTATCCAGTATGGCAGTTTATTTTTTTTGAGGTCCGTAACTCAGGTCCGTAACTAAAATAGAGCCTTTTGATTGGCTGAGTACGAGGTCCGTATCACACCAGTACGGACCTCTCGCAACTTTTCGCGCCAAAACAAACAAAGGAGTGAAGAAATAAACACGAAAAAATAAACACGTTATTTACCGTTCTGGTCGGTCCGTACTGGAAAAATATTTTCCCTCAGTCTCAGAAGCGGCCCTCGACCTTCGGTCTCGGGCCGCTTCTGAGACTTCGGGAAAATATTTTTCCAGTACGGACCTCCCAGCCGGTAAATAACATATATATCTGAGTTCACCTCTGGCAGTAGTGGGTGCAATTTATGATTTGGGTCTTCAATGATTTCTTCGAACAATTTATCGCACGCGGCATGACGTCTCTCTTCAAGTTTCCCAAGATTAGACAGTGAGATTGCTTCATTATAAGGCAGGAAATATAATTCTCATAGCACGTTGTTGTATACGTTCAATGTCTTTACACAAATAATTTGGGATTCCGTGATGAAAAACGGGCGATGCGTATTCAACTACCGGTCGGATATACAAGTACAATAAAAACAAACCATCTCAGCAGTAGGCACGTTCGCACGTTTTAGCTGTCGTAAAAAGTACAATCTTTTAGAGGCTTTCTTGATGATACTGGTAACGTTGCTGGTCCATTTAAGATCACTTCTAATCGTTAAACCCAAGATCTTTATACCTGTCACGTTTTAGGAAGAGTTACTATTTTTAGACTTTTGTAATTTTGTATTCTTTTGTATTTTAACCCTAACCCTAATCCCAACCCTAATCCTAATCCTAATCCTAACCCTAACCCTAAAAGTCTAAAAATAGTAACTGTTCCTAAATCGTGACTCATATGAAGATCTTAGCCTCAAAGATCAGCTCTAATTCTTTGTCATTGATTGTAACCGGATACAGCTGGCTTGAGTCTGATTTGCTGAACTGTATTCGCATTTCTTTACATTTGTCTTCATTGAGGGTAAATTTTAAAGCATTGGACTGGTTGTAGATATCGTCAACTGCGACTTGGATATTACTTCTTGTTTCCAGTCTAGCCACTACCTCCGCTAGGGTTGCGTCGTCCACGTATTTCCAAGAATCTGTCCCGGCTACGTGAAGATCATAAGAAGATACAACCAGGGGCCAAGTTTGGTTCCCTGGGGTACTCCTGCAGGAACTGCAGACCATTCTGAAAAACAGTCCGCTGCCAACTTTACCCTCTGTTGGTGGTTGGTCAGGAAATCTCCAACCAACTTGATAATACAGGGAGGAATTTCTAATGAATTAAGTTTTGTTATACAAGCAATTGGTGGTCGATGAGATCAAAAGCTTTCTTGAAATCGAGTAGAACCAATCTAACTAGGGCACCATTACCGTCCGTTGCCTTAGAAAAATTATTTCCAGACAGGTAAAAGAGTAATAAAGGGTATTTCCAGAGGGGTAAAAGTTTTTCACAGTGGTAAAAAGTGCATTTCCAGAGGGGGTGGTGAGGTATTTCCAGGGGGGTTGTAAGCGTGTTCAACCTGTCAACCAGGTATTTCCAGGGTGGTTGTTGGATAATATTTCCAAAGGGGTTATTTCTTGTTTCCAAAGGGGATGTCTGCACCAATGGTCTGCACTGGCAGGGTCGAGGACATTTTTTTCCAAGGGGGGGGGGGGGGTAAAGCCAAGAAAATTTATTTCCATAGGGGGCTAAACACTATTCCAGAGGGGGCAAAACATCTTTCCTAGGGGGTTTTGAGACAGAATTTCCAAGGGGGAAAAACCATTTTTTCCAGTTTCCAGAGGGGTAAAAATAGTGAAATACGGAGGTGCTCGACAGGGGACCTATTAAATGTAATAGCCATTAACAATTTGTTTGACAAATTTAAAACTTACGAGTGGCAAGCAAAGAGAGGCAAATTGCAGTTGCCAAGGACATTCGTTCACATTTAACATGATAATGATCATGACAACAATTAACTGTTCTTCAACGTTTTAAATTGTTTGATTTATATCCTGCATGATCTTTCTTGTAAATTTTAAGCATTTTCAGCGCCATTCGGCCATAGACTTTGTTGTTTTATAAACGACCTTCACACTATTTAAAAAGGAAGTAAATTATATTCATAACGGAAGCGGCGAAGCGCATGGTTGTTGTAGTTAACTTTATGCATATTTACTAGTGAAATTACACTAAAACAATTATTTACCTCAGTCGACTTGATGATTATCGATGAATCATGATCACCTCGACTTCGGTAAATAATTATTAAATATTTACTAAATTGTAAATGTATTAATTACTAGTTAGCTTACTTTCATTAACATATGTTTGATTATCTCGCCTCACAGGTATCTTTATCAGGTATTCTGGGAATTTATGCGTTGAGTATTACTGAGAATTGAAACAAAAATGAGAATTACGGGAATTCATCAAAGGTTGTACTGAGAATTTTTACTGAAATGAAGTTACGATGAATTCGTGGAAGATTCGATTCATATTAAAATGCTGTATCTTAGAGTTTATACCCACGCAATCAGATTTTAGTTTGACAATATGTATACCGAGAATTCAAGACTATGATTATTAAAGATTTTGTTGTGGATAAAAATACTGATATTCTTGCTTTGACGGAAACTTGGCTCCCTCCAAGTGGGAACGATTTGATTATTGGGGATCTATGCCCAACAGGTTATAGTTTTCTGCATACACCGAGACATGGATCAATTGGTGGGGGCGTTGGTCTCTTATTCAAGGAAAGTCTTAATATTAAGCGTAATGCACAGGAGGTATTTAGGTCATTTGAATACCTTAACAGTTCTTTTTTGAACTTTCTACATATTAGAATTATTGTTGTATATCGGCCGCCTCCTTCATCGGCTAACTCATTGACATCTACTCTATTTTTCGAAGAGTTCTCATCCTTTTTGGAAGGAATCATTGTATCACCCGGGCAACTCTTGATAGCCGGAGATTTCAATTTTCATCTGGACAATCCTAATGACCCTCTTACTAAACAGTTCGTGGATCTTCTCGCTTCCTTTGATTTGAAGCAGTACATTTCTGGATCAACACATGCTAGTGGTCACACACTGGATTTAATTATAACGCGATCTGAAGAAAACATTGTTAACCATTACAACATCTTCGATCCTCTGATCTCTGATCATTCAGTTGTGCATTTACAACTATTAATTAGGAAACTGAAATTTGTGAAGAAACATTTGCTTCTTCGAAACTTGCGGGCGGTTAATATTCATAAATTCAAAACGGATGTACTAAATTCTTTTCTTCTTAAGAATTTTACGACTATGGATTTGGTATCACTGGTGAATGAGTATGATTGTCTTCATACTATCTTAGATAACCATGCACCGATTAAATCCTGAAATTACATTGCGCCCTAAGGCACCCTGGTATACTAACGAAATCGATGATAAGAAACGAATTCGGAGACAACTTGAGAGAAAATGGCATAAAACAAGGACGAATGCTGATTGGAATCGCTATAAACAACAATGTTATGCTGTAAATAAACTTATCGACTCCTCAAAATCGGCTTACTATACCGACTTAATTAATAATGGATCATCTGATCAAAAAACCCTTTTTAGGACTGTAAGCAATTTGCTGCATACAAATACGATTATTCGCTATCCATCTTCTCCTGACCTAATGTCACTTGCCAACTCATTTAGTGATTTCTTCACTCAGAAAATTGTTAAAATACGAGGTGATATCGAAGATGAACTCTTGATTAAAAACATAGAAAATCCTATACCTGATGCTGATTCATGTCCTTATGAATTTCACACCTTCAGGGAGGTTGGAAAAGATGAGGTGCTCCATTTGATCCAACGTGTCGCAACTAAATCCTGTTCTCTGGATCCACTCCCGGTGGTCATGCTAAATCACTGTTTTAAAGACATCTTACCCGTTGTAGCTAGAATAATTAACCTCTCCTTGGAAAGTGGTACAATGCCTGACTCTTTGAAGATTGCTGTTGTTCAACCGTTATTAAAAAAGTACAATCTTTCCTATGAAGAATTCTGCAGTTTTCGTCCAATATCAAATTTGAAATTTGTCTCGAAATCTATTGAGAAAGCAGTTGCTGTACAATTAACTGATTATCTTACTGAAAATCATCTACATGAGAAATTCCAGTCTGCTTATAAACCTTGTCATAGTACTGAAACAGCGCTATTGAGGGTTCAAAATGATATCCTTCAAGCCCTAGATAACGGTGATTCTGTTATTCTTGTCCTACTGGATCTGTCGGCGGCTTTTGATACAGTGGATCATTTAATGTTATTAACAAGACTATCGAAACGCTTTGGCATAAGGGGTCGTGTGTTGGATTGGCTTACCTCATACCTTACATCCAGGAAACAGTTTATTCGTGTTGAGGGAACTGATTCGTTATTGAGTGATCTTGATTGTGGTGTACCTCAGGGATCTGTGTTGGGTCCTCTGTTGTATTCACTCTATACTGCCCCTCTCGCGGATGTGGCTAGGCGCCACAATCTGCGTTTTCACTTTTTTTCTGATGATGGACAACTTTACATTGCATTCAAAACGAATGATCGTGATGATTTAATATCATCTACTTGAATTGGGAAACTGGTTGATGTTGAATAAATTGAAACTAAATAGTGGCAAAACGGAGCTTATATTAGTCCATTCACGCTATCATCTGATGCCTCCCTTAAATTATATCATGGTGGGAAAGGAAAAAATTGTGCCAACTGTTTCAGCAAGAAATCTGGGGGTGATTTTTGATGAGTGGATCAAATTGGGCGAACATATTAATGGTATCTGCAAGTCAGCTTACTACCATATTAGGAATATTTCAAGAATTAAGAAGTATCTACCTCGAAATTGTTTAGAAATAATTATTCATGCATTTATAACCTCAAGATTGGATTATTGTAACTCCCTGTTGTATGGTGTACCCAAATATTTGCTTCAGAAGCTTCAGAGAGTCCAAAATACTGCAGCTCGTTTACTAACTGATACTAAGAAATCGGCACATATCACCCCAGTTCTTATCGAATTGCATTGGTTACCTGTCCAATACCGTATTCAATTCAAGATTATACTTCTTGTCTACAAAGCTGTTAATGATCTTGCTCCATCGTATCTGAAGGAACTTATGCTGTGTCGTACTTCGCAGCGTACTCTTCGATCAAATGGAAATGAATTGCTCCAGATTCCTTATTCTAGACTAAAGACATATGGAGACAGATCGTTCTGTGTTGCTGGACCAAGATTGTGGAATGATTTACCTGTTCATCTTCGGATGTGTGAATCATTAACCATTTTTAAGAAGTATCTTAAAACATATCTTTTTAACTTGTTTTTAAATAGTGTATGATGTATTCTATAGTTTTAACATTCTTAACACTAGTTTTAATATTGGATTTTGTATTACTGTAAAGCGCCTAGAACAGTCTTGGTTTGTGCGCTATATAAATGTTTATTATTATTATTATTATTTATGACTGATGTCGGTACATTGAAAAGCGGGATAAAATTATAAGCAGTATATTTTTGACAATTAGACAGAAAATCAGCTGGCAGTGTCTGCATCTAATTTCTTCTTCAACTTGTTTAATAGTACGAGGTTGTTCCTATATTGGTTCAACCTTGTTCTCAAGCTCTTCCCTGGGAACGAGGTTGATATTGCTGATATAAAATCGGTCTCCGGTTTTGGTGTTTTAATGGCTGACAATTGCTACTTGAAAGTTTCTAGCTATAGTAAGTTGAACTTGAATCGGATAAAACAGTTGGCTACTTGGCTTTGTACCTCATTCCCACTCATAATCACACAACATCTTTCAATGCGTTTAAAAAATTCGACTTTAATTTGTCTTCTATTTATGCCGTTGCTTTGTTCATAAGGGTTTTATCACCCCCCTGACAGCAAAGATGGCTGACGCTAATTTTTGAGCTAGACCAAAATCCAAAGTTTGCGCACTATTCTACGTGGTAAATATTACTTTTTCAATATAATTTTACGTTTTATTTTGAGATAAACAATTTATCTCGTGTATTGGCTACTTTTGGTGTGCTAAAACGTTGATTTGAATCGAAAATTCTACGTTTAACTTCAGCGCGGTATATTCATAATTCATTATGTCCCGTCGAACCCGAAATAGTCTTGCTTCCATTTCGGAGGAAGATATTGAGCATTTAGTAGCCTGAGTATCAGGCTTTCTGGGGGGGAGGAAAAATGGCCTGATACTCAGGCTAAGCATTTAGCTTTGGAATTGCCCAAAAAGACTCAGCCAAAGAAAGTAAAGAACGAAGCTGAAGTTCAAGATGTTTTGTCCGTGAAATCAAGAGAAAAATTGCGAGACGACCGAACACGTGGCCGAAAACAACAAAAAAAAGGTGAAAATCTCATCCTGTGAACATTGCACCCATCACGATCAACAGATCACAAATATAATGGACGAAATCGCGAAAATAAAAGACAATCAACAAGAAGAATCACAGCAAAACTTATTACGAGCAACTGAACAAGAAACCAAGATACAAACATTGACGAGTGAAAATATAAAAATGGCGGCTGAAATTCAAGCTCTAAAATTCACAGTTGAAGAATTGTCCAATGATAACAATCACATCAAACATATCCTGGACATTAAACAAAATGAATGGACAAAAATAGAGAAAAAAAATAAAGCTTTTGGCAATGCTGGACAAAATACCTCGCTGATTACGACAGAAGTAACTCAGACTCAGTGCCAAAATCCCTTCTCAATTCTCCATGACCAGGCTGATTGTATAAATGAAGAGAATTCCCAAGAAAAGCCTGAGGAAAGGAATGAAAGCAATGTGAAGTCTCAAATCCATCACCGGTGGTCGAAACAGAATCTAGGACTTGGAAGATCAAAGGAAAACCCTTCTTCCCAGAAAAAGAAACCTAGCCACCATAAACAAGAAACCAACTCCAAACCAAACCACAAGTCGGTCCTAGTAATTGGAGATTCAATGGTAAAGAATATCGACCAAAGCAAAATTGGAAGAGCAGCAAGATCCAATGCTACTTGCCACTCCTACAGTGGAGCAACTGTGGAACAGATCACAAATAAATTGGAAAGAGATGGAAATCATGGATTTCACACGGTCATCCTTCATGTGGGAACGAATGACAAAGAACCAGAGGAAGTGGCATCAAGTATGGAAATGCTAATAAGCAAAGTGAAAACCGGTGCAAAGGAGATAGCTGTGTCTGGCGTGGTTAAAAGAAATGATGGCAGAATTTCCAACAAGAAGATAGATAAGTATAATCAACTATTGCATGATTTAAGCTATAAACATAAAATTACTTTTATCAATAATGATTGCATAGATAAATCTTTATTAAATGGTTCTAAGCTTCATCTAAACCGTATGGGAGACCGAGCCTTAGGAAGTGCATTTTGTACTTTCCTAAAATCGAACAGAATGATAAACATCAACACGGCTTCAAGCCATAACGGAAACCATTTTTTTCGACCAACTCATGGTCGTCAGAAAGACTGGTCTGAGTCGTGTGAAACAAATAATGAAACAGAAACTAGCCTAGATTTTTTAAGCAACAATGTGAGCAGCGATTTTATGAGAACCCTTAGCTCAATTCCAAATGAAAGAGGTTTTAAAATGGCTTTTCTGAATATTGTTAGTTTACCTAAAAGGATAGATGAAATTAATTTTTCTATGTCAAATAAGTTCATTGATCTAATTGCTTTTAATGAGACACGACTTGATGCAAGTATAACAGATAATATGATTAACCTGGATGGCTATGATATTGTCAGAAAAGATAGATCAAGAAATGGTGGTGGGGTTTGTATTTACTTGCGTAGCTCCAATAAAATAAGAGATGATCTAGTTCCCTCTGAACTGGAAGCTGTTTGCATAGAAATTATTAAGCCACATAGCAAACCATTTCTGGTTACAACAGTTTATAGACCGCCCAGTGCATCATTAGAATTCTTTGATCATTTTGAAAAATTGATCAAAGCTATTGATAATGAAAATAAAGAGATGTATGTACTTGGTGATCTGAACTGTGATATGTTAAAAACAGATAAAGATTCAAACACCCCAACAAAGAAAATTAAGTCATTGTACGAATTATATCAGTTATCACAACTGATAGATGAAGCTACACGAATTACTATGACAACCACCAGTCTAATTGATCATGTTGTTACTAATACACCAGAGAAAATGTCTGATTCTGGTGTTATTCATACGGATATAAGCGATCATAGTTTAGTATTTGCAATTAGGAAAATTTCGGTTGTAAAAAAACAGGAAAATACTGTTGAAATTAGAAACATGAAAAATTTTGATGAAGAAAAATTTGTTGCAGAACTGCTGAAACAGCACTGGGAATATGTATATTTTTTTGCTGAAGATCCAAATGCCATGTGGGAAATTTGGAAAAAATTATTTTTAGAGGTCCTAGATAAGCATGCACCACTTCAACACAAGAAAATCAGATCAAAAAAAGTCCCTTGGATTACAAGTGATATAAAGAAGCTATGTACAAGGGACAAGTTAAAACGAAAAGCCATTTTAAGAAATCTCGAAAATGATTGGTTAAATTATAAAACAACGAGAAATAAAATAAATATAGAATTAAGGAATGCCAAAAAAGATTACTATTCCTCGAAAATAGCTGGTCAAAAATTCGATCCTAAAAGAGCTTGGAAAAGTATTAACAACTTATTGGGTAGGCAAAGCAAACCAACAGTAGTAAATGAACTAAATCTAGATGACAATATTTTAACAAGTCCCGAAGATATTGCAGAGGGATTTAATGATTATTTTTCAAACATTGGCCCTGATTTAGCTAGCAAAATTGATTCTTCAAATTACAATTTTGAAGCGTATGTTAAAAATTCTAAATCAGAGTTTGCTGCATTCCAACCTGTTGCTGTCAGTCATGTCTGTCGTCTTTTGCTTGGGCTTTCTAGCAATAAAGCCACTGGCATTGACAAGATTTCTTGTAAAATTATTAAAATAGCTGCACCAGCTATTTCAGATTCACTGACACTTATTTTTAATCAGGCTATTACTCTATCTACTTTTCCTGATGAATGGAAAGTAGCTAGAGTAATGCCTGTATAAAAATGGCCAAAGAAATATTCCAGGTAACTATAGACCAATATCAGTTTTGCCGGCCATTAGCAAAATTATGGAACGAATTCTATATGATCAACTGTATTACTATTTAACAAAATTTGAACTTCTCAGTGATTCTCAATTTGGTTTTCGAAAATTTCACTCCACAGCTACTGCATTACTAGACTGTACAAATGATTGGTTTATGAATTTAGACAGGAAAATGTTTAACCTAGTAGTTTTAATTGATTTAAAAAAAGCATTTGATACTGTTGATCATCAAATTCTATTGAGGAAATTAGAGCTATATGGAATAAAAGGACACGCTCTAACTTTGCTCAAATCTTATCTCACAAACCGAAATCAGAAATGCCAAATAAAAAAAAACCCTTTCATCTGGGCGAGAAATTAAATGTGGTGTACCACAAGGCTCTATTTTGGGTCCACTATTCTTTTTGCTATATATAAATGATTTACCTCAATGTCTAAATAAAACAAAACCTCGTTTGTTTGCTGACGACACAAATCTGACAGCTTCTGGAGATTCTATAAATGACCTTGAGACTGCAGTAAATTCTGATTTAGAAAACCTTAGAAAATGGTTAATGGCCAATAAACTTAGCCTTAATGTAGCAAAGACTGAATTCATGTTAATTGGTTCAAAATCAATGATAAAAAAGATCTCTGATTCTCATCTGAATGTTGTCATTGATAATAAACAAATTAAACAAGTTTATGAATGCAAAACTCTTGGAGTAACAGTTGACCAGCACTTATCTTGGAAAAGTAATACTGAAAATATTTGCAAAAAAATAACTTCAGGAATCTCTGCTATTCGTCGAGTCAAACCCTTCGTTGACACAGAAACACTTATTTCCATATATAACGCTATTGTTCGCCCATACTTCGATTACTGCTGTGAAGTATGGGATGTGTTTGGTGAAACACAATCAAAACGACTTCAAAAACTCCAAAATCGAGCTGCTAGAATTATCTTGAGTATGAGCAATGACGTAGATCATTCTATTGCTTTGCGTGCATTGGGTTGGGAACCACTCCAAACAGAAAGAAAGAAGGCTAAGGCAAGAATGGTATATAAAGTATTAAATAAAATGGGCCCCAAATCACTCACAAATCTATTTCCATATAAAAGTGAGAAAACAAACTATCACCTTCGGGACATTTCAAGTGGTCTTTGTTTACCAAAACCGCGTACTAATAATATGAAAAATAGTTTCATGTATGACGGAGCAAACCTTTGGAACTCTATTCCAAAAGAAATTAGGGAAAGCAAATCACTTTCTTCTTTTCGAAATAAAATCGCTGCTCACATCTATGTCTATGAACAATAAGTATTGTAAATAATATACCCTGTAAATAGTCTACCAACTATTTTGATACTCTATATATCTTTTAAAACTTATATATTTTGTAAATAACTCTGAATAACACTTTGTAATGTACTTTTTTTTGGCACACGCCCCTCGTGGAAATCAGCTTCGGTTGACGGGGTCAGCGTGTATAAATAAAATTTCTATCTATCTATACACAGTGTAAGAGAGGAAGAGCAAAGATAGGTAAATATATACAGACCACGGCCACGATGCATTGCTACATCAGTGACAGTGTGAAATTGTGAATATCAGTAATGCGGCCCAGTGTGACCAGATTCTAAAAACTAATTATGCTAAACGGAATTCGTTTAAAATTACTTTAAAATGTTACTATTAATTTGTAAAGTTGTAAAATGAAAACATTTTAGCATTTTAAACAAGCCACAGTGCTGCTGGCATCTTTATTCTTGCAAACTTCAGGTAAAAACCATGCAACACGAGCACAGAATAAATCTCAGTGGAAAAAATTCAACTTCAAGCACGTGCTTCAAGCCTACCCAGAGAGCCTGCTCGCAGGCTAATCCAATACAATGATGTCATAATCGTCAATCGTCAAGGTATTCAGAATGAGAAATAGAGCAAGAATACAAGACTGCGGACTAGTCTGCCTGTCTGAGCGCATTAATTTGGCTACAAATAACCAGTATTGGGGAGCTTTTTTAAACTTTCCTTCTAAAATAACATTTAAAGAGAGATGTTCTAACATTATGCTAAAAATATGCTGATCCTGTAAGTTTATGCTAGAATTATGCTAAATTTTCATTATGCTAATACACGTCTCCAAATGATGAAATTATGCTAAACTAGCATAATTATGCTAAATCTGGTCACACTGATGCGGCCCGTTGGCATTGAGCAAGCAGCAGCCCGAGATTCGAGAATAGTTCATTTTCTTAGAATTAATTAGAAAACCGTTAAGGAAAAGTGCGCGAAATTCCGCTAAATCAGGCTGTAAATGTATGGCCGTTGGCATTGGCATTGCACCTGCCTCGTACCCAGGCGCTTAGACTTGCTCCAAGTCTGTCTCTTATAGGGGAGTATATTAGGGCGCGCGAAAATGCGGGTGGGAGGCGGGCGGCCGCCCGCATTTTCGCACCCCCCAATAAAAACCCCTATAAGAGACAGACTTGGAGTAAGTCTAGGTGTTGACCTCAGAGTCAAGTCAAGTTATTCAGGAAGTGAAAATCAACATTATATATTATTGAGAAATGCGTTTTTAAGAAGTACTTCCTGCCGTGATAAATAGTATATATTGCGTATACTTGCTGCTTTAGCAAGACTACAGCAAGTCTAAGAAGGGAAGATCGAGCATCAAAGCATGGGTAACGAGCAGAGTGAAGAGCAGACCGCTAGTGTTTGTGTAGGCGGGAGAGAATACTCCGCTGGCGTTGTAACATTGTCAAGTTCAAGAGCTACAATCGCCACGGCCGGGGCCACGGCAATGGCAGTCAATGGCAATTTTATTCTTGTACTGCTATTTACTGCTTGGTGTGAGTACATCACAAAGGTATAGTCTGTGAGTTAGTCATGTTAATATACATTGTGTATTTTTTACAAATCTTTAAACGGAGCCGACATGAATCCAAAGGCAGTATAGGCAATATGACAAAAAAGTTAGTTTTATAGGGCCGTCT
This sequence comes from Trachythela sp. YZ-2020, assembly GCA_016169945.1. NCBI lineage: Eukaryota > Metazoa > Cnidaria > Anthozoa > Malacalcyonacea > Clavulariidae > Trachythela > Trachythela sp. YZ-2020. The sequence continues at coordinate 4,877,231 of JADLSH010000358.1, forward strand.
GATTAATACGATTATAGCACAGCACACACATAATGACATATATATATATAGTTTTATAGGGCCGTCTGATTAATACGATTATAGCACAGCACACACATAATGACATATATATATATATATAGTCAAATCTGCAGACATGCATGTTTCGCCGTTCAACGGCTCGTCAGTGCAGCTTGTAACGCAGTCTAGATGCGAGTGACTTCGTATTTATACACCATACTCTTGCCCTCACCAAGCGCATGTGGTACAATACTATATATATATATATATATATATATATATATATATATATATATATTGGGTTTTGATATAACGAGTATTGGGTTTAAAATCATATGCGTAGAGTGCTCGATACCGAAGCAGAGCGGGATAGTAAACAAAAATACAAACTCGAGTTACTTCATTTGAATTTATTCACAACAAATCTGTTTCGTATGGCAAGTGGAGCCTGCCAGACTCATCTGGTGAAAATCGCGTCTGTTCTAAATGCCCAAAGAATCCTGAAATACAATATGTCTAAAGCGTTATAAGTTGTCTGGGTAACGGTATTTTTACAGTGTGATATGAATAATTAGTGCTAAATATAATATAATATAATTTGAGATATCCGGTTATTGGTTGCATAGCAAGTATTTCTTTCTGTGTCTGCACACAGTTAACTGTGGTCTGCACGACGAAATAAGTTCATTTCTGGTGTTTAGTGTTCTTAGGTTTCGGTGGCATATAATAGTGAACTTTTCATGCAAGCATAGATTGCACTTTTTTGTTTTGTTCGAATAGGCCTTATGCGAACAATAGGCCTGCTGCGCATAGCAAGCGCGCACGACCACAATTCCATGCGCTAAATAAAATTTACTTCAAAACTCCCTCTCTGCACATATTAGGCTGCTGCTACGCTCGCTCGCTTCAGGCTCGCTCGCTCCGCAGCAATTATTCATATCACACTGTAAAAATACCGTTACTCAGACAACTTATAACGCTTTAGACATACTGTATTTCAGGATTCTTTGGGCATTTAGATCAGACGCGATTTTCACCTGATGAGTGTGGCAGGCTCCACTTGCCATACGAAACAGATTTGAACGGCGAAACATGCATGTCTGCAGATTTGACTATATATGCTCCTTATTTCACTTGTGTTGTTGAGAACTCTGTGAGGTTAATTGGTGGCTGATAAGCGATAATGCAAAAGCTCACTTCCCTTGTGGTCGTTTGAGCCCTCTGGCCCCAAGAAATCCAATGCGGATTTTTGAAGTTTAAATACTGACAACATTCTCTTATTTATACATAGTCTTATCTAATTTTATGCATACTACGATTATCGTTTTAGATTTCTATTGACAATTGTTGTAATAAGAAAAATAATTTTTTAATAATTTATTATAATCAATTGTAAACAAATTGTATTTCACACTATGTAGTGTACAAGAATATTGTGAATAAACCATCATTATTATTATTATTATTATGCAATCTCAATTTATATAAATATGTTTTTATTCCTATTTTACAATGGATATTTTTGTCTAGTCGCGTTCACATATTATTGTCAGAACAGACAGAGTCTCAGTTCTGCGCGCACTAAGACAAATATTCGAATGGCAATGAGTTGAAATGAGTTGTGCTTTACATGTAGGTGACTCGCATATCCAGCAAAGTAAGAACAGAATGATGGAACAACGCTTTCGTTTGTAGCTTTCCAAATGCAAAATTATTTTGCGCACATGTATATATTTTTAACGCTTTTATACACTACAAAAATATGCAAATTTCCTTGCGTGGCAGTGTCAAATTACTCATCGCAGTAAACATGGGTTTCATGTGGGAATTCCATGTGGAAGAACAATACATGGAAAATATTGATATTTTGAAATAGATGTTACAAAATTTGATGTCTTTCATGTTTCGTGATATATTTAGCTTGTCTCATCCTGCAACCTATGCTAGGGTATGCATCTACTGACAGCGCGCAAGCCACTGGGTCAATGCCAATAATTGCCGTCTACTGAATATAATTTGTGTTGCATATTTGTGTGCATGTTTGTTTCAAGAAGCTAAAGAATAATAACAGTCCCGCAGCATTCCCTACCTTGCAGGTACCCTAGTTTTATTTTTATGCAATTTGAAAAATTAAGACGTCTAGTACTAACATAATTAAATAAATACACTCACGTCGTATATAGACCGAGCTTCCTTGTGGCAGATTCTAGGTCAATGTATCGAAATTGTAGTCAATTCCCACTCTCCTCCGCAGAGGCTGCATGTGAGCTTTAGTCATTTTAAGTGCGTTCTCGAGCATTTTCGTTAGTCTTACACGAAGTTTTGAGAAGGGTGGGGTGGGGGGGGGGGGGGGCGAAGCGTAAACATTTCCCCGCAGCACATGTATTCATTTATTAATATTTCATATAAAGTTCGTCGCCAATATTTCCAATAACATAACATACATCGTCGTCAAAAACCTTTCCAGACTCTATTTAAATTTGTGAACATTCGTATCTCATCCCCTGCGTCTATGGTCAGACCAGTTATGGAATTTAGCTGCCAAGTCTTCCATTTTGTCCTACCTTCTTACCTGTCAAATTCTTTGGAACGGATCCAAAGGCGTGTCAATCATCTACCCACATACAAGCTATGCGGATTGCTTAGATAAATGGGGCATAATGTGACAGGCGTGTCGACACATGCGAGAAACTGTTTAATGAAATCACCTCAACACCAGTGGCTAATATGCACGATCTTATGTCATCAAGATTCTTCCCAAATTATAAACTTAGACACTTAAGAACCTTTGTCCCCGCACAGACCAAAACAATCAGATTTAGAAACACTTTTATCCCTTCATCGGTAAAGCATATAAACGACCAAATTTGACTTTTAGTTTAAGCAAATATTAGTTTCTAATATATCTCTGTAAATAATGTAATCTTTTTTTAGCTTATAGTTATGTACTTGTAAACCTTCACGTGTAAATTAGAAATTAATTTTAATTACTTTTCTTTGTAAAATCTAGCACGCAATTCAGCCTTTTAGGCTGCCATGTGTTATTTTAATAAATCTATCATATGATTTTTGGTATGTGCAATATTTGGGTCACTCTAAGAAGAAACGTAATATATCTGTATCAACTTTATCAACTTTTTCACTGTCAAAGTTGCCGGATATGATGTCATCAGATGAATTGTAAATTCATCATGGTACATGGTAGTAAAACATAATCCTAATTAGCAACCCTATTTTGTAACAGGTGAAAAAAGCCTTGGAAAATGAAGCGCGACATTTTCCGGAAAATGTCTTTATACCCGGTTGTTCTATAAGCAGGCGAGATTGGGAGAATGTTAGATTAACAGTATATGTGTTTAGTCAATATGGAAAATACATCGATCAGCCGCACATGTGGGTTCACAAAGGCCTTATCATGGTGTATCTGGATCAAAGTGGCAAGTCGAAACAGCTGGTGCTCCACCGATTTGATTTGTCGGCAGATAACCCGAAAAAACAGGGAAGAATCCAGGCAGGATGTGCACCTGCACATGAATACGCAGAAGAATTCTATTATAGGTAAGCTTTTCTGCTACCATCAGGGGTGCAACTAGTGGGGATTAGGGGTGGGTGGGTGAGGTACCCCACCCCACGGGGGAAAAATGTGTTCAAGTGATGTTGAGTAAGACCAAAAACCTTGAAGACCAGTTTGGCCAATTTGAAAAGTCGGCTAATTTAACATACTACATTTTCTGACCATCAGAATTCTGTAAAATCTTGCCCCAAAGTGCATGAAATGGCATTTCAGAGACTCTACATTTCAACATTTTCTGGGGAGCATGCTCTAGTGACCTCGTGCCTTCAGCACTTGATATCCGTGCATTCTCGCTAGTGGCAAGACCCCTTTATGTTATGTCCTGACCAGCCTGTTTGTCGGGCAAAACCAACCACGCCCCCCCCCTAATGTTTAGACCCTAGTTACGCCCCTGGCTACTATATACTATATACGAAATTATTACCAAGGGCAATCGCAAACAGGTTCAAACAGGTGGGGGATGTAAGCGAAAAAAGGGCTTGGTCATTAGGTCGTTTAGTTGCACTCAAAATAGTCTAGTTGTACAACGCCCCCATTTAGACAAACGGAAGTTAAGGAGGCTCCCTACAGTTTTAATTCTGTAGCACGCAAATGTGCTCTAAGGTCCATTATTTGCTCATTTTGCAAGGTATGGTCACGAGACTTAGCCGTCAGATTGCCACAATATTGCGGATTACGAATAACAAAAAATGTTTTTAAATATTTACGTTGCCATGGTAACAACGCGATTTAGAGATTGCTGTATTTTTATCTTCTTTCTTAATTTTTTGGATTTTCCTTCGGTAAAACTTTTTTATTTTTTGCACACGAGCACCTAAGGTACAAAGTATTGAAATAGGCGATTTAAAAAAAATTCCTCGGAGCCGAATTTTTTTAAATCTCAAAAAACCGTTTTTTTGCAATAAAAAAAATTTCGCTCCGAGGAATTTTTTTAAAATGGCATATTTCAATACTTTGTACTTTAGGTGCTCGTGTGCAAAAAATAAAAAAGTTTTACCGAAGGAAAATCCAAAAAATTAAGAAAGAAGATAAAAATACGACAATCTCTAAATCGCGTTGTTACCATGGCAACGTAAATATTTAGAAACATTTTTTGTTCTTCGTAATCCGCAATATTGTGGCAATCTGATGGCCAAGTCTCGTGACCATATCTTGCAAAATGAGCAAATAATGGTTCTTAGAGCACATTTGCGTGCTACAGAATTAAAACTGTAGGGAGCCTCCTTAAGTGCAATTCACCATTTCGAAGTTGCAGTAGAGGACTGATAATAGCGAGGTTGACAATGCATCATGCGACTGCTTTGGGGGACGAGCTTTTTGTTTGCGTCCCCAAAAACAGTCCCACGATGCATTGTCAACCTCGCTATACCAGTCCTCTACTGCAACTTCGGAATGGCGTAAACATCGGTGCTTTTCGGGTTTTGCGAGGCTAAGAAACACTAAGACAAGACACCCGCTGAGGCGTTTACTTCGTCGTAGGGCAGGAAAGTATACACCGTGGCGTAGGTTGTAATGGAACATATGCAGGGTGCGGCTCAGGAGGATTGGTTCACCAGTTAAAACCTTGTATCAGTAGGCCAGTCTCAAATAAGTCAGTTTGTAATGTCATAACATACAGCTAAGTTTGGAAGATTAAAAAATACAAATATCAAAGTTATCAATTGCAATTTTATCCCGACGCGGACCGCATCGTTTGGATGCAAACTACGAACTGGTTTTATTACACCCTTGTTTATACTAACTTATGGGGGGGTTGGGGGGGGTTGGCGGAGAGCCTCTATGCAATGCAACCCTTTCTTACATTTAAATGCATAAACATTTACAGAACATTGATGAAAACCAGACAACGTGACGGCATCCCCATCGAACTAATAAACATCCTTGAGCGAACACATCCAGATCAAGTTGTGGGAAAGATGCTCAATTTTGCCGAAGGTTATCCTGATATGAACCCAGTCGATATGGCCAACTCTTTTCTACAATTCGACGTCTTCAATATTGGCAACATGTTCCAAAGATTATTCGGATCGAGCTCTTCACAAGATAATAAGCTCACCGAAATGCTTCATATACGTGAAAACCTGTTGGTTGGGTTTCCTAATTTACCTTCATACGAAGGCACCCTTCAAAATGTTTCTTTGTTTGACGTCTGGGAGGTGGTCCAGAAATCAATGAAAAAATTCCCGAAGAAGTATGATCTTCTGCTCGCTAACTGTATACAGTTCGCTGGTACAATTCTTGATGGTTTAAAGACGACCTGGACATGAAGAAGAACTGGGACGACCTGGACTTGCAGGAAATTTATAGGCCCATACAATTACAAGCCCAAATTTTGTAACAGTGGTAACTACATAATTTTTTAATGAAACACATTTAATTCAATGGAAACATTTAGTAAAAATTTTAATAGTTTAAATAATTACTTGTAAAGTATCAAGATCAAGATTTTTTTGGCATCTTGTTCGATAGAACTAATAGTAGAAGTTTTGTAGATGGAATGCTCGAACGAAAATTGATATACATTTGCGAAAAATGCAACTTTTATAGGCCCTCTGGCAGGTCTGAAAATGTTATAGATTTTCGTTCGAATATTTCGTTGATATATTTACCCATACCTTCTACTGGCAACACTGTACTATATATTACAGCTCAGCAACTGGACTCTGTAGCTCAGTTGGTAAGAGCGCTGCACCGGAATCGCAGGGCCGCAGGTTCGATTCTGCCAAAAGGCCTAAAGTTGACAAGACATTTTTCGCTGTTAGGTGTCACAATGTATATAAATTTTCGTTCGAGTTTTCCCTCTACAAAACAACTCCTAAATAATTACTTGCCCTGCCATTTAAAAATCCTTTGTTCTACCTCGTACCCAGGCGCTATAGCCCACCATAAAACACTTCAATGGACGGTCGATGCATGAAGGGGATTGTACTCTTGAAATTTCGGCCGTAGTTCTTTCACGGGTAATCGCATTTCAATATTTGAAACGTTTCAATTCAAAACTTGTATTTCAGTTTCATTTATAAAGACTGAACTGAGCAAAACCCTCCACTGGTTTCATTTCTAATTAATTTCGCTATGCTTCTATACTGCTTAAATTAGGTCGAGTTTTCCGTTATAATGCTCTAAACGTCTTGGGCAGGGGTGTAGTTGATGGGGCAGGGGTGTAGTTGATGGGGCAGGGGTGTAGTTGATGGGGCAGGGGTGTAGTGGATGGGGCAGGGGTGTAGTCGTTAGAATTCCATACCGACTAGACCTCCCTATATTCTTGCAGTTCCATAATCTTAACCTGAAAAAAGTTCTTTGGACTGTAGTGTTAAAATTTCAGTTATTTCCAACAATAATGATTTCAGTAATACTTCACACATTGAGACAGTCAGAAAGTTGAATCCTTTCTTTTTTTAAAAAGCAGCAATTGAACAATTTCTAGAACCAAAAATAGACATAGGAATTTTCCAAATTTAGCCACGCATTGTCACCCCTCCTCCCATGCGTTGACACTCCTCCTTTTAAGAGCCCCCCTTGTTAACGTTCCAGGACCACATCACTGTTCTTGAGAGGTGTAATTTGACAATGCTAACATATTCGCAACACAATGCGTCATTCTCACGAGCAATCGCCTTTAAATTATGAAAACATGTTGCATTCATGCAGTTCCACTGTATTAGACATTAAAGCAAAAACCTCCACTGTCTTTATATCTAATTTATTTTCTAATGATTTTATTCTTTCAAAGAATTCACACTCGAAAGTGGTAACAATGAATGACGATATGATATATATCCTTCTTGCATCGACATTTTCGTTCGTTAAAAGATATTCTAACGGAAGGTATATATTGTATAGATAGATAGATAGTTTATTAAAAGCAGAATTACATAGCAGCCAGACGGCTGAATTGCGTAATTTGTATTTACAAGTGTTGAAAATATCAATATTAATTTATATATAGTTAATCTATTACAATAAGAATACTCGTAAATAAAGTCTTAAGGCTCTTTTCCACTCATCGCAAAACCAACTCGCGGCGAGCTTGCGAGTACTCGGCTACTCGCAAGCTCGCAGGCCAATTTAAACACTTCATCATCTGAGTTCTCGCGTGACCTTTTACGTTTGATGGTGTCTATTTTACAAAATGGCGGCTGCTTTATATCGGCGCCTTTTGCTGTTACTATATTTAAGACGACGTAGGAGAAGACGTCTAAAGTATTTAAAGCGTTTTTGGGTTCGGATAAAGTATTTAAAGCGTGTTTGGGATATTTTCAACGAATTTCATTGGCTAAATGTCATTTTTGTTCGCGCGATCAGAAAATATTGTTCAAATTATTTAACTTCGCTGCGAGTCTTCGCAAGCTCGCTGCGAGTACTCGCAAGTACTCGCAAGCTCGCTGCGAGTGGGTTTTGCGATCAGTGGAAAAGAGCCTTTAAGGCTCTTTTCCACTCATCGCAAAACCAACTCGCAAACTCGCTGCGAGTTCTTGCATGTAATTAAAATAAACTGTCGAGCATTGTGATTGGATGAAAGTACTCGCAGCAAGCTTGCGAGTTGGTTTTTGCGACGAGTGGAAAAGAGCCTTAAGAATTGTTAAAATTAAGTTAGGCCTTTGAAAACGTCTTCACAAACATCGCTGGGATGAAAGAATGTTTGAATCTGTCCGTATGAATTTGTGGAAGATCATACTCATAACACTTACGAAGATTAAGGTTGGGACAATGTCTTGGTGGCAAAAGACTGAAGAGTTTGTGCGAAGGTACTGAAATTGTTTCAAACTGCTTATCGCAAAGTTTCTGACGTCTGTTATGCAAGGTGGTTAAACCGAACTGGCCCATATTACCATCGTAAGTTTGACTCGGGTTCATGATCGATAGCGCTCTCTTTTGTACTCTCTCAATATCGGCACTGAGGTACTGGGGCAACGCGTGGTGAAAAACTGGTGAACCTAAAATTTGAATTTCATTGAGTGTAATGATTGTAATAGACACAAAGTTTCTGATTGATAATCATTGTAAGACGGAGTCAGTTAAAAAAATAGGGGTCTGGGGGTACTACCACGCTCTATGACTACATTTTTGGGGGGTTTTCTGGAGCGAATTCGCAAATGAATTACGTCTGAATTGTCCGTATTTTGCACAAAATGTCAGCCATCTGGAGGTTTATTTAAGAGATCAGGTTCTTGCAATAATTTGACATTTTATCTAAGTTATCACTTTACAAAATATTATGATAGTATACATTGCTTTTAAAAGCTAAATTGAGTTTTTCGCGTTAATTAGGTTTAGAAAAAACGTAGCTTAATTTTAACGGCATTTGAAAATAATGCTGACGTCAGCAATACGAATTATTCAAACCTTTTTAACTCGCGAGGAAATAATTGTATCGACTTGAAATTTGTTATGGACCGTTATGAATACTTGTTATAATGATATACAAAACATCTTTAATAGCCAGCTTGATAGGTTGCACGTTAAAGATTTATAATTTAGTCACGTGATGGTGCAAAACCTATATACGTTTCCCTCTTGAAATGAAGTTTTATTACTACCACTGTCTCTAGCTGATCGCGCATCCAAGTAAGGCGTTCTGAGTAGAGATAATATTGCCGTTGAATCGTAATATGTAGTGTCCTCGATTGTAAATGTTCAGCATCAAGTGCCATTTTAATTCACCAGTTGCAACGTATGCGCCCAGGCTGGTATGCGCCCACGTGAAGTTGACGCATGATCAAAATGTAAGGCAAACAAAACCAAACACCAAAAACACAGCCTCGTAGCCAGGCGCTTTAACGTGCTAAGCGGTTGCGTGACGCGCGCGTGGAAACTGTAGTGCGCAGCCACGACGCGCTCTTCATGCAACCGCTCAGCACGTTAAAGCGCCTGGGTACGAGGCTGCCAAAAACAACAAAGTTCGTACTATGGCGCACGCAAGCATTATATTTAAAGTACCGTTGAACATAAAATTGTGTAGTTTGTTCACTGCGCTAATTTTTATTTTATTTAAACTTTTTTGTTAAATCGTGACAGGCCCGTAGCTGGGGGGTCGCCAGGGGGGGCAAGGCCCCCCCTAGCGGAAAATTGTGCCCCCCCTGTGCCCCCCCTAGCACAAATAACAGAAACGTAAATTTTCATTTGAAAAAGTAAATTTGTTATATATTTAAGTCGAAAAAGTGAATTTGTTATATATATAAAGTTTAAAGTATTAAGTAATACCTTACTAACGCAATGGTATGTGATTTCCGTAAAAAAATTGTTCACCCTCCCCCCTCCCCCCCCCGTCGACAAGAAAAGAAAGAATTTCTGTCGGAAAAGGTAAAATATTTTGACGAACACGGACAGAAATCGGAACGTGCCCCCCCCCAAAAAAAGGGGGCCAGCTACGGGCCTGAATCGTGAGCGATGTGGTGTGAAAACTTTACTGGGATGGTTCAAAAAAGCTGGGCGATGAAAATGTTCAAAAATATGTAGCAATGTCGTAGTGTATTAACAACTATTAACAACGAGAATCTGCATTTATCGATTTTACGACAATTTGCGACGTCTGTAAAGCATGCAGTAGCTGTAAATACAAGAATGGGTTTGGCAATGTATCGAAATTTTGACATGACAAGAGGAATCATTTGGAATTATTTAGTCATAACGCAAATTGGCAACTTAAAATTGTCAATTATAGTCATACCTTTACACACAGTCGCTGTCGTTCGTTAGGCTCGAAAAGCGTCTGCACGTAAGATACCCTTTGGATTGTACAGCAGGGGCCGGTTGTATAAAAGTCTTAACTCTTAACTACATTTTAACTACTCGTTTTGTAGTTAAATAGTAGTTAACTCTAAAATTCACGATTCTGATTGGCTTACTTTCGCACTAACTATATAGCTAACTTTAACTACTTTTTTATACAACCGGCCCCAGTACGGTAATATTTGACGTTTAGTGTCAGTGGCAAGGTCTCTTGCTTCACATTAATCCTATGACGAGAACATGTTGTTATTAAACAATATGTCTCACATGATCGATGAAGATATAGATGTAAAGAATAATAATGTTTTATGACAATTTAGCTCGCCAATTGCGCATGATTTTCAAAACTTCGATAAATTGCCAAACCATTCTTGTATTTACAGCTATGCCTTGATGTCGCAAATGTCGCAAAAATCGACAACGCAGACTCTCGTTGTCAGTTGTTACATCACAATATTGATACATATTTTTGCTCGCAGCTTTTTTGAACCGTCCCAGTAAAGTTTTCACGCCACATTGCTCGCGACTTAACGAAAAAAGTTTAAACGTACAAGGTAAAAATTAGCGCAGTGAACGAACTACACAAGTTCATGTTCAATAGTACTTTATAATGCTTGCGTGCGCCATAGTAACATTTTGATGTCGGCGGCTCGGCGCATACGTTGCAACTGGTGAATTATCTCGCCTCACAGGTATCTTTATTAGGTATTCTGGAAATTTATGCGTTGAGTATTACTAAGAATTGAAACAAAAATGAGAATTACGGGATTTCATCAAAGGTTATACTGAGAATTTTTACTGACATGAAGTATACGATGAATTCGTGGAAGAAATGCTGTATCTTAGAATTTACACCCACGCAATCAGATTTTAGTTTGACAATACGTATACCGAGAATCAGTCATGCTTTTATGACTAATGTACAGTGAAAAGCGGGATAAAATTATAAGCAGTATATTTTTGACAATCAGACAGAAAATCAGCTGGTACGTATGCAGAGTCTGCATCTAATTTCTTAAGAGGTACGTTTTTCCTATATTGGCTCAATATTGTTCCCAAGCTCTTCCCTGGCAACGAGGTTGACACCGGTTTCGGTGTTTTAAACTTTTAATACACTGAGTGTCACTGACAAATGCTATTTCAAAGCTTCTAGGTATAGTTGAACTTGAATCGGATAAAACAGTTGGCTTTGTACCTCATTTCCACGAAGTACTTCATGCGCTTCATACTAATCACACAACATCTTGCAATACGTTTAAAAAATTTGACTTTGTCTTCTATTTAGATTGGTTTGTTCATAAGGAACCCATAAGCGATACATAGTTTAAGAGAGGAAGACAAAGATAGGTAAATCACTTAAATGTGTTCAAACCCACGGCCACGAATCCACGATGCATTGCTATATCAGTGACAGTGTGAATGCGGCCCGTTCACATTGAGCAAGCAGCAGTGCGAGAATAGTTCAAATTCTTAGAAAACCGTTTTTAGCATGGGTATAGGAAAAGTACGTGGCATTGGCATCGCACGGTGTTGACCTCAGAGTCAAGTTATTCAGGAAGTGAAATCAACATTGTACTTCCTGCCGTGATAAATAGTATATATTGCGTTAGAGCGGCTTCGGTTTTTAGTTTTATTTGCTGCTTTTAATAGCAAGACTACAGTAAGTCTAAGAAGGGAAGATCAAGCATGGGTAACGAGCAGAGTGTAGAGCAGACCGCTAGTGGTTACATTGCAGAGGCATTATTCCCCGTGGCAACATTGAGAAGAGTACGAGTGGGCGACTTGACAATGGGAGTCGAAACGTTGCCTAGAGGTATACGCATTGGTCCTCGACCTCGTTCATTTGATCCGCTTGGTGAAGCGTTGGGTGGTTTGATGGAATTATTGCAAACACTACTTTTATCAAGTTCGGAAGATAGCGGTCATTTTATTCTTGTACTGCTATTTACTGCTTGGTGTGAGTACATCACAAAGGTCTGTGAGTTAGTCATGTAAATATACATTGTGTATTTTATTACAAATCTTACACGGAGCCGAAATGAAGTGATCCAAAGGCAATATTAAGCAATATGACAATAAAAGTTAGCCGTTTTATAGGGCCGTCTGATTAATACGATTATAGCACAGCACACACGTAGCATATATATGCAATTTGAAAAATTAAGACGTCTAGTCTAGCTAGTACTAACATAATATAAATACACACATCGTATAGACCGCGCGCGCTTCCTTGTCATGACCAGGGCGCTTATATACTTAGTATATAAGCGCCCTGGTCATGACAGATTCTAGGTACATGCTCTGCAGGGGCCTGTTGTAAGAAACTGAATGAATACCCGTTTTGTAGCGGATTTGTAGTCAATTCCAAAATTTTACGCAATTCTGATTCAGGCCTTCTCACTCACCATGCAAAACTCAAAATCGCCAAACATGGAGCTCTATAGCTACTAAGGTTTGACAGTGCCGTAGGAAGCTTTTTCGGATTGGGGAGGCTGAAATTCACCGAAAATTTACCGACGACGCAGGGCAAAAAAAGCGATGTTAGTTACTAACCTCAGCGAGCGGACATTGTTATTGGGGGCCGAACCTAGGTAGGTCTGGGGGCATGCTCCCCCAGGAAAATTTTGCATTTTTGAAGCCTCAGAGAGTTTCTAAAACCTAAGAATTCAATGTTTTTAACTCACTCTTTACAACCTCATGTGCTCCGTATACAATTACAAGCGTCGGTGAATTAGTTTTGTTCCTTTTGATATACACACACGATGTGAACTGACTGTAACGAAAAACTATTACAGATGAGTTGATTGTAGATGGCTCTGCAAGAAATAGATAAGTATGAAAAGAAGTATACAATACTGGATGAGCAAATTACCGCAGACGGTGCTGTGCCGTGGCTGTTGTTGTTTGAAATTTTAAAATTTACCGACCAATTTACTTTCAAATTCTACGTTTGAAGGTCAATCAGTTTACTGACATTGTTTTAAAAATTTGGGTTGTAACACCCCCTACACCCCCCGCTCGGTACGCCACTGTCTAAATGTCTTTGGAAGTTAGGCTAGTGACTTATTAAATCTGTTTTCCAAGAGTTACTGAAGTGTTTCTGTTCAATAATTGTAAGTGAAACGGTTAACTGAAATTACGGAAATTTATTTCACAAATTATTGGGGGTTGCAGCCCGACAAGCCCCTGTTGCTACGGCCCTGTTTGAAAAGCACAAAACACGGTAATTTTTGTCTGTGAAACGAGATGAAACCTCAAATATTTAAGGCCGACTAAGACAGGACGAGTAGTCAGCAATGCTTTGGATGTAATGCATGTATTTTCTTGATTTTTACTACATAATTATATGACCATATATCGGTTGGTTTTTTAAACTTGTTTCCATGTTGAGTTTTTAATTATTGGTGAAATTAGTTTCGAAATCGTAAAAATAATGTAACGGGTAAAGAAAGGCTTTAAATATTCAATGTAGAAAATAGAATTTACACAGTTGAAAACGTTTTCTTGTGAAACGTGAAATGGCTGTTTTTCCTCACGTGAAACGTGATCCTTATCACCCCCTTAATTGGCATTATTATTATTATTATTCAATTCGTCACAAATGTTTACAAAAGGCAATGATTTACATAACATATTACAAGACAACCTACGTGACTGGGATGTTGAACAGGACTTTCGTCCCAATTAATACCTCACCCCTTATAGTTTATATAACTAGGCACTTTCTCGGTGTAAGGACGAACGAAGGTCTACAACAGTTAGCTTAACAATAGGTTAACCCCTAATTCTAATGAAATGTCACGGTTAAAGAACGCACGGCATTGTGCATTTCGCGCTTTATAGAGGTCGAGGTTTCGCGGTTTCGACGGAGCCTTCAAACTTATGTCTTATATGAATTAGCTGTATACTTTAATGTACCCAATCAGTGCGAGGTCTCCTAACAAGCCAAATCTTTAAAGTGGCTCGCGATAGTTTTAACATTGAGTGTTGAGAAACCTTGAAGTTTCACTAACCCCAAATATAATTTTTGGTATGTGCAATATTTGGGTCTTTCTAAGAAACGTAATATATCTAAATGAAAACCTCATTTTTATCTTTTTCTCTGTCAAAGTTGCCGTTTTTGATGTCATTAGATGAATTTTAGCATAAAAAACAAAGGAAAACTAATTTACAATTCATCAAATGACATCATAATGAGGTTTTTTACCATAAAGAATAACCTTTCAGAATAACCCAAATTAATATTACATATAACAAAAATCAGATTTGGGGATTTAATCCAACATGACATTCGAAAAACTAATCAAAAGTGTAATGATTGACATGTTTTATGTCTTATTCATAGAACGGCAAAAATGGTTTCTAGAAGGGCAAAATTGCGAGTTGTTCTAGGCCTTCTCGCTCCCAGTCACTCCCCAGCAGCCAAGCATTGCGGAAGTGAAAGGCCAGGAACTAGGCTGAATACCTTCAATCTTGCAGTGACAAAAGACCAATGGGCTAATAAAACACATATCCATAATTAACAACCCTATTTTGTAACAGGTGAAAAAAGCCTTGGAAAATGAAGCGCGATATTTCCCGGAAAGTGTCTTTATACCCGGTGGTTCTATAAGCAGGCCAGATTGGGAGAAAATGAGATTGACAGTATATGTGTTTAGTCAATATGGAAAATACATCGATCAGCCGCACATGTGGGTTCACAAAGGCCTTATCATGGTGTATCTGGATCAAAGTGGCAAGTCGAAACAGCTGGTGCTCCATCGATTTGATTTGTCGGCAGATAACCCGGAAGAACAGTCAAAGAGCCAACAACAGGGAAGAATCCAGGCAG
Source organism: Trachythela sp. YZ-2020 (assembly GCA_016169945.1). Taxonomy (NCBI): domain Eukaryota; kingdom Metazoa; phylum Cnidaria; class Anthozoa; order Malacalcyonacea; family Clavulariidae; genus Trachythela; species Trachythela sp. YZ-2020. Next base: position 4,892,368 of record JADLSH010000358.1, read on the forward strand.
GACGTGTACCTGCACATGAATACGCGGAAGAATTCTATTACAGGTAAGCTTTTCTGCTGCCATCATGGGTGCAACTAGTAGAGGGTTAGGGGCTGAGATAATGTCATGATGATGATGATTATGATGATGATTATGATGGTGTCAGTATGTAGATCATCCTAGTCTAACAAGAGAGAAATAGGAAATTTACCTTTAACAACAACATTCTTACATTTAACAAATCCCTTACATTTAAATGCATAAACCTTTACAGAACATTGATGAAAACCGGACAACGTGATGGCATCCCCAGCGAACTAATAAAAATCCTTGAGCGAACACAACCAGATGAAGTTGTTGGAAAGATGCTCAATTTTGCTGAAGGTTATCCTGATATGAACCCAGTCGATGTGGCCAACTCATTTCTACAATACGACGTGTATAATAATGTCAACATGTTCCAAGGATCATCCGGATCGGGATCATCCGGATCGAGCTCTTCACGAGATAATGCGCTCACCGAAATGCTTCATATACGTGAAGACCTGTCGGTCGGATTTCCTAATTTACCTTCATACGAAGGCACCCTTGAAAACGTTTCTTTGCTTGACGTCTGGGGGGTGGTCCAGAAATCAATGAAAAAGTTCCCGAAGAAGTATAGTCTTCTGTTCGCTAACTGTATAGAGTTCGTTGGTACAATTATTGATGGTCTTAGACACGACCTGGACATGAAGGAGAACTGGGACGACCCGGACTTGCAGGAAATTTATAGCCCCATACAATTACAAGCACGAATGTTGTCACAGTGGTAACTACATAATTTGTTTATGAAACACAATTCAATGGAAACATTTAGTAATAGGAATTTTAAGGCAAACATATTTTAATAGTTTAAATAATTACTTGTAAAGTATCAAGATCAAGATTGTTTTGGCATCTTGTTCGATAGAACTAATAGTAGAAGTTGTTTTGTAGATGGAATGCTCGAACGAAAATTGATATACATTTGCGAAAAATGCAACTTTTATACGCCCTCTAGGTCTGAAAATGTATATAGATTTTCGTTCGAATATTTCGTTGAAATATTTACCCATACCTTATATTGGCAACACTGTACTATGTATTACACAAATTTGCGGTAACACTGTACTATATATTACACGAATTTGCGGTTAATGCTCAGCGACTGGACTCTGTAGCTCAGTTGGTAAGAGCGCTGCACCGGAATCGCAGGGCCGCAGATTCGATTCCTGCCAAAGGGCCTAAAGTTGACAAGACCTTTTTCGCTGGTTAGGTGTCACAATGTATATAAATTTTCGTTCGAGTATTCCATCTACAAAACACCTTCTAAATAATTACTGGCCCACCCTGGCGCTATAGTCCACCATAAAACACTTCAATGGACGGTCGATGCATGAAGGGGCTTTTGGGGATTGTACCCTTGAATTTCGGCCGTAGTTCTTTATATAGTGTCTGGGTATGAGGCAGCTTTACTGTTACCCAAAATGCTCTTGATCAATATTCTACTCTCCACTGTAGATGTGAGGGATAAAGTATAGTAATTGTGGGATAAAATACTGATAAATCTGATCATTGTATGAAATTCAATGTTAATATGATAGGAATTGAATTCAGCTATCGCAGTTGTACTGCTCAGTATTGCTTGTGTAATTTACCAATTTAAAGAATATTGATTGAAATAAATGCATTTATTATATAAAGTATAGTGCTTTATAGAGATTTCGAGCACTGATAAAACTGATAATCTCACATGTGAAAATTATCGCTTTTGAAGTTTATGAAAATGGATATTTTATTTTATTTTATTTGAAAAGACTGTCCTTTATATAATAAACAGAAAAATACATGGATGCTTGGAAATACCAGATTTATTTCGAGTGTTGAACATAATATCTCACGAGTGAGCGCAGCGGACGAGTGGGATATCATGTTCAACACGAGAAATAAATTTTCGCACCCATATTTTATTCTCTATATAATAGTATTATAGAACTATTGAAGCAATGCTGTTTAACTATATTTTTGTATTCTTATAAAATGGTAGAATTGCGTGCAAAAACTCAAATCTAACTATAATCAAGGTATATGAACACTAATTCATTATTGAAGAAATCTATTTTTCTCTTATGACCGTCTCAACCAACATTCACGGGTAATCGCATTTAAATATTTGAAACAACGTTTCAATTCAAAACTTGTATTTCAGTTTCATTTATAAAGACTGAAGCAAAACCCTCCACTGGTTTCATTTCTAATTAATTTCGCTATGCTTCTATTCTATTGTAAGAAGGCACTTTGCAAAATTAAGGCATAATACCATTTTACTGTTAATACAATTTTACGTTGTAATGCTCTAAACGTCTTGGGCAGGGGTGTAGTGGATGGGGCAGGGGTGTAGTGGATGGGGCAGGGGTGTAGTGGATGGGGCAGGGGTGTAGTGGATGGGGCAGGGGTGTAGTCGTTAGAATTCCATGCCGACTAGGCCTCCCTATATTCTTGCAGTTCCATAATCTTAACCTGAAAAGTTCTTTGGACTGTAGTGTTAACATTTCAGTTATTTCCAACAATAATGATTTCAGTAATACTTCACACATTGAGACAGTCAGAAAGTTAAATCCTTTCTTTTTAAAAAAAGCAGCAATTGAACAATTTCTAGAACCAAAAATAGATATAGGAATTTTCCAAGTCACCCCTTCCCATGCGTCGTCACCCCTCCGTTTAAGAGCCCCCCTTGTTAGCGTTCCACGACCACACCACTGTTCTTGGGAGGTGTAATTCGACATACTCGCAACACAATGCGTCATTCTCACGAGCAATCGCCTTTAAATTATGAAAACATGTTGTATTCATGCAGTTCCACTGTAATAGACACTAAAGCAAAGACCTCCACCGGTTTCATTTCTAATTCATTTTCCAATGATTTTATTCTTTCAGAGAATTCACAGTCGAAAATGGTCACCATGAATGACGATACGACATATATCCTTCTTGCTTCGACATTTTCGTTCGTTAAAAGATATAATATATTCTAACGGAAGGTATATATTATATACCGAGACTAACACAAGTGTTACCGTCACACAGTGCCAGCTTGCACAGCTATACTGACCCACAAACTATTCCTGAACACCTTCATAAATTGTTCACTCGTTACCGGTAGTCCCCATTAAAGCGTTGTTTAGACATTCCTAAAAGTCAAACATCGCAAATGTGTAATGATCAATTACGTACTTGAAAAAATTAAATCTAATATACATAATAAATTTGCTTACTTTTTAGTGTTTTTGATGCGGCGCTTTTTTGAGGACGGCGCTCTTAAAAATATTCTATTTACATCTGCCTTCACAACGGAATTGCGCATTTCCAAAGTTCTGGAGAGAGTGTTAAGAGCATTGAAATATGCCCACTTTAAACTTAAAAACAATGTAGTAGTACATGGTAATAGATGTCCGAGGCTCATAATTGAGATGTACTGTAGTTGCTTCGATTAAGCGCCGCGTTGTTGTGAATAAGCTCATTAAAATATTTTTGCCATCATATGCTGCGCTTAATCAGGGGGGGACACGCTTAAACGAGTAAGTACGGTAAGTTGATGTCGACAAGCGACGTTCTTGACAACACGGACTTAGCTGTTAATTATGGCGTCAGTAGTTATGTCTTGAATTCAAGAACGGCTAATGATAACAGTTAACATTGTAACTGATTGGATTACCCTATTTAAATAAAAGTATCTATAATCTAATTTCACCGTCGTGGTTTCAAAAAAAGAACAGCTGTCGCCATCTATAACGGCTCGATTTACTTCCGGCTGGCGTTCTTGAATAAAAAACATTGCTTGCTCTCTAGTAACTCGACTGTAAGTTTGCAACTAAGAATAATTTTTCACAGATAAGTGATTGTAAACAGTAGAAATTGTCTGTACACAAGCCAATAGCAATATCTAAGACGGACGAACAATTTAATTACAAATTTACGACATACATTTAGTTTCCTTTTTTCCTCATCCCATTTTCTCTCTGCAATTTTTGGAACCGCTGCAATGATTAATTGAACAGCTTTTTCGATATTCCCTTTGAAGGCTTGTAAGACTGAATCCACACTGACCTTAATTAATAATACAATTCAAAAGAACCAAATATTAACATTTATTATCTCCAGAACCTAATTGGGATTGTTGATTGACATCATTGTTGACGTCAATTGGGATTATTGATTGACAAGAGATTGCTGAATTTTCTTGAAAAAATCAAGTGCTATTTCCAAGTCAATTTGGATTTCGTGCTAACCACTGTACAACCCATGCAATCGAATCCTGCTTATTACTGACAAAATTCAAAAAGCAAGTTTAAGGACCATTGCTGTTTCTATTGTATATAAATGATTTTAGTAACTGCAACAAAAAATTGATATCCATCTATGTGCAATCTGCTTTGTTCTCATGAAAATCTTGAATGTTTAGAATGAATTTAAAATTTCAGGGTTATAATAAAAGGTTATCTCTAAATATTGAAAAATCCAATTTTGTTCTTTTTTATCCACCTCAAAAAAGAATAAATTCTTCCATAGATCTTAAAATTCATAAGAAGAAGATTAAAGAAAAGAGAAGTATAAAATATTTAGGAGTTCTAATTGATTGTCATCTAAACTGGAAGGATCGTGTCCTACCTCTAACTGCTGCTGGTTAATGACAGGACATGAATCGTTCTGGAAATTTACTAACAATTGCAAAGTCATCAACCTGTAATGCAACTCCGGGGGCAGAAGGGTGTTTCGTGGTAGCTTATAACAACGAAATTTTTAATGTAAAATCTCCTAAAAGATGAAAACTTATATATAAGTTTGCAAGTTAGGTATTTTTTGAAAGGCAAATATATCATCTTCAACCAAAATAACTACCTCTTGGTCGACATTACCAGTGGCGGGGGAACATTACTTTGGTTGGGGGGGCGCTAAGCAAACTGAAGGGGGGTCCGAGGCATGCTCGCCCGGACAATTTTGAATTCTGGAGTTTCTGAAATGGCCTTTCCTGCGTTTTAGGGAAGATTTGACATGCAGAAACCAGGTTATTTTGTTCATTTTCTATTTCAGGCAGCGAAGAATCTGACATCTTCGTATTAAGTTCTCCCGCTCTGATCTATATTTGGGGTGGGGGCTTAGCCCCCCTCGCACCCCCCCCCTGTTCCATATAACCTGTATATGCCATTTTATTTTGATGAACGTTTGATGTCTTGTTCATTAATCTTTACAGGTGCATGCAGTATTTACAAAATATGAAACAAAAAATTTCTTTCATGATGATAATAATACAATGATAAAAACATGGTAAATTAAAATATTTGGATACTTACAACATTGCCATCATCTTTCCAACAGTCATAATCTGTAACCAGACACATGGTTGAATACAGAAGACCAGCTTCTTTAGCTAAGCAAACTTCTGGGACCGTTGTCATGTTCACAACATCACAACCCCAACTCTGAAACAATTTACTTTCCGCTTTCGAAGAAAAGCGAGGTCCCTCCACTGTAATCACCGTTCCATTTGGATGATGTGAAAAGCCCATTGATTTCGCAGTATCGATTAAGATCTAAAGGAAGGGTAAAGAAATGAATAGGTTGTTTTTCCTTCAAAATACTGGATTATTTTAGTTTAAAAATTAATGCGATTAGTATAGGTATTAATACAAACAAAAAGTACAAGTGCATTAAAGAAGGTGAAGTAATACGAGAAAAACAATTGCTACTTGCGACAAGTATTTCAGCGCATGTTAACGTAGTAAAGTCTATTGATGTTGTCTCATGCTTTGTAATTTATGTGTGAACAATCTATATTAACATGTGTTGAAGTCAGTTTTGGTTGCAAGTTGCAGCAATTTTGTTGCTCTTATTACATCACCTTAAAAGATAGACGTACTGTATAGAAAATGATCGATTAGTAATATGTTGCACCGTACGCCAATCTTAGATTTTAACATGCTGTTCAATAAATGACGTTTACTCTTTTCGAAAATTTTCTATTTTTTAGTACTGTGCGATTTACAGTACACGTGTGACTCAACATTTAAAATATTGTATTTCGTTTAGAGGTAGGTCCTCTGTTTGTGTTTATAAAACAACCATACATTAAAAGGTGCATGTATACGTGATGCATGCAAAACTAAATCCAAGGGTTCGACAAATAATCAAGGGCAAAAATCCATCTCAAAAGGTGAGGGGAGGGGGGATGGAGCATGTTATTAGTTATGGAGGCATGTAACACGTTTAACGTTTTCAGAGCATTTTCACATCATTTATAGACACTTTCCGACGGGAGTGTAACTTGGGTCTAAGCGTTAGGGGTGTGGGTACGTTTTGTCCGACGAAAGGGTGTGGTAAAGAGGCCGGCCAATACCAAAATTGTCTATCGAGGCCCCATGCCGCTAGCAAGAATGCGCAGGTATCGAGTGCCGAAAGCACTTAAGGGGGGTATGCGGGCATGCTCCCTCACAACAATTTTGACGCCCTTGAGCGAATTACTACAATTCAATATCTTTAATAACCTCGAAATAACTGGAAATTTTCCGACCTGTACGCTTTTGCCTGGTTAGGTTTGCCAGTTGGCCAATGCAGTACTGCTTGTCTGACTGAGTGCTGACTGTTGCTACTAATACTAGCCTGACTAGTCTAGTACTTACTACATGCAGCTGCTGTATATATGCCAGTAAACCTTCCTCACGGGTGGTACCTGCATACCCGCAGCTTTTTTGCCGCAACTCTGAAAAAATCATTAGGTACAGTACGAAGTACGCATTGAAAATAAGGCTAAACTATACCTGTCTCAAAGGTTCACAAAATGGTTCATCCATTGGTATATGGCAAACTCCTTTTAAATGTCCTTTTTCGCCATCATACAACGTCGATGGGCGTTTTGTTGTTCTGTCGATGAACTGATTGATAAATACGAAATCTCCAGGGTGGCAATTTTCTTGTAAAGATCCACACGCACTAGTAGCTATAACATGGGTACAGCCGGCTTGTTTTAACGCGTAAATATTTGCTCTGTAGTTGATCTTTGTTGGCATCAGGGAATGCTTTTTGTCGTGCCTGTATCATGAAAAATATTTCTGTAGCAATGTGGTTTACCTTCTTCCAATAACTATAACCATACCATAGCCCTCAGAGTTGCAAAAAGGCTGCGGGTATGCGGGCACCAGCCGTGAGGAAGGTTTTCTGGCATTAGAGACCTTTAGCATCTCGTCACTTCCACGGCACCGCAAACCTCAAACTGCAGTTTGACGTCAGACGTTTTCCGTCAAGCTTTCGACATTTAGCATGGCGCTTTTTTCAAACCGTACGTATACGTAAAGAGCGGGATTATAGGCAATAAACATGGCGACTGCAAGAAGGTATTGTTCATATTTGTCTCATTTTGTTTTTATTTACAAAATAGCCGCCATATTTAATTTCATTCATGCTGAGTGTTGGTCAATGTTTGCGATAATTTTAAACCAAAGAGCAATGTTTACAAGAGCAAATTACATATAAGTGAAAGAACAAACTTTCTTCTGTACACCAATGATAGGTATACGTGAGATAAAACAATATTCAGGCAAACAAAAGCTGAGGTAAATGACTTACCTGAGAACCTTCTTCCTGCCGTCGAAAACGCCAAAAAAATACGTCAAACGCGACGCCAAGGACTGGTCACGTGATTTCTTGAGGTTTGCGGTTCGCGGGAAACGCAATGCTAAAGGTCTCTAATGAGGAAGGTTGAACGTGAAACATTCCATAATACTTAAATGTAATGATTCTGGTGTTATAACTCATGCAATGAAAACAAACATTGAATAATATTTTGCAAAGCAGTAAGTACTATTTATTTTATTTATTTATTTACAAGCTTTGTCATAAATGACTGGTGATCCCTACAGGGCTTAATTGCCCCATTCACAGGGTCCCTTAATATATACATCTACATTAATTACAACACATTTTGTCTACAAGACTGGACAACAGACGACACGAGTGACATTTAACACAGACAGTTTTAAACGTTTGTGGGACATTAATATCATATATAAGTTCAGTCATTGCGTGATAATATTTCAACAAGTACGATTTAAATTGGCCAATGGTAACGTCAGCTTCGCGGATATGTGGTGGTAAGCAATTATAGGTTCTGGGAGTTCTATTGAAAAAACTATTTTGAAAGTTAAAGTGTTTACTCTTGGAACGTTTATTGTTATATTGCTATTTGAACTACGCCTGGTGACACGATTACTTGACTTTACACTAATATTGGGATTATCTGACTTCATGGCTTTGAAAAAATACACGAAATCCAGGTACTCATGCCAGTAACACAAAGGAAGTAACCCTGTTATTAGCAGCCGGTCTTTGTAACAGGTTTCAGATCGAAACGGTAGGGACAAGATAAATCTGGTTGCACGCCGTTGACTTTCTCGATATCAAGGATAAGTAAGACAGACTGTGGTGACCAGACTTGTGAGCTGTACGCGAAGTGACTTCGAACTAACGTTTTATAAAGTGAAGCGCGTATACAGGGATCGTGCATGTCGATGGAAGATCTTCTTACAAACCCCAGCGTTCTGTTGGCTTTCGCACATACAGCAGCAACTTGCTGGCTCCATTTGAGATCCGCAGTGATCAAAACGCCGAGATCTTTTTGCACAGCCTTTCTGATAAGCGGAGTGTTGGCATGATCATCTTTGGTCAAGTGATAGAATGACTGCACGTTAGACTAGTCAGGTTACTATATAGACGGCCGGCCAGCTTCGAAAAAAGTGACTGTCGATGGCATTTGTTTGTTAGAAGCAGGAAACCACACTAAATGTCATCGGAGTATGTTCACTTTGAAGGTGAAATTGGTTGCCTTCCGTAATTTTTCTATTTAAGTACCGAAATTGGAAGGTTTTTATAACGACATTTCGATAGATGGTAATCCATTTAAAAGCAATTTTCGATATCATGAATTTATTGTAATTGGTTCACTACCTAATTAGCATGTGCAAATTCCTCCTTTTCTTAATTGTCATAACTCAAAGTGACATGCTAATGAGAAAATGGTATTACTATTACACTTGTTAAAATACCTGTATGGAGGCGAGTTTCAAAATAGGGATGGATTTATTAGGACGAGTGGTTACCCAAAGGCTTAAATTCGTAAATTATTGCGTTTAATTTCAAATATTTACCGATTTTGAAGGTCTATGTGTTGTAGTAAAACTACGTGTTTGCGCCAACATGCTGTTTTTAAACCATTTACATGCCAAAACTCGACTGGCTCAACAGAAATATATTGTGTTACACGGGTGGCAACCGGGCGTGTAATACTGATTCGTATGTAATCTAAACATATGTGATTGTTGCCTGTCTGTAACACAACAAAAACATATTGTTCTGGCTTCTTTTTGAAAGGTCGTGTTTTGATGTATTTGCGCCATGATTCTTATTAGCATATCATTTTGAATGATACGTAAGAAGATTACCCGAGCTTTACAAATGTTAATTAGATCGTCAGCCAATTAAAATAAAACACTAATATAAAATACAGCATTCGACAAAAATCCCATCCTTCGAAATGTTTTAGAAAAAACCTTCAAATTTTAGCACATAAATGAAAAATTACGGTTGGCAACCACTCTCAGTCTCAAAGTAAACACTATCCTAAGACATTTTGCGTAGTTTCATGCTTCTAACAAAAAAATGCCATCGACAGTGTTTTCTAGACACTTTTTTCAAGCTTGGCCGGCCGTCTAATATTAGTATTAGTATAAATTTCCAGGTGACTATCGATTTTCCTGCATGCTGATTGGTCCAAATTGAGCCTCTAAAAAGTGATAGTCACTGGTCAGTGACTATCACTATTTTTCAAAATGGCTTCTTCGCAAGCTGCCGAATTTAAAACAAAAATCGTTTTTTGAGCCTTATTCAAAGTTTTAAATGAAAAAAACTGCCGCTAAATTAAAGGAGGATATATTTTTGACATTTTTAAAGGTAAGCAATAACAAATACACTACTTTTCTTCCACGAAAGGCAGCGTTTTCTCGCTGTTGAATGTATAAAACTTTTTCCGTACGGCTCAACCACTCAAGTGTTTATTTTGAAAATTATTCGTTTTATCCTCATTTATATCGTTATATTCAGCAAAAACCTAGCTGTGATATATTTTTAAAACCATTCTACTTTGTATTTGAGCCCTTCCAAAGTATTTTTCTCACGAAATTGTTTGTTTTTTCGATATATTTTTGACACTCGTCTTTTGTCGGCATGTTTTTAATAACCGGCCGCTGAGAAAAGCGCTGAATTTTGTCCTATAGCCTTTTCAACTGACCTCATAACTTTCTGTGTTTGTTTTTCCCTATGAAATTTCTACTAAAACAATTAGTCGCCTCAGGCTCGGTGATTACAAGCCTATAGTCACTTCGCCTTCGGCTCAGTGACTATAGGCTTGTAATCACCTCGCCTTCGGCGACTAATTGTTAATTAGTAGCAACAGTCAGCACGTCTTTATAACTTTATTGGGAATATAAACAATAACAATAAATAGGAGGTGCCCATGCGAGGCACCCCCTTATAAACTATATAATTATATGTACTTTACACAACACTATAAACTAAAGTTGAAGTAAAGCTAGATTTGCACTAACCCACAAACTGATCTCTCAATCACGTAAAAAATGGCAGCTTTTCGGGAAAATTGTACAAAAAGAAAAGTAACTTGGTTTTGAAAACATGCCACTTGGGCATTCAAAACAAGGAACTTTACATTAATTAATTTCTGTGACATGGGCAGTCAGGAACAAGAGACCAGGTACATGGCATGTCTACGTTAAAGACTAAGTTTCGCAAGGACGAATAAGTCCGACGAAGAAAGTTCTTAAAACTAGCTAATGTCAAGAAGCTATTAGGTGAAGCAGTTCTAGACACTGAGTTCCATAAGTGAACTATTCGATTAAAGTAAGAGTTCTTGAATGTAGGTGTTCTACATAACGGCATTTGAAGTAATAGACTAGGATTTAAGGTTAGTCGTGAATGATCATGATTGATAAAACTAACATAATTGCTTTTGTCTAAGTCTACGTAACTATAATAATTTATTATTTATAATAATAATTTATTATTTATATTGCGCAAATTTCATTTGTATATGATCAAATGCGCATTGAAACATGCGCGAGTCCATGAATTGTTTTAAATGTAATAACTGCGATCTTAAATTGTATTCTACACTTCACTGGCAACCAATGAAGTATACATAAAGCAGGAGAGATATGATTATACTTAGGAATATTAAGAACCAATCTAGCCGCAGATTAGTAACCGTATATATAGTGCCTTATAAAAGAAGACCAAGTCTTGAATTTCTCTGTCATAACACAACGGCAGCATATCCAACGTCAGAAGTCTCTCCTTGTAAGATTGTTCACCTATTCTTGATCTTAGGATCCATCTTGTAGCCCGTCGTTGTATTCTTTCAATCTTGACCTTGAGGGAGACATTGTATGGAGACCAAATTTCGGTACTATACCATAGCACTCAGTCAGACTAGCAGGACTGCAATAGCCAACTGGCAGACCTGCCCAGGCAAGGCCTATATGTCGGAAAATTTCCAGCTATTTTGAGGAACGTTGGGAAAACCAAAAATCGTACTCGGAGGAAGGTTGAAAACGTTGTGCAACTCTGATAGTCAGGGTGCGATAATTCGTGTACCAACGTACCGGAGGTACGCCAAAATATGGTCTGGTACTTCTTTGCTTTCAGGCAAGTACCACGTATAGGTACGCGAGAATTTGGTATTCGCGTACTTACATTTTCCTTCCAGCAATAACTAGCAAACCTTCCAAGGTATTCAAAACCGTGAATAACTTTAGCTGCGTACTAGTTAACGTATTTATGAAATACATAAAATTCAGGAGGGTTTAATTTTTTCCGTCAAAGACCGTGCATATATATACGCACGGCTCGGAAGTAGCCTTAGGTACGCCTTGACCAGCTCAAGTACGCGGCAAAACTTGTTGGAGTACCAACAAATTATTTGGACGAAGGGAAGTTGTAAATACTTCCGCCGTTCATGTACAATTCAATTAAATTCCCAAAGGTATAATAGCGCACAGGGGTGATTTCTGGGGGGTAGATTATAGCCATAGCATACATTTATATAAATTGTATCTTATAACATTAGTACTTATATTGTAATGATCACTTTTGTAATTGTCACTGAAAGACCTCAACGGGGAGTGTTCAATTAAATATTGTTTATTGTATTGTATTGTACCAGTCAGGTACGGCTAAAATATTGAATTATCGCACCCTGTAGTCCTATTACAAGTTTCATGAAATGCGACGCAAATTGTCTATGATTCCTATCCCGCGAGAAAGAGATTTGTGCAAAGATTATTGAAACAAGTACATTTAATAAAACATATGTACAATGCGTACATATTACAACTTATTACAAATTACAACTTTGGCTAAAGTATTACCTTGGTAATAATACGCAGTCTACACCATGAATTTTTCCAAATGAGAGAACATCAGAAGGCTAAAGGGACAAAGTATTTGGATTCAAAATATAACTTGTGACAATGGAAGCATGCATATATTGCAGGCTCAAATTCATGCTGAAGTGGTTTTATGGGTTGACTTGATCGAGTAATGAACAAGTTCCTTAATTGTAGGCCGTAATATATTTTGACCGCAAACTCGTGTATATATATGATGGGAATGATGCTAGTATAAGGTATGATACGAACACGTTATCGATTATATAGTGATTGTTGAAAACGATTAATCAACTATAAAATTTGACCGCGATGGGAACATCTCTAAAAAAAGTGCGCATTTCATTATAGGCCGAAATATTCGATCAATATTCAGGCTTTTTCACGATTTGTTCAAGCACAATTAGCAGGAAATTAAGATCATACAGACAGAGTATAGATATAGTAAGGGCTTGTTTATATGATCCCGTCTAGGCGGGACGGGACGTTTGTAGGCAGGATGGCGTGTTTATAACCTCATATGGACAAAACATAATTGCCAGGATTTAGCCAGCATATTTTTTGCAGAACAGGGATTTGCGCGTGCTCAGAGGGAAAGCCGGGATAGTGCGTTCATATGGGAATTTCTCGTCCTGTCGAGATCCTGGTATCAGAATGATGCCAGGATTGAAGTGGGATCATATAAACACTCAATAGAGTTTAAATTATGAACGGGATCTCGGCAACTGTCCCGTCCTGCCTAGCCGGGATCATATAAACAGGCCCAAAATGAAAGAAATAATATTCACACACAGTTTAAAATACCCAGTACAGTATTGTATTGTATCTAATTAACGTTCCTGAAATAGATGTCAACTTGTACATTTAACCACAATCCTTTGCGCGCACTTTATTTAGGCTTCAAAATTGGTAAATAAATATAGCAGAAAAACAGCAATGAGTCATATTTTGCAATATTTTTACGAATCGTGTAATCTATTAAATCTCTGAAATGTGTAAAAGTGTGTGTCAATAAACTACTCGTAATAATGAAGTCATAAAAGCAAGAATCAGCTGATAATATTAAGAAACCAATAAAATATCTTTACAAAAAAATCCGTATGTCTTGTTTTAGCTTGCCTAAAGTTGTCTATAACTTGGGTTTAATTTCAATATGCTTCTCTTTTTACCCCCAATTTCAAATTTCAAGATGTTATTGCCCTAATGTTTTTTTACTTCCAACAGCAGGTTCGTGTTTTCTCCTCCTGTGCTTGTGTGTTAGCTGCAGGGTAACTCAGAAACTATCAAACAGTTAAATTAAAATGGCAGTAGTCCAAGGAAAAATCTAGTTGTTTTATATTTAGCTTCAAGCCACTTTAAACTAAGACGCTTGTGTTGATATTTCACAGTTAAAATTAAAATAACATTATTTGGGTTTTTAAGTTAATTTTCCTGCAGGTTATCTTTGAATAGGTTAACCAGGATTTTCTAGGTCTAAATTCTAACCAGATGCCTGATTGTATTAATTCCACCTACTGTAGCACCAGGATTTTCCGGTTAAAATCCAATAACTATGAAATCAAAGCGGGAAAATTAACTTAACCCAAAATGCAATTTTTAGTTTAACCAGGACTAATTTTAGAGTGAATTACTTTACCTTGCCATATGGTGTGTCACATTCAGCCTCCATTTTTTCTGTAAAAATATTTGGATTATTTAAACCAGAACCACCGATAATTCCAATCTAAAATATAATTATAGAACATTAATCGTTATTTAAAACTTCGTTCTATCATCTAATAATAATAATAATAATAATTTTACATTTATAAAGCGCATGTTCCATTGATATATGTTCACATGCGCATAATTACAAATCGATATAACATAATTTAGACTAAGGTATATGTACAACATTAAGAATTATCCTAGGTTAAGAGTTAAAAATATTTACAAATAGGCGTTCCTAAAAAGGTATGTTTTTAATTGTTTTTTAAAATTGTCGATAAATGCGTGCCTCTCGAATTTGTGATGGTAGAGAGTTCCACAGGGTAGGTGCTGCAGAGGCAAATGCGCGATCACCTAATGTAATTAGTGTTTTTTCACTTGGTGGTTGTAATAAAAGTTCCTGGTTCGATCTTACATTATAGCATGTTCTAGGTTTGATATTAATCAGGTCCATTATGTAGCTCGGTGCAAGTTCATTTAGTGCTTTGAATACTATTAGTAATATTTTAAAATCTATTCTGAACTTAATTGGCAGCCAGTGTAGGTTGTATAGTGTCGGTGTGATATGTGATTAATATATAAGATTTTCAGAGCAATGTGACAACTGACAAGTTGTCAGGAAGATTTATTTGTCTGTCAAAAACAGAGTGGATTATGCAGTAAATTGATAGCTGACAATGTAACTAAAATAGGACCCACACAGCTAATTGTGTTTGGCTATTCTCAACTTTTTAACATGTTGTCATGTTGATTTTTCCATTACAAAATTTAGTTTGTATTGTTTCATTTTTCACAAGTATGTTTGTTATCAACCAGTATATCGGAGTGGGGGACAAGCACCCCTCCTGTCCTTTCTTAAAGGGGGCAAAAGTGCCCTTTTAAAATAGGCGAAGTATTTAAGGGAATACATCTGTACAGTAATTAACCAGATGATCAGTTCATATTGGAAATTCAAAGCCAATTTTTATTGTTTTTGTTGCGTACTTCTTTATACATGTATTTGCACATAGAAATAACTGAATTAAATATATGAGTTGAATTTTGAAAATCATTGAAATTCCATTGAAAGAGTGTGGCTACAAATTTTTTTCTGTACTGCCTTTATGTTTGCATTGCCTCCCTCCTCCCTGAGAATATATGTTTTATAAAACAAGTCAGAGTGTTGATTATTTTTACTGTAGGTGTTTGGATCAAAATATTAATGTCTTGTCTGGCTTCAAACTATAACAGAGTTACAGAATAGACATTCAAAGCTGCAGAGTACAGATTATTTAATCATACAACTATAATTTCTGCATATAAGGCATAGTGGACCCTTGGAAGGGAAAAAGATTGTTGTAGCAGCATTTGGGCCCACACTGATATTATGCCACAGGGGTGGGCTTGCACGTCCTTATTCCAGCAATCATAATCCACAATTACAGTAGGTCCTCTACAGGGACTGTTGAAGGAGCAAGTGAAAGGATGGACAGGGAAACGAATACCTAGGGCCCCAGACTTTCAAGGGGATCAGGTGAAGCAGTCAATTGTGTGCAACATGTCAGTCAATTTTCATGACAAATATTTTCATGTATCAAAATTTCTGATATTTTTCTATCTCTTCCCTGTGTCATAGAGGGCCTGCATCATTGGCTATCATTGAAAAAGGGAGGAAGCCCTCCCCCAGGGAATAATTTTCACAAGGAAAAATTGTTGGTGGTACCTCAGTCCTCTATTGTCATTCTTGGTGATATGATTATTAAATTGTTTTAGGGTATCTTGTACTACACATGTAAAAATGCACAACTTGAAATAAACGTGCAACAGACATACTTGTACCAATTCTGTTTAACAACTAGTTATCAGGATGTATTCCCACTGCTTGTCAATAATATCTAACTTGTAAGGTTGTTGACTGAGCAGACTAATTGTTATAAGTTATTTCAACAACTTGTTAACAAGTTGTGAACTCATACAATTTGTTGGCAAGTTGTGAGTGACAACCTTGTAGCAACTTGATAAAATGACAACATTGTTAAACTTGACAATCTTGCTACAAAGACTGTTGTGAGCACATCTTTTTGACAAGACATGAGATTTTTACATGAGATTCCTAGCTGCCATTCTGTTTAACTTAGTACCAAATAAGCCAGTTGTAGGTCCTAAAATTATCAAGATCATGACAACGTGGATTAGGGCACCACACTGCTCAGGTTCGTACAATTCTTCCAAAGGGTAATATCAATAATATTTTGCTTCTTATGAAGAGACATGATATTTGTATCATGGGGGGAAGGATCAACTTTGTCAGCCCCAAACTATGTAATACTAATGGATTATTATATAAAAGAATTTACTTCAGTCGACTAATTGACAAGAGATTGTGACAAATTAGCCACCAAGTCTGTATCTGACAGCCGTGACAGATACTCCCTTCCCCCAAGTGCAGATTTTTGGGGCACCTCTTCTGAAATTAATCATCGGTCTAAATGGATGAATTTCAGCATGGGTGCCACATATAATCCTGCCAAGTAACGATATTTTACTTATCAAGCGAGTGGACTAAAAGCAGTGCCAGAATGATTTGTTGGTTGCAATCTATATGCCCACCTGATCAGCAGAATATTCAGTACTTCAACATCAAACCGTCAGTATTTATACAGAAAATATTTTGTGATAAGCACTTACCTTAATAGACATTATTCTACCAAATCGATTTTAACACAAATTACGACGAATTTGAGCGAGTTATAAAACTAATCAAACGTTTATATAGTCGAAGAAATCACTCGTTTTATATACAGTGCAGACTTCACACCAAAATTGTATTAACATATCAGCAGAAAATCATCCTGTTCGCAGGTTAAATTTATTTCAAGCATAACGTCATCGCCACAAAGTTATCACTGATCTGAATATTGAAAATAAACCTGGATTGACTATCTACGCGTATTAAAAGTTAATAAGGGGGTTGCCAGTCAGGGACCCCGGAGCGATAGTAAGTAGCGGGGCCAATCCGCCAATGCGAACGTAAGGGCAGTCGAGAAAAATTTTCGCTGCCACGCCCTATGACCAGAAATGCGGGACAGTCAGCCGGAGCACCTCTCGGGCGCATAAACATATTCCGAACAAATTGATATATGCTTGCCTGCACTAAGCACAGGTTATACAGATGCGTTTTTGGCAATTTTTATTATTATTTATTATTTTATTATTTAAAAATATTTAAAAACGGTAGTCCTTCAGGGCACATAGGCACCTGCTTTTCAAGGAGCCGTTTGCAAACTACTAAAATTAACAATACAAATATAAATTAATTTACAACTATTACAATACCTATATTACTAATTGTATAGATTACTAATTACTAATTACAAGTGTCAAGAATACATCAGCTGCGGTCAAGAATAGATTTAAATTCACTAAGGCTGTTTTGTTCCTTAGCTAAACTTGGTAAGCTGTACAGTTCCATAAGGACGCAGCCGAGTAACTAATACTCTTTTTCATAAAATTAACCAGTGTCAAATCACAAGTTTCATTGCAGTATCATTCATACAAGGCCTTTTTCCCTATACACGCGCCCCAGCCTCGTACCCAGGCGCTTTTAAGGAAAAATAATAAAGTAAATATATCGTTAAAATTCGGCAGGAAAACATATTCAACGTTTTTAGTGTAGAACGCGTTAATAACCAGTGTCAAATCACAAGTTTCATTGCAGTATCATTCATACAAGGCCTTTAATTTTTCAAAATTGTTTTGGATATACACATTTAGGATTTCTCAATTGTAGGTTATCGAAAATGTAAAATATTTTATGAGATATAGATCGAAAGAGTACAGAACGAAAACAATAGAAATTTGGCTTTCCCATTATGAACTGATCGTCTAATTAATTTACAGTAGTATTCTGAGCTATTCTCTCTTCTTTGACAGTTTTATTATTGTCTCATTTATATAGTAAAAGGGCACCTTTCCCCCCCTTGCCCCCTTAGCAAAGGACAGTAGGGGCGCTTGCACCACGAATTTTAATTGGTTACATCAATATCAAATACATTTTGTAAATTGTAAGCAAAAAACATTCGCATGAGTAAAACGGAGATGACGGCCGAGCAACTCGCCAATATGAGGGAGTGTTCATTAAGTATGTGTAATGGGGGGGGGGCTGGAGGTTATTTTATAAAATTTGAAAAATGGGTCGTGCCACACCCATGCATTCGAGAAATTACTTGGTACCCACTCAATTATTAAGAAATTAATTTCATACCCCTCCTTGAATTTTTAATATCAAGAGGGTGTAAATAACTAAATATACAATAGATGCATATTGTTCTGGTGTAATCCATTATATATAGTTGCACACTGCTACCTTCTTCTATGCCTATTTTTAATAAATAATAAATATGTAGTGTTAATATTTCATTAAAAAAACTGTCATGTATTTCGAATTGGTTCAAAAGGTTTATTTAACCCATTTACTGGCAGTATTCTACCATTCATCTGGCGTAAAACAGAGTAAAATACTACAATAGGGCGTATCTGACTGCATTGCAAGCTAATGCTTTGACAAGAGACAGTGGCAGATAGTTTTGCCAACCACTGACGAGTAAAATCGTCTGGTGTCAGACAGAGTAAAATACTAAATAGGGCGCATCTGGGCGCATTGCAAGTTAATGGGTTAATTCTGGCTGTAGTTAGTATATTTATACTAAAAGGTAAATAATTCTTAAAGAGAGATTTAAAATTGTATTCCTTTGAGAATTAAATTATGGACGGCAGCGTCGAATATCATCCTCCAGAGGATGATGACTTTGAGCGCTCGTATCTTTGGCGTCACCAATCGATTCAGCAAAAAAACCTGTTCTTGGCTAATGCCAAACAAATCGCTAAACACATTGTTTTACAATCTCCGTGAGTTTTAACACCTTTGTAATCTGATATATTATCATATCGTAAAGAGTTTATCTAAAAGTCGAGGGTCGAGAGTCGAGAGTAAAAGTCGAGAGTCGAGAGTAAAAAGTCGAGAGTCGAGAGTAAAAAGTCGAGAGTCGAGAGTAAAAAGTCGAGAGTCGAGAGTAAAAAGTCGAGAGTCGAAAAATTCACTAGATAAGGCCATATTATAAGATGTAATACTTAGATGCATACCCTAACATAGTTTTGTAGCATCTATTTTCCATGTATTGTATTGTTCTTCCACATGGAATTCCCACATGAAACCCATGTTTACTGCGATGAGTAAGCACGATCCCCCGACATTTCTTCCATCACTCGTCAATAGCAAACTCTGAAACAGCGACAAAGGCAAGCTGCATAAAACAATACCCAACACCTTATTTTGAGTTGTTCAAGTTACATTTCACCTCCAACACAAACACACGCTCTTTCGAGTCGACTTCACAGCTCTTAAAGTTGCGATATATTGGTTTTAGTGTTTTACATCTGTTTGAATATGGCGAAACGGTTATATTCGCCGATAGTTATTAATTCAAGTGGAGATGAGGCTGTGAGTCCTACGGCGAGCCCACCGCAGATAGGAATTGACTGGCTAAAGGACTACCAGGAAGAAGGGGAGCACATTGCTCTAGAGAAGGCTCTGGAGTTGAGCAAGGTATGCGAACTAAAATCATGTATTACTGTGTTCCTATTAAAAACTAGTGGCCCTCAAAATAAAGAGATATAAAATAGTCCTCTTGAATAAAGACATGAATAAAAAATGTTATAAGTAAACTAAGTAGGAATATGATAGAGACAAATTAGGGTTGATTTCGCGTGTGCCTAAAAGATATAAACAAAATCTCGACGTTTCGAGCTAAAGCCCTTCGTCAGGAGAAATTAGTAGGAATATGATAGGTCGTTTTATGAAAATGGTTGGCATTTCACTTCAATAGCGCAGAGAAAATTTGCACCGGAATCGAAGTGTTATATATCAAAATCTAAGTTAGCCCTCTCTACATCTACATCCCGGCCAATGCACTTTATTTCAGCTCAATAGCTTTCATAGTTTTCTTTGGGACACCCGGTGTATATAAAAGCCAAATATCTAGAACTTTGTGTCAGTAGAACATGTATATATTTTTAACGCTTTTATACACTACAGGGTGTATCAAAAAAACTGCAAATACCATAATTTGTATGCACGAGATCATACATTAGAATTTCAATGGCTGTGCAAATAATTACGCTTCTGGGATTTGAAAATACGTTTCCCAGGGGTATCAAAACAAGCACACAAAGTGAATTTTAATTCACTTTGTGTGCTTATTGTACTGCACGTGGAAACGTATTTTCAAATCCCAGAAGCGTAATTATTTGCACAGCCATTGAAATTCTAATGTATGATCTCGTGCATACAAATTATGGTATTTGCAGTTTTTTTGATACACCCTGTACAAAAATATGCAAATTTGCTTGCGTAGCAGTGTCATATTACTACAGGGTGTATAAAAAAAACGCAACCTCGGAATTTCTTAAGAACAAAAGATCTTAGGCCCCTGGGAATTTAAAATAGCTTCTAATCGTATTCCAGGAGCATAACTGTCGAATTACTAATAGGTCGTATTACTATTTTAAATTCCCCAGGGGCCTAAAATCTTTTGTGCTTAAGAACAAAGTGGATTCTTGGGAAATTCCGAGGTTGCGTTTTTTTTTAGTAGTACTCATCGCAGTAAACATGGGTTTCATGTGGGAATTCCATGTGGAAAAACAATACAATACATGGAAAATAGATGTTACAAAACTTTCAATTGACGTCTTTCATGTTTCGTGATATATGTTTAGCGTGTCTCATCCTGCAAACTATGCTAGGGTATGCATCTAAGTATTACATCTTATAATATGGCCTTATCTAGTGAATTTTTCGACTCTCGACTTTTTACTCTCGACTCTCGACTTTTAGATAAACTCTATCGTAAACTAATTATATATTCAATACCTTTGGTCGATTATAACTTCTGTTTTAAATTTCTGATTTTCGCTAATACACCGTTTTATAGAGCTTTAAAAACAGTACCTACTGACCAACTTTCAAAGAAAAACAAGAAAAATTGACAAAGTTACGGCGAAATGTGAAATGTAGCGTGCGGGCCAAACTGGACTTTCATGCAGACAAAAACAACCGGAAAAGACGCAAAGACAAACAAAGACTGTTGCTATGGTTTTTTAAGTGGTCGAATGAATTCCCCAGGGTACAGTACCCTATATAAGATTTTTTGTCGGGACTGGAGCCCGTGGGCGTTATTTTGTAAGGATTCCAATGGCGTTAAGGGGGGAGTTAACCTTAAAATATTGTATTAGGAAATATTTTTTAATTGGCCAGGTTTTATTGCAAACCCCCACAAACTATACATTGCCAGAAAGCTTATAAACTGGGGAATCTAAAAAAAATATATACTGCATGGAAAATGCTATATTAAGGTGGCTCTGGACCGATTGTCAGATTTCCGATCAGGCTATATTCAAGAAAAGATTCCAGTTTCTGTATTTGAACAATTTTAATTTTTTATATCCTACATTAACAAACACATAGTGATAACTGTTTTAAGCAGAGGAAATTCATATACACTAAATGAAGAAAAAATTATGGCCGATCATATTTTAGAGTTGAATTATTAAGAAGAGAAACAAACATAACTTTCAAGAGATTTTCCACATAACAAATTTCTCTGCTTAAAACACAAAGATAACTATGATGAATATTCATTAAAAATTTCAGACTAATCCATTGAACAGTTCTTGAGATATCTTTTCTTAAGCATGAAACCATTCGATAACGAGAAAATTGAGTTTAAAGTTTCTGTTATAGGTAAATGTCAATTTTTTAGCATCCCATCAAGTTAAGGCCTGAAATATCAATTCTAATGTTCTGCATGACCTTTGTAGGAAAAGTTAGAAGGCTCCAGCCTCATATGTAACCCCTTCGGCATTGCGAAGAGCTTCTTCTCGTCGAGTGCGTATGAGCTTTTCCCCTTGGCGTCGTTTCTTTTCTTCGCCCGTAGCCTGCAAATCCGACTTTTTCATTCTTTGGTTGTCTTTTATATTACAAGCTCTCTTTGTGTTAATTCCTGCAGGAATAGAAAGCCTCTTCATTGCATTCAACTTACTTTCAGATCCCTTATGGAAATGGAAAACTGCTGATGCCACAGCACAGGAAACAGCTTTGTATCCATGGTGCTTGTGCTTTGGACAACAAGCCCAAACTAAAGCATTCAAACTTTCATTTTGGTTTTGAGTAGCACCTAGTACACACCTTTCTAATAGAGTAATCTCACTCAGGGCCATGAATGTTGGTTTCAGAACACCTAAAAATGCTGAAGGCAAGCATTCTTCATCGGAATATGTAGAAGTTCCTGTTGCAACATCCTGCTGCCATTTGCACCAGGAAGATGCACCTTGTCAACCTTGAGGACACCTCATCTACATTCGAATCTATATCTTGTCTTCGCCGTCCTGAAAACGTTCTTTCCCTCTTTCTTTTGTAAGAAGATCTTTCTTTTCCCCCAGCCATTTCACCAATGTTTGTAAGCCAAGAAATTGACAATTTTTCACAATAAAAGTCTCCACAAACGTTGAAATCACAAATTGTATTTTGGAATATCACTGCATGTATCAGATTCAGCTAAATAAACTGAGCCCGCATTTTAATACGCCTGCTTGATCAGTGCTTCCACTTTGGCAAAGTAAAATTTCTCGTTTTTGTCCTTTTTATTCGCAGAATTTCCTTCCCAAAATCCTAAATTTCCTTCCATTTTTCCTTCCAATTTTTTTTAAAATAGTATAATAAATTTTGTATTGTACTGTACTCCCGATGTAAATTGAAGGTGTACTGCAGTATTTTTTGCTCTTTTCGCAGCTGCTTTTGGACCAGGCACTTGTCCTGCACGCTTTCTACCCGTTTGCAGTTGACAACTACTTGAAGTTTCATCTTCTGATGAACGTGACTCAGAAGTTGACTCAATATTGATAAGCCATCATAATTTACAAATTACTTTTTTTTGTTTAGAAATTACAGTTTCCCCTTTTTCGACTGTTTGTTTTTAGTTTATAAAAACCCGCGAAAAAAATTGAGCCCGCGTTTTTTATGTACAAGTACTCTACTCACCCACTGAAGACCTGTTAAGTCCCAAATTACCCCCATTCATCCTTGATGGTTATGTAAATATTCGATGTATTATTTTTATACATGTTTTTTAACTCAAAAGTTCATAATAAAGTGTTTAACCATTATTAAATTACTAGAAATTACTGAAAAAGTTTAAATTGTAAAATTTCCTTCCCTTTTCCTTCGAAATGGCCAAATTTCCTTCCAATTTCCTTCCAAATCTCATTTCCTCTTATTTTTCCTTCCAAATGCCAAAATATCCTTTTGGAAGGAAATTTCCTTCCGAGTGGAAGCTCTGCGCTTGATACTTCATTTACCACAAAATAAAGGGTACCAACTAGTTTGAGGCGGTTGTATATGCAAACAATGGCTTTAATCACAAACAAACAAAAAAAACCTTATAGGTTGCCATGGTAACGGACAATTGATTTGTCATGGTGAAAAGTCAAAGCGTTTAAAATAGGTCAAGAACTTTAAATTTTGAAAAACGGTTTGGCCATATGTTAGTTAGGTTCCTGAAGTCAATAAATATGCAAAAAAAATTGTTTTGATTTTTTCGGAAATTTAAGATTAACTCCCCCCTTAAGTTCATTGCCAGGGGGAAATATTTTGCAAAGGATATCGTACTCAAAGTGCTCTTGCGACAACATAATTAAAGAGCGAACGTCCAGAAAGAGTTAATAGTACTCCACTCTCTCTTGATTGGCAGTTCCTATTTTTATAATATTATTAATTAAAGATGCATCCATATGTATTTTAGTCTCAAGTCCCTTTGCTTTTTTATATATTCGGTCTTAACCTCCTGCTAAGAAGAAAAATTTTGCTTCATGACCCTCCCAAATAGCCTCCGACCCCCCCATGACACATACTTAATGACCGCTCCCTAATGACTTGGTAACACGAAAAAGACTGGGTCTTGTTGTCAAACATAGTAGAAGTTCGCTCTGATAAAGCTCCTCAATATCTCGTGATATTCGTTCTCAATTTTGTTCCCATATTTTTTACTTTTGCTTTCAGTCATGAAATCATGAAATAGATTATATTTACAAAGTCTCAAATAGTTTGATCAAGGAAACAGAGAGAAACAAGCGATTTTTAAATAATTACAGCAAAATAGCGGATTTCTGTTATGTTGCTACAGCCCTGGCAAAAATTATTGTGGACATCGCATACACAATATATATACCTGCTCATCCACCTCATTTGCTTACAGAAGCAGCAGAATGCCCCTTCACCACCTCCTTTTCTCTGTTAATTGATGATTATGAAGTTGCATTATACACTGATGAATTTCTATTTAAAAGAGCAATCATTAACAAAACGTGCAGCCATTAGAAGCAGAAGAATTAAAGTTAATAGCTGTCATATTTTTTAAAGGATAAGGAGTTTCACGCCTGAAAATTTGATATGCAAGAACAAGTTGTCGCCACTAATCGCCGATCGTCGGTAGGCATTGACCGATTGTGCTCGGCAACTTTTTAGCAACTTTTGAGTTTGGGAGAAACTTTTTTCATTTGTAGCAACCTCGAGCAATATTTGCCTTTCAGGGCAACTTTTTAGCGACTTTTAGGCTTTTAGCAAAAAATGGACAATTAGATAAGCCATAATTAGAGTTCTTGATTATTTTTTGCACGGACTCCACTGACAGTGTTTAATATCGAATGTCGTCTTGCTTACTAGGGTTGTCTGTGCATGTGTTTAACAATAAAAACAAAATGGCGTCTAATAGAATTAGTTCTGTTGTATTGGACTAATCTGGAAACAGTATGCCAGCAAGATAAAGTCAAATGAACAACCAGAACTCCAGAAGTTTTGTTTCAAACTTTTCATTTTATTGTTTTCTAATAAACGTTTTGTAAATATACGCTAATGCGAAAGATTTATTAAAATATTTTTATACATTTGTTCAAATTTCAAGAAATTTATCTTTATAGGTATCATTTTTGCAATATTATTTTAAAATATAGAAACTTTTAATTAAGTATGCGTGAAAATATCGTGAAATTTGGGCGAGAATTAGGTGCAACACTTGAAGTTTACGTAGCAACTTTTTGTATTTTTTGCAACTTTTTAGCAACTTTTCGCATTTTACACAGCAACTTTTCGCATTTTACGCAGCAACTTTTCAGAAATTTACGAGCACAATCGGTCAATGCCTAATCGTCGGCGTCCATTGGCGATATATCAAAAATATGCCAAAGTGTCCACAGAATTTGTAATGATTTTAGTTCCAGGCCATTCACTCGTCGTCAGATCCCTGCGGAATTGTTCCGTGTGTGATAAGTTATGCCAACGAATCCAAAAGGACTACCCGCCCACATGAGTAATATAATATATATATTCCTTTGTTGTGTTTCAAAGAAGGCCGGTTTACAGAATTTCAGGTTTGCCATACCCCCAATCCAATATAAACCGAACTTCTAACCAGACTAGTTAGTTCAAAGTGCGTGGTCACTGATATAAATACATTTTCCTGCATGTGGTAGAATGTGAACACAATTTAATCCCTCAAGGCAGAACATAGGTCGCCTGGCAATCCATAATTTGATTTGTCGCAATGGCGTTTGGAATTTACAAAATGTTGTTAAGCACTTAATTGATACAATCTGAAAGTTGTTAATTATAACATTTCACAAAAGTAAAATTGCAGGTCCGTAAATTCAAAAGCATTTCTTACTGTTAAATGCAATATATTTTCCATATATATTGCAATTTTTATATTTAAACCGACGTTAGCGTGCATATATAGACGCCAAGGGGGCGTAGAAGTCACGGTTGCTATGTTTTGAACAACTCCTTTGTATTGCAATGCGACTAGTGCTTGAGAATACAATGTGACCAACGATTTACATAATATTGAATATGTAAATTTCAATCAGATTAGCCGGCACAAAATACCAAAAATCATGTAAGTAAGATAGTTTTGTATACATCTTCACATCGCTCGGGCTTGGATCTTCCGTTGGCAAACGAAGGTAAGACTTTATCCTAATATTCTGTACGCGTTTATACCGAAACATAGCGTGCAAAGATAGATAATGAAATAAAATATTATTTGGGCTAATACATGCACGAATACCGGTCCATCTGTGCCAAAGTTCATTATCTGGTCACTTGGGATTGGACAGTTTTGTTGAAACGAAGCCAGAAATGCATGCAAGCCCCCTGCAACCAATTGAAATTTTGCAGGCGTTTGGTTTTCCTTTGCATTACGAAAGTCATAAAACTTTGTAATACACGTAGATCACTGACACTGATTATGTTATATGTTCAAAATGCTTAAATTCAACAAAGAATTTGCATGGTCTGCCAAATTTGTACGACAATTCAATTTATACCAAAAAATAATGGGTTCGGTATTTAACAATGATTATTGGGTAAATTTTTTAGCGCAAACGTTTTATTCCGAACGCGAGGCTGATTGGATAACTTCAGTCCAAAACTGAAAAAGTATTGAATTTAACTGATTGTGCAATCGACATAATCAAAATGGATATTGAGCCGAGGGGTGTTTACACCGGCCTTAAAGGGCGATCGAGCTCTTCTAATTCCACAAGGGCAAGTTTTCATACCTCTAATTATCATAATTCATAAAATAATCAACTATATATTTTTCAATTCGCTCATATATAACTCCAGCCGTTAACATGCAGCGACAATGAGCCTTTCTTACTCAACAACGACATTCTTTTCATCTACGCTTCAATTCGTTTTTACACGATAATGTCTTAATGGAGTGAACTCGCTAAACTACAGCTCCTGAGCCTATATTCACAACCAAATTGTATCAGCGTCCTCCAAACCAAGTGCAGAATATTAATTTCCAAAATCTTAACATCCGATTCTATAGTCCCATGCAGTAGCATGCAGTATCATTCGATTTTAGAATTTTTGATTATAGGAAAAACGAGCAAAGCGTCGCACACTGGTGAGTTACTGTTTTTCTATATATTTCTGCTTCTGGCGAGATTAAAAAGCTGTAGTAAAGTTTCGTTAAGACCAGGGCCTGCAGTGAACAGTTACGGCCGGTTGTGAAGTTGCTCAGGTTTTCAAGACAACAATAAGGGCATGCGACCTTACTTATATACAGTACTTAAACTTTGTATTTTTATTACTGTAGAATGAAGGAATTTTTTGATATTATACTAACTATCATTGGTTGCAAGCCGTGCTCATGCATGTACTGGGGGCAAATCACTCCTAAAAAGTGTACGAGACTTTTGGACTTTCGAAAGTCCGGCGGGAATTTTATCGTCGGATTTTTTGGGAATTTGTCAGAATTTTTCGGATTTTTTGTACGAATTAGAACAATATTTTCTATAAGTTCTGGTGAACCTATGCAGTCCACGCAATTATATCCGCTTTTTCTTCAATACGTTCGTAAAATAGAGCAGTTGTCAGAATCCATACTTTACTTCGGAATAAACTGAATTGCATGAAGTATGGATCACATACTCACGAGACAGAAAGTCGATTCCGTCATACAGTACTCTTTCAAATTTTGAGGATTTTCGTTCAATTCAGTCGTATATTTTTAGATGAATTTTAAGAATTGTCAAGTATATTTACCTAGATTTGTGGGACTTTTACAGATTTTTACAGACTTGGACATTACGGACTTCTCTTCGAAGTGTATACGAGACCTTTTGAGTGATTTGCCCCTCGCTCATGTATTCATCGGCTGACACTTTTGTCTGATCGAGCTTTCTAAGTTCCAATTAATTTTGTCATTTTCTGACTTAGCAAAAACTAAAATCTTCCCCCAAAATTGCAGTATAATATAAGCCTCGCTATGCCGCCAGACGTATATATATAGAAATAGTATTTTGACTATAGTGGGGAAATCCTTAGTCTTTAGGAGTCCCTATGAAATACCTATTAAAAATTGTTTTCGTTTATATGAGAGGAGGGCCAGCTCTCCTATAAGCGAGATCTCGCTATTGACTACCGCAACAGGGAGGGCTAGTAGGGCTGAGGAAAAAACTTGCCGTATCTGGGTCAAACTCCGCTTTTCGAAGTCATTTTCGATTTAAATACTTAGTTCTAGAACAATATCCAATTGTCTGCTGGTTTTAATCGAAAATTTACTCGACAAAATATGATTTTCGTCTTCGTAAGAATGAAATGAGTTGCAGGGAGGCTATTTCATGTAATGATATATAAAAGGTGAAACCAGCCCTATATATACTGGTAGGGCTGGCCCTTCATGTATAGGGCTCATGTAAACAGGGACTGAAAACCAGCCCTATACTGCATGAGTATACTGATAGGGATAGCCCTTCACTTTGATGTAAGGCTCATGTATAAAGAACGGTAGATGCTATATAACCATGCATAAAAATGTATATATAAGATCAAGGGCAAGGAGGTTCTGATATATAGAAGAATGCATGCATATATGTGCGTTCATTAATGTGCAGTGTATCTTTGAAATATTTTAGTTTTCTTTCGCAATACTAGCTACTGATGATGCGGAAAGAAATAATTGCAGGGCAGAGATTGGATGCATACAAAAGGACTTTTTGTAGTCGACTTTTGCATGAACATGCCGGACTGAGTTATATATATAATGGACACTATATTAGTAAATAGTAAAAGTGCTCCAAATGCATGAAATACTGAAAATCCTCGCGGATACGAATCAATTAGACTTGATCGTCCGTCTTTCTAAAGATTAGAAAAATATTTCATACAAGATATTAATTATTTGCTCAAGTTCTTTACAGTATTTGGTCTAGCTATAGAGTATAGGCAGGACTAAGCTTCCACCTATACGCGTCAGAAAATATTTAACTACATATAGTAAAAAAGTTTAAATAAGAATAACGAAAATTAACTCACATTTAATCAAATTGCAAGTGCATTCCGATAATATAATACAAACTACTAGGTTGCTAGAACTTCGGTTAAACGTGGCATTATTCATATTGCAGCTTGAGGGTAATCGCGAGGGCGATCAAGTTGGTTAAAGCTCCACCCCATATAATTGTCTACGTATTCTATATGATATATAAAATATTCTGGGGGACTGTCACAAGATTTCGTGAATTATATTATTACATGCATATATTGTGTCAATACTGATACAATAATTCATGAAACTACAATGTATAATAACTACTAGTAATTTCACGTTGATATATATATAGCTGAATTAATATCTATTAATTGCGACTGCTGCTGCAAACCGACTATATCAGGGATATAATTTCATGGTAAAGAAATAATTTCCTGATGATCTAATAGATATTTGTTATGGTTAAAGTTTCTGGGTAGTGTTTTGGGAAAGCATTTTATCATACGTGCATGCAGCTTATAAACTTGCGCAATACAAGTATATACACAATTGGCCAATAGTCAATTAAAATAGATAATTGTTTCATTTTTTGCATGTTAGAAGTACAAAAATAGTCATTATAGAAAATAAAACATCTGCATGAATCCATGGACCTCTAGGCAATGTGTAATTTTCAAAAATTTGTATGAACATAGGATCACGCAATTTTGAAAGAAACAATTTTCACTCTTGAACAAGATGTTATCGTATTCCGGTAATTTCTTAATTATTCAGGAATCCAGACCGAACAATACATGAGTAACTTCATGTCCCGGCAGGTCTGTTTGGACCTAGACTAGAGTCTCACTGACTTCAATCTCTAGCTTTTTATCCACAAATAATGTGAATTACCATAAAAATGTACAAATTATATAGAGATGCTGAGTCCTGATTTATCAAAGAAAGTTCAGAAAGGTAGAATGCCATGAATTAGGAAGAATAGGTACAGTGACTACGAAAGGGTGAGTAATCCCCACTTAAATATAGTCAATATTCATCAAGCCGTTTCCCAAAATAGCCTCACTACCTCGTTACCAGGCCTTTCTCGCGCGGTTTCAATTGGTAAGTACGTTTTACGAATTGTGTTGTAAAATATATCTAATTTCTTTAGTGTTGGCGACATTTTTCAAGGTAATTAAGCTTTCTGTATAAATATTCTCTCGATGTATTCTCTCTCTGTTTCAACAAAAATATCCGTGAAGTTTCGTCAATGTCTGAGCAACACAACTGACCCTGTCCTGGCGCATCAGTATTTCGGACAATAGAATAACCCAGAAAAGGCACATAGCAAAATGAACAACCAACAAAACGAGGTCTGTAATTAAGTGAATAATATAATGTACAGGGTGTCTCAAAAAAACTGCAACTCTTTGAAATCAGATATTTTTAGAATTTGCATGATTCAGCAACTAATTGTCCCAAGGGTGCATAACTACAATATATAGCTACAGTATAACGTGGACAATTAGAACGTATTTTCAAATCCCAGGAGCATAATAAGTTGCACAGGCATTGAAATGCTAATTAGCAGTGGCTGTTATGTAAATTATAGGGTTGCAGTTTTTTTGAGACACCATGTAGTAAGTACATAATTATGACCTTACGGTTTTTTAACACAACTCTGCATTGAATTACCAAAACCGCGCGAACCCAGGCCTGGAACGAGTTTGCAAAGCGTCAATTAGCTTAGTCAAAAGAAAAATATTTAGCTATCCCAGTTCTTTGCATTAGTGTCAACATGACTTACGTGATTATATCGGATTTTGGCGTAACCCCATACATGGCTATGTTTATAATATCGGTAAATAGCTCAGGGTAGGGAACTGTCTGAAACAGCAGATTCCAGCTCTCCTTAAATAATTAATGTGGCCAATTAACATCCACGCAATCACCTAACTAGGTCAAAAATTTCATTAGAAACATTACCAATCAATATACAAGAAAATGGGCACACTGTTGCTCAGATTAGGATTAAGAAACTTGGGTAAACTGCATGGGTAAAGGTTGAAAAATCTTAAGTTTGCTTATCTTTTGCTGAGCGTAGGGAATGTACATGAAAATATTAACTCGTACCAAAAACGGAAAGGAAATATTGAAGACTCGGCTGTTCTAGTGTAATCCATTTTCTGAAAACCTTGCCCTTGACTATATACATTACAATCGCGGGAGCCTATAAGTATAATTGATATCATGATGATATAGTAAGCCTTTGACTCGGTCACGTTTGAGCAGCGTCTTTCACAATTCGGTGTTCTCAATGCAGCTACTTGAAAAGATGAAAAGCATGTACGCTTACAGGTATAGTAGCACTAATTTGAAAAGATTGCATGCTTGTGCCGACAATTAGTGCCTTAAATTGTCGTCTGTAGAGAAACTACTCAGTCTGTGCAAGGAACGAATAGTATGTTAATAACTCTAACTTTGAAAGCGCGGTGTGGTTAATTAGTACTGATATAGCTTTCAGACACCATACTTACACAGCTTGTGTTCAGTAAAAATTTAGTATGTCTCGCAATGGGGATGGCTTTCATTCTGAGACCGTGTTTGCAGTTAAATTTAGGATTTTTAGCTATTTCCTGTTCGTTACCGCACATTTGTTCGTCTCATACCTCTGCGTCTCCGCTGATACGATAGTAGCTACGACACGTACGTACGTGGACATTAAGGTAACTGTGAACACGGGTTCGAATAACGCCGGTCATCACGGGAATTCGACAAGTGATAATTAATTTTACTGTTTCTTCAAAGTCCAACGTTTCGGTATATGAAATTAATAGAAATGAGAAGTGAAAAAAGCGCCTAGAAAATATATAATAAAATAGTTAGGAAAAGGATTGAACTGTCATGCAGTCTGTTAGTCCATAAAAATGTGAACTAATTTCCCCATCTTCAACTCATCAATTGCTCCTCTCAATCTTTAAGTTTAAGACTCAATCACACAGCTCACTAACAATAAATTTACAAAGTAAAAATGTCCCCCACAAAAGCTATATACAGTAAATGTACTATTATTATTATTTATCTACCTTATATGATCATGTTTGCTGAATGGATTTTCGAAACATAAGTGATCAGTGTTTGTGACTCGTTCACAAGATAATATATTTTGTAGTGTGTTTTCTTTTATTTTCACTATTAACCAATCACAAAGCCTGTTCATATAGCCAGTAAGAAGCCACCCAATGGCAGACAAAGACTAAACTTAAATTAAATAGATTGAAGTGTTTATTTCTAGCTAAGGAATCAAACGTTTACTATTGAAACACAATTAATCGTTTTACAGTACTGAACAATGGCAGCTATAAGGTAAATAAGACTCATAAAGGCTCAATAACTGAAGACTACTAGATATGTAACATCAGGTAGCTGCAGTTTTAACGACCAAGATGACGCTATTCACAGTTAATTAAAACAGCTATATATATCCGTAATTTGTAAAAGCAGTTTCGGTTGGCTTGCGATCTTCAAGTATACGCAACATTTTCAGAATCGCGTTTTCAGCAGTTCAGCCATTACTTTGCACTGTTAACAAAGTGAAACAACCTTGAAAGACTCCGTATATTACGACTTCTGGCATTCCATGTTGGATTACCCAGTTAAGCATCGCTGTATAATATTGCTACAAAAGTATCAAAGTATTGATAATATGTCAGTCTTGCTTAAGCTAGAAATTACCAATAACTGGCTTAATGTCAAGGAATATTTGAAATCCTTTACATCTATCTTAAGACGAAATATAAACTGTTATTAATTTGAATATTTCATGTTAGTCATATTATATGACATGCAGGATAAACTCCAAATACTTGAATGTACGCAATTGCGTACCTATTTTTTATTGAAGATATGTTTACCGCCCCACATGTACTCTTATATCAGCAAGCAAAGCCCCGCTGCTCTGATACTCGCACTTTCAACGAAATAGTTTTGCAATTGTCTGCGTTGCATGCTTCGGAGTCCGTTGCAGTGTACACACTCATTCCCCACACCCACGCAGACGGTTGAAGTTTACCACAAATAAATATTTAAATACCCACCAACGATAATACTAAAGTATTTATACACAATGACATTATAACTTTTTGACAGGTCCTGTTTCAATCCATATTTTGCGTTATTGTTTTGATTAAGTTTTGTGAAGTGCCGAAAGTGTTTACGGTGAATATAATCCGATCACTACCGAACATTTTGTTCGGTATTCCGTAAGCAAAGACTATGGCATTTTGACATAATCAATTTTAAACACGAGGTCGGGACTATTTCACACAATTCAGAGGATTTGAGCACAGGAACAAATCTTATCAAAAAAGTTTGGGGGGGTGTCCATTGTTCAGGGACCGACTTTTAATATTTGTTTGACCACATCAAAACATGTATTACAAGTTAATGTAAAAATATGTGTAGTGCCAGGGGTGTAGAACGATTGTTAAAATATAGGGGGCCGAAAATTTTGAAAAACTTGAGTCTGTAGATCGTCGGAAATGGCATTTTCAGAGTCTTCTCTACCTCTTTCGTTATAAGCCCTTTCATTAATATACATAAGATTTCAAACACTCTAGTTTCGAATTCAAATATTTCGCTGCAATTTTCTTTAAATGCACTTATTTTAATGAAAACGCCCCCCAAAACGCAACCTCTAACATCATAAAGACCCAATTAGAAACTGCATTTTTACAACAGAGTTGACTTAATTTTACTCAGAATACTGATGTGGAAATAGAACGCACAATGTTAGGAGGTTTTGCGCAGTCGTGTATGGCTATGTCATCTTACATTTGAGTATATTGCTTTAAGAGGAAACATTGGGTTTTGCAATGTTGATTTCTTTTATTGACAATTTTTGTATCGTTTATTATACGTTTTTTAGCCGACAGGATGTTTCGCACCAACTCGGACCGAATTAAGTAGTGTAATTTTACAATTTTGGACCGACTTTTTTGGAAAGTGCGCCCCTGCAGTTAGGTTGAAAGTCAAACAGTAGAATTGCAACACTCTGTGCCATCGCGAAGTTGTGTTTGAGCCAACTGGAAGATGCAAGATGTTCTCGTGCGCTTTTAATAATTTTTAGGTTTTTTTAAAATCTTACTAGCTTCGCCATTCATACGTAATTTACACGAATGAAAGACAATCACATACGTAGATTTGAACTAAATATAGGATTTGAACTTGTGCTCGACCAATGCGAATGATCCAGACCGTACTCTTTCATTACAATGCGAGTCTTGCGACTTCAGATGTTTGTTTATGTAAAGCCAATGCAATTCACTCTGGAAGTAATATTACAAATTTTACCAAGCTGCATGTTGAGAATATTTAGCAAAATTTCACCTGATGAGGCATAATTAGTTAAATATCATGAAGAAAAAAGTTACAGTTACTTATTAGCCAAATTTCATTATTAAAGAAAAACTAATTCGGTTGAAGATAATTAATTAATTGGCAAACTTTCATAGTTAATTAGCAACCGAGTAATTAGCAAAATATTTTGAAGCGCGTGTCTTGAAGATAATTAGAAATAATGTCATAAAGTAAAATCCTAAAGATATAATAAGCAAAATTTCAGAAAAACAAGATGTGGAATTCAATTAGCAAAATAGTTCAAAAAATAAAATTTAAATGTTGAGAATAATTAGCAAATTTTGAAAATAGTTACGAATAGTTAAAACAAGAATTCATATTATCACATATATATAATAGACAACCCAACCCGTCTAACTATCTATAGGATCTCAATAAGGTGGGATACATTTTTTGCCGCGGCATGTGAACGCTCAAAAACTAAAAATATTTACACTGTTTTACAAGGACGCAGTTTTAATTTAACATGCACTTTGTTCACGCACAACCAATGGTCACAAGTCACAACCAAAAATATTTCGAGGACGCCATGTTTATAGTTCTTACATAATTTCGTCCCCTAGGATATCAGGGGGACAAAATTATAACAGTCATATGAACATGTCAAAAAATAATTGATGAAGTTTAGGATACATGGTGTTTTTCAATTAATATAATATAATTGGATCGCTTGTGGCTTAACCTCAATGTTTATTTTTTCCAATTCTTGGTTAAGTGTCTTGTTTTGACAATGAATACAATGCCGCGCAATAACAAATGTTTTCAAATAAACTAAAATGTTTTCAAATATTAATAATCTAATATGATAGATACCGTCATTTACCTGTATCTTCACTATGATGACTAGTATGGATGGCTGAGTTTATTTGAAGACTATAACGTCGATATGAAAAGGGCAGGGGGTTTAAATCGATGTTTTTAGGAGGTCCGTATACATGTAATTATAATATTTTGAAAATTGATACGGGTTTGCGGTTCTTCAGAATAATCGATCAGCATTAAAATCGAAATTTCCAGAGCTCTTTGATAATTATATCCAATAATGAAAGACAAGAAATCAGCATGTATGTCGTTGAGGTACATGCCTTGATGATAATATGAAAGGCTATACCTCGAACTATGGTTGGCCAAACCTTAGCTATTATCTTGTTCCAGTTGTTTGATTCCTTCTTTCGCCGCCGTCTCAAATCATGTTTTCGAATCACACTCATTATTAATACGCATGAATCTATCGTTTTCTTGATATCCTTGTAATTGATATATACTGTACATCGTGAATGGACTATAATCTATAGGTTTACTCTGTGTCTAATCAGTTCAATTAAAAACCAATTATTGAATGATTAAAGCTTTTGACCGTGAGGACAATCTTTCAGAATACAACGTACAGTATATAAGATTGCGGTTATATTTAATGAAATTTCGCGCTATAAGGAGCAAGCCAACTATAGTTTCCGTGC
This sequence comes from Trachythela sp. YZ-2020, assembly GCA_016169945.1. Taxonomy (NCBI): domain Eukaryota; kingdom Metazoa; phylum Cnidaria; class Anthozoa; order Malacalcyonacea; family Clavulariidae; genus Trachythela; species Trachythela sp. YZ-2020. Next base: position 4,928,305 of record JADLSH010000358.1, read on the forward strand.
GCGCAATGTGTGCAGTGCTAAAATTTGTGCTATATTTGACATGACCAAAGCATGCAAGTCTGAAGAAGTTTGATTGCGTGTCTAGAGAAGTGTTTTCATTGTTTGAAGAATAAAAACATAAACATTCAAACGAATTTAACAATACTTCATGTCTCAGTTATGGGCCCAATTATCTCAGTAAACCACAGCAGGTGGACTTTGCTCTTATGCAAATAACGTAATCGGATATACAAAACCGGTTTGATTGGAATGACTTTGTGTTTATGGGGGTAGGAATTTTGACATGAGTACCTATCCACAACGTCAATCGGCTGAGAGTGTGTGTCATTAAACACTAGGTTGTAGTAACTTAACACTAAATGGAAATCACACGCACAGCTGAAATTTCATCGACGATCAGCGAACGCTTGTTTTTTTTATACAAATATATCTTTTCAGCTACGTTGGATCCCTCAACACCTAAACAGGCTGCGGTTATAGAGACACAAAGATAGATGACAGGAACGTTTTAGAGGTAGGGAATTAGCAAGTGTGTTATAAATGATCTAAGAAGTGTTTTGTTATGAGGAATCTCGTTAATATTGAATGCACTGAGAGGGTGCACGCATGCTTGCACATCATAAGAATAAGCTCACACGCGTTCGAAATGCATTTTATGCTCTTGAGACTTGACATAGTTTCTACTTAACCTTAACTATTAAGTAGCAAAAAAGACCAAGAACTATATTTAATTTTGTATTTGTTATGCACATTCACTAAAGGGAAGTTTTCATTAGTAACATCCCATGGAATTAAGATGTGCCTTATAGGATGCAATGAATTGTATATTCATGATTATATTAGACTAGCTTTTAAATATGTTCAAAAACTCCTTTTCGTCTGGAATAATATTGTCTTTAATTCAAACTTCAAAGCAGTTTGTTCACTACAAAAAGATGATTTACAATCCTTTGAGTTAGCTGGCAATCTATATAGTTATTGCCAAAACATCAGAAACCTGCCTGCCTGAAAGCATTACTTCATTAGACACATTATTACTATAGAAGTCTAACATATTACTCACATATATAGGGGCTAAACGTCTAAAGTTATAATGCTCGATGATACGTAAGATTGATTGTATTATAATGTTACATGCAATCAGTCAGTGTATAATCTCAAACGTATAGTAACGAGTATAACGTCATTGGTATCAATCAATTCCATTTAAACCTGCTAAAACATTAAATAGGGAATAAGACACAAATTTGCCAAAAGCTTAATGAAAATATATTTAATGAAGACAGACAATAGGATAATTTATATTTCGACTTTAATTAGACCTAACATCTGCTTGATCGATCATGTATTCCCAACATTTCTGTTAAACAGTTAAATGTCGAATGCACTAGAAACGAAATACATCCCATTACACACTCGGAAACCCTGTTTGTGGTTTAAAATCAAAACCAAAAGCGTTCCTTCAATGTTCAAAAACCATACACTTTGCATTTTGCATGTGCGTGTAGGAACAAGTTTCGTCATCTGTCCGTAAAATTGACGTTGTTTGCCAGTCGAAATCTAAAATCGGAAACAGCTTGACGGAGCTTTTAATCATATAACGTGCGACGATTCGCTTCTTTCAACATGTCTGTGTCCACAGACCAAAACAAAACAAGCTACAGGCATCGAGAACCACAAACTGAAACATAATATTCTTTTCGCTTAGAAACATTGTTCACAAAATCTTTTGCGTTTGGCTCCGCGTCCGTGATAGTAAAATTTACTAAATAGACTGATATCAGCCCTTAGGCGATATGCCGACTAAGTTGCTGTTGATAGAAAAAATGAGATAAATATTTTGAATAGTTCATGTCCTGCCGTGTTCAGTGTTCCAGTTCACAGTTGGTCGTCCCCATCACCTACAATACACGCTTTGTTTGTTTTCCATGTTTCACACAGATGATTTCAAACTAAACCTGAAAGGCGAAAGCTTACATATTTAATATGCAGCGTATGGTATGGGCACATTATGCTTCCAAATAATTCTTCACAAGCACGTCACTAGTTTTAATAGCTCCCCGCTGTGTTCCGTGGGATTTTGCGTTTAATACGTCTTTGAACTTTGGCTAAATTAATAAACTCACAGCGGAATTAAACCTGCTTCGTTTGTTTAAGCACGACCCGTTCATTCATTACAATTAAATACCATTATTGTCTAAATAGTTTAGCTATATTACTGTCGGCATCTTAATGAATCATGCATGAATCCTTCATGTACTTCCTACATGAGTCGACGCGAAACATTAGTAAGGTAAATAACACAGTGAAATGTCGCATAGCTTTCATAACTTTCAAAATACTTGAACTACGTCCAAATAATGAACAAAGTCGCACGAAAACAAAGCGATAAACAACAGGAAACAGTGGAACTTCAAACAAATTTGTCATTTTACAGTTAAAAGGCGCTTGTGTAAATCTATAAATGGTTGTGGGAACACTCATTAGATTTAAGATCATAACATACTGATATCGAAGGAACTAGACTATCACCTACTCGAATCGACTTGACCTCGTAGCTCAGTTGGTAGAGCATTGGACTATAGCAAACCAAACTACCAAAGGTCGCGGGCGGTCAAGCAATTTTTCCGATTTCCCGGCGTGGCGCCACTCGTAGTAGCGTCATCTAATATAAGACGCTGGCTATTCAAATAGGCCATTTTAGATTTAACATATTTTTATCAAATCATTCTGGTAACAACTAAGTCTGAAAGCAAACGAAAAATGTGACATAGTTAGTTGACAAGAGCTTGCAATATTGCCGCATGCTTCTTTATTAGTACATTGTCATTAAGGCCATTTATACGGAAGAAAATATGTCGCGACTTACAATGCCGTCTTACATAAGACGCGTCTTATACAAGACGCGAACATACTCGTATAAATGGTCAAATTCTAATAAGTCGCGACTTATTGTGGAACAGCCTAAGCCCCTGTTCTTATTTAAGTCGCGACTTACTTGAATTTGACCATTTATACGAGTGTGTTCGCGTCTTATATAAAAAGCATCTTATGTATTAAAGTCGCGACTTATTTTCTCCCGTATAAATGGCCCTATTGTAGAGTGTACAGATTATATGTCATTAAAGAGTCCACACCAATATGGCAATATACCTTGTTTCGGCCATCTTTTAAACTTTTATGCTGTAATATATTGTAAGGTCACAGGGGAATGGCCAAGGGGGGATCTAAACCATTCTCGTTAGTCAATGATCAATTTTGTAATACTTCATTACTTCCAAATCCAATGGCAAAATGGCTATCAGAGGAAAATGTGATCCATGCAAGTGAAACATCATGGCATAATTATTAATCCTGAACGAGAAAACTGGAAAATGGAGACCCATGGCCATGCACAGCTGTTTTGCACCGTTCAGTTTAAAATTTTAAACCTTGGGGGTCAGCGTCGCGTTGAGTATATAAAGACGGTTCTTGAAGTATAATTTTGACAGGCAAGTAATCTGAAAGATAAAACTAAAAAATATATAATTTTTTAACTCTTTTTAAGCGAATTATGTAAAAGATGGGTTAAATTTACCATAGCATGACCTGTATATCTTAATCAGCTTGCAGAACAAAAACGAAGTGACCAGTAATTAAATATTTTAAGCCTATAAATACCACAACTCCATTTTACAAATATATACCATTATATTTTAAGTGCGATTAATTGTGTACTATATATCGGCCCAAAGGAGCTGGAGTACAACACATTGAAAACAGGCATTGGTATAAAGACGCATGCAATTTACACTCTACAGTAAAATATCGTCTCTCACAATGCTCAAAATTGTTATCCAGTCAGAGATAACAATGCACTAGGTAAAAAGACCCGGATTGCAACTACAAAAAAATCAGTAAGATTTCAAAGCCTTAAATATAAGGAAAGGTGCAATTATTAATAAACATCTGATTTATCGTTTACACAAAGAGCTCTCTGTTGCATATTTAATTAAACACTTAACTAAGTGGAATTTACGTCAAATGGGAATATTTTTCTGCAGGGCAATTTGCAATCACTATGACTATTACTTGTAAAACTTGTAAAACTTGTAAAAATTTGACGTGACAAACGTCCCAATCCCGCCTACTTGTTTTTAAATGATATGGTAGACAATGACCTATCTGTATTTACTATTTTGATCACTATACTCACTTATACTGCACATTGAACATTTTATTCCAACGAATTCTTAAGAATAAAACGGTAGAAGTTGTAAAAATTAACACCAAAATCAGGGAAGCTAGGATCGAAAGAAGACAGAGGTGTAATAGAAGCTGTGTAACCGGGTAAGCGGGCGTTGAGGTGACCTAGTGCAGTAGACCACAATGAAGTCATAGCACAGCCTGTGAATTACAGTACACAACAAATTTTTAAGATACCCCCTCAGAACAACTGAAAACTAGAGTGGGAGTGGATTCACTTTAATTTTCAGTAGCGCAGTTGTAAGAGCAATCGCACTTCATCTCCTAGCTTTTGGGTTCGATGCTTTCAGCTTGCTTCGGACACAAGACATTCACATGCATGTGAATTGAGATAATCAACGTTCTGCCGGAATTTGTATCTTTTCTGCATTTACGCCGGTTTTCTTCCAGAGGGAATGTTCAATTTAGAATATGTTATAACAATCGTATAGATTTTTATGTTTGCAGTTATAGATGTGTCAAGGCAAGCGATTATATGTATACTGGCTTTTTACGTAGTCAAGTATTTGTTCCAAAAGTCACCTGCATAAGATCATGTTAGTCGGTTAGTGTTAGTGTTAGTATCAATCAGCTTACTCGACTTTTAGTGATTCGTACGTAATGACTAAAGAGGCATGGTTATATAGTATATCACAATTAACTAAATTATTATTAGTTAATTGTGATATTAACTAATAATATATTAGTATTAATTATGAATTTCGCGGGTGGCGAAAAACGGATACAAGGTAGAGGCAGTGGCGCCGTGGCAGGGGCAGGGGGCAGGGGGGGCCATGGCCCCCCCTACCGTTGAGACTCGTCGGAAAATCGAAAATTTGTTATGTTGTCGGAATCGTAATGGTGAAGAATACCTGCAACTACGAAATATCGTAAATCAAACTCAGTTTACGTTTTTAGAATATTAGTTATAGAATAGGTAATATTCTTAAAATTTAACAACATTGGGATATATTGTCGGTAATTACCTGTACTAACTGTATAGTCCGGTAAATTTTTTTGATTTATCGGTTGCAATCTGCGAAAATAATTTTACACTTAAGCCTGATGATTGTGGGATTATAGAACTCGGTTAAAATATATAAAATGACGCTACTCGGAGTTGCTCCACACCAGGCAAGCTGATAACTTGCTTAACCGCGGCCGTGGAATCGAATCCGTGACCTTTAGTTTGCTATACATTGACTGAATAACATCCTTTGTAGAATTTTATCAACTTTCTTCTTTCTTGAGATACCTCAGTATGACATGCAATTATCGTACTCGAGAGATCACGTTGCATAATGACATTTTGAATCAGCATCATTTATAACTTCGTAAAAAATTTACACACAAATACCATTTAGCTTGAATTAGCACTCGTAGATTCATACATACAGAAGTGCAATTTTTAAATATTTTTATCGGCACTGTAAAAAGTATTGAGTACCTGTTAATCATGTTTTTCTAAAACTCATTATCTAGTGTGATGTCACACTCAAGTATGATATTTTACCGATATCCGACACTAAGCAAAATATCTCGACATAAAAATCTACGAACGAAGTTTATCCTTCTAAAAGTGTTCTTTACGGATTAATCATAAGCATAAGTGCCAAATTCTTTGTTATTGTGCTCATAAAATATGTGATACTTGAAACACTTCAGTTTCAACAGTCACACATTGCAATACCTGTTTTTATATCTTTATATTCCCATCCTCTCTTTTCAGATTGTGTGAACAACCTATTGAAGTAACCAAAAGCAGGTTCTTATTACGAAGATTGGATGGCTAACATAAGAGTCACATTTCGTGTTGAATACGGTGTCGACTTGGGTCGTACTCCTCCTTCAGCAATGTCATTGAACATCCCTGAAGCATGCACCGTATTTAACCTCGTTCAGATCGCTCAGGAGAATAGCGAACGACACTCCTTCAAGTACAGAACCTATCCCGATATCGGAGCAGAAATCACTACAATTGATGGAATCGAGGAAGATCCTATTAACGGCATCTATTGGTTCTTCTACAGCCCGTGGAATAAACTGATTCCAAAGGGAGTCTCAAGTCATAAACTTAAACATAATACGACGGTCGTTGCTCGATACGAGCGCTGGACACGCACTGATCATTCCAGACAGAAAGCACCGAGAAGACAGTTTATGAACATTAGGCCGAAGACATCCAAGTCTAACGACACGAAAAATAAGAATGATAAGAACAATAATCCAACCAAGAAGAACGGAAATGGAAGCAAGTAAAGATTATGTGAAACTGACTAATATTTTCGAAAAACTTTGGCATATACGTTTTCGGTGAATGTCTTTCACCGGAAAGTTTTCTTTTAACTAGAAGGAGTAATTTAGTAAAACATTTTAAATCGTTGATATTTACATTCAGTTTGAGCATGACGATGTTAATACAGTGGTAACTTGTAACAAAAAAGTAGAATATAAGGTCAATTATTTAGAAAATTCATGCCTTTGAAAGATTTACATTTTGGGGATTTTTCTATGCAGCACACCACGACATACGAAACTATGAGTTCATTTATATAACTATACATGCAGAGGCAATTTCGAGAACTGCTTAAAAAATGAAAATATACAGGGTACATGTAACGGAAAACAGATTTACAATATTTGCCATAATACTTTGGGAAAATATAGTTTTAATGAAGAAATATAGCTCATATTATACAATTTTTTAACGTAATTATTCGCCCCTCCCTCCCATGCACCCGTTTCAATGTTGTGCTCATATCAGGAGACGTCTCGTTTGCGATGCATTACAGAGTATTTTGTGACACCAACATTGAACGGGGCGCGCGGGGGGAACTGGACATAAGATATGTGATGGAATTTCACTATTTGTCCCATAGTCTTTGGCAAAGATTGTACATGTAGATACCTCGTATATTCTCATTTATTGTCATTACTCTTAAACAATGGAAAAATACTACATGCATGCATGACGATGGTATGGTTTTCATGCAAATCCGTTACAAGTGTTTGACTGTTTTAATAGCATCGATTTTTGCTTTTGGGTGATTATTACTTTTGGGCGTATCTAAACATCCCAGTATATTATTTTACCCTGCAGCATGTAAGCAATGTGCAATTTGCCTCGCAAAAAGACCTTAAGTGGTTATTTTCCTTTGAATAGCTAGAAAACTATAGTATATATCTGCGAACAATTAGAAACCTAAGCATTAGTGATCATTGTATATATCTTCTCCATGAACGAAATAAATTTTTAAAGAGTCAAATCTACGTACTTTTCAATGGCCAGCATGCAATGTCTCCATGATGTTCCTTTTAATTTGGAAATGGAAGCAAGTAAAGACTATTTGAAACTGACTAATATTTTCGAAAAACTTTGGCATATACGTTTTCGGTGAATGTCTTTCACCGGAAAGTTTTCTTTTAACTAGAAGGAGTAATTTAGTAAAACATTTTAAATCGTTGATATTTACATTCAGTTTGAGCATGACGATGTTAATACAGTGGTAACTTGTAACAAAAAAGTAGAATATAAGGTCAATTATTTAGAAAATTCATGGCTTTGAAAGATTTACATTTTTGGGATTTTTCTATGCAGCACACCACGACATACGAAACTATGAGTTCATTTATATAACTATACATGCAGAGGCAATTTCGAGAACTGCTTAAAAAATGAAAATATACAGTGTACATGTAACGGAAAACAGATTTACAATATTTGCCATAATACTTTGGGAAAATATAGTTTTAATGAAGAAATATAGCTATTATACAATTTTTTAACGTAATTATTCGCCCCTCCCTCCCACCCGTTTCAATGTTGTGCTCATATCAGGAGACGTCTCGTTTGCGATGCATTACTGAGTATTTTGTGACACCAACATTGAACGGGGCGCGCGGGGGGAACTGGACATAAGATATGTGATGGAATTTCACTATTTGTCCCATAGTCTTTGGCAAAGATTGTACATGTAGATACCTCGTATATTCTCATTTATTGTCATTACTCTTAAACAATGGAAAAATACTACATGCATGCAGACGAATGTCATGGTTTTCATGCAAATCCGTTGCAAGTATTTGACTGTTTTAATGGCATCGATTTTGCTTTTGGGTGATTATTACTTTTGGGCGTATCTAAACATCCCAGTATATTATTTTACCCTGCAGCATGTAAGCAATGTTCAATTTGCCTCGCAAAAAGACCGTTTAAGTGGTTATTTTCCTTTGAATAGCTAGAAAACTATAGTATATATCTGCGAACAATTAGAAACCTAAGCATTAGTGGTCATTGTATATATCTTCTCCATGAACGAAATAAATTTTTAAAGAGTCAAATCTACGTACTTTTCAATGGCCAGCATGCAATGTCTCCATGATGTTCCTTTTAATTCCTACTAAATGGTTTCTACATGAATATACAAATATTTCATTACATGCAAGCATCACATTCATTTGATTAATAAAGAAAGTAGTGATGGAGCACTTCAATTTGATTTTCTTTTACCCGAAATTCCACACTTCAATTTCCCACCATTTCAAAGGCATGGATGCACAGTATGTCGTAATTAAAGGCATGGATGCACATAAAACATTGAGGTAAATTATTACTGGAGAGAGAGTGCCCCGGCCTTACGTCAGTCAAAAGTGTCGCCAAAATAATTGAAACATGGCCGGGACGCTGACGATATTTCAAGCGACCAAGCTCAGATTTTAGTCTACATGCAGGTTTTATGTCAATGCGAAATTAAAAGTGTTTACTGTTAAGCCTTCAAATGTTTATTTTCTTATAAATATTATTAGTTTTGTAGCCTTTATGTATAAAGTTTAGAATTATCCTCAAGATATTTTAGTGATAGTTATTGTAAAATACAAAATTATTATATGACGCTATAGTCTAGCGCAAGCAGGTTTGACATACAGTTAAATTATGCTTTTTCAAACTTTCAAAGTCATTCACATGGGATCGATTTCTAGTGTGATGCTTTGATATTTCTCTTAATTTGTATATATAGCTTTATTTCGGTTCAATATGCTCCTTCAGGTATTAAATATGGTTTATGTCTTTTGTTTACATTTGCTATTTTTAGTTCGCGTGATATGAACTGACATTTCAACTCAAATTATATTTTAGGGCAGGTCGCGTAAATGGTAAAGTGGATTTTATAGTATTATTTACGGCCATTCTCGTACCCAGAGCCCGTCTTACGCGCGGTCAACGGAGCGCGACAAGGCACTCTGGTTAAATCCAAACCGGATACCACAAAAACGTGGTATCCGGTTAAACACAGCGCATGCTCGAAGACATGGCACGAATATAATTATATTAAAACCTCATAAACAAAGTTTATCTGAAAATAAATAAGCCCCGTGTATAACATAAATAATGATTCGCTTATATACTAAACAATACACCTAGGAATTGTAAAATTTCAAGTAAAATTGACTTCGCATTTGTAAAAATATAGTAGTTTGATTTCACAAACACTATAGCTATTAATAGATTTGGCAATGTATTTTGTGTTGTTATTGCTGTAACTGTCATTAACAGTAACTCCATGTGATTGGTTCTCTAAATAGCACGCATTCTAAAAATAAAATAAATGCTATTTTGACATGTTTTGACAGAATATAATAACATTCGGCGTGGCCAATCATATTCGTTTCTGATTTGCATTTAACCAAGACGGGTTCTGGGTACGAAAATATGTTTCCGGCATGTTGTAAAACGCGGACTGGACTGGACTTGTAAAACGCGGACTCGTAAATTTGTAAAACGCGGACTCGAAATTTATAAAACGCGGACTCGAAATTTGTAAAACGCGGACTGTATCCTTGCGGAGGTTTGCGGAGGTAGGTTTCTATTAATCACTCGACAGACTGTCAGATCGACAAATGCTTTAGTACTATTTACAAACATAACGAATAATTAAAAAACAACACAATAATAGAAAGAATTAAGACTATCGTTTCTGGAACTCGATTGTCCGCAGTCAGGAAATGCACATTTAAGAGAGCGTTCTGTTCATAAAGTAAGTGCTGTACCAGAGGAGGTCGGACAAGCAGGCCGCAAAGCATCATGGGTAATGAGCGTATGTTTCCACGTGCGGCCTCATTTATGCGTTGACTGCCGTGAAGTCAACATCTCTGGCCGTAGCAAATTCTGCGAAAATGGACGCTATTGATACAGAGACTCAATGCCATCATTATGGATGTGTTTAGTGTTTGTGTTCGATGTATAACAAGGCTCTTTGAGTCCGTTTAATGGATTTATTTGTGCAGAAATCTCAAAGACTGCGTGTGATCAACTGGTCTTGTGGTCAATATAAATGTTCATGTGTTGAAATTCTATATGTAATTTGTGGACACTTTGTTCAGTGTTGCATTTTATATATTTTTTATTTTATTATTTATTTATATTTAACCAGGATACCCACATCACCGAAGTGTTTTTCAGTGGGGTCCTGCAATTATAAATGACATTTAACAAAATTATACTATGCATTATTTACAATACACACATATTTACTCCTCATTCATGGAAAGACAGAAGTGAGGAAAAGATGAGAATGAAGGGTCTAACTAGACACTATGTATACATATACTTAAGTAAATGATTTCATAAGCTGACCCACTGCTTGGATCGTCTGTATTTGTAATGTACATTGTGCAAATAGTGAGAAAAACTAAATATTTATTGGCCAGATTGATTTTGCTGGCATCAAAGGTTCGACTTTTAAAATTAGTTATTTATTTATCCCAATAGCACATTGTGACTACTGAAAACCGCCATATTGGGGTTGTCAAAGAACTTCTATTCATCAGCTTATACATATACTTTTGCAACAGAAATTACTGGTGAAATGTAGACAAAACAAACTTTACAGTAATATACAGTTCCATTTTTATTGAAAATACATAGTACATGCATAAAATATAATAATATCTCTGTTCATTCTCTATACATATATAAAGAAATATTAAAGAAAGCAAATATTCACCAAGAAGGCAAATTAACAATACAATGATAGAATTCAACCCAAAATACAAATCTGTAAATAAACAACAAATTTTAATTACTTCTAAAAGTTTCTTTCAAAACTCAGCACTTATTTTAAACAGTAAAGTCAACTCCTTCAAAAAAATACGAGCAACACTGCGACAATTGTGGAAATTCGAGAGGTTCAACTTCAAAGATTGTTGACAGAAATGCATCGGATTAATACAATATGACGACGTACAGCCTACATAAAAGATCAAAATAACGTTTACCTTACAAAATACTGCTCACATAGGTAGATCAATAGTTATTGAAATAGCATGGATGCATTCCAGGAAAAAAATTGAATAACAATGACAAAATATTCGATATTTGCGAGTCGAGTGGGCCGTCAGATAACAAAATTGCAGACAGAGCCAGACACTAGCCCAAATATAAAATCTCTAAACAACACGCAAATATCTCCTAAAATTCATTCAAAAGTACTTTAACGCTTACTCTAAAGAATAACGCTCTTTATATTAAAGAAGTTTCAAGATTCATTGGGAAAACAAGCTTTGGTGGCGCAATATCTTCCTAAACTATTAGACGCCATTTTGGCAAACGTCGAAATGACTATGGTCACTTCAATGCCTAATATCTCGAAAACTGCCGGGGGATCACCGGGATCATTCCAGCAGATTTAAAGCTTATATTTTTGTCTTGACGACTACCAAAAATGAAGAAAATCGAACCGTGGGAAATTCTAGATATTTCATTTTAAACATTGTAAACATATTTAGACTTGAGTCAACACGTCGCGGGGAGTCGACTAACTTCAAACATCAAAATAACATTGAAAATAACGTTTACCTCAGAGATTTTTGCAGACATCACCAGATCTTTAGTAGTAGTACCACTACACTTGAAAGTTTGCAAGAAAATTTTAATATTAATGTTTTTTCTCGATTTATTTTGCGTCGAATGCAAATTTTTCTGCCCAAATTTTCAGATAACACGATGAGAAAATAGAGTGATCTCATTGGTCGAGAGCTCACGTGACAACTCGCTAATTGCTTGTTCGACCTCCTCTGGTGCTGTACACAAGAGCGGAAGATATTTCACAGATATGTGAAATGTTTCTCGCATGATTTTTACTGTGAACTCAGATAAACTTATCGGTTGTAAAGTGGGCGCAAAACCTTTTCGATTTTCGTAATTGTCAGTCTTTTTCAGAGCAAATTTAATCATAAATTTTATAACTTCATGGTTGCTTCTTTCATGAAATTATTGCGTTATGAAATGAGGTATGAGGTAACAATTGAGTCAATAAATTTTACTCCGTCGAAGGATGTAATTTTGTGGAAATGTTTAACAGGTGGTGTAGCACTTACTCTATACGACTTATTCTTAAGATGCCTCTAAACGTCTAACAGGCAATATAAATAAATTGTCTTGCTTATCGCCACAAAATGTCTCGATAGGTTCACTAAGCACTATGGTGCAACAGATGATAGTCAACCAGCAATTATCAAAGTGCAAAAATGATGTAAATTCTTTTCAATAGATGTAGTACTCTCGTATTTGGAGGAAAATAAAAAAATTGAGAGATGCAGCTTAATTTTCAAGCTCCTATGAATGTTAACATTTCTGATTTTGACGACCATCTGTTGCCCTGTAACACTTACTGAAACCTAAATTATAGACATCGTCGTGTCCGGTAACTTTAGCAGCTATTTAATTATTTTATGAAGAAGTGTTTGCCGGTGTCAATTTTCTTTTTTCGCAAATGTCAAACGTCTCAACTCGAGATCGGCGTTGGAATTAGAGTTAAATCTTGTCTACGGGTTCTGTGCAAAATTAAGACCTAATTTTGCACGCATGAAATCGTAAATGGAATCAAGTCGTTGGGTAAATAGCAATACGCCGGTGTAAATTCTGGGAGGGCTGCTCGTGCACAGTACGAGCTGACACGGAGATAGGGCTGGTGAGATAGTTGGTGATATTTGTAACTGCCCACCCTTATAGTATTTCCTGTGCAGTTTAGTTATCAGAACTAAATCGCTTGGTGGAGGAGGCAAAACACCTCCTAGCTTTAACAGTTCTCCACAGCCATAGCAGCGTGACACTCGCATATCAAGATATGGGAGTCTCGCGAATGCAAATGAACCGGGATCTGGTTTCTGTCTTGATGGACTGCATTGCTGGGCTTGGTAGTTTGGAAGAGGGCTGGTTTGGGATTGATATATTGGATCAACTGGTGATCGCTGGGTAATATAGGTAGGTGTCAAACCACGTTGAAGGGTGACGTTTGTCGGTGTCATGCCACGTTGGAAGGCGACGGTTGTTGGTGTCAAACCACATTGAAGGGCGTCGTTTGTCAGTGTCATGCCACGTTGGAAGGCGACGGTTGTTGGTGTCAAACCACATTGAAGGGCGTCGTTTGTCAGTGTCATGCCACGTTGGAAGGCGACGGTTGTTGGTGTCAAACCACATTGAAGGGCGTCGTTTGTCAGTGTCATGCCACGTTGGAAGGCGACGGTTGTTGGTGTCAAACCACATTGAAGGGCGTCGTTTGTTGGCAGGGCCGTTGCGAAGGGATATGGATTGGGGGGGGTGTCGAGGGTCAAATTGCCGAGCGATGCAAGATGAATTTGCCGACTTTTTCTAAAATCTGGAAACTAAAAATTTTCATTTGACTTTAATTATGCCACATTGTGTGCGATGATCATTAATGAGTCATTATTTAATGTACAGCTATACTATCCGTATATATCAGTTATACTATCGAATTAGTTAATATATACTAACTGTTCTCTTGAAGATGCAGGATATATAGATAAAAAAATACAAAATAATATATGGAAAACTGTTCGCACGTTCTTTGTGAATTACTGTTTAACTCAAAGTGTATTAGTCTATATCTCGATTTCTAACGTTCGCCATTTGCCAATGTTTAGTATATTACAACTCGTCTCTTCTTCAAGAGGCTCCAACTTTTGCAACTTTCTTCAAGTTAAGAGTGTCTGTAAGGTCTCTCTCCGCAGGTTAAAAGCATAAGACCAGTCAGTATTGCGTAGCTCATTGACGTGCGCAGTTTGTTCTTCACAAACTTCAATTGACTGAATGAACGTTCGTTTGACGCAACTGTCACGGGAGCCGTAAGCATCAATCTGACTATTGAATTTGCCAATGAAAGTGACAATTTGTTGGCTTCGCTGACTTCAACAACCTTGTTATAGTCTTTGCCTACGTCAGAAGGTAATAACTCTGCCAATACCTGTAGTTCGGCTTCTACGGCTAATGGGTCAGGTGATTGTGAAGGTGGAAATAGTGAAACAGCAGGATGAATGCACGATCCATCAATTGGTAGCTTCAAACACTTTAACAAAGGCAAAAAGCTCTTCTTGCATTGCACCAAATGTTCTGTCATTCGGGATATAAGAACATCAAGGACTTCGCGAAATTGCTTTCTGTAGTAGGCTTGAAGTAAAAACACGGTGGCTGTTCCGACATGCTCGTCCACGCGCCTAGGTGTTTTCTTAGGGCGATGGTGACGGTTGAAATCTGCTTCCGCGTCAATTTCAATCTTTGCGCTAAACAGGCTTTGAGACTTTCGTATGACGCGATTTTCCAAGCGTTTAACTTTATGCATTGGAAAGCGAGTAAACGGATCTGTAATCCACCGCTGTATGCCGCGTATGCCGCACGTACCTGTAAAAACTGTAAGCTGAGTTAACAACAATTTTGTTAAAGAACACAAGGTCCGTTCTTACCGCATGACGGTTCGTCCTTCTCTACGTCTTCCTCTCTTGTGTCTGTTGCTGTGTCGTCTTCTTGAGGGTCTTGCGACTTATCACAATATTCCCTTTGGCTTTGACTGCGTTTTGCAGCCTCAAACGGATTAGCTGGCGCGTCTTTGTGTGGTACTCACACTCGCTTGCCCTGATGGCAAGTTTGCCCGTGCCTCTTACGATAATCGTCGTCAAAAATCGAATTACATTCAAGACACTGAAGTTTTATCCTTTTTCTTTTGGGTTTTGAACCGCGCATAATTGTTAAACAACTTGAAGCGCAGTCGAGCAAAAATCATGCCCGAGGATAATTTAAGAATTAAACATTTCACATTTCGGCCTCCCGTCGATTTTCGCTTTGAGATGAACTAATGTGGTTTTGGCATAAGGCCACAATTTGTACAAACCATTATTTTAAATCCTAAGGCAAAAGTTATTGCTTTAACGCCTACATGTTCGCAAGTTTCTTCACCACAATTAACAATTCGCGGAATGCCGATTTCGCGACTTGCCGAACAATGTCGGAGCAATTTGCCGACTGGGCCGACTAGTACAAAATTATTGGGGGGGTGAAGCACCCCCCACACCCCCCCGCTCGCGACGGCCCTGTTTGTTGGTGTCATGCTACGTTTGAAGGCGACGGTTGTTGGTGTCAAACCACATTGAAGGGCGTCGTTTGTCAGTGTTATGCCACGTTGGAAGGCAACGGTTGTTGATGTCAAACCACATTGAAGGGCGTCGTTTGTTGGTGTCATGCTACGTTGGAAGGCGACGGTTGTTGGTGTCAAACCACATTGAAGGGCGTCGTTTGTCGGTGTCATGCCACGTTGGAAGGCGGCGGTTGTTGATGTCAAACCACATTGAAGGGCGTCGTTTGTCGGTGTCATACAACGTTGGAAGGAGACGTTTGTCGGTGGCAATTGAGGTTGATCATGACGGAGTGAAATATTTGACTTCATTGGTTCAGTCGGTGAAATACTTGACTCATTGAATCATTAAATTACTTGATTAACTAGGCGCGGCTGCGACTGGATTCCGCGACTGGAAACAACAGGCATACCTTCAGTTGTTTCTTGTTAGCGGATCCTTTCCTCTTCCTTGTACTACCTTTACGCCCTTTGTTCTGAGGCATATTGATGTTGGCAAGCGAAGTTAGGTTTGGAGGACGTTTTTGCTTCTTAAACTCGTTGAGAAGTTATTTTAGACCTTTCATCGTTTCTGCCACGGCCACGGTGTGGGAGCACAAACTGTATGTACACCAGTTCACGCATGCTTGGTCGCACAACACTTTGCCGCATCCTGGAAATTAATACTACGTATATTACTACGGAAATTAATACTACGATTAATACTAATTATATCACCCGTATCTAAAATAATTTCGTGCGCTGCTTTACGTGGTGGTAATACCGCTAGCTTTTCCGTGATGAAATTTTTCGTGCTCTTCATGGTTCTCTTATACCCAGCGTTTCCGGCCCTGCTCTTTTAATTGGCGTTTCCGTGAGGTTGAACTACTATTTATTGTTCTCCTTCTTCGAAAATGTACTGGATGAAGCACAAATCGTTTGCCATATGTGAAATCGTGTTGTGGGCAGTGATTATAATTTTTCGAACTGAAGGCGCACGTTTGTTTTTAAAAAACTGACGGTTTAACTAATATAATTGTTTCGTTTCGTAACTTTGGTCGCCCATTTCTGTCTCCCTGTAGATTGCCCGTGTCGTTCACAATATAGTCAATTATTTTTGATCCAGTGCAAAGCCAAGCACCCAAGTGGTCACATCTCGTATCTTGATCATGGCGCAATTGTAATGTAAATAATTCATTTTCTTTGTAAAATTTTATAATCCTTAAATCAAAAAAATTTGGTGGGGTCAACAACAAACGCAGTGTTTTTGCCTACGTTCGTTGGAACTTTTGTTGCTATCTTTGACTGTTTTAAAAGCACCATTGCCACATCATCTGTTGCCATTCCCTTTGTTAATCCCCAACGGTATACGGGGAGTGCCGGATCATTGTTGTATAAGCGTCAACATATCCTTCGGGTAAGTCACTGTCATCGGTGGATGAAGATGATTGGTCGATTCTCGTATAACTCACATCACTGTCAGTAGTTGCTAAAAGTGTTTGATTAAAGTCAGTTCATGCAAAACTGATCCACTGTTTATTGTACTATAGGTGAATCCTACTTAGATGCCATTTTCCAGGGCCTTTTTTAAGAAATCATGAGTGGGGGGCCATCATCGAAAGGGGACGTAACAAGTAGGTGGTGTATTACAGGTGTGGGAAGGCGAAGGGGGATCTGGAGGTCCTCCCCCAGAAGATTTTTGTATTCTTGAGTCTCTGTGGCTTGATTTCCTGCATTTTCAGAGACAATTTTTGATATATCCCATCTAAACGGAGCCAGGTTTTGTTGTGAGAATACAATAACTTTCCTCTAAACTCAGTTTTTCCCCTTTTTGGCTTATACTTTGGACAAAAGGGACCTTCACTGGGGGGGCAAAAATAGCTTACTGGGGGGCCAACATGGGGGCTGGGGGGGCTTTGCCCCTCCAGTACATTAGTTAAAAAAGGCCCTGCCATTTTCTAAAGTTAAACAAGTAGTCAGGATCATGAAAAATAAATTGACATGCAAATAGAGAATATTATATGTATAGTTTAATAAACGAGAGGAAATGTTTGATCAGAGTATAAAAGTATCCTTTTGTACTCGGATAAAACACGAGCTTCGAGTTCGACTTCAAAAGCAAGCGCTTTGGGACTGTTCGTATGTCTTTATATAACGAGATAATGATCCTTAATAACTTTATAAAAAGAATACTGATGAAATCTATTATAATTCGCTTGAATAAACGTACTTGAGATGGATATAAGGAACTGGTTATTCCGGTGCCAAGTTAAACGAAGAATATAAGAGCCATTGAGCATGCGCACTAAAAATTGGCGTGAAGGTTCATTTTAGGCCGCTGGCTATGAGAGCTCAGCCATATCGCCAGCACTTGAAGTCCATCAATTATTTTTATGTTAACGACATTCTTGACTACATGAGTGAAAAGCAAATGTTTACCATGCAATGCATGTGAAAATCAGCAAGCAGTACGCAAGCAAGACACAAGCATAGTGAACTACACCATATATATATATATACCTTGACGTTCTTCTATACATTCGTTGATACTGCTCAGCTCTACCTTTCCAGAACCTCTTTCATCATCCTTTGTCATCTAGTTCTACGAACCAAAAAGTTAAAAACAATTAAGCTTAATCAATACATTATATTACTATGATATAATTATACATGCGAAGACCAAGAAGTTCTACACAGTGAACTCCATAAATTTTTAATATCTGGAACGATAACATTCAATCATTCAGGCGGAAAAAAGTGAAGCCTAAATCCCAGTCCTTCACGCGGTCCGTACGTCAGTTTCAGTCCCTCAAAAGTCAATTTCACGCGGTCCGTACGTCAGTTTCAGTCCCCTTTTACGTATCACTACGCGGTTCGTACGTCAGTTTCAGTCCCCCACAACTTATTTACTGCGCGGTCCGTACGTCAACTCCAGTTTTTCTCCAGTTTTAGTTGAGTTTTGTATTATTTTTTGAAAAAACCAACAGTTTTTTTGCAAATCGAAGTAGTTTCTCCTTTGTAACTGGCTAAAAAAGATTACAGAAGGAAGACTAGGAGAAAAATATATCTTTGTCACGGAAGTAAGTCAATTAAAGCAAGTTTTCTCGGTGTTTTTGTTCAAACAGCGAAAATACTTTGTTTTTTTGTCAGTCGTATAAGGCGTATAAGCTAGTTTGTGCAAAAAGTTTATGAAAACCATAAAAATATGGGATAAGATAAGCTATCGT
Source organism: Trachythela sp. YZ-2020 (assembly GCA_016169945.1). NCBI lineage: Eukaryota > Metazoa > Cnidaria > Anthozoa > Malacalcyonacea > Clavulariidae > Trachythela > Trachythela sp. YZ-2020. Next base: position 4,947,158 of record JADLSH010000358.1, read on the forward strand.
GCAGGTTTTAACAGAAATTCAAGTTTTTTTTCTATTTTCGTGAACTTATTTTGAACTTTGGCCGTTGTGAAATCAATCACGTTTGATGGCGTAGGCACTGTTATTTTGGCTTCACTTTTCACCGCCAGTTATCGTTCCAGGTAACCAAATTGAGTTCACTGGTTCTACATTACCTTGTTTATACAGTACTAAAAACGGAAGCCGAGAAATTCGGAGGGGGTGGGGGTGGGGGGTGTTGTCCCTCTCCCCCACATATATTTCAAATATATACAAACTCGCATACAAATGTAACACCACTTTTAATTTATAGGTAATCTAATACGAAATTTCAAAATCAGGTAATTTGGACCCTCGCACTCACAAAGGACGAGGTCTCCGTTGCCTTTGGCCATTAAGACACAGGCGGATATGCCATAAAACAGAAAATTAAGTAACGAGCATTGACAAATACTTGAAGTAAGGTATTTCACAAGATTCAACTGTAATCTACCATACAATCAAATTAGTCCAAAATAAAGGCGCACTGCGTACCGCCGGATATGAGCAGGGTTTGCAATTGGGGGATATTGACAAAATGACATAATAATTACACCATTAAATACTGACATCATTCAATACTGACATCATTAAATAATGATATAATTAGAATCGTTTTATTGCTAAAAGAACCGCAAACAGTGATTACTTGTTTCAGCAAGCCAATTGCAAAACATGATCATACACCTACAGTAATTCAGCCTAAATTACATGCTCACGCGACCTTGCCAATTGCTTCACTGGATTCGCCAAAATTTAGAAGCTTTCTCGTAAGTGAAGGTTCCTTCTCCTCCTCCTGAATTTGGTCAATTGACTTCTCACAATATTCCACTTCTCCAGACTGGTATTTGTTCTCTAAATAGATAAAAAATACACAGGATCGCACACATTATAAAGGTAGTCTGATTTGTAATAACTTTATGATCGTAACTTACTGTTTACGAGCCAATGTTTCAACACTCCATTTTAGTTTCTTCATCAGGAGTGATTATAGTGTTGTAACGAGCTTCCTTTTATGCACGACATTGAAAGGTGATGTCATTGATTAATGAGATCCAAATATACATCCGGGGATAATCCACCATCATCACAATTCAATGCCGCGTGGGAATCATTATTATACCAAGCTTCCAGAGTCCAGACAACGCCTTTGATAATACATTTTTTGTGATACATTTTCAGTTATCTCACGCAATCGAGTGATTTATTTTGTACGTATATCCCGACAAAAGCAGAATGATCCTGGTTAGAAAAGGAAACTGCTTTCCGGTGCTCTATTAAACTGACATTTTAGTCTGATTTTTTGGCTTTCAGCATGCATGGGATCCTTAGATTTAAAAAATATTATTAACTGTAAAACAAGGATTTTGTTCAACTTTAAACGTTGCAACTACCTAAATGTCTTTTAATAAGCCCTGTAACTCACGAATATATGGAACAACAGCGAAACCCATCATCGAATTTTCGATCTCAGAGTATAACTGGTTTTAAAAAGATAGTTAAGAAAATCTTTTTATAAAATAACATGTATATAACGCGTGCTCTGATTGGTCGAAACCCGTGTTTGGATCAGGCCATCCAAACACGGGAAGACTATCGTGTTGTTGTTATTTTATAAAACAATTACTTTATGGTTTCCGTGTTTGGATGGCCTGATCCAAACACTTGGGAATGTTGCTCGAGTTAAGAAAAGCTCGCAAAATCACTCGCCTTCGGCTCGAGATTTCGCGCGCTTTTCTTAACTCTCGCAACATTCCCGCGTGCTTGGATCAGGCCATCCAAACACGGAAACCATAAAGTAATTGTATAATGGTAATTATTATCATCACATATTTTCGCTCATTTGTCTCAGAATTGCTGGATGATGGTAAACACTCAGCCCAGCCAGCCACTCTACTCCGCGGTCACTGACTACTCATGCTACCTTAAATAGCTACTTACACTGCTAATGATCCCCGGCCCATGTAGAACCCTATTAATTTCTAAACAAATTGTTGTAAATTTAGGTACAAAGAAGGTCGTTTTCTACCAATGAAATTATGTAAAATCTTCCCCCAGAACGCAGGAAATGACATTTCAGAGAGTCTGACAATGCAAAGTGTGCCCTGAGTAAAAAATCTTTACTTGAACTGCTGAATTGATGTCTGCTATAATTGGCCGTTTCATATTTCCCACCGGCTCCGACGCAGGCTAACAGATTATGTAATATTTTTTGTAGTCTGTTAAAGTTATTCCAAGTGCCGGTGCCACGTTCAGAATGGCGGGGAGCTTTAAGCTCCCAAAACTTGTCCAGAAACAAAAGAAGGATTTAGAGCTACAGAGATTTGATTGGGCAAGTATATCGAAACAGAAAAAGCTTAGATCTGGCAGTTTCGGTTCTGTGTATCTGGTAGCGCTAAATACAGTAGCACTTCGCAAAATGTCGTTGTGAAAAAACTGTAAAAGTGTGTCTATCGACTCACAGACGCGCTTCATAAAAGAGGCAAAAGTTTTGAATAGCGTTAAAGGCCACTGCAATGTAAGCTATTTTTTGGGATTTTGTAGTGAGCCGCACTCTATAATGATGCAGTATTCAAGTTTCGATTTTGGCTTTTTCGGAGTTGAGAAAAGTGTCAGTTCCCTCGCTGACTTTCTGCAGTTTATCGACTCTGAATTTGAGTTTTCGTCATTTGCTAATTTGTTGCCGGTATGTGTTAAAGATATACTCGCAGGACTTGACTATTTGCACAACCATAATATAGCTCACCGAGATTTAAAGCCTAATGACATTTTGGTTTGTAACCAGCATTTGAGTGACGTTGCTCGTGATGATGCAGCCATGACCAAGGCTTACGAAAAGTGTCCCTTTGTATGTAGACTTGCTGACTTTGGTCTCAGCCGTAGTATTGACATCCAAACCAAGTCAGTTGTTATATCCAAGACAACCTCCATCAGTTGTGGTACTCCTGCATACATACATGGCTCCAGAAATGCAGCTAAATCAACTGGTTTTTGCAAGCCAAGAAGATCTCAAACGTGCGACTTGGCTAGACCTTCCACAGCACAGATGCTTTGCTTGTTTAATAAGAGCTTGGTTAACTGTTTTCGTCGTCTTCCTTTGTCAATTAGCCAGAGCACGGTTTGGAGCAGCATGATGCTCTTCTAGCTGCAAATTTGCAAGGAAACATGTCTCAATCTACTAGTCAACCTACTTTACTTCCACCAATGCGTTTCTCTCTCTTGGAATTTGGGACGACTCTTACACGAGGCTGACATTCGTCAACACCCAGAATGGAAACACGTGCGTGAAAACATCGAGGACGTCATCTCTCATCTTCCTTCAAACATGAATGAGCACCGGGATGTTGATCGATTTTATGATGTTGCAGAAGCTCATACCATTTTGTCAACCAACAACTTGCTTTTTGAAAAATACGAACTTTCTGAGGAATGTGTATCTGCCAACAAAGTTTTTTCGTCAGCCGGAAGAGAGGAGATCATGGAAAGTTTAACGTCAAAGGTATCGCAAGGAAAAACATGTATGGGAATTTATGGTAATTGCAACAATGGTCTCTTTGTCGTTGACACTCATTCTGTAAACGAGGAGCTTGCTGGAAATGGCAATGGTATTCTAATGGTGACTCCAGATTCGAGCTATGGATCGTGTAAATCAGTCATCCAATGGCTATTACAACGATTAACAATGGCAGGAGTGAAAGGCAATCAGAGCCAAAGCATGACCTGGCTTACATCATACCAAGGTTAGTGAATTGACGTTTGAATTCCAAGTGTTCATAATTGGTCATAATTTATCTAAAGAGAGGAGTGGGGGCTATTGACCTCTTGTCTCTTAACGTCTCCCAACTTGCCGTTAGAGAGGTTCAGATTTGCCTTCCACTACCGCAACCTCTACCTTACGTCTGTATTATCAATAGGTTTTAGATCAATTCTTCCTGTAACTATCCCCCACCTCTGGGAATTACCCCGGGGATTTATACAATAATAAAAGTACGGGACAAAATTATTTAAAACAATTCCCTACCACGGTGATCTAATTTTATGCATTGTCCCGGGGGTTGCCCGGGCCGCCGGAAGAGCGAGGTGGGATGGTTACATGAAGAATTGACTCCCACATGTCCAATATATTTTCATTTAAGGTGGTTCCCCACAGTTACTACCGTTTGAAACATTATTTATATTGTCAGATGTCATCCTCGCGTCTCGTGCGTGGAATCTTCGTGACACGGTAAAATTTTGACTAAACAAGCCGCGGGAAGTTATTTTCGAGACTTATCTGCGAAGAAACGCACACATTATAATCGTTATAATGTTTTGAAAAGTTTTCATACCGATTTCAACAATAAAAACAAATTTAAGAGACGTTGAATTAATCCAATGCGTAAACTACCGACAAACCAGATCAAAAAAACAGCACCAACAAACAATCTTGGGTCCAGCAAGTCAAGAGTAACGAAAACGAAGAGAATTTTGCTTGCAATTGTACACCATTTAGAAAAAAACCCAGTTTGTTTCTATAGCCAGCGAGTGGCTCAAAGAAGTGATGGGCGCGTGAGACCATCATGGACATGCGCAGTTAGTGATTCTGAAATTCTGTTTGGCCACGCCTTTATGTAGTGAGCTTACAAGTCGCCTTTTTCAATATATCCAAATTTTAGAAAAATTTACAGAACAGTTTTCTCAGAACAGAAATTTGCAAATATCTAAAAAACTTATCCTACAACCTACCTTAATTTTTTGTGTAATGTTCCGCTTAGTATTCAAAATTTACTTGCAATTTTTTAACAAATTTCACCGAAGGAAATTCAAGTAATTTTATTTTTTGTCCCATTTAATTTATTAATTAATTTAATTAATACACTCTTTCGATAATTACGTCACATCCGCCTATTTGGCCTGGGATCCTCGCTTTCGTGCATCAAGACGAAACGTGATTGGCCCACTGTTCGTGGGAGTGAGGCTCCCAGGCCAAATGACGTAATTATCGAAAGAGTCTATTTTATTAATTAATTAATTTTGTCATCATGGAACCTTCTGAAAGACACTATTTGTGATGGAAGTGCAGGGAGCCACTTTAAGTTAATTCTAATAATAGATTGCTCGCTTATCTACTGAAGACGCAAGTAGAGTAGTTTGGGAATTTTGGATGTAAACTAATCAAAGACAATCCTGAATCCCCAGTCCAGTTGTAAAACACATTTTCTAGGATTCTATATTTTGCTGAATTCTGTTCATGACATGACGGGAATTATCTGACAGGAATTATACTATTACTATATTTATGTTATAAAGTCACTAGGGAAGAATACAAAAGTGAAACGTGTGCATAATTGTGGAACGAAAAATGAAAGATACATCCTGAGGTGTAAATACGACATAATCTCTTTTCTCATTGATTAACTTTTAAAGAGCGGATGGTCTAGATTTGCATTACAAATTTATTGATTTAAATAACAAAAGACCTCTCATTTTACAAATTTTCGAGTCCGCGTTTTACAAATTTCGAGTCCGCGTTTTACAAATTTCGAGTCCGCGTTTTACAAATTTTCGGGTCCGCGTTTTACAAATCCAGTCCAGTCCGCGTTTTACAAGTCCAGTCCTGTCCAGTCTAGTCCGCGGTTTCCATACCAGTTGAGCGCGTTAAATTGTGCGCTGAAATTATTGTTCATGGCCATCAGGGCCGAGCAGATTAGTAGAACTACGCAGGTTTTTGCCATTGACAAATGACAATGACAAAAGTAATTGACAATTCACGCTGCTGATACTGTTTATCAATCCATCCAGCCTGTTTCAGTGGAACTGTGACTCAAGAGGGACTTCTTGTAATAATGGGGGACATGTACGCGGAATGCCTTGATCTCATGCGATGTGATTTTGACATGGGTCTCAATGTATTTTACTTTAAATTTGTTATCGCACTTTATATTAAATAAATATATCCGCGAAGCAAAGGAAAAGTAATTATTTTTTGTATATAAATGCCGTGACGCGCCGGCGAATTGAAAATATGCCACTGTCATCATAAATTGTATGTTTTCATGTGTTAATTTTTGAATGGATAAACAATGGTTCGGATGGTCACATAAATTCAAAGTGAACAATAATCATAAGATATGGATATAAATAGAACGGCAATAAACAGTGGTTGAAAGAGGCGATAGATTGCTATTTTCGACCTGATCAAACTACAGTAATGCGACTACACCTGTAGTATCAGACCGCAAAATCATATTTCCAACACGAACAGACCTGTTATCTTTATATTAAATATAATCACGAGTGATTTTGTGGGCGGGAAACGTATTCTTATAATGAAAATAAGAGCCCAGCATAATACTGTAAATAGAGCCGTACAGACATATATACTGTATATATGAGTGTGTATAAAAAAAAAGGAGACCTTTAGAAATTATCCTATTGACTTTTAATTAACTTCTCCGTGCATAAAATTCGATTAAATTGTGTTTATGAACCCATGGGTTCAGTATACAGTAGTACTCAGGCATTCAAATTATAACAATAAGGTGAATTTCTAAAGTCTCCTTTTTTCATATACACCCTGTATACAGGGTGTATAAAAAAAGCTGCAAATACCATAATTAATTTGTATGCACGAGATCATACATTAGAATTTCAATGGCTGTGCAAATAATTACGCTTCTGGGATTTGAAAAACGTTTCCACGTGCAGTACTATCAAAATAAGCACACAAAGTGAATTAAAATTAGTTCGATTACGAATGGCTCAGCTAACAACAGAGCAAAGAGTATTTCTTGTTTTAAAGTACGCCCAAACTCAAAACTCGACAGCAGTCATTCGTAAACTGAGCCATTCGTAATCGAACTCATAAGTTTAATTCACTTTGTGTGCTTGTTTTGATACCCCTGGGAAACGTATTTTCAAATCCCAGAAGCGTAATTATTTGCACAGCCATTGAAATTCTAATGTACTGTATGATCTCGTGCATACAAATTATGGTATTTGCAGTTTTTTTGATACACCATGTACAGGGTGTCCCAGAAAAATGTCCCCCTTTAGAAATCACTCTTGCGCGTTATTATACCTTTGGGAATTGAATTGAATTGTACATAATCGGAGGAAGTATTTACTTTCGATCGCGACGATCGAAACAAGTAAAACAACGATTTCACAAATAAATGGTTTTACGACAAATACTCGTTGCTCTGCAGTCAGTTGAACCATTGAACTGACGGTAAGACGAATTTGTAATTTGACATTTTTGTGTTGCTGTTCGGTTTAGAAGCTATTTTAAATTCCCAGAGGTATAACAACGCGCGTTTAACAAAAGATGAGTAATTTGTATAGGGGGACATTTTTTTGGGACACACTATAGTTAGGAGGTGAAGTGAGTCGATAAATATACATATATAGTTAAATGACACGCAATATATATATGAGCGTGTTTTGGTTCACGAAATGCCAAAGAGGGCTAGATATCATATGGACAGAGCAAATATATAGTTTTTCGCTTTCCTCAAGGTATCAGATACAGCCTGTTTCACGCAATGTGCGATCATCAAGGCGGAGATCATAAGTAGAGTATAGTAATAGCCAATAGGTAAACTGAATCAATACTGCAACAGGAAGAAGGTGCGAAGGTACGCCGTTTATTCTAAGCGATTGCGAAAACTGCCAAGTCTTTCGGCCCCAACCGACGAACAAAGAGATTAAGATTTTTGCAAAAAACAAATACAGATCTCTTGTCATTATAATTTTACTGTTAGTCCGAAAATGTCTTGAGTTAAGACGAAACGTCACTTTTAGTTAACTTTACATATATTTGTGTGTGTGGTTCTATCTAAAGTATTATGATGGGCTCTTATTTTCCTTTTAAGAACAGTTATCACTAGTTATTTTTTATCGTTCACCTTGAGGGACAATAACCAGGGTAGATGCTGCGTTTTAATGAATTTAACTTCATAGCCAATTACTGATGCCATAAAAGAATCCAAGATCCAGACATGTAGATAGTGCAAATCAAAATGATACAATACCACCAAAAGCTAGGATTTCAGTTCTTGCGAATAGAATCGAAAATGAAAATGTTGATTGTTGCCAGAATAGTATAACAACGCAAACAAACTGGGTGTATATATATATTGACAACTTAACATGGATATAGTAAACGTCGATCTTTGGATATAATATATAGTACTTCATATTATTGAAAAATAGAACGAGTCGTTTAACATCACTGAAAAATATCCTGCAGGTAACTATATTTTAGTAATCTATCAGTAACATTAGTTTGAGAGAGAGAGGACTTTAAATAGGGCAACATTAAGTAACAAGAAACTTAGTGAAAGGATACGCGAATCTTATTATAGTAGGAGAAACTCATCCGGGGGTAAGGTTGGTCTCAAGCAGTATAATTCCTAAGATATTGAATTTTTTTCATGATTATGCATATCAAATCAAATATATTTAGGTCTAAAGGTTTTAGGTTGATGTTAAAGTTTCGAAAACCGATCTGACTGGATACTTAATGGAGTCTTGGGTTCAAATAGAAATCCACTTCTATATATCTCATGAAATATATCTCTATTTGTTCCTACAATCACTTTAAAACTCTGTGTCCCACCTGCAGTTTCAGACCGCAAGTCGATCTATACAGCTTGTAACACCTTTAATCTCCCTCCCCCCCTCCCCCCTCCACAATCAATGTTGTTTTCCAAATTAAAGAGCAACATTGAATAGGGGGCGGGATCGAAGTTTGTTAAAATTATAAGTATTTGGTGCATCTATCCCAACACATTTGATTGCAGTCATAGACTCATGCTTTCCATTACCGAACATTTTTGAAAAGTCATCTTCAATTCAGTTTGATTAATGTTCTTAACGGAAAACTGGCGATTTTCACCGCATCAGACGCTGCTTATTCAGAATATTATAATATATCAATTTTGTGTTTAGTGGTATATTGAAACGACGCATGAACTACGAATGGCTTATGCTACGTGTGATGCGACTGCCTTAAAAAGTGCCATATTGCGTGTGTGGACTCCTGCAGTTGGCGCAAGGTCATTCACCGAGCTACTGGAAAGAAACATAGATAAAATCAATGCTTCAGCTGGACTAAATATTTTTGCTCCCATGATGATATGGGTCAATATTCCATATACTACCACCCTATTCGCGCATTATTCCGACAACCGACCACCATTCCAAATTGGCGAGGAGATGATCTCAGGAAGTTGGAGTGAAGGATTGTACTGTTACGGTCACTCAAACGTTACAGCTCCAGATATGGATTATATGTTGGTCCTGAAAAACATTTCATTCTCGACGGAAGATCAACAGTCTGGTAACTTAACATTAAAGGAAGACACGCCATTTGTCTACGTTTACATAACAGATGAAAACGCTGTGAAAATGTGGAAAGATTTTTTGATTGACAAAGAGGATGCACCAATAAAGAGATTATCTTCAAAGAAATTGAAAGAAAAGCTTCGCGAGAACTACAAGAAATGCTCAATTGTTACCTCCGTGGATGATAATTCGAATAGTGTTGGAGAAGGTGCGGCCATGCACGTGGGTATTGGTGAATATTGCCTCTCTAATTTGAACAGAATACTTTTCTTAATAAGAATATTTAATAATTTTCAAGTCCCTGAATCTTCCACAAGCAAACGAAATGTCGTGTATTTAGGTGCAAATTTTGTTAAGGATTATTATAAGCTTTGCACAGGATGTGATATTGTATTAGCCATATCTTGCGATGGTTGGCCGTCGTGTGCAAGAGAATGGAAAACACGAGATCGAATTTGGCCACATGAGGATTTGGTGCAGAAGATTACCCAAGATGGTTTCCACATTGTTCCCAAGAGTTCACCGGAAGGAGATTTTCGCTTGTCATTTTCGTATGCTGAAACTACGTTGATTGAAAATTTGACTGAGATACAGCACAAAGTACTTCGTTCTTTCAAAGCTGTAGTCAAATATCATCAACATTCTTGGAGTCCAAATATCAAGGAAATTATGACAACGTATCACCTGAAAACAATCGCATTTTGGCATTTTGAGAAAATAGCACAAGACTCTTTTACTGAGGAAACTGTGGTCACTCATCTTGTTTTATTTCTTCAGGAGCTGGCAGAGGCTTTGAGAAAACGAGAACTTCCAATGTATTTTATGCCGAAGGTGAACCTATTTACAAATGTTGACAATCCTGAAGAGGCGATCGACATAGCGGAAATGATCGAACAACTGTCCCAGGATTTTCCCCTGGTAACAAAAGGCTTAGAGAACATGACCTCTGGTTTATCTGGTCGTTTTTTCCTATCACCTGAAAACAATCGCATTTTGGCATTTTGAGAAAATAGCACAAGACTCTTTTACTGAGGAAACTGTGGTCACTCATCTTGTTTTATTTCTTCAGCAGCTGGCAGAAGCTTTGAGAAAACGAGAACTTCCAATGTATTTTATGCCGAAGGTGAACCTATTTAGAAATGTTGAAAATCCTGAAGAGGCGAACGACATAACAGAAAAGTTCGAACAACTTTCCCAGGATTTTCCCTTTGTAATAAAAGGCTCACGCCTGTATTCTAAAAGCACACTCACACTAAGAGAGTGGAGGTTCAAGCTGAGCTGCCCTTGAGTGTCAGTGTTGTTTTAGAATAGCTTGAGGGTTAGTGTCGTACCATACTATGTGAGTACTCACTCTCCAGCTATTCAAAAATAGCACTGACACTCAAGGAAAGCTCAGATTGAACCTCCGCTTTTAAGTGTGAGTGTGAGTGAGCTTTTAGAATACAGGCGTTAGAGAACATAACTTCTGGTTTGGCACGGCATTGTGGTCTTTTTCATTGGTTGAGCGACTATCAATGGAAGCCCCGAGAGATAAAGAATGGAGGTGATCGAGCAAATCCTTCACCGCATAATGCATGAAACAATGCAAAAAGTGTCCAGGGTTTTTGATGCGATTAGAAATTGTTGCACATTTCAGAATCCAATGACAGAGGAAGAAACAGGAGAAAAACATGCGGGAATTAGAATAGCGAAGGGATTGGAAGCACTCGTAAATCACTTTCATAATTAGGTACGGAGGAATTTATTGACAAAGACTGACTAATTTAAGGACGAGTCGAACACTTGAATGTAAGACCATGGGGTTACGTTTTACTGAACTGGGGAAGGTCCTAAATAGGAAAAATTTCCGTTTGACTGGAATAAAATTGACTTCTTTGCTCTTTTCTGGATTGAGAGGAAACTGATATCAGCGAGACAGTGTTCTTCAAATGTTAATTCCATGTTCACATGACGCATGTTTGAACTCGACCAGAAATTCCGACTTTTCACTCCCGTGGTGCTCAGTGTTTGCGATAATTTTTGAACCGATTGCCAGTGATAAAACCTTATATTTATACGAATTTGTTATGCCCGGCAAATCCCGAGGAATATTTAGGGATAAAGTTAGGGTTATGAGCAGGGGCGTCGTGGGTCCCATGTTTTAGGGGGGGCCAAGGGCAGCATTTTCCCGACAAACACAATTTTTTCCGACAAACACAATTTTTTCCGACAGAAATCCTTGCCTAGTGCGAGCAAAGGCTATGGGGGGGGGGGGGGGGGGGGTTAGCCGTAAAGGCGCAAAGCCCGGCAATCCATGCTAATGTTATATGTGTGGAATCGTATAAAGCATATAACTCTTAAATATTGACTATTCTATAAACTTATATTGGGAAAACGTAAGCTGAGTCCGATTTCCGATATTTCATCAATATATTTTTTTATTCAAACATGTTTCGCATTGTCAAACAACGAAGAGAAGTAAAATTCCGCTCGTATATGCAGGTTTGCTTCACCATGAAGATTCCGACAACATAACAAATTTCCAATTTTCCGACGGGTCCCCCCGGCCACGACGCCACTGGTTATGAGGGCTAGGGTTGTTGGGGTTAGGATTAGGGTTATTTGTGGATAATCTGGGTGAAACTGCCGGACCTGTAGCATATCTATAATGATAATACAACGACGTTTTAAGCGATCATTTTTTCAATTTCTATTTCGAGCATTATAAGTGCTCAAAGTACGTATAAATGACTTCTGATCACTTCGAAACACCGTTCTTTGTAAACGTTTCAACGATGTCGATCGCGCGTTTGCCATAATCCATTGGAAATGTTCAATTGCAAATATGTTATAATTACGTTGTTTGTCTTAAAAATCCAAGCGATGTAAAAAAAAATTAAAAGGCGGTAAGGCACTAAGGAAATTGTCTTCTGTAAGGGCCTCCCATCCGGAAATAGCATATAATCTGCCATATTAGCTATTTTTATCGTTCTGCACATTTATGAAAACTATTAATTGACGGTCAATTTATTCCTCGCGACAGGGGCGTAAGCAAAGGCAGTTGCGGATTATAATATATATATCATATAATAAGTCTGTATGTGATATAGTACATGTTGTATATATTTGCTTTGTAACAATTATGAGGGTCGGACATGCCAATAACTATTATGAAAGACTCCTGCAAGCAAGCGTGCGAATAGTGAAAATGAAAATTATCGGAAGTCGAAACGAAAGAGAAAATGTTGATTTTTGTCAGTTTAAAAAGAACACAAACAAATGGATATGTATCCGGACATTCGCAACGACGAGCATAGTAAAGATCAACCTCTGAAATATTAATACTTAATATTGTTGGAAGATAACTAGAGTTATTTTTAATATCACAAAAGAAAACTAAGCTATTTTGGTAATTTATTATAAGACAATCTCAACAATCCGCTGTGTGGAGGATTTGCGTTTTAGATCGGGCAATCAGATTTAGTAATTAGTAACAAGGATTTAGTGAAAATTAAGGGTAGTGGTTGTAGTGTAATTGATATCTAATTGTACTAATTCTCTGTTGACCGCGCCATTTTGCTGTGAATCCATGCTCTTCTTCATTTGCCGGTTTCTCCCGTGACAAATACTTGTTCGGTGTATTAGAAGTGAAAATTCTGCATCATATGACGTTGGCTATCACTGATATGATTTGAGTTTTAGTCCCGTTCCAACTTGATTTCTTTCAGGATAATATCATAAGATTTCTGGATAAATTAACAGTGCGGAATCAATGACTGTGGGCGTTGAAGAACGTTCTAAATACCAAACAAATGCTACATTTACCACACAGGATTGAAGGAAGTTTTGTTACATGCTTATACATACGAGTATTAGTCCGTGCTACATTGGATTCACTGCCACTGACCTATATTTAATCTATTGCTCAATCTATTTTTCCTGGAGCTCAGTGTCTGCGAAAATTCTGACGTCATTAGGTCCTTGTCACAGACCTATACTATATCAAGAAGGTCAGTGGTCCTTGCTCTCATGCGGAAATTCGCTGTCCAAATCGGCTCGTGTTTCTAATATATTTCAGGATCAAATATATGTTACTAGATATGATCTTTAAAAATTTTTCGACCAAGTATGATTTCAGTTATCCATTTAAATCGTACATATTTGAAACACTCACAAAAAGTCGTAGAAAATACACTCAGTCCTTCGCTTTGTAAAATATCAGCGGCTTGAAAACCCACTAATTTCCTATTGCAAAATTTCATGTTTGAGATTAGCACGTTTTTCAGGCTAGAGAGTTTCATTCATAGTTCATCGCAGGCTGTTAGCATCTCTATTTAACAATTAGATTATGAGCTCAAGATTTCTATGAGGTGATAGTTGACGAGGGCGAAGCCCGAATGAACTATCATCTCATAGAAATCGAGAGCGAATAATCTAATTGTTTTAGTAGAAACCAGCAAGAAAACAGTATTTGAAAACGTTTTTCATAATTTATTGAAATAAAGTCGTTAAATATCGCGCCGAGGAGATGGCTGTTTCGCTACTCGCTATCTATCGACAATTAGATAGCGAGTAGTGTAGCCAATCAAATTACAGCATTTGCAATGTATACTATAGTATGATTCTACTAATTAAGAAATAGAAAACATTTTCCGTGTTTCTATACAGTTATAGAAACACGCGTGGGAGTTTGGGAGAACGAGAAATAATCAGTGGGAAAGTCCGTAGGGCGAGTTTTTCCACGTTATTTCGAGTTCTCCCAAACTCCCACAAGTGTTTCTATAACTCTATAGAAACACAGGAGAAAATGTTTTCTATTTCTTTTATAATATAACTCAAGAGGCATTTTTAAACTCGATTAATTTACATATTCTCATTACGTACGCATGCTGACTTTTGCTCGTCAATTTTACTTCAAAAACACAACTTCGTTTGAAAATTTACAGTCACAAATGAGTTGAAGTGTTAAAATTATGTTTAAATTGGGTTTAAAGTGTTTATTTTACGATTTTAAGTTTTGGCGGGAAATTTTCCGTGTTTCTATCACTGATCTGAAAATATAGTACCTGCATGGTCGAGCTTCTATACCTATGAAAATTGAAGCCAGTTTTGGATTTGGCGGCCATATTGGAGTGACCACCAATGGCCGTCGTGAGTCGAAGCAATTGAAGGAAGTATTTTCAATTTGCGCTGTGTTGGGCGATGGAATTATTGAAGTTTAATTGGAAATATGTAAAGAAGTTTGTATATTGTTAAAAGTCACCGATTTGGGTTGATTTCTGGCGTTTCTCGGCGAAAAAACTGTTCGCGTGTGTATGTTGTTGTCAGCCATGAGTGAGCATATTCACGTGAAAATTTTGGAATAAATCGCCGTACTGTGCCTCTCGGCGTAGTAATCAAAGAAATTATAAGAAAGGAGACAGTTTCACATGGGAAAGTAATACTGGGCAAATAGTGATGGTGAAAGATTGGCCTTAAAACGGGTTTTTGTGACGATTAAAGTCGACGAACTTTGCGTGTTGTAGCTACAACAATTAATAGTTGATTGTTGTTGCCCGGCGAACAGACGTTGTTCATACTTGTATCAAATACGACAGTATATTTAACAGGTCCAAGAAAATAGTTCATTGTTTGCTGAAGCACAATAAATAAAAAGTACTGATGCTGTTATGACTAAATTATACTGGTCAGATTGCCAGAATTTGTCAGAATGTGCCACAACAAATTTGTCTACTGTGTCTGAAGAGATTGATTACAGGCCATCTATATAAAACATCATGCTGTGGCATTTAGTTTCCTTATGAATTAAGTGAACAATTTATTTACACTGAACATGTATTTTAAGCTTGAATCTGTGCAGAGGAAGCAGGGGTGGTGCTAGTGGTGAATACATGCTCTGTTGGGAACCCCATGCTCTATTGGGGAAATACACCAATATATCAGGGATTATCATATTCAGTTACTATGTTTAAGCTACAAACCATGTAATATATTAAGTCTTGGTTCAAAAATTAATCCACTCCCTTTCCAGAATCTGAAATTTAAATTATTTTTTGGTATCCATTCCAACTGGATTACCCATTCCTGACCCATCTCACTGTTACAAGTAACAATAACAACATAAGACACAACAGTCAACAACTAGACACTAAATAAGTTGGTATTGTGATACATTAAGATGCATATAAACCTTAAGACATTTAATGTTATACTATGTTATGTTTGAAGCTTTGTAGTATCCAGGATACAAGTCATTCACAGTTAGTGTTTAGAATCCAACACCAATTTTAGTATCTTGTGGATATCGGGATACTGCAAATTTCAGACCTTGTCTTAAAAGGATGGCCTAATATATTTAGCCCCTGTTCTTTCCTGTGCCAACGAATTGATGACACCATAGTTGACAAGTAGATTAGGAACCTAATGGTATAAATCTAGTTTAAAGACATATTAAAAAATAAATTTGAATTATATTAAAAACATTTGTCAATGAGAAATTTTACAATAGCATTGGCCAATTATCATGGTATGCTGATTTATTGCATACAGTTTTTTGCAAAATTCTTCACAAGATACAGAATGTTTCAGACAAGTAAAATCTTTCACAGAAATTTAAAACATACTTTTACAAGAAATATACAGTATAAAAATTAAAATAGTTTATGACTTCACTGCAAACATAATACTAAATTTGAAGCAACTGAGCATAGAAAGTATTAAGTATACTATTACTTACAAGCACTATAAATTCTATATGTCCTATATGGCGACAGTGCATTACGGCCACTTACGCGTAAAGTTTCTGTTAACACATTCGTTTTCAGCCTGAATCAGTGATTCCTCATTATTTATACGCGCAATATTATTTCCACAAGACGTCCTGTCTCGTTTCTTGATTTACTATTAGTCTATTACTGCGGAAGGCAACATATTGTAGCTACAACACGCAAAGTTCGTCGACTTTAATCGTCACAAAAACCCGTTTTAAGACCGATCTTTCACCATCACTATTTGCCCAGTATTACTTTCCCAAAAAAAACCTCCTTTCTTGTAATTTATTTGATTACTACGCCGAGAGGCACAGTACGGCGATTTATTCCAAAATTTTCAAGTGAATATGCTCACTCATGGCTGACAACAACATACATGCACACGCGAACAGTTTTTTCGCCGAGAAACGCCAGAAATCAACCCAAATCGGTGACTTTTAACAATATACAAACTCCTTTACATATTTCCAATTAAACTTCAATAATTCCATCGCCCAACACAGCGAAAATTGAAAATACTTCCTTGAAATTGCTTCGACTCACGACGGCCATTGGTGGTCACTCCAATATGGCCGCCAAATCCAAAACTGGCTTCAATTTTCATAGGTATAGAAGCTCGATCCAGGTACTATATTTTCAGATCAGTGGTTTCTATACAGTTTTAGTAGAAATTTCCAGGTGACTATCGATTTTCCTGCATGCTGATTGGTCCAAATTGAGCCTCTAAAAAGTGATAGTCACTGGTCAGTGACTATCACTTTTTTTTTCAAAATGGCTTCTTCGCAAGCTGCCGAATTTAAAACAAAAATCGTTTTTTTGAGCCTGATTCAAAGTTTTAAATGAAAAAAACTGCCGCTAAATTAAAGGAGGATATATTTTTGACATTTTTAAAGGTAAGCGATAACAAATACACTATTTTTCTTCCGTGAAAGGCAACGTTTTCTCGCTGTTGAAATGAACATGTATAAAACTTTTTCCGTACGGCTCAACCACAAGTGTTTATTTTGAAAATTATTCGTTTTATCCTCATTTATATCGTTATATTCAGCAAAAACCTAGCTGTGATATATTTTTAAAACCATTCTACTTTGTATTTGAGCCTTTCCAAAGTATTTTTCTCATGAAATTGTTTGTTTTTGTTTCGCTTCGATATGTTTTTGACACTCGTCTTTTGCCGGCATGTTTTTAATAACCGGCCTCTGAGAAAAGCGCTGAATTTTGTCCTATAGCCTTTTCAACTGACCTCATAACTTTCTGTGTTTGTTTTTCTCTTTGAAATTTCTACTAAAACAATTAGTCGCCTCAGGCTCGGTGATTACAAGCCTATAGTCACTTCGCCTTCGGCTCAGTGACTATAGGCTTGTAATCACCTCGCCTTCGGCGACTAATTGTTAATTAGTATAGAAACACGCTTCTCCACCAATCAACGCTCGCGTACTTTAAATGTTATATTATAATACACATTAGAACATTCAAACACGATTTTTACCAGATCTAGTCACACTTTAGATGAAGTTTTACGATTTTAAACAATATGGCGTTTATGGTATAAACGAGGATAAAAGAAGAAACTAGCTTTTTTTACTCGCCTTAAACCATTTTAATGTTTTAATTATCAACTAGTTTTGATATAAGCAAATTTTGATGAAATTGAGCAAAGCTTTCCTAGTTACGGAAGGGAGTATAGTATTTCGAGAAAAAGGTGAGTTTTGCAGTCAAAACACTTGATATTTATATGTTTTAGAAGAACAAATCGTTTGTATTGCATTGAACACTTTGAAGTGATTGACGGAAAAGCATCTATGCTGAAAATATATTTATGCACAACTTGTCGTCATAAATACTATTAATCATTTAAAAGAGAAAGTCACATACTCACATTATATTAGTACCTCCGCCAGAACAGAAGGTTATGTTTTCACTTTTCACCTGGCCTGGGTTTGTATGCTGAAAGCATCTATGCTGAAATACGGTCAATGTATGTCTGGTATGTTGACATACAATTAATGTTGGTCAAGCATACCGAAATACGGTTAATATTAGTTAGGTATATTGAAGTGGTATAGTCAAAGTTTTGATCTCCGCCCCGATTAAACGCTGCCCCCGATAATCTGAGAGCAAAAATATTAAGGAGCGCCTCTCTCGAATAAGCGCCGAAAGTATTCACAACAACGTGGCGCTTAATCGAAGCACCGTTGGACGGAATTGTTCGAGAAACCCAACTGAGAACAACTACAGTATATCTCAATATTTTATCAACCTGGGAAATCTGTTCTTCTAAAGAGCGTCACCGTCGAATAAGCGCCGCATATGAAACACCAAAAATTTTAAGATCGCCGCGGCGGTTAAACTATAGTAAATACGGTATTAAAATACGGACCATCGGTCAAGTGTACTGAAATACGGTCAGTGTTGGTTAAGTATACTAAAATACGGTCATTATATATTGAAATACGTTTAATGTAGCCTACTTTCTGGCCTTCCAGACGCGAGCGTGCAATTTATGGGCAAACTGATGCGCGCTAGAAGGCTTAGGACATTTCGCAAATCATTAACGCCTGATTTCATGCAATTGCATGTTGTTTCCCTGTAGATGCAAGTTATTGATGAATGCAAAAATTTGTTAAAATCCGTCATTTTATCTCCTAAACAGAATCGTTCGCGCCCACAGCCGCCATTAGAGCTTGCACGAACTTTGACCACTGCTCTGGATATAGACTGGATAACGCATCTATTGTTGAAAAGTGAAGCCGAAAGTGAATTGCCGCCATCCGCCTCAGAGGTCCCAGTTTACTATAGATTTGTATTGCAGAATGATAGTTTTCTCGTTTATTTTCTTTTTACACGTTTCTTATCGGACCAATTTTCTTATCACATGGATAGAAGTACACGAGAAGTATTTTGAGCAAAAAATTCCGGTTGTTTTGGCTTCCTAACGTTGGAAAACGGCATTTGAATGTTCGAAGGAGTGAACATCCACTGCTTAGCTTTGATAAACAAGGTTGTTCTGAAACAGATAACAGGACATTCTCATTCAAAATCCACTCAAGACATGGAGTAACTGCTACACAAATAAAGTAGTCTGGAAGTTTGATGAAATGAAAAGTACATCTTCAAATTTTCATGCCGGTGGTTTATTGATTTTGAGATATTCGTATGCATATAGCTTTGGTAATGTGGTGCATGGTAAACAAACATATATTTATAAGTTCAGTCCATCTAAGCAAACTAAGTTAACAATGTACTGATGAATTGTATTGTTGATCATTAAATATGGAAGAGGTTTCCTTCTTAGTTTGTTGCCACGAGGTCTTGTGTAGCTTCAGGCTTCTTTGCCCAGACAATATAGACTGACCTTGCAACAACACTTGTCAATCCATTTATAACGAAGTTGTGAATGCGATCAACTGACATCATGGATATGACCTTCAGCCAGAACCCTGAGATGTCTCAAAAGGAGGTTCCCCATCAGTGTTCAGTGCTTATTCACAATCAAAGCTTTCTGCTGGCTCAACATTTTTGAATGCAAATCATTAATTGAATAAACTCAGCTTCAGCTCTGATCCAAAGATTTCCAAACGTTCCAAGAAACCACGACATGTCCTATATCATACTTGCTGGTAGATTTTGAGGCTCAGTTGTTGAGGTTCTGTGCACTCAATCCCCCACAATGTGTGTGCCAAGAACCTTAATGGCTGGAATCTAACCCAGTGTCTGAGCCTAGTAACTTTCCTGTATTTGTTAATTCTGAATTTAAGAAATTGTTCACATGTCAAAATTGTTTGGCAAGACATAAATGTCTCAATTTCATGAAAAATGAGGTGACATTTAGAGTGACCTAATATATTATGATCCTGAAGTGATGTCACAAGGATCAAGGCCGGCCAGACCCAGACCCGAGGCAGGTTGATGAATGTGCACCCCCCCTCAAATTTGTGGACACAAATGAACACATTCTTACCCAACTTTATGGCCCTTTTTAACATCCCTGGGCAGTGGCACTGGGTATTTTGAACCCTCTGTCCTCTCCTCTCTTTCCGACCTTGACAAGGATTGGGAATTTTTAAGATTATTATATATTAAAATTGCTTTATTTGTTTTGTTCCATAGATAGTTTAAAAATATGGACCATTTGAAGAAAAAATAAATATTGAAAGAGCATAAAAATATATTAATTCAGATACTCTGTCTGTTTTCCTAGCCATTATAACTAAATAACTTAAATTAGAGATATTCCAGGCCATATCATAGTGCATTTTACTGTTTATCAGTATCATTCTATGTTAATTCTGAATAATTAATGTCTTAATGATAAATATATGTAGATAACTAAATGTGGAGTAATTGAGTAACGCTGTACAGCACCATCAGTGAGTATTTATTGTAACTATCAAAGATATTTAGGATAAACCTGTCGTTGAAGAATGAAACGTTGAATTTGCACTCCATTCTTTTGCATCAGTTGGTTAAAGCCTCGAAATAACACACCTTGTTTTAAAAAAATATTCTCATCTCTTGCTATCTTTGATGTGTTAATCCACCTAAACATTTTAATTTAAGCATTATCTGTTGCAAACCAGTGGTTGCAAACACTGTTGTTAGACTTGCAATTAGAAGCCATGAACAAGTTGTTTATCAAAGCTATAATTACAAGCAGTGGATGCATGTTCACTCCTTCGAACCTTCAAATCCCGTTTTCCAACGTTATGAAGCGAAAACAACCGGACTTTTTGGCTCAAAATACTGACCTTTTGGCTCAAAATACCGGCTTCATTTTACGCCACGGATTTATTATAAGATGCGTTATCCAGTCTATATCCAGATCAGAGATTTTTACGCATTGTTTACATTTTTGGCCACGTGCCACTACACGTGATTCTTAGAGCCCAAAAGGTCAATTGACTGCTTCGCATACTTTAAACGTACTTTGTACGGGATATTGTATCAACCTCAGAGACTTCAGAGACTAAGATTTTAGAAGACTGCACGCGTAAGGGAGACTTTTGAGTCAAAAGGGTATGTTTATTAAATCGACAAGGATATATATATCGTATGCTTAGCCTAGTTATTGTTAGCATATTGGTTATTGTTTTGTCGCGTATACGAACTGATTTTTGTTTTCATATAATATGTCGCAAGTTTCATGGCAAGCTAATGTACATTATAAACTGATTAATATACTGATTTTATCATCCGTACAATAATTATATACTTTATTTCATTGTGTTAACACGTAATTAGGAGCTTAGAACTCTGCTAGTATTTTACTAATGGTTTGTCCTCGGGATTTGTAATTGTAACTAGCCTATATAGCGCTATATTATTGTTAAGCTCGTATTTCTACTTATTGTATTATTAGATAACTCTCTCATTTGTCTTACTTTTCGTATGTATTTTGAAATAAACATTTCAATAACGTTTATATCCTAGTGTTGTAGTGAAGTGAACCGCAAGCGCGCTGAAATACGGTACGTCAATGTTGGTGAAGTGTATATTGAAATACTGCTGCGAATATTGTCAGTGAATATTGTCAACGACTTTAGTAGTATAGTCATAATATTTCAAGAATAAAGTCATATGGACCAAGACAATAGTACGTTTATAGTCAAAGAATATAGTAACATAGTCTAGATTATAGTCCGTATAATTGTGACTTTAGCCAATAGCCCTACGTTTTCGTCATAGAAGTGCATAACTATAGTCCAAGTAATCCCCAACTACAGCCATACATCTAAAAACAATAAGTTATATAGTATAAGCTGCACTATGCTATAGTTGTCCCAGAATTATTCAAGTATGAATAATTTGTTCCTTCAATTTAAGAATATTTTCATGAATTTTTTCAATAACTCGATTGGGCACGCAGGAAGTTGGGAAAGCACGAAAAGCGTAAGAGTTGGTCGAGGCGCTAGCTGAGATGCATGTATACAGTAGCAACGCGCTATCTCGAAAAGCCAAGGGAACAACGAAAAGATAGCGGGGGGTTCGGTAGTTCGATCAGACTATTATTAATTATTAATAATAGTCTGATCAAATGACCATTGACGCGGCAATATATACGACTCTTATTTGAGAAATATACAATAACAATATAATTATACAATATAATATAATATATAATAATATAATTATAAATAGTATAATTATACAATAATAATAATGTCAATACAGTTTATTTAACAATTGTGTTTATATTATAGTCCATTCTACGTTCATGCTTACGCTCCAAAGTCAAATACGTGTATGTATTCCCTAATGAAAATAACGAACTGAAGTCACTAAAGTTCGAGATTACCGGGTAAATTCGGTCAAGGGAAGCAAAATTTGTTCGAAATAGCTAGCTGGGAGTTCGAGTTAACGGAGTTCGAGATAACCGAGTAATAATGAATGAAATGGTAAGGGCAAACCGACGGAAAATGGGTTTAAGTTCGAACAAGACGCCTGCTGAGGCGTTCACAGAACTAATAGTAGAGTTGCAGTAAGTCACCGAACATATCTGACTTAACGGTTAAGTCGCCGAACATATCTGATCTAACGGTTAAGTTTTCTACCGATACTAATACCCACAAAAGTCAAACAATTCCCCTTTTATGAGCAAAATTGTCCAGTAGTAGAAACAGTAAAATATACAGAAGGGTACTCTTATGCATTTCAAGAGCTCCCTCCCCCCTTCCCCAAAAGGTAATATATCCTCTGGAGTAAGAGAATGTAGTAAAAATAATCAAGGGTGCATTGTTGCTTGAGTTCGCCCCCCCCCACAAATGACAAGAAACTAGCAATTTCATACCTTATGTAATGTCATTTCATATCTTACAACTGTTTGTCGGCAGAATCAATAACTCCCCTTGCTATCAACCCACCTCCCAATAAACCATTCCCACCCTAAACCTGCCTTAAAAATTTAATTTCAGTTAATTTGATGTAAAATAGATACTAACTAAATACTAAACATGGTAATACATACGAAGTTACGAACTCTATCGCCTGTATTCTAAAAGCTCACTCACACTCACACTTAAAAAGTGGATGTTCAATCTCGGAGCTTCCCTTGAGTGTCAGTGCTATTTTTGAATAGCTGGAGGGTGAGTACTCACATAGTATGTTACGGCACTACCCTCCAGCTTTTCAAAAACAGCACTGACACTCAAGTTAAGCTCAGATTGAACCTCCACTCTTTGAGTGTGAGTGTGAGTGAGCTTTTAGAAGACAGGCGTATAGACCATTTTCATAATTCAGATGATTTTAAATATTCTTTTATGTGCATCTTAATAAGCCTTATCAGCATCGTTTCTGTGACTGAAATTGAACAGAATTTATTAACCTGAACGAGGTCAATGAGACTATTAAGATGCACATAAAAGAATATTTAAACTCATCTGAATTATGAAAGTGGTCTATGTCTCTACTCAATCCCTATAGTGTGGTCTCTATCAAAATTTCCTTTAAAAATTTAATTTCCGCAGAAAAATCCAACTTTCCTGCGAATACGGAATTTTCAAGGAATTTGTTGCATTTTAGGAATTTTTTAAGCAATTGCTACGGAATTTTTATGTCATCTTGAAGGAATTCTTATTTGTAAACAAATCTTAAATGAATTCTGCATATTTTAGCAGTCAAATTACAAATATTGGGGATTAATGAGTTATGATTCACTTCTCAAACGTTATCATAGCTAGAAGCATGCATTTGAACAGCGGAAATAAGTTGCGCGTTGAAACTTTGACTGTATTGGACTACCTGTATGTTAAAACAGGTATATGTTTTGTTTCTATTTCTGCTAGGCGAAGCTAAATGAGTAGTGGGGTTGTGCAGGGCAGGCTAGACAACGGCTAGACCCAGCCACAGGGCTGCGGAAGGTTGGGAACGCCAGCCCACTCAGCCTCATACACCGAGGCAAGGCCATCCCAGGAAGAAAAGACTAGGAATGCAATGAGTCGTCACTCCTTGAGGCCTGTTTCATTCCCAATTCACGAGATATTTACTTCCAATCTCTTGTATGGCCTTTATTACTAGGATGCAAGTAGCATTAAGTTTAAAAAAGTTCAAATCTTATTCTAGCATGCAAAAATATTAAGAGACTGTCAGAAAGTCATTATATAAGCCTGCATATTTTTTCCAAGTGAATGTTGTTATTGTGTTGTGATTAATATAGAATTTTTTTTATCTACAGTAAGACTATTTTGTCGGCCTTAAATATAGTCACTTACGCTTCATATTTTTATTGAAATATATTATATATATGCAGGATATTTTGCATTGCACCTGGGTATTTTGCCTCCTTTACCCCCATTTGGACCATTTCTCACCGGCCTTCCATTACACAATGCCCTTTGTCACCCGGGGAGTGGGGAGGTTGGGGATTTTCAAAAAGGCAGAAAAATAATCTTAGATGGTAATATCCCCTCGATGGTAATTCATCCTTAGTTGTTCGAAATTGCCTTAAGTCACTTCAAATCGCCTTAAGGTGGCTCCCTACAGTTATAGTACAGTTTGAAACATGATCTATATAGATCAGACGTCACCCTCGCGTCTCACGCGTGGAATCTTCGTGACCCGGTAAAATTTTGAAAAAAGCCGTGGTAAGTTATTTTCGAGACTTTTCTGCGAAGAAACCACAATATCTTTGAAATTCAAACAGTACGCATGTTGTTAACCAGTTTCTAAGCTTTCTTTTAGTATGTTTTTACGTATTTACGTATTTACGTTCAGAATGATCTTTTATAATGTTCAAAATCTTCGACTTGTTGAAGACTAAAAATTCTAAAATGATATTTTATACTCTCCTCATTCCTCAAGGCATTCCAGAACTGTCAAAGTAATATAATTTTTTAAAGCAATCAACTTTTTTAAAAACTACTGCATACAACTACAGTACAGACAGTTACAACTTACGAGTTTGAATGTTTTGAAAAGTTTTCATACCGATTTCAACAATATCAAATCAAATCGCTCAAAACATCATCCTCTGGAGGATGATATTCGAATGCCCCGTCCAGAAAGAGTTAAGAAGAAAGCTATAAAGACAAACTCAACTGCATACCACAATGCCTACAAAAGTCTTCGCAATGAAATTAACAAAACAATTATGCATGCAAAGCGAGATTATTATGTAAACTGTGTTGACAAATAATACAAAGCAAATGTGGAAACATATATTAATCAGAACTCGAACTCTACAAATATATCGGCACTTCAAATTGACGAGCAGGTTGTTACTGAAAACCAAACTATAGCTGATTTGTTCAATGAATATTTTACTGACATTGGACCAAAACTGTCAAGTCAGATCACAGAAACTAACGTGGGCTTTGAGCGGTACATGAAATTTAAGGCTCAAAATAAGGAAGTGCTAAATGCACTGGAGAAACTAAAGACGTGTAAGTCAACTGGACGCGATAATATCCCAGCCAGACTTTTGAAAGATGATAGTGACGTCGTGGCCCCTTTCTTAGCATATATTTTTAATTATTCACTCAAACATGGCATTTTTACAGATGATCTTAAGACGTCAAGAATCTCTCCAATACATAAATCTGGCGATAAAAATTCGCGGCAATATAGGCCGATTTCCGTTCTTTCGATTATTGCCAAATTATTTGAGAAACGTACTTGTCTGTACACAGCTCAATTTTTTTTAACTGACAACAATATTTTGAGTTCGTGTCAGTCTGGTTTCCGAAAAAATTATTCCAACGCGTCGGCCCTTTTAACAAATGCGGATTCATGGTTACTAAACATGGATGCCGGGATGATAAACGGAGTGCTTTTTCTTGATTTATGTAAAGTATTTGACACAGTTGATCACGAAATTCTTCTAAGTAAATGATCCATCTATGGAGTTCAAAATGGGTTTAAATCTTATTTGAATAATAGAATGCAATACTGCAAGGTAAACAATGCAACATCGTCCACTGGGAAAATAAGTTGTGGGGTTCCCCAGGGAGCAAACCTTGGTCCCCTCTTATTCTTATTATATGTCAATGACCTGCCGAATTGTTTGGATAAATCGTGTCCAGCAATGTATGCAGATGACACAAATCTTACTGCGCGTTCCTATAACATAAATAATTTGGAAGAAGCACTGAATTTTGAAATGAACAATATTCACCAGTGGCTTCTTTCAACTAAGATGACATTCAACATTGAAAAAACAGAACATATGATCATTGGAATCCGTCAAAGATTGGCTAAAATCTCAAAAGATATTAATGTGTCAATCGGCAGGTCTATTCTAAAAAGACCTTAGGTGTACTAATTGACGACAAACTATGCCGGAATGAGCAAATCGACAACATCAGTAAAAAAGTATCAAAAGGCATTGGTATGCCACGACGCGCAAACCATTCGTTTCGATTGAAACTCTTAGATATATTTATCAAGCTTTAGTACAACCGGGCTTTGATTACTGCTCCATGGTTTTGGGAAACTGTGGCGAAGGTTTAAAAGAAAAGGTACAGAGACTTCAAAACTGTGCAGCGTGCAAACGCTCGAAGAAAGAAGAAATTAGCAAAAAAATAGTATTTGTATCCAAAGCTCTTACTAATCAATGTCCTGAAACATTTCAAGTATGTTTAAAATCTCAAATTCTCGGCCTAATAAAAAGCAAGCTTTTTAATTTTGTAAATATTTATATGGTTTGATTAGTTACCGTGTAAAAATATGTTTTAATAATAATAATAATAATAATAAAAATAATAATAATAAAAATAATAATAATAATAATAATATGCTGATATGTTGTCGAAGCCTAAAACAAACTCAATGAAGAGGACTTTCGGATATACTGCTGCTAAAGATTGGAACCACAATAGAAATGTAAAATCTAATTGATTAATTTTAGAGTATATGAGTATATACGTCTACGTAACCTTTTATTACCAATTTTTATATTATCCTCCTAGCTTCTAAATGTTCTTATATAGTGTGTAGAATATTTTGAATTAGTGACAATAGTGTGTATGTAAATTCGTTTAGTAGAGATTAGTAACATGGCCTAATGAAAAGCAAGCTTTTTAATTTTGTAAATATTAGTTACGGTGTAATATAATAATAATAATAATAATAATAATAATAATAATAATATTATTAATAATAATAACATACCTACATCATCCATATATTTCGAAATTCTATGGATAAAATAACTAATCTTTCGTGCTCCCATGACTACAGTTGACCATTGTTCTTCCTTCTAAAAATCCTTAACCAAAATAAATTTCCGAAAATATTATTGTTTCCTTCCAGTTTTCCTTCCTGCAAACTACTACCGTAATGATTAAAATTTTCATCGCACATTTGAGGTGAACGGAAACACTTAATATTTACGCGAAGTAGTACATTCATATGGCGATAGCCTTTGAGTGCGTTGTTGTAAAGAGAGGGATGTTTAGCTGTGACGAGGGGTTGCTGCATTCATGTATTTCTAGTAATAATAATCACGTGAGGGGAGCTAGATTGTTGTTGTCGATGTCGAATGTTCGATTTTAGGAACGTTATTTTGATTCTCTAGAAAAGAGACACATCTGCTGTGGAGAGAGTCAGATAGCCCGTCCTAACTTTTGTAAGTACCATTTATTAACATTTTATAGCGGTCACTTGATGAGGCGAAATTTAGGCAAGGCGAATCTGACAGTAATATACAACGATAGTCGTGAGACATTCATGCGTAGTTATTATTATTATTATTATCAAAAATTTATATAGCGCATAATAGAGAAAATTCTATGCGCTCTACAATGGTATATAGTTCAACTAGAAGAAGAATTACGAAGAATTACAGCTATTACATCAATCACTAAAAAATACAAATCTGTTAAAACTATTAATAAAATATGTACATCCAGACTATTCCTTTAAGAACAGAAATAAATTTTAAACAAGCGTGTTTTCAGTCTAGATTTAAAAACCTGTACACTTGGTGCTAATCTTACAAAGTTCGGTAGATCATTCCAAAGTCTAGGTGCATGTAGAGAGAAAGCTCTCAGGCCATAATTAGCAGTATTGTATTTCTGTATCTCTAACTTCATATTCCCATTAGAACGCAAAGTTCGACCAGGGGTCGGTTGTATCAACGCCGGATAGCACTATCCGCCGGATAGCGAATCTTCCAACCTTCCTAAAATTGTCCGTTGATTTGTATAATCTAGATTAAACCTTCGCATTTATAAGTTAAAGTTTCTTTTTATTAATTGTGGGGTCTACATGCGTAGTTTTATAGCTTTTGGAGCATTTTTACAACAGTCGAAAAATTCGCTATCCGGCCTTGATACAACCGCCCCCAGGACTATACACCACCAGAAGATCACTTAGGTACTTGGGTGCTAAATTATATAAGCATTTATAAGTCAGTAAATTGATTTTAAATACTATTCTCAGTTCAATAGGCAGCCAATGTAGTTCTTTTAAAACGGGCGTAATATGATCATATTTTCGTGCTCCAACTATGACACGGGCTGCGGCATTCTGGACATTTTGCAACTTTGATATCAAGTAATTAGGTAAACCAAACATCAGCGAATTACAATTGTCGATCTTCGAAATGACCAAGGTCATCACCAAAGTTTTAATAATTTCCACTGATATATATTTCCGGATCTTAGCAATATTCCGTAATTGATGGAATGACGATTTGACAACTGTTTGTATATGCTTTCTGTGAGACATCATTTCATCAAAAATCACCCCAATGTTTCTTGCATGATCACTTGGAAAAATAGCATCATTTCCTATCGTGAGCGAACCAAAAGGAATGTGTGAGCGAAATTTGGAATGTAATACAAGAAGTTCAGTCTTCTCAGTATTCAACTTTAATTTATTCATCATCATCCAGTTGTTGACTTCAACCATACACAGTTCAATACGTTGTTTAACAGTCGCTAATTCACTGTAGTCCTGACAGCTAAAGGAGGAATACACTTGATCATCATCCGCATACAAATGGAACGATAATCCATGCTTACGAATATATCTCCAATAGGAGCTGTATACAACAAGTACAACAGCGGTCCAAGGACTGAACCTTGTGGGACTCCGCACTCCACTAGGTTAGGCTCTGAGGTACATCCATCAATTTTGACAAATTGACTACGATTTTCCAAATAAGATTTAAACCACGCAAGTACTTTTCCTTTTATTCCAAACCGAGTTGACAATCTTTCCAAAAGAATTTCATGATCCACTAAGTCAAAAGCAGCAGAAAGGTCTAGCAGCAATAGGACCACACAGCAGTTATTATCAATTTCAATAGACTCTTTCGATAATTACGTCATTTGGCCTGGGAGCCTCACTCCCACGAAGAGTGGGCCAATCACGTTTCGTCTTGATGCACGAAAGGAGGTTCCCAGGCCAAATAGGCGGATGTGACGTAATTATCGAAAGAGTGTATTAATATGTCATTCTGTACACGAACTAATGCAGTCTCACAGCTATGATATTTTTTGTAAGCTGATTGAAGACTTTCTTCAAGTCCATTTGTTTCCAAGTAGTTTAACATACGAGCTGCTGCAACTTTCTCAATAGCTTTAGCTAAAAACTGCAAATTCTTTGGTCTGAAATTCTCAAAGAGTTCATGGTCCAAGAGTGGTTTCTTTAACCCAGGTAATACGACTGCACTTTTCAAGCCAGAGGGCACAATAGCTTCATCAAACGACATGTTGATAATTCTTACAATAACCGGTAGCAAGTTATTAAAACAGCATAACTGGTTGGTGTTGGCTGACCAGCATTGGCTGGTGTTGTGAAAAATTTCATAATTTTGTTATGGTAATCAATATGAAACGAAAAGGTTTAGAACCGGTTCAAACCCACGACAACGTACCCTATATTACGAAAGCTCGAGGCTGCTGTAATAATAGAGCAGCGAATCTCGTCCCCCGAGAGTAGTAATATACAGTAGGGGCCGTTCGAGCCCCTTTTTGGAGGGCGCAAGGTGGGGCGCATAATCATTAACGTAACATGAAATAAGGGGCGCAATATCATTAGTATAAGATGATGGTGAGACATTTATTATGCAACTTGGTCGACCTACCCCTTTGGGTTTTCATTATGTATGGAATGACGTCACAGAACAAGACCAGGCAAGACTAGGCGAATTTTGTTGAGTTCAGCATATTTTGTCGCTACGTCACATAATAACAAGCAGAAATATGGCTTTGTTTTGACAATGTTTTGAAATTTTCGATTTATAAACTCCTTGTTAGTAATTAATACATTCTCGTATCTAGTAAACTGTTATTGCCTTATGCCTAATCCGAACTAACAGCAAGAGGCTTTATGAGACGACCAATATAGCGAATACGACGCTTAACTTAATAAGTTTACAAAGATGGTCATAGTTTTTAATAATGAAGCATTTTATATATTATAGTAGAGTGTATACAAAATGTAGAAAGCAGTGATTTTTAAGCGAGCATAAATGTAGTTTGTATATAGTTTTCTTGGCGTTAGGAACAAACACAATTCTATACATTGCTGTGTGTTGTTAAGCTATAATTCTTACGGGTAATTATCTCGCTGCGATTTGTATAAAAGAGAATATTTAACGAACCTTAATGCATAGGAATGGTAATATTGTACCGTTTACATGGTTGGTGCCTTGGTGGATTAATATACGGACAACACACAGGATTAATTTTTAAACACATTTATTGCTTAAAATGTTTTACAATGTTAGTAAGGCCTAACATTCTTGTCTCTCTTCAGGTGATAATCTCGCAATATGCTTAGCTTTCACAGGAATATATTTTGGTCTGTCCCTCAATAAGAAACATTCATATCGCTCTCTTTCCTTGGGTGTCATCATAGCCAGGTCACTTTCTTTTCAATCAGTTCAGTCTACCCAATTGTGGAAAAAGTTGTGTTTAAGTTTGAGTCGTTCTTCTTCTGTTTGTGGTGGTGTAAGAAAGCCAGGTTTAGGGGTAGCAGACACAGGTGGTGTTATCTCCATAGGTTTAGGAACAGTCGGAGGAGCAGGACCGTGAAATCAGATTGGTAAACATATTAAACGAAGTACATTTCGCACATTTTCTGATGGTTGTCCAATACTGTCGAACTTATACGGCTCGTGTAAATGGCGAAATCTTGAAACGATCCGTACGGTTTGTACGAACGGTGATATTGTTTTACAGATCGTGACGAGTTGATGCGGATCGTGAACTTATGTTTACGATCTGTAAGAATTTGACAGATCGTGAAGCTAATTCACGACTCGAACGGTGATATTAGTGACCAAGAATTGCTGCACTCTGGATATATCGTATACAGGAAAGACCGTTTAAATCGAAATGGTGGTGGGAATATATTTCTGTATTAGACGAGCAACAAGACTTGGACGTTTTGTGTGTTGAAGTAATCACGGGTTGTAAGAAGAAAGTACTTTTGGTTTCTTGTTATAAACCCCCGGATGCCGATGTAAACTGGGTTGGAAAATTTCACAAACGTTTAGATCTTGTCAGTGACTTATATGATAATATGATAATCTCTGGAGATAATAATATGAACTTTCCAAATATTCCTTGGGACTCACTATATCCTCTGTTAGGGATGCTAATGCGGAAGCCTTATAATGTTGATGCATTGACGATCATTATATTATGTCACAAGTGAATAAGCTCGCTGCTCGTGGTCGAAATGTACTGGACTTAATAATAACGAACATGCCAGATAGAATAAATGTTTTGGAACATTGTATCCAGAACAGAGCGGCATCTTTAGTGATCACTGTGTTTTGTCCTTCCAGTTTTATGCTTTTGTAAAATCATCAACAAGAATCTACCGAACTTTACGCATATGATTATAAGAAAGGTTATTTTGAGAACTTGCACAATGCCCTTAGGATGGTAAATTTAACCTCAATATTAGGATCAGAGGACATCAATATTGATTGGCAAAACTGGAAAGATACATTTCTAGCGGCAATTTCGGACTATATTCCAACTGAAAAGCTTAAAGGCACAAATCCTTCACCCGGATTAATGGTCGAATTCTTAATTTGCTAAAGAAAAAGGACTCTGTTCGACAAAAGAAATCGTTATCTAGTTATTTGTATAGGTTATCATGCGATGGCGAGTACAATTAGGGATTAATAGTACGAGTGATGTTTGGAAATTTTGCCAAAATGGATGCGCCCTAATGAGTCCCGATCAAGATTTGGAATCCATTACACTGGAATGTCTGGCTGGGAATAGTGGGGTTAATAATTTGCGTTTGAGCTCCGTCGATATGGGAATAGTGGGATTAAAAATGAGCGTTTGAGCTCCCTCGATATGGGAATAGTTGGATTAATAATGAGCGTTTGAGCTCCCTCGATATACTTGGCGTGACGTACACTACTTTCGGGGTAACCAGGGGGTGGTTGGCCACCAGGGGGTGGTTGTGAGCATTTATCTTTAAATCGTGAAAAAACTTGGTATTAAACAGCTCTACCATGGCTTTGGCATCTACGCCCACATGTTCAAAAGGAAACGCAATTTTTCGCGTGTAAATGGAAGTGGGCATTGTACCAGGAATGGACCATTCCCCTCTTAGACTAACTTTTGAACTAGGAAATTGTATCAGTACAGCTGGAAAGAGCATCCTAAGTTTAGTAAAATTGCAAGGTTTGGTTGCGAAATGTCGTAAAATATAGCGCTGTGAAGTTTGTAAATTTTGTATATTTTTGTATTACGCGCGGAAAACGGTTACCACTTTTTTAAAAGTGGGAACCGGTTTGCGTGCGTAATACAAAAATATACAAAATGTACCAACTTCACAGCGCTATATTTTCCACATTTTACAACATTTCGCAACCAAACCTTGCAATTTTACTAAACTTAGGATGCTCTTTCCAGTTGTACTGATACAATTTCCTAGTTCAAAAGTTAGTTTAATAGGGGAATGGTCCATTGTACATGCTGCATCGTGATGTGATCAGAAAAGGATCAGTAAGTACCAAAACGTGCACGGCCGAGAATGTTCTCGTCCTGGAAAAGGACCTTACGTACGCAATCGGTGAGTAATCGAACAGCATTTGGCAGGATGAAATGAAGCTTCCAAAGAGGATAGCTGGGAATTTTCGTAGCTTGTATTGTCATAGTATTTCAGGTGCTAGTGACGTCCCAAAGGCACAAGGTTTGGAACGGGATGACACAAAAATAATTGTTGGATTCTCGTGATTAAGATCTTAGCTTTTCATATTTTCATATTACTACTATTTTCATATTACTACTATTTTCGTATTTCAAATAGAGAACTTTCATATTATCTCTTCTTCTTTGCCTTAGACCTGAATACTACCTAATAAGACCTAAATACTCAAGGTCGGTCGATCGAATCCTCCTCAGGCACTGATATCTATCCTTTGCAATATTTTCAGTAAAATTTCATTCCTGGAAGTCTGAAGTCATGCCTTCCTATATTTTTCTTAGTCTTTTCTTAGCCTTCGTCGTCCTCGTTTACCAATCACCACTCTGGACATGATGTCTTTGACTGGGATCTATAATCCACTCATCTGGTTCCGATACCATCTTAGTCTTCTTCACTAAAGACAGACCAAAAACATCCTTCATAATAAAAACAAGATAATTAAGAATTGAACAAGATAAAAGACCGTTGAGGATTGTTGATTGATCGAATTACAATGGTCATACTCTCACTCGGAAATTGTTTAATTTTTGAAGAACCTGGATTGTAGAACCTTTAATTTGTACATCAACAGGTATACATGCAAAACTATATATTGTTTATTATGTAGAACTGCTGAGGCGTAGATAAATAAAACAAGTTATACGATACGATACGAGGATCATGTATTTATTTGAACGAGACCTGCCTTCATTGGAAAATCAGGAGCTTTGTTGATCATGTAAACATTCATTTGTGTTTATTTGGTAATCGAAAGGTTGGTCCGACGGTGTAAAACGTTTTTGTTCAAGCGATATATTATTGAAAGTTTATATCAACGGTGGAGCACAGGTTGATTGTCAATACATCTAAACAATACATGTATAGTCAAACCTGTATTAAGCGGCCCTTCATTAAGCGGACACCCTGTATTAAGGGGACACTTTGTAAAGTCCCGAATTGAATCTCATATAATTCCTATTAATGAAACCTCTATTAAGCGGACACGTCCATTAAGCGGACGCGGACACCTAAATTGGCACGTCTTACCAAGTATTTTGCCATTTTGTTATTCATGTTAAAGTTAAAATCGTTTGTAAATATACGCACACCGTTCAATTTGCCATATTAATGAGGTTGTATATTTACTGATTCGGTAGTTCTAAGTATTACATCAAGTTGTCATATTATATTATTTTGACATGAATAGCTTTAGTTACCTTGATATGAATAGACATGCTCTTTTGAGCTCTCGTTTGCGGGTACCTGTTTACATCAAAAGATAAAACTTAAGGTTAAAAGACACCTTTTGAGGCTCTCTTTTCACGAAATGTTGATAACTACATGCAGAATATCACAAAGTTGTGAAAATGATAACAAATAGAATATTCTACGAATTATGTTGGAAAATTTTAAATCGCGGTATCTTCACGCCGCGGCCTAATGCTCCTGACGGTTTTAACATATATTTCTGAAAATGTCATTTCTATACAACCAAGTAGCTATCCTAAAAATGAATGTTCTTATTTTTCTATTTATTTCGCCGTTCGTTTGATATAGCTCTTTCTTTGAGGGTTATAATATATTTTAGACTTTTTGGAAAGAATCGCCCATAACTCATTAAATATTCAAAATGGAACAGAGGAGAAGCGCAGATTTTCAGCTTTTTGCTGTGAAAATTTGAGGAAAATCCGTTAAAACCGGCCGGAGCATTAATCTTTTAAGCATTAACTCCAAGATTTGACGACCGAATATATTTTTCAATTCTTCAAAATTAGCTGGGGCTGATCGGGGTTTATTTCAGAGCAGCTAGGGGGCGTCCAAGACAGAGGTGGGGCGGGGTATGGCAATTTTTAAGTTAAGGTGATTCGTTCTTACTTTTTTGCTGCTTTTTATAAAATGCCAATAATGTTTAAATGTTGAAATTGTTCACAGAAATGATGTAACTATGGTTGTTATGGAAAAAAATGACGATATTTTAATGGTTTGGCTTTAAACGTAACCTGGTTACTCCAGTCTTTCTATCCGACGAGATATTGAATATTTCCCTCTGGAATTAGTGCCTATTTCAACATTTTTGAAAAAGGTCCGAGAAAGTTTCATCCAGAAAAGCCATGCGCATGGTCTATATACGCCAAATAATTTCTAATCGTTGTAACGAATTTTCCTATTTATTTAAAAGGAACAAAATCGATTTAAAAATATTGCAACGGTATGAAACTTTTAGAAAAACTATAAAATCCTCCGCTCTGGTTTTGCACTTATTTTATGACCGCTACCTTAAAGATACAATATGTTTTTTCTATATATTCCTTCTTATAGATGTGTTTTCGTAAACTGACAGACGAAACTAGTAGAATGAGCTGCTTGGTTTTCATGTTAATCCTCCTAACAGGTTTGTGAAACCCAGAATAAAAAATTTTAAGCTTCTAAAGTACAGATTTTCTACCGAGGTCACGCACTAAAGAGTGTTTTGAAGGGAAACTAAATTTGTTTATACGTGCTACTGTGCTAGGATACTTATGCCTGTATTCTAAAAGCTCACTCACACTCACACTCAAAGAGTGGAGGTTCAATTTGAGTGTCAGTGCTGTTTTTGAATAGCTGGAGGGTTAGTGCCGTACCATACTATGTGGCTACTCACCCTCCAGCTATTCAAAAATAGCACTGACACTCAAGGGAAGCTCAGATTGAACTTCCACTCTTTGAGTGTGAGTGTGAGTGAGCTTTTAGAATACAGGCGTTAGCCTATAAGGGTCTAATGATTACGTGCTGACTTAATATGTCAAGATATTTAATTAACATAAGAGCTAGCCGGGCGCCTTGCATGGGTCAAGCGAAATCTCTACAAATTCCACAACCGAGAAGCCTTTCCTCCAGGTAGGATTTTGAGTTTACTCAAACTTCTTCAAATTAACTAGACATTTTCCGACTGAGTGCTTACCGTTGCTATTAATTAACACTAAAGGGCTAAAACGGTAACATAACCCCCTTCTCTCTGTTCAATGTTGCTGTCCTATTCCTTTTTCTTAAGTGATTTTGTGCTCCGTATAGCGTCGTCGATAATTTCCGGCAACATAATGCATCATTGAAAAGGGGGAAGTGGGTTTTACATTTGAATTTGCGCAAATATTTACAAAAATAGCCTTTTGATCTAAATGTCCCACCTTGCAATGTCACTAATTGTATAGTACTTACTGCTTTACAATATCTTATGCAGTGTTTCACTTTTTATACGTTCCTCAGTGCCAATAAACATTCTTCACAGGTACCGATGGTATCCGGATACCCGCAGCATTTTTACAAATCTGGATGACCGTAATGAACAATGGGGACAATCTTACATCCGAAATATCTATCCAGATCTGGGAAGTCTCTGCAAAAAATGGTCCTCCCCCGATCCGATATAGATAGTTTTTCTAAACATGAAGTCTGTATTTTTGTTACTTTAGGGTACTCCTCAGGAAGCCATGTTGGACCCGTTACTAGCTATGAAACAATTGGTTGCTGGAAACATCAATTAAACTTTACTGATAGAGACTCACAACTTCTATCCTTGCAGTTCACTAACAAAAGAAAATTTAAATCAAGGCTAAAACGAACTACGCAAATGATCCAAAGATGTTCTAAATTTGTGACTGATTTGGGATACTCGGTGTTTTTTATGAACTATAAAAATGGAGGAATGCTGGTTTCCTGTGTGACTGGTGCACATGCTGGTGATTTGTACACGAATTATCAGGCATCAATGACTCAAAATTGTAATGTACTTCCAAAACGAACGGAAAGTGCTTATGCATATAGTGTGATTGGTAAGCGACATTCAGTTTTATCCTAATTATTCATTTTCTGATAGTTGGTTTGCGTTTGTGAAAAACAACACGATAAGGTTAGGTATTTGACAAACCTTTCGATCCCTATAGGTACACGGATTTATTCGCATGCCTTTATAATATATACAGGGTGTCCCCCAAAAAATCCCCCCCATCATATTTTGTAGTATTACTTCGTTAGCTTTAATCGAGTATTCAAATTTTCCCACTAGTTTGAATAACAAACGTATCATGTCAGTCCATTGGTATTTGACTGATCAAAATAACTAACCATTTGTCTTCTAGAATAACTTAAGGTGTCGACACCATTGTGGAAATTAGGTTAAACATATTCTGAAAGTTTTATAAAAGTTTTTTTATGCAAATGGCCACCTATCTTCACTAAAACACATGATTTGTTGTTGCTAACATCGTGAATTCGCTATTGTAAAATTACTCAATATGAGGCAGGAGCTTGAGCGGGGAAAGGAAAATGCACCGAATTTGCTGTTTTTGGGACAAAATGGATGGCATTTTCCCCGCCTCACTTGAATGCCTAATTTTTACATGAAACAAAATTTTGAAGATAAGGACCACAAATAATCAGTTTTAGAGATGATAGGGAGGTATTCTCTTTAAAAATCCTTCTAAAACTATTGAAAAACGTTTAAACCTAATTTCAATAATTTGGACGGGTTGCAAAATTGGTGTCGCCACCTTAAGTGGTTCTAGAAGGCAAACGGTTGCTTATTTTGATAAGTCAAATATCAATGTATTGACCTGATATGATAGTTATTCCATCCAATATAAAAACCTGAAACTTCCATCAAAGCTAAGTAACATAGCAATACTACAAACTTGGGACACCCTGTAGAGTATCGCGATATTTTCGCTCGCATAACTCTAACTCATCGGCCCACGCCTGATCGACATCAGCGGACATTGATAGGATTCATAGTTGGATATACCCCTTGTCTCTTCCACCTAATCCAGACGAAGGCCTTTGCTCGAAATATCATCATAGTATTATCTCCACTAGTGAGTATTAATAAATACAACATACTGTAACCGTAATTCTACAGATGCCCTTTTCCTATACCCTGGACATCGGTAACTATGTATTTGACTGATCCAGAAATTTCAATCGCATTATGGTAGCAAAAAAGCAAGAAACAATTTTAAGTCACACCAGCTGAAAACAGGATCGTGTTGTTCTATTTAAAACGCAAACCATTGACAATTAGCTTACCTGTACCATTGATTTCCTTTTTGTGTTTCTATTTGTAAAATCATGTGCATTATCAGATGAACTTAATGGCGATAACTTTGCCAACAAAAATGACCAAACCCTGGAATCATCAAAATATATCAATAAAAATATGATGCTTGAAAAACTCGCAAAGGAATATTACCTTGAAAATTCACTGCCAGAGAACTCAAACACTAACCAACCGGCCAGCCTTGCACAAAACCAAGAAACATATTTTGCTGATAATTTTGACGGCCAGCGGGAAGGGAATGTCTACGGTGTGAATAATCCAAACTCAAGTCAAATGGATCAACCTAGTCATACATATTTTCCAGTACAGCAAGCTGGTTATGGAAACGTCCCCCCTCAAACAGGAAGACTTCCAACGGCAACCTCAGATCCATCAACGACCACGTCAAATGAAAACATGCCCTCGAACATAACTCTGAGTGACCTGATTAAGCCTTTGTTAAATAATAGTGGACAACGCAAACCTGAAATAAATGGCGAAGAAATTGATGAGCTCAATTTGATTGATGGTATACTAGTGTTTAATTTTTTTAGCCTTGACTGTGATGTGCCTTCCTCTCGTGATAGAATGTTCATTCATTACACTATTAAATTTGCGGACTTTTCCGAAATGCGATAAAATTTCAACGAAACTGCTTTGGATAAACAAGCCTTTTGAAGAGGACGTCATGCCAAGGAAGATTTATTTCTGGCACACCTGTGTTGGTTAAGTTGACAAAGGAAACGTACTTGTCTGTGCAACTGATTAAGTTCACGGCTTCATTATCTTCAATATAAAAATCTGATGGTAGTCAATAGACGTAACAGAAATATTTTACATTCTGTCGATCGATCACTGTATAGCGGTACTATCACAAATACTTCAAAATGCATGCTGTATACTGTCGTTATCTTTTTGAAAATGGTTGATCGGTGGGTTGATCAAATGCTATAACTAGTGTCAGGACACCAATAGGTATACTCTACGTACTCTATGGATACAAAATAATAGGCACCACAATTTTCATTACCGCTATTCATTATTCATTTCAGTCAAGATTTGACTATTATAGGAAATTTAAAACACCATAAATTGAAATAACATAAATATATACAATCAAACGACACGTTCTTATTCTTTTCCGGATATGCGTTTATGTAGATATTGCTCCTGGTGAACTGCCAAATGAAAATCTACTTCGAAATCCAAGTTTTGAACAAAGTATCGTTCCAAATTCTTTAAACAGTTGGATATGCCAAGGTGATTCTAATGATCCAAAGAGTGGATTACTTACTCAATACTCTTCAGATCATCATGGTGGAGGATTATATAGTGGTAGATGCAGCAACCGTGTGGCCGAGTGGGCTGGGCCTGGTCAATACATTGGTATGTTGAATAATTGTAGCACAACACAACACAAAACCAGCAAACAGCAAGATAACGCAACATTGCACAGTATGTGGACATTGCACACCTCAGGAACCCGCATGGCGACAGGAACACAGCAGATTAGAACAACACAGCCTCAATGCTATGCAACACAATGGAACAGAACTCAACGCACCAGTGCACACAATAATTATATGATGACCACAGCATCTTTACCAAAACACAATCGCAATAAGCAAAACGTCGAATTTGTTTAGTTCTATAGGTTTTACAGGCATACAATATTCGTAAATATAATATGGTATAACGAGGTTGTTAGAGAGTTTATTTAAATATCCTCCAGGTCGCTTTCTAAAACCATCCACCAACTACAAGTTCTCTTCCTGGGTTCGTTTGGAAACAAAGGACACAATGGGAAATACCAAGATGCCTGTGGAAATCTGGCTTAGGTACCGAAATAGAAATCAGAACAAGCTTCATACAAAGTTGTTAGCCAAGAACTTTCACCTTGTAAATGGTAATATATACTTTTTATTATCCCTCTTTTCCAATTTCCCAACAAGGTTTTGAAGTCTACCAGGGTCAATGTTCGTGTAATACAGGTATAATAATTTTTTAGGTTTGGAAACATAATGATATACTCTGAAACGTTTTGACATGGCATATATAAGTCTCACTGGTTTAGTTTTTGCATGATAGGTCGTCAATTTATTCAGCTAAGGTTGTGTCCCGACGAAGACAGTTCCAAACCCCACAGAATCTTTAACCTTTTGTTGTTCACGATCAGACATATTGGGTGAAAAATGTCTTCTCCGTGTTTTTGAATAAGTTTGGACCCAAAAAGATAATTTAGGTGAGAAAAAAATATGCGCCATATGGCAACTACTGTATTGTAAGCACTTAATAAGTTAATAGCAGAGAGTAGCGTGAGCGACGGACGGTCGTGATTGACATTATTATGGGTTCAGATTATGTTGTTGTTGAGGATCGACGCGTTAGTGTGTGAATGTGTAAATGAAGAAATAGGCGAAATATATATTGAAACAAGATCTAACATTGGTGGCAATGGCAGAAGAAACCATTGTCTGACCATTCAAAGTAGATAAATTATCACATCGAGGGTTGGTTTCTCTTTAGTAAATTTAATATCAACGCGGAAGTAAACAAACCATGGCCGTGTTATATTTGTTGCTGAAAGGTGAACCGATCAAAAGGACACATTTGAACACGTGAAAGCTGCTATAATAGAGCGCTTCCGGCCTACAAAATCCGCTTCATAGGCTGGTCGCCGTCACAAAACCGGAGAGAGCTCACCAGTTGAAGAATGTTATTTAAGATCTCGTAGCCCAAACATATCCTGAAGTCAAGGCTGAAGAAGCTCGTACGGCATTAGCAGAAGCCCATGTTCGTAAAGCGTTGCGTTTGGAGACACGTCAGAAACTTATTTTGAGCTTACCAGACGAAGCCTCGCTGAACGACCTCGTAAAAAGGGCGAGGCAAATAGAGCGTGAAGATTAAAGCGTCGACGTCATCGCGCCAGGCCCTCGCTAAATTGATGTCAAACCGGCGCAGCTCTCTTGTCAAGATCAGTTGTGGACAAAACTGGAAGAATTGAACTTTGGTCAACAAATGTTGGCTAAGACCGTGGCAGCATTGCAAGCAACCGCTCATGTTACCGATGTGCGATGATTGGCCATATGTCTCGGAATTGTACTTCAAAACCGCCAAGTAGCTCGTTTCGTGCGACGACCAATCAAACGCCTTTTAATGGCGTCTGTTTTCGATGCAATCAATGGGAACATAGAGCTTCCGGTTGCCCTGTCTTCTCTCCCGCGCTTCCTGGAAACTATTGAGGGCTGGGGGGTCGCCGGCGCATCCTCCAGCCAATAATTGGCCCGCGAGTGGTAATATTACAAGGAACTCAACTTTTCTTAATGACACAAAAATGTCGTCACATGTACATGGGGGAAGTTTCAAGCCCACCCTGTGTTTTTTGCGGTACAAAACAGATATTCCCCCCTCTCGATGGACGATTGCGACAATATTAACGAAGAACGAGACTCGATGACGGACGAATCGATAATTACTGATAGGCATGTATTATACTACCTTCCGGGGAAATCGATGCGGCAAAAGAGACACGAACAGCGGCTGACCGAGCAAAAACGTATGAAACAGTCACAGTCATTGCTCTACAAAAAACCTCATGTTGTCAAGTTAATCGGTGAATGAAATAAGACGTTGAAATATGAAACGTTGACTTTTGGCTCGAATGGGGGCGTTTATTAGAGGCAGACGTTTAATACACATTTCTGTAGGTTGGGGGGCGCTAATTGGAGTGGGGCGTTTATCAGATAGTAGGCGTTAATTAGAATAAATACGGTATTACTATAGATTACACTGTATAATCCGTCGAAATGGCAGTAAAAATACATCGACCGCGGGAAGTACCTAGACATGGATAAATGCTGACAATTTTGAGTTACAAATGTCGGCTATTCATGCCGTTACTATTATCGAGCAACAATGAAATATTTAAGTAAAGTGAGTGAAAATTTGATATTTTTAGTGCAAAGTTTTCAAACTTTGCAATTTTTGTTATGACGGGAAAAATTCAAACGAGCGATAAACATGTCCTAATATTGATGTTGTCGAAAATGTTGTGTGTGATTTTGTCGGCACTGTTAGTAAGTTTTCTACAATTTTATAAACATCTATTACTGACGTGTTCCTGGCGTACATTTAGAGACTACTCTATAAATCTGTATGGAATATATTGGATATTTTGCATGCACAAATCAAGCTACATTGCCTACAGGCTGTATTTCATTTGGTTTGCTACAGAATACAGAGGTTGCTTGTTGTATTACTACTGGCAGTTTATGAAACTCTGACACATCTGTTCATGCGAATGCGATAGAAATGTTATAAAATAATGGTATTTTTATTCTTGAAGATTTAAACACTTCCTTGTTTATAATAAAAACCTTTTTGATACATTCTTTTAAATGTGTCCTGAAGTGTGTGTCGCTTCACACGCAAATTTATCCGCATGGACCGCACTATACTGCACTTATACTCATTAATTCTCTAGATAAAACATTTTGTATTAATTCTATCTATTTTCTTTAGAGAGATATTTTACTGTAATAGCTAGTTATTAAAATCATATGTAGCTATAAATCACGATCTACAGTCAGACACGTTATACAGTATACAGTGTCAGTGTATAAATAACATGCAATTTGATATTTATATAGTCAACCTCGTTGTTATATAATATAGTTCGCTTTTGTTCGCTAACTCTGGAGTATACATTGAAAAGACGAATTTTGTGAAAATTTATCTATCCTCTATAAAGGCATATAGATATTTTTCCGATATAGAAATATAATTTGCGTGCAGCATAGCCGGCGAAGAGACGTGCTCTCGATCGATTTAGTGTGAAAATGACTCTGATCAGATCTTCTGTGCTAAACGTGCATATTACCAAATCTATACCGTATTCATTTGCCTATATGATCAGTACTCTATAGTTTACCCCCATGAACTTTGCACTATCCATGGGATCTCTGAG
Organism: Trachythela sp. YZ-2020; assembly: GCA_016169945.1. Taxonomy (NCBI): domain Eukaryota; kingdom Metazoa; phylum Cnidaria; class Anthozoa; order Malacalcyonacea; family Clavulariidae; genus Trachythela; species Trachythela sp. YZ-2020. Next base: position 4,990,404 of record JADLSH010000358.1, read on the forward strand.
TTATCTACTTCTGTATAGTTTATAGTAAAATTTGGTCGCCATATTTGGGCAATATGCGGCGTGTGCTCATGTCCGTCGCCATCTTGTCCCATATTTCTGGTAATGTTCTGCAAAGGGCAAGAGGCTTCCTTCACAACATTTACCCCATACAGTTTATGTTCTCCCCTTCAGAACTCATTTGATTTGATAACCGATTGCCAAGTTGGAAAATAACAAGTTCCCCAACACCGATTTACAGTAGTTGAACAATCTACTTTTCCCGCCATTGTCGCCGATATGGACCTACTTCGCCTGCTAAATGTAACTTTATCCCTAGACGCGGACATTTATTAGACCTCTAAAACTGACACAAGAAACGAAAACACTTTTAGAGCGATGCCAAAGCAACAAACACCAAGCGTGTGTCGTATAGTTAGCGCTCAAAAAGTTACTATCCCTGCTCACAGTATGTTTGTCTTCGAAGGCACGATAGATACTGTCTTCAAAGAAGGTCAAGTGGGCATGGTGGAATCGATTGGTGATGAAGGATCGGAACATCTCGGAATACGGTGGGGTCGTGTTATAGACAGAGTGCGTAAAGATGGTAAAGTTCTGCTGCACATGACTAATACAAGAGAAAAGAGCTGTGAAATTGGTAAAGGTGTCTGTGTTTCAAAATTTTCAACTGGTGTAACTGAATCAGCAGTAGTGAGCCAGTTATCAACTTCCTCGTCGACCTCTACAGATCGAAAAGAAAAAGCGGCCAAAGTTGACAAGATGATTAGGGAAATGTCAAACAAAGCCGAGCTCACAGAACATCGACTGTACAAATTCCTACATGATAACGCTACAGTGTTATCAATGGCTGGTGAACCTGGTTTGACAAGGGAACATGAAATTCCAACGGGTAATGCGACACCAATTTGACACAGCGCTCGACGATTGGCGTACAATCGTTTACATGAAATTCAAGACTTCCTGGAAGATGGGCTACAAAAGGACATAATTAGACCGAGTCGCAGTCCCTGGGCATGCCCTTAAGTGCTTGTCACGAAACACGATGGCACAATTCGTTTTTGCGTAGACTACCGCAAATTTAATGCGACAACAGTTGGCGATTCATATCCGATTCCAAGAAGCGACGATAGTCTGCGAGCACTTGGAGGAGCTAAGTATTCGGTACACTTGACCTCACCAAAGGCTACTGGCAAGTTCCAGTGAAGGAGGAAGATAGTCAAGACCGAAGACCGCGTTTATTTGTCATAAAGGGTTGTACGAATTTAATACGATGCCGTTTGGATTAAGAGGAGCCCTAGCAACATTTCAAAGGTTAATGACTACAGTACTGGGAGAACTAAACTGGGAAATTTTACTCATTTACTTGAACGATATTATTGTGTATTCACGCAGATTCGACCAACATCTGGAGCATATACGCTTAGTCCTACGCAAACTACATGAAGCTGGGTCGAAACTTCATCCTAATAAATGTACATTTTGCCATAAAGAAGTTCATTACCTCGGACATGTTGTGAGCAAGGATGGTGTGATCCTTCAAAAGTACGTGCTATTCGAAGTTATCCGGTACATATACCGTTGACATATCTCCAACAACTGAGAGAAACACTCAGCAAGCTTGCAAGATGGAGAGTGGCCCTAGACAATTTTGACTTTGAGATTGAACACCGACCTGGCAAAAATATGGTTGTTCCAGATGCCCTGTCTCGGACACCTTGTGTGAATTCGGTTTTACTGGATGGTATTTGGACAGCTGAGGAGCTAATCGCGTACCAAATGACTGACGAGGACGTTAACACACTAATAACATGGGTAAAAACCAAGAAAAAACCGAAGAATATTAAAAACCACGTAAATAGTTTGATTAAAACAGAAGGGAAAGCACTGAAAATAGTTAAAAACCGAACGGTGATTCCGACAACGGAGGCGGCGACAGTTTTGCGAGCTCTCCACGATAATTCTGGTCACTTTGGACCAGACAAAGTTAAAGCAAGTGTGAAAGCTAGGTTCTTCTGGTCCGCTGGGCGAGAGATGTCGCTGAATGGTGCAAATCATGTGAGATAGACAACCTGTGGGAATGCTTCCAACTCCAGATATGCCCTTCCAGTGGTGGCATACGGATTTTGCAGACGACAGCGAAAGATAACAAGTATATTTTTGCATTAACAGATCCATTTAGCAAATGGCCAGAAGCAGTCGCTGTAAAAGATCAGACAGCTCAGACGACAGCGGAAATCCTTTATCAAGAAATTATTTGTCGATTTGGAGTTCCAGCGAAACTCCGTTTCTGTTAGCCTTTGGTTTTAACGCTCGACACCCCATCGATTGTATTTCTGATACGACAAGACTTGATGGGATCAAAAGAACCGAACCTTTGAAAGAAAAACTGGACCACCTTCAAAAGATCTGTGAAACTGTGCGTGAACGTATCCTCAAAGAACATGATGAATGCCAACGCCGACGAAGTTCCCAACAACATTCCATCCATTCCAGGTGGGAGAAAAGGTGTGCATATTCAACCCACGACGAGGAAAAGGTTTAGCCAAAAAGTTGCATGGAATGGACTGTATAAGATTGTAGAGAAAATGGGTGAAACAACATAGAAGGTTCGACCAACCACGGGAAAAGGAAGACCGAAGATAATCAATCACAGACGATTGACGAGACATAACGAACGAATAACCCACCTCACAGAATCCGAGACAGATGACGAGATCCCACGTGAGTCCACGGTGTCTGACGACGAACAGGAAAGCTGTTGCGGAATAACAACTGACGAAGAATAAAGTGATAACGTTCTTGCACAGGGACAACAAGTCGCAGTACGACCGCAAAGAATAAGAAATCCACCAGCTCGCCTCACATATGGAGTAGGAGGAAAACAAACGGAGACCATGGGACAATCAGACAATGATTATACAGACAGTTATTGATTAGTAGCTACAGTAGGATATGTTGATAAGTTGACGTTGTTTTCGTAATCTGGGAGGGAGGAGTGTAAGCAGTTAATAAGTCAATAGCAGACAATAGCGTGAGCGACGGACGGTCGTGATTGACATTATTATGGGTTCCGATTATGTTGTTGTTGAGGATAGACGCGTCAGTGTGTGAATGTGTAAATGAAGAAATAGACGAAATATATATTGAAACAAGATCTAACAGACGTATAAAGACTAGGGAACATAATCATGAAATATTATATTTTTGCAAACAAATTGTTAACATATCTATAAAAAAGTTGGGCAATTTCCACAATGCCCCGCCAGATCCAGGGTGGGGTGGGGCACGAAGGGGAATTACCATGAATTGTGCAAGAGAAAGGAAACAAGTGCAGCCTAATATTCCTAAGCTATTGTACATTACTAAAGAAATAAATCATGAAAAATAATTAAGACCTGAGGCTGAGAAAAGTATTTTCAGCAAAATGTTCACTCTACAACTGATGTTGATAGTTCAAAACGTAGAAAAGCATATACAGCCCAAAAGCACAACTGCCTTTTAATAGTAGATGAGTTTGTATTATTTCTAAACATTTGAAATAAGGGAGTCAGAGCTCACATTTTCATCCTATTTAAGCCACCAAAATTCGTAGTATCGAATTCTATATTCATATGTAATAAACTCCCACGACGGCACGACGTAACCATGGTTACGAATTTATCTACTATTAATTTAAAGGAAAGTTAATTGTACGTTTGGGCTGCCTGTGACTCTCTGAGAAAAGCATCTACGTTCCAGTCATTAAACTATCATTGGTATGTTAATATTTTAGTAAAAGAAAGTATTTTCTGCAATCCAGATCAGATGGCAGAAAAAATACGGAACAACAATTTTAAGATTTTACAAGATAGTTATTATGTAAATATATTTTAGTATTCTTATTGTTCATAGTTGCATTATGGCAAGCATGCATTCAAAGACCTAAATTAACCAGATAAAGTCAAGATCGTACACAACGAAGCAGACAGTGTCTGGTTATTAAAAATCAGTTTTAAGGTAACGAATCTGCATCGAAATGATAGCTTTTCTAACAGACAGGGACTAAATACAATAAGAAGGTCAACACTCACCATTTTCCGTGGCCACTTTCCTCTGCAAATAACCGGCGATTGTGGCATTGCCCGCTCAAAATATATACGAAGTGAACAAACAGTCAGAAGGCGGCTGTTTAGTAAAACTGCCGGCTATTTTAGAGTCGATATTTTTCGAGATTTGATGGTTACCATTATTTAAGGTCTTTTTTTGCGGTTGCATTTAGCGAGGCTGCTGGTGGCGTAGTGGTTACGGTGTGCGACTACGATATATTTTCTTTCAAGCATGGGCACAGAATAGAGATGAGCAGAAAGGTCACTCACGTCGGAACCTTTGAAGCTTTTGTGCCCGCGCATGTCGCTCCGCGCATCTCCGCCGCCATGTTGAAAGAAAGCCTTCCACGTTCAAAACAATAGAACGTAATATGGTGAAACGCGGAGTTGGGAGCTTCAAATGGCTATATCTTTATCATTTTGCGGCCGATTCCTTTAATACGACCAGTACATATTAAACAGAGGTAGGTGATGGATATCATTGTGTCAAAAGACATTTCAAGTCGCGATTTCATTCGCTATTTACGTTTAAACTAGAGGTCCAAGAGTGGTGTGTTCGACGTTTGTCTAGGCATATAACAATGGATTAAAAATGTCTTTAATTAAAATATTGACCTATGACCTTGGGCTATTAATGTTACCATTCGGTTCATTCGACTGTCTTTGGTTTGTTTTTTATTTTGAAGAACCATCGCCGCCTCCAGTGTTAGTCTCCCCAATGTTATCTCTGAAATTTTTTCAACCAGGCGTACAACTCGATTCAGTACGTTTGCAACGCTTGACGGCAAATAACTTGACGTTGTCGTTGAATTGTTCACATACGAACAATCGAAGGACATAAACAGTAGAATTGCGAATTGCACCTTGAAAGTGTGTAAACTCCCCGGAACATAAAGAGTCGTACGGAGACCTCTTCCGGTTTGGGCAGCTCTTTATTTTACATTTGGCGCGCGCCATATTTATTTTACATTTGTCTCGGTAATAATCCATAGATTATTTATAAACAAGCCATAGATGGTTTATGAACAATCCACAGATTGTTTAGTAGGACCTTAAACAATCTAGGTATTGTTTATAAACAATCTATGGATTATTTATAAACCATCTATGGATTATTTAATGTTGCAGTAAACAATCCCTAGATTGTTTATAAATAATCTATGGACTAGAAGTTACTATCGCAAGTGAAGTGCTGCCTGCCTGAGATACATTAAATCTGCAATATTTGAAAAAGTGACTACAGATCTACAGGTATTATAAGATTATTTAGTTACATTATAACGGATTAAATACAACAGACTTTGCTACAAATACCGATCACTTATCTGAAACCAATTGGCAAGAAGGTCATTAACAAAAAAACACAGAGTATTCTACATTACTTAAATATATCACATAATATGATTGATACTCTCCATAGTATATTATATCAACACACACTATAGTGCGTAGTACTCACTGTTTTGCACAACTGTTGTACAGCAACGAAATCAGTCTTGTTGTTCAAACGTTTGTTGTTCAATCATTTGTATTATCTATATATCTCTTCATTGGCAATCCTCCGTGAGAATGCGATAGTTTTAAGGAGATATTTTTGTTGTGTATAAGTTCACTGCACATGCCACGTATAGCGTATAGCGTATTGGAGTGGCTTTGAGGTATATATGATTAACTGACCATAGTAAAAATTATATTAAAGCCATCCATGGACGATGCACATAAAATGCTTCCATTTAAATTGCATAAACAGTTCATTCACAAATCATTTGTAGAAACCACTGCAGACTATTTTGTCAAGATACAGTATAACAGTAGATGTTGGATTAGCATCAGTAGTTCCAAAGGTTGACGTGAAACTTGATGACATACTTTTACGTAGTCAATTTTGTTGACTATGCTGAGAGATATTGCTTCGTACTTCTTGTTATGAATGGCTTAACGCATTGTGGTCTCGGTTAAAATGTTGATCATAATGATTTAATTTATAGGAGAATGGGATTTGTTGCTATAATATGTAGTTTAAAAAGAGTAGACTGGGGGGGGGGGAGGGTTCAACAGATGATTATTGAGACAAAAGTAATGGAAATAATTAAGTAAGGGAAATAATTTAGAATTACCATTTTCAGTTTTGCCAAACATCCATTTCTCATATGTGCATAGATTTGATATTGCTTGCTTCTAGACGCTGTGCTTTGTATTATATTGTGCTGATGGATCATGATTATAAAGATCTAAAAGAAAACAACAATATGAAAGGACAACTTTAATGCCATTTAATGCTATATAAAATGCATGACAATGCTACAATATATTTGGTGGATTGCTAAAAAAGGAACCGATTTAGGCAAGAAACCACAATTACTTTTCAAATGAAACATGTCAAAAGCATGGGTTGTCTTAAATAGCAGTTCTAGGCAAAAATGCTACAATATATTTGGTGGATTGCTAAAAAAGAAAGCAAAATGCCTGGGTTGTCTTAAATAGCAGTTCTAGGCAAAAATGCTACAATATATTTGGTGGATTGCTAAAAAAGAAACCATGACAAATGCATGGGTTGTCTTAAATAGCAGTTCTAGGCAAAAATGCTACAATATATTTGGTGGTTTGCTAAAAAAGAAACCGATTTACATACCTGTTGAATGATTCACGCACTTTGCATTCAGCGGTCGATTAAAAAGACTTCTCACTTCCCCAGTCCCCACCTAAACCACAGATTACCTAAAATTATTTGTAAATAATCCGTATAGATTATTTACAAATAATACAGGGATTGTTTGCAAATAATTTATTATATAACTAAATAATGCAAAACTTCACATATTTTTGCATAAAACATTTTTTTTACATTTGGCGCCCCATATATCTGATATCTTGCTTAAAGGGCTTATGCAGCGAAAATTCGGTTCGAGTGAAACTCTCTTATTAAAGAGAACTTTTGAAGTTATGAAGATTGACGTTTGGAGCTTTTCCATATCCCACTTCGTTCTTGAGATATTAAGATGTGTTTGATATGTAAATAACATCACTGTGACATCACACGGCATAATGAATTGTTGCAAAATCACGAATACCTCTGAGATTATTTAACCAATCGCCTTTAAACTGTAATTTGTTTCTGCCTATCGCAGGACACCACACATGCAGAGTTTCAAGTGATTTAATTCAATTATTTCAAAGATATTCGTGATTTTCCAACAATTCATTATGCAGTGTGATGTCACAGTGATGTTATTTACATATCAAACACATCTTAATATCTCAAGAACGAAGTGGGATATGGAAAAGCTCCAAACGTCAATCTTCATAACTTCAAAAGTTCTCTTTAAGAGAGTTTCACTCGAACCGAATTTTCGCTGCATAAGCCCTTTAACATACTAGCTTCAACGCGTTGTCTCATTAACTTAAATTTATATTGTTTATAAATTTGCTATAAAACCAGTAATTAAGCGAATTTGCACTATTGTGGACACTAGTTACTACGCAAATAGTCTTACGAACTTGCCGAATTGGCAGTAAAAAGCAGGCAAAATTCTGACTTTCTCTGTTTATTATTATTATTAATTATTATTAAAGAATATTTACACAGGATAAAAAACGCTTCAGTGAAAAATCACTGCTATCAACGCGTGTCCTGTATCTACAACGAATAAGCATTTATAATACAATATAATTATATAAAGCTAAAAATTTGGCTATACTAACATGCAGTTACTTTCCATAAGATAAAAACTAATCAGACATAGTCATAAAATGTGCCTTTAAAGCTCTTTTAAACAACATAAAACTGTCAATTTGCCTAATGTCACGGGGTGACTTATTTAATTCAATCCCCCCATTATAATAAAAGGCCTGTCTGGTGGATTCCAAGTGTACTTTTGGGATCTTGATACTTATTCTGCAGTTCCTTGTTCCTTTTATATGTTGCAATCGTTCCAAATATTCAACAACATTATTACAAATATTCGCATCAATGCACTGTTTGATATTTCGAGAAGTTCATTATATCAGGTAGACGGAGATGTGCCAATTCATTCGATTTAATTATTCTTACAGCTCGATCCTGGAGGTTTCGTACTCGTGCAGTTTGTGTTGCTTCCGATTTAAAGTGACGATATTTGAGTAAGTTAGCAAAGGCATAATCATACATTTATATAGATTGATTCAGCAGCGGCTATATACAGTTAAGGATGATCGTATTTTCTTAAGCATTCTCAATCTCCCAGATGCTCTCAGTAGGGTAAAAGTGGGGCTTCTAGGCCAGGTGGAGCAGGTGGAGCGCCTTACTCCACCCATGACGTCATAAGTCATTTAATAGCGGAATGGGGGTTCTAAGACGGGCGGAGCAGGCGGAGCAAGGCGTTCCGCCCATGACGTCATCATTTCTTAAGTTTTTTAATTTATTCAAACTCACGTTAATTTATTTTAGCTTACTACAGTGCCAATGGCTTTTCTTAACATTTTTGAACCGCTTCCGTTTGTTATCTACAGTTCTTTAGTTTATTACTAAGAATGGGAATGATGCTCTCTCCTCCGCAGAGGTTATTTATTATATCGTATTTATTATCTTGAAATCTTATATTAAGTTTCTTGTGAGGGGTGCTGTACAAAAATAACGAAGGCGCGGAAAACGGAAGCGAAGGGAGAATATAACCTCTGCCATATTTCTCATCCAAAATGGTGGCATCAGGGGGGTTAGAATTTTCTGTCAATTCTTATATGGAAAAACTATATAGCTTATTTTGTATTTTCATATGTAATTTACATTGTACTTTGTACAGTAACCAAGGTAACCTAGTGTAAGCGCGGGAAAATATCAAATATTATATTCTACTTACATAAAGTAGTTCAACCACTATGTACAAGAAAACGACACTTTGTACAAGAAACCGACAGAAATATGGCAGAGGTTATATTCTCCCTTCGCTTCCGTTTTCCGCGCCTTCGTTATTTTTGTACAGCACCCCTCACAAGAAACTTAATATAAGATTTCAAGATAATAAATACGATATAATAAATAACCTCTGCGGAGGAGAGAGGGAATGATGTAGCGCTCGGTATATATTCACTTACGTTGGACCTAATGCTTGTGGGACTTAGGTAATGAAATCATACGCATGCACATTAATACAATTTGTAAAATGTAGAGGGTTATGTCAGTTCACTCTGAGATCCATTTATTTAAGCTTACTACAGCGCTAATGGGTTTTTCTGGACATATTTGAACCGCTGCCGTTTGCTTATCTACAGTTTTTAGCTTATTTCTGACTACATCGTTACCGTTTGTTTATCTACAGTTTTTATTTCTGGCTGCTTCGCTACCGTTTGTTTATCTACAGTTTTTATTTCTGGCTGCTTCGGTACCGTTTGTTTATTTACAGGCCGTTTTAGTTTATTTCTGACTACTTCGTTGTCGTTTGTTTATCTACATTCAGTTAGTAGACCCTTGTCCATATTCCCCCGTATTTTATCCAACAAGGGCCGGTACGTTGTTACGGTTAACTTAACCCAGGATTAGCGCTAACCCTGGGTTAAAAATCTTTAACCCTGGGTTAACTAATCCTGGGTTAATTTGGCGTTGCTCAAACGTGGATTAGTGGTGCGGTTAGTTAACCCTGGGTTAAGACATTTAATCCAAGATTAAATCTATGTTTTTCGTCAAAAAGACACTGATAGTCGTGATTGACGAGAGAAAATTGTTTGACGAAAATGAAGCAACTGAAATTAAACTATTCAGACATGAGTTTAAGCATTTTAGAAAGTTCCGAGATAAAATAATACTTGATCAAAGCCGTTTATATAGACCAAACAAATGAAAAATATAACATATAAAATTAAATTTGCTCATTATAAGCCATAAATTTTGGAATTTTAGGCAGTGCTTGAATAATTAAATTTGAGAACAAAATTAGACTTATGGCAGCCAATCAACTGAAATTCTTTTTTTTAAGTTGAAAAACAATTGTCAACGCATGCGTGTTGCAGAATATCCTAACAAAACATAAGTAAAGTTGTTTTACAGCTTTCAAAAAACAAAGTTTGTCAGTCATACACTGAGTCGCCAGGCATTATTGCATTAATGTGCAAGAAGTTGTGATGTTCAAGAAAAGCAAATGGGAACTTGTAAATTTGAACAACGCAAACAAACCTAAGGTTAAAATTTAACCCTAGGTTAGGCAAATTTAACCCTGCATGGGTTAGCGTTAACCGGCTTTTGAACAACCGGCCCCTGAAGTGTTGAAGCTAACTGTGTAGAACGTTTTGGTCGGACGCCAAACTGAGAATCATTTATCAGCTTATTCCTCTCTAGGTAAGCCATCAATTGTTAATATGATTTTTGTGACGGACGGTAATACTGAAATTGGCCGGTAATTAACAGATCCCTTTTTGTGGACTGGAACAACTTTTGCTACGTCCCATTCTGGTGGAAGTCCTCCTGTAGATAGGCTCATGTTATAAATGCAAGCTAAGGGCTCCTTTACTATTGACGCACAGTCTTTTAAAATTCCAGGAGGAATATTATCAATACCAGCAGTCTTTGATCGTTCAGCTGTTTTTGCTCAGAAACCAGTTTGAAATCGAACCTTATGTTAGTAGGGCCTATGTGCGTAGTCTATTTTCCGATACTTCCAAAGAAGCAGTTTTGGAGAGTGGCAATTTGCCCAAATTACTGTTTTTAGAAGTTCACCAAGCAACTGACTCGATACATACCATGCAAGTCTAAAGTATTTTAAAGAGAAATATGAAAATATCAAACTTATGACTGTGAACACAATAAAATGTAAACGGTGAGACAAAACGTCACGTACTAGGCCTATGAAATAATTGATAACCTCATTGCAGTAAAGAAACTCGGTGATCATATACCTGAATTCTGCCACAATGAGAGCACGGTCGGCGCTAGCACGACGACGTTAACAATGACATTGAAGTAAAGCATATGAGCAAAGAGGATAGACAGCTGAACGGCTTTGATGAGGCATTAGACGTTGGATTTAGCTTAAATTATAGACATCGGTCTATATTAATTCTGAATCTTGGTTGGATTGCAGCAATGCCGACGATAACTCTAACAGCAAACTTCAACTCATTCAAATGCAATACTCGTTAAAATATGCTCAGCACTAGAACTCTTGGTTTTGGAAATCTTCATGACGTTGCCAACACATCTTTATTTTTAGGATTTTTGAACGAGAAACGAGGATGTTTCTCGCTCGGCGGTCGCACAGTGAATGATCTATGTTAATGGGATACTCACTTAAATACGTGGGAATACCGCTGATAATAGCACAATGGATTTGTAACATGCAATTTTTCTATGCTTTTCACAATAAAACGCGTGGCGATCCATCTTTCTCTTCTCATCTCCGTTCTTTTCAAAAGAATTCTCATCTCTGCTTTTCTTCTCTTCTTTTTTATATATACGCAAATTAGAACAAGTCACCTTATGTATTAATGCCTGAAAATGTATAATAACATAAAACATCCAAGATTGTATAACTTATTCTTATATTAAAAGGCAGAAGGTTAACTGTGACGAACTTTAATTTTGGGATAAACAGATGAAATTTGAACTGTTATGATTCCATTCTGTTTCAGATCAAGTGTGGAAATACGTAGTTGCCGATTTTCAGGTGCCCAGGCTATTTAAAAGGGTCAAGTATGTCTTCCTGTACATCAAAGGACCGGATGCGAACACAGATATTCTAGTTGACGACTCAAAACTTACGGTTCTACCTAAAGAAGAACGTTGGAAAATGAATGCTGATTCAATGATAGAGAAGATTCGAAAACGTAATGTGATAATAGAGTAAGGATTTTCCTTCACTTTGTGTTGTTGAGCACTCTGTGAGGTTAATTGGTGGCTATAAGCTATAATGCAAAAGCTCACTTCCCTTGTGGTCGTTTGAGCACTCTGGCCCCAAGACACTTCACGCATGTCTGGATGCGCATGTGTCTGAGTATTGTACCATATGCGCTTGGTGAGGGCAAGAGTATGGTGTATAAATACGAAGTCACTCGCATCTAGACTGCGTTACAAGCTGCATGCACTGACGAGCCGTTGAACGGCGAAACATGCATGTCTGCAGATTTGACTATATATATATATATATATACAGTATGTAATATCTAATAATTATTCTATCACAAGTTGTGTTACACGTGACTGTCCAGTTCCCAGCTTGTCTGTACACTGTAGGCTATAAAGTAGTGTCATTTTTCATCATCATCACATTTTAATGACTTGACATCAAAAACAATTTTTCATATATTGAACAATTTGTTGGTGGCAAAAAAACTTCTAACTACTGCAGATGATATAACAAAATTAGTTAGAGATAGATAATGCCGAAAATAGGACAAATTCGAAATACATTTTTCTTACACAGGCGAATGCATTAATCCAATAGGCAACAGTTACATTTTCTCTCTTACATGTATATTCCGCTAATGCAGTGATTGGCTTCATACTGTATACTTGTTTTCAAAACTATTAATTACTACTGAGCAATAATAGCTAAATCCTGGACATAACTTGTTAATAAAATTCCAAGGTGCGTCTGTCAGAGTATAAATTCTACTATAATTTATGTATCTGACCTTGGATATCCCCCCTTCCCCCTAGACAATGTTGTTATGTTGCGTTTTAAGTCTGGGGATAATAATAGCAACATTGGTTGGGGGAGAGGGGGGCGAAAGCCTAATGAAGTTAGTCGAATGTGTGTTCCGGAAAATTTAAGCAATTTTATCAACTGTTATGTCCACGATTGTAGTTTTCACGTATAATGATTAGCATCCTTCTAATTTATAGCATTCTAAAATTAAATATTTATGACAAGTATGCGTATTATGTAGAAAGATAAAAGTCTATAGTTCATTAGGTGCAGTGCATTGTTAGTTGGATGCTTGTTACGGGGTTTGTACTGGCTAGATGGCATGCAACATCTAAATACATCTTCATTAATGTTTTTTCTTGGGTATTTCCTTGCTTAGGTTAGTCTTCCCCGATTCTTACAGTGAGAAAGATATTGCAGCAACCAGAATTCAGGTAAAAGCTATAATTATCAATGGATAATCTATACATATACTATAACTAGTGGATAACATATTTCTAATGACTAATGGTTGTAGATACTTTTGCTCTATTTATGAAGTTGAACAAATACCAGGAAAATCGGCATGCATGCGTTATCCAAAAGTATGAGTTGGGTAGCAACGTTATAAACCGAACGTTCCCAATTTTTTGTAAGGAATGCTGAGAGAGGTGACAACAGCTCTTTCCCATGTCTTCTCGAGGGTGCACGGTCCTAGAGAGTGACAAGAACGGCTTTGTCTGAGCAGTTGTCGCAGGAAATCCCCCCTAAATATGCCGCCCTCCCTGGTCGATATTTCCCAAGAATGTTGGCCGCCAGGGGAACATATTGTCTAACTATCGAACACTATTTAGAATTCAAATCTAGCTCGAGGCAACGAATTTCTCGCTCTGCAGTAGCAGAATCACTGTTTATTTATAGGCGATTACGGCTAAAATCTCAGAGTCGTGGGCAGGTAGATAATGGTTACCCAAAATTTACGTACATGTACAGTAGAAGCAAGTGTGTTTGTTTTCACGTAATTGCTAGTTTCCATTTAAGAACGTTAGAAAAATAGGGATCGTGAAGCCGAAACCCTAACAAAACTACAGTGCAGTGTTTCGATTTAAGTAAAATCTTGGCTCTGTGTCAGCATCGTGTGAATGTGTGATTGCATGTTTAATGACAATGCTTCGGTGAAAAACAATTAATGATCGATGTAACGACTTTTTGCATACAAACGGAATTTATGAACTTGTTAGATGCTATCTGACATTGACATCGACGAACTACGCTGTGTTCTCGCTATATATTTAAAGATTTAGTATTAGCAAACTTGCCAAAATGTATGGTATCTTCCCACTATTCTTTCATGTTTTACTCCGTTTATACCATGTTTCGAAACAAACACTCTTAACTATCACTTTGATTTCTTTTTACTCCGACGCTACTAGTACAATCTACTTCTGTTATGCCTAACTCATAAGTTGGAGATGTTTGGACATATATGCATATTTTGTAAAGGGGAGGGGGGAGGATTTCCGAACGAGGGGCCATATTTCCTAGGAAATTTGGCCACGGGGGGGCTTTTGTTGATTTTCACCGTTCCACAAAATTCACGAGATAGCCTTCGGAAAGAGGTTGTGCGGACCAGCAAGAGATGGGTCGATCTATGTAAGATATCAACTTAGCCGAAATTTGCCTTAGATATCATAGAACCACACGTTAATTAAGGGGGTACACTACAAAATTTCAAAGGAAAATCCTATTTTGAAATTAGCCATATTATGCATCGTTAATGATCCATTTTTCGTTTTCTGGTGTTAATTTTTCTATTTGTTTGGCGGAAAATGGGTAAATAGGGGAAAATAGCAGCTTGTTTGAAATTTTATCCCGTATTAACCACCATAGCAACGACATCCACCTACCCCCCCCCCCCCACCCCTAGCTATATAGTGAATTTAAACGATTTTATTTCAAATTACACCAAGTACAAGTAGGTTATATTTAGGCGGGAGAGGCGTTATAATGGCGTGAAAGTAAATTGTGTTCACGCTATATATTTTGTATAATTACGGTTCCACTTCAAGGCTTTGACTGATTGAGGACATCCTGTAAAGTCCGACGAAAGTCGATCTGCCATAACCTTTCAAAGAACCGAAGGGTTAAACATTGGTGTCTTTTTAAAGACGGCAACGGCGGAGGTCACAGCTGGGAACCAAACTTAGATGTTGAAATAGTACGTGTTAAACATTTTTGAAAAAATCTAGCATGGCATTTTCATGATATATATGCCTACCTCTCCCGTTTAGGATATGTTTGGCTATGTGACTTCGACCCCGAGTTAGTCTTAGTATATTTTGTGAGCATTTGAAAATATAGGGGAGCTCCATGTCCAATTTTTCATTTGTGCTTATAATATAAGTAAATAAAAGCTTTTATTCAGTTTTCAATTTTGACCTAATTAGCAGTACGCTAAAAACGATATCCCCTAAAGTAATGAACCAAATGACTTCAAATTTTCAGTGAAGCTTTGTATATACCTTATCTATGCTGTAAACTAGGAAAATCTTGATGCTTGTAAACTTGAAATTGGCTAAATCTATGATGCACAATCATTATTTTTCTGACCGAAACGACATAAAAATATATGCGACATCAACTCCTTCAGAAAAAAATAACTAAAACTCGATATTTTTTAAAGATCCTAGTTCACAGCATACACGTCATATGTTGGTTCCTATTTTTACCATTTTTGAAGATTTGTCATGTTTGGTTGTCTTGTAATCGTTTTTATCGGGACACCATTCTTTGACTGCTGGGGGTAACTATATTGGTAACCACGGCAACCATAATTTTGAAAACGGTGTCATTGGTCATCATTTGATCAGAGGAATAGTTCTGGGCAAAAAAATTCTTGAAATAGCCATTTTTAAAAAAATAATAATTTGTTGTGGTGTACCACCTTAAGGGTTAATGTTAATGCTATGATATTGATGCTTTACAGGTAAAAACATGGTTACGAGTTCTAGTTGCAAATCGGAATTGATAAATTTTTCATGTATTATTAGTACGTACAAAATCGTAGCCCAACCTAGTGTTTTCAAGTATTTCAACATAGACATTAAATATTTATTTATAGGTGAATCAAACAAAGAACTACTTTGCTTTTGGCGCAGCATTGAATCATTTAGTACTTGGGAAGGGAACTTTAAACGAGAACTACAAGAAATTCTTTCTTGAAAATTTTGAATGGGCGACCTTAGAAACGTCTATGAATTGGTGGAATACAGAACCTAAAAGAGTAATTATCAGTCAATTTTCATAAATACCGTAAACGGAAACAGTTGGAAAGTGTTGTTTAAGAAGGGTAAACTTGCCGTATGTAAGAATACACGCCCCCTCTAATAGACTCCCATTATCTAATAAACGCCCCAACTAAAATACGAAAATATGACAAACACCCAGGGTGTTTGATTACACATGTATGTATGTATGTATCAGTTTAACTGTTAATTTTTGGTGGAGGAAATACTCTTAAAGCACAGGAGAGAACGAATCACCACATGAGTTTTCAGGCATATCAAGTCTGTGCACCCTGCACTCAATCAAAATAATACCCTCGACCTACACTAGTAGGATTAACTAAGTGGTAAGGAGCAGCGCGCAATATCATCTGCCGTCTGTGGATGCTCTCCAATCCTATTATTGCATAAACGCAGGCAAAAGCCCCTGTACAGAGTACAGAGGCGCGACCAGAAGTTGGAAGATATAAAATTGAAAGTTGTAATTCTCAGCCACTTTAATCGTGTCATAATGTGGACCCCTTGGAACCTCCATTAAAGTGCATACATTCAATTATCGTATATGCAAGCTTTCCATGTTTTGTAGGGGCAAGTAGATTACAGTGTAGTAGATGAAATGATGAATCTTCTTTTAAGCAACAAGTAAGTAGTTTGTATTCCCCTAATGAGAACGTTAATTTGGGGGACAATTTTGATCAAAGACTTCAGCTAACCATAATTTTCTTCAGTTTATATGGTTGATTTAAATGCGCGAGGTGGTATGATATATGCGAGGATATTTTGCAATTGGAATTTTTAAAACATAATTATAGATAATGATGAAAAATTATTGCAATAACTGCTCTTATCTTCCTGAAAATTTAGAGCTTTATTGAAATTCGAATTCGTAGGGCTGTTTTTATGGAAGTCGGGCTTACCCATTGTTCTAGTACTGTATTGTATATTCATAAATATCTATGTCTCTTTGACGTTCTTTTATTAGCTTTTCCGTACGAGGTCACTGTATATTTTGGGCGTTACCAGAAACTCAACCAAAGTGGCTTCCTGATTTACCTAAACCTGAATTCCGAGAAGCGATGGAAAGTCGTTTGGATAGTATTGTTTCTAGATACAAAACAAAGTAAGACACTAGCGTATAGCAATTAAATATCTATGAGACCATACAGTAAGTGTTTAGGATTGTTATGTTTACTTGCCAAATTATCTCTCAGTTCTCCCCATTCCTGAGGCATGCATACATATTTGCTACTAGTGAGTATTTGGCAGCCCTTATAACTGTAGTTTTAATATAGTCATACATGCACTGCATGTATACGAGCTGCAATTCCGCAATCTGATTGATTGAGCTACTCGCCGTATATCAGATCATATATTAGAGAGTTTAAGATCTACGACGCGGCGACTCGACGACGCGCTTTCGAAACAAAGATATTCTTGATGCAAGACAAAATGTATGAATAATTTGTGGTGCCAGGGGTACCTCAACAGCGTTGTCATTCTAGACACAACGTTAAACTTAGCATTTTACGTCTTCCAAGCAACGTGAAAGGTTGTTGCGACGTTGGAAGTGTTCACTTATATAGCAGACACCGCATCGTTTAGCGAAACTTTGCTGTTTG
This sequence comes from Trachythela sp. YZ-2020, assembly GCA_016169945.1. NCBI lineage: Eukaryota > Metazoa > Cnidaria > Anthozoa > Malacalcyonacea > Clavulariidae > Trachythela > Trachythela sp. YZ-2020. The sequence goes on from JADLSH010000358.1 coordinate 5,007,980, forward strand.
TAAAAAAGCTATTTGAAAAAGCTTCATACATTTATTACATTAATCAAACTGTTTAACGCTCATTCTCGAGCTGGAATTGAGACCTCGTCGTCAAATTGCCGCGTCTTAAACTCTCTAATATATCTTACTGCCGGATTCTTCTGAGCCCATGCAATATGGCAAAATATTAAGTTGAGACTCTAAATGTTTCATTATACCGGAAAAAACATTTAAAACAAAAACAAATCGTTTTAGGACGATTTGAACCAAACAATATTGCGATGCCTATTTCTGCGTTTTTGTTGTGGTGCCAAGTGTGTGGTTAAAATTACTAGGTGCAGATTCTCGAAATGTGTCCTCGTCAGAAGAGAGAAGGGAAATGCGCTTGTTGATTGATGATTGATGTTGGTAGCTGCTTTGTGATGTCTGGTGGATGCCTATTAGTGTATAGCGGATCATCATTGGGCTTTTAACCACAGACTTGGCTATATGCATGCATCAAGCACCACAACAAAACGCAGAAATAGGCATCGCAATATTATTTGGTTCAACCTTCCATTTAGTAAGATTGTCAGAACCAATATAGGACGTAATTTCCTCAGTCTAATTGACAAGAATTTTCCACCTATCTACAAACTACATTTTGTAGAGGAACACAGTTAAGGTTAGTTATTTCACCATAACTTGGTCAATCATAAAACACACAGTTTCGTATAGAGGAGGATAGAAAATATGCAATTTATGTAAAACCCTCAATCATGAAAGAAGACATGCAGTTTTTACTAATGAAAAGATCGGAAATATTTCAACATGCAAACAAAAAAGCAGATTGCAAGAAATAAAGGAATGCATGGAATGTTTGAACGCCCACACGCGCACGTTTCGACCAAAACTATTTAAACGTGATCATTCTTTTCGAAATTCCTCTCCACATTGACGATTGCTTCTTGCATGAAACAGGGTGTAGTGGATTACCTTGAGGTAAGCGAAAACTATATATTTGCTCTATCTATAAGATATCGAGCTCTCTTTGGCATTTCGTGAACCAAAACACATATATATATATATATATATATAGGAAGGTTGGTTGCAAGGAATATATTCATAAAGTGCTCTATGGAGCCTGTCCAGAGATAATATTAAACCGATATATATATTACAACTGTCGTAACACTGTGTTTCACGCCCGATTCTTCTTAATATTGCGACGAGTACGAGCTCCGGTAAAGGCTGGTCACATGAATCCAAGAATTTTGGACATTACGTAATTATTATATTTCTAATCCGGGGGGTGAAAGAAAAAACCCTGGTTGGAGCTGGTCACGTGTCTCTTTAAAATTTTTTTGCCTCCCTTAGGAAAAGTATTATATTACATGCTTCCCCTTGAAAATTATACACTTCAATTGCAAGGAGTGGGATATTATGTATATAATATATAGTCTTGGAAATCATATATATATAGTTCAAAATACTTGGGTTTGTTTGCTTTTAAGTTTTAAAAACAGTTTTATGAACAGACAAGTGAAGAAACATGCTTTTGAGCTGTTGTTCAATGTTCTCTAATAAAGACTCAAGCACGGTTTTATATCAGACGCCTCTTGTCTATATTATTAAATCAATCGTCATTATAAATAATTATAGGAACCTATTGTAATATACCATTAGAATTTTTGCTCTTTGTAAACGTTATAAGCTTTGCGTTTATTTATTGAAGATTAATAGAAGATTCAAGAGGAACCATATATCTCATAGCATCATAGGCATAGCGCCTTTTAGCAAACACTAGCTAAACTGTAAACATGCGGAGATTGATGTCCACTCTAAAATCTGTTCAAGCATTTTACAGTTTAGAAGGTAGTAAAAGATACAAAATTTCTCAGGGAAATGTACAAAATTATGTTATTTGAGAACTTCCATTTTGTGGCCGATTCTATAAACATGGACAAGTTTGAACGACTGAAGGCAAAATTGTATAGCCTCCTCCGCAGCTGGGGAAAATACAAATTACGATATAGTATAGGATAGTATAGTAAATATAGCCTTTAATATAAACCTTTTATCTTACCCCCATGAAGCATGCAAAGGAATGATAGCAGACCAGGTTTACAAAATATTTTTCTATTTAATAAATGAAAATGTCTGCATATTTTATTACGACACGAATGAGTCACGACTATTTAATTACCAGAAATAAATCATGCAATGCTGCACACACACTCAATGTCTACTGTACTGTACTGTACTGTACTGTACTGTACTGTACTGTACTGTACTGTACTATACTGTACTGTACTGTACTGTACTGTACTGTACTGTACTGTACTGTACTGTACTGTACTGTACTGTACTGTACTGTACTGTACTGTACTGTACTGTACTGTACTGTACTGTACTGTACTGTACTGTACTGTACTGTACAGTATAGTACAGTACAGTACAGTACAGTACAGTACAGTACAGTACAGTACAGTACAGTACAGTACAGTAGACATTGAGTGTGTGTGCAGCATTGCATGATTTATTTCTGGTAATTAAATAGTCGTGACTCATTCGTGTCGTAATAAAATATGCAGACATTTTCATTTATTAAATAGAAAATATTTTGTAAACCTGGTCTGCTATCATTCCTTTGCATGCTTCATGGGGGTAAGATAAAAGGTTTATATTAAAGGCTATATTTACTATACTATCCTATACTATATCGTAATTTGTATTTTCCCAGCCTGAGGAGGCTATACAATTTTGCCTTCAGTCGTTCAAACTTGTCCATGTTTATAGAATCGGCCACAAAATGGAAGTTCTCAAATAACATAATTTGTACATTTCCGTGAGAAATTTTGTATCTTTTACTTCTAAACTGTAAAATGCTTGAACAGATTTTAGAGTGACATCAATCTCCGCATGTTTACAGTTTAGCTAGTGTTTGCTAAAAGGCTGCTATGCCTATGATGCTATGATATATGGTTCTGAATCTTCTATTAATCTTCAATAAATAAACGCAAAGCTTATAACGTTTACAAAGAGCAAAAATTCTAATGGTATATTACAATAGGTTCCTATAATTATTTATAATGACGATTGATTTAATAATATAGACAAGAGGCGTCTGATATAAAACCGTGCTTGAGTCTTTATTAGAGAACATTGAACAACAGCTCAAAAGCATGTTTCTTCACTTGTCTGTTCATAAAACTGTTTTTAAAACTTAAAAGCAAACAAACCCAAGTATTTTGAACTATATATATATGATTTCCAAGACTACTGTACTTTTACAAGTCAGTCCTCCATTTACAATTTAATTAAAATACACTTGATTTGGTATCATAGATAAGATTATAAAAAACATGCATATAATATGATTTAACTAGCAAACCGTATATATTTACATAATTATATATATATGTATATATATATATGTATATATATATATATATATATTTAACTTATATATAGATATGCATGAATGCATATACATTATGTATACTCATTGCATGCAAACCTATGACAATATATAGGCTTTCATATATGTTTTAAAATTAGATTTTGTTCTCGCTTTTTATATCGAATAGAATTCTGTTCCATAAATTACATCCTTTAGTTTTAATTTTAAATTTTCCATAATCAGTTCGGTATCTTTCCTTATGTATATAATGTGAGTTTCTTGTTCTGTAATTGTGTACGTTTTTATTAAGAGTAAAGAAATTATTAAAATATTCAGGTAAGGAATTGCTATAAAATTCAAACATAAATTGGTAAATGTTCAGTAATTTTAATTTTTGAAACAAAGGGCAGACTTTGCATCATATGATGAATGTGTGATTATTCTTATCACTTTTTTTGTAATTTATATATTTTATTTAATCTTGTTGGATAATTATTTGCCCAAACAATATTTCCATAATATAAGTATGGATATATTAACGTGTTATATAATGTTCTTAGTATATTGAAATTTAAGAAATAACGGGCTTTACAAATTATTCCTATTGATTTTGATATTTTATTTGTAATATAATTAATGTGTTGATTCCAATTTAAATGTTCGTCTATGATTACTCCTAAAAATTTTGTTTCCTTAACTTGAGATAACTGACAATTGTTAAGATATATGTTAGTTGGTTTTAATATTTTCTTCTTTGTTGATTTAAAAACTATATAATTGTTTTTTTTTAAATTCAATATAAGCTGATTATCAATTAACCACTGACTTATTTTCTGCATTTCTTCATTGATTGTTTTATTTAATTGATCAACATTATCACCAGAATAGAATAGATTAGTATCATCTGCAAACACTATAAATGATGTAAGCTTACTGCTAACATGATATCATTTATGTATATTAAGAAAAGTAATGGGCCCAATACTGATCCCTGCGGTACACCACAGGAAACCATATTTGCCTCTGATATTGTATCGTTATATTTGACGTGCTGCATACGACCAGATAAATAGCTTTCAAACCATTTATATACTACTCCTCTAAATCCATAGTGTTCTAGTTTTTTTAATAGAATTTTATGGTTAACTGTATAGAATGCTTTTGACAGGTCAAGGAATATTCCAATTGTTACTTTATTTTTATCAATCTCTTGTTTAATTTTTTCTGTCAGTTCCATTATTGCTAATGTTGTTGATCGATTTTTTCTAAAACCATATTGTTTTTCGTGTAAAATGTTATTTTTCTCAACATATTGTATTATTCGAGTATACATTACTTTTTCTAATATTTTTGAAAAGCAGCTAATAACTGATATTGGCCTATAATGACAAAAACTATCTTTCTTTTCACTTTTGTATATTGGTGTAACCAGTGAGACTTTTAGTTGATCAGGGATTATTCCTGTTGCAAATGTCAAATTAAAAATATGACACAATACATTGCCAATGTACATTCCCATATATTTAATCACTTTAGGATGAATTCCGTCATAGCCAATATCAATTCCTAATAGACTATAAAATCCGAATGCTAATTTCGCAAAAACCTAATGTTATTATATAGTCATTGTTTTTATTTATCAACCATGTACATGCTGTGACTGATAATAAATTATTTTTTAAACCGATCTGTTTTACAAATTGGAGTGTTGAAGAGTCTTGTATTTCTTAAAGACTTGTTGTGGCTTGACTTGGGTGGTAAAATTTTGGCCAACTTATGATTTTTGTCATTAGCAATATCATTAAACAGTCTACGAGATAAGAGTTCCCGTCCAGAGTGTAATGTGGTGATATTAGCTTGGGCTAACGCTTCTCCATATTTTAAAACCAGGATAGACGATTCGCATAACACGCCTTTGAATGCGTTCAATTTCGTCGGACAAGTAGTTGGGAAGACTTTGGTGGAACAGCTGGCATGAGTATTCTAGAGTTGATCTAATAACATTACAATAGAATAGGACAAGATCTTTATGATTAATTCCTGCACCTTTAAGCTGTTCCGTAAAAAATCGATAATCCAATTGACAATGGTTGGCTTAACTCCCAGGCTGAACAGTTTGGAAATCAGTATTTGGTGGTCGACCAGGTCAAAGGCTTTCCGAAAGTCGAGAAGTGCGGTTCTTATGGTTGCACCAGTACCATCAGTAGCATGTAACCAATGATGTAACATGGAAATAAGAGCAAACGTTGTTGAAGAGCCAGGTATGAAGCCATATTGGCAAGGATCGAGGAGGTTTGCACGACAGGTTTCAGAGACTTTTCGATTACGAGCCTTCAGCAATTTTCGACAGCGTTGATGTTAGAGATATCGGCCTTAGATCTTTATTATAATCGGAGATGGTGGTAGCTTTAGGTACAGGCGCGATATCAGCGAGTTTCCATACGCGGGGGACTTTACTCTCTGAAAAGGAAGAGTTAAGGATGTCAGTAATAGGTTCTGCCAGGATATCCGCAAATTCTTTAAAGACCCAATTGGATAGATCATCAGGGCCACCAGCACGAGAGGTATTAACTGCCAGGAGTTTCTTTATCACAGCTTGTTCAGTTACGGATATTGGCTCGTCATCATCTATTGCCACTTGTACACTATTGGTCAAAGGCGAGTAATCCTTCATTGTACTAATAAACGCTTCATTGATGTTCTGAGCAAGAGTTTTCTTCGCATATCATGTCGGGGTGTATACGTGTCCTTAGGTCATTTCCAGTTCGTTTGGCAGTCCCGCCGAGCTGTTTCACGTCTCTCCACGAATTGCGGGGTTTAGTGTCGCGAAGGTCTTTAATTGTTTTCTCATAATAGACTTTACGGCAACGTTTGCGCTCACGATTAACTTTATTCCTTAGGATCTTAAAAAGGACCTCATTTTTGGAAGAGAGAGCTTTTGTCGGCGGACAATAAGGGATTTCAATTTCTTTGTCAGCCAAGGTCGATCATTCTCGTGAACTTTGACAGATCTTACGGCATGATGGTGTTCAATCCATAGTTGACAATTTCTGTGAGGATTTGTAATTTTGTGTCACACGATTGGTTATGAGAGAGCAGAGCAGACCAAGGCACATCAAGCAGGAATCGGCCAACAATTGCTTTTTTACTAGGTCGTTTGTCTCTCGTGGTAATGAATTTATATTTCGGTTTAGAAGACTTGTCACGAATTCCGGCAGTAACAGACAACGTCATATGATCTGATAGACCACAAGGGCAACCTGCAACCTAGGCGTAGAGTAGTAGTCGGGTATATTGGTAAAAATTTGATCGAGGATATTGTTACCTCTCGTTGGAAAATCAACAATGGGTTTTAGCTGATGGGTCCTTGCGGTGGTTTGGATTAAGTGGGTTATTTTCTAAAACAAGCTTTGTATCATTCATATTATAACTGTTTTGAGTGGTTATCAACAGAAGGCATAATGATTCTCCTTCCATATTCACTATTTCATTTATAAACTTTTAAATAATTGTTGGTTCCTAAAGGAACCGGGTTTCTTCTTTCAAATCGAGGACACATGTTATTCTTTCAAATCAAGGAGAGAATGTTGAGTTAAATCTCTTATTGCAGCCAAACACACAACACTGAGTACCAAGTTTGCCCATTTCTTAAAATATTTCTTACTCCTATATCCAATTGCAACTTTCAACAACTAATGAGACCTTTAAACTTTCCTCAACTGAAAGAATACTACTCCGAAATGGCGCCAATTTTGTATTTCGCGCGCTTCTGATCTATTAGGAATATCAGTGATTAGGATCGGAATATCCACTGGAATTGGAATGGCCACTACCTGAAACGTTCCTATATTCTCATATATGCATGTTTTCAGTAATTCAGTGATAATAGCAGCTTCTGATATACAGTACTTTAACCCATTAACTCGCAATGCGGCCTGGTGCGCCCTACTTTGTTATTTTACTGTCTAAAACCAGACGATTTTGCTTGTCAAGGGAAGATCCTTGCACCTTAATTGGTTAATTAATAAAATTATGTGCATTCTTTACCATTCACCAAACTCAAGTAGCGACTTCAACCATTTGGTGGTTTGAAATTACCTCAAGGACTCAAATTGCCCAACAGCTTCTAAGCACCAACATTTAATGGCATTTGTCACCAACAAGGAAATGAGAACAACCAACAGAACTTACAAGACAACCAATTACAGTACGGTACAGTACAGTACAGTACAGTACAGTACAGTACAGTATACAGTACATATAGCAGTACAGTACAGTACAGTACAGTACAGTACAGTACAGTACAGTACAGTACAGTACAGTACAGTACAGTACAGTACAGTACAGTACAGTACAGTACAGTACAGTACAGTACAGTACAGTACAGTACAGTACAGTACAGTACAGTACAGTACAGTACAGTACAGTACAGTACAGTACAGTACAGTACAGTACAGTACAGTACAGTACAGTACAGTACAGTACAATCGAATTTATCAATCGTCATTATAAATAATTATAGGAACCTATTGTAATATACCATTAGAATTTTTGCTCTTTGTAAACGTTATAAGCTTTGCGTTTATTTATTGAAGATTAATAGAAGATTCAAGAGGAACCATATATCTCATAGCATCATAGGCATAGCGCCTTTTAGCAAACACTAGCTAAACTGTAAACATGCGGAGATTGATGTCCACTCTAAAATCTGTTCAAGCATTTTACAGTTTAGAAGGTAGTAAAAGATACAAAATTTCTCAGGGAAATGTACAAAATTATGTTATTTGAGAACTTCCATTTTGTGGCCGATTCTATAAACATGGACAAGTTTGAACGACTGAAGACAAAATTGTATAGCCTCCTCCGCAGCTGGGGAAAATACAAATTACGATATAGTATAGGATAGTATAGTAAATATAGCCTTTAATATAAACCTTTTATCTTACCCCCATGAAGCATGCAAAGGAATGATAGCAGACCAGGTTTACAAAATATTTTTCTATTTAATAAATGAAAATGTCTGCATATTTTATTACGACACGAATGAGTCACGACTATTTAATTACCAGAAATAAATCATGCAATGCTGCACACACACTCAATGTCTACTGTACTGTACTGTACTGTACTGTACTGTACTGTACTGTACTGTACTGTACTATACTGTACTGTACTGTACTGTACTGTACTGTACTGTACTGTACTGTACTATACTGTACTGTACTGTACTGTACTGTACTGTACTGTACTGTACTGTACTGTACTGTACTGTACTGTACTGTACTGTACTGTACTGTACTGTACTGTACTGTACTGTACTGTACTGTACTGTACTGTACTGTACTGTACTGTACTGTACTGTACTGTACTGTACTGTACTGTGCTGTACTGTACTGTACTGTACTGTACTGTACTGTACTGTACTGTACTGTACTGTACTGTACTGTACTGTACTGTACTGTACTGTACTGTACTGTACTGTACTGTACTGTACTGTACTCTGTACTGTACTTTTACAAGTCAGTCCTCCATTTACAATTTAATTAAAATACACTTGATTTGGTATCATAGATAAGATTATAAAAAACATGCATATAATATGATTTAACTAGCAAACCGTATATATTTACATAATTATATATATATGTATATATATATATGTATATATATATATATATATTTAACTTATATATAGATATGCATGAATGCATATACATTATGTATACTCATTGCATGCAAACCTATGACAATATATAGGCTTTCATATATGTTTTAAAATTAGATTTTGTTCTCGCTTTTTTTATATCGAATAGAATTCTGTTCCATAAATTACATCCTTTAGTTTTAATTTTAAATTTTCCATAATCAGTTCGGTATCTTTCCTTATGTATATAATGTGAGTTTCTTGTTCTGTAATTGTGTACGTTTTTATTAAGAGTAAAGAAATTATTAAAATATTCAGGTAAGGAATTGCTATAAAATTCAAACATAAATTGGTAAATGTTCAGTAATTTTAATTTTTGAAACAAAGGGGCAGACTTTTGCATCATATGATGAATGTGTGATTATTCTTATCACTTTTTTTGTAATTTATATATTTTATTTAATCTTGTTGGATAATTATTTGCCCAAACAATATTTCCATAATATAAGTATGGATATATTAACGTGTTATATAATGTTCTTAGTATATTGAAATTTAAGAAATAACGGGCTTTACAAATTATTCCTATTGATTTTGATATTTTATTTGTAATATAATTAATGTGTTGATTCCAATTTAAATGTTCGTCTATGATTACTCCTAAAAATTTTGTTTCCTTAACTTGAGATAACTGACAATTGTTAAGATATATGTTAGTTGGTTTTAATATTTTCTTCTTTGTTGATTTAAAAACTATATAATTGTTTTTTTTTAAATTCAATATAAGCTGATCATCAATTAACCACTGACTTATTTTCTGCATTTCTTCATTGATTGTTTTATTTAATTGATCAACATTATCACCAGAATAGAATAGATTAGTATCATCTGCAAACACTATAAATGATGTAAGCTTACTGCTAACATGATATCATTTATGTATATTAAGAAAAGTAATGGGCCCAATACTGATCCCTGCGGTACACCACAGGAAACCATATTTGCCTCTGATATTGTATCGTTATATTTGACGTGCTGCATACGACCAGATAAATAGCTTTCAAACCATTTATATACTACTCCTCTAAATCCATAGTGTTCTAGTTTTTTTAATAGAATTTTATGGTTAACTGTATAGAATGCTTTTGACAGGTCAAGGAATATTCCAATTGTTACTTTATTTTTATCAATCTCTTGTTTAATTTTTTCTGTCAGTTCCATTATTGCTAATGTTGTTGATCGATTTTTTCTAAAACCATATTGTTTTTCGTGTAAAATGTTATTTTTCTCAACATATTGTATTATTCGAGTATACATTACTTTTTCTAATATTTTTGAAAAGCAGCTAATAACTGATATTGGCCTATAATGACAAAAACTATCTTTCTTTTCACTTTTGTATATTGGTGTAACCAGTGAGACTTTTAGTTGATCAGGGATTATTCCTGTTGCAAATGTCAAATTAAAAATATGACACAATACATTGCCAATGTACATTCCCATATATTTAATCACTTTAGGATGAATTCCGTCATAGCCAATATCAATTCCTAATAGACTATAAAATCCGAATGCTAATTTCGCAAAAACCTAATGTTATTATATAGTCATTGTTTTTATTTATCAACCATGTACATGCTGTGACTGATAATAAATTATTTTTTAAACCGATCTGTTTTACAAATTGGAGTGTTGAAGAGTCTTGTATTTCTTAAAGACTTGTTGTGGCTTGACTTGGGTGGTAAAATTTTGGCCAACTTATGATTTTTGTCATTAGCAATATCATTAAACAGTCTACGAGATAAGAGTTCCCGTCCAGAGTGTAATGTGGTGATATTAGCTTGGGCTAACGCTTCTCCATATTTTAAAACCAGGATAGACGATTCGCATAACACGCCTTTGAATGCGTTCAATTTCGTCGGACAAGTAGTTGGGAAGACTTTGGTGGAACAGCTGGCATGAGTATTCTAGAGTTGATCTAATAACATTACAATAGAATAGGACAAGATCTTTATGATTAATTCCTGCACCTTTAAGCTGTTCCGTAAAAAATCGATAATCCAATTGACAATGGTTGGCTTAACTCCCAGGCTGAACAGTTTGGAAATCAGTATTTGGTGGTCGACCAGGTCAAAGGCTTTCCGAAAGTCGAGAAGTGCGGTTCTTATGGTTGCACCAGTACCATCAGTAGCATGTAACCAATGATGTAACATGGAAATAAGAGCAAACGTTGTTGAAGAGCCAGGTATGAAGCCATATTGGCAAGGATCGAGGGAGGTTAGCACGACAGGTTTCAGAGACTTTTCGATTACGAGCCTTCAGCAATTTTCGACAGCGTTGATGTTAGAGATATCGGCCTTAGATCTTTATTATAATCGGAGATGGTGGTAGCTTTAGGTACAGGCGCGATATCAGCGAGTTTCCATACGCGGGGGACTTTACTCTCTGAAAAGGAAGCGTTAAGGATGTCAGTAATAGGTTCTGCCAGGATATCCGCAAATTCTTTAAAGACCCAATTGGATAGATCATCAGGGCCACCAGCACGAGAGGTATTAACTGCCAGGAGTTTCTTTATCACAGCTTGTTCAGTTACGGATATTGGCTCGTCATCATCTATTGCCACTTGTACACTATTGGTCAAAGGCGAGTAATCCTTCATTGTACTAATAAACGCTTCATTGATGTTCTGAGCAAGAGTTTTCTCTTCGCATATCATGTCGGGGTGTATACGTGTCCTTAGGTCATTTCCAGTTCGTTTGGCAGTCCCGCCGAGCTGTTTCACGTCTCTCCACGAATTGCGGGGTTTAGTGTCGCGAAGGTCTTTAATTGTTTTCTCATAATAGACTTTACGGCAACGTTTGCGCTCACGATTAACTTTATTCCTTAGGATCTTAAAAAGGACCTCATTTTTGGAAGAGAGAGCTTTTTGTCGGCGGACAATAAGGGATTTCAATTTCTTTGTCAGCCAAGGTCGATCATTCTCGTGAACTTTGACAGATCTTACGGCATGATGGTGTTCAATCCATAGTTGACAATTTCTGTGAGGATTTGTAATTTTGTGTCACACGATTGGTTATGAGAGAGCAGAGCAGACCAAGGCACATCAAGCAGGAATCGGCCAACACTTGCTTTTTTACTAGGTCGTTTGTCTCTCGTGGTAATGAATTTATATTTCGGTTTAGAAGACTTGTCACGAATTCCGGCAGTAACAGACAACGTCATATGATCTGATAGACCACAAGGGGGCAACCTGCAACCTAGGCGTAGAGTAGTAGTCGGGTATATTGGTAAAAATTTGATCGAGGATATTGTTACCTCTCGTTGGAAAATCAACAATGGGTTTTAGCTGATGGGTCCTTGCGGTGGTTTGGATTAAGTGGGTTATTTTCTAAAACAAGCTTTGTATCATTCATATTATAACTGTTTTGAGTGGTTATCAACAGAAGGCATAATGATTCTCCTTCCATATTCACTATTTCATTTATAAACTTTTAAATAATTGTTGGTTCCTAAAGGAACCGGGTTTTCTTCTTTCAAATCGAGGACACATGTTATTCTTTCAAATCAAGGAGAGAATGTTGAGTTAAATCTCTTATTGCAGCCAAACACACAACACTGAGTACCAAGTTTGCCCATTTCTTAAAATATTTCTTACTCCTATATCCAATTGCAACTTTCAACAACTAATGAGACCTTTAAACTTTCCTCAACTGAAAGAATACTACTCCGAAATGGCGCCAATTTTGTATTTCGCGCGCTTCTGATCTATTAGGAATATCAGTGATTAGGATCGGAATATCCACTGGAATTGGAATGGCCACTACCTGAAACGTTCCTATATTCTCATATATGCATGTTTTCAGTAATTCAGTGATAATAGCAGCTTCTGATATACAGTACTTTAACCCATTAACTCGCAATGCGGCCTGGTGCGCCCTACTTTGTTATTTTACTGTCTAAAACCAGACGATTTTGCTTGTCAAGGGAAGATCCTTGCACCTTAATTGGTTAATTAATAAAATTATGTGCATTCTTTACCATTCACCAAACTCAAGTAGCGACTTCAACCATTTGGTGGTTTGAAATTACCTCAAGGACTCAAATTGCCCAACAGCTTCTAAGCACCAACATTTAATGGCATTTGTCACCAACAAGGAAATGAGAACAACCAACAGAACTTACAAGACAACCAATTACAGTACAGTACAGTACAGTACAGTACAGTACAGTACAGTACAGTACAGTACAGTACAGTACAGTACAGTACAGTACAGTACAGTACAGTACAGTACAGTACAGTACAGTACAGTACAGTATAGTACAGTACAGTACAGTACAGTACAGTACAGTACAGTACAGTACAGTACAGTACAGTACAGTACAGTACAGTACAGTACAGTACAGTACAGTACAGTACAGTACAGTACAGTACAGTACAGTACAGTACAGTACAGTACAGTACAGTACAGTACAGTACAGTACAGTACAATCGAATTTATCAATCGTCATTATAAATAATTATAGGAACCTATTGTAATATACCATTAGAATTTTTGCTCTTTGTAAACGTTATAAGCTTTGCGTTTATTTATTGAAGATTAATAGAAGATTCAAGAGGAACCATATATCTCATAGCATCATAGGCATAGCGCCTTTTAGCAAACACTAGCTAAACTGTAAACATGCGGAGATTGATGTCCACTCTAAAATCTGTTCAAGCATTTTACAGTTTAGAAGGTAGTAAAAGATACAAAATTTCTCAGGGAAATGTACAAAATTATGTTATTTGAGAACTTCCATTTTGTGGCCGATTCTATAAACATGGACAAGTTTGAACGACTGAAGGCAAAATTGTATAGCCTCCTCCGCAGCTGGGGAAAATACAAATTACGATATAGTATAGGATAGTATAGTAAATATAGCCTTTAATATAAACCTTTTATCTTACCCCCATGAAGCATGCAAAGGAATGATAGCAGACCAGGTTTACAAAATATTTTTCTATTTAATAAATGAAAATGTCTGCATATTTTATTACGACACGAATGAGTCACGACTATTTAATTACCAGAAATAAATCATGCAATGCTGCACACACACTCAATGTCTACTGTACTGTACTGTACTGTACTGTACTGTACTGTACTGTACTGTACTGTACTGTACTGTACTGTACTGTACTGTACTGTACTGTACTGTACTGTACTGTACTGTACTGTACTGTACTGTACTGTACTGTACTGTACTGTACTGTACTGTACTGTACTGTACTGTACTGTACTGTACTGTACTGTACTGTACTGTACTGTACTGTACTGTACTGTACTGTACTGTACTGTACTGTACTGTACTGTACTGTACTGTACTGTACTGTACTGTACTGTACTGTACTGTACTGTACTGTACTCTACTCTACTCTACTCTACTGTACTGTACTGTACTGTACTGTACTGTACTGTACTGTACTGTACTGTACTGTACTGTACTGTACTGTACTGTACTGTACTGTACTGTACTGTACTGTACTGTACTGTACTGTACTGTACTGTACTGTACTGTACTGTACTGTACTGTACTGTACTGTACTGTACTGTACTGTACTGTACTGTACTGTACTGTACTGTACTTTTACAAGTCAGTCCTCCATTTACAATTTAATTAAAATACACTTGATTTGGTATCATAGATAAGATTATAAAAAACATGCATATAATATGATTTAACTAGCAAACCGTATATATTTACATAATTATATATATATGTATATATATATATGTATATATATATATATATATATTTAACTTATATATAGATATGCATGAATGCATATACATTATGTATACTCATTGCATGCAAACCTATGACAATATATAGGCTTTCATATATGTTTTAAAATTAGATTTTGTTCTCGCTTTTTTTATATCGAATAGAATTCTGTTCCATAAATTACATCCTTTAGTTTTAATTTTAAATTTTCCATAATCAGTTCGGTATCTTTCCTTATGTATATAATGTGAGTTTCTTGTTCTGTAATTGTGTACGTTTTTATTAAGAGTAAAGAAATTATTAAAATATTCAGGTAAGGAATTGCTATAAAATTCAAACATAAATTGGTAAATGTTCAGTAATTTTAATTTTTGAAACAAAGGGGCAGACTTTGCATCATATGATGAATGTGTGATTATTCTTATCACTTTTTTTGTAATTTATATATTTTATTTAATCTTGTTGGATAATTATTTGCCCAAACAATATTTCCATAATATAAGTATGGATATATTAACGTGTTATATAATGTTCTTAGTATATTGAAATTTAAGAAATAACGGGCTTTACAAATTATTCCTATTGATTTTGATATTTTATTTGTAATATAATTAATGTGTTGATTCCAATTTAAATGTTCGTCTATGATTACTCCTAAAAATTTTGTTTCCTTAACTTGAGATAACTGACAATTGTTAAGATATATGTTAGTTGGTTTTAATATTTTCTTCTTTGTTGATTTAAAAACTATATAATTGTTTTTTTTTAAATTCAATATAAGCTGATCATCAATTAACCACTGACTTATTTTCTGCATTTCTTCATTGATTGTTTTATTTAATTGATCAACATTATCACCAGAATAGAATAGATTAGTATCATCTGCAAACACTATAAATGATGTAAGCTTACTGCTAACATGATATCATTTATGTATATTAAGAAAAGTAATGGGCCCAATACTGATCCCTGCGGTACACCACAGGAAACCATATTTGCCTCTGATATTGTATCGTTATATTTGACGTGCTGCATACGACCAGATAAATAGCTTTCAAACCATTTATATACTACTCCTCTAAATCCATAGTGTTCTAGTTTTTTTAATAGAATTTTATGGTTAACTGTATAGAATGCTTTTGACAGGTCAAGGAATATTCCAATTGTTACTTTATTTTTATCAATCTCTTGTTTAATTTTTTCTGTCAGTTCCATTATTGCTAATGTTGTTGATCGATTTTTTCTAAAACCATATTGTTTTTCGTGTAAAATGTTATTTTTCTCAACATATTGTATTATTCGAGTATACATTACTTTTCTAATATTTTTGAAAAGCAGCTAATAACTGATATTGGCCTATAATGACAAAAAAACTATCTTTCTTTTCACTTTTGTATATTGGTGTAACCAGTGAGACTTTTAGTTGATCAGGATTATTCCTGTTGCAAATGTCAAATTAAAAATATGACACAATACATTGCCAATGTACATTCCATATATTTAATCACTTTAGATGAATTCCGTCATAGCCAATATCAATTCCTAATAGACTATAAAATCCGAATGCTAATTTCGCAAAAACCTAATGTTATTATATAGTCATTGTTTTATTTATCAACCATGTACATGCTGTGACTGATAATAAATTATTTTTAAACCGATCTGTTTTACAAATTGGAGTGTTGAAGAGTCTTGTATTTCTTAAAGACTTGTTGTGGCTTGACTTGGTGGTAAAATTTTGGCCAACTTATGATTTTTGTCATTAGCAATATCATTAAACAGTCTACGAGATAAGAGTTCCGTCCAGAGTGTAATGTGGTGATATTAGCTTGGGCCAACGCTTCTCCATATTTTAAAACCAGGATAGACGATTCGCATAACACGCCTTTGAATGCGTTCAATTTCGTCGGACAAGTAGTTGGGAAGACTTTGGTGGAACAGCTGGCATGAGTATTCTAGAGTTGATCTAATAACATTACAATAGAATAGGACAAGATCTTTATGATTAATTCCTGCACCTTTAAGCTGTTCCGTAAAAAATCGATAATCCAATTGACAATGGTTGGCTTAACTCCCAGGCTGAACAGTTTGGAAATCAGTATTTGGTGGTCGACCAGGTCAAAGGCTTTCCGAAAGTCGAGAAGTGCGGTTCTTATGGTTGCACCAGTACCATCAGTAGCATGTAACCAATGATGTAACATGGAAATAAGAGCAAACGTTGTTGAAGAGCCAGGTATGAAGCCATATTGGCAAGGATCGAGGAGGTTAGCACGACAGGTTTCAGAGACTTTTCGATTACGAGCCTTCAGCAATTTTCGACAGCGTTGATGTTAGAGATATCGGCCTTAGATCTTTATTATAATCGGAGATGGTGGTAGCTTTAGGTACAGGCGCGATATCAGCGAGTTTCCATACGCGGGGGACTTTACTCTCTGAAAAGGAAGCGTTAAGGATGTCAGTAATAGGTTCTGCCAGGATATCCGCAAATTCTTTAAAGACCCAATTGGATAGATCATCAGGGCCACCAGCACGAGAGGTATTAACTGCCAGGAGTTTCTTTATCACAGCTTGTTCAGTTACGGATATTGGCTCGTCATCATCTATTGCCACTTGTACACTATTGGTCAAAGGCGAGTAATCCTTCATTGTACTAATAAACGCTTCATTGATGTTCTGAGCAAGAGTTTTCTCTTCGCATATCATGTCGGGGTGTATACGTGTCCTTAGGTCATTTCCAGTTCGTTTGGCAGTCCCGCCGAGCTGTTTCACGTCTCTCCACGAATTGCGGGTTTAGTGTCGCGAAGGTCTTTAATTGTTTTCTCATAAGAGACTTTACGGCAACGTTTGCGCTCACGATTAACTTTATTCCTTAGGATCTTAAAAAGGACCTCATTTTTGGAAGAGAGAGCTTTTTGTCGGCGGACAATAAGGGATTTCAATTTCTTTGTCAGCCAAGGTCGATCATTCTCGTGAACTTTGACAGATCTTACGGCATGATGGTGTTCAATCCATAGTTGACAATTTCTGTGAGGATTTGTAATTTTGTGTCACACGATTGGTTATGAGAGAGCAGAGCAGACCAAGGCACATCAAGCAGGAATCGGCCAACACTTGCTTTTTTACTAGGTCGTTTGTCTCTCGTGGTAATGAATTTATATTTCGGTTTAGAAGACTTGTCACGAATTCCGGCAGTAACAGACAACGTCATATGATCTGATAGACCACAAGGGGGCAACCTGCAACCTAGGCGTAGAGTAGTAGTCGGGTATATTGGTAAAAATTTGATCGAGGATATTGTTACCTCTCGTTGGAAAATCAACAATGGGTTTTAGCTGATGGGTCCTTGCGGTGGTTTGGATTAAGTGGGTTATTTTCTAAAACAAGCTTTGTATCATTCATATTATAACTGTTTTGAGTGGTTATCAACAGAAGGCATAATGATTCTCCTTCCATATTCACTATTTCATTTATAAACTTTAAATAATTGTTGGTTCCTAAAGGAACCGGGTTTTCTTCTTTCAAATCGAGGACACATGTTATTCTTTTCAAATCAAGGAGAGAATGTTGAGTTAAATCTCTTATTGCAGCCAAACACACAACACTGAGTACCAAGTTTGCCCATTTCTTAAAATATTTCTTACTCCTATATCCAATTGCAACTTTCAACAACTAATGAGACCTTTAAACTTTCCTCAACTGAAAGAATACTATCTGAAATGGCGCCAATTTTGTATTTCGCGCGCTTCTGATCTATTAGGAATATCAGTGATTAGGATCGGAATATCCACTGGAATTGGAATGGCCACTACCTGAAACGTTCCTATATTCTCATATATGCATGTTTTCAGTAATTCAGTGATAATAGCAGCTTCTGATATACAGTACTTTAACCCATTAACTCGCAATGCGGCCTGGTGCGCCCTACTTTGTTATTTTACTGTCTAAAACCAGACGATTTTGCTTGTCAAGGAAGATCCTTGCACCTAATTGGTTAATTAATAAAATTATGTGCATTCTTTACCATTCACCAAACTCAAGTAGCGACTTCAACCATTTGGTGGTTTGAAATTACCTCAAGGACTCAAATTGCCCAACAGCTTCTAAGCACCAACATTTAATGGCATTTGTCACCAACAAGGAAATGAGAACAACCAACAGAACTTACAAGACAACCAATTACAGCAGTACAGTACAGTACACAGTACAGTACAGTACAGTACAGTACAGTACATATAGCACAGTACAGTACAGTACAGTACAGTACAGTACAGTATAGCATAGTATAGCATAGTACAGCCACAGTACAGTACAGCACAGTACAGCATAGCATAGTACAGTACAGTACAGTACAGTACAGTACAGTACAGTACAGTACAGTACAGTACAGTACAGTACAGTACAGTACAGTACAGTACAGTACAGTACAGTACAGTACAGTACAGTACAGTACAGTACAGTACAGTACAGTACAGTACAGTACAATCGAATTTATCAATCGTCATTATAAATAATTATAGGAACCTATTGTAATATACCATTAGAATTTTTGCTCTTTGTAAACGTTATAAGCTTTGCGTTTATTTATTGAAGATTAATAGAAGATTCAAGAGGAACCATATATCTCATAGCATCATAGGCATAGCGCCTTTTAGCAAACACTAGCTAAACTGTAAACATGCGGAGATTGATGTCCACTCTAAAATCTGTTCAAGCATTTTACAGTTTAGAAGGTAGTAAAAGATACAAAATTTCTCAGGGAAATGTACAAAATTATGTTATTTGAGAACTTCCATTTTGTGGCCGATTCTATAAACATGGACAAGTTTGAACGACTGAAGACAAAATTGTATAGCCTCCTCCGCAGCTGGGGAAAATACAAATTACGATATAGTATAGGATAGTATAGTAAATATAGCCTTTAATATAAACCTTTTATCTTACCCCCATGAAGCATGCAAAGGAATGATAGCAGACCAGGTTTACAAAATATTTTTCTATTTAATAAATGAAAATGTCTGCATATTTTATTACGACACGAATGAGTCACGACTATTTAATTACCAGAAATAAATCATGCAATGCTGCACACACACTCAATGTCTACTGTACTGTACTGTACTGTACTGTACTGTACTGTACTGTACTGTACTGTACTGTACTATACTGTACTGTACTGTACTGTACTGTACTGTACTGTACTGTACTGTACTGTACTGTACTGTACTGTACTGTACTGTACTGTCCTGTACTGTACTGTACTGTACTGTACTGCACTGTACTGTACTGTACTGTACTGTACTGTACTGTACTGTACTGTACTGTACTGTACTGTACTGTACTGTACTGTACTACTGTACTGTACTGTACTGTACTGTACTGTACTGTACTGTACTGTACTGTACTGTACTGTACTGTACTGTACTGTACTGTACTGTACTGTACTGTACTGTACTGTACTGTACTGTACTGTACTGTACTGTACTGTACTGTACTGTACTGTACTGTACTGTACTGTACTGTACTGTACTGTACTGTACTGTACTTTTACAAGTCAGTCCTCCATTTACAATTTAATTAAAATACACTTGATTTGGTATCATAGATAAGATTATAAAAAACATGCATATAATATGATTTAACTAGCAAACCGTATATATTTACATAATTATATATATATGTATATATATATATGTATATATATATATATATATTTAACTTATATATAGATATGCATGAATGCATATACATTATGTATACTCATTGCATGCAAACCTATGACAATATATAGGCTTTCATATATGTTTTAAAATTAGATTTTGTTCTCGCTTTTTTTATATCGAATAGAATTCTGTTCCATAAATTACATCCTTTAGTTTTAATTTTAAATTTTCCATAATCAGTTCGGTATCTTTCCTTATGTATATAATGTGAGTTTCTTGTTCTGTAATTGTGTACGTTTTTATTAAGAGTAAAGAAATTATTAAAATATTCAGGTAAGGAATTGCTATAAAATTCAAACATAAATTGGTAAATGTTCAGTAATTTTAATTTTTGAAACAAAGGGGCAGACTTTGCATCATATGATGAATGTGTGATTATTCTTATCACTTTTTTTGTAATTTATATATTTTATTTAATCTTGTTGGATAATTATTTGCCCAAACAATATTTCCATAATATAAGTATGGATATATTAACGTGTTATATAATGTTCTTAGTATATTGAAATTTAAGAAATAACGGGCTTTACAAATTATTCCTATTGATTTTGATATTTTATTTGTAATATAATTAATGTGTTGATTCCAATTTAAATGTTCGTCTATGATTACTCCTAAAAATTTTGTTTCCTTAACTTGAGATAACTGACAATTGTTAAGATATATGTTAGTTGGTTTTAATATTTTCTTCTTTGTTGATTTAAAAACTATATAATTGTTTTTTTTTAAATTCAATATAAGCTGATCATCAATTAACCACTGACTTATTTTCTGCATTTCTTCATTGATTGTTTTATTTAATTGATCAACATTATCACCAGAATAGAATAGATTAGTATCATCTGCAAACACTATAAATGATGTAAGCTTACTGCTAACATGATATCATTTATGTATATTAAGAAAAGTAATGGGCCCAATACTGATCCCTGCGGTACACCACAGGAAACCATATTTGCCTCTGATATTGTATCGTTATATTTGACGTGCTGCATACGACCAGATAAATAGCTTTCAAACCATTTATATACTACTCCTCTAAATCCATAGTGTTCTAGTTTTTTTAATAGAATTTTATGGTTAACTGTATAGAATGCTTTTGACAGGTCAAGGAATATTCCAATTGTTACTTTATTTTTATCAATCTCTTGTTTAATTTTTTCTGTCAGTTCCATTATTGCTAATGTTGTTGATCGATTTTCTAAAACCATATTGTTTTTCGTGTAAAATGTTATTTTTCTCAACATATTGTATTATTCGAGTATACATTACTTTTTCTAATATTTTTGAAAAGCAGCTAATAACTGATATTGGCCTATAATGACAAAAACTATCTTTCTTTTCACTTTTGTATATTGGTGTAACCAGTGAGACTTTTAGTTGATCAGGGATTATTCCTGTTGCAAATGTCAAATTAAAAATATGACACAATACATTGCCAATGTACATTCCCATATATTTAATCACTTTAGGATGAATTCCGTCATAGCCAATATCAATTCCTAATAGACTATAAAATCCGAATGCTAATTTCGCAAAAACCTAATGTTATTATATAGTCATTGTTTTTATTTATCAACCATGTACATGCTGTGACTGATAATAAATTATTTTTTAAACCGATCTGTTTTACAAATTGGAGTGTTGAAGAGTCTTGTATTTCTTAAAGACTTGTTGTGGCTTGACTTGGGTGGTAAAATTTTGGCCAACTTATGATTTTTGTCATTAGCAATATCATTAAACAGTCTACGAGATAAGAGTTCCCGTCCAGAGTGTAATGTGGTGATATTAGCTTGGGCTAACGCTTCTCCATATTTTAAAACCAGGATAGACGATTCGCATAACACGCCTTTGAATGCGTTCAATTTCGTCGGACAAGTAGTTGGGAAGACTTTGGTGGAACAGCTGGCATGAGTATTCTAGAGTTGATCTAATAACATTACAATAGAATAGGACAAGATCTTTATGATTAATTCCTGCACCTTTAAGCTGTTCCGTAAAAAATCGATAATCCAATTGACAATGGTTGGCTTAACTCCCAGGCTGAACAGTTTGGAAATCAGTATTTGGTGGTCGACCAGGTCAAAGGCTTTCCGAAAGTCGAGAAGTGCGGTTCTTATGGTTGCACCAGTACCATCAGTAGCATGTAACCAATGATGTAACATGGAAATAAGAGCAAACGTTGTTGAAGAGCCAGGTATGAAGCCATATTGGCAAGGATCGAGGGAGGTTAGCACGACAGGTTTCAGAGACTTTTCGATTACGAGCCTTCAGCAATTTTCGACAGCGTTGATGTTAGAGATATCGGCCTTAGATCTTTATTATAATCGGAGATGGTGGTAGCTTTAGGTACAGGCGCGATATCAGCGAGTTTCCATACGCGGGGGACTTTACTCTCTGAAAAGGAAGCGTTAAGGATGTCAGTAATAGGTTCTGCCAGGATATCCGCAAATTCTTTAAAGACCCAATTGGATAGATCATCAGGCCACCAGCACGAGAGGTATTAACTGCCAGGAGTTTCTTTATCACAGCTTGTTCAGTTACGGATATTGGCTCGTCATCATCTATTGCCACTTGTACACTATTGGTCAAAGGCGAGTAATCCTTCATTGTACTAATAAACGCTTCATTGATGTTCTGAGCAAGAGTTTTCTCTTCGCATATCATGTCGGGGTGTATACGTGTCCTTAGGTCATTTCCAGTTCGTTTGGCAGTCCCGCCGAGCTGTTTCACGTCTCTCCACGAATTGCGGGGTTTAGTGTCGCGAAGGTCTTTAATTGTTTTCTCATAATAGACTTTACGGCAACGTTTGCGCTCACGATTAACTTTATTCCTTAGATCTTAAAAGGACCTCATTTTTGGAAGAGAGAGCTTTTTGTCGGCGGACAATAAGGGATTTCAATTTCTTTGTCAGCCAAGGTCGATCATTCTCGTGAACTTTGACAGATCTTACGGCATGATGGTGTTCAATCCATAGTTGACAATTTCTGTGAGGATTTGTAATTTTGTGTCACACGATTGGTTGCGAGAGAGCAGAGCAGACCAAGGCACATCAAGCAGGAATCGGCCAACACTTGCTTTTTTACTAGGTCGTTTGTCTCTCGTGGTAATGAATTTATATTTCGGTTTAGAAGACTTGTCACGAATTCCGGCAGTAACAGACAACGTCATATGATCTGATAGACCACAAGGCAACCTGCAACCTAGGCGTAGAGTAGTAGTCGGGTATATTGGTAAAAATTTGATCGAGGATATTGTTACCTCTCGTTGGAAAATCAACAATGGGTTTTAGCTGATGGGTCCTTGCGGTGGTTTGGATTAAGTGGGTTATTTTCTAAAACAAGCTTTGTATCATTCATATTATAACTGTTTTGAGTGGTTATCAACAGAAGGCATAATGATTCTCCTTCCATATTCACTATTTCATTTATAAACTTTAATAATTGTTGGTTCCTAAAGGAACCGGGTTTTCTTCTTTCAAATCGAGGACACATGTTATTCTTTCAAATCAAGGAGAGAATGTTGAGTTAAATCTCTTATTGCAGCCAAACACACAACACTGAGTACCAAGTTTGCCCATTTCTTAAAATATTTCTTACTCCTATATCCAATTGCAACTTTCAACAACTAATGAGACCTTTAAACTTTCCTCATCTGAAAGAATACTACGAAATGGCGCCAATTTTGTATTTCGCGCGCTTCTGATCTATTAGGAATATCAGTGATTAGGATCGGAATATCCACTGGAATTGGAATGGCCACTACCTGAAACGTTCCTATATTCTCATATATGCATGTTTTCAGTAATTCAGTGATAATAGCAGCTTCTGATATACAGTACTTTAACCCATTAACTCGCAATGCGGCCTGGTGCGCCCTACTTTGTTATTTTACTGTCTAAAACCAGACGATTTTGCTTGTCAAGGGAAGATCCTTGCACCTTAATTGGTTAATTAATAAAATTATGTGCATTCTTTACCATTCACCAAACTCAAGTAGCGACTTCAACCATTTGGTGGTTTGAAATTACCTCAAGGACTCAAATTGCCCAACAGCTTCTAAGCACCAACATTTAATGGCATTTGTCACCAACAAGGAAATGAGAACAACCAACAGAACTTACAAGACAACCAATTACAGTACAGTACAGTACAGTACAGTACATATAGTACAGTACAGTATACAGTACAGTACAGTACAGTACAGCATAGTACAGTATAGTACAGTACAGTACAGTACAGTACAGTACAGTACAGTACATGCAGTACAGCACAGTACAGCACAGTACAGGTACAGTACAGTACAGTACAGTACAGTATATATAGTACAGTACAGTATACATATAGTACAGTACAGTACAGTATACATATACTACAGGACAGTACAGTATAGTACAGTACAGTATACATATACAGTACAGTACAGTACAGTACAGTACAGTACAGTACAATCGAATTTATCAATCGTCATTATAAATAATTATAGGAACCTATTGTAATATACCATTAGAATTTTTGCTCTTTGTAAACGTTATAAGCTTTGCGTTTATTTATTGAAGATTAATAGAAGATTCAAGAGGAACCATATATCTCATAGCATCATAGGCATAGCGCCTTTTAGCAAACACTAGCTAAACTGTAAACATGCGGAGATTGATGTCCACTCTAAAATCTGTTCAAGCATTTTACAGTTTAGAAGGTAGTAAAAGATACAAAATTTCTCAGGGAAATGTACAAAATTATGTTATTTGAGAACTTCCATTTTGTGGCCGATTCTATAAACATGGACAAGTTTGAACGACTGAAGGCAAAATTGTATAGCCTCCTCCGCAGCTGGGGAAAATACAAATTACGATATAGTATAGATAGTATAGTAAATATAGCCTTTAATATAAACCTTTTATCTTACCTCATGAAGCATGCAAAGGAATGATAGCAGACCAGGTTTACAAAATATTTTTCTATTTAATAAATGAAAATGTCTGCATATTTTATTACGACACGAATGAGTCACGACTATTTAATTACCAGAAATAAATCATGCAATGCTGCACACACACTCAATGTCTACTGTACTGTACTGTACTGTACTGTACTGTACTGTACTGTACTGTACTGTACTGTACTATACTATACTGTACTGTACTGTACTGTACTGTACTGTACTGTACTGTATTGTACTGTACTGTACTGTACTGTACTGTACTGTACTGTACTGTACTGTACTGTACTGTACTGTACTGTACTGTACTGTACTGTACTGTACTGTACTGTACTGTACTGTACTGTACTGTACTGTACTGTACTGTACTGTATTGTACTGTACTGTACTGTACTGTACTGTACTGTACTGTACTGTACTGTACTGTACTGTACTGTACTGTACTGTACTGTACTGTACTGTACTGTACTGTACTGTACTGTACTGTACTGTACTGTACTGTACTGTACTGTACTGTACTGTACCACACTCTACTCTACTCTACTCTACTCTACTGTACTGTACTGTACTGTACTGTACTGTACTGTACTGTACTGTACTGTACTGTACTGTACTGTACTGTACTGTACTGTACTGTACTGTACTGTACTGTACTGTACTGTACTGTACTGTACTGTACTGTACTGTACTGTACTGTACTGTACTGTACTGTACTGTACTGTACTGTACTGTACTGTACTTTTACAAGTCAGTCCTCCATTTACAATTTAATTAAAATACACTTGATTTGGTATCATAGATAAGATTATAAAAAACATGCATATAATATGATTTAACTAGCAAACCGTATATATTTACATAATTATATATATATGTATATATATATATGTATATATATATATATATATATTTAACTTATATATAGATATGCATGAATGCATATACATTATGTATACTCATTGCATGCAAACCTATGACAATATATAGGCTTTCATATATGTTTTAAAATTAGATTTTGTTCTCGATTTTTTTATATCGAATAGAATTCTGTTCCATAAATTACATCCTTTAGTTTTAATTTTAAATTTTCCATAATCAGTTCGGTATCTTTCCTTATGTATATAATGTGAGTTTCTTGTTCTGTAATTGTGTACGTTTTTATTAAGAGTAAAGAAATTATTAAAATATTCAGGTAAGGAATTGCTATAAAATTCAAACATAAATTGGTAAATGTTCAGTAATTTTAATTTTTGAAACAAAGGGGCAGACTTTGCATCATATGATGAATGTGTGATTATTCTTATTACTTTTTTTTGTAATTTATATATTTTATTTAATCTTGTTGGATAATTATTTGCCCAAACAATATTTCCATAATATAAGTATGGATATATTAACGTGTTATATAATGTTCTTAGTATATTGAAATTTAAGAAATAACGGGCTTTACAAATTATTCCTATTGATTTTGATATTTTATTTGTAATATAATTAATGTGTTGATTCCAATTTAAATGTTCGTCTATGATTACTCCTAAAAATTTTGTTTCCTTAACTTGAGATAACTGACAATTGTTAAGATATATGTTAGTTGGTTTTAATATTTTCTTCTTTGTTGATTTAAAACTATATAATTGTTTTTTTTTAAATTCAATATAAGCTGATCATCAATTAACCACTGACTTATTTTCTGCATTTCTTCATTGATTGTTTTATTTAATTGATCAACATTATCACCAGAATAGAATAGATTAGTATCATCTGCAAACACTATAAATGATGTAAGCTTACTGCTAACATGATATCATTTATGTATATTAAGAAAAGTAATGGGCCCAATACTGATCCCTGCGGTACACCACAGGAAACCATATTTGCCTCTGATATTGTATCGTTATATTTGACGTGCTGCATACGACCAGATAAATAGCTTTCAAACCATTTATATACTACTCCTCTAAATCCATAGTGTTCTAGTTTTTAATAGAATTTTATGGTTAACTGTATAGAATGCTTTTTGACAGGTCAAGGAATATTCCAATTGTTACTTTATTTTTATCAATCTCTTGTTTAATTTTTTCTGTCAGTTCCATTATTGCTAATGTTGTTGATCGATTTTTTCTAAAACCATATTGTTTTTCGTGTAAAATGTTATTTTTCTCAACATATTGTATTATTCGAGTATACATTACTTTTTCTAATATTTTGAAAAGCAGCTAATAACTGATATTGGCCTATAATGACAAAAACTATCTTTCTTTTCACTTTTGTATATTGGTGTAACCAGTGAGACTTTTAGTTGATCAGGATTATTCCTGTTGCAAATGTCAAATTAAAAATATGACACAATACATTGCCAATGTACATTCCCATATATTTAATCACTTTAGGATGAATTCGTCATAGCCAATATCAATTCCTAATAGACTATAAAATCCGAATGCTAATTTCGCAAAAACCTAATGTTATTATATAGTCATTGTTTTTATTTATCAACCATGTACATGCTGTGACTGATAATAAATTATTTTTTAAACCGATCTGTTTTACAAATTGGAGTGTTGAAGAGTCTTGTATTTCTTAAAGACTTGTTGTGGCTTGACTTGGGTGGTAAAATTTTGGCCAACTTATGATTTTTGTCATTAGCAATATCATTAAACAGTCTACGAGATAAGAGTTCCGTCCAGAGTGTAATGTGGTGATATTAGCTTGGGCTAACGCTTCTCCATATTTTAAAACCAGGATAGACGATTCGCATAACACGCCTTTGAATGCGTTCAATTTCGTCGGACAAGTAGTTGGGAAGACTTTGGTGGAACAGCTGGCATGAGTATTCTAGAGTTGATCTAATAACATTACAATAGAATAGGACAAGATCTTTATGATTAATTCCTGCACCTTTAAGCTGTTCCGTAAAAATCGATAATCCAATTGACAATGGTTGGCTTAACTCCCAGGCTGAACAGTTTGAAATCAGTATTTGGTGGTCGACCAGGTCAAAGGCTTTCCGAAAGTCGAGAAGTGCGGTTCTTATGGTTGCACCAGTACCATCAGTAGCATGTAACCAATGATGTAACATGGAAATAAGAGCAAACGTTGTTGAAGAGCCAGGTATGAAGCCATATTGGCAAGGATCGAGGGAGGTTAGCACGACAGGTTTCAGAGACTTTTCGATTACGAGCCTTCAGCAATTTTCGACAGCGTTGATGTTAGAGATATCGGCCTTAGATCTTTATTATAATCGGAGATGGTGGTAGCTTTAGGTACAGGCGCGATATCAGCGAGTTTCCATACGCGGGGGACTTTACTCTCTGAAAAGGAAGCGTTAAGGATGTCAGTAATAGGTTCTGCCAGGATATCCGCAAATTCTTTAAAGACCCAATTGGATAGATCATCAGGGCCACCAGCACGAGAGGTATTAACTGCCAGGAGTTTCTTTATCACAGCTTGTTCAGTTACGGATATTGGCTCGTCATCATCTATTGCCACTTGTACACTATTGGTCAAAGGCGAGTAATCCTTCATTGTACTAATAAACGCTTCATTGATGTTCTGAGCAAGAGTTTTCTCTTCGCATATCATGTCGGGGTGTATACGTGTCCTTAGGTCATTTCCAGTTCGTTTGGCAGTCCCGCCGAGCTGTTTCACGTCTCTCCACGAATTGCGGGGTTTAGTGTCGCGAAGGTCTTTAATTGTTTTCTCATAATAGACTTTACGGCAACGTTTGCGCTCACGATTAACTTTATTCCTTAGGATCTTAAAAAGGACCTCATTTTTGGAAGAGAGAGCTTTTTGTCGGCGGACAATAAGGGATTTCAATTTCTTTGTCAGCCAAGGTCGATCATTCTCGTGAACTTTGACAGATCTTACGGCATGATGGTGTTCAATCCATAGTTGACAATTTCTGTGAGGATTTGTAATTTTGTGTCACACGATTGGTTATGAGAGCAGAGCAGACCAAGGCACATCAAGCAGGAATCGGCCAACACTTGCTTTTTTACTAGGTCGTTTGTCTCTCGTGGTAATGAATTTATATTTCGGTTTAGAAGACTTGTCACGAATTCCGGCAGTAACAGACAACGTCATATGATCTGATAGACCACAAGGGGGCAACCTGCAACCTAGGCGTAGAGTAGTAGTCGGGTATATTGGTAAAATTTGATCGAGGATATTGTTACCTCTCGTTGGAAAATCAACAATGGGTTTTAGCTGATGGGTCCTTGCGGTGGTTTGGATTAAGTGGGTTATTTTCTAAAACAAGCTTTGTATCATTCATATTATAACTGTTTTGAGTGGTTATCAACAGAAGGCATAATGATTCTCCTTCCATATTCACTATTTCATTTATAAACTTTTAAATAATTGTTGGTTCCTAAAGGAACCGGGTTTTCTTCTTTCAAATCGAGGACACATGTTATTCTTTCAAATCAAGGAGAGAATGTTGAGTTAAATCTCTTATTGCAGCCAAACACACAACACTGAGTACCAAGTTTGCCCATTTCTTAAAATATTTCTTACTCCTATATCCAATTGCAACTTTCAACAACTAATGAGACCTTTAAACTTTCCTCAACTGAAAGAATACTACTCCGAAATGGCGCCAATTTTGTATTTCGCGCGCTTCTGATCTATTAGGAATATCAGTGATTAGGATCGGAATATCCACTGGAATTGGAATGGCCACTACCTGAAACGTTCCTATATTCTCATATATGCATGTTTTCAGTAATTCAGTGATAATAGCAGCTTCTGATATACAGTACTTTAACCCATTAACTCGCAATGCGGCCTGGTGCGCCCTACTTTGTTATTTTACTGTCTAAAACCAGACGATTTTGCTTGTCAAGGGAAGATCCTTGCACCTTAATTGGTTAATTAATAAAATTATGTGCATTCTTTACCATTCACCAAACTCAAGTAGCGACTTCAACCATTTGGTGGTTTGAAATTACCTCAAGGACTCAAATTGCCCAACAGCTTCTAAGCACCAACATTTAATGGCATTTGTCACCAACAAGGAAATGAGAACAACCAACAGAACTTACAAGACAACCAATTACAGTACAGTACAGTACAGTACAGTACAGTACAGTACAGTACAGTACAGTACAGTACAGTACAGTACAGTACAGTACAGTACAGTACAGTACAGTACAGTACAGTACAGTACAGTACAGTACAGTACAGTACAGTACAGTACAGTACAGTACAGTACAGTACAGTACAGCACAGTACAGTACAGTACAGTGCAGTACACAGTACAGTACACAGTGCAGTACACAGTACAGTACAGTACAGCACAGTACAGTACAGTACAGTACAGTACAGTACAGTACAGTACAGTACAGTACAGTACAGTACAGTACAGTACAGTACAGTACAGTACAGTACAGTACAGTACAGTACAGTACAGTACAGTACAGTACAGTACAGTACAGTACAGTACACAGTACAGTACAGTACAGTACAGTACAGTACAGTACAGTACAGTACAGTACAGTACAGTACAGTACAGTACAGTACAGTACAGTACAGTACAGTACAGTACAGTACAGTACAGTACAGTACAGTACAGTACAGTACAGTACAGTACAGTACAGTACAGTACAGTACAGTACAGTACAGTACAGTACACAATTACAGAACAAGAAACTCACATTATATACATAAGGAAAGATACCGAACTGATTATGGAAAATTTACAATAAAAACTAAAGGATGTAATTTATGGAGCAAAATTCCATTCGATATAAAAAAAGCGAGGACAAAAACTAATTTTAAAACATATATGAAAGCCTATCTATTGTCATAGGTTTGCATGCAATGAGTATACATAATGTATATGCATTCATGCATATCTATACACAAGTTAAATATATATATATATATATACATATATATATAATTATGTAAATATATACGGTTTGCTAGTTAAATCATATTATATGCATGTTTTTTATAATCTTATCTATGATACCAAATCAAGTGTATTTTAATTAAATTGTAAATGGAGGACTGACTTGTAAAAGCCCATGCCACTAGGGTTTATTTCGTCCTCCCAGTATCAATCAATATGATGGAAATGTATTATAAGAAGTTGAATAAAGTATACTGAAACTTTAAAAAAAAAAAGAAAAAAGAAATAGTTAAAGATTATGTAGATAATTATACGTATTTTATATAGATTCTAATAACTTGTAAATTTTGCTCACATGTAATTCAGTCGTACAGACTGTAATGTGTGTTAGCTATTAAACGATTTTTTTCTTCTTCTTCTTCTTCTTCTTCTTCTTCTTCTTCTTCTTTCTTCTTCTTCTTCTTCTTCTTCTTCTTCTTCTTCTTCTTCTTCTTCTTCTTCTTCTTCTTCTTCTTCTTCTTCTTCTTCTTCTTCTTCTTCTTCTTCTTCTTCTTCTTCTTCTTCTTCTTCTTCTTCTTCTTCTTCTTCTTCTTCTTCTTCTTCTTCTTCTTCTTCTTCTTCTTCTTCTTCTTCTTCTTCTTCTTCTTCTTCTTCTTCTCTTCTTCTTCTTCTTCTTCTTCTTCTTCTTCTTCTTCTTATATATTATTTAAATGTATTTTCGGTCAAGAACGAAAACCAAAACTCCAACACCGACTATTAGACACTTTTCCGCTTGGTTGAGAAACACAAATACTTAAAATAAATTTCTTACCTTTCGTTTAATCCATTCGATTTAAAATTCTATCCAGCCAAAGTATTTGGTTAGTGAAAATAAATGCTATCATGAAAGGCCACTTGCCAGAAATGCCTCAAAATTGCGAATAACAAGCCTCGCTGACTCATTTTCCACTGTTTTCGCTGCAAAGTGGTAACCGGAAGTAGATTTGCGCCGATTGAAATTGGCTTCATTTTTGTATTCTATAGAAGCTCTATCCAGTCTTTTGTGTTATTGTTTTAATTTTTAACACTGTTGACAGACATGATCATGAAATGTGAATGAAATCACATTGTCCAAAATTGTAATGCATTTTTATATTAGTGCATTTCCCTAAGTTATTATTTATTAAGGCTGTTTACAGGGAAGCTGTGCTTGGCCCTTTAGTCGACTGGGACAGCCCGCAAAGTGACCACTTGCTGTATTGTTATTTTTATACTAGAAATTATTTTACATTTATCAACCTGGCTGGTCCGGTAACTGAAACTCCACTTAAAGCAGGCAAGATCTCCACTAAGCAGCCCAGATTAATATTCCCCATATAACACTCATTAACAGGCTGACCCAGGTGCCAGGATGAAAGAGATGTTTTAAAATGTTCAAACAATTAAGTCTTCCCAGCAAGCCAGTTAATCTTTCTTGCAGGCTGTCTTGCTTACTAGGCCACCCTGGTTACATATAAACAACCACTATATGATAGAAGTGCAATGAATTTAGTAAAGGTGGGGGTTCTAAATGCAGAAATTATGTGAATAGCTATGAGAATTGAGAATGTCTTCAACATCAGCTTCTGCATAATACAACATATGTGAAGAAAGTCAATCATTCCTTGTGTGAAATGGTTATCAGCTATTCCTTCATGCAGTCCTAAACATGGCAACAAGCTTACAGGGCCCAAATTATTACTGTCATTGATAAATAGGCAAGTCTTGTAAGTCATTCTAACTAGTTCAGTCGAATTTGGCGAATCTTATTAAGTGCAGAATGTTTGTCTACATATTCTAGCAATTCCAGGACTGCAAATTGAGCAGAGTTCTTTTTTGTCAACTCTCCGTCAGGTTGCAGCAAAATTGTATTAAGATGGCACTGTATTAGGGTATATTTAACAGGGTTCATACAGGTCAGGAAGAATAAAATTGAAGAACTTGTTACAGACTTTCCAGGCTATGCATCAGCAAATTCAACGATTATTTAGGGTTGAAAAGGTGTTAGAAGTCGGTAAAAAGTGCTGTTGAACTGTACAATGTACAGCTAGAAAATACAGCATCCAAAAAGTAAAGCAAGTAGAATCCAATGGCTTTCAAGCACCTCTTTACTTAGCCTGCGTAGCAACCGGTTAATTTTGAGGGAGGATTTGCTGGCGGGAGAGCGAGCGGGCGAGGGAAGAAACCGTCTGCCAGTTTTCCTATAAAATTTGCTGGAAATACGTGATTGGCTAATACGTGATTGGATCATCGGGGCAGTGATCAAGGCACTGATTGGCTGCTCATTAATTGCCTGAAATAAACAACTTCTCGCTGAACAAATGAGCGCCGAAGCGGCCGATTTGAAGCAGACAAGCAGGGTATACTATGAATTGTACACAACCACATAACAAAGTTAATTTAATGTTTGTATAATCCTTATAAAATAGCAAACGAAATATACCAAAATAGATTTTGTAAGTTGAATAGTTTACATCTAAGGAGCGAAATAATTCTTGATACCAAGTGTTTCTGACGGCAGAGGGGGGATCAGGTGAGGTTTCGGTGGCGCTGTCGTCAGGACAAGCGTCTTTCACCTCTGAGTCTTGAGTCCGATTCTCGCTGAGGACTATGCTCATCACACTCATGTAAAAAGAGTAAGTCAACGCTCTGCCAAAAGTCGTGGGTTTCTCCAGGCACTCCGGTTTCCTCCCACAGGGATTCAGGGAAAGTTGACTGGGTGTGTTAGGATATACAGATTAGGAAAGTAATATCACGATTGTTGTAAAAAGAGATAATGTAGGCTAAAAATAAAAAATTATGTCTTCACGATGTCGCATTTGCTATACTGTGGTTGTGCAGAGTTTAGGCTATTTTCCACTTCAACCGAATCGTAGCGAAACGTAGCGTATTTTTTTGAACTAATGATTTCGACACAGAAGAAAATGCTACGATACGTTACGTTTGAAGTGGAAAACGGCCTTTTCGCATAGCAATACAAACGGGTTGTTCAAACGCATGCATTCGAATACCTTTAGGTTTCTTTCATTATACGAGGATAAAAGACAGAAAAAGTACTTTATGTTTTATGAGGTTATAGGTCAGGCAATTTAAAGGATATTTACGAATTTGTGATGCATTTTTCACAATAATGCGAAACCCGACCTTTATAGTCAGCATTATTTTGCTCTGTCCTCGTAAACTATTCCAGCTATTTAAGTATTTTTAGACTGCTATACAAGATTATGAATATATAAAATGTTCTTTTGCACACAAGCGTTGTTTTAAACTCAGAAATACAAGGGCGTTTTATGATGCATCATGTTCATTACGTTATCGGGTTAATAATTAAAATGGGCGGCAATGAAAAATGTATGGAAACCTGGCAGACGGTTTCTCTCCTCGCCCGCACGCTCGCTCACCCGCCCGAAAATCCTACTCTTTACTGTATAAATTCAAGGACTCCCAAGAATCAAGGCCTTGAGTTTTTGTTTTCAAATTCAAGGACTTTCAAGTTTTGTACGACTCACCCCGATTTAAGAATTTTTTATGGTGTAGTTTAGCGCCATATAGGTCTAAAATGCTTTATTTCTTGATTTTGTTTATATTTATGTTCAAATTGTTCATTTGTGTTTTTATTCCACCTCGCAACACACTTTCTGTGGCAGTGCAGTTAAAGTAAATTGGTAATATTTTTGTGTCCTGGCAGAAGCTTTCGTGAGAGTCTGATAAAATAGGCCATCACATGTGTTTGTTAACTTCAAAATTCAGCTACATATATAATAACCTTCGAAATATAGTAATATACCGTTCTTTAACTCGATTTAACGTAACTAAATATCAATAGCCAAAATACTACTGTAACAATAAAATAATTAGGCAATTCTATTTTTTTAAATTCATATATTTTACTTCATGGAAATAGTCATAAACTTTATACGAAAACATAACTTTAATTACCGCCATATTTTGGAGTTCTGTGATATCTATATTCACTCCCTCCTGACTTCCAATAGGAGTTTTAATGATATGCAGAAATACTCCAAGATTCTTGGAGTATTTTGCTATCACGCGATAGTGTGATTTGGGAATTAATCGCACTATTTTTAACCGATCAGATTGCAAGAAACACCATTTATTTCAATTAAATGAATATAATAAACATTTTAATATGTCGTTTCAATACGCATCAATTTGGCATATTTTTTACGTTATACATTTTGCACCTTAGAGTACGTCACTGGGATGTCAACAACGAAATGCTTCATGGTGAATTTTATGTTGACAAATTAAAAGATCCAAGTATTCGTGAGTGGATGTTTCATAGAGTGCGAGAACTTGATTCTGGTGTTAAATTGTTTCTCAATAATTTCAAAGTTGTTGCAAGCGGCTTGTATACAAGGGTATATTGGATATTTTTTTGTTTCAAGTTGACATGAGTCAAAGAACAGTTGACACTGCAAAGTAACATATTTACGTATTTCATTTACGTACTTCCTTAATGATATACAGAGTTGTAACTCGTCACCTAATAGTTATCGTTGTAATTATATAAGCTGTCGTTTTCTTAGGCGTACGTTGACTTCGCAAAAGAACTACAGAAGAAAAATATTCCCATTGGTGGGATTGGAGCCCAAGGTCACTTCACGGGAGTTGTCGAACCATTAGTATTTAAGGTTAGAAGATTTATATTAATAATTGTTGCCTGTATGACCAAAGAAGTTATGAACTATTTTTCTCTTCTTCGATTACGCGAAAAATTTTGCAAAGCTAACGGCCATTATTAATGTTGTTAACGTAATGTCGCGGATTACACATACAGAATCAACTATTTTTACCTAAAGTAATGATTTTTTGAAGTTAATTTGGCAAGCATTGACATTTAATCTTCACTTTCAAGGATCGCTTGGACACGTTGATGGAGATCAAATTACCAATATGGCTGACCGAAGTTGATATAGTTGAAAAAGATCCCCATAAGCGCGCCATTAGTTTGGAAAATGTTATGCGTGTTGGATTCAGTCATCCGAGTGTACAAGGTATTATATTGTGGTGTTTCTGGTCGCATTCGTGCTGGAGGGGACTCTATACTGGACTGGTGGAAGGGAAAAATTTTACGGTTAGTGACAATTTGAGTGTTAAAACGCATCGAAAATATTTAGTATATTACATCGACCACGCGTTACAAGATTCTTAAAACTTAATATAAATAAATTTCTCATGTAGTCCACATCTATCTTTCAAGTTTGATCAATATATGTACATTGATAATGACTTCATCGACAAGGTGATACTTGTATAACGGCCAAAATGTATTGTAATTTATGACTTCTCTGTTTCAAATTCTCATGATTACATATGAAAGTTGGTTTTGATTGTGGATGGTTAAGCTCAATATTGTCAAAATATTCCGGTCCGGATTACCCTGCCAATACGGTCATAGATTTATCGGTTATTTACGTATCACACAAACTCAAATATCTCAAAAACTTGCATTACATGGCGGTGTCTTTTAAGACGATTTTCGTAACACTCTACCGAACTAAGCAATGATGTTAATCCAATTTGATTCACAGGCGTATACGGGTTTGATATTTTCTGGTGGATCAAACCTTGAAAGATTCCTGAAAATGTTATGTATATTAAACTTAAGATTCAACACGTCTTATACAAATTTCAACAATTCGTTTCAACCCGCCACGTTCCGAATAGCCTGTTTTTTTAATCGAGGGCAACTGCTCCTTGTCCTCCTCCCGCTTTGTACATGCAGTTATGGTTTCACATACATGTTTTGTAGTTTATTTAATTTGACTTATGATATTGAAATGACATTCAAATCAAACATATAGATGTTTTCCATCAAAACTTCCGCAATATATATGCACATATTGGCGCATAATGGTTTGGTGGATAGACTTTTTTAGTTGCTATTCTGTTTTGTTTAATGGTGATGTCAATCAAATCGAATAATATTCAAGATGCAGCAAATATTGGAGTCGCCAGCTTGTGATACAAACAGTTTAACTAGCTTCTATGTACTTGCAAAGCCAGATCGTGCTACCTTGATCATCTATCATACTCTGGAAGCAGGAAAATATATATAGTTGTCAGCACTCCGTTTATAAAGTTCATTATTTGGATACAAAAATGTAAACAAAGCTGAAAGGTCCGAACGGACTGTACCACATCTTTAGAAAAATGAGCGATAAATGAAATCGATTTGTTCTTGTGAAAAACACTTAATTTATTTCGCATAGCTTTGTGATAGTTGTGTTCATCAGTAAAACTAGAAACTAAAATAATGTGAAATAGCTTTTGCGCAATGCCAATGCAATTGGATGGGCGGGCTAGAAAAATTCTAGGAGGATCCGAGACCATGCTCTCCCACAAAAGTCTCTAAAACGGAGGCATTTTCTGCGTTCTGGGGAAGACTTCTGGAGGGGGGGGACTACAGCCCTCCTCCCTAGCCCCCAGTTCCGCCGCCCCTTGCCCAATGTAAAAACGTGACATTTTTCACAAAATGAAGTCAATTATATATAAGATTCGGGCTTACTGATCGAAAAACATAGTTATTGAATAATAACTTCAGTTGACGTCTTTTTCAAATAAGACCAAATCAATTTACAATTCCGATGTCCTTAGAACGCTTGTCATATTTCTTTGTTATTTCAGTTAACAGAAGCTGGCCGTGTGTATCAGGCACTCCGTCGGCAGTGGACCACGAACGAAGAATTGACAGTATCGACCGTGTTTAAGAACGAGGGAATTTTCAAATTCCGAGGCTTCCATGGTGATTATGACATGTTTATACATTTACCTGATGGGAAAACTATTAAGAAGACGTTCGAGTTAAAACCAAGAAACAGGGAATTGTTTCTAAAAGTCAATATAGAAAATAGTGATTTAACCCAATAACGAACAACTATCATTCTTGATGCATGAGGGTTTTTGTGATATTCGGAATTATAATTGTCAAGGTATTGTAAGTGTTATCAGCTGAAGCTAAACGCCTAAAGACTAAAACGCTTACCGAGGAATTCGTAACTTGATATATACAATAAGAGGCGAATAAACAATATTAAAATATCAGAAACGTTATTAATAGATATATACCAAAAATGTTGATATAAATATTTTGCACAAATTAAATATTCAGAAGAGGTCTTGTTCAGGCATGCTGTTTTTGCTGTACGTAAACCTGCTGCTTTTCTACAAAATGCGGGTTCAAGTACAGCTATTAATATATATATATGTTATTTACCGGATGGGAGGTCAGTACTGAAAAAATATTTTCCAGAGGTCTCAAAAACGAGGGAAAATATTTTTTCAGTACGGACCGACCTAAACGGTAAATAACGTTTTTATTTTTTTGTCGTTTATAACAGAAAATTATACGGAAATTTAGGATACCGTTGACCGTGGTCAGATATCGTAAAAAACCGCCCGCTCACGTAGCCAATCAAATTGCAGGAAAGCGTAGGATACCGCCCGCTCACAAAAAATGAAAAAATAATACGGAGTTATTTGATATTTTTTTATAAACAGGGGTGAAAACAATTTGAAAACAAAAAGTATGCCCCCAAAAAAGCTTGGATTATATTAAACTTAGTCAGTTACTCCTTAGACGATGGCAAGATTTAAAATCTTAAATTTTGTGATAATATCAGTAAACAATGTCAAGCTAACTTTCGGCTTGGCCGACATGCTGTTATTTTTTTTAGAATTTGCTGTAAAAAATTTCCTCCAAGATAAACAGCAGTGTGAACATGTTTTTTCCAATCTTAAAAATACAGAATCGTTGAATTATAGAATGATTTTCTGTTCCATGCGAAAAGGTCTTCGAATAGGACATGTACAGTATGTGTTTTACAAGTCCATGTTTTACACGTATGCGATTGACAAATCTGCGTTAAATACCTCTTGGTAGCTAAATACGTACTATAACCCTTTTGTTGTACTATATTTTTGTTAACTACTGCTCATGGAAGGAAATCCCTGATAAACAAATGTACTGCGATAGTAGTTTTTGGTGTCTTAAAAACGAAAATTTCGAAAATTGGGCACCACTTAAAATTTGTAAGGCACCACAGGGAAACACACGCACTTGTACAGGGTAATATTTTTAATATTTTTAGTATCGATACTAGTCCGTATCTGCATGTATATGGTTTTCAGCTACCAAAACCCGAATTTAAGGGGCTATATTAATTTTGTTGACGGAAAGTAAAATAAATGGGTTTGGTAAAACAGACTTTTAGTATACACTCAACGATGGTCTATTATACAAATCCTGCATTCTGATTGGCTACTCATCCATGGACCATCACATAACGGACCACGGTTGAGAAAAATGAAAACAAAGATGAAATAAGATGGCGGAAAACTTTCGTTTTGCGAAAGTTTGGTTGGGAATAGTGTGCAAAATTCTTTCCCTGATTAATTCTTTCCCTGACTTAGTTAATGGTAAGAACCAAAATCTTAACCATATTCTATTTGCTTTTACTTGCCATGGACCGAATCGCTATAAGCATTTTTTTTCTTCATATTACAAGCAAAATCGTTGATATATATACTGCTTGTAGTTAATATTTAGCGATATTTTTCTTGTCGACCTAAAATGTGATTTCATGTTTATAGCAGTATAGTTTCCCCTTTAAATTGTCTTTTTTGTGTGCTTCGAGATTTCCCGCCTAAAATAATTTAAACGTTCGTCTATGCTTCGGAATTTCGCGTATAAACCTTTCCAATGTTACTTACAGTTTGTACATGAGGTAAGATTGTATACGAAAACAGTCGCCTTCGTTGACTATTGGCTCATCATTGACAACTCGACCTCGTTGTCTAATTGTTAAATGGTTCATGTTGGTGAGGATGACTCGCTGACCAGGGCCATGGGCTTTGAGTGTGTATACAAATTTCTTCACAGGAAATTATCTTATAAAGGGATAGAATTGGCCATAAATTATACAATTTAAAAAGTGTAAGGATGGGTCATATTTCAGATAGATTTTGAGGGATTCCTTGCCGAAGAAACGAATATTATAGATTTAAACAGGGTTCTCCATTTTCCCGAATATCCGGCTCTCGCTGCCCGGGTGTCCTTCCCCAACTTTCCCCATGACACGTTCGGGATTTGTGAAACGCCTGTGTCGAAACCATGTTATTATATTTTTATTTCAAAGATCGTGCTTTCAGGCAGTTTTAGCTTATGTTTAGCTATTTATCTGCTAGCGAATACAGTTGCATATATGGATTCCTTAAAATGTTTGTATAAGGGCACCTGTACTTCATGTATGCCAATTTTTTTATGATAGTTTTGTGTTGGATAGGAGACAGGCTACCTCACACGAGGTATAAAGGCGTTAAGCAAACGTGAAGTACTTGCCAATCTTGTCTGCATTGCAGGTTTACTCATCGATTTTGTTCCGACTACCTATGCCCAACATGGCTTTGCAACATACTAGTGATAACTGTCTACTGTATATATTTCCCTACTTCCGTTGTTAACACAACGTATCTGCGCGTGTGCGCAGTATACATTGTAATCGGATGAGTAAGAAGTGGTAACTGTAAGAATAACATCTTGCCATGCAATCAGCGACTAGTACGGAGCACTGTTAAATATATAACACGTGTAGCTATATAAACAAAATGGCCGCCTCGAGGAGTGATTGATTGTAAATGCGAAATTGCGAAATACATCCATCAAATATCGATAAAATTCGAATAAATGATACACTGAAATGAAGTTCGCAAGCTTTGCAGCGGTTCTGATGCTTTTTATTGGCCTTCCAAAATGTTTTTCAGTCAATGGCGTATAAATGTTAGGTAAGAAACATTAAAATTTTACATACCAGATAGTGTGTAAAGAATGTTATAGTGGTGTTTCGTTGTTATCTACAAATTTGACAATTTGTATAACATAATAGTTACGAATTCCATTCCCAACAGAAACTAGGACCTATGATAAAACCATAAGACTAAAAGTAAATTTTCAACTCTCAAAGTTTTACAATTAGTCAATTTGTTTTCTTTTGGTGTTTTTTTTTTGGGGGGGGGTACCATCTATATTTTTGTTCATTTAAAGGGACAATTTATATGAGCCGGAGATACAGACTAAGACTTACAGGAGAATATCTTTACATGTGAGGTAAAGCGTGTAAGGGTTGAGGGATTGAATCAGCATGATTTGGGAGGGGTTGGTGCTGAGCGGGCGTTGGTAATAGATTGTGTGACTTCAGCACGACTGTTGACCGAGGCAGCGTGCATCGTCACTGAGGACCCCCGATAGGTTAGCCTAGTGGTAAAATGTTGGATTTGATATGAGAATTGACACCCGTTCAACATCTCTTCACCTGCAAGGCCAGGAGGTGTGTGCAATCTATTTAATCAACAAGATCAACTTTAGGAATACAAAATTATATAAGACTGGCTACAAGACTGATGACTTTCCATGGACAAATTTAGCCAAGCTGTCCAGGCGCTCAGTTTGACTCTTGTATAATCTCAACCAAACGGGCTGGCTGGGTTTCTTGTAAAGTGAAACTGTTTGTGATGAATTTGAATGATGTTGGGCATGTCGGTTAACAGGGTCACCACAGCCAACCAGGCTCATTTAAACATACCTTAAAGACTATTTTTAATGACCAATTTAC
Organism: Trachythela sp. YZ-2020; assembly: GCA_016169945.1. Classification (NCBI taxonomy): domain Eukaryota; kingdom Metazoa; phylum Cnidaria; class Anthozoa; order Malacalcyonacea; family Clavulariidae; genus Trachythela; species Trachythela sp. YZ-2020. The sequence goes on from JADLSH010000358.1 coordinate 5,049,921, forward strand.
AAATGGTCTGCAGTCAATTAATTAGTAACATTTCTGCATTGTCGGTTAATTAACGTAAGGAGAGGGGCTATCCCACTTCCACATTCCTCCTCTTAGCACTCCGGACCCTTTGCCATTCCCTCTTCGAGACTGGAAAGATCACCATTAAGTGATAATTCCACCCCTTACAGCTACTCCAACTCCAACAGCACCTGTACATTTGCAACAAAAATTAGAGTCGACAATTATAACAACTGCAACAACAACAGCACCTTAGAGATACATGTACGCTTAGCGTATCCACTTTTAACTGTTCGAACGTACGCTGCCTTGTTTCTAATAATCGGCTCATTACTGTTGAGTCATAGGTTATACTATTGAGTTGGCAAGGCCAGGATAATTTTACGATTCATGGTTATTCTTCGATTATCCCGGGCACATTATTAAAGATAAAACCTAGGTTATAACCGAGGTTATTATTTTTATAATTCCCAGTGGCTAATGCATTATCCTTTATATATAACTCGATCGTTCTTTACAAATTTTGCAGTAATTAAATCAAGACTGCCTTTTCTATACTCTGTTTATATCAATCAACATTCGATGTGAACTTTATGCCGCCAATATTAGATGATGTTACACTTTAATATAATATAATATAATAACAATACAATAACGAATGTTATTAAGGCATATCTACATAGTAGCTCAGTAGCTTAACCTGCCTATATAGCGTATAATTAGTATTCAATATGGCGTCGCGTGCGCAAGGTATTAAATATTCAAAATGGCGTCGCGTGCGCACGGGTGTGCGCACGGTAATAATTAGTATTCAAAATGGCGGGGTGTGCGCACGGGCGTGCGCACGGTAGTATTCGATGATGTCATAATAAGCAACACGGGTGTGCGCACGTGAGTAACATTATACTTACCTATGATTGGTTTAGGGTGTTTGGCGGAAAGTATAAATTGAGGCGATGAGGGGAATTTATCATTATGTGCATAGTTTTTATGAAGAGAACTTGTCAAAAATGAAGTGTTTACACGGAGAACCAGCTGCTCATTCAACAACTCAAAACGGTTCCTTTTGGTTCTGTGGTCAAAAGCCATTTTGAATACTAATTACTACCGTGCGCACACCCGTGCGCACGCGACGCCATTTTGAATATTTAATACCTTGCGCACGCGACGCCATATTGAATACTAATTATACGCTATATAGGCAGGTTAAGCTACTTAGCTCTACTACCTGAAATTAATTTTAATTTACGTGTATACATGTTGAATATAATATATATATAAGTATATATAAATATTCACAAGTAATTATTATCAAGAAATAAAATATAAATAAATCATAAGCCAGAAATTCTCCGATCAGCCATGTCAACAAGCAAAGCTTTAATTTAATCGTTTTTGCCATGTTGCCATTGCGTAAGTATACAGGCAGTCCTGGAACGTTCTTGTTTCCAACTGTACTAATCCATGTGCCAAAAAATTTGAACTACTTTACTTGATCCAGTGTAAATGTTGAAAATAGACATGAATATATACTTCAAGTAAATTCACGAAAGTAACATTGTATGAGAGATGGCTTTATATGCTTCAAAAAGGCTATTAAATAATAAACTGGCTTACCGAAAACAGCACTGCTTTTATCATGGAGATCGCGTTATAAAAGTTACTGAATTTATTATATTCGTTTTGAAATCAATGATATTTCGTGCAATCTGATTGGGTCTTCTTAGCAGTGCGATTTCAGCACGAATCGCACTTTCGGCAGTGCGATTTCAAAGTTGCTCGCATCATCTTGAGCTGTAATCGCATCCTTTTCTCAACCAATCATATTTAAATGCTGACCTCAGCCAACCAATCAGGTTAGATTATAGAATTCAACTAGCTAATCAATTTTAAGAAAAATGTGATCTGGCAAAGCAAATCGATCATGATTTGTTCATTACAAACTGTATTATTTTTAATAATACAACAAAATATAAAGGCTAATTAATAAACCACAAAAAATACCCAGGAACTTTTCACAAATAATAATAGGCTAATGAACACGAAATTTTCAATAAACATTGCAAAATTTGGCAACAAGAGCAAGTAATAATTTATATGTACGCAACAATGTACAAGGGAAGCGAGGTAAATTCAAGTACGACGAATTATTGTGGTATCGATGTTTGAATGCATATGACCGCACAAAAAGTTTATATCGTATTAATTACTTGTGCAATTGAAAATATGTTTAAACATACCATTGTAATCTTCTAAGCTTTAAAATTTCGCGAAATTGGGGGGAAGATTTATATATTTCAATATTCAGCTTGTTGCTACGCTGCGGCATTTTGGGGGAGTATCGCGTGTGTGTCAATTGTTCACAAAAAATAATCAAATACCGCTTCCGGCTTAACATTTTTCAAATTTCAAAATGAATGTAATAAAGTGGAAATTGCACTTCGTGTCGGAAATTGCACTCCACTCAGTGCAATTACCATTATATATCATTCAATCTAACTCTTCAAGGAAAAGATATCCATGAAATGAAATTATTGGTGCGACAATGTCGCAATTTCTCATCTTTGGCTACGGCCCGGTAGAAAATGGGTGTGATTTGTTAATAAAAATCTTGTTGTCGTCCCTTCATTCAAACTCAATGAAAGACCTCCCACTCGGTTTTTATCCTATTTATAAAAATAGGTCCGCAGTGCGTACACGTGATAACTGTGGTAAGCCATTTTGGCATAATATTGCCCAATGTTAGAGGACAATATTACACAAACCTTTCAATTTTTGCTTATATAGTTACCTGTAATTGTAAGTAATTCTCATGATTTGAGAAATAAATATATGTTATTTACCGGCTGGGAGGAACTTATATACCGGGTGGGGCAAAAAAAAGTACGACTGTTTGATTTAGTATAACTTAACAACTAAAAGAGCTATTACACTTAATCAAGTTGCTTTGCATTCAGCGATGTCTAAGTTAAATTTTGATATGTGCCATGTGCATTTTCATGCAATATTGACCGAGATAGCTGCGTTTAAACTTGAGTAAACAGTTTTGGAAGTGTCGAGAATTAGCTAAAAATGGCCTATTAAATAATTTGATAACATTAGCATTTTACGCAAGTATTCGTTTCAATGAAGTGAAGTTGAAGTTAGAAAGCCAAATGTTAGAATAAAAGAGCATATCTATTCAAGAAACATTTCTAACTTCAACTTCACTTCATTTAAATAATACTTACGATAAAATGGTAACGGTTATCAAATTAGTTTAATAGGCCGTTTTTTGCTAATTCTCGACAGTTCCAAGATATTTTAGTCAAGTTTAAACGCAGCTATCTCAGTCAAAATAGCATGAAAATGCACATGGCATATATCAAATTTAAAATTTAAGTTAGACATCGCTGAATGCAAAGAAACGTGTTTAAGTGTAATAGCTCTTTTAGTTTTTAAGGTACACTAAATCAAACAGTCGTACTTTTTTTTGCCCCACCCGGTATATAAGGTAATTTTACCATATTTTTATAGATGCAACTATATGTATTTTTATCTTTTGAATTAAAAGACTTTAGAGAAAACGATTATGTTTTGGTTCAATTTGGATGAAAATTGGATGGGAAATTTGAAATAGTTTGTCTTGCTTTCCCGGACTAACTAAAAAAAGTGAATGTGAAATTTGTGCAAGTATAATAATTAATTTAATTTGCTGGCAAAGGTATACATATATGTAATTTGGTTATAGCTACCTAATTATGCTCAGTTAAAATGTTAACTTTTTACATTGATATTACATAATTACAATGAATAAGATATTTACTATTAGTGCAGCAGGACAAATGTTGAAGGTGCAGTTAACCTCCTTAAGCGTTTTTAAGAGTCTTTCTCACTCCAACTTTAAAAGTATACTAAGACTAATTATAGGCCAACCAGCATTTATCACATGGTGATATATCTTGCGCTAATCCCTTTTATTATAGTTAGTTGTCGTGCATTTGGTGGGAAACAAATAAAAAAGAAAGAGATTAATTAAATTTTCTTTCTCTTATTTGTGCTAACAGTCTTATCTGACTGCTGCTCTGTAATACAAACTGAAACCCACCAATTATCCATGCTGTAGGCGAGAACAACAAATATATGTATAGAGGAGATTAAATATTACTATCTTGTAAATGTTTCAACTTTATCAAATCCTTTATCTTCTCCTTCACTCGAAGAACAAAGAACGTATATATAACAGGATTTAATGCAGCGTTTATAGGAAAGAGGCATACCGCTGACCATGCATGTAATGTTTTCACATGGGCTGTTAATCCACGGAGGGACAGAAATGTGAACAGGACAACAGGAATCCAGCAACATAAATTTGTCATTACTATACCAAACATTCGTTTTGCAAGATATGAGTCCTCTTGTTTTCGTGTAGTGCTATTCCTAATATCATTCTGCCTCAATGATATGTACATTCTAATGTAACATGCGGTCACATATATACATAAAACAGCATTAACACCGCCAAATAATCCCAAACAATATTCCCAACCTTGAACCTCTCTGTTGTCGTCAGGTAGCTGCAATGGAAGGCAGACACTATTCTGGCCATAAAATGTCATATAATTTGAATTGAAATACCGCGGAAACACAGCTGGAAAAATAGCAATGCATATATGGATTCCTTAAAATGTTTGTATAAGGGCACCTGTACTTCATGTATGCCAATTTTTTTATGATAGTTTTGTGTTGGATAGGAGACAGGCTACCTCACACGAGGTATAAAGGCGTTAAGCAAACGTGAAGTACTTGCCAATCTTGTCTGCATTGCAGGTTTACTCATCGATTTTGTTCCGACTACCTATGCCCAACATGGCTTTGCAACATACTAGTGATAACTGTCTACTGTATATATTTCCCTACTTCCGTTGTTAACACATAAACAACGATTAAACCAATTTTGTATCTGCGCGTGTGCGCATGCAGTATACATTGTAATCGGATGAGTAAGAAGTGGTAACTGTAAGAATAACATCTTGCCATGCAATCAGCGACTAGTACGGAGCACTGTTAAATATATAACACGTGTAGCTATATAAACAAAATGGCCGCCTCGAGGAGTGATTGATTGTAAATGCGAAATTGCGAAATACATCCATCAAATATCGATAAAATTCGAATAAATGATACACTGAAATGAAGTTCGCAAGCTTTGCAGCGGTTCTGATGCTTTTTATTGGCCTTCCAAAATGTTTTTCAGTCAATGGCGTATAAATGTTAGGTAAGAAACATTAAAATTTTACATACCAGATAGTGTGTAAAGAATGTTATAGTGGTGTTTCGTTGTTATCTACAAATTTGACAATTTGTATAACATAATAGTTACGAATTCCATTCCCAACAGAAACTAGGACCTATGATAAAACCATAAGACTAAAAGTAAATTTTCAACTCTCAATGTTTTACAATTAGTCAATTTGTTTTCTTTTGGTGTTTTTTTTTTGGGGGGGGGGGGGTACCATCTATATTTTTGTTCATTTAAAGGGGCAATTTATATGAGCCGGAGATACAGGCTAAGACTTACAGGAGAATATCTTTACATGTGCGTGTAAGGGTTGAGGGATTGAATCAGCATGATTTGGGAGGGGTTGGTGCTGAGCGGGCGTTGGTAATCGATTGTGTGACTGTCAGCACGACTGTTGACCGAGGCTGCGTGCATCGTCACTGAGGACCCCCGATAGGTTAGCCTAGTGGTAAAATGTTGGATTTGATATGAGAATTGACACCCGTTCACCTGCAAGGCCAGGAGGTGTGTGCAATCTATTTAATCAACAAGATCAACTTTAGGAATACAAAATTATATAAGACTGGCTACAAGACTGATGACTTTCCATGGACAAATTTAGCCAAGCTGTCCAGGCGCTCAGTTTGACTCTTGTATAATCTCAACCAAACGGGCTGGCTGGGTTTCTTGTAAAGTGAAACTGTTTGTGATGAATTTGAATGATGTTGGGCATGTCGGTTAACAGGGTCACCACAGCCAACCAGGCTCATTTAAACATACCTTAAAGACTATTTTTAATGACCAATTTACAAATGGTCTGCAGTCAATTAATTAGTAACATTTCTGCATTGTCGGTTAATTAACGTAAGGAGAGGGGCTATCCCACTTCCACATTCCTCCTCTTAGCACTCCGGACCCTTTGCCATTCCCTCTTCGAGACTGGAAAGACCACCATTAAGTGATAATTCCACCCCTTACAGCTACTCCAACTCCAACAGCAACTGTACATTTGCAACAAAAATTAGAGTCGACAATTATAACAACTGCAACAACAACAGCACCTTAGAGATACATGTACGCTTAGCGTATCCACTTTTAACTGTTCGAACGTACGCTGCCTTGTTTCTAATAATCGGCTCATTACTGTTGAGTCATAGGTTATACTATTGAGTTGGCAAGGCCAGGATAATTTTACGATTCATGGTTATTCTTCGATTATCCCGGGCACATTATTAAAGATAAAACCTAGGTTATAACCGAGGTTATTATTTTTATAATTCCCAGTGGCTAATGCATTATCCTTTATATATAACTCGATCGTTCTTTACAAATTTTGCAGTAATTAAATCAAGACTGCCTTTTCTATACTCTGTTTATATCAATCAACATTCGATGTGAACTTTATGCCGCCAATATTAGATGATGTTACACTTTAATATAATATAATATAATAACAATACAATAACGAATGTTATTAAGGCATATCTACATAGTAGCTCAGTAGCTTAACCTGCCTATATAGCGTATAATTAGTATTCAATATGGCGTCGCGTGCGCAAGGTATTAAATATTCAAAATGGCGTCGCGTGCGCACGGGTGTGCGCACGGTAATAATTAGTATTCAAAATGGCGGGTGTGCGCACGGGCGTGCGCACGGTAGTATTCGATGATGTCATAATAAGCAACACGGGTGTGCGCACGTGAGTAACATTATACTTACCTATGATTGGTTTAGGTGTTTATGGAAGAAAGTATAAATTGAGGCGATGAGGGGAATTTATCATTATGTGCATAGTTTTATGAAGAGAACTTGTCAAAAATGAAGTGTTTACACGGAGAACCAGCTGCTCATTGAACAACTCAAAACGGTTCCTTTTGGTTCTGTGGTCAAAAGCCATTTTGAATACTAATTACTACCGTGCGCACACCCGTGCGCACGCGACGCCATTTTGAATATTTAATACCATGCGCACATGACGCCATTTTGAATACTAATTATACGCTATATAGGCAGGTTAAGCTACTTAGCTCTACTACCTGAAATTCATTTTAATTTACGTGTATACATGTTGAATATAATATATATATAAGTATATATAAATATTCACAAGTAATTATTATCAAGAAATAAAATATAAATAAATCATAAGCCAGAAATTCTCCGATCAGCCATGTCAACAAGCAAAGCTTTAATTTAATCGTTTTTGCCATGTTGCCATTGCGTAAGTATACAGGCAGTCCTGGAACGTTCTTGTTTCCAACTGTACTAATCCATGTGCCAAAAAATTTGAACTACTTTACTTGATCCAGTGTAAATGTTGAAAATAGACATGAATATATACTTCAAGTAAATTCACGAAAGTAACATTGTATGAGAGATGGCTTTATATGCTTCAAAAAGGCTATTAAATAATAAACTGGCTTACCGAAAACAGCACTGCTTTTATCATGGAGATCGCGTTATAAAAGTTACTGAATTTATTATATTCGTTTTGAAATCAATGATTTTTCGTGGAATCTGATTGGGTCTTCTTAGCAGTGCGATTTCAGCACGAATCGCACTTTCGGCAGTGCGATTTCAAAGTTGCTCGCATCATCTTGAGCTGTAATCGCATCCTTTTCTCAACCAATCATATTTAAATGCTGACCTCAGCCAACCAATCAGGTTAGATTATAGAATTCAACTAGCTAATCAATTTTAAGAAAAATGTGATCTGGCAAAGCAAATCGATCATGATTTGTTCATTACAAACTGTATTTTTTTTAATAATACAACAAAATATAAAGGCTAATTAATAAACCACAAAAAATACCCAGGAACTTTTCACAAATAATAATAGGCTAATGAACACGAAATTTTCAATAAACATTGCAAAATTTGGCAACAAGAGCAAGTAATAATTTATATGTACGCAACAATGTACAAGGGAAGCGAGGTAAATTCAAGTACGACGAATTATTGTGGTATCGATGTTTGAATGCATATGACCGCACAAAAAGTTTATATCGTATTAATTACTTGTGCAATTGAAAATATGTTTAAACATACCATTGTAATCTTCTAAGCTTTAAAATTTCGCGAAATTGGGGGGAAGATTTATATATTTCAATATTCAGCTTGTTGCTACGCTGCGGCATTTTGGGGGAGTATCGCGTGTGTGTCAATTGTTCACAAAAAATAATCAAATACCGCTTCCGGCTTAACATTTTTAAAATTTCAAAATGAATGTAATAAAGTGGAAATTGCACTTCGTGTCGGAAATTGCACTCCACTCAGTGCAATTACCATTATATATCATTCAATCTAACTCTTCAAGGAAAAGATATCCATGAAATGAAATTATTGGTGCGACAATGTCGCAATTTCTCATCTTTGGCTACGGCCCGGTAGAAAATGGGTGTGATTTGTTAATAAAAATCTTGTTGTCGTCCCTTCATTCAAACTCAATGAAAGACCTCCCACTCGGTTTTTATCCTATTTATAAAAATAGGTCCGCAGTGCGTACACGTGATAACTGTGGTAAGCCATTTTGGCATAATATTGCCCAATGTTAGAGGACAATATTACACAAACCTTTCAATTTTTGCTTATATAATTACCTGTAATTGTAAGTAATTCTCATGATTTGAGAAATAAATATATGTTATTTACCGGCTGGGAGGAACTTATATACCGGGTGGGGCAAAAAAAAGTACGACTGTTTGATTTAGTATAACTTAAAAACTAAAAGAGCTATTACACTTAATCAAGTTGCTTTGCATTCAGCGATGTCTAAGTTAAATGTTGATATGTGCCATGTGCATTTTCATGCAATATTGACCGAGATAGCTGCGTTTAAACTTGAGTAAACAGTTTTGGAAGTGTCGAGAATTAGCTAAAAATGGCCTATTAAATAATTTGATAACATTAGCATTTTACGCAAGTATTCGTTTCAATGAAGTGAAGTTGAAGTTAGAAAGCCAAATGTTAGAATAAAAGAGCATATCTATTCAAGAAACATTTCTAACTTCAACTTCACTTCATTTAAATAATACTTACGATAAAATGGTAACGGTTATCAAATTAGTTTAATAGGCCGTTTTTAGCTAATTCTCGACAGTTCCAAGATATTTTAGTCAAGTTTAAACGCAGCTATCTCAGTCAATATAGCATGAAAATGCACATGGCATATATCAAATTTAAAATTTAAGTTAGACATCGCTGAATGCAAAGAAACGTGTTTAAGTGTAATAGCTCTTTTAGTTTTTAAGGTACACTAAATCAAACAGTCGTACTTTTTTTTGCTCCACCCGGTATATAAGGTAATTTTACCATATTTTTATAGATGCAACTATATGTATTTTTATCTTTTGAATTAAAAGACTTTAGAGAAAACGATTATGTTTTGGTTCAATTTGGATGAAAATTGGATGGGGAATTTGAAATAGTTTGTCTTGCTTTCCCGGACTAACTAAAAAAAGTGAATGTGAAATTTGTGCAAGTATAATAATTAATTTAATTTGCTGGCAAAGGTATACATATATGTAATTTGGTTATAGCTACCTAATTATGCTCAGTTAAAATGTTAACTTTTTACATTGATATTACATAATTACAATGAATAAGATATTTACTATTAGTGCAGCAGGACAAATGTTGAAGGTGCAGTTAACCTCCTTAAGCGTTTTTAAGAGTCTTTCTCACTCCAACTTTAAAAGTATACTAAGACTAATTATAGGCCAACCAGCATTTATCACATGGTGATATATGTTGCGCTAATCCCTTTTATTATAGTTAGTTGTCGTGCATTTGGTGGGGAACAAATAAAAAAGAAAGAGATTAATTAAATTTCCTTTCTCTTATTTGTGCTAACAGTCTTATCTGACTGCTGCTCTGTAATACAAACTGAAACCCACCAATTATCCATGCTGTAGGCGAGAACAACAAATATATGTATAGAGGAGATTAAATATTACTATCTTGTAAATGTTTCAACTTTATCAAATCCTTTATCTTCTCCTTCACTCGAGGAACAAAGAACGTATATATAACAGGATTTAATGCAGCGTTTATAGGAAAGAGGCATACCGCTGACCATGCATGTAATGTTTTCACATGGGCTGTTAATCCACGGAGAGACAGAAATGTGAACAGGACAACAGGAATCCAGCAACATAAATTTGTCATTACTATACCAAACATTCGTTTTGCAAGATATGAGTCCTCTTGTTTTCGTGTAGTGCTATTCCTAATATCATTCTGCCTCAATGATATGTACATTCTAATGTAACATGCGGTCACATATATACATAAAACAGCATTAACACCGCCAAATAATCCCAAACAATATTCCCAACCTTGAACCTCTCTGTTGTCGTCAGGTAGTTGCAATGGAAGGCAGACACTATTCTGGCCATAAAATGTCATATAATTTGAATTGAAATACCGCGGAAACACAGCTGGAAAAATAGCAATTCCACCGCCAAACAACCACGCAAAAATAACAATGGTCTGGCTAAGTTTTCTTCCAAATTGTCTCAACTTTTTACTGGCGTTGACAATACACCAATATCTTTCCGTCGTAATAGCCGTGATCATAAACAATGAAACTTGACTAGAAATGAGGGAAATAACGCCTGCGACAGTGCAACTTTTGCTTGACCGCCACTTCTCGTCGTATTCAAAATATCTTCCCTTATACATTACGTTTTTATAACCAATGATTAAAAGGTAGACGCTCATTAGGATGTCACTCGAAACCAAGCTGTTGATGAATAGTGTTTGTAAGCCTCTTGTATCTACATTAAATCTCACGAAAATTACGCCAAGATTTCCACATGCAACCAATATAGCGACTATCCACACGAACACCTCGAGAAAATCGTTCTTAAGAAGTTCACTGCAACTCGAGAAGACGTCTGCAGGAGCGGAACAATCTATTTTTGGGTTTATGTTCCTTGCATGACAGCAATGGATAAATCGATCCGTGTACCTGGAAATAAATTAAACATTACAAACGTGAGGTATCGGCTGCGATGTATTCATGAATTAGCTGGCTGATATAATATTTGTATTCTGGTGGGAAAACAGGCTTTTACCAGCTTTAGTGTATTAAAAGTATACCAATCTATGTAATTAACCAAATTTAAGTGGAGCCATTCCATCTTCACAATTCAACTGCAGTATTAAATATACTGTCAGTTGATATACTTTGGAATGAAATATATACCGCAGTGGAATTGACCTTCTAAGTTGTTCGATTGGAACTAAAATCCCTGGTCGTGAAGGTTGAAAGCAGTTGTACTCGCCACTGTACAACCAATACTATACAGGTGTGATAAATAAGGAAAAAACACAGTAATTACTTACAGGAATTTTAGATTCCGTAAATTACGAAGAGGTTTTTCATCAAAATGTCTTATTTTATTTCTTGAAATATCTCTGCAATGTATTAAACAAATTATTTGAAGAGTTAGTCCACCAAAATATATAATTAACAGAACTATATATATATAGACAATTCAAGGAACTATTCTAATTAGTAATTCGAATTTAACAATAATTAAAACTAGAATCCAACATATTTACAGTGATTTTAGCAGATAAACAAAATCGTCGTTTTATGGAAGAGGATTATACAGGGTGTATAAAAAAAAACTGAACAAAATTGAAATTGCTCTCAACTTCGCGAAGCGGCTCCAGGTACGAAGTTTTTTATTAAAATATATTGTTTGGGTATTTATAATGTAGAATAAACTAAAAAATTCTGAAAGTTACATTTTTCAAAACCCAGGGGGGGTGTTTTGTCCAACAGATCAAAAATGGCTTGCGCACGAAATTTGAATGCTTAAAAGTTATTTTGAGTTAGTGGGTGGACAATGTGTTGGGTGTTGCATTGCCGTTCAAAATTTCAGAAAATTTGCTTAAGTGTAAGTCCTTCAAAACGTCGCGTAAACTTTCATTTTTAAGAAAAAATCAGCTTTTGCATGCTTAATTTACGCCTTTACCTAATTTGCATATTGTCTAGACAACTTTCAGAATTTTTTAGTTTATTCTACATTATAAATACCCAAACAATATATATTAATAAAAAACTTCGTACCTGGAGCCGCTTCGCGAAGTTGAGAGCAATTTCAATTTTGTTCAGTTTTTTTTTATACACCCTGTACTATCATAATAATCTTTTGTTATTGGTTGCTATGTACTCTATAGTCTATACTATAAACTTGCTCTGTGCAGTTAGAAAATAGAACAATAACGTTTTCAACTGACGTGCTATAGCATCACATTTTAATGAGTGCAATTTGGAGCCAAGTGAGGGAGGGGCACATCCAACGTACGCAGCGGCGTTGGCAATGTCCCAGTTTGAGGCAGTACTTTATTTCTTGCCACAGTAACTTCTAGCAAATAGATTGTTTCAGCCTCAAATTTTTAAGACAGACATTTTCCCCTGACTCAACTGGATGCGCAATCGGAAGTTCAAAATCGTTGATGTAAGAAAATCAGAAATAAAGAATAAAGTCATTTTGAATTCAATAATTGAATTAATTTATGCTAACATTTATGTGATAATAATATACATAGAAATGTCTCTCGAATTTGATTGGCTGATTAAAGTGCAGTTAATCCCAAACAGCAGTGGAACAATTTTTAATCACAGTGCAATTTTCAAAAATCATTGGGCAAAAATCTGTAATCACTATATGGCGCCCGTTCGGCCTGAACTGATACTTGAGTGTTTGATGAAATGACGACTTATTTAAAAGGGGGAAAATTTAGTTTCCAATCAGATTTAAGAAATTCACATGGCTCAGTTCACTTTCAAATCTTTGGCAATGCATACAAATGATGTAAAAAAGGGAGCGAAAATTTTATCAGTGGACGGTTCGCCGACGCTGGTAAATTGAGTATAGTTGTCTCGAACATTTTTAATGTATTTTGTTACTGAGTAATAGCGCATAATTTCTCGTGAAATTTGGATATAACACGCTCTCGTGAGTTTTTGAAAGACTTCAATGTTGTGGTCTTTGAAAAACTCACTCGCGCAAGTTATTTGCAAATTGCACTCGAAAATACTAATCAGCGGTAATAACTGTGACAATGAAGGCTTAATACACTTACAGCACTGTTAGATCGTGCAAATTACTCATCATTTCAGAGGTAATTGATTCTATTTGGTTTCCCGAGAGATTTCTGTAGATAGGAAACAAAAGATGATGAAACACACAAGTTTAGTCATCAAAAAATACTTCTGGGAAAAATAATGTGTTTGGTAATAATATATAGTCAAGGAAAACATAAGTCATTTTTGTCTCTAGGAACCGCGGCGTAGTTCTCTAACTTGTTGGGAAGCAAGCACAATTTGTTCCCAAACCCATTACTCCTGATTTATTGATTGATTTATGAAATATTTGCCGATAACAATACTCCTCTTAACCAATCAGAACCAAGCAATTTTTCACTGTTTAAGTAATGTTTAACTAAGCACTGAGGGGACTAACAGAAGTTAGCTCAATGTACTTTGATCTATGCAAGACATACGTCTGTATTCTAAAAGCTCACTCACACTCACACTCAAAGAGTGGAGATTCAATCTGAGCTTCCCTTGAGTGTCAATGCTGTTTTTGAATAGCTGGAGGGTGAGTACTCACATAGTAAGGTACGGCACTAACCCTCCAGCTATTCAAAAACAGCACTGACACTCAAGGGAAGCTCAGATTGAACTTCCACTCTTTGAGTGTGAGTGAGCTTTCAAAATACAGGCAATAGTGTCTAGTGAAAAAATTGTGCTAATTGTTCAGTTTAAATCAATGGCGTTTCATATTTTGATACTGAACTGGATATTACGGTAGCTTGTTATAAAACAACATACTTACAGATAACGGAGCTGTCCCGTAAACAAAAATAAATTTAGTGGTATACTTGATATGTGGTTCTCAGATAAGTCCCTGAAACGTTTGGTAGAAAAATAGTTAGCCTCTCATATACTGCATGAAGATCGTCAAAATATAACACGGTATATGCTGTCGCAGAAAGCTTTTCTTCCAATTAGAAACATTCAATCAAAAGTGGTAAATAATAATGACAAAACTGTTTCAACTTTTTAATCTGCACGTTGACTCATGCATCCAGTTCTAATTTTTGCGTGAACTGAATTGCGTTCACTGAATCAACTTACTATCATAGGTCCGTGGGATCCGGTTGTGTAGTTTATCTGTATCATGCATCATGTATTATTGCATGTTCAAAATAGATTTGCGAGGTATTTGTAATCGTTATAAGGAGTACCGGGGATATGGTATGACGAAACTTACAAGACTCTTAGTTGTTTTGTGTATAAGAACAAGTCTTCTGGAAGCTGCGATATCCGATTGTTCGATAAATCCCTGTAGTAATTAGGAAAAAAAGGAAATTTAGACACAATTCTATGATAATGAATTATCAATAAATGATATATTAATGTCTCAACCGTTGGGTTCGTCCAATGTAGGTGTTATGCTACAATAAACTATCGTGGTTTGTGGAGTTGGAACTATACCATGAAAAAGATTAAAACGACCTAGACTTTTCAAACGATAAACATCGAACTGGTTTGTATCCTTCTCCGGTTAATAGTTCAAAATGCCAACCACGGCAGCTATAGCTTATATGTATGCAATTAATGCATTTAATGCATGATTGTGCTTTTAACCCATTCGACCGCAGAAGACGCTTCTTTTACATGCGAGATCTGTATGTCTGATTACATAATATTACACTTCGCGTGTAGGAATACTTCAACTTCCCTCTGTCACGCACTGGCTGCTTTTACTGTAGTTAGATGGACCAATGAGGGATGATGATTTATAAGACCCATTCTTGCATGTCGGCAAATATGCAATACACTCATTTGCCAATATAGCGCGAAAATTATTTCATACGTTTTAAATGGACTTACAGTTTCCGAATGTAAGTGAATTCCCGAAGATGGAACTTTTTCACTGAATGAATGGCGTTTTTCTCAAGCAGGTACCTGTAAAAAAGATATGTTTCATTACTTTTATTCGACGCAGAGAATCACATTAATTTATAGAGTTACTAACCGGAGGGCTCGGAAAAACGATTACTCAATCTCAACAGAACTAGTCCTTACTAGATGTGTCTTACCGGCTATATTTTAGATTGCAAGGGATTAGATCTATAGCATAGTGGGGAACTCAACGCATATGGTTGCACAAACATTGAAAATTCACTCGATTTTTAAACGTCTCAGTGTGTTCGATCCGTATCTGTGCATTCTTGTTTCTCAAAGTTATGGTGAAAGGTTACTTGTTCACCAAGATATATAATCCTTTAACTGCAGCAATTACAATGCACTTACTCTTGTACATTCTCAGCTGTGTAATTGCTTGGAATCCACGGCATCCAATTCAATTTTTTCCCATAACAATTCACGGAACGATTTTGACATTTGCAAGCTTTACAAAGCTCCTCACCTGGAAAGAAATGGCGACAGTTCTATGGCGAAGTTAAAGCTCTTAAAAGCGAGGGCTATACTGGTGCTTGAATGCATAACCTTCTGAATTTTA
Organism: Trachythela sp. YZ-2020; assembly: GCA_016169945.1. Classification (NCBI taxonomy): domain Eukaryota; kingdom Metazoa; phylum Cnidaria; class Anthozoa; order Malacalcyonacea; family Clavulariidae; genus Trachythela; species Trachythela sp. YZ-2020. Next base: position 5,065,729 of record JADLSH010000358.1, read on the forward strand.
GCCACTCTCTCTGGCAGTTAGGTTAACGAGACTCACGCATGCATGGCAATTTTACTAAGTGCATGAACAGGTATATTTAAGCTAGACATGTACACAAATTCAAAGCTTGTAGGAACTAGTATATTGTAGATGTCCAAAATTTGTTCTAGGAAACGAGTTGTTTTGACTGCATAATTTAAAAATGAAAAGATCATTGAGTTCGTTTTGTTTACGTAATCTGCATCATTCTACGGCATATAATACATAACGGCCATGACAGTTCTGTCATATCTTTCCAAACCAAATTTTAAAGGTGCATGTTTATTCTTTTCAAATACTTACCATCCACAATGCAACGCACACCAGAACCTTTTGCGTTGTACCTAGCGTTTGTTTTTTGCTCCTTCTTAAAACATTCTTCCAATTCTCCTTCGTTGCCATGGCATTTAAAATCAACGGACAAAACTGTCTCATTCATTCTCGGGAGCATCTCATTATAGATTTCGGAGGCTCTATCATAGCCCAAGTAGTGACATACAACATTGGCATCAGCCTTACTCCATTGGTTGTCACTTAGTCTCCACCATTTCTCATTACGATAAATTTCAACAATTCCATAATGGGCACTTTTGTTTCTGTAATCAAAGTCTTCATTTACTAAACGAATGGCTAAAAAATAGAAAGTAGTTAGAAAGAAGTTTTATACTATATACCGATCCTTTAAATTCATAATTGTTTCAATATCTTTCTGCGAATTTGTTTAATTTATAAATATGAAAGAATGTAGTTCCTTACTTCACATTACAAATGTTGCAGAAGGATATGCACTTATACCTGATGGATCTAAGCGCTTTTAAATATCATTAAAGTAGTTTATCCTTTACGATGGCATCGCTCGCGCAGGAGGAGCGACCAATTCGATCGAGTCAGGTAGATTAACGCTCTCACGAACATACCAAGATAACTGAATGTGATTCAACTTTCATGTCATATATGCCAGTTCTGTCAAGCTAGAACCGTACAGCACATGCCCAAACAGGCTCACACTCCTCCCAGGTGGGAGAAAGGATCGTAATTGAAAATGGCCTTAATTATGTTAACGTACCTTTTTCACAAGTTAGACCAGCAAAACTGGTCACTCCACCACCAAATGTTCTATATTTTAGTTCGGTTCCAATCCAGTTTTCTATCTTTGTTACCAACTGTGCTTCCTTTGTTTGGTACACCCAAATTCTCAATGCTCCGGGGTATCCTAGGATTTTACATACCCTTTTCTGATACTCCGACTTTAACGAATGCGTAAAAGTCCCAAACCATCTGTTCTTGAGTAAGATCTCTACTTTGCCAGAATAAGGCTTTCCGCCATTGTTATTGAGACGAAACTCTTAAGAGAAAATAATAAAACAAATAATCAGGATTTTTAGACACGAGAACGGCCATAACCCGTTTATGAAGGACTTTCCACTTTGGAAGTAAAATAATGTGTCAGCTGGTGCTTAGCAATAGGAATTTTCATTGCAACCAGCTGATCCGTGACGGAGACAAAGCCTAGAATTATAAGAAAGAAAAATAACTTGCTGTACCAAGTCAGTCACTTCTTTGAGGGGCTTAATTCGGTGTTATCCAATCACCTGCAAGGAAGGGTTTACATTAAATAACGAAAAAACATGGCTGAACGATATTTTCGTGAACAATACCTTTAGTGAGGATTTGTGCACGTTGATAAGTATAACATTTGTCTTGTCGTATTATTTTGTTTGCAGCTTGAGAGTTACTTTTTTTCATATTATTTCCGATGTGCCGGTTATCGACCTTTTGACTGAACACGCGGTATATCACGCTACAATCATACGCGTAAATAAATAATAATCAATTACATACTTTGAGCATAACAACGAATATGAATATCTCTCCCATCGTGACATTTGGTAACATTCTTGTCGACAACGTGGCCTTCAATTTGAATTTCAATACCATCTGCATAACCCATTCCTTGGCAATATTCTGTGATAGTCTTTAATTGTTTATGTTGTTTGTGACAAACTGGCGACCATTTTCCATCAACATAACGCTCTACTCGTCCTTCATCTGTTGTCCGACCATTCCTGAGGCGAAGTTCTGAAAAATAATTGATCAGTAATCATTATGAAATTTGTGTAATATGAAACCGTCTTCGTTGGCCGTTGCGCGTGCACAATAGATTTATGGAGTGCGGCAAATTTCTTATTTTCTAAGATTTCCCCCAAAATATTCCACAAATATTTCCGTGGGATTCCATTCCAATTAGCGCAAATGAGAAATAGAAAATTAGCGTAAACTTCGATCGAATGGCCTTCCTTAAACTAATTTTCCTAGTCTGAATGCGCAAAGTGAGAAACATGCTAGAAGTTTTAAGACTGTTTTGGACATTCTGATGTCAAACTGTGCCTATTGAATAAAAATGGAATAATTACTCTTACCTGGAACGCATTCTAAACTAACTTTCCAATTTGACACACTTTCATTCTTTTGTTCTAGCCAAGGACCTCGTGGACAGTCTAATAATCTCTTCTCTTCTCCTTTACATCGCATGTCCATTATCCACAGAACTGTATCTTTACTTGATGTATCTGTTTTAAGTAGTTGAAATCTTTTCACGCCAGGTTTATTCAACTGACGACAGACCACTTGAGCGTTTTCCATGGTCCAGTTATTCCCAGCAACCTGACCCCAAATTCCCTGGTGCATTATTCGTACTTCAGTTATGAACTTTAGTGTGGAATAGCCGTAGGCTCGAGTAGAAAGTTGATTGAGACGAACATCTGAAATGAAAGATATTTTGTATAATATTGTTAAAAATGAAGAAGTTTTGATACCTTAAGTTGTTGGAAGAAACATAACCAAACGACAGGAATAGGATAAAGAAAGGATCTTTATCTAATCGTCATCGATTTTGTAGTCAGTTGTGAGAATGAAAGATGCATTAATGTTCGTAATTACTCAGGGACGTCGCGGAGTCATTGATATTGGGGGGGGGGGGGGGTGTACTTAACTAATGTAAGGGTTGGGGGCTGAAATCTATATATCGATGCTTCCCCCGGGAAAATATTTAAAAATTGAGGCTCGGAAAAGCGCTTTCCTGCACCTTCTGGCGCCAGAATGAAGAACTTGGACAACAAGAATGCGGCAAAAAATTGCTTCATTATCAGCTTTAGTGGTTTGAGTGAGTATGTGAAGGCCATAATTGTTACCAAAATAAGAATAACACCCACATCTTAAAGAGTTGAGCAATCTTTGCTGAATATAATATGTATATCTATATACATATTATGTAGGAAATATATATATTCCTGCATAATATATATATACCTATCGAAGCATTCATAGAGTCACAGTTATATTTAACAATGAATAACTATTTTCTATGTTGACCAACTTTTTAACGTTACTTTGACCAACTTTTTACCTTCATACACCTCCCTCACCCACCCAGCAGCGACGCCCCTGTAATTACTATATTTTAATTTCCAGTGAGCAGTTACCCAGAAAAACCCTACTAATGACAGTCTCATAAACTTAGATGGAGTTCAACATTCAAAATAGATAATTTTATTTTCAATGGTTGTTACTATATAAGGTGGCTCCTTACACTTTCGCAATGTTTCAATAGAATAATTGTTTAAGAGTTCGAAATTCTTCAACAAAGTCACGTAGTATCGTTACTACGACATTATTAAAGGGCTTATGCAGCGAAAATTCGGTTCGAGTGAAACTCTCTTATTAAAGAGAACTTTTGAAGTTATGAAGATTGACGTTTGGAGCTTTTCCATATACCACTTCGTTCTTGAGATATTAAGATGTGTTTGATATGTAAATAACATCACTGTGACATCACACTGCATAATGAATTGTTGCAAAATCACGAATACCTCTGAGATTATTTAACCAATCGCCTTTAAACTGTCATTTGTTTCTGCCTATCGCACGACAGCACACATGCAGAGTTTCAAGTGATTTAATTCAATTATTTCAAAGATATTCGTGATTTTCCAACAATTCATTATGCAGTGTGATGTCACAGTGATGTTATTTACATATCAAACATTCTTAATATCTCAAGAACGAAGTGGGATATGGAAAAGCTCCAAACGTCAATTTTCATAACTTCAAAAGTTCTCTTTAATAAGAGAGTTTCACTCGAACCGAATTTTCGCTGCATAAGCCCTTTAACGTTTCAGTATAGCCTAGATTTGGTTTCATCGTACTTCACTGTAAGGAAGCGTTTACTCTATCAAAAACAAGGGTCCCCTAGATTTCAGGCTTAATTGATTCCTTAACTGATTTAAACAATATTAATAGTGTTACCTCCTTCATTGCCCTCGCATCTTACTTCCACAGCTCCATTATTACAGAACTCTTCATTTTTGTCCTCATGAATACAGTCAGAGAGTTTGTTTTCTCCTCCAGTGCATTTAATACTCTTTCTTAAATATGAATAGGTTGTGTTTGAATAGCTTCCTATCAATCCATTGAAACGTACAGCTTTGAGATATCCAAGTTCATGACAAACGACGTTGGCTTCAGTTAATGTCCAATGTTTTCTACAAACTTTTCCCCAAGAATTATTATAGTATACTTCTAACTTGCCTTCATTAACATGTAAAGACCCAACCAGTCGGATATCTAATGAAACAAAAGGAGAAATAATGTACTGTTGTATCCTAAATTTCATATACGATTGAGTACTGTTAGTATTATTTACCTACTGTATGAATGTACTACTTTTTCAGGTTTGCACCAGAAGTGAGGAAAATACATACATAATATGGTGGAGTAAATGAAATCTATTCAACCGTTAACCTTTAGTAATCCTAGTCTTAAATATAGGAACATGCAGCTATAAAGATCTGAACTTACTCATTTTGCAGATTACTCCCGCATCATAAAAATGTCTTATGTATTTGAAATTATCTGTGATCCAATTGCAATCTTGTAACCGACTTTCGGTTCCATTACACCTGATCATTTTGGACCAAATTGTTCGTTGCCTCCCATTTGGTACTTCTTGTAGGTTTAATGGTCTGAAAGCATCACGGTAGCCAAGCTGTCGACACACGACCCTTGCTTCAATCAAGGAGAAAGTATTAACCTTAAAGCGAAAAAAGTCATTCACCGTACCCCAAATTCCTTTATAAAGGACTTCGATTCTACCAGCATGAGGACGGCCAAATCCTCCCAGTCGTATTGCTAAAATGTAAAGAAAAATCCTTGTTTGAGTTTAAAAACAAAAAAATGTTTTTAATTTTGAAGATCTATCTACCTTTAAATTTATCAAACGTGAAGAGTTAGATAGCAAATCCATAGCTCAACTTCGGAACTTTGTAAGTTTCTCCGCGTTACTATCGCACTCATCAAAGCGTGGTGGTAGGATGTTATTGACGCGGATTCGTAAAGGTGCTAACTAGTTACAAACTCAGGCAAATTAATCCAACTGCACTGCAATTATACTGTCTACAATTATCATGCAATTATATACGATGTCATACCCAAAACTAAGGCAAAAAATTGATAGTCTGGCGTCTTAAATTTCAATCCGCATTCTAGTTTGAAGCTTTTATTCGGCTGGTTCATTTGTCAGGATGTGTTAAGGGGCGGACCATTAGATTTTTGAGGGGGGGTTGGAAGGATTGCTCTCGGAAGGAAACAAATTTTTCCCTGCCAAGTAGCGCAAGCATTTTCTTTTAACCAAAAAGATGTGCATGGATTTTTTTTCGAATCTTGAATATTGCATGATATTTTTTTTGGTCACATTTAAATTTTTCTCCACAAGTACTTTTATATTAAGAAGATAATTCTTTTGAATCGGGTGGATAATTCGACTGAGACGAATTTTATAATTCACCTGTCGAATTTAATCGAGTTATACGACGCATAAAATTAAATTATGCGTCGTACCAGGAACTTTATGGAGTTTAAACGATCTACGACTACGCGCGGCAGCTCGTCAACGCGCCTTCAAAACAAAGAAATTTTGGAATAATTTGTGGTCCTAAGAGTATTCTCAACTGCGTAGCCATGCTCAACACAACGTCAAACTACTATCACACCCTTTAAGCAACGTGAAAGTTTGTTGCAACGTGAGAAATGTTTGATAAATAAAAATGTTTGGCCGTGCGGTGGTGAAACTGGCAGCCAAGAATGCCTTCATGAGCTTGGGCAATGAGATTGGCTATATCATTTGCTATTTTTGGCTTCACATTTTGGTTTAATACGTTTCAGAGTTCAGACTGAAGTTGGACTTTCATGTATACAGCTCAGTAGACAAAAACTTCAACTTGCAAGATTTTTTAACTTCATCATTCCTGCACGATATATTTTTTTCGAACTTTCCGCGTAAAAAAATATTTTTCCTTGTTTCTGAGTCTGTAAGATATTTTTTTCCAAATTCGTCCAACCCCCCCTCAAAAATCTAATGGTCGGCCCCTAAGTTTTATGAAAACGAATTATACCAAGACATGCTAAATTAATAAATCGTTTACTTTTGAACTAAACAAACAAGGAACCCATTCATAATCATGTATACAATATTAATCAAAATCGGAGCTTTGTTAGGGTTTTTTTGCCTTCATTTTTCAAAATACAATGGTGGTTGGCTATATAACTCCCAAATAACAGAAAGCTTACATTTTCCTTTACATTGCACATTTACTAGAAGTGTACATTTGGAACTTGGACGATACTTGACACGACATCCTGTTAAATTTTTCTCCTTCCCAGTACACTCAATATCATTTCGCCAAATGTTGGTTTTGTCAGTAGCAGAGGTGAAATAATGCTCCACTTCAGATTTTCTACTATTGCCCAGATCCCGGCACACCACTTGCGTGTTACCCATGTTCCACGTGTCTCCACAAACATAATACCATGTTTTACTTCGGTAGACCTGAACTGCGTCTTCGTGTGCGCTATCGAGTCGTATATCTAAAGAAAAAATGTATGTTTAGTCAATGCTGTTTTAGTGTTACAACTATGGGGACTTGAAATATATGAATATTAAATTATTATAGGCGTGACCGGTTGGGTATAAAAAATTATCCAGGTACTAAGGTTGCAAGTATTTCGTGTTGTGGAAAAGTGTGCATGGTAGATCTTACAGAGGAACATTAGGACAATTTGGCAAAGGACTAAAGCATCTGTTCAAATGAAGATTTCCTGTCTATTTTCTCTATCTATATAATAATATGATATGTATATTTTCCGGTAATCTCACCTTGTTCACAGATGATAGCAACTTGAGCTATACTGGGAACATCATGAATTTCTTCTGGCTTCGTTGGACAACACACCAACCTATTTTTTATATTCTGACATCTAAAGTTATTGTAGTCATTTTTGTAATAATATTCATGGTTGCGCAAATTCTTCACCAGTCCTGGGAATCCAAGCGTAGTACATACCAAACGTCCTAACTCTTTGTTCCAATGTTTCACGCGAAGAATTTTCCATTCTTCTTTGTTTTTTATCTCTACTTTACCAGAATGACCATATTCCGATTGAACAAGACGGACTGCTGAAGATACTAGTGAAAGACCAACAGTTAAATCAGTTTAATTCTTGCAGCCTCTCCATTCGTCATGACAAAAATGCAAGTTGCTTGTCTTTGTATTTCAGCAAGCCTTCGTTAGTAATAATGTGCACTAATATTTACACATTTTTGTACTGATAAAAATTCAGGCATACTGATCTAAGGCTAAACGTTCGCCACAAAAACTAAAAAATGGCTGGGACGCCAGAGTACCAATATCTCAGTGCAATTGATATATTTTGCAATTAATTTTGAATATTGAGTAAAGTATTCAAACTTGTAGTCTTAAACGAGTTTTCAGCAACACAAGCTTAATGATATTACAGGAGTAACATCTATAATGTAATAAAATTGAAGCGCTTATTAAGTTTATTGGTGGATATAGACGGCCAGGTCTAGTCCTATATCGCGTGAAATTGGCAGTTATACTATGTGGAATGAACACGGGATAATTTTTCTCGTTTGCTAATTTATCAACAACAAGATATCCCAAGAAAGATGTAATTTGATGTAATCGGTATAACATGAGTAAGAAATAGAAGTTAGTAAACTTACGCTGTGGATCACATGTCAGAGTTGGTGGATAAGGTTCTAAACAACATATAATCAAAAGATGAATATTGACATGACTGAGCGACTTTACTTTACAATATAACACTTATTCCTTGCCTTGCATGATAATCCCTGATATTACAAAAATGTCATCCAATAATTGTTTACGTAGTATTTTGTAAATTCCTATTTTCCCTATTTCGTACGCTATTGTTTTTACTACCAATGTTTTGCTAAACACAAGCTTGCCGTTTGGCTTGACGGTGAAAAATGATAAGCAAAAACTCGCGCATTTAATATAATATTCAAAGTAGCCTTTATGAGAAAGCCCTGATAGTGACTTCAGTTTCTATCTATACTCTATCTAGCGCCAGACTAGTAAATATTAACCGAGTGCGGCACAAGATTGTGACTGCTAATAACCTGGTATAAGTTTTGTAACATTAAATCAAAACAGAACCTTACCGCATTTCACCCAAACTAGCCTGAAATCCTCGGTCTTATTCAACAATTCCCAACTTTCATGCTGACAGTCAATCAATCTTTCTTCTTTGCCAGTACATTTTATGGCTTGATTTTGGATGATATTTCCCACTACCTCAGTTAGATTATAGAATAGGTGGAAGTTAAATGGTCTTATAAACCCGAGCTCTCTGCAAGTTACCCATGTTTTTGCAACACTAAACGTTTTCTGATCCCAGAATCGCCATTTGCCATCACTGAGCACCTGGACATTTCCTTCCGTACCATTGGTTGGTAACCCAGTACGCGGATCAACCAAACGTATGGAAAATCCTGAAGAATTTAACAAGGAATTTAGACTCATGAATATTGGGGCGGATAAGCGCTTACTTTGCTTGTCGAACACATTTTGAGTAAAAATCCCGAAACTTTAATTGGTGGACGTGATAATTCTTCGTAATGTACACATTGATATATATTCATATTAACAGATATGGAAGCCGGTACCAACTATGCGGAAAGCTGAAAATTTAGTTTCGTTATAATTTTTTTACTAAATATCAATTTTTCCGTTACAATATGCAATTTTCCCATCTAATTGTCTCGGCATTTCATGAACAAAAGCGCGGTGTAATATTCTGACTTTGATATGACCAAAATTATATTTCGACGTATAAGTTGAATAAAGCCACGGTTAGTAGAACTAGACGTGATAAAGCGTAATATTCCAGCCAGATTGCAGTCTGTAAAATACCTTCGTGCAACTTTTCTCATTTAAATGATCTTCCGTTTGGCTGTTATACCACACAACCTCCTAATAATAACTCCCTTAGCTGGAAACGTTGTAGGGTTTTGAAAAGACAAAGCAAGGCAGCTCATTGAATAATGCTACTTATATTGCATCCATTCCACGTTATAACCATAAAATATAATACAATAAAAAACTTACCCAAAGCAACTGTAGCTAGCCAAAGATGAATGCACACTTTTCCGGTGACGTTCTCACTTAATGACATTCTTAGCCTCGTTATGCTATGCTATACAAAATATAGAAAATTGTTTAAAGTATCCGTGAAACATGGAATGAACAGGGAGGCATATAGCCGTGGAAGTGCATGGAAACCCAGGCAGACCTGATTGGTTCAGAGCTGTCTTCAAATATCATCGTCCAGAGGATGACTTTGAGCGCTCGTATCTTTGGCGCCCCTCACCCAAAACGGACGAAAATACCATAGTAATCTGATATATTTATAACAGCGAGTCACAACAGCGTCAGCGTCATTTTATTGTATGTTCAAATATTAAAATAGTTTGAATGTGATATTAAAATCGTAAGTACTTTAGTATATGAATCTAATAAAGGTGAATTTTAAACAATACTAAAATAGGCCTCTGGTGTGCTGTTTTATATTACTATATTTTGTTGCTTAAAAGAAACATAACATCATATCATGATAATATATACTTTGTTTTGCATCACGTTTTTGGTAGAGATAAGGATATGACTAATCTGTTTAAGACAGTTAGTTAACACGGTATATACAGCAAATTCAAGTAGGATACGTTCTCTATCGAAGTCTTCTATATATGCACTAGCTATTGTTACAAGGCAAATTCAAATTACAATTCAAAAATGTGATGCAAAACAAAGTACATATTGTTATGATGATGTTATGTTTCTTTTAAACAACAAAATATAGTAATATAAAACAGCACACCAGAGGCCTATTTTAGTATTGTTTAAAATTCACCTTTATAAGATTAATATACTAAAGTACTTGCGATTTTAATATTACATTCAAACGATTTTAATAATATCACATTCAAGTGATTCAACATTAATATTTGAACATACAATGACAAAACAAAAAAATTGAGCCCGCGTTATTAGAAAAAGCGGTTTATTTATACTGTACTTGATGTAATTTTTCATTCCACAACTCATTCCGCATGCCATTCCGCATGCCATTCCGCAGAGTCATTCCGCCTTTTATAGTCACCGGAATATACGTTATAGTCAGAATAGAAAATATTTCTCTCGTGTTTTAAGCAGTTATAGAAACAATTGTGAAAGCTTAGCGAAACTTGGAATTGCTTGGCTAAGGATGTAAAATGTCGTGTGCAACAGTTCTATTTCAATCAATTAAATGGGGGGGGGGGAGGAATTCGTCCACGTCGTCCCATATAACACTGTTACGGTACTCTGGATGCTGTGTTGTGCAGTATGTATCCCGTTGTGTTGTGCTGTAAACACACTTGGCGTCAACATCGCGGTTCCAGCAAGGTTAATTGACTGGAATGTACACTTCCGTTTCCGTTTTAATATATAGTTCTATTATAGACATGGTTGTCCGGTCTTTTTTGGAAACACGTGGCCGTGGGATAGAATGTTCTTTTTTGTTATCAACAACCTTATGATATTTATTTTCGTAATTATTGGGCTTAACGGCGTCTGGGCTTTATCGTGCGTCCAAATATTCGAGTCGACTTGTAGCAAGTCTATATAGTGCACAAAAACAAACATACTATTTAGAGAAGGTATCGTGATGCATAGACAGTCCGGCACTAATGGCCGGAAAAAGATTCAAGGCGCGCACATGCATATTTCGTGGTAAATGATAATGCTACGATGAATTTGTTATCATGGTAATATAAAGCTTTGTGTGTATTACGACCATGAGTATTTAGAGTAGGTGGTTGAATATTTAATCTGTATTTAAATGTCGAACTTGCATGTATATTGACATGTATATTCTTCGTTTGACATCCCCTGTGTCATGCACAGTAAGAAATCTAATGCCCAGGGTCCGGGGTGAAATATGTTGTTGTCTTTTAATATTGGTAATTGCATGTGTGTAATTTTTAAGTTTTGAAATTGTGGTCAGTATAAATGAAAATTTGTGTGTATGGCATCTTTCCCACTGGAAAATATATATTTTCTGTTGTTTTATTTGAAGGAAAACTAGGGGCGCAATCATGTAAACTTTACGGGGTATTACATACCCCATTATGCCCTCGGCCCTGTTCCTCTACACCCTATTGAATTAATTGATGGTTGGATAATAATTGCTTATCAGTGCAAGGTGTCACCAGATCTGATCAATTGTATACATTCCCCTCTATAGATATGCAGTTACTGAGATATTCTATCTCATTCAATCGCAGCCTTTAAAAAGCGACAACAGATCAAACCTGTCCATATGAATGTTAAGTATTTTTATTTAACACTTTATAGATAGAGAACATTTTACGGATCTCAACCGAAGTTAAAAATGAAATAGGCAAAGTTAATCACTTCTTTGCCGAAAATATGGTTTGCGTGCGTGAGGGCAGTGACGTCTCCAAATTCGGAATCAAAACCGCGTTATACGGAAAATTGTGCCGTTGAAATAGTTTACACATTGATCAGTCAAAATATATTTTGATCTGAGGAACTTGATAATGTGAACTTGCCTTAGGCTTAGAATGCGCAAACTGGAATAAATTATTAAAGCTGATAGCCTGAATGACATTTTAATATGTACAAATATGAGACGTACCTTCGACCTCTGTCCTGCCGGCTGTTATGAAGTATATTATGTTGACTTTCTGCCTGTATGATATGTGGGAAAAAAAAAATTCTCCAAGATTTCCCACAAAAGATAAATGGATGTATTGGTATAATTTAAATCACGAAAATTGTTATTATGTTACTAATTGTAGTTTAGTCTTTCGTGGCCTCGATTACTGTAGATACTCGACTTACTGCTCCATTATCGCGGTTATACTCATTATTTGACTGCAATTTAAATACCCATTTACCGTTAATGATCTTGTTTATATACGAGATTGAAACATGATAAATTATAAATAAGGCGTGTTTAACAGTGTGAACCCATAGAGCTACAAATACAGTGTAGAAAGGTCTTTAGAAATAGGCACAGCAGCATAGAGCAATTAGCCACGTGTGAGAGATAAAGAGCGGTTTATAGTCCTATATTTGGCATTTCTAATAGCATTTCCTGTGTACAGTTTATATTTTCTAAAATTAACTAGTTTATAAATTCACATGGACAAGGGCTGTGTAACTGGGGAGGGGGGGGGGGGGGGCTGGGGGAATGTCAACCACACTTTCAAAATTGAGTCTTTTCTGTAGTCAAAGTGCCCTCTTTTTTCGGTTGGAAGTTTCCTTTTTCCGTGACAGGCAAAATCCACTTACCGGATTAGGTAAAAGTTCGCCTCAGAACGCAGTAAATTATGTTGTAGTGACCTTAGAAATCCCGGGCAGAATGCCCCTTTTCCCCCAGGGAGAATGCCCCCTGAAGAACCCCCCCCGCCTCCTACAATGCTTGTTGCTTACATTTACTTTAGTTATAGAAAATTGTTTTATGCTATAGAACGAAATAATTAGTCCATGCAAACCATGCAGTGATTTAGATTAAATTATAACTTCCGACAGCTGCTGTTTGCAACAAATTTCTAATAATTTGAAGTGCAATAGCACCAGTACTTGTCAGGAAAATAGCATTAATAAGTATAAATGACTCTTTTCTAAGCAATGACTCACGCAATAACTGCTCATTTGACGTTTTTACGCGATTATCGCTATACTCATTATTTGACTGCAATTTAAATACCCATGCATTACCGTTAATGATCGTGTTTTTATAAGGGTTGTTATATAGCAAGTGTCAAAGTTCAATTTTCCTGTTAGCCGATTGGACAAAACCATATCACGTGACGGTCCACAAAACGTCATGTTCGGCAACCGATCAACAATGAAACAATTATTGACCGGTCAACAATAAAACCGGAAGTGAGGTGCGAGCTGCTCGTGTCTGCCGGTCGGTTTGCAAGTCGTTCAGAAGAAGATATTAATCTATTATTAAGAGATAAAGACGGAATACCAGGTGAATTATTGAGACTTTGACACTTGCTATATAATAAAACACTTATTTACTGAGACCTCGGGAAAACAGCGTGTTTTGTGGCCCCTCGACCGCCGTTGTGACCCCTCGACGGCTGTCTCGGCACAAAACACGCTGTTGCCCTCGGTCTCGAGGGATAATTGAAACATACAAATAAAGCGTGTTTAACAGTGTGAACCCAAAGAGGTACGAAGGCATTTTACAAATGCCTTTAGAAATGGGCACAGCATGCAGTAGAGCTATTAGCCACGTGTGATTGATAAGGTGCGGTGATAGTCCGATATTCAGCGTTTCTAATAGCGTTTCTTGTGTATTTAATTTCGTCATCTTTTACGGTCGTTCAATGCCTAAATTGTGACAGTTTATATTTTCTTAAATTAACTAGTTTTAAAAATTGTTATAAAAAATGCTATATGTTATGGAGCGAAATCACTAATTAATGCAAGCCATTTAAATTACTTAAATTATAACTTCCGGCAGTTGTTTGCCAGCAACGATAACAAATTGAAGTACACTAGCACCAGTATGTTAGGAAAATAATGTTAATAAGTATAAATGACCCTTTCCTATGTAATGACTCACGCAATGAGAGGGAAATTTGTCTGCCGTTAAAAATGAGTAGAATAGTCATTATAGCCAGTTGTTATAGAGAAAATACCTGCGTACTATGGTATATATGTATATGTTATCATATGAGGGACGAGGTGATATAAGTTTTATCGCTCGAAGATGATATTGTTATTGTCATGAGTGAGCGCAGCGAACAAGGGAAATTATGATATCGTACCGAGAGGGATAAACTGATATCACCGAGTCATGCATGAGTGTGACAACCTTTTTATCACATCTAGTGCCTTTATCAGGGTGATAAGCAGCGGGAATAAAAACAATATCGTCCCTAGGGACATATATCGTTTTTATATCACCCTGTTATCTCCCTGATAAAGGCACAAGTATGTGATAAATATATTTATTTTATAAACATAAGTGTTATATAGAGTTTTATGCCACTGATAAAAATCGTATGTAAACACACGTAAAAAATACGATATTTTTACGTGTGAAAATATAATTTTTGCAAGCCAATCAAAAACCTATTACTATTTGTGTACTATTTACATATTTGTTTTGAGTTTCTATATGAATTGTCGTTTGTTTATAATTTGTTTATAAAATAAACAGAATAATACATGGTTGCTTGGAAATATGGAATTTATTTCTCGTGTTGAAGAGAATATTGCTCACTCGTTTGCTACGCTCACTCGTGAGCAATATTCTCTTCAACACTCGAAATAAATTCCATGTTTCCGCGCAACCATGTAATATTCTCTATATGTATACTAAACTTTAACAGGTTTCACGAAATCAACACTTTACTGCACAGTATACAAAACAAACGCCTGCAGAACATAATGTGTATTCCTTAATCTCAAAACGATAATACCGAGTTTCAACAGGAATATTGCATGTCTTTTGACTCGATCGTGCCTTTGTATTTGCCGTTTATTTCCAATAGACCTACGGCGTTGGTTATCGTGGAATACTATCCACATGGCCTTTCGATTCATTCACAGAATAATTACTTTTGTGGTCTCTTATATATAACTGGCCCTTATTGCCTTAATTGAAAAGTATGGAACTAAACCACATAAGCAATGCATTATATAAGCGTAAATCAAGATGTAAGTCGACGTTCTCTATATTTTTTAACGTTAAAACTCTTCCTAAATTGGTATACGTACTACAGAAAGACGAAAATCTGAAAAAAACCTTAATTATACCGTGGCACTGGCCACGAGGATGAATGGGACAAGTCTCATACCTGTTTGATCAACAGGGATATGATTTAACATTTTACATGCAATTGTTATATTTCGTTTCTTTTATTTCGCCGTTTAACTGTGCACAATTAAATTCTAATGCTTCGATTATTTTTCATACGTTAGATGTTGAATTTTGCCTTCATGCATGTTCCTCAGACCTCAGATGCTTTTACTATGAAAATAACTAATGCCAAATGCAAATTTAAAATACGTCTTTACTAACTTTACTGACCATCTTTAAGACCCATTTTGTAACAATTGTAAATATTTACTAAATTGTAAATGTATTATAATTACTAGTTAACTTGGTTTCATAAATTAACATTGACATTGTTCTCATATTGTTCTCACATGTAAATAATAGCAATGTCTCTCTCATGTTTGTAAATATTGTAATATTGTGAGGGCCGTATGTTAGATAACTATTATGGTTAATAAGTTTCCTTCTCGAAATTAAGTTTTACTACAACTACGTACTATTTACAGCTATCATCAACAACAATAGTCAATATATCTCAGGCAACAATAATAATCTCAACAACGACAGCCACGTCTTTCACGCCACTGTTTTCTATTAACTTATTAACTGCTTACACAATCATATTTCCTTTACAATACTCATTTTTAGTTAGCTAAGTTACAGTAACTGCTTGTAGTTATATATTTTAGAATAGGCCCAATTAACTGTTAATGCTAAAAATACCAAGACACAAGTTATTATTTTTATTATTTATTATTATGACTAACTTCATGAGCATACCGGAAATCATGTTTCCGCCCTTGCTTTGCCGAATACTGCACAATTTCTGATTCCGGTGAAGCATGCTCTCTGACACTCCCATGTCCAAATTTAGCCCCACTGGCACTGTTAAATTTCGCTATATATACGAGATTTTAACGAACGGATTACTCTTAAAGAACACTTAATTAATTGCTGACTGAGATTAGTTACTTTTTGAGGATTCGATCTATACTTCTGATCAGCAGCGGAGTAAATTTAATGTTATATCCATTATTAGTGAAATCGTGGAAAGAAAATGCATTGTCAATTAGTTAATATATCGATCAGTTTCCAATATATATATTCTGACAAATATTATAAGATATATTATAAGTTCAACTTTCACCGATTAACTCTCTTCCTATTATAAAAGATGGTTTTGAAATTTCATCACTATTCAGCTTAAGCATGCACCACGTCCATTTTTCACAGTAACAAATCAATGAAATATTTATCCCCATCACACAATGCAAACCTACAAAAGAATGTACTGATCAAATATAAATTCAAATATTGCCGGCATGTATAATTCGATCTGTACTATGTAGTATTATGTTTTACACTACGCGAGTAAAAAGCGCACATTTATAAGTTATGCTCACAATCCTATGGCTGACGTACAGGCGGCCCAATTTCAGGGTGAATGATCAGGAGTTGCGGGTTTTTAACGGCTTTTATTAAACAAATTTTATACTCAAGCAAAACTATTTTAAAAACATTCTTAAATTAATCAAATAACTACACTTTAACAATAAAATATAGTTGACATGATAGTATAATGCCTTTACATTCTTTTAATTACTCCATGAGCTCATTTAGAGCGGTTTATGCAACCTTTTCTGTGGCCTATATGTTGTGTCAACTTGTGTGTTGCTCGTCATATGTATATATAGAAGGTAGAATTACTGGGCTCGACCGCATCGCCTTCAAACTCAAATATCTCCGCCTCAAACTTGTCGTACGGCAAAAAAATCTGATCAGATCTTTCACAAAGGTTTCTCTTTCTAACGAATATGGTTTGATCATAACTCAGGCAAATTGGCGACGAACGGAGCCAAAATCTCTCTCAATTTCGGCTATGTTCATAATACTTCGATCTGTTCGGGCATGCTCGTGGACGTGACGTAAACAACTGGTAAACAATACCGTCTTACGCGGGGTGGGACAGCAGTCAAATTCGTCGCTACTCGTCAATTTGACTGCTGTCCCACCCCGCGTAAGACGGTATTGTTTACCAGTTGTTTACGTCACGTCCACGATCATGCCCGAACAGATCGAAGTATTTATTTTAATATGAACATAGCCGAAATTGAGAGATATTTTGGCTCCGTTCGTCGCTAAATTTGCCCGAGTTATGATCAAACCATATTCGTACGACAAGTACGACAAGTTTGAGCGGAGATATTTGAGTTTGAAGGCGATGCGGTCGGGCCGCGAGTAATTAGCCTTTACCTTCTATATACATATGACGAGCAACACACAAGTTGACACAACATATAGGCCACAGAAAAGGTTGCATAAACCGCTCTAAATGAGCTCATGGAGTAATTAAAAGAATGTAAAGGCATTAAAGGATTACCGAATGGTTTTCCGTGCAGGATTGCGTGATCCTAACACGCGGGATGTTGCGAGACTTTCTGAAAGCGTAAAAAAATACGAGCCGATAGGCGAGTATTTTTTAGCTTTCAGAAAGTCGAGCAACATCCCAAGTGTTAGGATCACACAATCCTGCACGGAAAACCATTTGGTAATTATTTTATAAAATAACGACAAAGAAACAACGGTAAAACTTTGTCAAATAAATTTTCCGTGCATGATTGTCTCATCCTGCACAGGTATTGACCAATCACAGCTCGCGTAGTAAACATGTTATTTTATAATATACTATCATGTCAACTATATTTTATTGTTAAAGTGTAGTTATTTGATTCATTTAAGAATGTTTTTAAAATAGTTTTGCTTGAGTATAAAATTTGTTTATAAAAGCCGTTAAAAACCCGCAACTCCTGATCATTCACCCTGAAATTGGGCCGCCTGTGGCTGACGTTACAAGATGGCTTCACTCGCACTTCATATTCCCGGATTGTTTACACATGTAAGACTTATTACGACTTGACAAATCAACTTAGGGGATCTTCACCCCAGTTGTACATGAAAATTCACAAAACTTGGAGCATCAGTATTTTGAAGGTTTTTAATTTTAATATGCTCAACCTATATATATTTTT
The DNA here is from genome assembly GCA_016169945.1 of Trachythela sp. YZ-2020. Taxonomy (NCBI): domain Eukaryota; kingdom Metazoa; phylum Cnidaria; class Anthozoa; order Malacalcyonacea; family Clavulariidae; genus Trachythela; species Trachythela sp. YZ-2020. The sequence continues at coordinate 5,084,025 of JADLSH010000358.1, forward strand.
AGAAACTTCTGAACTCCAGCTACACTCAGAGACAAAAATATTTCGGTTCGGCACGTCGGACTGTAATCTGACACCGTATAATCAACTGATATATGGAAACCGACGCCCCCTCACACACCCTGAAGTTCTGTTTGAACTGCACGTGCTAAAGTTTCAAGCTGAACATCGTAATCAATGTAGCTAATGTCAAAGAATCGTAAACGTCTATCGAGAGTTGCTAAGCTCCATTTGTATTGCACATAATCCCGTTACATAAAATCTAAAATTTCTGATCTTTTCAGGTTTTGTCGAACATAATTGGCCAAGTCTGCTTTTAAAATATCATCACGTTTCCAGTCCGCCATATTTGTTGTTCTTGTACAAGTACTACAGACAAGGAAGTGACTCATTAGATCCAGTCTTTTTGACCGTGTAATTTGACCGGAACGCTGGTCCGTTCAAAATTTTAAATATATTTTTGAATGACTATGTTGGGTCGTTATCTATCGTTTTAAAAAATACTTATTTTTACTTGCAGCAGATAATGTCAGTTAAAGAACAACTGGTACGAAATTAAAGTGTACAAAAATAGTGTTGATAAAAAAAATGCACAAAAAAAATGTGCGATAACGATGGGCCACCATAGTCCTGATTATCCATCATGCCATGGGTCAGGTAAACTTCTATATTGTTTTTTAGACATTTAATATTAGGGTTAGGTTAAGGGTTGGGGGTGGGATAGATGTATTTTTTAAGTATTTAACCTTAACTACAGTCACTATATGACCGGCAGTACATTTACTAATAGGCGGCTGCCGGCTGTACAGTCATGATCACAGAGTTTTTAGTTCATCCACTTTCATATCTCACACCTCTCCACAAGCTTTGCTGTCACCATCACATACTATATATATCAATGTATTGAAATCTATGTTTTTCAATTGAACTGCTCCACAATATTCTTGCTGCTTCTTTCAAACAGGCCATGGCCACCCGTCAGCCGATCTATATTCTCAACATTTTATATCGCCATCTTCAAAACAAATTTCAGAAACGTTTCCCTTTGAAACGTTTTTTTCTTCGATTTGTATCTTACATGAAACTTTGTTCCTTCTCCCAACCCTTTGGCATAATGAAAAGCCAAAAAACAAAACAAAATACAGCGTCAATATGAAAAAAATCTAACCAAATATCTACCCAAAACATGCACTTGAAAGTTGAAAATGAAAGCTATATGAATTACCAATTTTAGTGTGTCTCCGGTCCCTGTGTGTCCTCCAATGTCTTAAATGTACTCCTTTAGCATAGTGACTCTACATAACATTTTGACATTCAAATATTACAGAAAAAAGTTTTTCTTTCGCGTGTTTTTTAAACCCGTTTCCATGGTAACCTTGTGTAAACAATCACTAAATTGGCAAGTACTTTCGCTAAAAGCTATATCTCTATGCGAAAAGGCCAGTAATTTAAAAAATACTATACTTTGAATATTTTGAATTTTACTCCCTAATTAACCAAATTTAAAGGTGAAGCTCCCCCTTATATATTAATTGTCATCAAAATCTTCCGTTACAAATTTTGTCAGCAAGATATGTTCCATGCTTGTGATATTGCTGTAATTTTATTACTGCTAATTACAATTTGTCAATCACAACATAAACTTAGTAATATTTTTTAATTTAGAAGCAGTTTGCCAGATTGTATATACTCCTAACTACGATTTAATCATTCGTTGGGCGACTAAATAGCAGTAATATGTAAGATGAGTGATTTTGCTTCATAGTACTTAATAAAATCCTTATATGTAGGTTACTCTCACGTTAACATATCATGGTTAACTTTAACTACATTAACTGTGCGACCAGCATAGAACCACAGGGAGTTTTTACAAGTGTGACTAGTCAATATATATCAACCTTGTATATGGGAAGATTTCATCCAGCGGGAAACAGGAAGAACAATTCAACTTGATATCGACTTGACGGTGCAACAGAGTTTAAAATATTCCCAGTGCTATAATGTACTTTCATTGAGAGCAAAAAGCTATCTTTTATGCATGTACAGTGTTACGAACGTGTGAGATTAATTACTTGTGCATGTGTAACTAGAAGCTCATAGAAACGGCCAACTAGTTGTTATACACTTATAGGTAGTAGACTTACTACAAGGTTAGCGTTCCAGCAAACCGATATCAAGTTATGACTAATGTTCGCACTGATTGTCCCCAACTTATTGCGAGGCAAGTTGCTGCAGGCATGAAGCAGTCTTGCTAGTCGTTCTAACAACTTTTTATCCTCATGCAATTTAACAATCCTGGTTTTTAAGAGCGTTATCATAATATTTTGTGTGAAATAAAATGCAAAGTAAAAGAACAACATACATCCATGCATTCGTACTGACAGCAACGTACTGGCGTTTCTTAACCAACGTCAGTACATACACAAAATTCTAAAATCTAAATACAGACCCCCCCCCCGCGCTCACTCGCTGAGAGACTAATTTTATCACTGTATTTTACCAAATATAGCTAACACTTTCCACGAAGTGCTATAGCTCTACGTACAATATCCCAAAATAGCTTACAAATACACTATATTAGTATGCAAACATAAATCTTACCTTGTCGCTCAACAACATCACTTGATTCACATTCGAACGTTCGAAAGTAGGAACACTCGTTAAGCTCAGGCGAATTTCGATTGAAACTGCGCAAGCAAAGTGCCAGGCGAGAAATATACAAAAACTCTTTCTTTTAGAAACAAATGGGGAAGCTTTTGTGAATATATAATACACGGATGCCTTGCGTAGGAAACGCGCTATTAGCTTTCAAGATGTTTAATATAATTATACATTGGACATGTACAATAAATTACAATATTACATGGCAATTCTAAATTTGAACGCGAAGTTATCAAAAAAGCTGCTTAAACAATGTCAATATTTTGACGAATGACGTTTAATAATCGCTGATTTACGCACTGTCTACAAACAAATCTCTGGCAGCTGCACTACTTTTTGTGAAATCTCTTGTGCGGGGTACTGTAAACTTCTATTAAGGGGCCTTCTCAAATTTACTTCTCCTATGCGATGCCATTAAGAGGGTTCCTTTTTAAAAAGCGTCATGTCAATATTGGCCGGCCTTTATATCACTCATATGTGACACGCACCTTTACAACCGAAACCACTGTCATAATATTCCATTATGCTAATATTCCGTTTCCATCATATAATATGTTATTACGTACTCTTTTAGCTTTGGTTGTTGTAAAATTTAACCTTAGACATTTCACAAAAACGGAAAACATTTTTCAGAAAACTTCAACTGTTTTTTGACAGTATATTTTTTTAAATTTATATTTAAAATGAAGTTTTTGACATTACGTTGTTTCTTCAAAATTCAAATTTAAACTTGCTAAAATACCTTTTAGGTTTAATCGATACTATAATAACCTCACAGAGTGACATACGCTTTTGCAAATCCACAAACTAAAATATGAAAAATAGACACTTCAAAAGTGTCCTTTATAGACACCCGTTTAAAACACTTCAAAAGTTATCTTGTTTTGAAGACGCTGATTATCGGTATAATTTTCCAATAGTCCGAGTATTAAAAATCATTTTTGATGAATAACAAAATCTTTATCCGTAAATCTTTTAAAAATGTTTATCCATATGTTTCTCTCGACCTGAATTCGCGCATGCGTATAACGTACAAAACCCTGAACCGTCCATGGCATCGCGGCGGACGACTTTGGATTTCCACTATGTTTTCACATACCCGGGTGCAAATATCCGAGCGGAATTAGTACCCTCGCACGGCGCTTCGCGCCGGCTCGGGGATAAACATATTTATTACATGTGTAAGTGTACTTTACCAGGAACTCAACACCCTTTTTCACTACATTCGGGATCATGCATGCGGGCGTAATTTACTCCTGAAAGTTACAATTTTTTAAAATTAAAGTAATTGCACGGCCCAAAGCCGAGACTTGCTCCGTACCGATTGGCTCTCAAATACTGTATTTCGAAAAGACGGGCTTTTATACGGAGATCTAGAGGCGGATAAGGAGATGTAGGTTTGTTTCGATTGCTGGAATTTGAGTCATATTATACATATTTAGCGCGAAAATTGATTGAAAGTTTGTATTTTTCATTTTGAATATTCGACGATTTGGTCCCGCTATGCAAATTTCAAATCATTATCATTATTCATTTCTTTAGAAATTCATTGTTTTCACCGTCAATGAACACGAACAAATTTGCATAGCGGGACTATATCGGCGGGCTGGCTACGCTACTGTCCATCATCTATACCACTCCCCCCGAGAAAAGTAGGCAGGTTTGTTTAAGTCCAGATACCTTCCTCGATGTAGTGAGCACGTGAGTGGTCTCTTCGGTTTGCCTCTCCTCTCTCGCCTGTTCTCCTGGCCAACCTTTTCTCCTGCTTGTCTTTTTTTTTTCTTTCTTCCCAAATCTTCGGTCTGCCGTATTTTCGCCCTTTGTTACTCCTTTAAGCCAATAAGCTTACTTTGAATGTTAAAAAGACAAAGTATTTGATCCTAGGAAGCCAAGTAAGATTAAATAACCGAATCATCACTTTAACATTCAAATAGATGGACAGTCTGTTGAAAGGATGCATTCTTATAGGTACTGTATCTGGGACTTGAAATAGATGAAATCTTAAATTGGCAAGTACATATTGATACTATTTGTAAGAAGATAAGTGCAAGTCTTGCGGCCTTAAAGCGGATTCGCAACTTTGTGTCCCAATGCATATTGATCTTGATGTATAAGGCTTTAGTGTTGCCTTACCTAGACTATTCTAGTGAGGTTTGGAGCTTAGGTAAAACATTTTCTGACAAACTCCAAAAACTACAAAACAGAGCAGGTAGGATAGGAACCTTTTCCGATAATGACGTAAGGTCAGCTGATATTCTACATGACCTTGATTGGGCCTTATAAAGCAGTAAATAATTTATATCCTAGCCGAAGCTTAATACTGTTTTTGAACCAATTTCACAAGTTCACTCTCCTAATCTTAGAGGTAGTTTACACAATATTTTCACTCCCCAGACCCAGAACGGAGGCCGGCAAAATAAGTTTCAGCTACCGTGGAGCTATTATATGAAACGATCTTTCAGATGAATTAAGAAAACTTCAATACATTCTTTAAAAATTCACTTTATAATTTTCAAATTTAATATTAAGTATAGTTGTAAATATGATAGGTATGTTAATCCAGTTTTGTTTCTTTCTTTTTTAAAAATGAAACGAAAAATAAGTTTGCTTAACCGTTAATAACCCAAATTTGCCCTACAAAAATACAGGGGTGGCGCCAGGAAGCACCCGACGGGGTGCTGTAACCCTCCGCCCCCCCCCCCCCAGCCCTACTCTGGCGCCACCCCTGCCAAAATATATATCAGTTATAGTCTTCAAAGAATAATGACAGTAAAGTTGCTGTACTGGTCAGGACTCTCGTGTAGATATTCATTGCCGTTAGGGTGGCACATTCATTCCTGTAAAAACAAAACATAGTATAGTAAATATATTTAACAGAAATTAATTAACAGCAATTGAAACACCAGCCGGAAAGCGAAGTCTAGTTAAAAAATATTATTATCCAGCAAATATTTTTTAAAACAGGTAAATTAAACATTGATGTGAATATATGAAAATTTAATGAGTAACTTTTCGTCACATTACAGGCAACATCATCAGACATCAACATGTATTTTATACTACATTTTAAATTTGAAAATAAACAAGATACTATTTTCAACGGTTAAAATTAGCTATGTAGTGTCCATGGTATATGTGTGTACATACAAGATATCAAGGGTCATCCTACAACATTATTAAGGAAGGGTTTTGTTGGAGCAACAAGTAAGCTTTCTTTAATAAGAATTTCGAGGTCAGAATTACCTGAAGTAAGGATTTTGGAATTGGATGGATCTGTAATATGACCTGCTTGTCTAGAATGGTCCAAAATGCTAGATTTGATGCCGATGAGACAGGATTGCCAGTTAGAGCTGAAATACCTTGATGTTCGAAAGTCCGTGTGTCTAAATGTCGGCATGTTTTGCCTATATACAATGCATGCGCGTTACAGCATTGGCACGTTACTCAATAAATTTTCATATATTCACATCAATGTTTGAATATGCCTTTTTAAAAATTATTTGCGGGCAGTAATATTTTGAATTAAAAAGATTTTGCCTGGGTGATGAGTACACCCAGGATCGACCTATTACAGTGATAACGAATATTCACGCAGTCGTGTAAACGACACCATGAAAATTCACCAAGACTAACTTACGCAGGGTTCAAATTGTAGGAAATCACTCAAGGGGTTGTACGTACTATTTTTCATGTCAGCAAAAGTATTTTTCTGGCGACGTCTTACACTTACGTACCGTAATATGGATTTAGAACGATGTGAAAAGCCATGCAGCTCTATCAGTAGCTTCTTCATTTAAGATTATAGTTTTATCTGTCTCGATGAAAGCGTATAAGTAGATATGTTGCATTCCAAGAAATTTTGTTCTAAAGTCAAAATGGTTTAGCTATTGGTTATCAGAACAGTTTTGCCCGATAACTCCATGCCTATGCCTTTCGGGATCATTATTCCTGCATGGCTATGTGAGAGGCACTAGAACTTAAGACGTCCACAGCTTCTTTCAAAATATATATATTTATTAAATTTCAATACTCCCCATCTAATCCCAGAACACGAATCTATACGATCCAGACAACCTAAAAACCTTTTACGTCAAATACACTCGTCTAGGATTATCCAAATTAAGTTGAACTGTAAGAACCGTTTGCCGAAATCCAGTCAACGTTTCTTGTTGTACTGTAGATATTTTGGTGGCAATCAGTTATTGGATTATATACCTGCCTATCTGCCGTTTTATTTTGTGCGTTGTTCCGAGTACTTTTGTACTATTCTTTAAAACGCGGCGGATACATATTTGTTCAATATGGCAAATATTGTGAAACAGAATAAATTGCAACAAATTAGTGATTCAGATCTAACTAAAAGTAGTTAGAAGCGCAAGCAACAGTTTTTCTCAAATATTGTGACATTCAAACTTACCTTTTTACATGTGAGACCAGCAAAATATCTGACAACAGTTCTTCTGTAAATTCTAAACAATATTCCACTTCCAGTCCACTTAATTATTTTACCATTCCAACGATTTTCCTTTGATTTATATATCCAACGACTGGAAACACTTGGATATCCTAAGTAGCTACAAATCATTTTCGCGTCCTGACGTTTTAATCTGTAGAAAAAGAACGCTAACCATCTGTTCCTGCCAAAATATTCCACAATGCCAGAATTAGACATCCCTCCAATGTTTTTGAGGCGAAATTCTTAAAAATGAAAAGGAAAAGAATAGATATTATATAAAATAACAGTGCTCATAGAGAAAAATTGTATTGACCAGCACTCAGTAGATCGTAAAAAATGATCTGGACAAACGCCCACACGTTTGCAAGCTGAATTAGTGGTTCATTTTTAATCGCAGCAAAGTCCAAACTTTTCAGGCAGGGATGAGCAGAACTTCTATCTTTGGTTGGGACTCGCATTTCTTTGATACGAGGTATAGCTCAATTTTCTGAAAGTGCAGAGCGGAATTTTTAGCGAAAATTTAGGAAATTTTACTCGTTTTACTCGCTCATACATTTTACTCACACTCACATTTTAGAAATTTTTTTAGAAATGTACATGCCTTTCAGCCGCTCGATTCCAGCAGTGTGCAGTTGTCTGGTTATAACTTCGCATCATTCGCTTTTGAGAAGTGTGAGCAGTTTGAGTGTTTGACTCTACGAAACATTTCAGGTTTGACTCTACGAAACATTTCACTCTAGGAACACATGACCAATAAGAGCTGGCCGTCGCTGAACCTCTAAGAAGAAATTAGTTATTTTATACGGCATTCCAGAGATTAACAAAGTGATACGTACGTTTAAAGTGGCAACGGAGACGAAGTTCTCTACCATCTTGACATCTGGTAGTATTTCCGTTCAAAGTGTGACCAAGAATCTGAATTCCATCGGCATAACCCAGCCTTTGACAATATTGTGTGACATTGACTTTTTCCAGCTTACGTTTACTACAAATTGGTAACCACACTTCATTTACATATTGCTCTAGCTGTCCTTGGTTCAGTATTCCTCCACTCTTCAGACGAAAAACTAAGAAAAAAATGTTTCAGAGCTTCTAAATATAATTTTATCGTTCAGGTCAATTAGGGACAGTTCATTTTTCATCTGGGAGGAGGGACTGGTGGAATTAAGTATGCCCTCTTAAATCTTTAGCATGGCTCATCCTTTCATAATCAACTTATTCATAGTGGCCCACCGCTAAATAATGATACTTTTCAGATAACCGTCTCCCCACTATCTCTCCTAAAAATTCCAATTTCCAACGTACATGTAACTTAACTTGTTTTTGCGAGCAAAAACCTTGGTTATCATTGGCTGACTTATAATACTGTTCATATATTTTCAACTTATACCTATATAAACATATCGTTGTAACTATATGGTGTAAATATCTTGCTCATGATGTGTCAGGATGTATTTAAGCAGAAGTTGCAAGGCTGAGCCCAATAGCAGCCATTTTAAGGGTAGATAGGAAGGTGCGATCTTGTATAGATAAGGGGATTCGGGGACATGCTCACCCGGAACATTTTGAATTTAAATAGCCCAGAATGGCCATTTCAGTGTGACATTCTCGCAACAAAACAACAAAGCAACAAAACATTGTTTCCCCCATTTGCCATTAATTTTTTAAGTGCCCCCCTTTTCAGGCCAACTTCTTCTGGGTGGCCTACCCCCTAATTCCACTAGATCCCCACCCTCCCAGATAAAAATAAACGGTCCCTTAACTCAGATGTAATCATGGTAAACCAATTTGACTCAAAGAAATACAGCCAAACTTTTCTTTATTGACTGTTAGCAATCGACCCCATTTTGATTGTTGACTGCCAGAGACCGTATTTTTTATACGGAAAATACAGAAATAGGCTTTCAGACCAACCAAGAAATACTTTGCTGTAAAAAACGGATTGATTAAAATAACCTATTTCATTGGTCGCATATAGCATTTTAGACATTTTAGATAAAACAGGTATTTAACCGAAATATTATAGTCAATAATGCGTCACCTTTATTGCATTCAACTAAAGCTTTCCATTCGGACACACTTTCATTTTTAAGCCTAAGCGAAGGAGATCTGGGGCAGTCTACTAATTTCATTTCGTCTCCATTGCAGTGCACGCCCTTCAGCCATACCATTCGAGCTTGACTTGTATCTTTTGTATTTATCAATTTAAAGTTTTTCACACCAGGTTTTTTCAACTGACGACAGACAACTTGAGCGTTTTCCATGGTCCAGTTTTCCCCTGCAACATGACCCCAAATTCCCTTGTGCATTATCTGTATTTCGTTAGTTAGAAAACGTCCAGTATTAAATTGAACAAGACGAACATCTAAAGGAGCACAAGGTTAATCAATTCTCATGATATATACCGATGTCCATGCATGCAGTATACAAATGGTACAATTGTTGAATAAAGGAATGTCGGGTTCGCTACGTAGCAAGAAAATTTAAAATCCCAAAATCTCTACAAAGTTTGTTTTACTAATTCAATCTACTACGTAATATTGATTTCTATTGATTTCGTACAACCATGAATGATCAGTATGACATTGACAACTATTAAAATCTATAACCCAATTATTACAAACAGCCGTGATATTCAAGTGGAAGACGTTTATACAATTCACCTAGACACATTCATGAAGCATGTGTAATTTCGAATATAAAGGTATGGATGTACGGGAGATAGAATTAAGGTGCATCTAAGTTGAAGTATAAGTAATATTTTTTATGCATGGTTAAATACAAGCCAAATGCCATACAGTCATTTCAAACTAGACTTTTCTATGTAATGAACAATGGGGTTTAATATTATGTAATGAACAATGGGATTTAACAGAGACATTTTGAAGCCCGGGGAAAATATAACTTTGGAGCCCCGGTGATTTTCCATCGTCAAAAACTTTTGGGGTCATATCCTCGTTTAGATTATGCTGGGTTACGTCCTGTAGTCTTGAATGTTAAAATAACATTCTCAATCTGCATTCATAAAATACTTTGGGGGTCCGGGGGCATTCTCGCGTGAAAAAATGTTGAAATCTAGGGTTTCAGGAATGGCAAATTTCTGCATTTTGAGAGACAGTAATATATAATTATGCTATTTGGGGTCCTCCTTTAGCTGGGAGCCCTGGGAAAATTTCCCCTTTGCCCCGCCACTCTGGGAGGCCCTGGATTTTGATATTGCTTGAGAGTTGATGAGAGTTGGCTGTCAAGCGCGAGCGAGAGTTACAACTCTTAAGGCTCTTTTCCACTCATCGCAAAACCAACTCGCAAACTCGCTGCGAGTTCTTGCACATGGCATTTTTAAATACCGTGTCGTGGTGTGGCATTTGCCCCAATGGGCTCTTTCTAGTGCTCAACCACTGAAGGAAGGAAAGGACTTGCTGCCTCTGGTGACTGGGTACTTTGACCAGAAGTTATGAACGTTTAAAGACGATAACAAAATATATATTTAATGAACAGTGAAAAATGCAAACAAAAGATCCCTTTATTTGTTCGCCTTCTAGTTCAACTCCCACCCACTCCTGTCTTCTGACAGGTGACAACAGTTGAATGGTAGTTGTTACTCTGCATAGCAGGTAAACCTTAACACAAAATTTTAGCTACAGCTAAATAACGTGTACGTGTAATGGGTATGTTCTTTAGGTTTAGCCCTACACGAAATGTATATTAACACTAATCTCAAGCCTTACCCCAATCCTAACCCTATACATAATTCGTGTAGGGCTACATAATGAACCAACCCTGTCCCTGTTATCTGTTATGGTACACATGGACATGACAACCACAGGCCAGGGGGTTAACAGGGGGGTTAATCACCCCTAAAATGGATTAAGTTCATGTTTTTAATTAACAAATAAGTATGCACAGCAAAGTTGGAAAGCTTAGGTGAAAACTGGAAAGAAGTATAAAGTCTATATTCTATTTTGGCCGGGACTATGGCCGGCCCGGACCCGCACCGCACCTCTTCTGGTGATCGACACATGCATGGAAAATTCGACGTTTGAAACAGTAGAAGTTACTAATTAGACGTCTTGTCATTATACTCAAGAAAGTGGTAGGCCCTTTTGCGCGTTTTGTCCCACCACTGGAAAATCCTTAAAAAATGCACTGAACTCTTATTGACTCTCATCAACTCTCATTCTCGTTTCACCGGAGCTTTATACAGTTTATGTATACGTCATACGTGCATGCAAGATGATTTACGAAGATAACTCTTTCCTTTTTTGCTAATTTGTAAAAAACATAAAAGTAAGAAGCGTTGACCTACTTCCTTCATTACCAAGACATCTTACATGAACAGGTCCTTCATCACAATGCACTTGGATATCTTCTTTATGGAAACATCTGGAGAGTGCTTTTTCATTCCCTGTGCAATTCACTTTTATTCTTAGATATTCATAGCTTGCGTTTAAATGATCTTCCATCAGTTTATTGAAAGGTACTGCTTTCAAATACCCAAGTTCATGACATACGACGTTGGCTTCAGTTAATGTCCAATGTTTTCGACAAACCTTTTTCCAAGAATTATTAAAGTATACTTCTAACTTGCCCTTGTTAACATTTAAAGAACCAACCAGTCGGATATCTAATGAAACAAAACGAGAAACTATATACTTTTATATATTAAATTTTCCTGTTAGTGTTATTTACCTACTGTATAAATGTACTATTTCTTCAGCTTTGCAGCAATAGTGATGAAAATAGATAATTAATAAGCCGCAATAATTAGTAGAATGGAATCTATTCAACAGTAAACCTACAATAACCCTGATCTTAAATAAAGGAACATGCAGCCATAAAGCTCTGAACTTACTCATTTTGCAGATTAATCCAGCATCATAAAGATGAATTTTGTAAGAGTAATTATCTTTATTCCAATTGCAATCTTGTAACCGACTTTCGGATCCATTACATTTGAACTTTTTGGACCAAATTACTCCCCTTGCTACAGTAGGAACTTCGTTACGATTTAATGGTCTGAGAGCATCATAATAGCCAAGCTGTCGACAGGCAACTCTTGCTTCCAGATAACCAAACGTATTCCCAAGGTTATTGATGGTGCCCCATATCCCTTTATAGAGGACTTCGATTTTTCCAGCATGATGAGAATTAAATCCATTTAGTCTTATTTCTAAAAGACGTATACGGTGTAAAAAGTAAAATCTCGTTTATTCAATGTAATGCAAGGAAAATGGCTAGCAGTTGAACCAACCCTTACGAAATGTTACATACGAACTGTTCGAATTCCAAATATACGGAAAAGTGATTCACATGTGAAATTCATTTTCTCATAATTTTTATGAACCTGTGCTTTCATATGTGAAAGAAACTGAAATTTTGATATGTGAAAATTCTGAATTTGACATATTAAATGTACATTTCACACGTGAAATGTTCAAATTCCACACAAAATTTCAGTAGTTATTTCACACGTGAAAAATTATGTGAAATTTCCATATATAAGGGAAGGAATTGACGGTCGTTTGTAGAAATCCAGTTCGTTGTATTCAATATTTCCTTATTACACTGCAGAGGCGGATCTAGGGGTAGCCAAACTAGTCACGCGACTAAGGTAAAAATTGCGCAGATATAAAAATACATAGTCAAGTTGTAATATTTCATGCAGCGGCAGCCGACAGTGAAGTACTTAATATTCAAAAATACTCCAGGTATCAATCTCGTGCAGCGGCCGAGCCTGCAGTAAAAAAGTCAAAATAGCGTTTATCTGCGTGAGTTTTGACTAATTTGAGGCGGATTCTAGCGAGTTGATTGGTCCATTTGCATCTTGACTAAAGTTTGCTGGGGTCTGACTCCTTTGGGCAATATTCGAGCTTTCTGATTGGCTGGTTAAAAAAATGTTCTCCTTTCTCATTGGCTCGATTTGTTTGTCTCATCTTGACTAATTCGCTCCTGGGGTATGCAGCAGTCGCACCTTGGGGTATCAGCCGTCTTCAGTCAATACGAAATGAAAATAAAATCTTTCTGATTGCTACTTGACCGCAAAGGTTCAAATTGGTTTGAGTATCGAGTATACTGTAGATTGTTTTGATGCAAGTCGAAAATGCCAATTTATGAAACTGTTCAGTCAGCGTTTCAAAGTGAGGATCTAAAGTCCCTGGAAAACGTGAACACAGATCTGTTCAAGCAAATGCACGCTTTGAATACAAGATCTGTCCAAGAGCTTTTAGATGCTATCAATGAAACCGATATCAGTCTGTCGAGAGATTTTGGCGCAGAAATCTTCATACCCAGAGTTGCTCGTCGCCTCGTCAACAAAGTGACAGCGATAAGGTATTAAAAGAGATTCTATTTATATTTTATTTAGTTTATAGTCTGATACTAATACTATTACTGAGTATTACTAAGTTCAAAGTGTGTCTATTTCACGCCGGTAAAAGCCGCTTGGCTGAATTAGCATATATTTTCGGTTGATCAAAAGGTCATTTATATTTATATTATATAGTCGTTATATTGGCATTTGTTGTATTATTTGTATTAGCCAAGGTATTGCTGATGTATTTTTATCGACCGCGCTGTTTGTAATAAGATATCTAGAAGCATAATATATGGCAATTTGTGTTTCCTAGGTATGCTGATGAGCCATGATATGGGGCGAAACCTCTCTCCTCCGCAGAGGCTTTATTATTACGATTATTGTAATGACGCATTTCACTACGCTTTACATGGCGCATTACGAGGAATATGAGCCGCTGGGCGAAGGAACGCAGGCGCAAAATGTGAGAGAAGGAAGGAGAGCGTGAAGCTTTCCTCCTTCTCCCCCGTTCTCCGCCTGCGTTCCCCTGCCCAGCGGCGTAGTGAAATGCGTCATGTAAGCGTAATAATAATCGTAATAATAAAAGTCATTTTATTGCCTAGCCAAAATCAATGGCGCCCCCCCTCTCCACCGAAAAAATATGCTCCCCCTTGGGAACCAAAATTTCTTGACTAACGTACGAAAATTCCTAGATCCGCCCCTGATTACACTGGCTTAAACTTTTTCACTATATATATATGTTTACAATTGTGAGGTACATTTCCATGAAAAATAAAGAAGAAACGGATTCTCATTTTAAAACTAGTCCGAATTGTACTGACGTCCAGACAAACTAGGGCCTTCGATGTAAATGTCTACGTTCTTGTGATATTTTTCAGGTATGTTTGATGCTGTAATTTTTCAAGTATATCTTTTCTGTGCTCTCTGTAACTTTAGAGGACTAACACTTCTTAGTCCGAAAATACATTTTAACAAGACCGATAGTCTGTTCCCGTATTACATTAGCTGGATGCAAGTAACATTCTAAGGAGTAAGGAGGATATAGACAACAAGGCAAACCGAATATTGCTTAATTCTGAACAATGGTAGAATTTGATTTTCGCATACACTTTACGATTCTAGCCTGTAAGTCCGAATTTGGAAACCAGAATTCCTTCTTATATTATACTGATGCTCAATGAAAGTAATAAATTATACAATACACTAATACAGGATCTGAAAAGTCGAAGAAAGTACAGCGTGACTTTATTATCAAACACGATTTCGCTCGCTACTCTGGTTTAAGTAAATTAAAGCAATCCGCGGTCGAATTACACTCACGATCAAACGTGTGTCAGAGAAGACATGCGATTGCGTGGGTTTATTGCTACAAATATTCGCTTCGGCTAGAGACGTTGGCTGGAAGCGTGGCATAAAGAGATGAATAATCTTGCTTTGAATATGGAAGACGGCAGCCAGAGTTGTAGCCACGGAGAGAACTGGACGATTCCTCCCCCCACTATCCTTAAGGACCATCATCAGGGAATCCGATGAGAAATGAGGTCCACGTCCAGCTTATACGACAAATTCATCACAACTGTATATTCCAATGAATTTTGAAATTTGTAAGAACTTACCGTTCTTTCACAGCAGCTAGCAAATTTGATTGCATTTCCGGTACTCTAAAAAGGCCTTGAATATCAAAATTTACCTGCTAAGTATGCCCCAGGACCCCTCATAGTAAACTCACGCCTTCGGCGATCGCGAGCAACACCCCCACATCAATTTCTTGATGACGTCATAACCCCCCTTCCTTTTTGCCGACTAGGCAACTGACAGAAGCCATTTCCTACAAGGATATCTCTACTTTGCTTGCTGGCGACGTCCCCCCTAGAGTATATAAGGAACTACATTGGCGACTTCAGATCACCCCTGGTGAAGGAGTGTCGAAAAGTTAAAACGTGAATATAATTTGATCGGAGATTGCATTCATGAAGAATTAACTTCAAATCTCGATTACGTTAGTCTAGATCTGTTTAAAACATATGGTCTTTCGTCGACAAGTGCGTATTCATTTTGTCAAATCGACCAATAGTAATGTTCAAATTGAAAAATTGTTCAAGTTATGAATGCACAGTTGAGTGAAAACATTGTTTGAGTGCGCAAGAGTCGATGGTATAAGATAGAAACTTGAAATGACTTAAGTATTACATACTTAACCAGCCTGGAGTTTAAGCTATTGCTTCCGGTGCACTCAAGTATTTCCAAACGCTGTATTATACCATTTATGATAAACAGGGCTAACAAAAAATGTCAGCTTCTTTAGCGCTATAAATATTATCTTTATTATTCCACTTACCTTTTCCTTTACATTGTACATGTACTAGATATGTGCATTTAGAACTCTGGCGATACTTCAAACGGCATTCTCTTAATCTTTCTTCTTTTCCTGTACACCCAATATCTTTTCGCCAAATGTTGGTTTTGTTAGTAACAGAGGTGAAATAATGGTTAACTTCGGATTTTCTACTGTAGCCCAGTTCCCAGCATACCACTCGCGTGTTCGCAAGACTCCAAGTTTCCCCACAAATATGGTACCAACTCTTATTTCGGTAGATCTGAAGACCATCTCCAAGTAAATTCTTACTTCGTATATCTTTATTTAAAACAAAACAAAACTAAGTGATGTTTAGTTTAATCTGCTCGTCTCACTTTCAAAATCAATACACAACAATAAAAAAATATTTGAAAACATAACTAAAGTATCTAGCTATTAAAATTTAAAAAAGGAAAGCAGGTTCTTTTCAATGATTGCAATGTATGAAAAGTTTCATAGACAGATTTGCCCAGGCGAGATGGTAATAACACTAGAATTTTTTTATGAAATCTATATTATGGAAATCAACTATGGAAATACTATTTCCATAGTATCTATAGTATATCCTTAGCGTTTCCATATTAATACAAAAATGGCAATTAGTGTGGAATTAGTATAATTTCTATACTATTTGCCATTTTCAAACTATTTCCAGCTGGGATCCGTATGATTTCCATAGTAAGGATTTTGAAAATTATTTCCAGTGTTATAAAGTGTGGAAAAATGAACATTGGAAAGAAAATGGTTAAAATTTAGGCAGCTTAATCAACAGTTAATGCGAGCCATGGTTCATTCCTGACCCATTCCACCGTTACGGACATTACAACCAGTGACCATTTTGCAAACTCTCTCCTAGTCTTCCTTTAGTAATTCTAATATTTTCTTGTTTAATTAACCGAATTGTACCTAGGGGTAACCACTTGTAATACAAAGGGTAGATTGGGATGCATATTTCTCAATTGTTAGTCTATTAGTCAATCAAATTATCCCTTTACATTGCATGAATTATAAAATTTGTTAATGTTCCAGATAACCAAATTATGGCTCCCAAACCAACTAGACAGAACGTTTCATGTTCAGGTTCATTATTTAAAGCGAAATCTTGTCACTAACTAGAAAAATATAACCCAAATATAACCAAACAAATTTGTGCATTTAAACATAATCTTT
This sequence comes from Trachythela sp. YZ-2020, assembly GCA_016169945.1. NCBI lineage: Eukaryota > Metazoa > Cnidaria > Anthozoa > Malacalcyonacea > Clavulariidae > Trachythela > Trachythela sp. YZ-2020. The sequence goes on from JADLSH010000358.1 coordinate 5,100,978, forward strand.
CATGAATGACATAAGATGTAATATATTTGTTGGTTTCATATTTGTGCCTTTCTTACTTCTCGCATGGAATTATCTTTCTTCTATTTGATATTTGACCTTAAAACATCCGCTTAGACTTCCTCCAATTAGATATCACTGTCTTAGTCACCCCACTAATATTGCATTTAAGATGATGTAAGCGGAATGAGAATAAGCGATTGAAAATAAACGATTCCATTTTTTGTAGATGTATTGATTGTTTATTTTACTAATGACTTTATGCAATTTTCACCGGCGTTTCGGATGGTGTATGTCTCTCCTTCGCCCCTTCCCATTTCTCTGTACGTCATAATTATTATGTGCATACATTATTATGCGGTGACACAAAGAGAGAGACTTGGATCAGGACTAAAATCAACCCAACTTCATTATCTTACCTTGTTCACAGGCCACAGCAACTTGGGAGATAGAGGGAAAATCATGACGATCTTTTGGTTTCGTTGGACAACAGACCAACCTTTCTTTTATATTCTGGCAATCGAAATTATTGTAGTCTCGATGACCATGATATTCCTGGACACCTAAGTTTTTTATTAGTCCTGGGAAACCTGACTCGATACATGCCAATTGTCCTAACTCTTTAGTCCAATGCTTCACGCGAAGAATCTCCCAACTTCTACTGTTATTTATAGCAACATTTCCCGAATTAACGTAGGCAGATTGAACTATTCGAATTGCTGAAGATATTGAAAAGATGCAGTTAAACTAAAGCCATACATTTGCATTCGCATTACTGATTTACTAGGGCATATATTGCGTTTGCATTACTCATCTTGTCAATGTTTCCCTAGATTATCACGCTTGCTTTAACGTGACTTCGAAAGACTTTAGCAGACACGGCTAGGGTGGTTCAACTTAACATTTTAGCTTGTTCTTATAGAGCATGATAATCAGAAATGTATACTTACGTTTCGGATCACATTGAAGAGGTGGCGGAAAACGTTCTATAGAAATAAAAGAGAAACTTGTAAATAATATAAATTATTTTCAGGATGATATTTTGTGTGATAATTCAATTCCAGAAATGAAGACTTTTCATCGTTAGTTCTATTACTAAGAGACTGAAGGACTATTCATCTGTGAGTACTTCAGACTGATTCAGATAATATCTATTCTCCCAACCAACGAATTTACCATTGTAGCGGTGATTTCGATAGTTTAATTACGACTTATTAAACTCTGTAAAGAGCATTATGAAGATAGATATATCTTAAACTTACCACACATCACCCATACTAAACTGAAGTCATCAGTTTTGTTTAGCAATTTCCAATCACCATGTTGACAATCGGATAACCTCTTTTCGTTTCCCGCACAGTTTAAATTTTGGTTAGTCACAACATTCCCCACCACGTTAGTCAAATTATAAATAAGTCGAAAATCCAGTGGTCTTATAAATCCTAACTCACTGCAAGTCACCCTTGTATTAGCGACGGTAAAACCAAACTTCTCCCAGAACCGCCATTTCCCACCAGTGAGCACCTGTATATTTCCTACACTGCCGTTTGTTGGTAATCCAGTAAATGGATCCACCATACGCACAGAAAAACCTAAAGAAATAAGTCCTTGATTTTGTAATTTATCAATATGGTCTCTACCAAAGGCGTAGCCACGGGTGGGGGGGGGGGACTGGTGAGGGAAGAGTGCCCTCCACTCTCCCTCAGGAGCACCTTCGAGATATGCTTAATCTGCGCAGGTGGGTTTTCTGGTGGGCGGGTGGGCTGGTGGGCTGGTGGGCTGGTGGGCTGGAGGGCTGGCTGGGGGGCGGTTGGGCGGGAGCGGACGGGTAGAGGGTGGGGGGGGGGAGGGGTGGGAGCGAGCACAATATATTATAGGAAGCTAGAATTTCCAGGACTCTAAGAAACCTCAGATACCAAAACTTTCTCCGGGAGCATGCACCCGGACTACCCCGGTAAGCTGACGCCCCCCCCGTATACGAACCATTCGATTGATGAATTCTCTCAGATTCATTAGAATGATAGATTCATGAGCTTTATAGTATTAAGGGGGTCCTGTACAAAAATATTATGTCTTTTCTTTTTAATATAGTTAAAATCTGTTTCCACCAGGTTGTTTAGTAACTTAGTCTGACAAGATTTTGTTACCATGGTTACCAAGATATGACATTCCCATAGATATAATAAACCTAGATTGCTGACTCATACGTAGCGGACGCGTGATCTGCATGATAAATCCAAGATGGCCGCCATTCAGGGCAAAAAGGCTATAAACTCTGCGGGGAAATGCATATTTTTTGCATTTTGCGTCGTCCCAGTGTTTCGAATCCACTTCGATCAAACTTTTTTGGCAATAACTACTTATCGTGAAGGTTTTAGACGCAAACTGGACAGCTGGGGATGAATTGATGTAAACATATCGCTCGCCGAAATTTGTACGAAATCGTCACTTGGTCAGTTCGAGTGAATTACTCTGGTTTAGAGTATTTTATAAAGGAAATTTGTGGTTTTCAAGGCCAAAGACGTATACCTTGAAGGCTTTGGATGCAGAATGGATCGTTTGGGATGAATTATATTAAAATATCGCTCGCCGAAGCTTGACAGTAGTCGACATGAAAATGTCATTTAATTGTCCACAGTTAACTGATGCCAAATATCATCTAGAGGTGAAATTTGACACAAACAATAATAAATATGGTACAGTATTTCAAGGATGGAAATATTAAAACATTTATGAAGATGCAATGCAGTCTATTTGAACTCACTGTATGAAATGGCAGACAGCATTACTCATGAAAGGAAGAATTCTGATCATTATATTGATTAGGCTTTTCCCGGGGAGATCATGAGACCAGACTGGGTAATATATGGCAGATTTCGACAAGGAAAAATTTATGCAGCAGGGAAAAATTCAAGTGTAGTGTGCAAAATTGTGGCAAATGCACTGCAAATTTGAGTGTTGTTTCTGATTTTCAGTATTGTTTTAAAACATTTAACTTAACATTTAACAATACAGTAACAGTGTGCAACCTGTTCATGTACTGAAAAATATCAAGTATGCATCGGCCAGACTTTCCATGGTGGTCGTGAAATATAAACCTCTATAAAATAAATTCTGTTCATTAAACTTAACAGTTTCATGTATGCTTGAATGAAATCCGTACATTGTTATACTAATATTAATTATCATTTCTATAGTAAAAATATATTAATCCTTCAAGTAATTAATGGAAAATTTTCCTACTTTGTTGAACCTCAATAAAACTAACATGAAGTTTTCTTGCATGTCCAAAACTAAATTTCTTGACATGTCATCTAGTGAGAATGAATATCCAGATTAACAATATGTTGGTGTTTTCTATTTATGCATGGTTCTTTTTCAGACGACATTTAGCAAGCTATATTTTCCAAGGCTGCCCTGGGGGGGAATTGCTCGATGGGCCCCAGATTTAAGTGAGCCCCAAAATACTACAAAAGGAAAAAAAAACTGGGGAAAGAAGTCAGAGGGTTGTAAGAGGTGGGGAAGGGATCATAATCTCATTTTCCATTCCCAATTTTAATTGCTATTTTTATTGCTTTGTTGTAATCCCAGTCGTCTCATCAAGTAAAGCCTGTTACAGACATTACTTTTATCCTCTAAGTAATGTTCCCAATATTCCTCAAAATATCTAATGACTAAATGTATTAAACCAAGTACATTTAAAGTACTTGTTTGCAGTAAATGACATTTTCATGTCAAGCTTCGGCGAGCGATATTTTAAAATAATTCATCCCAAACGGTTCATTCTGCATCCAAAGTCTTCAAGGTATACGTCTTTGGCCTTGAAAACCACAAATTTCCTTTATAAAATACTCTAAACCAGAGTAATTCACTCGAAGTGACCAAGTGACGATTTCGTACAAATTTCGGCGAGCGATATGTTTACATCAATTCATCCCCAGCTGTCCAGTTTGCATCTAAAACCTTCATGATGGGTAGTTATTGCCAAAAAAGTTAGATCGAAGTGGATTCGAAACACTCGGACGACGCAAAATGCAAAAAATATGGATTTCCCCGTAGAGTTTATAGTCTTTTTGCCCTGAATGGCGGCCATCTTGGATTTATCATGCAGGTCACGCGTCCGCTACGTATGAGTCAGCAATCTAAAGGCCATTTTCCATTACGGTCGTATTGCCCGCGCGGGCGAAGCGACCGATTCGAATCACGTGAATAATTAGTCGCGCGGGCACGCCAAGAAAGTGGAATGTAGTTCAACTTTCAGGCGTGTCCGCGAGGTGTAAAGCGGCTACTCATGCTAAAAATCTCATGCTAGACACCTACAGCGAAAGTTGAAACATGGTCGCTCCGCCCGCGCGGGCAAAGAGGCTGTAATGGAAAATTGCCTTTAAGTTTATTATATCTATGGACATTCCCCATGGTGAAAAGAGCGTACCTTTTTAAACCTGATTGCTAGATTGATAATAATGATAAAAACCTGGAATAACTTTTATGCTGTCACAAATAACATTGTCTAGGAGGTGAACAAGAACTATTAACAAAGGAGGCATAATAGAGATTTTACAGCCTAAATACAAGAAATGTGTACAACTAGTCACTAAAACAGTCACTATTTCATAACAATTGAACAGAATTCAATTATTTTAGTTCATCTCCATGCAAGAGAATGCATGCATATGCTGTCAACCCCGAAAATTCGATTAAGATTGCTTTAATAGATACTTTTTGAGATATGCGGCGCGCAATATCGGGAATGGGGCATTTCTAGCAGTTGAGAAAACCAAGTTTAAAGTTTTTGCAGAATAACGTACATAGAACAATGTAAAAGGACAAAGAGACAATAGAATAAACCAACCGCATAGCTTAATTCGCTTAGGGTAAAATCATTGCTGCCGCGGTGAGCGAGCCTTCAGCGAGCGAGCAAGGCAGCAGACTAATTTGATACAGCTAGGCAAAATCTCAATCTGCTACAGACGCAATGCATTGTGGTTCGAATTGAAAGGACCACAATGCAACGCGCGGCTTATATAAATCAACTGGAGTGAAGCGCGTGTTCTCTTTTTGCGTTTGGTCTTAAGGAGGTTTATGGAACCCAAATTATATTCAATAGATTGTAAACAAGATCCTGCCGGTTGAAGGATTAACTCGTACCAATGCGCAAAGAATATACTACAAATACAATTATATATGTATCAAGGCAGTTTGTCAAATTGAAATTCCACTCAGTGCTTCGAAGGCTGGAAGGCGAAAAATTTCTTCAGAATATAGAAAAATAACCTAGTAATTAGGGAGTCACAACTGGGCGCATTACAATGTCTTTAAGAGCAATAAATTTTCGCGAGAGAAGATAGTGTTTCGCATGATATCGTAGCAAAATAAACCATGCCTACCGTCTACGCAGAAAAATCAGTGAATTTATAAATGTGACCTACTGACCTGTGTTTCACGCAAATAATATATTGCGAATATAACGAAACATTTCGGCGGTGTTATGTTACCTATTATTATCGAAATGATAGATAGATAGATAGATTTTATTTATACACGCTAATAACATCAACAAAAGCTGGTTTCCATGAAAGGCGTGTACATCAATAAAGAGAAGTATTAAATATAAACTAGTACAAGTAGAAATAATCTTTCAAGCCGTCTAAAAAAGTATAAAGTATCAACTAAGGTATTAATATACCAATAATCCAATAAGAATAAAGTTACGGTATTTTACAAATTATTTACAACTGGTTATTAGCAGTTGTGAGTAGCGATTTTGTGTTCAAAGATTTGCAGTGATTTGCTTTCTCTTATTTCCTTTGGCAAAGAGTTCCATATGAATGCCCCATCAAACATGAAACTCTTTTTCATGTTGTTTGTACGAGGTTGTGGCAAACAAACGGCCGATGAAACGTTCCGAAGATTGTAACTTGTCGTTTCGTTTTTGTTAGTAAAAAGGTTTGTGAGACTCTTTGGTCCCATGTTATTTAAAATTTTAAACATAACCTTAGCCTTTGCTTTTATTCGTTGCATTTTAAGTGGTTGCCATCCTAATTCGTTTAACACGATATCATGATGAACTTCATTGCTCGAATATGTAATTATGCGAGCTGCTCTATTATGCAGTTTTGTAGTCTTGTTGACTGGGTTTCACCAAACACATTCCATACTTCACAACAATAACTGAAGTATGGTTGCACTATTGCATTGTAAACAGAGAGAAGCGAGTCTCTGTCAACAAATTCCCTCAAACGACGAAGGGCACCGAGTCCTGAATTTATTTTCTTACATACAGTTTCAGTATTTTTTCCAGGAGAGATGTTGATCAACAGTTACTCCTAATGTCTTGCATTCAAAAACTTGTTTAATTGGTGTTTTGTCTATATTAACTTTATTCTGATGATTCGAGACACTATTTATCATTGGTTTTGATCCAATTAGCATGAATTCAGTTTTTGCAACATTGAGACTAAGCTTGTTTGCTATTAACCATTTTCTAAGGTTCTCTAAGTCTGTGTTCATAGCAACTTCAACATCATCTATAGTATCACCCGTGGCTGTTAAATTTGTGTCATCAGCAAATAATCTGGACCTAGTTTCATTTAAGCATTGTGGTAAATCATTTATGTATAGCAGAAAGAACAAAGGCCCCAATATTGAGCCTTGAGGAACACCACATTTAATCTTGCGCTCAGATGAAACAAATCCATTCACTCTACATTTTTGATTTCGGTTAAAAAGATATGATTTCAATAGTAAATATGCATTCCCTTTGATTCCGCAAAGTTCTAGTTTTTTAAGTAGAATTTGGTGATCCACAGTATCAAATGCTTTTTTTAGATCAATGAATACTACCAAACTGAATTGCTTTCTATCCATGTTCACATACCAACTGTTTGTGCAATCTAGTAATGCAGTAGCAGTGGAATGGAATTTTCTGAAGCCAAATTGATTTTCGGAAAGCAGTTCATTTTGGGTTAAGTAATCATACAATTGATTGTAGAGAATCCTTTCCATAATTTTGTTTATGGCGGGTAAAACTGAAATAGGTCTGTAGTTTCCTGGTAAATTTCGTTGACCACTTTTATACAGTGGTGTGACCCTTGCTACTTTCCATTCACTTGGGAAAGAGCATAAGGTCATGGTTTGATTAAATATATAAGTTAATGAGCTAGAAATAATAGGTGATGCTATTTTAATAATTTTACTGGAGATGTTGTCTATACCAGTTGCTTTGAAACTTGAAAGGCCTCGGAGGAGATGATATATGTTGTCTACAGTTACAGCTTTGAAATTAGTGAATTCAGATTCAGATGTTTTAATGTATTGTAGAAAATTACTTTCAGAGTTATTAATTTCACTTGCTAAACTTGGACCAATGTCTGAGAAGAATTTATTAAAGCCTTCAGCAATTTCCTCAGGACTTTGTAAAGTTTCCTCACAAATATTTAACTCATTTACCTGAGTAGGTCTATTTTTACGGCCTAACAAAGAATTTATTGTTTTCCATGCCTCCTTTGGACATTGTTTTTGATTTGCAATCCTACTAGAATAGTATTCTGTTTTGGCATTTTTTAGTTCTATGTTTACTTTGTTTCTTGCTTTTTTAAAGTTTTGCCAGTCTGATTCAAGTTTTGTGATAATAGCCTTTCTTTTAAGCTTGTCTCTCATTTATTAACTTTTTAATATTTTTTGTAATCCATGGAATTCTACTTGACTTTATTTTTTTACATTGCAAAGGTGCATGTTTATTCAAAACTTCAAGAAATAATTGCTTCCAAATGTCCCACATGCTATCGGATCATCAGCAAAAAAGTAAATATATTCCCATGGTTGATTTCCTAGATCTTTAAGAAATTTTTCTTGTTGAAAATGTTTCATGTTTCTAATCTCAACAATGTTTCTTTGATGTTTCTTAGCCATGTTAATTTTTCTAATTGCAAATATAAGACTGTGATCACTAATTCCTGTGTGAATTACCCCAGAATTACAGATATTTTCTGGTTTATTGGTAACAAAGTGATCAAGAAGACTGGAAGTTGTCATAGTTACCCGAGTAGATTCTTCAATCAACTGCGATAGTTGATACATTTCATATATTGCTTTAAGTGACTTAGTTGCTTGATCCGAATTTATCTTAAGTAGGTCACAATTTAGATCCCCAAGAATAACAACTTCTTTGTTTTCATCATCAATTGCTTGAATAAAGCTTTCAAGATGAGTAAAAAATTCAGTTTCTGCACTAGGAGGTCTATACACAGAAATAACAAAAAATGGCTGACTGTGTGGTTTTATAATTTCAATGCATGCAGCCTCTAGCTCAGGTGGTACTAGATCATTTCTGATATGGTAAGTAATCGAGCTACGTAGGTAAATACAAACACCACCCCCTCTTCTTGATCTGTCTCTTCTAACAATATCATAGCCATCAATGTGAACCATGCTATCAGTAATTGTTGAATCAAGCCTGGTTTCATTAAATGCTATAACATCAAGTTTTTTGTTTGACATTGAAAAGTTGATTTCATCAAAATGCTTTGGTAGGCTAACAATATTCAAAAAGGCAATTTTAAAACCTCTTTGATTGGGAATAGAACTCAAATCTTTGCAAAAATCGCTACTCACAACTGTACGATTACTACTTACTTTCGATGTTGACGGTTGAAGCAACCGTGTACTATGCAAAGAATGATGTGCCTGTGGTTGCTGTAGGGAAAAAAGCATGAACAACCTGACATTGGATAATATATCTACGACTACGAAGACAAATTTCTTATTCTAGCAATTTACCGTTCAGTTCAGTTATGTTCCAATGTTCATGAGGACCCGCACGATGTGTGAAAAAATTAAGGCAAAAGGTGTTCGTTTCCAAGGCATCCGAAAGGCAGGCGTTTGAGGGTTGAAATGTATTAATTAAATTTACTCACTTCATGACCAGATGCAGATGTAATTTAATCAAAGAGTTTGCGCTTGGTTTAAATATTGATAACTCATGTAATAGTTTACTAAATAGTAAATAGCGTTCCATTTGTCAACGCCATCATTTAAGATTTAGCATGCATGGTAGAGTACGCGCCAAATTTAATACTGCATAAGCCGCGAAGTATATTTTCGATCAGCCGATGCAGTTGGCGAATAGCAATGGCTATAGTATATATTTCGTCATTTCGATAACTTCCTTTGTAATATTCTTGTTCTGGCGTTCAGTCAAGGAGTAGAAATAAAGCCGAGCGGATGGAATACAGCACGTAGCAGACGGTGAATAGCATGGTCAACCAGATCTCTGGAACAATACAATAAGATAAGTATGGCGACAGTACAGTGATCAAGATTCAGAGAAGCATATCCGACATAAAATCGCGCAAATGCGCACCATGCAGCATCTCATGCAATGAAACGATATCTGGAAACATATACTCAATCAGAACCAATTATATTTAGTAAGATTATTTAGCATCCCGCGCCACAACGTTCAGCTCCATGTTGTCGCCTTATAAATTCGCGCGTACCGCGCTACAACATATAACGATGTTGTTGTAATGTTAGTGAGAATTCTTTTAGTGGATGCTCTTGTGCCAGAAAGATGTAGTCATCTTTTGCTAGCAGATTAAGAAGATGTAGTCATTTTTGCTTAATCATGCAGTTGAATCTAGAAGGCCAATCATAATTATTGCACAGCAACTGAGCAACTTAAATCTCAATGCGCAATGATATATATAACTTGAAATATTAAGTTATTTGTAAATTTATATTATATATGCGGCCTTTGTATAAAAGAGTCAGCATGAAATAACGCGCGTACCCACATCATGTAAATGCTGTATGTAATTTTAGTGAGAATTCTTTTAGTGGATGCTCTTGTGCCAGAAAGATGTAGTCATCTTTTGCTGGCAGATTAAGAAGATGTAGTCATCTTTGCTTAATCAGTTGAATCTAGAAGGCCAATCACAATTATTGCACAGCAACTTAAATCTCAATGCGCAATGATATATATCTTGAAATATTAAGTTATTTGGAAATTTATATGAAAAATATGCGGCCTTTGTATAAAAGAGTCAGCATGAAATAACGCGCATTTATTATACAACTGTGTTAAAAAGTACAATAACGCTAGCGATATTTGACAAATATGAAGCGATATTTTGCTTGGTTATTAAGAAAAGTAGAAAACGGGTTTGACTTCTCAATAAAAATACTTTATAAAGCAGGTCTTATAATAAATAGCAACTTAGATGTTGGGTATGGTATATATCGCTGTACATTTTTACTCGTGTTTGTATTTGGAAATCGTTGACTATGCCACAAAATATACGGCGATACTTCGTATAAAATATACTAATATCTAATAAGATATATATCCACATCATGTAAATGCTGTATGTAATTTTAGTGAGAATTCTTTTAGTGGATGCTCTTGTGTCAGAAAGATGTATAGTCATCTTTTGCTTGCAGATTAAGAAGATGTAGTCATCTTTGCTTAATCAGTTGAATCTAGAAGGCCAATCACAATTATTGCACAGCAACTTAAATCTCAATGCGCAGTGATATATATCTTGAAATATTAAGTTATTTGGAAATTTATATTAAATATATGCGGCCTTTCATATATAAAAGAGTCAGCATTAAATAACGGCGTACCCACATGTAAATGCTGTATGTAATTTTAGTGAGAATTCTTTTAGTGGATGCTCTTGTGCCAGAAAGATGTAGTCATCTTTTGCTGGCAGATTAAGAAGATGTAGTCATCTTTGCTTAATCAGTTGAATCTAGAAGGCCAATCATAATTATTGCACAGCAACTTAAATCTCAATGCGCAGTGATATATATCTTGAAATATTAAGTTATTTGGAAATTTATATGAAAAATATGCGGCCTTTGTATAAAAGAATCAGCATGAAATAACGCGCGTATCCACATCATGTAAATGCTGTATGTAATTTTAGTCGGAGAATTCTTTTAGTGGATGCTCTTGTGTCAGAAAGATGTAGTCATCTTTTGCTGGCAGATTAAGAAGATGTAGTCATCTTTGCTTAATCAGTTGAATCTAGAAGGCCAATCACAATTATTGCACAGCAACTTAAATCTCAATGCGCAGTGATATATATCTTGAAATATTAAGTTATTTGGAAATTTATATTAAATATATGCGGCCTTTCATATATAAAAGAGTCAGCATTACATAACGGCGTACCCACATGTAAATGCTGTATGTAATTTTAGTGAGAATTCTTTTAGTGGATGCTCTTGTGCCAGAAAGATGAAGTCATCTTTTGCTGGCAGATTAAGAAGATGTAGTCATCTTTGCTTAATCAGTTGAATCTAGAATGCCAATCATAATTATTGCACAGCAACTTAAATCTCAATGCGCAATGATATATATCTTGAAATATTAAGTTATTTGGAAATTTATATGAAAAATATGCGGCCTTTGTATAAAAGAGTCAGCATGAAATAACGCGCGTATCCACATCATGTAAATGCTGTATGTAATTTTAGTGAGAATTCTTTTAGTGGATGCTCTTGTGCCAGAAAGATGTAGTCATCTTTTGCTGGCAGATTAAGAAGATGTAGTCATCTTTGCTTAATCAGTTGAATCTAGAAGGCCAATCACAATTATTGCACAGCAACTTAAATCTCAATGCGCAGTGATATATATCTTGAAATATTAAGTTATTTGGAAATTTATATTAAATATATGCGGCCTTTCATGTATAAAAGAGTCAGCATTAAATAACGGCGTACCCACATATAAATGCTGTATGTAATTTTAGTGAGAATTCTTTTAGTGGATGCTCTTGTGCCAGAAAGATGTAGTCATCTTTTGCTGGCAGATTAAGAAGATGTAGTCATCTTTGCTTGGTCAGTTGAATCTAGAAGGCCAATCATAATTATTACACAGCAACTTAAATCTCAATGCGCAGTGATATATATATCTTGAAATATTAAGTTATTTGGAAATTTATATGAAAAATATGCGGCCTTTGTATAAAAGAATCAGCATGAAATAACGCGCGTATCCACATCATGTAAATGCTGTATGTAATTTTAGTCGGAGAATTATTTTAGTGGATGCTCTTGTGTCAGAAAGATGTAGTCATCTTTTGCTGGCAGATTAAGAAGATGTAGTCATCTTTGCTTAATCAGTTGAAGCTAGGATGCCAATCGTAATTATTGCACAGCAACTTGAATCTCAATGCGCAATGATATAACTCTTGAAACGCTAAGTTATTCGTAAATTTATATCCAAGTAAATAACGCGCACATTGTAGTACAGTTGGTAATGCAGAGAAGATGTCTACAATAATGTCAATGAGTAATGAAAACGAGCGCTACATGGTTCTAGCGCTGCCGAAATTCCAGGTGCGTGAACCAAAAAATGGTGTTGACGGAGGAAAACATTTGATGCCCCGTCTTATGTAAAATAAAGATCATTAATAATCTTTAATAACCATATCAAATTGCTTTTCCCTGTATGCATTTTTAATCAATAACCTGTTAATAACTGATCAGGACCGGGGTACCTGCTGCGAACTAGTGAGAATAATTACCGATTAATTGATGACAGTTTTTCGCATCATATTTAATGAGATAATGTACTCTCATTTCCGGATTTTGCGCCTTGAAGGCGCAAAAGTTGCATATTTTTGGCCGTGCGGATCCTCATGGTACAAAGCAGATAATAAACATTTTCCTTGCTACTAAGAACAATTCAAATTCAAACTTGTTATATGCATGTTAATAATATTATAATGGCATTTATTATATGGCAAGTGCTTGTTTTGGTGAATCTCGCAATCTGATTGGTCACTGACGAGGCAAGATTTTCCCGTATTGCCCACGGGCAATACGGTATTCTTATTGCCCTGCGACGACTTGAACACATTTCAAACCAATAAAAGCATTAAAAAATCCTTAAAAATAATTTAAAACAATGAAAAATAAACGGAAAATACGGAAAAGGGATAACTACAAGGGATAAAATCAAGTTTTGTTGGCTCAAGTCGAAATATTAAGGTAAATTTTACGATGTTTTTTAACTAAAACAGTCAAGAATATTTTTGTTTTTTCGAACATGCAAAGTTGTTTTTGTCCTTGATCCGATAGCTCAATATCACCATATTTTCTATTAATTTTATATTTTATTCTATAAATGGTACTGTAGAGTAGTTTTACTAAGCTAAGATTTCGTATCATTGAAATTATTTTGACATTTGAAAATGACCGGCTTTGAGTTTCGGACTTTGTACTTTGCCCTTGCGTGACCAATTTTTGGCAAAATGAATTGTTTTTTGTTGTCTGAAATGCCATATAATAAACAACTTACTAACTTCGACTGTTCGGTCTGTACGGTAAAATATCAAGCCTCGGTCTTGCTGTATTGACCTCGCTATCGCTCGGTCAATACAGCAAGACCTCACTCCTCAGCTTGATATTTTACCGTACAGACCTCACGCTCAGTTAGTAAGTAGTAAATAGTATGTAAGTAATCTGGAACATTTACAAAACTGGTGAATAACAGGAACATACAAACTATAAAAGCAATGATCGAGGAACTATTAGTATTATCTAATTTAATAATACACAAGTTGGAATGTAAGCGTAAGGGAAGTTGTGTACGTTGGTATGCTAAAAAGGCAGCATTTACTACATTTTAGGTAACCTAGTGGCAGGGCCGTAGCTAACCCCTGATGGTTGGGGGGGGGGGGGGGTGCAGATGAAAAATTTCCGAGTGGATCTCTAAATTTCCGAATAACATTGTTCCGAATGTATTTTATATGGATGTTCAAAATCATTAGTTTACAAGTGATTACTAGTACTGAATCCTCAGTTAACATAGCGTACGTATAAAAAATGTCAGTTGCACAATAAGGCAATACGCATACAGACCTCTAATTAAGACAATCCTGAAAATTTAAGGTTCCTGAAATGGTATTTTCTGCATTCTGGGTGAACGTTTTATAGCATTCAGAGTTAAGTTATACCCATCGTAAAATACACAATTTAGACTGAACATTTCAGCACTATAAAGTCTACATAAAATATTGGAAATTGTTATATTTTTCATTTTGGCGACAGTAGTAGGAACGTTTATGCCTCATGGCCTCAGTGTATGCATAATTTAATTTTGTCGGGAAAATGCGATTTTTATAATTTCGTCTCTGATTCTGCTGCAGCATCTATTAAGTTTTTTATGCTAAATAATTGATTTATTCATCTTTGACAAAAATATCAGACTTGATTAGAATGATCGCGTTGGAAAGAGTTTTATAAGCTCATCAACATCACTTTTCGTTGGGCAGTTAAATGGCTGTAGAACGGTTGAAACGGTTAACACATTTAATTACTGTGACGGTTAGCAAACCCTAACATCTTGGAATTGGCTGTTAAATCTTTATGTCAGTTGGACATGTTAGCACTGAAAGCTGTTTTTATTAATTAATAAGTACGGTAAACACGCAAACAAAGGTTGTTCACTCTCAACGTAATCGTGGTTGACTGGTTATAAACATATTAACGTGTTCTGATCAAACAGTAATGCTCTGTTCAGACGTATGAGGTATTAAGCATAAGCTCAAGTCTCAAGATTGGTACCAAAACAAAGGGATGATTTTCCTCCTGGACTTCCCAAGGCAAGAAAATAACAAAGAATCAATTCCTTTGTGCCGTCTTTTGTTCAGCTCTTGTGCTCTGTCGCTGCTTATTCGTCTTATGTCGCATGCTTCACCGCATTTCTTTGTTTTGCCTTTTGTTTCCCCTTATGCTTATCACACTTGTGGACCAAACTTTGAACGTGCATGTGCATAGCATAAACAATAGAACGACGCGCTATGGTTAACACTCTCCCGGATATGCCAGGTGAACCGTGGAAGGATTACCTAACCTTAATGATATTCTTAACATTATCATAGTCAGGGAAATTGGGAATAGGCCCTTTGCAGCTGGGCTGCATCTAGTGGGTGGATAGCTCTTTTGCTTTTTACCTTGTTTTGAAAATACCGAAATGTATATTCAGTTTCTTTATCAGTTTATATTTGCTGCAAAAATGCCCCTACTCCCAAAATTGTTTATCCCCGAGCCGGCGCGAAGCGCCGTGCGAGGGTACTAATTCCGCTCGGATATTTACACCCGGGTATGTGAAAACATAGCGGAATCCAAAGTCGTCCGCCGCGATGCCATGGACGGTTCAGGTTTTCTACGTTATACGCATGCGCGAGTTCAGGTCGAGAGAAACATACGGATAAACATTTTTAAAAAGATTTACGGATAAAGATTTTGTTATGCATAAAAAACGATTCAGTTTTAATACTCGGGCTATTGGAAAAACATACCGATAAATAGAGTCTTACTTCAAAAAGAGTCTTGAAAAAAATGCACTTTTGAAGTGTTTTGAACGGGTAAGTGTCTATTTTGCATATTTTAGTTTGTGGATTTGCAAAAGCGTATGTCACTCTTGACTCTGTGAGGTTATTATAATATCGAGTAAACCTAAAAGGTATTTTAGGAAGTTTAAATTTGAATTTTGAAGAAACAACGTAATGTCAAAAACTTCATTTGAAAGATAAATTTAAGAAAAATTTTCTGAAAATTTTTGACGTTTTTGTGAAATGTCTAAGGTTAAATTTTACAGCAACCAAAGCTAAAAGAGTACGTAATAACATATCTACAAAGTACAAATATTTATATCACTATTTTATTATTTTGTACGAAAAAAGGGAAAAAATTGTGTGTTGCTATGATTACAATGATTGACTGAATACTTCATGTTACAATAAATTTTGGGAAGTATAATTCCTGAGTTCGAATAGGCGAGGGGATTCTGCATGAGTGTATTTCTAGTATTATGCTTTTATGGTGTCCATTCAAACAGCTGTAGACACAGTAGACATGCACATGTACCTAGTGGGTACCTATTTTTTGTATTGGAGTAATTGGACAACTTTAAATAACACGAAAGTAATTAGACCACCTTAAATAACATGACGGAAAGTGTATTAAGTGGTGTTTCAGTAAAATTACGAAATTTTGGTTTTGATTAGAAAATGGCAATATTTCAAATGGTCACGTGGCCAATATAAAAGTTTCATGCATGTACAGAATCTTCTTCAAACACAATATTTTACACGTAAACCTCAAGGAATACGTGTAGCAAACGGTTTGATATTTTTCATGTCAAATTTTAGGAAGAACGGTGACTTTTCATAGTATTTAAACTGTATTTTGTTTTTGCCGCCATGTTGGATGACAAATTCAAGTAATAAGCATACTAGATCATTTAGTTAGAGGAAGAAAGAATTGCATTAATAACACGAATAACATAATTTTAACGAACCTTACCATTCTAACGAATCTGTAGATGATACGTACGAATTGTATGGATACGAATTGTATGGATACATTTGGCCCTTTGATAATCTTAGTGAAATAAATGATAACGTCACTAATAAGTTCGGGAAGTATTACATTACTATGAATGTCTTTGTTTACCATTCAATCGATTCGTACGAAACAAAACTGTATTCGCGGATCGATAAGAGACGAGAGTATTTCACAAGAATGATATTATATATTTTTAAATATTTTTATATATTTAAATAATTATTATATATTATTAAATATTTTTATATATTTGAATAATTATTATATATTATTATACAGGTTAGACATACAAAATAAAAAATATCAGTTGGAAAAACCCTTAATGAACGAAACAACTGTAAAAGCGAATCTCACCTTTGGCAAGGGCAACCAGCAAGAGATGAATACAAATGTTCGTAGCAATTTTCGCACTGAAGCGGCTCATTCTTTCCAAATCCTGCAATGATTAGTAAAGTTCGTGAGTTCACGGCAACCTAGCTGGTCTATTATCAGCATTGTTGAATATAATCCACGATGAAATTGCTATCATTACCCAACGTACGTTTTGACAGAGACCTTGCGTATAGTGTATCCAGTTAGTTAGACGTGCTCCATATCGGAAGTTTTTTACATGGGCGCCGCATAAACATTTTATAATTTGGATTAAAACGTCGGGGTCCAATTACCAAACTGACCATGAACTTGCTGTATAGGAAACGATTTTGTAATATTCACGAGGAAAAGACATCCGTTTTTAACTTTTAATTAACAAAAATGATGTAAGTTTCACTTTTTTCTTCCTATCTAGTGATGAGAGTTAAGACATTATAGTGATAGTTACTTTCAAGGATATTCTTTTCTGTTTAGTATAAACTTTATGTTGAACTGCAAATCTGCAATCACTGACAAAATGTTATGACACCGGTTACTCCTACTTAGTGATTACGTTATTCGCGGGAGTGTGCGTCTGCACCGCAGGCTATAATAAACAATTATTGGATCGGATGCTGAGCATGATATCAAGAATTATTCAGACCGAGGTCAATGTTATCTGCCAAAGCGAAGCTGAGGCGGATAACATTGACCGAGGTCTGAATAATTCTTGATATTATGCGTAAGCCGAATCCAATAATTGTTTTATTATAGCTACATTAAAAAGACAAAAACCTGACAAGTAGGGCAAGACTTGCGGCCGGTGGGAATGATGCAAAAACACATAATTTAACATTTAGTAAAACAATAAATACTTGTTGAAGATGGTTTTGTATTGTTTCGTGGCCTTTTTGGTGCAATCACTGACTTTATCTGACAATAATTTGGACAATTTCTCTTCGTTTGTATCGGCAAATTTACAAGAAGCCATTTTGTTTTGGCTTTCAAAATTTCACGGACTTTTAAATGGCTTTTATACAAGCTGCCGACCGCGCTGGGCCTGGGCTCGTTTTTGGATCGAAGTTCGATCCAAAAAAAATGTTATTCCATGCTGATGACGTCACCAGCGGAAGTAACATGAGAACTACCGGATATTGAGAATTATCCGGGGCTTTTTGACCAATCAGAAACGAGAATAGATTTTGAATATACAATAATTACTATTAGTATAAATTTTGCATACGAAATGAGCTTTCCTGCGTTCTGATTGGTTATTGCACTAGTAAATCTGAGGCATTATTTACTAGCCTGCTAGTAAATAATGCTTTCCAAAAGAATGGCCTGGCAAAGTTGTTTGAAACCTTTTTAAACGATGAAAAAAACTCCCAAAAGAAGAACAAAAGTTTAGTGTTTTTCTATAAAAGGTAAGACGCCTTTAAATACTTTGTATCAAACTTTTTTTGACAATTTATATCATCTAAAAACTCCGAAACATCCGTGATACGCTTCAAACTTTGTCCGTTTTGTTTCAAGTTTCCTAGCAAAAAAATATACTTTAAGGCTGGCAAAACCTGGCTGTTAATAATATTTTTAAATCATTTTACTTTGTATATATATATTTGTATCTATCCGAGACTCTCTATGGTAACCATATTCACTTTTAAATGTTTTGTTTTTGTCGTGCTTTATCAATATATTTATAATTATGTTTTCGAAACTCGCATGTGAGATTTGTATACCAGCTATTATATATATCATCAGTTTTTCGGTTGAATTTTCGTATTTTTCTCAGTTTTTTTCAGGACAGAATAACCAGAATCTCAACAATATATTTTAAATGTCAATTCACCGCTACAATTTTATCTTCCATACCTATAGGCATTGATCTATTCTTTGCAAAGTGTGTTTTTATGCTCTGTTTTGCTGAGGCTGAAAATAAACAACTTGTCGTTTGGAAAAATTTTCGCAAAACAAAGTTCGTAAGTTGAGTACAGCATTTCTCCACATTTTCAACTACAAACGTAGCCAGTCAGCCTGTCCTAGCTTGTGTATTATATTCTAAACAGAGATTTAGTAAGATAAAAAACTTTGTTCTGTTCTCGAAAAAGGAAACTACTTTTGAAAGTGCGTGCGAACAAGAGACACTGCAACACTATAAAATAAAGCAATTGTAAACCGGCTGAACATAACTTAATTTCTGAATTTTTAAACTGATATTTAAAGCTGTTGTTTAATTTCATATGCAAAATTTATACTAAAACAATTATTCGCCTCAGGCTCAGTGATTATGGTGAATATTCACCTCGACTTCGTCTCGGTGAATATTCACCGATAATCACTTCGCCTTCGGCGAATAATTGTTAATTATTATACATTGTAGTCACTACGTGTCTTCTGATTGGCTAATTGCTTACAGTTAAATGTGGGAATCACGCAACCTACAGATAACTGAGTGATGTGCTAGCAGATAACTCAGTTTTCTGTAGGTTGAGGCAGCAGTACGTACTTTTTTAGCGAGCGGCAGCTGTACATACAAGAATAAAAACAAGAAAAAACAACATGAATAAACGATGTCTTTTTGAAAGTTTTTGCGTAAAAAATACATTATATTATAGTACATTAGATTTCTAATACTTTGTCGTTCTTGTTTTATTTTTATAATTGTTTTTTTACCACAATATTTTAGAATCAAACGTTGTTTTGTGCGACAGAATTGTTGTTTATCGAAGGAGTTTAATGCCCATGCAATGTATAATAAAACAATTATTGAATTCGGTTTTTGTTACATCCGGAATTATCAAGGTCTCGGTAAGTGTTATCAGTCTCAGCCTTCGACTTCGCCTGATAACACTTACCTTGACTTTGATAATTCTGAATATCACAAAAACCTCATCCAATAATTGTTAATTGTTAACTGGTGATATTTTCGCTTTCTATCTGATGAATGTGCCTGACTGCTCAAAAGAAGTGTCAAGGGGTTACAAGCAAAATATGGGAAGTGTCACACGTTACAACAGTTTTTGTCCGCGTAGTGAAATTGTCTCAAACAAGGAATGATTTTCTTCTTGATTTTAACATGAGCTAATTTTTTCATAAGCAGCAGAACAAGCAAATCAAAATCAAATAAATATTGCTTACGCGACTATTCCTTACACTTTGGCGGCGTCACGTGACGTGATCTTCGTTCTGTTTTTTGCTACTTCATTAGACCTTTGCTCAGTGGAGTTTGCCTTCCCTGTATGGCACTTTTCGTTGACATCCTCATTGATATACCCCTGACCTATCGTACAGCGAAGGATTGGGCAAATTGAGCTAGTTTGCCTATTCTATTTGATAGAAGGGAGTCGCTTTGCCGGACATTTTATTAAAACGCTCTTAATCGCTTTAAAATACTTAATTCCAGAACCGGTCGACCATCACTATGAGTTGATGAACCAAGTGTATAGAACCAAGCGTTTCAGCGACAGTTCCATACCGGCATTTCTCAAGAAGTGGGACAATTGTCCATAAAGATTTTAAACTTAAACTTAGAACTTTTTAAATATAGCTATAGATCTATTCTTAATTTTAATTAACGAACTTTTGTATTTCAATCTTTATATAATTATATATATATATATGTAATATATACAAACCGCGCGAGAGGTCTTTATCAGATTTAAAACATCGAGGCGCAGCCGAGTGTTTTAGATCTGATAAAGGCCGAACTGCAAGGTTTGTATATGACTTCTAAAATGACTCGTTTTGTACGCTCACTGGCGTTGGAATTTTGAAGATTGATGTTATCTACGCTGTAAAATTTGAAGGAGAAAATTTGAGCAAGTCTATATCAAATATATAGATCCGCTACGGGTCATGAGTTTCCTTTGTATTTTGCCTATGAATAATTAATGAATTTTAGAAATATATATATATAGAATGCTACATCGATAATTATTGTAACTTGAGTTTTTTAATTTTATTGTATAAAATTGCAAATCAAGTATTTAAATAAAACCATTACCATTTGAAGCATTTTAAACAAGAAAGAACTACAACACTTAGTTAAAATATTCTATATTGTTATAGTCCTATATATACTTTATTAATATTATTATTGTCCTTTATTGTTGTGTTAATTATGCATGGCAATACTATTTATGTACATCGGAATGCTAATAAGGATTGTATTGTGCTATATATGCTAATGTAACAATACAAAAGAATGCATGAGAAAGAGAAGAGAGTTAGTTTATGTTTTTGTATCGTGTGCGATGGCCAAAGTACGGTTGAAAGGGTTATATTTCGAGTTAGCCACCACAACATCAAAATATTAATTATTCTACGTAGTATAATAGAAAACGTTAACTGTTATGTAAAATTGAATAAAAGTGTGCCCATAATGAGAAAATTATCCGTAGCACGTTCATACAGATTTACCTTTTACAGTATTACTACAGCATTCTAGTATTCACGGATCGTAACTAAAAGCTGCAGTTGAGGCTATGCGTGTAAAATTTTCAAGTAATTCGGTAAATGATTACTTTTCTGCGTTAAATGATAATTCTATTGGTATAATTTAAAAGAATCGATTGAGTATCTATAATGCATTTAATTCTAGAACACATTATACGCCGAAGACACGATTCAATTAGAAGAACTGCCATTGTCTGCAATATAATTTTGCGCTATATATATTAACGAGTGTAGCAATACGTGAATGTTAGTCGAAAATGTATTATATATATATATATATATATATGTTGTACAAATGTTCGATGAAGTATAAAAAAGATATAGAGTCACTCGAAATTAGAAAAAGCTTCAATGTTTGAAGCGCGACGAAGGACATACACACGAACTAGCGTCGAAGTTTTCCTGCAATAACAAAGACACTCTCACTATTGAGTAATGAAACCGCACGCATGGGGTTTACCAGTGTTAAGGCGGGATAATGTTATCTGGCCATTTTATGTATCATATTTTCCAATTTCAGTGTTACTATATATTTGTGCTTCAGAAATATCAATAATATAATATATAAAAAATGCGATACATACCATTTCCCTGATATCGTTAGGAAGTAAGCAATTGTGATTTTGCGGCAATTCTCCTCACTTCGCGTGACTGATTAAACTAGTTTTCCCGTGCATTTATTGATAAATCATTGGCTTAATTGATAAAACATGTTTAACAGTATGAAACAATGAGACCTGTAAAGAGGTGGGTAAAAATTTCCTACGAATTATCACAGCAGTGGAGCAATTATGCTAAATTTTAGAAATCATTTCCCATTTTATGGCCATTTTCCACACCCTATATACGCAATGCATACGTTAATTTACTGCGCACAAATTCTTTGGTGATGCCTTATGACTTGTAGCATTTTGGTTTTCATGGCAAGAATTAAATCAGAATTGCGCGTGTATAATTTTTATAGCGATCTGAAAGCTTTATAATAGGCTCAATTATTCTCCTGAGTTTTCAGTTTTGGAGAGACTAGCTATAGATTTAGAATATTTGCCAGTCAACCGAAGTGATAAGAGGATTTTATCAAAAGCTTTAATTTGCAGCAAGAGATTAAATTAATAGTAAGGTGTAAACGAACATGAAAAATATGTAGATTCATATACCCTATATTGCACGCGTGAGATGAGGAGCAGTTACTTCCTTTTTGGGTAAATGAATGTAGTACGTTAACGCATGGTATTTACGATCAGTTGTTTCAAATGTAAATATCTCCAGACGTGTTTATTCTCTGGCAACAGGACACGCGTCATTCGATACCTTATGATCTCCTCGTTAAAATGATATTTAGTTTGTCCCGGTTCACATTACATATCCAAATTAATTTGCATACATGTTCATAAATTATCTAAACATTTTACAATTATTGTTGAAATAAATCGGAATTGCCAGAGCAAGATTTATTATTTTCGAGCAAGTGTTGCTCATGTAAAAAGGAATATTATTGGAAAGTTTCATTGCATTTGAAGAAGTGCATTCTATAGAACTATAGTTTTTATTTTTTGAAAGTCGCATACAAAATGCCGAGATCGTTGAAATTTAATTCCCGCACGCGAAATAAATTACGAAATGCCATATAAGGTCAGTGTTGCTTGCTATAAACCAATGAAAATCCGCCATCTAGGTAATGACATCACGAGGAATCGATTCCGGCACTTTCAAGGCGATGGGCGCAAGGTCACTGAGATTTAGCTTTCCGATGTTGTCCGAGCGTGCGCCGATAATTCCGGCTTCGCAATTCTTCGCAACAAATATAGCATTTTCACGAGAATTGCCGTAAAATGGCTAGATTATGTCGTACGGCTATAAAAAGGAGTAGATTAACCCCCTATATACCGCCGGAAGTGATTAGTATTCAAAATGGCGTTGCGTGCGCACGGTATTAAATATTGGCAATGGTGTGCGTACGTGCGTACGTGCGCACGGAATTAAATATTTGAAATGGCGTGCGTATGTGCTTACGTGCGAACGTGCGCACGGTAAATGTTCCGTTTGATTGTTACGGTTCGTTTTAGAAACGGAAAATGTTTAAAAGTGGAAGCACTGTGAAAGAGCGCGAACTTTGAGTGTTTTGTTAAAACACACAAAATATAAACAGTATGGATAATTATAAGCAAGAGGAAGCCAAACGACACAAAAGATTGAGGGCGAAGAAGAAGAATGAGTTGGATAAATTAAAAGCTTTTTATGCCTTTGCCAATGAAAAGTATCCGTCCGTATGGCGAGGGAAGTAATTAGTATTCAGTTCTGGATGACGGCGAGTAATTAGTATTCAAAATGGCGGCATGATATGTGCGCACGGATGTGCGCACGGTGTGCGCACGGTAGTATTTGAAGTATTTGAGCAACACGGCCTTTGTGGCCCTATGTGCCTTCGCATTTTGCTTCGCATTCTTTGCATTAAGGCCCAATCAGGCCCGATAGAAGGTACGGCTTAATTCTGGTGCACATTTTGATCTTTCTATGCGCAGGATCCTTTTTAAGTGCTTTTATCCAACGTAAATTATCCAGGTAAACGCCAGCGAATTCTTTCTGAAGTTCAGGGAGAATTTTTTCAAAGGCTTTCTGCTTAGCTACACTTTCTTCTTGTCCATCCATTTGCAACGTTTTCAACAGTTCATCATATTCTTACCCAACCGTCACTTTTGCATCGTCAATCATGGTTGCCCAAGGATCAATCTCTTCCTTTATTTCACCATCATCTTTGGGATTCTCACTGTTTTCATCATCACCTGTCTCTGCATTCTCACTGTTTTCATCATCACCTGTATCGGCAGTCTCACTGCTTTCATCATGATGTGATGAGGTTGATACATCTTCATCCGATTCAGTATAACGGAATTTCTTTCGGGGAATTTCATCATCTGTGTAATATAGCTTATCTTCGTATTCCAACACAGAGTCTTGGTGAAAACTATGGGCATACGTGCAATGGTTCGCTTTATGCCGCCTGACATTATAATATAATGAGAACCGTTTCAGACATCGTGCACACTGATAAGAACCCATAGTCAACTATACGCTCTCAGGAAATGGGAACTCAGGCCAAGAGTGCTTACTATATAGTCGATATATGCATGCTTTGCATGTGGGACAATACAGGTGAACTAGTTTGAACGCCCTTGAGAGAGTACGCAAGCGCATGACTTTCATCTCTGGGCAATTTTCAATTCTCTTGCACATTAGGTGTTCATTCTGCTCATTTCTTTGCATGTATATTAGTTTTGGTACTGTACACTTGTCTGAGTTATTGCGGGCTATAGGGCCTGATTGGGCCTTGATGCGAAGAAATACGAAGCAGAATGCGAAGCAAAATGCGAAGAATGCGAAGCAAAATGCGAAGGCGCATAGGACCACAAAGGCCTTAATGCGAAGACGCATGAACAGAATGCGAACTTAAGACTAAGTGTCAGCTAGGCTGAGATATTCCGGGCCATCGGGCCTGATTGGGCCTTAATGCGAAGAATGCGAAGCAAAATGCGAAGGCACATAGGGCCACAAAGGCCTTAATGCGAAGACGCATGAACAGAATGCGAACTTAAGACTAAGTGTCAGCTAGGCTGAGATATTTCGGGCCTGATTGGGCCTTAATGCGAAGAATGCGAAGCAAAATGCGAAGAATGTGAAGCAAAATGCGAAGGCACATAGGGCCACAAAGGCCTTAATGCGAAGACGCATGAACAGAATGCGAACTTAAGACTAAGTGTCAGCTAGGGTGAGATATTCCGGGCCATCGGGAATGCGAAGCAAAATGCGAAGACGCATGAGCAAAATGCGAACTTAATGCGAAGACGTGGTTCGATGTGTAAAAACATTAGTTAGTACAAAAATTATATACAAACATTTACATTTGGGTTATCTATATTATTGCAGCGAAAGTCATTGAACATTCTTCAAACAGTTACTTTTATAACTTTTTCAAACATTTTTTACAAATATATTTAAAATACTTTGTATTCTTACAATAAAATATTTTTTAAAACAATTTCTTGCTCACTTTAGAAATTATAATGTCAAATACTACCGTGCGCACACCGTGCGCACACCCGTGCGCACATATCATGCCGCCATTTTGAATACTAATTACTCGCCGTCAGCCAGGACTGAATACTAATTACTTCCCTCGCCATACGGACGGATACTTTTCATTGGCAAAGGTCAATCTCGTCCCCCGAGCCTGCGATCCTTTGGGAAGAATCGTAAGCTCTGGGATAATCCATAACCGGAAGTGAATATGATTGGTTGTTGATACAGAATGGATGTCGCAATAATGCAACAATAAATTATTAACCGGGTAAATTATATATACAAGATGGCTGCTGTTTAGGAGTGTGCGAATATTGTTTTTGTATTTCAGAGTAATTTTAGCAGTGATAAGGTGAATAATCTTCTGTAATATTACACGGAAAATATAAAGAAAGGTACTATTAAGTTTGTACTATTTTATAAATGTACCAAAGGTGAAATAGAACGTGAAACTTTGTGCTGTAATTTATTAAAGCCTACATGTGTTACTAAAATTTCTATATGCTTTATTTTGGAAATATGCTTGGTTTTTAAAATCGTTATACTTGATCACAACTTTTTATTTGATTGTGAATAACAGAATATTTTATCTATATCCATTTGAAAAAGCAGTTGGTTTTAGTTTAGTGGCCTAATCTTGATCATCTTGTAATTAGTAAATACAAGATCACTACTAAATTATATTTAAGCCTAGTAATCTCTCTAACCATGTACCACAAGAATTATCCTTACAATCTTACAATCATGTTGTATATCAATGTATGGATAAAACATCTTTGGTTGATTCAGCGGGTATTGTTAAATACTTATCTTGTATTCTAGCCTGCATACTTGTATTAATAATATAAAACAAATTAGTCATACACATTGGTAATAAGTGTACCATGTATATTTGGATATTTTCTATATACGGTTTTGTGGCTTATAGGCAGGGGTCAATCCTGGTAGGAGAATGTATGTACTCCCTCTTGTTGTACAGAGGGCAAAGTCATATAATAATTTTCAATGTTTTTTCAACAACAACAACAGCATAAAACATAATCACACAGCTTCCCATAAAATATAGCCAAACTGGTTCCATAATTGTTGGCCAGGAGATAGTCTGCTCACAGGCCAGCCAGGACCTAGTCATGATCCCTGCATGGGAACTTGCCCATGGTACAGGGAAATATTGTAATCATACAGGTACATTGAAGAAAAGCCCATTCTGAAAATAGTGTTGTGACAAAATAATTTCTAAAACCATGATAATACAACTTTTGCCATTGCGGTCCAGACGATGTTTTTGCTGCAGATATCTACCATCACAGCTATTGTTGTAAAGAATATTTCAACAAGTACAACTTGAAAATTGAAGAAATCTTTAGAAGTCTTGAAGCAGAATAATCCATAGCATCAGGAAGCGAGCTACTCAAGACAAGGTTTTGGGCGCTCAGGCTTGATTTTCAGAATACAGCATACAGTTTTTCCCTCATTAGAGACAAGCTGAATGAAAATTCAACCATTACAGTTACAAACAGAACCGTCAAGCAACTGATCATTGAATTATATGGATGTACTGTTTGCTTTACGTATCCAAGCAACAAGCGGATTTCTCAGATGCATGGTGTTTCCAACAGAACGTGATCCCGAAAGTTTGGTAGAAGCTATGAGAGTATCATCTGTCCAGCAGGTTGCTACCAATTTAGCGCAGGAGTTCAAAGATTATAAATTTGGATTGGAAGGGAGCTTTTGTGAACCACAGGACCTGCAGATATCCATGGACATGTTGCTAAAGAACCCACCACCAACATGGGAAAAATTCTGTTAGCATATGTTCCAAGGGAAACAGATTTCATGAGTGAAAACCGATGTAGTTTTTCAAATTCTGCACTACGCTAGAGTGGCGGAAAAGAGCCAACACCTCTCCATATTATGGTTGCTGAAGGAATCCATAGTCTGACAAGATCTAAAGAGCTCGTAACTGCATTGAATCACAACGGTATTTGTGGCAGCTACAACACGGTCAAGAGGATTGACGTTGATCTCGCAGAGCGGATTATAACTTCTGCAGGTAGCTCGAAGCAAAAAGTCCACTGAACGGAGCTATGGATAATTTCGACCACAACGAAAGCACGCTGGCTGGTACAGGCTCTACACATGACACTATCCTTGTTCTTTTCCAAAATGTTCCAGTCGACGACGAGAAACCATCTGAGCGAAGTGAAATCTCAACAAGAATGCATTCC
Organism: Trachythela sp. YZ-2020; assembly: GCA_016169945.1. Lineage (NCBI taxonomy): Eukaryota > Metazoa > Cnidaria > Anthozoa > Malacalcyonacea > Clavulariidae > Trachythela > Trachythela sp. YZ-2020. The sequence goes on from JADLSH010000358.1 coordinate 5,128,451, forward strand.
TTACAAAATCGGACCACAGTTAGGCTGCAAACAAAGGTCAATTGTCAAGAACTTATCCGGATGGGACCAATGAAACATAGAGGAGATATTGACGTCAACTACAATGTATTGGATACCATCTCTAATTCTACACCTGTTGTCAGCGAACCTAATTCTGCGACCTTAGACGTATGTCCTGTTGACAACATCTCAATCGCTAATTTCACTAATACAGCTGAAACGGTTACAGACACACCGCCTGACGCACATTTAACATCGACAAGGCCAATAACAGCGGCAAGCAGCATTCAATACATGAAATCAATCAGTTTGGACTTTTTTCTGTTACTGGTTAATCGTCTAGCCAAAAGGACAGCCGACGAGAGTTGTTTTGTTCCGGGATTTACAGCCGCGAGAAGCTCCATCACTAAATTGAATTTTCATGATACCGCAAAGATACTTAACCCAATACTTCCCTATCCTGCTATCACGTACGATGCAATATTCACCACGATGATAAACTTCCAAGATGCTCTGAAGCAGAAAGGAGATTTATATGGCGGGTTGTGGGCCGACGAAGGTGTCTTGAAGCCAGATCAATTTGGCAACATATTTCTTGGTCTTGGAGGGTTTCATATGGAGAAGATTGTGTTTGCATGTCTTGGTGCGTATTTGGAACCGTCAGGAATATTTTCTGTTTTGGTTGAGACCGAGTGCTATGGTACGGATACCATCAATAGTGTGATTTCTGGTTCCCATTATTCCATGGCTCGTACAGCTCATTCTTTGATACACGAGGTTATTATGTCCTATATGCTACAGGCGTTCCAGGCAGAGTATCGAGAAAGAGTGTCGTGTTTGAAGAACTTCTGGTCGACTGTCAATCAGAAGGGATGACAAGTGACTACTGGAACACCAAAAAGGAACGCTCTAAAGCCATAGAAGAAGCATTTCGAGATTACTGAAAGAAAAAGCACTGCAATTCCGATCCAATCCTTTGCCTATTGGTTTATGTATGTTTTTGATCTTTTTCCGATTGCAAGAAATCTGAAAGAGATTGAAAGAGCAACCTCGCTTTTTTTCTTTTTTGGACGGACTAACTATTGTAGATGGACACCATTATTCCTGCAGGATTGCTATCAACTGAAAGATAAATTTCCGATTCTTTACTCCTCATACATGAATGGCGGATTTGTTGTAAATACTAACCGGACAGACAGTGGAGTTCCATTTGACCAAGCTCTGGAGCAAAGCTATAACCGACCTGCTAAAGTTGGTGGTGGAATAATCGGAGTCACTAGAAAGAAGGACGCAGTGACTTTGTGGGGTATCATCAACCATAAGAAACATCAATATGTTGACCTCTTAAAGATGGAAGATGATGTCGAGGGAGAATTGTCTATTCATCACGATTTTAACCGGAGTAGTGCGACTAAGATTACCGAGATGGTGCAAGAAATAGAAGATTATCTTGAGAGGGTGTGCAGTTCTTTTATCGATCAGGAAACGATGAAGAACGTCCTTACTGGAGAGATAGTGATGAAAGCAGACGTAAAGAAGCTGCTGTGCTGTATAAAGGAGGGTGGTGATGCTTTTACTGAATTTGTCGAAAATCGACTACGAAACAAAACGATCTCAATACACTCCACTATAAGCAAAATCAAATATGCGTCGCCTAAAATCTCGACACAAGCGGCTTCTAAGACAGACATCAAAGACGAGACTATCAAAGCTCTGATGTCTATAGAATATGGTCGCCACCGTCGGTTTCCTGCAGAAGAGCTACTCGTGCATGAAATAACCAGGTCTGCATTCTTCTTGGTTGACAAAGATGGCTATATGAGAAAGAGCGTGAAGTCCCAGTTGGGGACAGAGTTGCTGAAGTTATGCCCAGAAATAGATGAAAAAAGCCCGGAAATACCTCCACCAACCAAAGCTTACATTATCGACTTCATGGCAATGGTTAGGAAGATTCCATTGAAGAAGAGAACTTTTGGACTTCGTCCGTTAGCAAAACCGCATTTCAAGCATTCTATGTTGAATGGCTCAAACCCAACTATGTTGGAAATAAACATCTGTATCTTGGTATATCTCCAAAAACGTGGCTTGTATCGGCTGGACATGCAGTTCCATTTTATCTCACCAATCTGGTCCTACTTCAATATCGGGTGATACAGATGTTTTCGTATGCCTGCTGTACTATATTGGTGTCAACTGGACACATCAAGGCCTTGATGAACTATGGCTCATTCGCAACTCTGGACTTAAACGTTCAATCTTGCCACTAAAGGAAATAAGCCTGACGCTTGGCGAAGATCTAACAAAATGTCTCCCACTCTTCATGCATTAACTGGGTGCGATACAACCAGCAAGATAGCGATGAAACTAGCAGCTCTCAACACTATTCGCATTCCAGAGAACCTCCCACTGCTCGCGAATTTCAATTGTCCACATCTGACAGACAGCGTAATATAATTGGCGGAAATCTTTTTGGTCAAGTGCCTCAAACGATCCACACACTTGGAAACATTTGATGAACCGCATCGATACATTTGACAGCACTGCCCTGAAGTTTGACTTTTAAAAAACTGCTTGCAAGTCAACTAATATAAAGAAGTATATCCAAAGGAGTTACTACCAAATGCACCTGTGGATTCAAGCCCATTTAGAGATGCTACAACGCTGCTGAGTGCAGAATAGTATGGCTTTGAAAGAAAAAACAATTTACTTGTTCCTGAAATTGTCATCACCAAACCTGAGGGCCTTTTGGATCAATGCAAGTGTGGCAAGTGCGCTCGTAAGAATGTTTGTTCCTGCAGGATGGCTGGAGTTGAATGTTGCAAGTACCGCAAATGCAAGGCTGCTGAAGATTGCAAAAATCCAATCACAGAATAAAAACTAATGATCATAGACAGGAAGACGAACTTTCAATTTTACCCTTTCAGTGCAATGTACTTATCCGTTAGTTTTGTATTTTTCACGTGATGGTGTAACTTCAAGATAATCTAACAAGCACAAATTCCAGTTACCATAGATTTTCCTTTTCCGTGATACTGCTGTATCAAGATGATCTACAATTAACAAACATCTTCCTTTTTCTGTGCATGGTACTACTGTTTCAAGATGATCTATAATTAACAAACATCTTCCTTTTTCCGTGATACTGTTGTTTCAAGATGATCTACAATTAACAAACATTTTCCTTTTTCTGTGCATGGTACTACTGTTTCAAGATGATCTATAATTAACAAACATCTTCCTTTTTCCGTGATACTGTTGTTTCAAGATGATCTACAATTAACAAACATTTTCCTTTTTCTGTGCATGGTACTACTGTTTAAAGATGATCTACAATTAACAAACCTTTTCCTATTTCCGTCATACTGCTGTTTCAAGATGATCTACAATTAATGAACATTTTCCTATTTCCGTTGCACTGCTGTTTCAAGATGATCTACAATTAACAAACATCTTCCCATTTCCGTGGTACTGCTCTTTCAATATGATCTACAATTAACAAACATTTTCCTATTTCCCTTGTACTGCTGTTTCAAGATGATCTACAATTGATGAACATTTTCCTGTTTCCGTGGTACTGCTGTTTTAAGATGATCTACAATTAACAAACATCTTCCCATTTCCGTGGTACTGCTCTTTCAAGATGATCTACAATTAACAAACATCTTCTCTTTTCCATGATACTGCTGCTTCAAGATGATCTACAATTAACAAACATCTTCCTTTCCGTTCTTAATTTAACATTTTTCTTCCAGAAAACCTTGATTTTGGAGGAATTATAGTGCTTCTCGCAGTTTTCTATAAAGTCAAAAACTATAACCAGCCAATATACATATGGTCAACTATCTAAAATGTCAAGCGATAAACAATCCTCAGTTGAAACCATAGTATTAAATCGCATTGAACTATACGAGAGTATGCATGCCGATGTACGTAACATTAGCACTCGAGGGAACTAGTTTTTTCGTGAATTTATCCGAGTTGGCGGTTTATGCTTGTCACTGAACTTATACAGTCGGACAATCTGTTTTGTTCCAGATACGTATTTGCTGGTGGTCATTGGAACATTTTAACAGCGCAGGTCCACTAACACCTGCTATAACGCCTTAACCAACTTGTTGTAGAAATGTGCCTTGCCCGTAAGAAAGGATTTGAAATTGGATATGAAGAACAGGGCCGAGCTTGAAACTACAATAGCGATATTGCATGAAAATGTTGGAGTAGATGTGAATCAGCAGCCACACAAAATAAGAAACTGAACAGTTACAAGAAGTTACCAAGATGAATATAAAAATGAATATAATTTCAGGTATAAATCTATATTTTATACAGGATATGACAAAAAAAATACTAAAGAAAATAGGTTTAGTTTGGAAAATCAGTATTGAGTAGAAGGCAGTGCAGTATTAAGATGTATTTTAGGATTGACTTTCAATGCTGATAATAATTTAGTTCTTAGCGTGTTTTCCACCCAATTTAACTAAATTAAGCCTGGGTTTGCTGTGGTCACACGCAGCCTTTTTCTATTCGCCTGAAAAAAAATGCACCCCCCTGTCAGACAGCCCACGCGACATTTTCGCGGAGTGAACGCGAAAGTTTAAGAAACGCTGAATATGAAGTTTACAGGCTGCTAAAATCCTCAATTTTCTATGTTTTATTCATATTTTTCTTCTATTAACTTTAATAAAGGGTTAAATTTGTTATTACCGCAATCGAAATGTCTAGGATTGAGGAATTAACGTGACTGAGGATCGAAACCGACGAGACGCTCGCATCACGTTACGTTGTATCTGGACGAAATTGAGCTAATTTACACTGTCGTCTGTCGATGGTTGAACAACTATAATATACGGTATGAAACTTGCTTAAACTATACTTGATACCATTGTTTCTGAGCTGAAGTACAAACATGGAAGGATTTCAACGAGTATCGGCGATAAACAACGGAGTAAAGTGAGAATGCAGCTAAATGCGTATATTGGCAGGGGCGATTTCAATTTATTATTTCGATCATAAAATATTTAGCTGGAAAATATTGCTAATATATTTAAATAAGCACCAATTTTAGTTTAATAAAAAAGATTTTGGAAAAAAGGTAATGCATATATACTGCTATTTGGCTGAAGTTGTATTCCATAAATTGATGGTTGTCCCTAGCTAAATGACGTATGGTCATTTTCTTTGTAAAATATCAGTCCTAGGCATTTCACACTTCACAATGACCACCCCTAAAAACACATCTCTGAACCATATCAGCACCTCAAAACATTCCTAGCTTTTATGGTTCAGCAGATAACACTAGGGCGAAAGAGTCGCTTTTAGGCGTGGTTGGTTTCGGGTGTTTCGTACCGGATTGGGGTTCGGGCAGCGTTACCATGTTGTCCGTCATGGTCAACTTACCCTAGAACAGTAGAGATTATCTGTCCTAAATGAAATGCATACAAACTCATATACAGGTCCTAGACTGAGCAACATGTAAGAATTGTGTATCGTTGTCAGAGGATAACGTAGTTCTATTGACACCCAATCAGATCTCAGGAAATTCAGCCAATCTTAAAGCTGAAAAACTAACCAATGACAATTCATTATAGTTATATCTTCGCAGAGGTCCGAGTGTTTTGCATAAAAATGAGAAAATTTGCTTTAAATAAATTATTTGGGTTGTTTCTGCTTGTACTAGTTAATCAGCGTGTTATCTATAAAATTGTCCTTATTACATACAAATCTCTGAATGGTATGGCTCCACATTATATTAGAAATATGTTAAAACCTTATACACCATCGGTAAATTTACGTTCTTCGTCCAAAGGATTTCTTACTGTACCCTCAGCAAGACTGGTGAACTATGGTGAACGATCGTTCTCATATATTGCACCGAAACTATGGAATGAAGTGCCAGAGTACATTAGGAAAAGTGAATCGTTAAACATTTTCAAGAAAAGGCTAAAGACATATCTTTTTAAACAGTATTATGACTAGCATACACAGTATTAGTAATTTTACAACATTTTAAATATTCATTGTTTTATATTCGTAATATATTATGCAAAACTATTTTATGATCTTAAAAAACATATATAGTGATTTAAATGTTTGTAGTTAATATATGTTATATATATATTTATATATATCCTAACTTTTTGTATATATTTAACTTTTAATGTTAAGCGGTATTGAGCTTTGGGAAATAGCGCTATAAAAATGAATTATATTATTATTATTATTATTATTATTACTACGTCGAAAATATTGATAAGATTTGGCTCTTGTTTGCCATAATTTAGTAGAATTTGGCTTTTTTTTAAATGTCATTTGGCTTTGTGCATGTGCGGAAGCCTACCAACCCTGGATATGGCGTATAGGTTATAATATTTTTACTACTTTTGACCGGCATTCTTTGGTATTCTTTCCTCTTTTCTATAATTTTGGATAATGTATTGTCCAGTATACGGATGCAACAGTAATAATAAACGTAGTTGAACGTCGATTAAATTTCCGGCTAAGACAGACTCGACGAGCAGAAAAGCATGGGTCTACTTTTGCAAGCGAAGACATTTCACACCATCGGAACATTCCAGGATTTGTTCTTTGCACTTTTCGGACGAAGCGTTTCTACCATCTCATTCTCCATCAATTGGGTTCAATGGAAATGTTAAATTAAATTCTTTCTAACATCAATTGGGTTCAATGGAAAAGTTAAATTTTTACTTTTGAATTGTTCCCACGCAGAATGTCCCAACGACGACACCAAAACAAGACCTAAAGGAAGACTTGCACAGCTTAACGTAATATAACATGTTCTTTGTCAATTCTTATTTAAAGTCATGTTCGCTCAGTCTGTTAACGAAATATTGGTGAAAGATACCGACAGTGCTAATAGCATGCAAAACGAAAGCGACGGCGAAGCAGAGTTAATAGCTGCTGTAAACCCGGACTGAACCGAACATATATTAACGCAAACCGAACATATATTAACGAAAGACAAGAAAATTCAAGCATGTCTGCAGTCAGGAGAAAGCAGATTCGTAAAAAGCCAAACTTATCTGGATATGTCAAATCCAATATTTTTCAGCTATCCTGTGCACAGAGAACGAACGAGGAAATAGCAATCGAAGGTCAAACTGAAATGTCAGTATCTGGTGGAGATCCAGAGTGAAATTAGTACTTTTGAGGTCGATAAACATGAAATTTCTGACAGCTTTGAACATTTTGTTGAAAAACGAACCAGATGCAGATTCACACGAGAGTACGGATGACGATTATAGTGCAAATACAAAAGTAGGCGAACAGCAATTAAAATTTATTGTTTTCGAGGAAGCACTTGTGAAAGCGTTTGAATCTTGTTTACTTTGTGGTTCAACTTGCGCTATAAAAGCAAAAGAACAATTGGTACTTATTGCAAAATGGAAATTTTATGCTCAAAAGAAGCCTCTCATGTGTTTTCATGGTCCACAGGACTTCTTCAAAACCATATGCCAATATTGAATTTAATGCTCACTTCATCAATTCTTTGTGGATCGAGGCATGCCCGAGCAAAATTATTCGCCTGTTTAAGGCCTTGAACGTTCCGCGTTTATTAAACAACGGGAATATTCAAACTTACAGATAGCCTGCGTGAGTAGGCTAACCCCCACATCTGGCGGCGGAAGTAATTAGTATTCAGGATATGTTTAGAGTGATGATGTCAGAGGAGGGTGACGTCATGAATTATCGCATAACATTTGTCGCGCTACATGACGTCATGAACTTTCGCATAACATTTGTCGCATAACATTTGTCACGCGACATGAATATTAATGAAATGTATTAAATATAATCTGTTATTTTACCTTACTACAGTGCCAATGGCTTTTCTTTAACATTTCTGGCTACCTTGCCGTCGTTTATCTACAGTTTTTGTTGCATGCCATATATGGCATGCAACTATCATATAGTTCAAAATTCGATGGTTGTCTGGTGGTAAATCACGTGTCAGATACGACGTAAATACGACAAATACCGAGTTTTTCCGACGAGCATTTACGAGCAAATTATAAATTTTGAATCATGTGACCAGTTTGAGCATGTGAATCTTCGTCCATTGACAGTTTTCGCAGTGTTTTCGTCGAAGTGCAAAAAAAGTATTGTTCGCCGTTATTTACAGAATAAATCGAGCGCTTTCGTCCAGCAAAAATAGATCGAGGTAAGTAAAGCTTGGCTGTTTTTTATTTATCTTGTATTCTGTTTTGTTGTGATTTTTAACTACGTTGACTATTGTTATATTAGTCAAAATAACTAGTACACCTTGACTATAGTAGTCACAAAAACTACCTTGACTATTGCTATAGTAGTCACTGCTACATAATTCAATCAGCAAGCCATTGTGCCACTGCTGCAAACAAAATCAGCAAGCCATTGTGCCACTGCTACACCGTTTCACTCAGACTATTGCTATAGTAGTCACAATAACTACCCTGACTATTGCTATATTAGTCACAAAAAACTGTCAAAGAACAAATATGAAAAGTACACTACATATTGACATTAATTTTATTGTGACAAAACTATTTTATTCCAAACAGTGAGAATATAAAATATGGGTGTGTCAATTGAGATATACAGAGTAAGAATTGATTCACATAACAATTTGTGCAAGCACGACAGTCCATGAACCAAATGAAAGGTACATTTTGGAATCATTTGTTAGTAATGTTCTACTTAGAAGTATTTTATTTACCATGCTTGAAAAATCTAGTTACAAAGATTGAAAATAATAATGAAGTTTGCATGTGGTATGCACAGATGGTATCTTATCATGTTTATGTACCATTGCTATTGAGGCTTGCAAATGACGTTGAGGAAAATCCAGGTCCAACTAATATCAATGATATTGTTGATCAAAGTTTTACCGTTCGAGCTGGCTTTAACCAAGGTAATATATCCATGTTTGGAATAAATGCAGGAAAACAATGTGTTGCCATGTCAATTTATGCTATTGTATACAATGAAATAAAATCTGTTAATATTTGGGATACACCAAACTTACGTCGAAACGTAAACAAACGCAAAGTATTTTGCACGCTTCAAGCTTGAACGCAAATGGCAGTAAAGATACAACTCGGAAATTTGGGATAGTCGACTACAGTTTACCGGACACCAGTTGTCGCTGACCAGTTGTCGCTGTTCAGTTGTTGATGCGTACTGCGGGCTCACATATTTAAGCAAAACCAGACTGTATTTAATTTAATAGGGTTAGGGTCAGGGTTGGGGATTAGCAAGCCAAAAAACAGTAAATAAACGCAAGCAGTATGCATCAACTGAACAGCGACAACTGGTGTCCGCTAAACTGCAGTTGTACCTACCTAAGCAAGATCTTCGCTTATAGTACAACATAGCACAAAACATGTTTTAGCCCAGTTGTGCCAAAAAAACAAGCTTTATAGGTTAGTTTAAGCACTAGCACTTCCTTAGTTTTCAGTTGGCATGCAACATGTACGCAGTGCGTACCTATTTTTTAGTTTATTAAGATCAGGAATGTTGTAGCGCTCGGCATATATTCACTTAAGTTCGACTGTATGCTTGTGGGACGTAGGTAATGACATCATACGCATGCGCATTAACACAATATGTAAAAATGTAGAGGGTTATGTCAGTTCACTCTGAGATCCATTTATTTAAGCTTACTACAGTGCTAATGGCTTTTTCTTGACATTTTTGAACCGCCGCCGTTTGTTTATCTACAGTTTTAGTTTATTTCTGGCTACTTTAAAAGTTTCGCATGAGGCTGTACGGAATGTTTGTTGTCGAGAAATAAATAACAGCTGAGAGTTTTGTGTTTTTGATTTTATTTAAATTACACACAACAATTTAAATGTTTCTCTTAGTAAGTTTTGGCTTTATTGTTCGATAGCCATGGTTTCTTTAACAAAGGCTCGGACCGTAGACTCGTCTTCGTGCAGGTTCACCCATTTTATATGGCCTGTAGATTGGTGCCTTATTTTGACAGGCCAATAATGTTCGCCGTTGCTGTAGACACCCGGACGGCTAGGATCAACACTATTATGCGATGTTTTATACATCTCTATGATAGCATATCCTTTGGGAATGACACGAACGCGATCGGCTTTGTCGGTGTATTTTAGCCACTCGGGGATAGTTGCATCCGACCAGGTAATATACTGATGATGTTTAGGTTTTTTTTTTCCAGGCTTGGTTTCGACCGGTGTGGGTGTAATCACTTTAGTTTGGGTGGTGAAGGGATAAACATGGCAGTCGCCAAATAGGTCTCCAAGAACTTGCTTATCGGTTGGTGTGTCAGGCTTGTTATCCACCAATAAGTATCCAAACGGTTTTTCGGTCTCTTTGTAATAGGCAGTCATGAAGCGGTCTCTATTCTTATCAAACATTCGCCCAATTTGTTTCCTATCACTAGGACTTCGGAAGAGAGCAATATATTGGGCATTTCGGCTAATATCTGTATTAAATTTCCCCTTAGGAAACATGTTCTGAAGCAAAAGGATAACACTAGCGTTTCTATGACGACCCTGGGTAAATAATCGAGCTACCACAGGACTGTCTGTCGCTTCGGCCATCAGATCATCCAGTATGATTATGTTGTTGTACTTGGTATTGATCTCACTCAGATCATCGGACAGCACGGGCAAACCTCTCTCAAACCGGATGCTTTTCCCAAGGGATTTTTTCAAATCGTCGTAACGATCTTGCCATTGATTGTAGCACCAACGAATGCAAATTCTTCTCTGCTCCTCGTACACGATACGATTGTTTTCCAAAATTTGTTGGACAAAATACGTTTTTCCACTTTGGCTCGGACCCACGACTAATAGCGAAAATTTATGGCGGAAGTTGAATTCCGGATAGGGCGTGGTGGTCAAAGATGCTTTAGTTTGTACTGCTTTTGGTTTCTTAGCTGGCAATGAGTGTGCAGCACTTCGGCTTACACGTTTTTCTCCTGGCTTTTCGGGGTCCGGATATGGAGATTGATATTGCCATGATGACATCTGGGCTTGGTGAAGAACGTGTTGTGTTGTCTCTTTGGTTCTGACAATTCATACACTCTGTTTTGCTGCTGCGATAAATTGTTTTCATTTGCTTTGTATACAACAAATTTTACTTTCGGCTGAAGTTTGGCTTCTTGCAAGTACTTTCTTCTTTGGCTAATATCTAGCAAATGTACATCCGAGAGATGACTCGCCAATCGTACGAGATATTTCGCACCGCAATCGGGAACAGGACAATCACGACAAACTCGCTTAGCCATGTTTACAACTCGAAGAACAGATGCAAATGATTTGTTTTCTCCTGATCTTTTGGGGTTTTTTTTATCACAGGTCAAACAGGCCAAGCAAGCCAAACAAGCCAAACAGGCCAAACAGGCCAAACAGGCCAAAAAGGCCAAACAGGCAGGAAAGGAAGTAAAATAAAAAGATAAAACTAACTCTCTGCTATTCTTTATTTTCTCTCTGTTGACGACATGCTCATAAAAGTACCGTGCTGCTCAAAAAACAAATCATTTCTGGACAGACAGTGGTAGTGGAATGAGCTGCAAATTTTGCGGAAAACAATTTAGCCGTGGTTACAATCTACGCTGACACGAAATGGAATACTGTTCACTACGCGAACAAGAGAGAGATATGTCAGAAACAGAAAGTCAGATAATGGATTCCGAAGACGATGATTCAACAAATGCAAATTATGATTCTGAGAGCTCAATGGAAACAGTCGACGAGTCTGAAGAAGGAGATAATGAGTCAGAAACTGAAGAAGCAGAAGAAATGGATCCTTGGATGCCAATGATAGAAGAAGCAAAGCAAAGAAGTAATACAGCTTTTGAGGAAATGAAAGAGAGCCTTATAAACAGCGGTCTTGATGAGCAATCTGCTAGAGATCAAGCATACTCTAATATTCTGCCTGAACTCCAAAAGGAACTTGAAAATATTTATATGCAACGTCTCCTGTGGATGAAACAACTAAAGAAAGATCCCGTACATAAGAAAATAATGCAGACAAAGGAAGCACTTGTCGAAAACGATGACTTTGATCCAGAAGAAGCTTTGTTGATAAGAGAAAGTTTCTTATAAAAAGACTTTTAAAGGATTACGAATTTGATGAGGAAGATGACGTAGAAAGCGATGATTAAACTCGGTCAAACGGTCTAATACGGTCCGAGCCTTTGTTAAAGAAACCATGGCTATCGAACAATAAAGCCAAAATTTACTAAGAGAAACATTTAAATTGTTGTGTGTAATTTAAATAAAATCAAAAACACAAAACTCTCAGCTGTTATTTATTTCTCGACAACAAACATTCCGTACAGCCTCATGCAAAACTTTTAAAGTAGCCAGAAATAAACTAAAACTGTAGATAAACAAACGGCGGCGGTTCAAAAATGTCAAGAAAAAGCCATTAGCACTGTAATAAGCTTAAATAAATGGATCTCAGAGTGAACTGACATAACCCTCTACATTTTTACATATTGTGTTAATGCGCATGCGTATGATGTCATTACCTACGTTCCACAAGCATACAGTCGAACTTAAGTGAATATATGCCGAGCGCTACAATATTCCTGATCTTAATAAACTAAAAAACTGTAGATAAACGACGGCAAGGTAGCCAGAAATGTTAAAGAAAAGCCATTGGCACTGCAGTAAGCTAAAATAACAGATTATATTTAATACATTTCATTAATATTCATGTCGCGTGACAAATGTTATGCGACAAATGTTATGCGACAGTTCATGACGTCATGTAGCGCGACAAATGTTATGCGATAATTCATGACGTCACCCTCCTATGACATCATCACTCTAAACATATCCTGAATACTAATTACTTCCGCCGCCAGATGTGGGGGTTAGCCTACTTGCGTGGCCGGCCCTCGTTTGAAGGGAAAAGAAGAGCGGGGATTGAGGGCCTGCAAGAAAACCCGCCTTTCGTGAGTAAACGCCCTAATAAAGGCTCATTAAAATTGATGTATTCGCTTGTGTATAAACATGTCAATCAAGACGAAGAAATGTAGTAATATATTCCTGTGTGCATAAACATGTCAATTAATTATTGGTGTTGACCAATTAATTTCTACGTTCAAAAATTGAACGGCGTTTAGTCACGAAAGGCGTGTTTTCTTGCAGGCCCTCAATCCCCGCTCTTCTTTTCCCTTCCAAGTTCCAACGAGGGCCGGTCACGCAGGCTAACTTACAGAGTGCTGACGTTATTCCTGCTGTTTACAATGTGTGGAAAGTCCAGCAAAATGAGATCATTGGAGAAATTTCAGGAAAAACAGCCACATTAGCGTCAGATATGCGTGCGGACAGTCCCGGTCATTGTGGGCTTTTACGAGCTGGAAGGCACTTTAGACATTACCATAAATTTGGGACAAGATGGCGGCACGCATACATAATTAAAGACCATTAAAATGGCGATTTTTAATGGACAATACTAAGGAGAGCACATATTAACTCAAATTTTGCTCGAGCGATGATATATTTCTTCTTTGCCAGACTCTATCTGACTTCAGCATAGACTGAGCAATAGTTATAACTAAAAAAATATTGTTTACTACGACGACAAAGTACTTCCCTAGCTTGCCATATTTTGTTCTAAAAGCGGCACTATTCATAGTGTTAGCCATATTAATCTTCATGCAGGGGCTATATAAATTGGTCAATTTAGGCTACATCATTACGGGCGACGCGAAGTGCCAGACTCGCGATGCATTCTACTATAATCAACCAAATTTTTGAGCTCATAAAAATCCTTATTTGTCTTTAACGTTGTTTTTCCAAAAGCGTTTGAACTTGTTTGATTTTACAATCTTTGTTGTCGTTTACAGGTTAATTTAAATATGCCTGCATGCAATATTTGAACGTATTCTAAAGAACACAATGACATGAAAAATGAGCAGCACTATAATCATTCGAATTAGAATATATAATTATATGACCAAAATTGCTGGTAATGACGTAGAAAGAAACTTGGTTCTCGACACTCAAGTAGTTCAGGTACAATCTATATTATTGCTACAAGTATATTGTACTTCAAAACTCATTTGAACATTGCCAGTGTTTGCGAACCCAATTCAACAATGTCAATAATCTGAGCTTGTTTTGACGAGAAAACATAACATTTTGTCTCTATGAAATGACAACTTAGGTTTGGTGACACATGAGCCCGGTTTACACGACAGCTGTTTTGGTGCGGTACGCTTAAATTTCGGTCCGCGTACCCAAAATATTTTGGAACGGAACGCTGCATTTTTGTCGTGTAAACATAAACGCCATTGGCACGCGGACCAAATATTTTAAGCGGACCGAGACCAGCGTCTCGATCGTAAATTTGACGCCGCGTTCGTGAATCCAGCAGTTTCTGAAAAAAATCCTTACCGTCTAGCGAAATATCGAATCACTGATGTTTTAGCGGGAAAATTCGAACTCGTAAACAAAGATGGCTGCACTTTATAAACGAAAAGACAGTTTAGTTTGGTATTTTCTGAAGAACAAAACTCATTCCATTACAAGCAATAGACGTCTTTACCAGCAGCAACATAATTATAATCAGCTTGACCGTTTTGTTCGAAATATGGAACAGCGTAAGAAGAAATTTATACAAGCTCTATTAAGTTGTGCAAACATCCCTCGCTATAAAGATTTGTGGATGCACGAAAGATCTATGGTTTGGTTCGACATGGTTGAATAAGTATTCACTGATGAACAGTGGTATGCAAATTTTAGGGTACGCAAGGAGACGTTCGTGTTTATTTTAAACAAGATTTTATTCGATATAACTTACAGGGACACGACAATGCGCAAAGCAATTTCACGCAGACGTCGTTTGGCCCTAACATTTTATTATCTTGCTTCTACAGCAGAGTACAGGACAATCAGTAATCTCTTCGGAGTATCCGTGTCATTTGTCGGTAATTGTGTTAAAGATGTATGTGAAGCTATCAGAAGGCACCTTTCACATGTAATTAGATTTCCCAAAGGAGTAGAAATTTTGCAAGTTATTCAAGAGTATGAAAACAAATGGAGTTTTCCTATGTGTGCCGGTTGCGTCGATGGCAACCATTTCCCAATACTGGCTCCAAGAGAGAATAATAGAGATTACGTAAATCAGAAAGGATTTCACAGCATTCAGATGCAAGCTGTCGTTGATAGTCGATATCTGTTCCGAGATGTGGTCGTTGGGTGGCCAGGTAGTGTCCACGATGCTAGAGTGTTGTCAAATTCTACTTTGTATAAAAAGGGAGTGGACAATACCCTATTTGATGGAGTCGAGTCACGGACCATACAAGGACAGGACATACCACCACCTATTCTTGGTGACCCTGCCTACCCGTTCTTACCTTGGTTGATGAAGAGATACCCAGAAAACAACGACACGCCAAGAGAACAACGTATTTTTAATTATCGGCCCAGCCGAGCGAGGATGACCGTGGAGAACACCTTTGGCAGGTTTAAAGGCAGATTTAAAAGGTTTTCAAAACGTGTTGACATGGAAGTATCCAGTCTTGTTAACGTCGTCCTATCGTCGTGTATCTTGCATAATGCTTGTGAAGCGCAGAAAAAAGAGTTCTTCCCTCATTGGGTTGATCAGGAATTTAATCAACAACTACATGTACCGCAAGGCCGAGATGTTGATGTAGATCTAGATATTGCTGACGCGGAAGACATTCGTGAAGCTTTGGCAGCATACTTTGTTTCGCCAGAGGGTCTTTTGCCCCAGCAGGAATAAGTATGTGCTCAAATACATGCATGCATGTCATTATATGATTTTATATCTTTAACTTTATTTTTAACAAACTAACATTAACATCGTTAACAAAAAAATAACATTATTTACACCAACCCGTTTAATTGTAACTACAAGCATGCACCAAGTAAAAGTGAATGTGCTCGTTTTCGTTACCATATCATTTATATTCGTTAAAATTGAGTAAACTGGGCTTTTATGAAACTTTATTGCATTGTATTAGACTATTAGTCTTCAAATGTTGAGAGAAATATGGACTGATAGAGGCCTCATGCTACTTAACAACCTCGTCCCCAGGGTCTCTCACACGCTCGGACTTAATTTACTCTTTAGCCTGAATAGGGTAACGAATTTTAAACCAGGAACACAATGTAAAAAACTAACTGAAACCAGAACAAATCATCTCTGCGCCTGGCCTGGGTAGCAGCAAATGTGCTCTGCCTTTATGCAAACGAAACACAAACGAAACTTGTTACGGTTTATAATTTAATGTCAAGTTTGATTGGTCAGTTATGATACTCTCTGTGTTGGAACATGTTGCAGCAGGTTGCATATTTAGCCCGAAAGATGTTAACATTCGTAAAACATTTAACTCGTGCTCCCTGTCTTCTCTTCTTCTTTCATTTTCCAACGTAAGTTGTTGAAGACGGAATTCGTGCTCTCTCTTCTGCCTTTCATCTTCTAGTTTTTGGTACCTGTAATTATGTGTAAAATATTTCACTATTTTGGAGGTGATGCAATTGGTCAGGTTTAAGGTGGATAGCTTGGTATTGTCGTCCCTTGTCGACAAATATAAATAATTAAAATAATGTGAAAATTGGGCGTGGGAAAGACAATTGATGAAAACAAAGAGTATTCATTACCAATCGCTTGATAAAAGAGCTTTAACTCTTAAGTAATACAACAAAATAACAATAATTCACCTCTTAAAGTCTTCATTTGAAGATTCTTGGAACTTCTGCATAACAACTTCTAGTGATTTCTCGACATTTGACTTCCGATTTTTTCTTTGAGTAGGTTTCTTGTTATCTGCAGATGTTTTATCATTTCCCAAACCAAGCTTCTGTGTATTGGAATCTTTTATTGTTTTTCCTTCATCTGCATTTAAACACAAATTTCCATTTATTAATATATTATCTAAGTTTAGTCCTAGGCAAATTCGAGATACAGAGCCCCAGAAATCCTGGGATAAAAGAGAGCCTGGCATAAAATATAATTATTGTCATTTGTAATCGCCATAACGTATTTGTGAGGTCGGGGCACGGTCACCAATCTATTTTACCAGCATGCTTAGCTAAGAATAAATATGAGTGTGTAGTAACATGCATGCACTGACAGGTTAAAAAGTTAAGTCTGGACCAGACTGTCTGGTGCAATTCTAGGCACGTTCCAGCTATATAATTTGGTTAAAGGCTACTAGATATTATTGGAGGAAGGTGCATGAAGCTACTAATTTATACCTTTCTTAGTTGCATTTTGCATTTCCAATGGATCATCTTTCTCAGTTAATGGACCATGCACGTCAAATGGATCATCATTTTCAATTGCATTTTGCTCTTCAAGTGGATCATGTTTACGATTTTCAATATCACAATTTGGGCAATGAAAAGCATCTTCATCATCATAAACTTTAACTCCACCATTCTCACTGACATGGACACCAGAGCTACAAATAACCTGCTCATATTGACAGGATTCACATATTTGGGTCCTTGTTTCCCCCGCTCCATATTTTGAAACCATATTATTAACTAGATCAATTAGATAAATAGTTTCATCAGTTTAATAAGTGTGTTTGTTCACGGCTGGAAAATTGCCCATTATATTTTGAGGGGAATGAAAAGACAGGGACCAATTTCTATATTTGCTGCTACCTTTGAACGCCCTTGAGGTATGTTTGTGACCCTAACCTTGGATTCAATAGCTTTTGCGCCCAAGGGGCATACCAGCACTTTTTTCCTTGGTGGTAATAATTTTCCCAACTTCAAAAGGGGAGGGGTCCCTCCTCTCTGACACATTGAAAGAGAAACAAATGTCGTGGAAATTCAGGACGCTAAAAGGGCTGAAAGGGTGCTTTATTGCATGACCGTGGAATTAAAATTGCCCAACTGGCCTTTTTTAATAAACAATCGGTGGGGTCCCTGCCCGGTACGTCCACCTTTGTACCCTATGACCTCATTAGAAACTACCTAATTTGAAACTACCTATGACCTCATTGGAAACTACCTAAGTGTTGTGCTAAGTCTGTCTATGTAGACAAAAGTAACACTTTTATTACCACAATCAATTTCAGTCATTCTTGTGTTGCTGCTTGCATCCTCATTTTGGGCAAATGTATCATTGGCAGCTAGTGGGGTCACTGATGGCTTTTGGGCCAGGAACCTGTCCATTGCATCAAAATGTTTCCACTTCTTTCCAGCTCCTTTACCAGATTTTCGAGTTTTATCTTTCTCATATTTGTACTTTAGTCTCAATTTTTTAATCTTGTTAATTACTTCCTTAAGAGTATATTCATTAATTCCCTTTTGGTTTAGTTGCACCTATAATTTTTTTGACGAAAATAGTAATTAATATATCTGATCTGAAATTTTTAAAACAAATTACATATACCTAGTATTTGTTACAGTTTGCGACAATCAAATTTTATATATCATAATATAATCTCATCCAATGAGATGCAAAAAATACATGAACTACGAACCAGGCAAATGCCTGGCTACCGGGCAGGAACTAGGTGACAAATGCCCCACCCCTGGGTCAGTGGTGATTGGAAAATGCCCTCCTCCTGGGAAAATCATGTGACAACCATAAACTATATACTCTCCATCCCCAGTAAAACTATTCATAACACAGTATATAAAAGCTGTTTTCAAACCACACCAAAACAGATTGAATTAACTCGACTACTTCACTACTTCGATTAAAGGTACAGTTCAGACTTTTCAATGATGGTTTTTAAGGCCCATTACAACAATACAATACAATACAATACAACTTTATTTCACTCTTAAATAGGAAAATATATACATAAATAACAATTCTCAAATAATTAGTATATAGATAGAATTTACAATTTTACACAACATTTTTAGAGCTTGGAAGCTAAGTGAACCGTTAGGTTTTCTAGTTAGCTTCCAGTTTTTTCTTGTTAATTAAATAGATTATATAGTGTCAGAGAACTGAAGAAAAATATTGTTGATTTTACATTAACTTATATTAATAAAAAAACTGAAGAGTATAAGTACAATTTATATTATAAATGATGTAGAATTAATTGAGCATGTTGTTTAGTCAATAAATAGGTCTTAGCTTGCTTGGCGAAGGGAAATAAAGGTAAATGTTTAGTCATATCTGGAAGATCCTTCCATAGATCAATTGCTCCGAAAGAAATTGCCTGTTTACCAGTAGTTGTTCGAACATATGGTTTATACAGGTTTAAATTAGATGAATATCTGGTATTATAACTATGTACATCTCCTGCATATCGAAAGAAACTATCAAATATGTGTGGCAACATGCCTTTGTGCCACGCATGAGTAAATTTCAATGCATGCAGGTGATATACATTTTGAACTGTCAAGATATCAAGCAAATTTAGCAATGGGAGAGCACTTGCAGTGTCTTTACCGTATAACGTTGCAAAGAATATTAATCTGATTGCATGATTCTGTTTCACTTGTACTTTTTGTATATGCGACGTGCAAGCACTGCCCCATGCCAAAATTGCGTATGATACATATGGATAAATAACACTGTACTAGATTTGTGATAATTGCTTAATAGAGAGATAGTGTCGCAGTTTGGATATAATGCCAATGCCACGAGATACTCGAGAACATATATATGGTATATGATACTTCCAGGATATCGTGTCATCAAGCATCGTACCCAAATACTTAATATGATCTTTCCGGATCAGGTTTTGGTACGTTCCATCGTTATTTTTGATTTGTATCGTTATTAAAAAATCTTTCTTTCTGGCGGGCTTTATAATCATATAGCTGGTTTTACCTATATTAATTGACAACCTATTAACATCACACCATTCCTTGACTTTATCAACTTCGGAGTTCATCAAAGCTTCAAGGGTTTTTAGATTACTGGAAGTAGCAAAAATATTTGTATCATGCATAGGCAAAAATTTTAAACAATAACTTATCCGAGCAATTAGGAAGATCGTTTATATAAATTAAAAACAACAATGGTCCAAGTGTACTCCCTTGTGGAATCCCACAAATTGTTGTCTGTCTCCTTGATTCAAAATCTCCAAGTGCTACGTATTGTTTCCTATTACTAAGATAACTTGCGAACCATTGTAGTGGAACACCTCTTATACCGTACGCTTCCAGTTTGTTCAATAGTATATTATGATTTACTGTATCAAAAGCTTTTGCAAAATCTATAAAAACTCCACAAGTATACAAGTTTTCATTAATTGACTTCCTCAATTTTTCGGTAATTTCTGTTATTGCCTGAGTGGTTGAGTGACCTTTACGAAAACCGAACTGGAATTCGAAAAGGATGTGTTCTTTCTCAATATAAGACATGAGTTGCTTATAGACCAATTTTTCAAAAATTTGAGTAAAGATGGACAGAGAGTTGAAATAGGTCGATAATTAGTTGGATCAGATGACTCGCCACCCTTATCTATCGGTGTAATTTTTGAAATCTTTAAAATCTTAGGGACAACACCTTGAAGTAATGATTGATTAAATATTTCTGTAAGTGGTTCGGTTATATAATCACATGCCAATTTTACAACCCTTTTAATTAATTAATCCCCACAAACTCATCCATATTTTTTAATAAATATTTGTTTTGTAATCACACCATCAGAACACGAGGAGAAAAGGCAATTGCAAAAGGTGTCAAACCCTGGTACTCTTGAACGACGGCAAATGCCGGATCCCTGTGAACGGTCTGTCAAGCAAATGCCTGTGGGTGACCCGGGGGGGTGGTTATTGTCGGAGTTGACTCTCGCATTACAATATTTAATATGTTTAGTTTTAAATAACATTTTGATTTAATATTCATATTACTCTGTGGTTTGCCTTTGTAGTAAGGTTGGATATAAGATTTTTTTTTTAAATAAAATCTTATTTCTTATATTAATATAAGAAGATTTTTTTTCTATATTAAGGTGGCTCGATACAGTTTTCAAAAATTCAGGTGTCCAACACTTTGAAATTTTTAGGTTTTATTCACCAGGTATCGGAGTTTTCATATATTTTGATCTTTCTACTTTAAAATTATGGTAGTTTTAGTAACACATAGTTCGCACAACCATGCTAGAAACCATGCACAACTCAGCTAGTAGAAGTGTTTGGTTATATTGGCTCCCTCTTAGATGGTGGTAAGCAAACTGACGTAATATATATGGACATGTCCAAAGCATTTGACAAAGTCAACCACACAGCCCTAACTAAAAAGCTAAGAAACTCCTTTGGAATCTCTGGTAACCTTCTTCACTGGCTTCACTCATACTTGTCCAAGCGTAAACAGCGTGTTACTGTCTTAGGAGCTACATCATCCCCAAAATCTGTCCTTTCCGGTGTCCCACAAGGCTCAATTCTAGGTCCTATACTTTTTCTACTTTATGTCAACGACCTGCCGGGTGCAGTAAATCACTCAAAAATCGCCTCTTTTGCTGACGACACAAAATTGTTTAAACAAATTGACTCCAGTGCGGACGCGTTATTGTTACAAAGTGATCTCAGTAATTTAGAGGTATGGTCAACCTCTTCGGGTCTTGTCTTTAACCAAGACAAGTGCAAGTGTCAACACATAACTAGAAAAGCAAACCCTATAAAGCAGGACTATACAATCAAGAGTAAGACCCTGGCAGTTACATTGAAGGAATTTTGATTAATAACAATTTAACCTGGTCAGATCACACCCAAGATCGCTGTGCGAAAGCAAACAAAATGCTTGGTTTTCTGCGCAGATCTGCTCCACAAATAAATAATATAAAAATACGTCGGACATTGTTCCTGACAATCGTACGATCTGTGTTAGGCTACGCCACACAAGTCTGGTCCCCACAGTCAATCGAGTTGATCAAGAGGACAGAGCGAATCCAACGCCGGGGCACCGTCCTCGTAAATGTATATCTGTTACATACTAACGCTCATTTTTCAATAGAACAACGAGAACATGGAACTCACTGCCTCAACACCTAAGATTGAAAGACTTACCCATGTGCCAATTTAAGAAGATGCTTTTTGATTATTACCATGAAGCTCTTCAAAATTGTTACAACGTAGACGACGCCAGAACATGGAAAAAACATGTTTGAAATGTAACTCTTCGCGGACTCTCATACAGTCTTTGACTTGCTATCGTTAGTAACTATGTTCAGTGTATTTTTTCCCATTTTATATATCCATTTTATATTTTATAAGGGCCCACAGTAATTGGTGTTAAACTGTTGTGGTGTCCCCGCCTTTTTATTTTTATTTTGCATGTGTTTGCAAGTATTTGATTTATTCCCTAATTTGCAATATTGTTAGCATAGGCGAAGCTAAATAAATAAATAAATAAATAAATTTATAAAATAAATTTGTTGAAGCGTACAACCTTAACGCATGAGAATTTTCAATTTTTTTCATTTAAATTTTTAAACAATAATAGTGCATGCCGATATGTACCGTAGGCTGTCGGCTTTATAGAGCGATTCAATAACTAGAACATGACTGTATTTCGTCGCAAGCCTCTGCAGTTAATCCGAAATATTCCTTTGTAATTTTACTTTTTCCAATGTGACAATGCGATTATGCGCGACACGTTTGTTTACTCGCGTGCCAATATGGGCAAAAAGTATTCGAACGTGCGGTGCCAGTGTGGGTAGAGTGTAACAAAGATTCGCCGGTTGACTGTTGTGTAAAAGTACCTGAAAAATACAATAAGAACTTCGACGTTTCGAGCGAAGGCTCTTCTTCTGGAAGTTTCGCTCGAAACGTCGAAGTTCTTATTGTATTTTTCAGGTAGTTTTACACAACAGTCAAGCGCCGAAAAATTAAAGTATGTATGTACTATACAGTAGGTGTAATTAAATTGATAACGCAAAGGCTACAATCGCAACGTCTCATGTATAGGCTACCATAGAGAAGAGCGTCAAAATATGCACTAGTTGACCAAATCGACTCTATACCTAAGATCGTTTGACTTACTTAAATGGCCAAGTATTATAATTGCCTGTATAGTTTGAATGGTTTATCATTTAAGGATTATGTTGATTTCGTTGACTTGCCTACAAGAAGTAAATATAGGTGTAAAACACGCTGTGAGAGTCGACTGCCATAAACATTCCTTCTTTGTCCCGAACGACAAAGAAATGGAATGAACTTCCGCAGCATAAGTGCTGAATCTGAATCAATTTCTAATATTAAGTTAGCGTTAAAAATGTATATGTTTTAATGCATATCAATATTTTAATGCATATCGATATTACTATGTTTCAATTTTGTGATTTAAGTTTGGGGATCCTTAATATAAGGTTAACGTTTCTATCTTCCCTTTTAAACATGAATAACATTATTGTATTGTATATTATTGTATTGATAAACTTCGACATATTTATGCAAAAGTTCATCATAAGCAAAATGCAAAAATATTTCATGTATTCACAGTTTTTCACCGATCATAAACACGGTAAGCCCATGCAGTATTTGTCATACACAACATTATAGGAATAATGCCACCACAGAGCTGCCAAAGAGGAAAATTTATCTTCCCAATTGCAAGTTCTAAATAAAGACATTTCTAGAGAGTTGCGAATATATTTTTAGTTGGAATGAAACCCAATTAAGACTATAAGAGAGAAAACAAATCTATTCAATCACCATTAAAAGAGAAAGATATCTTTTAGAAACGTTGAGACAAATTGACGACACTTAGAGAGTTTTGAAACTTAGAGAGTGTCAAAGTAGCAACTCAAAACCAAGCGAATAATCAATAAGTCGAAAATACAAACGGTTGTCCAATACCGCTTTGTATTCAAATCAAGAACGTTTCAAAATTGCTGCCGCCAAGTTTTCAATTCTAATGTTCCAGAATTAAAAGAATTTGAATTAAATTCGTACTTTCCGAGTTAAATCCTTGGTCTTGGATTCTATGTTATAAGAGTAAGATTATGCATAATGAGACCCAACCGATATCAAATTATCGCTACATCGTGTAGTCTGTTTAGCTGTGTTAAGCTCTTCACGTTGCATGTACAAACAGCGAGTAATAAATTATATACGTACCATTACCTATTGCTTAACATTACATATCAAACGTTTCTGAACCCAATGTATATAGTGTAGGTTTGTGTGAAAATGGAGGCTTTAAATTCGTTGCCTTGAAGCCAATTACAGCCGCAATGTGCGATAATTATGCTATAATTTGTTATCCACTCTGCCCAATACTAAACAAACTTCGTTCATGTCAGAATCATCTCGTGTTCTCCCAAAGTTGCCCCCCCCTTGTATTATAGCGCGTAAAAGCACGAGACTCGTTTTCTATTTCTTAATGACTGTACGAACTCGCCATGAATTCTATTAATATATTTATTGCGAACATTCTATTTCACTATAGCTTAAATTCAATATGTTAAATGAGGTTATGCAATAACCAAGGTTAACAACTAAGGAACAGCGCGCGCGGAGCCTGGGGTGGAGATTCGTGCTACAAAGCTAGGCTTGCAGTAATCAACTATCAAGTCATTGCGAAAAGGACCTCTTTACTTGCATGGAACAATGCATCCTTGAAAACACTTTGCGTTGTTATGGATGTAATTATTGAGAGTCTACCCGCACCCCCCTTGAAGCATTCTACCCTCAAGAAATCACGCAAAATACCATTCGTAAATCAGAGTTGCAGTGTCTTTACCGTATAACGTTGCAAAGAATATTAATCTGATTGCATGATTCTGTTTCACTTGTACTTTTTGTATATGCGACGTGCAAGCACTGCCCCATGCCAAAATTGCGTATGATACATATGGATAAATAACACTGTAATAGATTTGTGATAATTGCTTAATAGAGAGATAGTGTCGCAGTTTGGATATAATGCCAATGCCACGAGATACTCGAGAACATATATATGGTATATGATACCAGAGTTGCGAATATATTTTTAGTTGGAATGAAACCCAATTAAGACTATAAGAGAGAAAACAAATCTATTCAATCACCATTAAAAGAGAAAGATATCTTTTAGAAACGTTGAGACAAATTGACGACACTTAGAGAGTTTTGAGTATTTAAACACTTATAACAGCAGGTAATCATAACTGCCCATGCATGCCAATAACCAGCAGGGCATGTACAAGTGAGTATATGAGTGTCAAAGTAGCAACTCAAAACCAAGCGAATAATCAATAAGTCGAAAATACAAACGGTTGTCCAATACCGCTTTGTATTCAAATCAAGAACGTTTCAAAATTGCTGCCGCCAAGTTTTCAATTCTAATGTTCCAGAATTAAAAGAATTTGAATTAAATTCGTACTTTCCGAGTTAAATCCTTGGTCTTGGATTCTATGTTATAAGAGTAAGATTATGCATAATGAGACCCAACCGATATCAAATTATCGCTACATCGTGTAGTCTGTTTAGCTGTGTTAAGCTCTTCACGTTGCATGTACAAACAGCGAGTAATAAATTATATACGTACCATTACCTATTGCTTAACATTACATATCAAACGTTTCTGAACCCAATGTATATAGTGTAGGTTTGTGTGAAAATGGAGGCTTTAAATTCGTTGCCTTGAATCCAATTACAGCCGCAATGTGCGGTAATTATGCTATAATTTGTTATCCACTCTGTCTAATACTAAACAAACTTCGTTCATGTCAGAATCATCTCGTGTTCTCCCAAAGTTGCCCCCCCCCCCTTGTATTATAGCGCGTAAAAGCACGAGACTCGTTTTCTATTTCTTAATGACTGTACGAACTCGCCATGAATTCTATTAATATATTTATTGCGAACATTCTATTTCACTATAGCTTAAATTCAATATGTTAAATGAGGTTATGCAATAACCAAGGTTAGCAACTAAGGAACAGCGCGCGCGGAGCCTGGGGTGGAGATTCGGGCTACAAAGCTAGGCTTGCAGTAATCAACTATCAAGTCATTGCGAAAAGGACCTCTTTACTTGCATGGAACAATGCATCCTTGAAAACACTTTGCGTTGTTATGGATGTAATTATTGAGAGTCTACCCGCGCCCTTGAGGCATTCTACCCTCAAGAAATCACGCAAAATACCATTCGTAAATCAGAGTTGTTCAATGTATACCCAAACTCATATAGATTTAGGAAACAAAGCCTGTTCGATAACGAAGCTTCGAGTGAATTAAAAAATAACATAGAACGCTTACGCGGCAGATGTCGTATAAATAAGGCCTAGTTAATTTCCCAATATTGGGCAATTTAGATTTGTATCAGACTTTACAATGATGTCACAGTACTACCAGACATCTGGTCTCGGAGCAAAGCATTCTTTGGACAATGTTTTTTGCCCAAAGAACACATTTTACCCATACCATTCTCTGAGTGCAAGGTAAATGTATATGGTAATGGTTTGTGTTCAGAATCTATTCAGACAAAGAGCAAATTAATGCCCTTTTCATGCAAAGATATATATTAGCAACTGAAAATGTATTATTAAAGTCAGACAACTGTAAACTCTTATTTTCTCAGGATCTATTGCTCCAACCTGCATTATAACGAGAATTCCAATCGGTCGCAAGCAAAGACTGCTGATGGTACTTTGAGATGGTCTGTTGTGTTCCCAAAAGCAAGCAAAGGTGATAAGGCAATTGCAAGGCCTTTGAAAGTGGAACCTACTTATGGTAAAAACATGTTTAATTCAGCTATATTTTCCCCCCTAAATTTACTTATCAATACGGTCAAACCCCATTTGATGGACACCTCATTCAAGTGGAAATATCTGCGAGGTCCCACAGGTATATAACCTTAATAGGATTTGACAGTGATGCAACTTTTGAAAATTTTCTAAATATATTGATTCTATAGGTTTACGTATCAAATATCTTACAAGAGGTCATTAAACTGAGATCACAGTATACCACCTTAAAGAAAGCTGATAAGCATGCCTGTGCATTGGCTGCCAGCTAAACCTAGCACTATGGTTTATAATTACTTAGACGGAAAACCAAGATAAAGCAAGACTGATGTCATTTCTCGACGACGCAGTCGGTACTCAAAACCAGAACTACCAGTTGAAACAGTTCATTGTGCATGTACTGGAAAATGTGCCACAAAGGCTAAGAGGTGTATTTGCAAATCTACTACTGGACATACCTGTTCTGTTAACTGTTGTTGTAATGACAACAAATGCTTAAATAGATAACTGATTACTTATTAATTAAACCTATTTGACGTGGTATATGTATACATAGTGATGAAAATATAGTGTTACTCAGCTTTAGGGTATTTAAAACCAGTATAAAGACCATCAGGAGATGATACAAGCAGGAAATGGCCTACGATTTTTCTTTCCCAGATACTCAAAAATCTATCGTGAACACCTGTAATAGGATAGGAGACTAACCGAAAACTTTTGTGTGTTTTTTCCATCTCGGCGTCATCAAGCGGCCAATTTTCTTCCACATATCTGCAAGGATCAATTTTAAGGACACCTTCAGTCAACATATTTTGCTCGAACTCTGGCATCTGCGTGATACATTTCTTTCCAGAAGCTTCAGTCTCTGTAAGTTTAGCATCATATACTCGTCATATTCCACGGCCTTCTCGTGACAGATGAAATGTTCAACAATTTTTGCCATAACACTACAGCAACCACACATGCACCAACTTAGTGTTGAATTTCTCCAGCAGTTCGCCATTTCAAATCCTCGTCAATGTCTTCATCTGAGCTGGACGAATCTTCATCAAGACTTCATCAACAAGTTTTTTTTCTTAAAATAAGAATCACAATCAATATTTTTGTCACGTCTTTCTGACTTTCCGTGCCTCTGTCCTCTAATAGATGATGGCTCTCGACCAATGAAATCGCTTGAATTTTTTTAAGTTATTATATAAAGCACAATATAGCACTTAATGACGTAATGCAGCAAATATTGTCAATATAATAGTGTAGAAAATATATTCAAGCACTCGCATCTAATATGAAGCTGACGAACTAAATACAGTGGAGACGTTAAAGAATATATAAGAAGCAATATATATATTTATATAATTATATATATTACATGCTACATATATATATATACATCACCATCAGAAGGTATGTTTGTAGTTGGATAATATACGATATATTTCCTTTATAAAATAAATTTGTTGAAGCGTGCAACCTTAATTAACGCATGAGAATTTTCAAAAATTTTCATTTAAATTTTTAAACAATAATAGTGCATGCCGATATGTACCGTAGGCTGTCGGCTTTATAGAGCGATTCAATAACTAGAACATGATTGTATTTCGTTGCAAACCTCTGTAGTTAATCCCCAATATTCCTTTGTTATTTTACTTTGTCCAATGTGAGAATGCGAGACACGTCAGTTTTACTCGTGTGCCAATATATGGGCAAAAATTATTCGAACGTGCGGTGCCAGTGTGAGTAGAGTGTAACAAAGATTCGCCGGTTGACTGTTGTGTAAAACTACCCGAAAAATACAATAAGAACTTCGACGTTTCGCCGAGCGAAGTCTCTTCTTCTGGAAGTTAGTATAATGGGAAAGAAGAGGCCTTCGACGAAGGGCCTTCGCTCGAAACGCCGAAGTTCTTATTGTATTTTTCAGGTAGTTTTACACAACAGTCAAGCGCCGAAAAATTAAGGTATGTATGTACTATATATAATACAGTGGGTGAAATTAAAATAATTGATAACGCATAGGCTACAATCTCAGCGTCTCATGTATAGGCTACCATAGAGAAGAGCGTCAAAATATGCACTAGTTAGCTGACAAAATCGATCTTTACCTAGGATCGTTTGACTTACTTAAATGGCCAAGTATTATAAATGCCTGTATAGTTTGAATGGTTTATCATTTAAGAATTATGTTGATTTCGTTGACTTGCCTACAAGAAGTAACTATAAGTATAAAACACGCTTTGAGAGTCGACTGCCATAAACATTCCTTCTTTGTCCGAACGACTAAGAAATGGAATGAACTTCCGCAGCATATTGCTGAATCTGAATCAATTTCTAATTTTAAGTTAGCGTTAAAAATGTATATGTTTGATGCATATCAATATTACTATGTTTCAATTTTGTGATTTAAGTTTGCGGATCCTTAACATAAGGTTAACGTTTCTATCTTCCTCTTTAAACATGAATAACATTATTGTATTTAAGGATTAAAGCACTCTGTGAGTGCATTACCGGAATTTACAAGCACGAGACGAGATCTTGTAAATGAGTGCTTGTCAATCACTATAATGCACGAACAAAGAGTGCTTTAAACGTTTTAATATTCAATTTGAGTAAACGCTTTCGCGGTATTTTTTTATTTATGAATTGTGAGCAAAAACATTCTATAAACTTTGTTGAACTAACTGTTTACTAGTTCCTTGTTTAGTTTTGATATTCAAAAATTTTTTTTGAATATATTAAAACGAAAAATTATAGTTTTTATAAGAAACAACCTTGTTGTTGTCTTGAATCTGTCTGCCGAATTACGAATATACTTTCAACCGGCTTCGCCGCTTCGCCCTTTTCGCCCCTTCGCCGCTTCGCCGCTTCGCCCCTTCGCCGCTTCGCCGCTTCGCCGCTTCGCCGCTTCGCCACTCATTCAGAACTTATATATTATTCCGTAAATTCGTAAAATAGACTAAATAAACAACAAAAACCCTTCAACTATTATTCAATCGAGTGAGATGCCAACAAAATTTAATATTTAAATAAACAACACATGTTTACGTAGTTTAATTTAAATACGGAATTATTTTAGAAATTTGGCCACTTTGTGGTTTTGCGATTGTCTTCGGTTTATAATAAACGAAATCTTATAAATTTTTCCATTTGTGAATTCGTGCGCCATCTTGCCGTGCTGATATAAACTACAACGGCAGGGCCGTGCGTTGTTGCTCTATAAAATACACACACGTGGTACAAATTGACCAATAAGAACGCGAGTTTACGAAAATTGAATATTAATGTATATTATTATACATTATGATACACTTCGACGTATTTATGCAAAAGTTCATCATAAGGAAAATGCAAAAATATTTCATGTATTCACAGTTTCTCACCGATCATAAACACGGTAAGCCCATGCAGTATTTGTCATACACAACATATAGGAATAATGCCACCACAGAGCTGCCAAAGAGGAAAATTTACCTTCCCAATTGCAAGTTCTAAATAAAGACACTTCTAGAGAGTTGCGAATATATTTTTATTTGGAATGAAACCCAATTAAGACTATAAGAGAGAAAACAAATATATTCAATCACCATTAAAAGAGAAACTAAGATATCTTTTAGAAACCTTGAGACAAATTGGCGTCACTTAGAGAGTTTTGCGTATTTAAACACTTATAACAGCAGGTAATCATAACTGCCCATGCACGCCAATAACCAGCCGGGCATGCACAAGTGAGTATATGAGTGTCAAAGTAGCAAATCAAAACCAAGCGAATAATCAATAAGTCGAAAATACAAGCGGTTGTCCAATAACGCCTTGTATTCAAATCAAGAACGTTTCAAAATTTATGCCGCCAAGTTTTCAATTCTAATGTTCCAGAATTAAAAGAATTTGAATTAAATTCGTATTTTCCGAATTAAATCCTTGGTCTTGGATTCTATGTTACAAGAGTAAGATTATGCACAATGAGACCCAACCGATATCAAATTATCGCTACATCGTGTAGTCTGTTTAGCTGTGTTAATTAAGGTCTTCACGTTGCATGTACAAACAGCGAGTAATAAATGATATACGTACCATTACCTATTGCTTAATTACTTTTGACTTGTGCATATCAAACGTTTCTGAACCCAATGCATATAGTGTAGGTTTGTGTGAAAATGGAGGCTTTAAATTCGTTGCCTTGAATCCAATTACAGCCGCAATGTGCGGTAATTATGCTATAATTTGTTATCTACTCTGTCCAATACTAAACAAACTTGGTTCATGTCAGAATCATCTCGTGTTCTCCCAATGTTGCCCCCCTTGTATTCTAGCGCGTAAAAGCACGAGACTCGTTTTTTATTTCTTAATGACTGTACGAACTTGCGATGAATTCTATTAATATATTTATTGCAAACATTCTATTTCACTATAGCTTAAATTCAATGTGTTAAATGAGGTTATGCAATAACCAAGGTTAAGGTTACTCCATATGATGAAAACATTGATTCCATCATTTTTTACATTTTTATATATTTGAATTAAGGGGCTGAAAATCTTTCGATCCTCACAGATTATTTTCAAAAATATTAATGCGACCGAGATATAACTGAAAATGTTTTAAATTCGAATAATTTTGCCACGAAAATAGTAATTGTAATTGACATTCTGCCTTCTCACTTAATCTCACCTTGCCAAAGTACTTTGATGAGGTTCGATCTGATTGGCTTACAGTTTGAAGTGAGAACAGAGGGCGGAGAAACACAACAGGGAGCGGAAAACCCGCGCGAAATCTCTTTTGGCCTTTTACACAGAATGAAATATTCTCAGATTGTCCTCACAAAAAGAGAAATGCACCGTGCACGTTTTATCCGATTCCTTCGAAACTTTGCCACAATGTAGAACAATAGTTAAGGAGCAAAAGTTTGCTCGCGTTTTTCGTGTATACAAAATTTGTGTGAGTCAACTTGTCTGCTTTATATCAAAGCAAATACAATAGCTGTCAAAAAATGCGAACACACTTCTTGTTCTTTGATTATCTGAGATGGGAAGTATGATGTTTTGCAGGTCCTAGGGTTAAATCGGCGGCGTGCAAATCTCGTGACGCGAAGGAGGTCAGATTTTCAAAAGTAGCCCGTAGCAACCACAGTGTTTTAAATATAGCATTTTTGTTAAATTGCTGGTTACAACAATGATTTATCATCACGGACACAAAATTTGACGGCAAAAGCGTAAAAATTGAGCGCGCGGTGAGCATTTTTGTAAAACGCCATTTCATCATGTGGAGTAGGCTTAACAACTAAGGAACAGCGCGCGCGGAGCCTGGGGTTGAGATTCGTGCTAGGCAAGGAGCTAGGCAGGAGCATTGCGTGCGCCAGCTAATTGTGCCAAGTGCAGCTTGTCAGGCGGATATCGTTTGCCAGTTTACAGAGAAAACTAGTTGGAATTAAACGATGCATATTATACTAGTCCGCATTCCCTGGTCGATTATCGTTCAGCAATTGAATTCACCAACACAACTACTTTTCAATATCAAAAATATGTAGATTTTTACTCACCAAGAACATTTCTGCTTGTTTACACTTCCAACACGTCCCAGTTTTTTAGCTACATGCGTTTTAATTTCGACAACGACGAGTCTTTAAAAATTTCGAAAGACGCCATTTTTCCCCGATATTTCCAAGGATATTTCATGTAGTATATATTAAACAAATTCGTTTCAGGCCCTTCCCATCAATTTTTGCGCAATTTAGTTGAAAAAGGTAGCTGTTTCATTACAATTTACTACCTGTGCATATGCGAAAATATAAGAAACAAAAGTAATTATAGGATACATAATATATATACTTTGCTATATTATAATTATGAATGAACCCAATATTCAGTGAAAACCATAATTTCTGTATTAAACCTCCCCCCCACGCTGGGGCTTATTTCTGTCCAATCATCATTTGTATGGAATTGGAGCTGCTCCAAATACCGTGTGCTAAAGTTTAAAAAAATTAGCTAACACTCACCACGGTTACATGTTATCTTCTTCGTCTGTATCCAAACCGATATCATCCTCTTCCTCTGACAGTTCGTCATTATCTTTTCCATTGGTGCAGCCCACACAAGTGCATACATCTGTACATTGTAACGCACCTTTCATGCATGAACAACGTTGGGTTTTGCAACCAGTCTTGTAACCACAGTTGATGCACTCAAGCAGCGAATCTGGCGCAGGAGGAGTGGTCATCCACACGATCTGTAACTCCCCATCAGATAAACGCCACCCATTTTCATCAACTGGAGGAATAGCCATTTCTGCGTCAAGTGATTGGAGCCAAATAGCTGCTTGATAATTTGAACGGCGTATGTGTTGCAGCAAACTGTCGCACGTTGGTGGTAGTTGATCATCAGAGCACTTTCCCTGCTTGAATAACGCGAATCTGCATTTGTTGACGTCCTCAGAAGTCTTGTCGCCATACATCAAACAAACAAATTTGTTTAGCTTTGCAATCATATCATCTGAAGTTGCAAAAGTAATTCCAAGTGATAGAAATGTGTCAATATATTCCGGGTTGCGTACAAGAGTATCCCAGGTACTCTTTTTGCCTTTCCCATAAAACGAACTGGTACTGTCACATCCTATATTAAAAAAAATATTATCGTATTTAAAATGTAGCGAATACTTGTAAGATTTACCAGAATGATAACGAATGTATCCGGGTGTCATGCAGAGTCGTGCTAATGATAAGTTAAATACAAGAATACCTGAAAAGGCATGAAATCCTGGCAAGCACTGGCAAACTTTTTCGTCCATTGTCTCAACAATAGCCTGTATGTATATAAGACGAAATCGGTTTCCCGTACCAGTCATAAAGTATACGTCTTTTCCAATTGCACGTTGCATCAAAATACAAAGAAGGAAGACGTCAGTGTCAGGAGATTTGATAATGACTCTATCGTTTGCAACTGCTGCGTGTTTCGCGTGCAACAACAGTCGAGTATCCGCTTCTTCGTGGTTACTCTCGAGCTCGAACACCTCGTTGCAAACTACAAGACATTCATCTGCCATACCACGAGAGAAACTGTAGCATTTCTCCTTTGACGTCACGTAGAGTACCGCGAGGTTCCCAAGGCGAGATGAGGTATAACTGCGCCAGTGTTCGCAGAGAAATGATATCAACGACTCTTTGTTTTCGCCTTAGCTCAGGAACTTCTTCCACTGCTTGGGGACATTTTGTTCCTTGCTGAACACATGAACTTTCTGGACTCCAGCATTTCCGGCTCTTCTGGCTCTTTCGGGATTCTTGATGCTGATGGCGGGGTACCGATCTGCGACGAAATCAATTCTTGTTGCTTTCCACTCACGCGCCAATTTTAGGAAACTGTAGAAAATTGCGTCACATAATTCGCCAAACGTTTTCCATTTGCCCTTCAGTGCTTGGATGACAGCCATCGCATCAATGACAACGGCGTTGTTCTGGAACTCTTCTCTGTTAAATTCAGTGTTGCATTGTTCACCTTGAAAATAAACAAAGCTTGATTTGAACGAATGTATAAATTATGCACTTTATAATTGTTGGTAAGAGGTGAAAATGAAAATATAATCGTTTTGTCGAGCAATTATCCTTCCTCTAACTACATTATTCAGCAACATTCTATTTTAGGTATACGGGGGTACTTAATTATGAAATTAAATTCCGAAAGGTTACCAATACAGTACGTTGTGAAAACACACCTTCTAAAATATCAAACAATTTCGATTTCGCTGTTTTCACAAGACTTCCCGATGTTGTTGCCAAGGAGAGTGTGTATGGACCAAGACTATACGAAAGGACTAACTCCAGATCAACTTTACGGTTCTTCGCAATAAGCAACAACTGGGCAAATAAGTCTCTGTTCATCTTCAAATTTATTTCCTTTCCTTTGCTGTCCTTTACGGTCAATCGTTTACTCGAGGAAAACGTGGTTACCTTATTACGCGATAGCTTAACAAATACGTCTGGACTTTCGCATAACAAATTCTCACGCGCGAATTCCACAAATTGTTCCTCCCCACGACTCTCTGATTCCAACAGCCTGTCCGCAACGCCGTCATCAAGAACAATTCCACTGGCCAAACTAACCAATCCTGCCTGTTCGTCTGTGAATGGGTGATCATGTTTGACACTGTAGACAATACATCATTCACAGACTTCTCAAAACGCATGCATTTAGTCCTGTCGAGATCTTTTCGGCTTCTGTAACAAAAATTTTGAATTTCTTATTAACTATGAATGAACGTTTGATCCAAATAAGGAACAGACATTACGTGGGTAATATACACTGCCAAAGTGGAATAAAATGATAACCTTGGTTTAGCGTCTGCACTGGCCATATCCTTGCATTTATGAGTAATTGCAGCTCTCTCTGACTGGGCTAGTAACCATCTATGAATTGCAGCACGATTTAACGAAAATTCGATGAGACCACCCTTGGTTTTTGAGTCACGGTTTATTGTCTGTTCGATAGTCTGATCACACGAAACGGCAGAAAATCCATGATCGCTTTGACGTTGAACTGCGAAGCTAGTCGATAATTCAGAAACAATATCTGTTAAACACACAAAAAAATTAATTCCTTTAATAAATCCATTTCCAATTGATACATAGCGATATGTAACGGCAGTAAAACTGAATACGTCAGCGAGGCATTATAACAGGGAGAACTTTTTTGCGGATTAATACTAACCATGGTGTGTGCGATCTAGCGCGGTCATCTCCAGCCAATGGGCAGTTCCATATCTAGCATAGTTGACTCGATCACAGATGAAAAACCAAGGAAGCATGCCTCTAAACGTAGCCAGATGAAGGTTCCAGTTAATTTCTCTTGTTGCTCTGATGAACTTGAGCATGACACCTGTTAAAATAAATATATGCTAGGAAAAACGCAACTGCAAATAACAGAGTAAAATCGTCCTCGATGATTTGAGTGAAGGTCCTTTGTTTATATGGACAATCCTGGTTAGAATTAGAGCGATTTTTACTTTATTACAGGATTGCATGTTTCCTTAGCCTACGTCATAGGAACGTCATACGTCTACGAGGAACGAGCTTGAGTCTATGACGTAGGCTAATGTTTCCTACAATCAAGGGTTTTCTCAATTTCTGTCAACGTGTTGGGTTAACACCATTTGACGTCCTTTGGGTATTTTTATGCCCATTTTATCCTTCAATATACGAGCATACCTGTCATTCTAATGTACATGCTCCAGAATGCAAATGTTTTGGACTTCTCTGATGACTCTTGAATGAACATTTCGTAACTTTCACTGATTGCTCGAATCTCTGGTCTTTCCAAATAGTCAAGGAATTCCTCATCGGGAAAGGAGTCCATCATGTTAAAAACAGCCAATTTAATGCCTTCCTTTTCATCGTCATCCAAGCACTCCATAAATGCTTCAAATTTAAGACGCTGCATTGCTTCATCAACCAACTTATGACACAACATTGATCTATTATAGTGTTTTCCAGATAAAACACCTTTGATGGAGCCAGCACTAATTATACCCGATTCTATAAAAATATCCTAAGAAACATAAAAAATAGAATAAGTTATGTTCATACCATATGGTATGGTAGATTTTGAACTTTTCAAATCACGAGATTCCTTATGTTTTCCTTAATAAACATTGCGACTAAATCCAATTAAATTGTATCTACATAAAAGGCAATAATGATGAATTATGAAAGCGCATATACTGTGCGATACAATATACAGTCACATAAATATTTTCTCATATAAAGATGATTAAAAGGTGAGATGGTTAGAGGCGGTGAAATTGGCCCTAAAATCACTACACAATATAAAACACTTTCATAACACAAATGTACTGCATGTTGTACCTTTAATCCTCCATCTTCAAATAGCTTTGATATGGCAGAAAGAAAAGACATACAGGTATGGAACTCTCCGAGGCGAACAACAAATCGATCATAAAAGATCTGTTCCTTCCATCGGATGTGCTGGATTTTTGCATATACAGCTTCATCAAATACAAGAACAGTTTGTTGTAATTGCAATTTATCCATGATCTTAATAACCGACTTCAGGACTTCATTAAGCGTGGAATATTCTGTAGGCGAGGCATCCACTATTGGAAGGTAGCCAACTCGTGATGCAGTAGGTATATTGCTTTGCCTAATTAATGTGTTTAATCCAGTCCAACCAGGCCACGGATCTTCCACATTGGCAGAAAAAACTTCAATAAAGCATACATCAGATCTAGTTTATGAGCTGATACACACTCATTGTTTTTTACCTGAATGTCCATCGATGTCAGATCCAATGCTATCAAATTTTGGCGTCTTCTTCACACCAACAGCATATGGTGTTATATCACTAACAGGTACAGCTACAGTTCGTTGCTTCTTCTTTATTGGTATGTGTTCTGTGGGATCTTCGAGCACAGGATGCATATCATGATTAATCACTTTTTGAATGATGATACCATTTGTGACGTGTGTTTGTTTAACAGATTCTTCTTTAAAGTCAATGTTATCATACACCAGGTTCACATGTTCACCAGGAACGAAATCCTTGGGGACAATGTTTGATGTGTTTATTGTCAATTGTGCAAGGGCTGAGTCATATGCCATTGTTGATGATACAGAAACACAATGCCCTAAACCATGTAAAATATGAATCAGACTAGTACAACCCGATATTTGTCTGATCGCCACTGCAAGTGATAAAGACTTGGGGGTCTGAATTTTCTCGCGACTAGAAACATTGACCAAATCTTGGCAGATAGAGAAAACCTTTACAGCTTCCTTTTCATTCACTTCAAGATAGTCATTAAGTAAAGGCTCATCAGAGAACCCGAGGACCCATGCCATGAAGTTAAAAATGATTGGCGACACCACTGTTCGCACACTGTCACTGGTAATGTCAGAAGCAACAGGAGGCCAGGTTTCATACCACCTTAACAACAAAATTCCTTTTCATTCATGTAAAGGGTAGATTAGATTACTATTAGATGATACTTTTTTCATGT
Source organism: Trachythela sp. YZ-2020 (assembly GCA_016169945.1). Classification (NCBI taxonomy): domain Eukaryota; kingdom Metazoa; phylum Cnidaria; class Anthozoa; order Malacalcyonacea; family Clavulariidae; genus Trachythela; species Trachythela sp. YZ-2020. The sequence continues at coordinate 5,166,046 of JADLSH010000358.1, forward strand.
TATTTATCAACCCATAGGTTTAGGGCTAGATAAATTTAAATAGATAAATTTATTTAGGGTTAAATAAAATATTATTTCAGTTGCATGCATGCTCAAAAAATCTAATTGCCGGAAGCATCTCGCAGAATTAATATCTAGTATAATTATATTACCTTGCATTCTTCATATCTCTCAATTCAGTTCTTAAGGTCAGCGCAACATCATATAGTTCTCTCATATGACATGCCGGCTTTTTTTGTTCCAAAAGTACTTTCGGATTCATCAGTTTCTGATGATGACGTCTGCGAAGAATCACCACATGCAACATCCTCAACAATCTTGCTTGTTCTCATGTCACTGGAATATACAATCTCACTTTCACTTCTGCCTTGGGTGGTTTGAAACACAAGTTGGGGAAACTGTTTTTGCATTCTTTGTTTCAAACGGCTTGTATTATAACTTGATGAATCTTCATTTTCCACTTCCGCAACTGTTTTAACAAATTCTTCTTTAATTTTCTTCATGTAGAAAATCTCTTCGTCTTGAATTACTTTAGTTTTTACAAACTGTTCACAAAATATGTCAAATGATTGTTGATATTTTGCTTTAGAAGACTGCTCATCTAATTCATCTTTCCGAGATCTTAGAACAGATATATACTTTAGATAGCATCGTTTGTGATATTTTACTTCCAAGGCCACGCAATCCTTCCCTTGAATTTGCAACAAAATGCCTTCGTCACCTTTCAATGTTGCCGCTTTTCTTAATTGACCCCCGTCAAGCGTTTCTGCAGACATGAGTTTTTCCAATGTCTGCTTTCGACTGAACTACAGAAATAAATGATCAAACACAATATTTAATACTTGAACATGTAACGGTTCTTACTGTATATTTTCCCAGGGCAATAAGCCCGGCATCTGTAGCAAGGCCAAAATATAAAGGATAGTCGGATTGGTATGAATATTCTGCCAACCCCCAAGGCATCTTATAGACAAGCAAATGCCTGGGGGTATTCAAGGAGGGCGATGGCCGATGGGCAAATTATTATGCCCAAATCGACTGATGCATTTCAACACAAAAGATATGTGAAGTAAAAACAATCAATTGTGAACTTACCCGATCAAGGTTATATACTTTTTCCTTCTTGCAAATTATGCAAATAGGAGGCAACACGTGCTCGCTCTTGGACACAGCAGTTGACGTACTACCAGTTGAAGCATTAATAGTTGATCGTAAAACCGTTTGTGGAATAGGCTCATTCTCAACACAATCGGCATTGGCACTGCTATCGCCTTGATCCACGAGTGTCTGCGTTTTTTCATCCTTCTTACATCTTATCTCAGCACGAATCAATAACGCTTTATTCGTAAATAAGGAGTAGCACTTGCGATGATATACATACTTAGCGCAATCTTCCGCTCCGTCGAAGCGCTTCGATGTCAATAATTTCCGTTGTTCGTACAGCTGCCTCTTTCTGCTGGCCGTCAAGTCCCAACCATTGCCTTCGACACTCTAAAAATCTTTTAAACGATACCTTGGAGAAGTTTGTGAGTAGCTCTGCAGCACCGACATTATTGGCGCAATGAATTAAACATTTGTTCGCCATGTTTAGTCGGCCATGACGAAACCACAACAAGCCGTTTCGTGTATCTTACATGAAGTTCCCAGGGAAAAAATGGCGTCTTTCGAAATTTTTAAAGACTCATCGATGTCGAAATTCAAACGCATATAGCTAAAAAACTGGGACGCTTTGGAAGTGTAAACAAGCAGAAATGTTTTTGGTGAGTAAAAATCTACATATTTTTTATATTGAAAAGTAGTTACGTTTGGTGAACTCAATTGATCGTTTTCTAAGCGACTTTTGGTGCCAGGGAATACGGACTATACGACTTTTGGGAATCTACAGACGAGGAAAAAAATTAACATGAGTAAATCTGATGACTGTACAACTTTCGATATATTCGATATAATTCTTGCAAACATTTTACCTTACTATAGATTAAATTTGATAATATGCATGAAATTAAACTTTTCATATTATACTGTAAATATTTCACAAATCTACAAAGGAAAAAGCAAAAAAATTGTTCGAAAGGCTTGCAGTTATCAACTATCAAGTCATTGCGAAAAGGACCTCTTTACTTGCATGGTTATGGATGTAATTATTGAGAGTCTACCCGCCCCCTTGAAGCATTCTACCCTCAAGCACTCACGCAAAATACCATTCGTAAATCAGAGTTGTTCAATGTATACCCAAACTCATATAGATTTAGGAAACAAAGCCTGTTCGACAATGAAGCTTCGAGTGAAAAAAGAACATGGAACGCTTACGAGGCAGATGCCGTGTAAATAGGTCCTAGTGAATTTCCCAATATTGCGCAATTTAGATTGCTATCAGACTTTAGTTTATTTACTTCGTAATAAAATCTGCCCCTTTGGCGGTTTTGAACAACTATTTTATGCTGGCTTTAATTACGGGAAGTGTGTTTATGTAGGTTTGATTTTATCAGTACAGTTTTGTCTTATTTTGTGGGAATTATTGTAGAAAGATGCACATCTACCCCCGACTACGGCCGTACGGGTTTATAATACCCGTAATAAATACATTTCCGCCTATATTTTACAATGCTTACTACCAAAATTGAGAGAAAATAGTTATATAAATGTAGTTCATGAAAGACTCTCAAACTAGTTCTGTTACATATTTTGACAATTTTTCTCTCTCGCTTCAACTTACAAATATACACAAACAATATTACTATTGCTTCAAACCTTATGCGTAATAAAACCAACTATAAATTGTACGTTTACATCAAAACTGAGTTTGTATAAAGAAAAATTTGTATATAGAAAGACAAAAAAGTTGGTCATTTTCATTGGAAAAGTTGGTGATAATGATATGACACCCCCCCCCCAATCGTGATTCGTTCGCCACGCCCCTGCACCTAGTCTTTTAATTTTCCCCAAGGTGTTCAACTTCCGCAGCATTTACATTAAAGTAAGCATATCTGCATGAATGCATATTCAACAGTTATTTACATATTGGTTTTAGTTGTGTTGGAAAGAATAAATTGATAGTTCAGACCTCTAAGTATAAACTTTGTGGCAGTTTATTAACAACTTTATAAACCCTCAGGCCTTAAAATATCGGTCAAAATGCCCGGTGTCTTTCAGAATGGGTCGGACATTTTTATAAGTATGTCCGATGGCCTTATGTTTAGTTTGGCGCGAAAATGTATTCTTTTAAAATCGTATACTGACGCTAAATGTTGGGCAGTTATTCATTGATACTATAAGGCCCGATCAAACGTCCGAGAACGCAAGTCATCACAAGTAAACGTGCGTTGACTTACGATGCGACTGGTCAAACGAATACCCGACTCCACTGTCACGCTTATCGGACCACATAACAGCTCTGATAAACATTTACGGGGTAAATTTACGTCGGACAAAGTTAAAGTTTGGTCGGACATCAATACAGTTGGGTCGGACAAACGGTAAACCTCAATTTTCCTTCGGTCGGACAGAATGTCCGGTGCGTTTCTTTCTTGGTCGGACAATTTCACGAATGGGTCGGACAATGTCCGTGACCGACCGATATTTTAAGGCCTGACCCTAATATAAAGTTCAAGAACCCACTCTTCGAGGGGCACAGACATTGCACCTCCCCTAAAATTTATTTCACCTCCCCCAAAATGTACACCAAAAATCTGGTCTTGGTCCTAGCAAGCGGGCAGTCATGGACTGCAACCACAAGCCTTCCGAATGTTGTGGGACTAGCAGTGATGTATATTTTTGGCTGCAGCCGACACTGGACCCCAAGGTTACAAATATATATAAAACAATATATGAAGCAATATTGGTATGGGCATAGCAATCATGGTTCTTATGAACAGCCCCTAAACAATTATAGGAGAACTACAGTATATCATGGGACAAAGGGCTGTTTATTAACAACTTTCAGCAATCACTGGTAGTCACTACTTACTGTCTGGAGTAGTGGGCAGACAAAGGACTTTGCATATAATATATTTTCAGTTATTTTAATGGAAGGGCTTTTTAAAAATACAACCTTTTGCACACACACAGCAACCAAAACACTAATTTTTGCAACTATTCTATAAACACATGTGGCCGCAACCAAAAATATAGCCAAGCTAAAGTCAAGAGCAAATCAGAAGTATTTACAGTCAATACTCTTCGGAAATAACGAGAAAGTTGCTAGTAAACCGGGTTTGTTTTCGCGACAAACCATATCAAAGTGAAGCCATGCTTCTGGGACATTTTGACAAAATGTTGGCTAAAACATTTAGATTTTAAACTGCCTGTACGTAGAAATCAAGCAATCAGAAATACATAAAAAACAATAAATCTAGATTCTTTGGTTACAGAGCTCCATTTGAAGGGGTAAATTGTCTACAGTGCTCTTACCGATCACTTTATTTACTTCAAAACGTGCGACAGAGTAGTTTTCGAAGCCAGCTTTTTGCCAAAATATTTGCTTCAGCTTCACTCCTGTATTATATTTACACAGCTTCAGCTTCAACTCGAAAGCAATTTTCTCGCGAATAATCGAATGGATTTCGCCAAAACTTACGTTTAAGAGTCCTGATCACCTCTGCTAAAAATACAACTTTTAAACCAGTGTTTGGAGCGAAAGATAAAGCATAAAAAGTTAAAAAAATAGCTTCGTGTAAAATACACATTTTCCATCCGCCATTTGGCGCGAAATGGAAGAATAAGTGAATAACCACTTTTCCAGATTTGACCAGATTTTGTCAGCGGTATTTACCAAATGACATGCTGAAATTTTACCAAATTGGATTATTTTTTTCCAAACACGTGTTAAGCACGTGTTTTAACCTTTTTGGTAACAAAATGTGCATCAGACCATCAAAGAATAATTTAAGCACACTTTCAAACTCTTTTCGTGGCATCCAAAAATATCTTGTTAATAGTATTGTGAAGAATGCAAGGATAAGTACAAGATTAAAAAACTGATATGAAAACTCTTGATGAGCAATGATATATTTTGAATTTCGACAATAGTTTTATTTCTGTTAATTATGTACCTTCGACCTACCCGACATACTGCTCATTAATGAAGTAAGTGTTTTGTACTTTTTCCATGTAGGCGAATTGTAACCAAAAGAGCTTGAATTTGACATCGACATACTTTGTAAAACGCAAGATTTTCCGTTGAATCACTTTCGCTTAAGAGCGATATTACTGTCCGGGGCTTCGGTGGCGAAGTGGTTAGCGCACTTGCCTTTCACCTCTAAGGCCGCGGGTTCAAGTCTCAGTGAGAACCTTCTCAATGCGACTCGAACCCAGTCCTCATGTGAAAAGAGTAAAGTCAACGCTCTGCCGAAAGTCGTGGGTTTTCTCCGGGTACTCCGGTTTCCTCCCACAGGGAAAGTTGACAGGGTGGGTTAGGTAAAAGGGCCCACAGTAATTGGCATATGCTGTTGTGGTGACCCTGCCCTAGTTGGCGAAGCTAAATAAATAAATACTGTCCGATAGTACTGTCAGATTCAGACATTGTCTTAACAAATGCTTTTAGCATAAAGAATGCGATCACTGAATATGAACATGTCAAAAAAACTGAATATACAAATTTCCTGCCAAGGCGATATACGTGACCATAATTAACCCAAAATACCCACAAATGACCTATTTTAGGCGCATGCCTGAAATTGGGGATTCCAGGCTAGACAATCGGGGATAACTTTAAATTACGAGGTATCAGTGAAATGACAGCAAACTAAAGCAAACTAGATTTTACCAAAAAAGTACTAAATTTCTCTATTTTTGAGAAAATTTTACCAAAAAATGTACCAAAATTTTATTTTACCAAAATTTTGTCAAAAATTACCAAATTTTACCAAAAGTAAATTCATTTACCAAATCTGGTCAAACTGCCACTTTTACTGGCATGCATTGCGATACTTGGAATTGCCTATTTTATTAATTATTTCATTAGGATTATTTTCCCCACACTTCAACGGAAAATGAAAATATTGACTAGGGAGAAAGGGGGATATTGTATGTAAGATACAGGAATATATTATAGTAAAACGTTTGCCTTGATGTCGAATGCTGTGGTTTGCGGTTTTGGATGATTTCTTGTGTGATTTTGCGGTTTCCAATATTTTCTAAAGGCCCCGACACCCCTCCTTTTAACTAAGAGTCCTTGTAACTAGTAGTCATTCTAACTATAATGAGTGTCCCTTTTGATCCTTTCACGAACCACCTTATCACTGCTCAAAATTGTGTTAACCTTAATAACTGCACAAATCTCACTTATACCGCCGCACAAATTGGTTATCACTGCACATTAAATTTATTCCTGACACACGATTATGGAAAGTCCCAATAAGGAGAACATTTTATATGTTGTGCAATAATATGCAGAGGAATGCGAGTTTGTCCAGCCATAAATTGTGCTTCGATTGCTGATGCAATGATGGAATATAAGGAACGTGTTTATATGATAAATGGTACGTACCGAATAAAGTCAACACGCTTAATTGTCACACACTGCCGCCATAGATTGAATCTATTTTGAGAATATGACGAATATGGTATCCACCTATAGTATGCACATGAGCTTCGGAATATTAGTAATTTGATTATGGGGCCTGACTAGTAATAATTCTAGAGGGGCCAGGGGGGATGATAAAAGGGCATAAAAGGGGAATAATCGCCCAGAAAATATTTTTCGAAATTGCATATTCTGCATTCTAGGAAAGATCTTCCATGCGAAACGTCAACATTTCAAAATTTTTACCACGATTAACAACGTTTTTGTTAGGGTTACTCTATTTTTATAAAATTCGTAGTACAAAACATGTCTGACACCCGGACATATAGTCGCCTCGATATTTATATTTTTTGTACAGTACAAAATGGCGAAAACAATTACTTTTTAACTATAAAATTATCAATTTCGGAAATATATGAAGTAGATATGTTATTATACATTCTATAATCTTAATTCAAACTTAGAATTCGTGTTTGAAATGTAATCAAATTGTACGATTTACTCGTAAAAAATAATTTGCTCTCCTCTTAATTTAAACCTTTTTGATAATATAAACAGGGTAATATACAAAACTTACATATACACTGGAATTAAATGGAAAACCGTGTATAACAGTACAAGCAACAATTTTTGGGAAGTATACATGCAACTAATACAGTACATCAGCAATTAAGACAATTCGCTAGTTATCCCTTTCTTAAAGTTAAAAAAAACGAAAAATCGTTCACGGCTCTTCTCATAAAACGGCATTCAGAGTATCTCAAATGCCGGTTTTCAAGCATTCGCTTATTCCACTCCAGACAAATATGTGTCATTTTTTGAGATCAGTAGGGTGATCATCCATGCCCCGCCGTCATTGAACTACTAGCTGTCCTTTCCTCCCTGTTGTAAATAGCCGAGCGGAATTAGTACCCTTGCCACAGGTTTCCCAGCGCACTCCGCACGTGGCTCGGGGATGAATGCACTTAAGTATGTCTACCGGCAAATATCTCAACCTGTTTCGTAAACGATGGTATCTTAAGTCGAAGTATTGCAACTGAAGACGGCGTATACTTTTTCCAACATTGTGTGCTGTATACTTGAAATACATTCATGCAAAAACGCGTCGGCCATTAAAACCAAACAATTATATACTCTCCACAAAAGTTATTGTAACATGAAGTACTTAGTCGATCATTGTAACCATGGTAACACGCAAGCCAACGCTGTATATTTCTTTTATTTTGTGTACAAAAAGGTAAAATAGTGATAAGATTTTTACTGCTAACTATATATAACATTATTAATTTCCCAACTATATAAAGTAGGTATGTTATTATGTACTCTTTTAGCTTTGATTTACTGTAAAGTTAAATCTTAGACATCTCACAAAAGGTTTCGACATTGTCAAAACTTCAACTGTTTTTTGAACAGTATTTCTATACTCTGAAGTTTTTGAGATTAAATATGTTGTTTCTTATTCTATATAGCATTTGAATTAATACTAAAACACTTTTTAAGATTAGTCAATGTTGCATTGACCACACAGGATGAACTACGCAATTTCAAAACCACAAACTATAGTGCATGGAATTGACGGCAAAATTGCAAAAGCAAGATAGACACTCGCGCTTTAAAATTCGGAAATTCTGTCCTTTCACGGCCTTGTGACTGATTTCTTTTCCTGTTGACTTTAGTAAGTTATCTTGTTTTGGAGACTGTAGTATTTTCTGTAATGTGTCCCAACTGCAAAGTAGAATTTTTTAAAGTTTGCAAAATGGGCCATCCCATTTAATATACGCACCCCCTTATTGAGGGGTCCCTTCATAACCCCCTTAGGATAAAAAAAATCGGAACCCCCTTGGATGTGTTTTTTGGTAGTTTCCCCCATAGGATATCTCAAATACCCATTAGGATATCGTTCTTGCCCCCTTGGATATCACAAAAACACCTAAATTTTTTGCCTTTTTTCCATAATTCCATAAGCCCCTAGCCCTAGGAAAAGTTAAGATGAAAGACCCCTCCCCCATTGGATATCCTGACCCCTCAATAGGGGGTGGTGCGTATATTAAAAGGAATGGCCCAATGCCAAAATGGCAGTAATATTTCTGACGTATACATACAAACTAGGAGATACTATCGCAAGGAAAGTGCTGCCTTGACGCACAATTAAACTGCATGGAAAATTCCTGAACATAATTAGTATTAAATATTGAACTTATTGAACTTGCTATTATATTGATTTACGTTGTTGTCAAAACGTTGAGATTACAACACTGTGACTACAACACTATACTATTGTAAATGGTATATACTATACAGTATAAGCAAGATATCTGAGTGTGCTATTGTTAATGGAACTCTTGATACCAACATCAAATGTTAATAGAAGTCATTGTTTACTTCAAAGTTGTCAATGGGATCTTGAATATTAAACTAAATTGAAATCATAGAGGCAATCTCATAGAGGCATTTAGATGGTTGTCTGTGTTCATAAGATATTGATAATGCATTTGCCATGTGCAGTCTGTCAGAACAGTCTTTGACTCTTTGTTTCATACATGTATTTAATCAACATTTGGTTCCATCAGTGTTCATCTGTACTACCCAGTGAATTGTCGAAATACATGGTTATACAGCAAACCAACATAATGGTGTCTCTCTCCAAAACAACTTTGAAACACATTACACAGGATCCACACCCACATGAAATGTTGGAAATACATAATTCCTCAGGTAGCAGATTGCAACCCGTAAGAGATGATGTAATATTTTGAAACAACCATTTTGTTGAAGTAAATATACATTTCATGTAATCCACTGTTCAGATGGTACCAGTCAGTGTAATGATTAACATTAAGCTCAGTAAGAATTCCAAAACCCAAAACTATAAAACAAAAAATAAATATTTAGTATGTGAATTTACCTGTGTAAGGAAAAAAAGGGCGAAGGGATACGGAAAATTTTAAAGAACAAAACTTACCATTTTATCTTGCCAACAATCACATTTTCATACATACAGTGTCGATCAGTGATAAAGAGTAAAATTGATAAAAATAGATTGATAAAATTAATTTGAAAATGAAATGTATTAAACATTTCATTCGGGAATATATATACTTACAGTACATACTATGTTGTAACAGGGTCCATGGTTGTAATCCCATCTCTTATTCAACTCAGTGGTCTGTTTATCTCAATGCACTGCTGTTTGTACTCTGTGCTAAATGATCTAGCCTGTTTTCTTCTTCAAGCCTATATTGTAAATTTGCTGATGATTTCAAGCTTGTTAATCGTTCATATGTCACAGGTTCAATGACACAAGATGCTAGTGATTTCGCTCTGCTAATAGCAACATAAGAAACTCCAGCAGTTTTTTCAGATTTGTCAATATCAATCCATGCTTTTGGAAGTGTGAGTCCTTGGCTCCTGTGTATTGTTAGAGCCCAAGCAAGCCTAAGAGGCAACTGTTGCCTCTCATGGAAACCTATTTCTGTCTGTGACGAGACAGTGATTGGACATACAGGAATACATAATGGTTGGTTTTCATTAAAAACAGGACCTCTATAGTTCTCAAATTCTACTACTACCGCAATAGGTAAGTCAGGTGGTTGATGGTTGTTCTGATAGATAATATCAACAACTGATCCAGTAGCCCCATTACAAAGGCTAACACTTGACCACAAATTCATTGTTAACATGACCCTAGCACCTTTTGCTAGAAATACAACAGGTTCTAACCCAGACATTTCAGCTGAGGATATATTTTTTGCCAATGCAGATGAATGGCGAGCATTAATATGAGCAATTGGATGCTCAAGTTTCGTCAGTTGCTCATGGTTGTAATTAGCAACTTGTTCATTAGCAAAAGAATCTAGCAGAATCTACAAATTCACATAAGTTAGTGACATTGGATGGTTGACGTGTCAGAAGTAATTCCCAGTCATTGACTGTTGAGTCACCTTTGCGAAGTCGTAACAACAAATCTCTGAACTGTACTTGTTCAGATGTAATACCTTGCACTCGTTGATTTACAGTGGTGCTTGACAACTTTGTCAAACATACGATATGCTTGATAACCTTGTTTACCAACAGCATTTGATGGTTTAGCATGGTAAAGAGGCTTGTCTGCTACTGGTGGCAATTGACCTGGATCACCAGTTAAAATCGGAGATTTTCCTCCAAATACTTTGTCATTATAACCAGTTGCTTGTTTGCAACGTTTATCTATCCAACCAAAAGTAACTTGGCCAAGCATGGAGTATTCATCAGTAATGATGTAGTCAATGTCATTAAGACTCTCTTGTAATCTACACAAACTTTGTCCTTTAAGGGCTTTATTACCTCTTGATCCTATAGGTAACTTTAATAGAGAATGCGCAGTTACACCTCTAATATTATATGCTGCTTTACCTGTTGTAGCAGTAACTGCACATTTACTTTGTAATAAGTTTCGAATAGCATTAATAAGGTAACTTTTACTGGTACCTGCAACACCATTTATAATTAGACATAATGGCTCTTTCTCAGATGATGTATCATCAAAATGAGATTTAACAATTTCATAAGCAAGTTTTTGCATTTCACTAAAACTGTTGACGTCAACAATGTCATATTGCTCATGAATAGTGTAATCCTCTTTGTTTGTTTTTATCCATGTAGGCATTTCATGGATTTGTTGTTCTGAATAACTGGTTCTGTCAATATGCCAATTATATGTTGACTCTGATGTTTGCTCAGAGTTGTCAAATGGACTGTAAAGATCTGATATCATCCACTCCTCTTGAGTTCTCTCCTGTTCTTCAGAAGGTTCATCTTCTGGTTCCTTGAATTACAGCTTGTAATTTGTCAAACCAGTCTGGGACATTAGATTGTCCGTAAGGTGTTTGCAAGAATTCTTGCCAAAAATTAATTAAGATGTCATCAGTTGGTTCTTGGCCACCCCATGCATTTTTCTGGGTTGTTCTCCAGGGTTCATACCTCAGTGAATAATCGGTGCATGATTGGTGCACCCTCCTCAATACATGCTGTATCACGCACTCTACCTGAACCATTTAAACTTATTGGCGGCATCACTTTAAATGATGAGCTATGGAGTTTTAAAGACAACAAATGATGCATTGTCTCCTGAGCTGCGTAGTCTCTTTCACCAAGAGATTTCATAACTACCTTCTTATTAGCTCTACGAGGGTCAGTATTGCTGTCAACATGTTGCACAATAGAGTTAAATGCTTGTTTCAATATAGGTGACCTTGGTTCACCTTTAGCTGCATATTTTGTGAGATATTCAACACAAGCATAGTGATCAATAACAACTCGAATATCACAGTTTGCCCTCCATCCTTGGAGTTGAAGATGTTGGTGGTTATTTAACCGAGAGTCATTTCGTTTAGTTACAATCTTAGCTCTATGGTGTTCATTATCACCTGAAGTGTGAATTTTTTCAAATTCTAACTTTGTCTGAGAACAATTATTATTACACACTTTATTTAAAGACGCTAGCCCCGACAACTATGTAAAAGTTGATTTCCACGGGAGGCGTCAATATAAAAATATTACATAGTAAAAAAAAGGAAGGATATAAAGAGGACATGCAACTATATACATAAATTATATACATTATCAAAACTGAGAAATGAAGGCTACTGAAGATTACGGTGTGTCCCAGGTAGAGATATGACTTGGTTATTAACATCGAATATTTTGTTTGATACAATTTTTAAACGAGAAAACTGATTGAGCTAGCTTAGCTTCAAGCGGGAGGTCATTCCACATAAAAGCCCCGCTGTATTTAAAGCTTCTTTTAAGAAATTCTCTTTTTGGCTTTGGAAGGGCCAGATCGGTTTGGGAATTTCTAAGATTATAATTATTTTGTAAAGTATTCCTACTTAAGAATGAATCTTTCAGGGTCGGTGCAGCACTATTGCTCAAGACTTTATATACGAATGTAGCCTTAGATAAGTACCATCGTGTTTCCAAATTTTCCCAGTCAAGAGATCGGAGAACGTCAGCAGATCTAATCTCATAACTGGCGCCAGTTATTATTCTGGCGGCCCGATTTTGGAACTTTGTAATTTATCTCTCAGGGTTTTGTTACAGGTGCCCCAAAGAGGAGAGCAGTAATCGAAATAAGGCTGTACGAGAGCATTATAAATTGATATCAAGGTGTTTGCAGGAACATAGGGCTTAATTCGCCTCAAAACCCCAATGCCAGCCCCGGCTTTTTTGCAAACCATTTCAATATGGTCGTCCCAACTCAATGTTTCATCAAGTTTAACTCCCAAACACGGGATTGAATGCACTCTAGGAATCAGTTGGTCATTAATCATTACGGGAAGATCATTGTCAATTTTAGCAAGGTTGTGATAGGATCCGACATACATTAATTTAGTTTTTGTTGAATGATGTTGCAGTTTGTTTTTGACGAGCCATTGACTAACATTGTTTAAGTCATGATTTAAATTAGCATTCAGTTCTGTACAGTCTTTTGCAGAAGAAAATATCTGTGAATCATCAGCATATAAACAAGGGGTTGTCTTCTCAAGACAATCAGGCAAATCATTTATATAAAGTAAGAACAATAGGGGCCCAATATGGATCCTTGAGGAACCCCACATACAATCCTTTTGGAGCTGACATTTCGCCATTAACAAATGACATCTGTTCCTGTCAGAAAGATAGGACTCGAACAGATTTAATTCAATATTTGAAATCCCAAATTGTTCTTTCATTTTGCGCAGTAGAATGTTATGATTAATAGAGTCAAAAGCTTTTCGGATATCAACAAAACAACACCATTCAATTCACCATTGTCCATGCTCTCATACCATGCATCACACATCTGAATGAGAGCTGCCAGAGTAAATTTTTAGGGCGGAACCCAAATTGATGTTTAGAGAGTAGAGAATTGGCGTTCAGAAATTCATATAATTGATTAAAAACGGATCTCTCAAAAATTTTACTAATAATTGGTAAGATTGATATTGGGCGATAATTCTCACATTTTTTTCTATCTTCTGACTTATAAATGGGTATAACCTAAGCCTTCTTCAATCATCTATGTAGACACCGGATTTGATACAGAGATTAAAAATCCACGTTAGAGAAGGGCTAATTATTTCAGCTGAGATTTTAAGTACCCTTGCGGGGATAGAATCAAGGCCAGTCGATTTTGATGATTTAAGATTACTTAACAAAAGAAATACTTCGTATTCACTAATTTCAGACAGGGTAAATAGAGTCTCTGGACTAGTGACGGGACTTTCTGATTCTGACAAGTCCGTGGCGTCGGGGTCAATTTCAGCAGATAATTTTGGCCCAATGCTCACAAAGAAGTCGTTAAAGGCCTCAGCTATCAGTAAATTATCAGAAACAATAGTATCGCCTATTATTAATTGGGAATGTTGTTTGATTTGTAATTCTTACCCAAAAGGTGATTAATATGGTGCCAACTTTGTTTGAGATCTTTGGTCTGAGCACAAACCTCAAATTTGTCGCAAAATAACTCTTTTTGGATTTATACAATTCAGAGTTAACTTTATTGCGAGTGTCTTTGTATTTCGACCAGTGTAATTGGGAATTAAATTTCACTGCTTTCTTTTTGTGAAAATCTCTTGCTCTCATCAGATTTTTATATTTGGAGTAATCCACGGAAGTGAGTTACCTCGGTTCTCATGCATCTAAATGGTGCATGTCGGTCAAATATTTGCAAGTAAAATGATTTCCATAAATGCCAACAAGAGTTTGGGTTAGCATATTGTGTCACATTTTCCCATGGTATCTGTGATAGGTCATTAAGGAAGTCCGTAGCGTTGAAATTTTTAAAGTTACGGACATATCTTACACTTTGTCGAGATTTTGGAGTAAAAAATTTTCTAACGGTAAAAATCAAACTGTGATCGGATATACCAAGATGAATAACTCCGGATTTTGTAATATTTTCTTTCTTATTAGTAAAAATCAAATCGATCAAGGTTGCTGACGTTCTCGTAACCCTTGTGGGTTCGTTAATTAACTGCTCAAATTGGTAGATGCATGAAAGAAATAGCAGCCTACGCGTGTGAGCATCAGGGGGAGACTTACTAACATCACAATTTAGATCACCCATAAGTAATAATTCTTTGTTTTCCAAGTCACATCTTCTCAGAAAATTTTCGAAATCATCAAACAAGCGAGTAACTGAGCCAGGGGGTCTATACCATGTAGATACTAAGAATGGCTTACTGCATGGTCTACTAATTTCAACACATAATATTTCCAGCGAGCATGCCGTTAGTAAGTCATTCCGTTCGCTAAAGGGAATAGTCTCCCGAATATACATCAATACACCGCCTCCGTAACCGTTGCGATCTTTTCGAATTAGTTGAAAACCGCTAATGTTTATTTCGTCGTCCGAAACCGACTCGTCAATTTTAGTTTCATTGATAGAAAGGATATCTAAGGAATTATTTAGCATAATTACTCGAAGTTCATCAATGTGCTTAGATAGGCTATTAATATTCAAGCATGCGATTTTTAACCCTTTCAAATTACTTAAGTCATTAAGGGAGAATTGATTATTATTATTAACATCACTACTTATCTCGAATGGGTCACACCAAGGTTCAGTCAGGACCTCCTTGAACGGCTGCTGGGCCTTTGGGGACTCAGCATCATACTCAGAATGTCCTCCAGAAAGCTCAGCCGAGCTGTGTTGTTGAGAAAATCCTGATTGCGTCTTTGATTGGGGCCGGTAGAAGGAGCAAAGGAAGTCTTTCCTCGTAAAAATTTAATAAAATTGGCAGCCAAGTATGCCGAACCTTTAGCATTTAAGTGTAACAGACTACCGTTTAAGCATGAGCTGTCCAAGTTCCGGTTATCTATAAAATTAAACTCGTTCTTCGAGCAGAAATCTTGTAGCCCGTCATTGACTTTCGCGATTTGCTCTTCCAAATCTAGATCACGCCTTAACGTGATACTAGAGAGACCAATTGTAGAATTAGGGAACTTTTCTTTAATATTTGTCACCAAGCTTTCAATCTTCTTGATACAAACCGCCGGATTATCTACTGGCAGGTTATTCGTGCCAGCATGCACAATAATATGTGAAGGAGAATCGGACTTGAGGTGTTTCACTTCCGAGATGATCTCCTCGGCAGACTTTCCAGGGAATGTACATTTATTGACTTTCCTTCTAGATAATTTCCTGGGGTGTATGTTTTTTATTATCGAGTCGCCGATTAATAGAATAGAACCCTCGCTTTTGACGTCCCTCTTTGTCTTACTGGACTCTGGTGTAATCAAGGATTCATCATTTAAGGATTGAGTCGATTCTATGACGTCGCTGGGGTCGTTAATCGGACCAGTAAGCAACCCAGATACATTGCCATTGACGACATTCTTTGTCTTGCTAGGCTTTGGTGTGATCAGCGATTCATTGCCTAATGCTTGGATTGCAAATTCTTCGGCTTCACTGGGGTCAGTAAATGCTTCGTTGATTTCGCTTCTCGATTTTTTTTCGGCTTTATGATGCTGATTATTGTCTATCTCCTTGCGAAACTGTGAAATAATTTCAGAGAGATGTTCTACAGAGTGTGATAGAGATTGAATTGCAACTCTGTTGAGCTCTTGGCCAGATTGGAGATCAGCAATATCATCAACATTAGTAGACTGTAGAATAACCCTCTCCGTCTGGCTGCTTACGTCCGCGCTTGTAGTTTGTGGCCATATTATGTTCTCGATGATCTTCGAACAAAATAGCTTTTTGTATTCGGCCTCCTTCTCCCCTGCAATGTGTAACAAGTTCTTGTTCTTACGCCAGCAGATTGAGATATCATCAGCAGAAAATATCTTTTTATCACCTCCAGGTTGCTCCCAGACGCCAACAAGCTTTAATTCGTCGCTAAAAAAATTCTTTAAAGAATCGTAGTCGCCTTGCCATGCAAAGCATAAGTTATGGTTTAAAGATTCCATTTATCAATAAACATAGATGTACTGCATGTACAATTTTGAAGTATTATGTATTATTTGATAAAATAGCGGAGCTCAGATATACACGTCTTACTCTGATCAAAGCGGAAATGAAATCTACATTTCAATTCTGTTTAATTTGACTACAACCAGTGTGTCGTTGTACCATGTTTAACAGATCTACATAATCTGATTGTTTTTCATGTTCAGGAATATGATGATGATTTATTTGACATGGATGAGTTTCAGGTCTTATCCACATGTCCTCATCTGGTGGATTTGCGTTAACAGTTGATAACAACCAATCTACATACTGGCATACTGTGTCAGCTTCAATATCCTGGTCTAATTCTGTTGTATCAGGACAATCATTCTCGTCTTTAAATTCTTGAGCTAAGAAACCTTTTAAGGCAGTCTGAGTAAGTTGACACAAACCTGGGTCATTAGTTAGTTTCGCAGTACCATGACAATGGATACTACCTCTACCTTGGTATTCATATCTAAACCAGTGCCATTTTTCACCAAGTGTATCATAAAGCCAGTGTTCTACAAAGCTTTCTAATCGTTGGGTGAAAAACCAATCTACAAGATGAGGATTGTTAATAACATTTTGTTGTCTTACCTCACTTGTAGAATTACCAGTTTCACAATCAGTACCAGCTATAAATAGAGCACGTAATTCAGGCCAATGCATATCTGCAGAGGGGAAAGTAAAAAATAATGTTGGTGCTCCAACTTTAGTTATAATAGCTTTGAGTTCCTCTCTTACTCTGTTCCAGTAAGCATTTGTGTCAGCAATATTGCCAACATACCTAGACAATTTTGACATAAATACATTAGCATTGTTACTCGCAGCCATTTCTCGCAGTTCATCAATAATGAGATGTGCTTCACCTGGGTTTTGTTTAAGGAATATTCCAGTTTGCTGTAAAATTCGTTTTCGTTGAATCATATTAAAAGACCAGTATGAAAATCTGAGGTGGTTAACAAAACGGTACACCCATTTACCATCAATAATTTCAGCAAATTTAAAAAAATGCTTATTCTTTCTGGAAGAGGGACATCTCTTTCCTAGGAGTCCTTGATTAGTTTAATGCATTATCATTAATTGTTAACCCAGAATAATGTGGATTATTGTTTATAAGCCAAACTAAGGCATTGTGTACTTTTTGTTTTCGCACTGTCACATCTCTGAATGTGTTGTCTTTACCTTTAACCTTGACAATAATCACAATAATTTGGGGTATCTTGGCAAAGATGTTGCAAGTTCTGTCACATTTTGTGGCAAGTTGATACAATGCCCTGAATAACCTCGTTGACCATCAGGATTAATATAGACTCTCGTAATAGGCAAAGCACGAGCAATTAATATTTCCTCAACTAGCTTGAGTTAAATTTTGTAATTCATGTGGAACATTTGAAGGTATCGTCAAGTTTTCAGATGAAAATTTTTTAGGAGATTTTTTATCTCTAGAGCATCGTGAACACACATAAGATGGCCGTGGTTTAGATTTCAAGGGCCATGCCTCGTGACATATGGTACACTGACTCACAATATATTGTGCAGACTTAATTAATGTTAGCTTTTGCCCAACATTGCTCTTCAATGCCACCATTTCGGGTGATGTCAAACAGATTTAAATAATCTTGTTGACATATGTCATTTTGAGACTGTGACACTTTTGCACGCTTTTGCTTTCGATAAACTCTATATTTCTCAAGTCTCAATTGTTTTTCACTATCAGTTTCCTTTGACTGTTTTCTCTTTTTAGACTCGCTAGCTTTCTGAAGTCTAATTTGTCACTCACTGTCAGTTTCCTCTGACCGCTTTTGTTTATTAGACTAACTAGCTTTTTGAAGTCTTATTAGTTTCTCACTGTCAGTTTCCTCTGACTGTTTTCTCTTTTTAGGGTCTCTGACTTTCTCAATTCTAATTTTCTCTCTCTATCTGTCTCTCGCTTTCAGTTTCCTCTGACTGCTTTCGTGTTTTAGACTCACTAGCTTTATGAGGAGGAGCTTTCTTAGAACCTATTAATTGCACAGGTACAATTTCAAATATATTGGCATCATCATATTATTCAAATCTATTAATTGACAGAGAATACAAATGTTGTTCTAACTCTAGAATATTACTAAACTTCATGACAACAGCAGTGCCATTAGGATCAGGTATGCCACTAGAGTCTCTGGCATGCGAGTCAAGTAAAAAGAAATCATCCATATGCTTTATTAAGGCCATCATATAACCTTCTAATATTAAAATAACATAGCTACCATTCAAAAAAGTATTCAAAAGTGCTGTATGAATATCATAGTAGCCAGACTCGATTTCTCGGTCAGTTATTACAAGACCTTGAAGCTCTTTTCCATAATTTATAAACCATTAACCATATAAATTTGGTTTTAATTTTCTGCCTCAACAGGCTCCACCACAATGGGTAGATCAATAATATTTTGTGCCTCAATGGGCTCTACCACAATGGGCAGATCAATGGTACTTTCCGCCACAATGGGCAGATCAATGATACTTTCCGCCACAATGGGCAAATCAATGATACTTTGTGTCTCAATGGGCAGATCAATGATACTTTGTTCCTCAATCACAATGGGCGCATCAATGAGATTTTGTGCCTCAATGGGCGGATCAATAAGATTTTGTGCCTCAATGGGCCGATCAATGATATTTTGTGCCTCAACTGGCAGATCAATGTTTTTTAGTCCCTCCGCTGACTCTACAACAACAGGTAGATCAGAAGTCTGTAAAATCTTGCGATTTGAGTTGAGCACATGGAAGGAACATGCGTGCGCATACAATAATGTATCTTGTCGACTCTCCCAAATTTTGGAAAAGACTTGAGCTTAAATTATACCCCCGGAAAATGGACAGACATCCATCCATCCGACGCGAAGTCGACCTGGCGACAATACATAGGTCCGCGCAAAAGACTGGCCTGAGTGAAATCTGGAGAAACCTTAGCACGCCAAGAATAGTGTGCTGCCTCGCTGAGCTCGGCAGCAAAAACAAAATCTTGGTCTTAGCCAATCATAATGTTGCTAGTTACCAGTTTTCTCTCGTCATGTACTTGCGCGTGCGCATAACTTAAAAACCGTCCAACGCATTTGACCTTGCACTCCGCTATGCTCGCAAATCTCCGAGCGGAATTAGTACCCTCGCACGGCGCTTCGCGCCTTTGCTCGGGGATAGTAAGGCACAGCCGTTTGAAAACAGTGTATTTAATGTCACTTTCCAATTCCAATCAGAGACGAATTTGCTCTAACTGTTGTCCGAGCTAATGCATTACTAATGCATTACAGCTCAGAATCGCGGACGTTTGCCGAAATCCCATCTTATAGGGACAAACCTATTCTAATATTCCATTAATTCCACAAGCATTCCTTGAAATGTCTCCAGCGGTAAAATAGTTGGTCAAATCATATTCTCGGCTATTTTATAAACCAACTAGAAATACATGCATGCGGAACCCCCTCGCCATTAGAACCAAACAATTATACTCCCCAAAAGTTATCATGTAACATGAAGTACTGAGTCGATCACTGTAACCTGGATTAGTAAGTCTACATAATACCGTGTAATTCAGTTTTCTCTGCAAAACGGTTTTATTAAACTAATTATTATTATTATTATTATTAACCATGGTAGCACGCAACCGGCCGTATATTTCTTCTATTTTTTGTACAAAATGGCAAAATAGTGATAAGGTTTGTACTTTTAACTGTAAAATGATCAATTGCCCAACTATATAAAGTAGCTATGTTATTACGTACTCTTTTAACTTTGATTTACTGTAAAATTCAATCTTAGCGTCTCGAAATTGTCATAAAACTGCAACTGTTTTTTGAACAGTGTTTTTATACTATGAAGATTTTGAGATTAAACATGTTGTTTCTTATTCATAACGCATTTGAATAAATCCTAAAACATTTTTTAAGATTAATCAATGTTGTATTGACCACACAGGATGAACTACGCATTTTGAAAACCACAAACTATGGTGCATGCCAATTGACGCCAAAACTGCAAAAGCAAGTACGCAAAATAGACACTTACCCGTTTATCTCGACACTTACCCGTTTATCTTGTCCTTTCTCGGTCTTTTGACTGATTTCTTTTCCTGTTGACTTTTGTAAGTGAAAGTCATCTAAAACATTTTCATCTATCTTCAATTTGGAGACTTAATATTTGTCTATATTGATATGTCCTGACTCCAGAGTACAATTTTGAAAAAGGTTTGCAAAATGCCAAAATGGTAGTTATTTTTCTGACGTATTCATATAAAAATAAAATCTTTGTCTTAGCCAATCATGATGTTGCTAAGATCACTCGTCTTGAACTCGCGTATGCGCATGACTTAAAAAACTGTCCAACGTCCATGACAAAAAAATGGCGGACAACTTTGCACTCCGCTATGTTCACAAATCTCCGAGCGGAATTAGTACCAGGTGTTCAATCCGGCGGCCAAGGACCGCAACAAAATAAACGAACTGTTGCTTGGGGTGCAACGCAGGAAGTTCATGATGGTTGGTTACCATGTTAAAACCTAATGTGATTAGGACAGTTTAAAAAAAGACGCCTGATCAGGCGTTAACTCAAGCCACACAAGGTTCTGTAACGATTTGCATTGCGAGTTATTATTATTATCGTGTTTGGCTTGTCTCGTTTGGTATTCATGGGTCTCATTCGTTTTTTGAAACATGTTAGTTAAGGAAATTGGAACCATTTCGTGTCTAATTTTGTACATTAATGCATTTAGTTGTTGATTTCTTCTTGTTTCAAGGTTAGGCAGACCAAGTTGCTTTAGTAGGTTTACAGATCGAACTTCGTATCCACTCTTTGTAATAATACGAACAGCTCTATTTTGTAATCGCTGCAGTCGAGCACAAAGTGTGGTACCGACGCCTCCCCAAACCTGGGAACAATAATCGAAATATGTTTGTACCAAAGTTTGATACACGGTAGTCAATATTTTCATGTCAAAGAACTCCCGTAATCTCCTAATGGCATTCAAGCCCTTATTTACTTTTTTCGTAATTGATTTTACCTGCTCGTCCCAGGTTAGAGTCTCATTTGTCCCATGCAACATCGCCTTATTGTTCAAGGCTGGATAATTATAAATTATTATATAACACTAGTGATTCCTCGACTGAGACAAGCGCAATATTTATATATCTCGGCGCTTTCATTTTGTGTGACGACAATAAACACCAAGCCTCTGGCTCGGCGGAGAGAACCAAAACATTCCAAAACACATATTAAGTACCCAGTAGCGGTTTTTGGTGGGGGGAGGGCAAAGCATCTTAAATTTCTGACAAACCTTATAAATTTCCGACAAACCCCCCATTTACACTCGAAATCGCCTGTTTTAGATTTTTAGGTCAACATTTCCGACCGAATTTCCGTCTATTTTACATAAAGGTAGGCGGCTGCCCACCCTACCAGCCTTTTTGATGGGCTCTAAGGCTGCAGAAATATAGACCTGATTCGAATCAACTCAGCTCAGGTAATTTAATGCCTGGGCCAAATATTTCCTCGACCCAGGGTAGCGCGCGCGGTCAGGTCGCAATTTTGGCGACATACTTGGCGTCTTGAAATGTGTGGCTCAGGCTAACATGCCACGCAGGAGCGATGATTCTTTGTAGATGAGGCAAATTGAGCAACAATAAACCATTTTTCTATATTTTTTCTCGAACTATTATCTCATTCATGATTTTGCTGATATATCCAACTCGGACTGGATAAAATTGTAAAATGTACACGGCAGTTAGTTAATGGAATACTCCTATGATCAAAGGAGAAATTATTAGAATGCCTTTTATAGAATGAGTTTTGATTTTGATGCCTTGAATGGAATTATGGACACTTATTGCTATTACTACTGAGGCTTAATTTATATGTGATAAGATGTTAGGATTCTCTTCTCGGATAAAAATTGAAATAATGAGCCTTGCTATTTTGTATTGGCTAATGTTGCGCTGCGTTTGACTATAGTCCATTCATATTTATATATTTAAAATTGGATGTATGTATACGCTGACCTTGATTCTTGACCACATTGCTAATATTTTTTTCCCAATACAAATGTTAGTTTCAATTTTTGAAAAATATATGGCCATGGAGATTGAACTGTAGTTTTACATATAAATATGCATATGTCTGCGTCGCGTATCAGTATCAGATCAGTATTAGGTTTCATAAAGGCCATTTTCCATTACGGTCGTTTTGCCCGCGCGGGCGAAGCGACCGATTCGAATCACGTGAATAATTAGTCGCGCGGGCACGCCAAGAAAGTGCAATGTAGTTCAACTTTCAGGCGTGTCCGCGAGGTGTAAAGCGGACAAAAAAATCTCGTGCTAGACACCTACAGCGAAAGTTGAAACATGGTCGCTCCGCCCGCGCTGGCAAAGCGGTCAATGACTTGTGGCTTCGCATTCTCGCTTCTTTAGATAACTCATGTTACATTCCAGTAACCCCCAATATCAGGGAAACCTTCCTCTTCAATACCTGAAATGAATAAGTCATGAAACTACCGTACCAATTTTAAACATAAAATACAACAAGAAATTAGAAATCATCACACTTATATCATTGCGCAACTGAATATAACCAACAATGCGGACCCCCGCTGGTCGTAAATAATATACGGCGTGGCGAAAGAAATTGCGTTTAGCTTTCTTGTTCACATATCTACAAATACATGAACTGCAAGCGATTTCCCAGAAAGGTTGCAATGCTTAAGCAAGTATAATTTTAGGCTAGATCGATTAAGTACATCAGAAACCTTATAGTTCCAACTTGCGACTTGCGAGACGAACATTAACATGTATCTTTAGTTTTATTTATGTAAATGCGCGCAGTTACAGAGTATTTTGAAATATAACGCAAAATATTTTCTACATTATACGATATAGACAACCGCGCAAGTTGAATTCGTATAGTTTAACACCATATCTGTTACATTAAATCAATTTGGCAGTTGGGGAAGTCGACTTTACGTTCCGGAGGAACGAGCTTTATTTTGACCCGTGTTTATTGACTTTTTAGGTTATATACTTCGTGAGCGAAGCGAAGAAAAATAAACGCAACCAGGCGATCCAAATTTCGGACTTTCGTTGTTTTGCACCAAAAGAAAACACGTTAATTCATAGCGAGAGGAAGTCCAGAGCACAACAAAATACGAAATCCGTAAAAACCACGGTACAATTAGGTGAAAATTTAACGAAATTGTGTGAAATATATAGGGCCACTCATCACGGACTGTTGCAAGCTGAACTACAGGGTGTATAAAAAAAACTGGACAAATTTGAAATTGCTCTCAACTTCGCGAAGCGGCTCCACGAACGAAGTTTTTGATCAATATTAAATTCTGAAAGTTAAATTTTCAAAACCCAGGGGGGTGTCTTGTCCAACAGATCAAAAATGGCTTACGCACGAAATTTGAATGCTTAAAAGTTATTTTGAGTTAGTGGGTGGAAAATTTGGTAGGTGTTTCATTGCTGTTCAAAATGTCAGAAAATTTACTTAAGTATAAGCCCTTCAAAGTACAAGCCTTTCATTTTAAAAAAAAATCAGCTTTTGCTTCCTTAGTTTACGTCTTTAGCTAATTTGCATATTGCTATTTCGCTTTTGCTCCCAACAGACAATATGAAAATTAGGTAAAGGCGTAAATTAAGCATGCAAAAGCTGATTTTTTTTTAAAATGAAAGTTTGCGCGACGTTTTGAAGGGCTTCACTGAAATTTTGAACAGCAATGCAACACCCAACAAATTTTCCACCCACTAACTCAAAATAACTTTTAAGCATTCAAATTTCGTATTATATACGAAAATCTTTTAGGCATAGAAATAACTTTTAAGCATTCAAAAACACCCCCCTGGGTTTTGAAAATTTAACTTTCAGAATGTTTTCGTTTATTTCAAATTTGCCCAGTTTTTTTTATACACCATGTATATAGGTCACTGAACCAGACTCGTGAATTGACCGAACCGTCTTCTTCAGCAGGATTTTTGTAAGAGGATATCTGGACAACTTATAATGCAAAAATAGGTAATCGGACAAGTGGTAATTAAGTAAGTAAGCAAGCAAGCAAGCAAGCAAACAAGCAAGCAAGCAAACAAGCAAGCAAGCAAACAAGCAAGCAAGCAAACAAGCAAGCATGGAAGCAAGTAAGTAAGGGGGTGTGCTTATTATCCTTACTTGCAGCTGAGAGCTAAGCTGAATTGCGAATAAGGACACAGCTCAACGTGACCAAGTCGAAGGCTTTCTAGGCGCGCATATGGCAGCCACCTTTTGCTCGCCATCACGGAGCACAGCTACGGTGGAAGGACCAGTTAGGGGTTAAACCCAACCCACCCTGTCAACATTCCATGTGGGAGGAAACCGGAGTACCCGGAGAAAACCCACGACTTTCGGCAGAGCGTTGACTAACTCTTTTCACATAGCTGTCATAAGTCGTCCCCAACAGGACTCGAACCCACGATATCAGAGGTGAAAGGCGCGTGCTCTGACGATTGCGCCACCGAAGCCCCTGGTGTGAAACATTATGTGTACTAAATGATATGACCAATGTTGACTATTTATAATTTATAATGCAATTTATTCCAACCCAATTATCGGTATTTATTTTTCGCATTGCTCGGTTTCCTTTGTTCTTATCGGGGAATATATTCAATAGTCAAGTGTTTGAAATGCAGGTGGCGGTTTTTGATTTCAGCAGGGGAGTGCGTGGCTGAAACCAATCACTGATAACAACGACAAAATTAATATTCCTGTCCCTCTAATATTCCCCTCTAATATTCCCCTCAAAAACAACATCAACCAGACTTGCAATATATTGCAATATACACACTTTAATAATAATAATTATAACACACATTTCACAACATCACATTTTAAAAACAATTGGTCAAATTGATATTACACGATTTACCGTGACACTTTCACCAAACTTTTTTTTTTTGTTATTGGCTCGTCCATAAAACAGTCCTTTCTTCCCTGCAAAACGTCCGAAACAGACTCCTTATCTTTTGCAGTAACCCTTTGGTACGTATGTAGTGAAGTTATACTTTTATAGTCTGTACGTTCCATAATCAATTTATCGGGCACCCCTTTCGACAACGCTAACGAGCAAGCTGTTGCCCTTAAAGAATAATTGGTTTTATACCCTTCAATTCCTGTCTCTTTACATAAATTTTAAACTACATTGCGAAGAGTATTTTTACCGATCGATCTTTAAAACCACCCCCATGATTTTCTCTCCATGAGATCTGTTCTGCAATCTTTCTCGTTCTGTCTCGTTACCTCCAACTACATTTAGCTGCATGAATGTCAAGTTCTTGTGCTCTTCGCCGCTTCGCAAGTAGCCTGCGTGGCCGGCCCTCGTTGGAAGGGAAAAGAAGAGCGGGATTGACGGCCTGCAAGAAAACCCGGCTTTCATGACTAAACGCCGTTCAAATTTTGAACGTAGAATTTAATTGGTCAACACCAAGAATTAATTGACATGTTTACGCACACAGGAATATATTACTACATTTCTTCGTCTTGATTGACATGTTTATGCACAAGCGAATACATTTCCTTCGATTCGGGGTTTTTCCTATAGTCCAGCTGCATTTTTATTGGTCAATTTTAATGAGCCTTTATTAGGGCGTTTACTCACGAAAGCTGGGTTTTCTTGCAGGCCCTCAATCCCCGCTCTTCTTTTCCCTTCCAACGAGGGCCGCCCACGCAGGCTACTTCGTAAGGCAAATAACTTTCCAAACAAAAACACAAGAGTATGAAGCAAAGTTTTTGAGTCAGTATCTCCTAACACACCCTTCGCCCGCATGATTTCTTCTTCATGCGGCATGATTGGCTCTGCTTGTTTCGTTGTCACCCCGTCACCTTTTCTTGTCAATGATTTCATCTGCGAATCGATAGCATCTTGGAAAAGCTTGAAATGCGAATGTTTGAATATTTCGAGTCCTGGCCGATTATTATCTCTTAAATGTCTTTGAATACCAACACACATTTGGTACAGGCTGTTTGGCGGATATTCCTCACATCCCCTCTTACGAACCTCGTAAACAAATTTGCTCAGCCAGAAACACAGTTCATTGTCACTACATAAATGTAGCAAATCACCTGAGGGAACTAAGCCAAATCGGCCAGCAACATCAACAGCATTCTCTGTAAAAGTATTTCGTTCCTTTCGCCACTCGTTCCAAACATTTAAACACCACAATGTTGTATTTTTAGTGTTTAGTGGTATCCGTTCACTATTTCTCGCCAAGACCTCTACATCATTTAGGGCGACAACTCCTCTCCTAAAAGTTGTCTGTTCATCATGCTTGGCCTGAGATTGCTTTCGCTTTCGTTCTCGTAACCAAACTCTCCTGCTGCATTACCGAGAGTTTCATCCAATTCAATCGTCGGAAATACCACGCCGCTAAACTTATTTTGTGTTATATAAATGTCTTCGTCCGACTCACTCATGTATTCCACGTATAACTAACTTTAACAAGTTCTAGCATCTTGAACAGAATGAACGCAATGTTTTACAATTCAAATTTAACACTTTATGCATTTAACACTTAGAATTTCACATGGTGCATAATTCGTGCTTTGTTCTATTATTTCACCGCGTTGTCGAGGCATGACAAATCACCATTGAAGAACAGTAAATATACTAACCCGCTAAAGTGATCATGTTTTGTGATTTCCTTTCTGAAACAAAAGTGGCCAGTGTTTGTGACTCGTTGTTTAGAAAGACAATTTCTTTAGTTTGATTATCTTTGAAAAGCATTTCTTTCTATTATGACTCATCAATGCAACCTCGCAATGTGAAAAATAAGTACGTTGGTTCACGCCTCGGTAAATAAATCACATATCCCCTCGTTGCCTCAAAATAACCTACACATACATAACATACCCATCACATATAGGAGTGAAGATAATATATATTCAATATTGGTCATATCATTTACTACACACAATGTCTCACATTAGTACTGCACCGATGACCTATTTTTGCACTATAAATTATAATATCTTATTTCATTTCAATTAGTATTTGATCAACAGAATACTCTACTACTAAATTAAGACTTAATTCTTGAAAATACATTATTGACATTGATTTCGGTCCAGGTTTGTGCGAGGGCAGCTGTATAGTATACTGTTGAAATTTCGCCCAGGAACGGACATTATAACACGTGCGGAAAATTGCACACTTAACGAACGAATTTTTAGGGAATATTTTTGTATGGGAATGGAATATCGGTATTTTTTATCCAATTTGTACACAAATAGCTGAGATATTAATGTTTGAAAGGTATAAATTGGCACATGCATATTTCACTTGAAACATGAACTGGAGGTTAATGAGAGTTTGCAAGAGTATGTCCTTGTAAATATCCTTTTTAATGCCTGTTGCTACTCACCCTGTACTTGTTCATAAAGTCTGAGGACTTAGTCAACTGAAATTGTAAAATAAATTGTCGATGCATTGTTAAACTTTCCCATAACTTCGCGCGTAGCATTCAGACAAGTATAGTATGAAATTGGTCTTATGCTTTGGCACGTATTTAGAAAAAAACTGAAAGAGTACCTCGTCATTCATATCTACTTTAGACCATATAAACACAGCTAAACCTATCTTTGGTTTAGAACTGTTTGGAATTGGTTTTGAGCGGGTTGCACAGCACAACTTCCTCTAATTATCCACAGTTTGGTAGATTAACTTCACTAAATGCCACCGACTTTGGTGGACTTGTGCACAAACATTTTCGTTCATTTCTGAGAGGCATTTTATAAGAGAATTATACTTCGTACGAATTTTGATTGGATCACATAATATTAAGCGTGATTTTCTCATTTTAGGATGCACGATGTCGTCACGGCCATTGAAATCGCTTTTCCAGATTGGTGTTGGTGCTCTTAGTATTTTCATACTGTACAACCTATTTAGCAGAAGCAATTTACGATTTCTCAACATCCTCAGTCGACTAAATTACGATGTGAATTCTACAAGTCATACTTCAAGCCAAAGACGAAACTTCACAATTCTCGACTGGAGTCCCGCTTTCTTCAGCAGAGAAAATGGTCTTCCAGTGAATGTATATTTCGACAACTGCCTCGTAACTAGAAACAAATCACTGCTGAAATCCAGTGATGTCGTGGTAGTGGAAGTGAGGAGCATACCCTACCTCAAGAATATGCCACAAGTACGGTCACCATGGCAAAGGTGGGTATACTTGAACATAGAATCGCCGTATTACGCCATATTAGGTTACAGGGGTCGTTACAAAATGAGCGATTTTACCGGTAAATATGCATTCAACTGGACAATGACTTATCGTACGGATGCGGACGTCCCCATGTTACACGGCTGGACAGTGAAGAAAAACGAGATTGAGAGGAAAGAAACAAATATCGACAGCATTGTGCGAAACAAAACGAAACTTGCAGCCGCCTTAATTAGTAACTGTGTTTATGTAAAAAATGGCAGAGGCAGATACGTCAAGGAGCTACAGAAATACATGGCGGTCGACGTGTTCGGCAAGTGCGGTACGCAGAAATGTTCTGGCCACTACACTAAGCACGCGTGCGATAAAGTTAAAGATTACAAGTTCTTCCTAGCATTCGAAAACTCAAACTGCCGGGACTACATTAGTTTTAAAATGTGGATGCAAGGATTTGGAAACAATGCTGTTCCCGTTGTGCTTGGCGCTTATAAAGAAGACTACACGAAACACGTGCAGGCGCCTCCTAATTCCTTCATTCATGTAGATGACTTCGAATCGCCAAAGGAGCTGGCCGAATACTTGAAACAGTTAGATAAGAACGAAACAGCTTATAGAGCATTTCACAAATGGCGAAAAACTTACAAGGTAGATTACGACTATCGATTTCTGGGCTCGTATGCGTGGAGTAGCCTCTGTTCTCAGCTCAATAATCGACAGAATGAGAAGCCAAAATGGCATAAAACGATCACAGATTTCGAAAATTCCGGCAAAGATTGTTACCTGAATAAGTGGGTGAAAAAGCAATGTAATAACAAACCATGTGGCCCGTAAAAACTTTTGGTATCTCGTTTCCAAAAGTATGGAAACACTAGTATTTAAGCATCACTTAAGTAATGCTTAAAACTTAAGAACCTTCTTTTTGTTGTCCGATTGCATCTTGAGATGCGGTCTCAGTTGTATCATTTCTGGGGTGAAGTGGAGGGGGCCCCCTGGTTAATATTCCACGTCGATTTGGGGGGCTGAGACCCCCCCCCAAACCCCCTATAATTTAGCAGCTTTCGTAATGTTAACCTGGAATGTTCTTTGAACTGTAGTGTAAAATGATTTTAGTAATCTCTACTTGGTCACTTTGATCGTACCATTAAATAATTTATGTGGCTCTAGCCTAGTACTACAACCAAAAATTGATATTGGAATTTTCCAAACTTATCATGTTGTCACCCATTGCTTTATCATGCCCCACGCCTTTAATCCCCCCATGAGAGTCGCCCTTGTTAGCGTTCCAGGACTACATGTACACCACTGTATTATTTCCAGGTCCAATGTACACGTACACTCGTTCCAAATTTTAGCGGGAAAAAAAAATTTACTGCATTTTGCGGTCAGAGATTTCGAAGAAAAAGGGGTGTTTATTTTCCGAGTTTTTTGTACAAGGTGACAGAAATATCACTGTTGAATCGCGAAAGGGGGCATTCTTGGAGGGGGCATCGTCATTGGAATCGGGGTCATTTTTATTCCGAAACACTGCGTTTTACAAAAAAAGGGTGTAATTTCAACCAAATATCGTTGATATGGGTGTGTTTTTGAATATGCGGAATGAGCGTATTTCCAATTATTTCCTGCAAGTGACACTATCGCGGATGTGATGTGCCTCTCCGTCATTCGTTTTGGGGGGAAGTCCTGAAAATTTCAAGCGATTGCCTTGAAACACAGAAATGTCTTTGTGCAGATTTTTTAGCTGGAGTATGATTTCGGGCCTGGTTCGATCATCATGATCTCCAATGGCCAATCAGATTTTTTTTCCTTGGGGGGTCACAATTGAGTAGTATGAAATGAAAGAGAATATCTGATTGTCAAGTCGTCTTTCGAGTTAAATTGGAGTTGGAGATCATTATAGTGCAATCGGGCCAATATTTTTTGTTGAAGGAGGAGGAGGGTGGGGGGGGGAGCGGGGTGAGAAATCCAGAAATTGGGCGCGACTATTCCCGAGGCATCCTGGTACCGACATTTATTACAAACTAATAAATATAAATGAATAAGAGGCGAACAATATTTTCTAATACCTGCAAGTTTCTACATCAAAAACTGAGAAATCGAGATTTCTTGCAAATGCTGAGTAGGTATAAAATACAGCCAATTTTCTCGCGAAGGTTGTGCTTTGGTCCGCAGGGGGTTTGTTCGAACCCCGAAACCCTGGAGGCCAGACACTTTGCAAATGTATATAACATGCATGTGTAACGAGGTCGCTGCAAACTGTTTGTCGACCGGCCGGTTTAGTAGGGTTTACAAATGTAAATTCCAGAAAATCAGCCCCATGCTTTGAAACAATGTTCACAGATAGTTGTTCTAGGTCAATCTTGGATTTTGCCCACACCTTAAGCCAGCAGATATCCCGGATTGGCTCATGTTTTTGTAAATATCTATAACGTTCTCATTGTCAATAGTTTAATATCTGATAACAATACTTATCACATTTTACAATCCATATTCCTCATCCGATCCATGGATATAAATAAGCTCATTAGTCGGCAATACTGTAGAAGTCTTCAATGCGTGCATCTGTAATGTAAAATTGCTTGTATATACCTAAAACTACGGGATTTTTCAATTAGTAAAATCGCGTCTAATTTGAGACGTCGTTACGCGACTTGCTGCATATTGTCATCGAGGTTCTAGGTGTATGCGAGAAATTCTTAATTCCTCATGAACGGATTAAAGTCTACACGGTGCATGTATGAGATTCCTGGATGGATATCCAATTACTGCATTCTGCAGTTACTAGCCAATGCTATCATCAGTCTAATTTAAGTGTTTTAAAATAAGATTCAACCTTGTTGACCTGGAGTCTGTTTCATGAAACTCTAAAGTACTATATAAAGTTGGGTTCTGCGACAGGTGGAGCGGGTGGACCGCTTTACATTAACAGTATACTTTTTCATTGCATTTTTTCAACCCTTCCTTTCATATAAAAATGACAGAATTTGTTGTATTCGTATGCTTTACTTTCATGCTGTTCATCGCTGCCCTGTTTCATGGGTAAATCCATATTTACTTTAAAAAGTATAGGTATGTTATTATGTATAAGCTTCAGATGAAATGAAATCAGTTGAAAATATACAATTGTCTAATAAAAATATTTCGCTCCTCTTTCAATTCAGAGCTTTTTGATGGCATGAAATATAGCCTTATATAGGATATTTTGAATAAATGGAATTAAATGAAAACTATGAATATATAGCAAGAGTTTTTAGAGCAACAAATACATCAACAATTATAACAAACTTGCCTTTATATATTTTACTTTTTTTCCCCATCATATAAAGTAAGAGCAATAAAATTCTTCCACAGCTCTTCCTAAAGTCCCAAAAGCGACTTTTAATTCAGACTCTCGTATGTTTTTTTAGTAATTTCGTTCATTCCACTCCTGACAACTCGCGAAAGGTCCACCCATGACACCCGTGAAACATAGCCACGCGCCCGCGATGATTGATGAACTTTGAAGCTACAATCTTGGACAAAAAGACTTGAGAAAAGTTGAAAAATATGAAAAATACTGCATATTTTAGGTTTATTTTTTTCTCCTCCCCCCCCTTATCAATGTTGAATATTTTGGTAGAGGAATCACCCAACATTGATTTGGGGGAGGGGGGGGGGTGGGATACTTAAAGTTATTATCGTATTTTTATGTTTAAATATTAACACTAAGTGAAATTCCAAAATTTTCTCAACAATTTTGTCCAAGATTGTAGCTCTCCTTTTCACAGGTGTAAATAGCCAAGCAGAGTTAGCACCGTTTATTCGGGAATAATCGCATTATTATCGCATTGACCATGAAATCGAGCTACGATGTCACTTTAAATAGTCAGTCATATGCATGGGCTTAAAATGACAAAATCCTTGTGAATCATACAGCTTTACATCGACAATAGAGTCATTACACAAACATTCTTAAATAGTGTCAGACTAAATGATAAATACATTATACAAGTTGTCCATGTTGTTAAATCTAATAATGTTAGGATTATGTATAGTACAACGGTGTAAATAGAATGGAGAAACTCAAGGACAAGCAACAGTATTTACAACCACTACAGGGATATTACCTTAAAGCAACATAAACTAACTTAAAATTTACTCGTGAACGCCCTTTGGTTGAGCACAAACAATTAACATCTCATTGAAAAATAAATTAAAGATTGGTAATGTGCAAAGATTGTAAAATTGTAAAAACAAAGATTGTAAAAACATCGTAAAATAACTACGACCTCTCATAATACAATTATATATATGATACATACATAATTTATGATATAATACGTAAAATTGTACATTTATATTTTGCGCATTACCAATCTTTAATTTCTGATGATATATGAGAAAAAATATATCGGTAATATATTAAACAAACCATATCTGATATGAACATATAATATTTGAAACGACTGGGTGATACATCAGATATTTCGGAATTCTTTGGCTAAAACAACTGATCTTTTAATTATTCTTGCCGTTTTTTACCCTGCTTTGTAAATATATTTGTACTCATGTACTGCATAGAAAGAAATGTATACAAGTCTAGGACCTGTATATGAGTTTGTATGCATTTTATTTAGGACAGATAATCTCAACTGTTTTAGGGTAAAATGACCATGACGGACAACATTGCATGTGTGGCAAGACCCGAATCCGGGGGGAAAAGCTCGAAAATGATCACACCCAGAAACGGCACTGCCTACATAACTCTATCTCCTAAACCATCAAAGCTACAGACTTTCTGAAGTGTTTATAGTGTATATAATGGTTACTTTTAGGGGTGGTCATAGGAGAGTGAAATGTGTCTAGGTATAATATTTTACAAGAAAAGCATTATACTCCATCCCAGGTCAAGTACGAATTATACACCACATAATTTCATACACCTTAGAAAGGCTATATTTTCTTATTTCCTAAAACATTTTGTCATAGGATAAAAACTATACCTATTTCAATATAATACTAATAGATTTCATGAGGGTTGATATTGTTTTGTTGAGATATAATACCCCCAGCTTCACTTACCCCCAGCCACAACACGATTTCTGGTTATAATTCCACGACACGCAATCACGAATATTTCTCTTTGATCTTGACCCCAATCCCGACCCAATCCCTAACCCTATTTCGTGCGTGTCATGGAATTGTAACCCGATTTCTGCCATATATATTTTGCCTTTTTGTTTGCTTTTATCACCGAGTCTCGCAAATATGATCCACAAGTTGTACTTGATCATAATGATAGTTGACTATAGAATAATCTGACGAAGTTCGTCAGGTTTTGAAGTAGTGCAGTGTATTTATTTTCGATTGATTGTAGAAGGGATGTTTTGCTCAATTATCGCGCCAGTGCGATGTCTCGCCGCTTTTCTTCTCGATTTATCACACTTTTCGTCTTAAAATGTATTTAGATTACAGTATCCAAAAATACTTGATTGTAGAAAAGTTCCAATCGAAAAATTGAACTCATAGCTGCCAATCGGTTATAGGGTTGCAATAAACCACCCCAAGTCAAAGTAACCATCCATCACCATCAAAGTAATTTGAAAGTCACGCGCAACTTCACGAAAACACCGCTTGGCCTTGATGACAGGGGGTGGAATAATTTGAGGCATAGAAAACCTTTGATATCTTGGTGCAAAAAGATTTTGTATGTTTCTGACTTTTTTTTTAGCTTAACAAAACCATAAAATACAATATTACGCAGGAACTTACAAAATCCTTTGTTAAATCAAACTATAGCTTCAAGTATTCGTGAAAACTTTCCACCCCCCTGTCATCAAGCCCACGAGGTGTTTTCGTGAAGATTGCGCGTGACTTTGACATTATTTTGAACATTATATTTTTTATTCATGTTTGTAAAATATTTGGGGTGGTTTATTGCAACGGATTGGCAGTTATGTGTTCATTTTTTCGATTGGAACTTTTTTACAATGAAGTATTTTTCGATACTGGAATCTAAATACATTTGAACACGAAAAAGTGTGATAAATCGAGAAGAGAAGTGGCGAGACATTGCACTGGAGCGATAATTGAGCGAAATACTTAACATAACCAATATTTACTGACTCAGTTATTGCATATATCTTGCGAAGGTTCCATATCATAAAAACCGAAAAGCTTAATTAATCGTAATTACACCGTGTCCATCTGACTGCGCTTCGCATGACTAAGCGCCTGAACTCCCAAAGCTGTTCCATCCACAACCTATTGGGACTTCGGAGATAAATCAGCATGGACTGTCATTCCTCCCCCGGAAACGGGATTCCCGAAAAAATCTACCCAGGGGACGGTTATCCGTTGTCTATTTGCAGATTGAAGAACCGTTACTTCAAATTCAGTGTCTTACTCCCACGTATACACGAGGTGTTATAATAAGAAAGAGAGCAACAAAAGAAGCAAAAAGAGAGTGGGAATCCCAGCAATGGAGAAATGACAGCCCTGACCGTCACCCAGTATAGTGTACCGGAGGAGTTGATTTAGTTACTCTTTTTCAGGAAAGTCAGAACAACATCACGAGCTTACACCGAAGATCAGATCCCAACAACACGAAAAGAAATACGCATACAAAATAATCTTATCATTGTTAACTTTATTAATATTTTTTCAACATACAACGTTAGCGTTCAGCAAATAATAAGCGAGAAGGCTTAAATGATTGGTAAATTACGACGTTCCATTGGAAGCATGTGCTGGAGTCATAGAGTCTGCATAAGAACGTCCCTGTGCAGCTCGTTTTCGCTGCATACACTGATCCTATGCCTACACCTCTGATGTTGGAATGTCTAGACACCCTGTTACCGGTCATCACATCTTTAATAAATTTGTCCCTCGAACGTGGTCTGTTTCCTGATATCTGGAAGGAGGCTATTGGTCACCCGCTGTTGAAAAAGGTGGACCTCGGCTCTAGTTTCTCAAACCTTCGCTTAATTAGTAATTTATCTTACATTTCAAAACTTACTGAGAAAGCCGTCTTCCAACAACTGAATAACCATTTGTCACTAAATAAACTTTATCCTACACTTCAGTCTGCCTATCGTAAGTACCACAGCACTGAAACAGCTCTAGTCAAAGTGACTAATCACATTCTTCTAAATATGAGTAGTCAGCAAGTTTCGTTATTAGTTTTACTGGATCTGAGTGCCGCATTCGATACGATTGACCATTCCATACTGTTAAATCGTTTGAAGTACAACCTTGGAATTCATGGCACCGCCCTTTCTTGGTTCGAGTCTTACCTGACGAATAGGAAACTACGCATCCATGTCGACGGTTCAATCTCCAAAGAATTTACTCTAAATTATGGTGTTCCTCAGGGTTCCTGCCTCGGTCCGCTTCTCTTTATCATTTATGCAAGCGAGATGTTATATACATATATTATTCAGCTCACTCCCCGTCGGGGCTTTTCAGTGACCGATTACATCAAGTATTTCGCTTATCTATATTACGTACTTAGCCTACACTATATATATTTTTTTTACAATTGATATGCTTTCCTGTCTATATAATCTATATCTAAGTCCCCTTCACTGTGTTTCGAAACCGAAACCGAGGAAAACCCACGACTTTCGGTGAAGCGCTGACTTACTCTTTCTCTTTTAGAGAGTCCCCAGCGAGTCCCAGACACAACTCAGAGGTGAGCGCTTGCTCTGACGACCTACCTGCTCTAGCGAATACGCCTCATGATGTTCTCTGTTATTGATAACTATTCACAAGGAGCTCATGGTTACGCTAATGATACTCAACTGTATTGCTCATTGAATCCAAATTGCGTTAGTGAACAGGAATTAGCAGTCGAGGAAACGGAAAACTGCATTTTAAATCTGCGTGACTGGTTGGCTGGAAGTAAATTAAAAATGAATGATGGTAAGACAGAATGCATGTTAATTGGAACACGGCAGCAATTGGCCAAAGTAGACCTTAACTATATTTCAGTTGGTGAGAAGAGTATAGTTCCTTCCCCTAAGCTCGTAAATTTAGGAGTCTCAATGGATCGCAACTTGACCTTTCACGAACAAATTAACAAACTGTGCAAAACATCTTTTTACTTCCTGTACAATATTCGGAAGATTCGGAAATATTCAACAAAGGATGTTACAGCCACCCTCGTTCATGCGCTTGTAATTTCTCGTCTTGACTACTGTAACAGTCTAATGTACGGACTACCGGCTTATCAAATTGCAAAGCTACGACAGAGAGTTCAGAATTCTGCTGACAGATTGGTCTATATGGTTCCAAAATTTGCGCATATCAGTCCTTTCTTAAAGGAGCTTCACTGGCTACCCGTTAAATCTCAAATTGAATTTAAGATTCTCGCCCTTAACTTTTCAAGCGATCCATGGATTGGCTCTTGAGTACTTGCGTGATTTGATTCAAATCAGGGTACAGCCTAACTATAATCTTCGATCAAGTAATGAAATAATCCTTGCTGTGCCGTCTGACAAGTCACTCAATTTAATCGGAGACAGGGCGTTTAAATTTGCTGCACCGAAACTGTGGAACCGCCTTCCTAAAGAATTAAGGCTTTTAAACTCACTTAGTACATTTAAGAAACATTTAAAAACTTATTTATTTCGTATTGCCTATGATATTGCTTTTTAATGTTTACGGATAAAATTTTTAGCTTGTATATACGTAAATTATACTCATTTTTAACTTCTAAACGCATGCAGTAGTTGCATAATAGTAAGTATGATTTATTTCACAGCGCATCTGAACATTTTTATGCTAATTTTCGCTCAACAAATGTATTTTAATAATAATAATAATAAATTTAATAATATTGCATATGTCCCGTCTTATTACAATGAAAACACGCACCCACCGCTCGTGATAACAATCCTCCACGACGCGAGATGGGGGCTGATACATGCGAGTGTTGGGCTTGTCCACCTTGCCATAACCTTCTCGTGTTCTTTATCCCCAACTAATAGCAAAATATAACTCCGGAATCGATCATCCGGTTTATCGACTTTAGCCCTTAAAGTCTAATATACAATACGAAAATAATTTGATTTGGCGTGTTTCGTGTCGCGGGCAGCGTCCATCAAGGTCTCCACCAAGTCTAACACTCCATATTTGTTGAACTCCACCATGGGACGAGATGCCAGGCTAGTTAAACGTCTCAAAATACCGTCAACCGAGGACTTGAAGTTGGGCGTACTTGGTCTGGAGGTCCATGGAGATAGATAGTTTATTGAAGTTATACTTACAGCACCCAACCGGCTGAATTAAAATAACCTTTACAATCTTAAAGTACATATATATACACTATAGTAAAAAAATTATGTTCTATTCCTAACTAAAATATTTACAAGAATTGTTTGCGATAAAACTATTCTTAAACCTATTTGTTTTACATTTTGGTGCCTGAAACATGCGCATGTTACGTAAGCGTGTGGTATTATTGTTCCGAGGAGATAGAAGTTAGTGCAGTTTATGTAAATTGTTTTCGACGATTTCCTGAAACAACTTATCATTTAAATTTTGTCTTCTACTAGATAGAATTGTAATGTTCAGAACTTGTAAAGCCTGGCTGTAAGCCAGATCCGGATACATAATATGCAATGCACGCTTCTGCAAACACTCTAGATCATCGGACGAGTATTGTGGTAATGCGTTGTGGAAAACTTGGCAGACATACTCTGTTATAGGGCGAATGCAAGTGATGTGAAAAAAACGGAGGTCATTAGTTTTAACTGTCTCAGAAAGTACAAACGCGATGCCACTCTCTTACAAATCTCCGCGATATGAGTGTTCCACTTGAGGTCGCTTGATATCGTTAGTCCTAATACTTTTGCAGAAGGGACAACTTCGATGTTCTTATCGTTGATTACAATGGGCTCAAACACGTTATTAGACATGGAGAAACTAACGCGAAGCTCTTTACATTTGGACTCGTTAAGTTGGAATCCGTCCACCTCAGTCTTTGTAGTCAGTTCATCCACATACTTTTGCATGGAACTAAGCTCTTCTTTCTTTACTAATTCTGCAAGAGTCGTGTCAACCACGTACTTCCAAAGATCTACCGTATCCACATTCAAGTCATTTATCATAATAACAAATACGGACCGAGTTTTGTCCCCTGTGGTACACCTGCCAGAACAGCTCCCCATTCCGGGTAACTATCACTGCTTAACTTTACTCTTTGCTTGGGATGTTATGTAGATAGTTTTTCTATAAGAACACTGTGATCAATCACATCAAATGCTTTTCGGAAGTCGAAAAAGACCACTGTAGTAACGAGTGGATCATGCAAATAAGCGCATGCGTAGTGGATGAACGAGGAACGGTTCCACATTGCTGGGTATCGAGCTTCTCCATAACTGCTGGCTTCATGTAACTATCGACGACAAACTCTTCCGCTACATTCGATAAGATAGGGGTTAGTGAGATTGGACGTAAATATATGTATATTTACGTCTTGAATCGGTCTTTTCTTCGGTATAGGCGTTATATTCGCTTCTTTCCACGATATCGGGAGGGAAATACGGTAAGAACAATTCTTACCTTCTCGGTAGGAGCAATTCAGGATTTCAGTGATCGGCGAAGCCAGTAAATCAGCATTATCCTTCAGACAACCCGCTAAGTTTTTCACCTCTCTCCATCAGGTTGATGGTTTGCTTTCCTTCAAGTGTTTTACTCTTGCCTGGTAGTATTTGGCACGGCAGGCTTTCCGTTCACGATTCACTTGGTTTCGTAGCTGTCTAAATTCTTCGAGGTTGTCATGAGATAGAGCCTTCTGCCGT
Source organism: Trachythela sp. YZ-2020 (assembly GCA_016169945.1). Classification (NCBI taxonomy): domain Eukaryota; kingdom Metazoa; phylum Cnidaria; class Anthozoa; order Malacalcyonacea; family Clavulariidae; genus Trachythela; species Trachythela sp. YZ-2020. The sequence continues at coordinate 5,205,517 of JADLSH010000358.1, forward strand.
TGTTGTATAAGTTGCTTTAAGGTAGATGAAATCCATGGCGGTTCAGTCACATAAACCCTCTTTGAAAGAACTGGAAGAACAATGTCCAGTCCTATTCTGATAATCGTCTCCAGAAGAGAATGGTTTTCCTCACACGACCCCCCGGCGTCTATCATAACATGTACACCAACAGCCTGAAGGTATGTATGCATAGCTATGCGACTACTTGGACGCAGATCTCTTGACTTGACGGTAAATTTAGTATTCGGAAGTTGAACTCTGGTCTTTGGCTTGAGTTCAACTGACAAATGATCTGAAAGGCCAAAGCAGGACGCTTACTAGGGGCCACGTAAAAGTGTTCCAAGTTCGTAAGCATTAAATCATCAAGGGTATTTCGTCCTCGCGTCGGGAAGTTAACTATCTGTTGCATCCCGAAACTTATTTCTAGACACGTAGTCAGGGGGGTGTCATATCATTATCGGATATGAAAGGGACTGTGCTAAGCCAGGGCCTTTTTTAAGGAATGATTAGGGGGGCATCAACGAAAAGGGACCTAACAAACCTGGTATATTGAAGATTCGCGGATATGGAGGGGGTCTGGGGTCCTCTCGTAGAAAATTTTCGTAACTAAAAAGGGCCCTGTGCTAAGCCGTTTCTAGCGTTCATTTGAACTACACAAATATCACCTCGACTCTGAAAGGGTTATAAATGTGACATTGCTAACAAGCATGTTTAGCGATTACAATTTAACTATGAAATTTATTCGTAACTGGCCCAAACAGCTTTCATTTGTCTTTATTGTCCCAAGAATGATGTTGATGCAATGCGTGTATGCTCCAGCTGTAATTCTGCACTAGTCTATTGACCGACAGCTTACGTACTCAGGATCGCATAATACTTGAAAATTAGAACCAACAAAAAATGTTCTGACCAACTCTTTAATATTTAGAATTATTGTACTTGCGTTGCACGTTTTATAATTTCAGCACATAGTCTCTTGGGGTCGGTTTTTTAAAGCTCGGAAACGCTATTTGCTGAATTCTGACGTTTCAATGCAAAATTAACCTCATAAAAACACCAAAATTATGACAATTTTCAGCATCACCGACTCTCGCAAGGATCTTCCTGAAATATCAAATAAAGCATTTTTGGATGATTCAAAATATTGAAGCGTCACACTACTTTTTTGCTATTGATATTTCAAACAACTGCAGCTCTGGACTTTAAATAAACGAAACTGAACGATAACGTGGCACAGAATAAGGCCTAATCGTAGACTTTACATGTAAATTGATAAACGTTTCTTGTGATTTTGTGCATTCAAACATTGACACTACAATCGATCATTCCATATTTTAATACCTTGTGCCTTTGACAGCTTTGTGTTCAGTTTTGGCTGTTGCTCAAATGAAACTTGTTTTTGTTGACATTTTGACAATGTTTCATTCAAAATTTTGTTGATAATTTGGCCTGTATTATTTGTGAAAAATTATTTGATATTCTTTTAAGTTTGACTTGCCTTTATGTTGATTTTTATGAAAAAGACTGCAGTAAATGCAGTCTAGAGTATTGACAATTTATGGTGAACAGATTTGGTCATTTTCCAGAGCACATTTTTCTTTAAATTGATTGGCTAGTTGAATTCTATCATTCAATCTGAATTGTGGTGCAGAGCTTCAATCTGATTGGTTTAAAAATGATGCGATCAATACTCAAGATGATGCGATTTGGGAATTAATCGCACTATTTTTGACCAATCAGATTGCAAGAAATGCCATTGATTTCAAAATGAATATAACAAAGAGTTTTATGCCACTGAGAAAAATCGTATTTAAACACACGTAAAAAATACGATATTTTTACGTGTGAAAATATCATTTTTGCAAGCCAATCAAAAACCTATTACTATATGTGTACTATTTACATATTTGTTTTGAGTTTCTATATGAATTGTCGTTTGTTTATAATTTGTTTATAAAATAAACAGAATAGTACATGGTTGTTTGGAAATATGGAATTTATTTCTCGTGTTGAAGAGCAATATTCTCTTCAACACTCGAAATAAATTCCATATTTCCGCGCAACCATGTAATATTCTCTATGTCTTGCTACCAACGCATGGTCAATACACGATCATATTTCACTCTTATTTTTTTAACTTCGCAGCTTACTTAGGGACTGTTGTTACAATTATAAGTTATATACCACCATTATGGTTCTCATTACCTATATCTAAACTTCAGCAAATCACTTATAATATCCGCTTCAATAAAAGCAGGATTCGTCATGATCACACTTGCTGAAGCCATTGTATAAACGCGCAAAGACAATATAAATATGATAATTACTCACCTTACACAAGTGTGTTCAGTCGCGCGGAAAGTACAAGTCATGCTTTCTCCAAATAGCATGAGTTCGGCTCAATAAACGGCCGTTTCGAGCATGCGCAAGGCCAGTTATCCAATCAGAAGGCAGTATTATTTGTATTAAATATTATAGCAACTCATACCTCCTGAAAAGAGCATGAGTGAAGCACGAGTCGCGTGAATCGATAAATTGCCGGAAATGAGTTTTGTAGAGCTGCAGTTGCTAGGAAACAGACACGGCAACAGTCGGCAAGGCTGCAAAATTGCGTAAATGTAATAGAAAGCGGAAAAATTTTAAAAAACAATAATGAAAAATCCAGAAAAATGACAATGTTGAATTTTAAAGCTTTGGGATAAACAAAGCAATGTTTTAGACGGAACTTGGAAAAAATTCTCAATTTTGTGAAAATTTTTAGTCATGCTGGGCATGACAAGCATGACCGCTAGCTACGCCACTGCCCACAATACTTCGAATGATTTATCGGCCAAATCGTCAAGCACAGTAAATCCGATCTTATCTCTCTAATATACATGCAAACTCCTCCATGAACTCTTTCATATCTGTCCGTCCGAACTAGATTAAACCCAATCAGTGCCACTACATTGTCGTTAATGTGGCTCTGAAACCAAGTTGTAGGACAATAGTCTAAAGTTCATTCAGTATCGCAGGCGCGTCGGTATGTTTCATGGGTGGACCTCTCACTGATCTCAAAAGTATGGCGGATTGTCAGGAGTATAGAGATTGAGTTGTAAAATCATCAGAAAATTGTTTGAAGAAAATGGCAATGGAGCAATTTTTTCGCTTTTACTTAAAATGTTAAGAAGTAATAGTTACTGAATATCACGCAGGAAGAAATAGTGAAGTCACGGCAAGAAGCATTAGGGGAAAAAATGTAATTTGTTTTATTGTTTATGTCTTTGTCGGTTTCAAAAATGTTGGTTACACACCGCTTTCCATTTCATGTCAGTGTAGGTGTAAGTTTTTAATATTATCCGATTATCTCGAAGAGAGGCATCGGAGCAGAATTAGTTCTTTTCGAAATTTTCATTTTAAACCAAAGCAAGGCAAAGGCGAAGTATATGGCAAAGCATATTAGCCGAAAAGCAGTTAAGTTTCATGAACATTTCAAAAGATATAAATACCAAACCTCTAAGATTAAATTTTAGAAAAAGATGACGTTTATAGATTGAAAACTCTACAGCTAAAAGTATTAATCATTCAATTGTTAAATCATTTTGTAGAAAGATATTAATACATAGAAAAACTCACGAAAAAATGTGATCGTGTTACCATGGCGACCACAGATGGCGAACACAAATTTCGCTACAGCGATACATCTCGTGAATCGGATTGCTTCATAAGTATCAATACTTCATGGCAATATAGGTAAAATAGAACACGAACAATGCATCTTAAAGGGGAAGTTTGCTACTTGGATTTCTATAAAAATGTACATTTTCTTCAGTGACATGAACAACGTTGAAGAAATATTCGGGAGATATTATAGTGGTTCGGTTTAAAATTGTGAGGGGTTGCTGGATAGTAGCTTAACCCCCACATCCAGGGTCGGAAGTAATTAGTATTCAAAATGGCGGGGTGTGCGCACGATAGTAATTAGTATTCAAAATGGCGTCGCGTGCGTCATATTGGGAAGTGACGTCATAGTTGTACGTACGCCTTGTACGTACACCTTTACGACCTTGTACATACACCTTGTACGTACACCTTGTACGTACGCCTTGTACGTACGCATTGTACGTATGCATTGTACGTATGCATTGTACGTACGCATTGTACGTACGCGTACGGTTTTGCGAGACTATAAACATTGGTTTTTTAAGGGGTGTGCGTAAAGATGTGACGTCAAAAGGGCGAAAAAGGGGGTAACGCCAACGCGAAATCGTACTGAGTTTAAAAGTAAATTATTGTTGCTCGCTTTGCTTGGCTGGATGCATATATTAACGCACAGATTAACGTTTGTAACAAATTTATTTCTTAAGTATAACAATTAATCACACAAATGCATATAATTCTTAAACATATTGTCTTGCTTTATTGCTCGTTAGCCATGGTTTCTTTAACAAAAGCTCGGACCGTAGGCTCGTCTTCGTGCAGATTCACCCACCTCATACGACCTGTAGCTAGGTGCCTTATTTTGACGGACCAATAATTTTCGTCGTTGATTAAGACACCCGGATGGCTAGGATCAACACTATTACGCGATGTTTTATACATCTCTATGATAGCATATCCTTCGGGAATGACACGAACGCGACCGGCTTTGTCGGTGTATTTTAGCCACTCGGGGATAGTTGCATCCGACGAGGTAATATACCGATGATGTTTAGGTTGTTTTCTTCCAGGCTTGGTTTCGACGCCAGAGACCGATGTGGGTGTAGTCACTTTAGTTTGGGTGGTGAAGGGATAAACATGGCAGTCGCCTGGTGTGTCAGGCTTGTTATCCACCAATAAGTATCCAAACGGTTTTTCGGTCTCTTTGTAATAAGCGTTCATAAAATGGATTCTGTTCTTATGAAACATGCGTTCTCCAACAATACAAATTTGTTTCCTATCGCTTGGACTTCGGAAGAGAGCCAGATATTGGGCATTTCGGCTGATATCCGGATTATATTTCCCCTTTGGAAACATGTTTTGCAGCAATAAGATAACGCTCGCGTTTCGATGGCGGCCTTGGGTAAACAATCGAGATACGGGGACTGTCTGTCGCTTCAGCCATCAAATCGTCCAGGATGATGATGTTGTTGTACCGCGTATCAATCTCGCTCATGTTCTCAGACAGTTCGGGCACACTTCTCTCAAACTGGATGCTTTTTCCGAGAGACTTTTTCAAGACGTCATAACATTCTTGCCACTGGTTGTAGTACCAAAAAATGCGAATACTTTTTTGCTCTTCGTACGTTCACGATACGATTGTGTTCCAAAATTTGTTGGACAAATATGTTTTTCCACTTTGACTCGGACCCACAACCAAAAGTGAGAATTTATGGCGGAGGTTGAAATCCGGATAGGGTTTGGTGGTTAAAGATGAGGTTGTAGTTTTGGTTTCTTTGCTGTCTGTGTAATTCGACGAGATCGCCTTTCGTCTGCTGTAGGCCTATCGATGTTCATATACGGACAAGAAGACTTGTCGATGTTCATATAATGATGCGGAGATTTGTCGATGTAGGGCTGCCATGACGACATCCGCGCTTGCTGAAGATAAGGTTTTCTCTCCTCAGAAGATAAGCCGTGAACTTGCAAAAGATGTGTACCGATATTCTTCAAATTAGGCCGACCGCAAAGCGGACAGGTCCGGCGAAATCGTCTCTGCATGACTGCTGTGGCAAATGATTCAAGTTTACATAGAAACGCGGTTCTATATATATCGTTGCTTTGAGGAAGGGTTTGGTGGGATTTTGTAGAAGTTGTCCGGAAATTCTCTAAAGATTCTGTGGAGCTTCTGTGGAGCTTCTGTGGAGCTTCAGTGGAGCTTCTGTAAAGCTTCTGTGAAGCTTCAGTAAAACTTCTGTGGAGCTTCTGTGGAGCTTCTGTAAAGCTTCTGTGGAGCTTCTGTGGAGCTCTCACAATAGGTTTGTGGGCATGCTTTAAAGATCATTAAATCTCCCCCACCATCGTTAGGATGGATTTGCACGAAGATGAGCCTACGGTCCGAGTCTTTGTTAAAGAAACCATGGCTAACGAGCAATAAAGCAAGACAATATGTTTAAGAATTATATGCATTTGTGTGATTAATTGTTATACTTAAGAAATAAATTTGTTACAAACGTTAATCTGTGCGTTAATATATGCATCCAGCCAAGCAAAACGAGCAACAATAATTTACTTTTAAAACTAGAAATACATGCATGCAGAATCCCCTCGCCCATTTGAACCAAACAATTTACTCCCCAAAAGTTATTGTAACAAGAAGTACTGAGTCGACGAATGTAACCATGGTAACACGCAACATTGTATATTTTTTATATTTTAATTTGTACAATATTATTTTGTTTTTAACTCTAAAATTATCAATTGCCCAACTATATAAAGTGGGTAATGGGTATGCTATTATGTACTCTTTTAGCTTTGATTTACTGTAACATTCAACCTTAGACGTTCACAAAACGTTTCGAAATTTTCAAAAAACTTCAACTGCTTTTCGAGGAGTATATTTATACTTCGCACTTGCTTTTGCAATGAAGTTTTTGAGATTTAATGTTTTTTTATTTTTCTATAACATATTTGAATCAATACTAAAATACTATTAAAGATCAATCAATGTTGTATTGACCACACAGAATGATCTACACATTTTCAAATTCACAAACTATACTGCATGCTATGTTAAAAAATCGGCAATGAAAGCATGCAAAATAGACACTTGCCTGTTTAAAACGCTCCTTTTTCGGTCTTTCGACTGTGTTTCCTCTTGTTAATTTGTCCTCTAAATAATTTTCATTTATCTTGGTTTGGAGACTTAACATATAAACTTACTTACAGTATAAAATGAGTGCAAAACTATTTTTGAAAAAAGTTCGAAAAATGGAAGTCTTCTCTCGGCTTGAACTTGCGCATGCGCATAACTTACGAAAAGTTCCAGTCCAGTCCATGACATAAAAAATGGCGGACGACTTTGCATTCCACAATGTTTTCACATACCCTGGTGTAAATCTCCGAGCGGAATTAGTACCCTCGCACGGCGCCTCGCGCCGGCTCGGGGATCCGTACGATTTCGCGTTGGCGTTACCCCCTTTTTCGCCCTTTTGACGTCACATCTTAGTGCGCACACCGCTTAAAAAAACAATGTTTATAGTCTCGCAAAACCGTACGTACAACGCGTACGACAATGCGTACGTACAATGCATACGTACAATGCATACGTACAATGCGTACGTACAATACGTACGTACAAGGCGTACGTACAAGGCGTACGTACAAGGTGTACGTACAAGGTGTATGTACAAGGTGTACGTACAAGGTGTATGTACAAGGCGTACGTACAAGGCGTACGTACAACTATGACGTCACTTCCCAATATGACGCACGCGACGCCATTTTGAATACTAAGTACGATCGTGCGCACACCCGTACGCACACCCCGCCATTTTGAATACTAATTACTTCTGACCCTGGATGTGGGGGTTAAGCTACTCTGCATGCATGTATTTCTAGTTAATACTAGACTTTATTCTTTACTCACGTAAAACATAGTTTATGGCTTTGATTGGAACACTGAAGATAGCGTAGTTTTATTGAAAGCAGGATGGAGATCCTTAGCATGGCACTATAAGCACAGGTTGGCAGGCCTAACTCATAAATGTTACCATCGTAATATACCGCAACAAATTTCAAGTTTATTTATTAAACGCAGTATAAAACAGGCTAATCTTACCTGCGTGTGCAACAGACATTATGCATAAGTCTTATCCTAGAGGGAATCAGTACTGTGGAACAAGCTTCCACGTGGTTCCCAAGAATACTCGTATACGACGTCTTTAAATACCCTTAAAACAGTGGCTTTTTGGACACCGTTACGAACTTCAATATATACTAGGTTAGTTAGTTTATTTAAAATTTTAAAAATCTATATAAATATATTTGGTTATAAATATTATCCCTGAGCCAACGGCGCGAAGCGCCGTTCCGGGCTCTAGCCTGGTGTCACAGCGGATTTGGTACCCCCGCGGATTTGGTCCCCCCGGACCATATCTGCTAGCGGATATGGACCCCCTTCCGCGGAAATTAACGTTGATTAAAAACGGCAACAAACATTTACGAAAGTTAAGTAGTAAAAAACTTTATTTAAACACGCTGACTGTCACCATGTCCATGTCAACCTAAGCTGTTTTCCACAAGGGCACATATTAAAATTATCTATTTGCAAAATCTGTATCTTTATTTCAAAAGCATACGATAAATGTCTCATAAACGTTAGTTTCTCATAAACGTTAGTTCTCGATAAGTACGTTATAAGTTCTACTTAAGTTTTAAGCGTTTAACGCTAGGTGGTTCACATTCTTTACAGAGCCACTCGCCTTCAGGTTCGCTATCCAAATCTTCACAAATCATGTGAAACCAGTTGTCGCAGAGTAATTGCTGGCACATGGCCTATTTCTAGATAAGTATTAGCTAGTATTTCTTTGGTTGCGTACTTGCGTTCAAAACGTCAGTTTAATTGAAATGATAAGTTTATTTTAAATTCTGTTAACATTTACAACTTTGTATTTCCCACTGCTGAGACATAACATTTAAATGGGAACTACAGTGAAATGTATAGTTCTGATTGCAATAAAATCTACTTCTCGTAGTTAAATATATTATAGTGGCAGTGAAATATATTTTTGGCAGTGAAATGTAGTTTTGGTTTTATTATTGATGTTTATTAAAACTCTCTTGCAGTTATACAACTGAATTAACGAGCTTACTAATAAAATTTACATAATATTTCTAAGGTAATGTTCATATTAAAATGTTCAAATTTAGACTATTATTATTTATTCCTAATATTTACAGCATATTTCTAAATATTTAATTAAGCAGTATTAATGGAAAATTTAAAGGTAAAAAAGGATTGTGCTCTGTTCGTTTTACAGACCGTATTATTTTTAAATAGGTAAAATTGTTCTGATTTCCTTCTCAGATTACGCTGATTCTCAAAGACGACCGGTTTTGGAAGTAGATTATGTAAGGGATGGTCTTTAGATTTCATTTTGTCCATATATTTCTCACACAATAGATCTCTTCTACTCTTGAGTGTAGGGATGTCAGCTAGATATAATGCGTCTGTGTACGAATCACACTCAGGATAGATAATTTTAAGTGATCTCTTTTGCACGACTTCGATTGCCTCAGACAAATAGTCCGGGATGGCTTGCCATACCGGTACGGCGTATTCCAGCACTGGTCGAACTATAGTTAAATAAACTTTTAAGATATTATCATTTTCGACTCCAGCTCTACGCAGTACCCTTAGCGAATATAGTTTTTTAATGGCTTTCTTGATAATGTGGTCGACATGACAGTTCCACTTTAGATTACTACTCATGATCACACCTAGGATCTTATAAGTCTCCACTTGTTCTATGACATAGTTACCTATTTAATTTGTATAGGTTTAATCAGAAAGTTTGGATTGCGTAGGAAGTTAATAAGCATTTCTTTGCATTTGGTAGGATTTAGCTTCATATTATGCTCTATGGCAAAATTATGTATATCAGCAGCAGCATTGTTTAGGATGCTAATGGAATTTCTTGGGATAATCTCCAGTACGGATGTGTCATCGACAAATTTAGTCCGGAGATTCCATTCCCAGAGCAATTTGTTTGTCATGACAATAAAGAGAATTACGCCTAGTTTAGTTCCTTGAGGAACCCCACCCTTCACTGATTTCCAGTCTGATAGAACCCCATCTATTTTAACAGCCTGCATACGGTTGGTTAGAAAGGCTGCAATCCAATTCAAAAGTGCAGGATGAACTTGTAGGTTCTCTAGTTCGTGTAGAAGGATGGTATGATCAATGAGGTCGAACCCTTTAGAAAAATCAGCAAAGAATAAGCGTGCTCCGGCCTCACCAGTATCCACTGCTTCGTAGATTGCTTGCAATGTATGGTTGCAGTAAAACATAGTTCCTGCAGTCCAAAACCGCGAGAAAATTTACAGGAACATTTTAATCCAAAATATCTTCGTACACTTTTTCTCTGTTAGATGTAAAGATGATTCTAAACGTTTTCATTTGATATTTAATATGCCATACGATAGATTCGCGAGGGGGGTCAAAATCCGCTAGTTGATGAAAGGGGACCATATCCGCTAGCTGATATGGACCCCCATAGGACCATATCCGCTAGCGGATTTGGTCCCCGGGGGGAGGGGGGGGTGGGCATTTTGAGGGGGGACCAAATCCGCTGTGACACCCGGGGCGAGGGTACTAGTTCTGCTCGGCTATTTATTACACCCGGGGAAAAAGGAAAGCTATGGGAAATCTAAAGTTCATCAAGTTTTGCGGGCGCATGGCTATGTTTCATGGGTGTGATGGGTGGTCATCTCACTGATCTTTGAGTATGGCGAATTGTTAGGAGTGGAATGAGCGAATTATAGAAAAACATGAGTAAGTCATATCATAGTCTGAATTATAAATTTATCGTTTATACTTTATAAAAAAGGATAAATAGAAATAGATGGTCGAGAAAATATGGTAAGTTTCTTATAATTGTTGATGTATTTTAATATAGCCGTAAAAATGTAGCCGTATAATAATCATTTTTTTTCAATTAAAGTATCCTATATTTTATGTTATCAAAAAGTTCCAGCTTAAAAGGAAAGCGAAATCATTTCACGAGAGAATTTGTATATTTTCATCTGATTTCATTTCAAAAACTAATTTATCAGTAAAAGACAGTTTAGTTTTATAAACTTTTGGAAACGTTTTAGTGAACGGAAGGTTGCATTTAAACATTAATTTGAAGCTTATAGAATGCATAAGAACATACCTACACCATGCATATATCTCAGATTTGTATGGCTAAAACAACTAGTATTTTAATTATTATTGTAGTTTTTGTAACCTGTTTACTCCAAAAAAGAAAGTTATATTCTCAATGCAAACACCACGTGACTGTCCGTCGCGTCGTTCATATTACTATGAAGTAATCTCCTGACCACAACATCCTCCCGCCTGATTGCAAAGCAATCATTGTAATTAACTTGTTGGAGACAACTTCCTATCTCAATTCATAGAAGGTCCTACTCAAAGAGCTGGAATGGAAACACACTTGATCTACTTTTGTGCAATTGTCTAGAAATCACTGATGGGGTTCATGTCAGAAGTCCCGAGGAATGTGATTTATTCAACAGGTCATCTAATTCTTGATTTTATCATCAGACTGAACTTTCAGCGAACTAAGTCCGTAGCGCGTCAGGTCTACAACTTCAAGAAAGCCGATTTTGAAGATCTCAATAACACGCTTAGTCAAATGACATTTGATATCAATAATACGAACGATATCGATGAACATTGGTCTTCCTGGAAAAATTAATTCCTGACTGCAGTAAATAAACATGCTCCAACAAAAACAATGAAGGATACTAACTCTCTCCCTTGGCTAGATAAAGAAGTTCATCATCTTATTCGAAAGAAATACTTAGCATTAAAGAAATATCGTCAAAACAAGTATGAAACAAGAAAACAAAAGCTAAGAATATTAAGTAAGCCGTCAAGTCACTCGTTAAAAATAAACATAGGGAATATCTAAGCAGAATCGAAAGATTATTTGCAACTAGTCCAAAATTTTTCTGGACTTACCATGAGGCCATATTGCATAGCAGATAAAACAGAGTTCCGACATCACGTACAACGGAGTTGTAGCCTCTGCAAAATCCTCTGCAGAAAAAGCCGAACTCTAAATTCTTACCTCTTCTCAGTATTTACAACATCCAGCACTCAGAACGAGGATTGTGATAGTGAAATATTTGAAACTGTGTCGGGACTGGGTGAATTACAAGTTGGTGTGGATGAAGTAGAATGTTACCTCAGAAATTTGGACATCACCAAAGCGAGTGACCCTGACGAGATACCAGCACGCCTCCTAAAATAATGTGTTCGGCATATTGCGCCTAGTCTCTGTGAATTATCCCCACAAAACGAAAGTGGAAAGCCTACGTACTGCAGTGGAGAGTGATATAATACAGAATACGAAAGAAGAATTGTTTGAGAGAATGCGAAAGAAGAATTGTTTGAGAGAATGCGAAGGGACAACCTTGGGATGGAAGAAATTAGGGTAATGGATATGCTGCGCGAAGAGCTAAAAGCCGGAGAGATCCAAAAACCCACCAAATTTAAGAAGTTTTGACAGGAAGAAAGTAAATAACATGTCCAAAAAGTTGAGGAAGTGATACAAAATCTTGAAGCAAACAATTTAGAGCAAATGAATAACCTTATTAAACGACTGAAACGTGGTGACAAGGCTACTTGGGATGAAAATAATAATAAATCCAAGAAGAAAGAATCGTGGTGGAAAAAGCGGCTGGAAAGTCAGATTAAAGATACAAGAGAAGATCTGAGTCGACTAGAATACTTCAGAAAAGGGAGATTAGTTAAATAAAATATTCTTAATAGATTGGAGCTGAGAAAGTTCAACGTCTATAGGTTTGAACGTTGTAATTGAAGAGTTCAAAAAGCGTATTACAGCAAAAACAGTTACGATTAAGAGATATGAAGGTATAATAGAATAATATGAGCAAAATAGATTGTTTCAGAATAATTAGAAACGATTATTTGGGCATACAATGTCATACCTGTTGCAGAAGAAAGCATAGAGTTTTGCAACATAATGATCGGGAAACATGGGTTAAAGAAGTGGAGAAAGAGTATGAAAGAACGTAGAAACAAGAGATGTTAAAATAACACCTGAACTGATTACAAAACAAACAAGTAAACTATCTAATTGGAAAAATATCAAGATTTTGTTGGCATCTCACTCGATTGAATAATAGTGGAAAAGTTTTGTAGATGGAAAATTATTGAGTGAAAATTATATACATTTATTAGACCTAACCAGGAACAGCTACGAAAAATGCAACTATAGGTCCCTGGCAGGAATCGAACTGCGATTCCGGTGCAGCGCTCTAACCAACTGAGCTACACAGTCCAGTTGTCGAGCTCTAACCACAAGTTCATCAGTGTATATATACTAGGGTACTGCCAAGTTAAGTTGTGGGTAAATATCAAGATTCACTCAATAATTTTCCATCTACAAAACCTTTCAACTATCTAACTGGAAAGCCCGAGGACCAGATGGTCTTCAAGGATTCTGGTTGAAGCATGTAAAATCTGTAAGGATCAGTGCATCCACTACTGCAATGTATCTAATGGCTAACAAAAGGAGTTAATGGACAAAATTAATGGACAAAGAAAAAGGGGCTGCAGTATCAAACTTCCGACCTATACACATGTTTACCGCTGATGTGGAAACTGTTAACTGGAATGTAATCTGAAGAAATGTATAAACGTCTTGTAGGGGAAAATCATCTTCCTGATGAACAGAAAATTTGCCGGAAAGAATCAAGAGGGACGAGGGATCAACACCTAATTGATGAGATGATCCTAAGAAACTGTAAGTGAAGACAGACTGGGCTTCCAATGGGATGGTAGATTTTAGGAAACCTTATGACATGGTACGCCATTTCCGAATTCTTAAATGCTTGGATATATTCAAAGTAGCCGATAATATAACAGATCTGATTAGAAACAGTATGTTGAAATGGGAAACAGAACTAACATCTGGAAAAGTTACGTTTGGGACTATAAAAGTAAGGCGTGGAATATTTCAGGGAGATAGTCTATCTAGCTATTTGTGATAGCATTAATACCTTTATTGTCCATCTTGAGAAAAGTGAAAGCAGAATATGACCTTGGAAGAAATAATGGAATTATAAATCACTTATTGTTTTTGGATGATTTAAAGCTCTATGGGAAAATGAGAGGCAGTTGGACACATTGGTTAATTCTGTAAGGGTTTACGCTCACGAAGCTAGAAGTGTGTCAGAAGTCAGAACTGTAAATGAAATAAAAATGCCAATAGCAAGAGAAATATAATAAACTTTGCGTCGTACACAAACCTCCTTCCGCTTGAATATTAATAGAATAATCTGGACATAGTAAAATTTCATAAACGCTCTTGTTTGTCAAATTCTATATTTTGAATGTTACAATTTAAAGGTAATAATATCTCTTCAGTAAATCACACAAATGAAGGTTATATAAAACCTACTTGTAGACTGGTCGCGCAATTTTGAAAACGTGTGTAAACCGATTTCAAAGGTTTATACATTTTAAGACACTGACCACTGTTGTTGACATGTGCACCCTAGGCCTACTTAATACGAATTTACAATCTAAACTTTAAAGAAACGTCTGTTGTCTTGACAGTTTATTTTGTTATACCATTAATCAGCATGCATCCATTTGTTATTTGTCTGATCAGTGGCTCCTTGTGAGTTTCATTTACATAAATGTGGCGATATTTTCGATCGCATGTAAGAATATATTTCATCGCATGAAAAATTGTCAATTTCACAAAACAGCCGGTGGGATTTATTCACAATTTGCCAGAAGTTCCGGGACGTTTGTTAATTGAAAACTATATAATTGTAAAATAAGAAGAGGCGAAAAGCCGGTGGGGTTTAATCACTGCAGTGAAAGTTCCATGTACGTACGGACAACGTACGCACCATAATGCATTGCGCTTGAGCTCGATTAGCCACCAAACTGTGGCTCGCTCAGGCTCGCCCCAATAACTAGGGAGATGCGAAGCATCATGGGGCGAGCCCGAGCAAGTGCGATGATAAGATGCGAGCGAAATAGGTGTTATGCAGCAAAAGTTTCTGTTTTTAAGGTGAACTGTCGGACTTCGATCTGATCTGCAATTAACCAACAAGTTGACACACCATCACAGACAAAGTATTGAACGTTGATCCTTCCACAACTGTAAACAAGAATGTCGTGATTCAAGTGATTCAACAGGAGCCTGACGCCTTGTACTATGGGAAACTGATGTTGATACCCTGGTACACGGGGAAAGTTACCAAATCAAAGAGGCTATTGTACGCATATACAAAGACAACAAATTCCTCTCGGTAGGTGCGAACTGTACCCTTTCGAAAATGGACGACATTGGTGTTGTTAAAAAGCCTGACGACGACGAGGATAACGCACGCAATGAAGTGGAGGGAGAAATTGACAACGTACGTACTCACGAAGACATCTATGGAGGCACATTACAGGAAAAACTGTTGTCCTGCCCAATAATTTAAAGTGCTTATGAACCCAAAATGGGTTTCGTTGTTCTGCTTCACTATTGTCCTGGATTCGTTATAAAGCGAAAGTTTTTGTCAAGCTGCTTTGACGACATCGGCTGTTAAGTTAGATTTTTCATCTTGAACCAAATATATCAGGCAGTTTTTGTTTGACGGTACTGTTTGAATATTTTTGTTGTGTTTTTTGTTGTTCAGTGGTTGGTGGTAAAATATTTTCTCAGACAAAATGTCAAGAAATGCATAAACATGTCGTATTTGTGTAGATTTTTGTCGTTGCATCTTGAAAGCTTAAAAACTATAGACATATATAACACACAGTGTTATTTAAATCAATGCAAAAATGGTTACTTTTAATTTTTCGCACCTAGAACTGTGGATAAATTTGGTTTGGTTTGTGTTTAATAAAATTAATAGAGTTTTTGTACCTTTCAGTGTCAAAACAGCACAGATTTTGGCGTTTCTTTTCGCCGCTGAATGAGAACTTTCAAGCAAAACAGTATATTTCAAACTCAGAAACAGCTAGGAATCTTTATTCGCCGTTTATATCCCGTTGTCAATTGTTGGCTGGCTTTTTCCATCTCGTTTAGGTCTGACAGACTTTGGATTTAAAACTATTATAATTTTGTTCATATTGTATTAACAATATGAACAAAGGGGACGAAGGGGGGGAAATCAAAAGAGTGGCCGTGCTTTATTGCGTCGTAAAGCACGCGCAATTAGCCAATCAAATTGCTCGTTAGATACTACTTATAATATAAAGCACAATATAGCACTTAATGACGTATGCAGGCAACTATTGTCAATATAAAAGTATAGAAAATAGCAATCAACCACTCGTATCTAATATGCATCTGAAGAACTAAATACAGTGGAAACATTAGAGAATAAATAAATATACTTCACCATCAGAAGGTATGTTTTTATACACCTAGAATTCGTAGTTGGATAAAATACCATATATTTCATTTATACAAGTAAATCTCATGATTAAATCATGAAGAGCGCTATTTTGTCTAATACTGCAATAGTAAACTGCGTCTCTTCTAAAGACCGTAACTGTTAGTTTGTTGAAGGCGTACAACGTTAATGTAAAGATTTAAACGCATGAAAATTTTCAAATTTTATCATTTAAATTGCTAAACAATAATAGTGCATGCCGACATGTACCGTAGGCTGTCGGCTTTATAGAGCGATTGTCATTGTCAAGCCTCTCTAAATTAAAAACTAGAAATAGTTTATACTACATCTTCCATCGCTAAGAGATGTTCTAAACCGATCTATATTGCTATTGTCATTGAATTCTATTTTATGACCAAGCGGGCATCTATGAATGGCTGAACACACGTGTTGTAACGTCGAGCACCATTTAGTAGTTTCAAATTGAATTTCTTCGATAGGTACTATAGATCCTTACTTATACCTGAGTAGCAAGCGAAAACATGAATGACACGATTGCCGTGAACGAACAAACGTAGCATATTTTATCATAAAACGAGAAGAATTGGACGCATTTCGGAAATGGTTCACCAAAACCTTATAACGACCGCTTTCCATGTACTACTTTCAACTTATTTGCTTATTTATAACTTTCCTTACGTATCCGTTTTAAGCTTGCACCAATTCGTAATGGAAAAGGAGTTGGTTTTGCACCAGTAACAATATTTGGAAAGTGGTTGAGATTGGTTAAGACTGCGTATGGTATTATTGAATTACCTATTAATCCGCAATATGCCCCATTTGTGCCATACTTTGCTATTTTACGTTGTCCAATGCAGCAATGCAAGGCAGTTTGTTTACTCGTGTGGCGATATGGGCAAAAATGTATAACGCATAGGCTACAATCTCAACGTTTCACCTATATAGTGTAATATAGAGAAGTGCGTCAAAATATGCACTGGCTGAGCCAAAATGATCCTTTGAAAGATCGTTTGACCTTACTTAAATGGCCAACACTCGTACAGAATAGAATTTATATATCTCTAGTTTAGTATTATAAATGCCTGCATAGTTTGAATGGTTTATCATTGAACGATTATGTTGATTTCGTTGACCTGCCTACAAGAAGTAACCATATGGTATGAAACACGCTCTCGCTTTGCGAGAGTCGACTGCCATAAACATCATCCTTCTTTGTCCGAACGACTAAGAAATGGAATGAACTTCCGCAGCATATTGCAAAACACTATAGGAATAATACCACTACAGAGCTGCCAAAGACGAATTTATATGCATGAAATTAAACTATTCATATTATCCTGTAAAACGTTCGCCGATCTACAGAGTACTTAGAGGACTCACGCAAACTTAGAACATGAATGTTATTAAATACAAGCATATTCCTTCGTTCATTAGAAACCTTATCGCTTTTACACAGCCACACAAACTTAGAACATGCATGAATGTTATTAAATACAAGCTAGCATATTCCGTCGTTCTTTAGAAACCTTATCGCATTTACACAGTCACGCAAACTTAGAACATGAATGTTAACTTATTAAATACAAGCATATTCCTTCGTTCTTTAGAAATCTTATCGCATTTACACAGCCACGCAAACTTAGAACATTAATGTTATTAAATACAAGCTAGCATATTCCTTCGTTGTTTAGACACCTTATCGCATTTACACAGCCACGCATAGAACATGAATGTTATTAAATACAAGCTGGCATATTCTTTCGTTGTTTAGAAACCTTATCGCATTTACACAGCCACGCAAACTTAGAACATGAATGTTATTAAATACAAGCTAGCATATTCCTTCGTTGTTTAGAAACCTTATCGCATTTACACAATCACGCAAACTTACAACATGAATGTTATTAAATACAAGATTTTGTTGGCATCTCACTCGATTGAATATTAATTGAAGGGTTTAATTTTCCATCTACAAAACCCTTCAATTATTATTCAATCGAGTGAGATGGCAACAAAATCTAGATATTTACCCACAATATAGGTAACATGGCAGTACCCTAGTATATATACATGAACTTGTGGTTAGAGCTCGACAACTGGACCTGTAGTTCAGTTGGTTAGAGCGCTGCACCGGAATCGCAGGGCCGCCGTTCGATTCCTGCCAGGGACCTATTGTTGCATTTTTCGCAGCTGTTCCTGGTTAGGTCTAATAAATGTATATAATTTACACTCAATAATTTTCCATCTACAAAACACTTCAATTATTATTCAATCGAGTGAGATGCCAACAAAATCTAGATATTTACCCGCAACTTAACATGTCAGTACCCTAGTATAATTATATACATGAACTTGTGGTTAGAGCTCGACAACTGGACTCTGTAGCTCAGTTGGTTAGAGCGCTGCACCGGAATTGCAGGGCAGCAGATTCGATTCCTGCCATGGACCTATAGTTGCATTTTTCGCAGCTGTTCCTGGTTAGGTCTAATAAATGTATATAATTTACACTCAATAATTTTCCATCTACAAAACACTTCAATTATTATTCAATCGAGTGAGATGCCAACAAAATCTAGATATTTACCCACAACTTAACATGGCAGTACCCTAGTATATATACATGAACTTGTGGTTAGAGCTCGACAACTCGACTCTGTAGCTCAGTTGGTTAGAGCGCTGCACCGGAATCGCAGGGCCGCCGTTCGATTCCTGCCAGGGACCTATAATTGCATTTTTCGCAGCTGTTCCTGGTTAGGTCTAATAAATTTATATAATTTACACTCAATAATTTTCCATCTAGAAAACACTTCAATTATTATTCAATCGAGTGAGATGCCAACAAAATCTAGATATTTACCCACAACTTAACATGGCAGTACCCTTGTATATATGCATGAACTTGTGGTTAGAGCTCGACCACTGGACTCTGTAGCTCAGTTGGTTAGAGTGCTGCACCGGAATCGCAGGGCAGGAGATTCGATTCCTGCCATGGACCTATAGTTGCATTTTTCGCAGCTGTTCCTGATTAGGTCTAATAAATGTATATAATTTACACTCAATAATTTTCCATCTACAAAACCCTTCAATTATTAAATACAAGCATATTCCTTCGTTCATTAGAAACCTTAACGACGAGACGAGACGAGACGAGACGAGACGAGACGAGACGAGACGAGACGAGACGAGACGAGACCAGCACTTGCATCATAGCTCGACCTTGTGATGACTCTAGCTGCTCTGTTCTGTAATTTCTGTATTTTGTTAACAAGTCCTTCTCCAAGACCATACCAGACTGAGCAGCGGTATAGTCAAAATGAGGCTGAATCAAAGCTTGATACGCTGCAAGGGCTGTTTTTGTCGTTATTAATGGTCTTATGCGTTTTAAAGAACCAATGGCTGACGCAATTTTCTTAGATATTTTTTCAATATGAACAGACCATGAAAGGTGTTTATCAATATTTAATCCTAAAGATTTAACTGCGTCTACCCTTCTGACTCCCTTCCATCAATCTTAACAGATACATTATCATAGGTGGCATCAATTCTTTGCCGAGATCCAATTGTCATAAACTCCGTTTTCGCAATATTTAAGCTAAGTCTATTTGTTATAAGCCAGCTTTTAAAACTTTGTAAGTCAGAGTTAATAACACTTTGGAGTTCATCCAATGAATTCGCTGCGTAACTTAAGCTTGTATCATCTGCGAATATTCTAGGAGTGGTATAATGGAGGCAATTTTGCAGGTCATTAATATAGATAAGGAACAATAATGGACCTAAATTACTTCCTTGTGGAATACCACACGTTACTGGAGTCGAATTTGAAAGCAGATTTTTGACCTTACATTTTTGAGATCTGTTAATAAGATCTTCAAACCATCTTAAACTAAGCAGGTCGACACCATAATTTCTTAATTTTCGTAAAATAATCTGGTGATCAATCGTATCAAACGCTTTCTTTAGATCGGTAAAGACAACTCATTAATTAGACCATTATCTATATTAACAGACCAGCTATTTGTAGCCCTCCAACAACGCTGCCAGTGTGCTATGTAGTGAACGAAATCCAGACTGACATGAAATCAACAGGTTGTTGTGGTTAAAATATTCATAAAGTTGGTCAAAGATAATTTTTTCAAAAATGTTTGAAACAGTTGGAATAACAGATATGGGCCGATAATTACTCGGCTCATTCTTTACACTATTTTTGAACACTGGTGATACTCTTGCTTCCTTCCATTCATTCGGAAATGTTCCAGTATAAATGGATTTCGCAAATATTTCTGTTAAAGAAGGCGCAATCACATTTGCCGCCATTTTTAGCAACTTATTTGGTATTTTATCAAGACCAACAGATTTGTTTTCATCAATCGTTTTCAACAATCTGTGGACTCTGTCAACTGTAGGGAATTGTTCAGCAAAGATTGTATCTGTAGGTGTGAGATAAAATTCTGGACTACACTCAAAGAATCAGGGGGTCTGTACCAAGTACTCACCAAGATAGATTTTGATTTTGGTTTAAAAATTTCAACAACTAGGCATTCAAGAGTTTCTGATTGTAAATCATAGCGTATTTTATAGTTAATATTGGATCTAACATAAATACAAAGCAATGTTGACCTGATTGACTTTGTTAGCTAGAACATCATTCATTATCTACACGAGTTATTAATCCAGATATTATTAACTCTGTCTCAGGTAGAGTATTCTTGACCGACTCTCAGCACATGTAACAGAGCTTCCACTTCCTAGCTCTCACGCTATTAGTGCCAACATGCAAAATGAGTCTGTCAGGCTTTTTCGTTTGTATGGGTTTGATGTGATCTGCCATGTCTAAAGTAGTGCACCCTGGGAATTTTGAAACTTGAACTCTCGCCTTTTTGTAGACATTTTAAAGCCATTTAAGAGTCACCCGCAATTATTACTTTTGTAGGTTTACCTGCTTCTGGGTTTTCATATCTATTGTATTGGCCTTGCATATCCTTACTTTCCCTTTGTACATTCAGGTTGTCAGTTGAATTGGAACTGTCAGTGGGTTTATTCAGCATTGCATCTGCTAACGGTTGAAACCTGTTTTCCGCAGACAGGTTCTCATTGGTACCAGTCTTGATCAGACCATTGCTCGATTTCTTTTTCTTCTTCTTCGACCTAGTCTTTGGTGCAACCCAAGAGTTTTTATCCTGGCCATTTATATTATTTGTATAATTTGTGTCACTGTAATTAGCGTGCTGTGAATTGTCTTCTTGCAGTATTCTAATTACCGTTATGAGACTAAATTTTTCACCTTGTAGCTCGTTTATTTTGGTTTGAAGTTCCTTTACAGTAGATTTAGCTATTTCTAAATCACTTTGTAGACGAACATTTTCCCTTCGTAATGATAAGTCACTGTTGCACGGCGTGGTAGAATCATGGGCGTCCATTCGATTTTGAAAAAGTTTCATGTCATCTTCGATACGCTTGATTTGTAGCGTGAAATCCCTACAATAACAACCACAGGAGTTCGATGGTTTTTGACCAAGTTTAGTCGATGGTTTTTGACCAGATTTAGTAGGTATCGCTTCGTTTTCAATTTTCCTGCTGCATGTGTGTTGTTATCAGTATTAGTTATGAATAAACTGTCAGGCCTTTCCGCTTCCGCCATGTTTCCTTCGCTTCGGGACTCGTTGTTTGTTTTCTGTTTATCAGGAATCTGCGTTTCTAATTTTTTGAATTTCACAACAAGACTTTGGTTACTATCATCGCTGACAACCGAGAGTTTTTTCTTGTTTCTTCCATACCAATTTATAACGTGGTTGTTTCCAGTAAAGAGCTTCACTTCCCCTCCCAGGGATGACCATTTCCCCTGAAGCTCTAAATCGCATTGTACAAACGCTTTCAGTTCATCTAAAATACCTACCCAGGCAAATTCCTCACCTGAGTAGATAATACTTGTTCTGCGAAATATTTGATGCTGTTGTTTAGCAGTTGTATCCTCAGAGAAGTTAAAATAATCTTCTATAATAACAGGGTTATCGAATACACGACCGTCCGCCATGGCGATTGAACAAAAGTTATACCATAATTATTTGAAATATATATTCAAGGGTCACTAGTGGCCTGCTGAAATAACTATTAAGCTAGAGTGCCAGGAAGCCACGAGAGATCTGGGGTCATACTGCAGGTATATATACATACATATATACACACAAATTTAATATATAGACATACATATATAAACTATTAACACACAACAGTTTTTACGAAAAGTTCATAATATAATAGATGTAAATATTTAAATATAGTTAGTACTAGTAGCTTGTCCATTCTGTATATAAATACTGTCATATAATTTAATAATTGATGCCAATTCAATGGTTTTAATAATTACATTTCACTTGATATGTAAATATCTATATCTGTACCATTCAAGTAGACGTATTTGTAGTGTAAATCAAAGTAAAACCAACTTTTTTCATGGTTTATAAGATTTGTAAGAATCCACTGTGAATGGTGGACATCCATTTACAAACAAAATTAGGACTAGTAATATTTAAAAGTACCTTGGTCACCAGTCGGTTTTCTCCAGAACACTGTTTTCATATCCTGAGACCACAAAGAAATACGGTAAAATATAACTCTATTGATGTGTTTCAGCAGAGCATTTCTTTTTTCACAAATTTGTTTCCTTGAACAGTTTAAAACAAAGTCTTTGAACTGTAATTCCGTAAACCTTTCGTAAAGACTAATCCATGTATGTAATTGCGTTGTTAAATTTACAATACTCAATAGACGGGGTTTGTCTGGTGTTCGAAATGTAAAAACTGACGAGGTATTGTCATTGAAACGCGAAAATCCCTGCGACATGAAATGGGAAGCAATAGCAAAATGCTATTAATAGTAATAAGAAGCAATGGTGATAATTATTCCAACCTTTTGGTGAACCGCATGCTTTTAAGATTACGTCCTCACTGATATTTTGTTCGCTCAACAAACATTATTATCGCTATAGTAATAATATAGTGTAAAATCCTATTTCGGAAATAACTCTAATAATTAATTACAACCGTGTGGGGGTATGCCCATTCCGCACTAATTCAGAGTTCCCTGTCAATTTTATTTGTTATCTACGTGTATTCTCATATTGACGCACGTAAGCCCAAATAACAACTGGGGGTCACGGAAACAAATTGAAGCGCAATGCTACAAGTTTGTATGATAGAATTTTTTTTACATATACGCAAGTTGGAAAAATATTTTGGCTAAACTTACACTACTATTACAATCGCATGCCTCAATAGAGGTGTCGTACCATCACGTGACCAAATTCTAAAATCTTTAACGTGCAACCTATAAAGCTGGCTGATAAACATGTTTTGTATGTCATTATAACAAGTATTCATAACAAATTTCAAGTCGATACAATTATTTCCTCACGAGTTAAAAAGGTTTGAATAATTCGTATTGCTGACGACCGCATTATTTTCAAATGCCGTTAAAAGCTACGTTTTTTCTAAACCTAGCGCGAAAAACTCAATTTTGCTTTTAGAAGCAATATATAGTATCATAGCAAACAGAATATAAACATGTCTAATAAAACACGTCTTTCGTTAAGCATTTGTTTTTTGGCGGCCATGTTGGATGGCATCCACCTGCCATCCAACATGGCGGCCAAAGCAGAAATGTTCAAGAAATGATGTGTTTTATAACACAATTCTTTATTCTATTTACTATCATACTAGAAATACATGCATGCAGAACCCCCTCGCCCATTAGAACTAAACAATTATACTCCCCAAAAGTTATTGTAACATGAAGTACTTAGTCGATCACTGTAACCAGGGGCGGCGGAACGGGGGGGGCTAAAGGGGTTTTAGCCCCCCTGAAGTAAAAGCTAAGCCCCCCAAAAATATATGAAGAATGCCAGATCATTTATACGAACTACGAACAGTACGAAGTTGTCAGATTATTGCTCGCTGCCTACAATGCATAATTATAACTGGCACCTCGTGTTTGCCACTGTTGCGTGAACAGATTCTCAGCATTTAGACTATTTGTTATAGAAAGCAAATACTTGTGTAGCAAGAATTGTTGCGGACAATGTAACATTTTCAACGAGTTAAACTTCCTATGTTACTGTCACATGGTATAATATATGGCGGAGTTTTCTGTTTTTGACCGTTGTCACTAATTTTGGTAAATAAATTTTGTAATTTTTGAGGGTTTTTTCGTGATTTTTGTCTAAAATACACAACCTCGAACCCAGGGCCTTCAAGAGGGGGGGGTGAGGGGGCTGGCGTCGGCCGGTCACGTGACATAAAAACACCCAGATATAGTGGGTGTTTTAAAATTTTAATTTTACTTAAATTTTGCATAAATTTATGCAAAATTTCTAATTGGCCTGCATAATTTCTCGCAAGACTTCCTTATATATTTACAGATCAGCTTTTTAATTGAATTGACAACAGTCGGACAGTGTTCTGCAAGAATACCTGCCAGTACAGTAGCATATCTAGTGTTAGACGCTCGTGTTATTTGTTTGTTGTTGCCTTTCGGTTAAAAGAGATTGAGCTGTAATTTGTTTAGGCAAAATATTAACAGCTTGCCTATTTCCACTTTGACTTTGTGTGTTTGAGGATGCTTCAGTTTCGACGGTCACATCAGCCTCGGTTGTTGTTGTTGTAAACAATTGTTTTGCCGACCTTAATTGTGACTGATTTATTTGAAGAGTGCGCTTCGAAGGCTGCTGTGTTGGCGACTGTAACATGCTACTTTTAACAGAGAATTCATCGGGATGTTCTTCCTGCAAAGATTGAGCTTTAACAATGAAATCTTCCATCTTATTCATGAACGCGACGCACTGCCTACATAGCACTTTCGAGTTGCCATCGTCTTCAGAAACTTCTACACAGCACTGCAGTTTCTTTATCTTCACACAAAGATTATTTGATGTACCAGCTTTGCTAAATATGCGTACCATATGACGCGTGTCTTGACAACCACCAGAGTCTACAAACTGGGTTTCTAGTTGTAATTTTAGTCGGTGTGACGTTTATCCGCCATCATGAATATGCATATTAAATAAAATTCAAATTTGAATAAATTAATCTCAAAGTTGCATCAATTTTCAAAATTCACAAGCCAATAATCATAAGACAGAATTCATCGGCCGACGCCAGGGGCTTTCCCCTCCCCCCCCCACCCCCCCACCTCGAAAGGCCCTGGAATCGAGGTTGTAAAATACAGCTACGGGTAGCGCATATTCTAGCACTAAGTTCGTGGCTGAGAATGCAAGAAATGCGATTTGCGGGTATTAAATTTCAAAAAACTTGGTCCGGCATGCCCCCGGATCCTCCTAGCCTAGCGTGGCCTTTCGGCCACGCCGTCGTCAAATTTAGCCCCCCCTCCAGAATAAAATATGTCCCGCCGCCCCTGACTGTAACCATGGTAACACGCAACCAGCCATATATTTCTTTTATTATTTGTACAAAATGGCAAAATGGTGATAAGATTTTGTACTTTTAACTGTAAAATTATCAATTGTCCAACTATATAAAGTAGCTATGTTATTACGTACTCTTTTAGCTTTGATTTACTGTAAAATTCAATCTTAGACGTCTCACAATTACAAAACGTTTCGAAATTGTCATGAAACTTCAACTGTTTTTTGAACAGTATTTATATGCTATGAAGTTTTTGAGATTAAATATGTTATTTCTTATTCTATATAACGCATTTGAATTAATACTAGCTAAAACACTTTTTAAGATTAATCAATGTTGTATTGACCGCACATGATGAACTACGCATTTTGAAAACCATGCCAATTCAATGACGCCAAAACTGCAAAGCAAGTACGCAAAATAGACACTTACCCGCTTTAAAATTCGAAAATCTTGTGCTTTTTCGGTCTTTTAACTGGTTTTTGTCCTGTTGACTTTGGTAAGTGAAAGTCCTCTAAAAATTTTTTCTTTATCTTCAGTTTGAAGACTTGATATTTGTCTGTATTAATATGTCCCGACTCCAGAGTACAATTTTGAAAAAATGGCAGTTATTTTTTTGACGTATTCATATAAAAACAAAATATTTGTCTTAGCCAATCATGATGTTTCTAGTTACCAGTTTTCTCTCGGCTTGAACTCGCGCATGCGCGTAACTTAAAAAACCATCCAACGTCCATGACAAAAAAAAATGGCGGACAACTTTGCACTCCACTATGTTCACAAATCTCCGAGCGGAATTAGTACCCTCGCACGGCGCTTCGCGCCGTAGCTCGGGGACTATAGATTGCTTTTAAAAGCTAAATTGAGTTTTTCGCGTTAGGTTTAAAAACACGTAGCTTTTAACAGCATTTGAAAATAATGCCGACGTCAGTAATACGAATTATTCAAACCTTTTTAACTCGCGAGGGAATAATTGTATGGACTTGTTATGAACACTTGTTATAATGACATACAAAACAAGTTTAACAGCCAGCTTTATAGGTTGCACGTTAAAGATTTTAGAATTTGGTCACGTGATGGTGCAACACCTCTATTAGCAATTCTACAAACCTCGGAGTCGGATCCTAATATTTTACAAGCATGCATAGTTATTCTGTAGCAAAATTCTGAGGTGAATAGATTATTATAGAGACTTCTGGAATTAATTAACTATAGTTGCAGGGTAATACGGAATCATTAAATGCACGCATTTCGTTGTTTAATGGGTGGAAATCATATTCTATAATTCACATGTTTGACAAAGGCATGAATACTTATAAGGGGGAAATTTAGAAAACAACTTACAAATATATGTGTAATAAATTTGCGCGCACTCACAATCGATCAATTAAGTCAGTGTTCTAACGAGAAATCCGCCTGTTTTAAAGATAGGGATTACAAGGTTACGAATTTGCCGTCACTTTTTCGATACCGACTCTCCATCCCCTAACGACGACATTTTATTCTCGACTTTTGTCTATACATCGAATCCGGAAATGTTATGAAAAGGTATAATTTCATTACTTATGACTTACGTATAAATTAAATAGCATTCTAGTTTAGCCCGGTTAACTGAGATTGTATGAAATTATTTCAGGCTGAGTTTAAGTCGCACTTATAAATTCAACACTCAGCTGAAATCTGATGCAGTCGAGGTAAAAATGATAAAGAGTATGTAGTATGCTCTATTTACAGGGTGTGTAAAAAAATGAGACTTTTAGAAATCAAGCTATTGTTGCAATTTGAATGCCTTAGCACTATGCTGAACCCACGGGTGGGTAAAACAGAATTAAATTGATGTTTTAGGCATACCGAAGTTGTTTAAAAGCTCTTTGGTTTCGTCCAGCATATGAATTATGTGCTGATTAATTTAACGCAGCGCTTGAGCCAAGAAACTTACGTGCATCAAACAAAACTCGTTGCTCAATGATTTACCTGACGTGTTGCCTCAAGAAATTCTTTGTCATCAGTATGCGGATGACACTACTCTCTACCGCTGCTGTAAGCCATCTGATCTACAACAATGTGAATCGGAACTCCAATGTGCTCTTTAATGACATGCCTTCTTGGCCCCAAGAATGTAACCTAGCACTGAACCCGGGAAAAGCAAAGGCGATGCTCTTCTCGACTTCTCAGCGTTCGAGAGCTCACCAGCTTCATGAACATGTCACTGGCCTTGATTTCGGTCCAGGTTTGCGCGAGGGCAGCTGTATAGTATACGGTTGAATTTTTTGCCCAGGAACGAGCCATTATAACACGTTCGGAAAATTGCACACTTAACGAACGAATTTTTAGGGAATATTTTTGTATGGGAATGGAATATCGGTATTTTTTATCCAATTTGTACACAAATAGCTGAGATATTAATGTTTGAAAGGTATAAATTGGCACATGCATATTTCACTTGAAACATGAACTGGAGGTTAATGAGAGTTTGCAAGAGTATGTCCTTGTAAATATCCTTCTTAATGCCTGTTGTTACTCACCCTGTACTTGTTCATAAAGTCTGAGGACTTAGTCAACTGAAATTGTAAAATAAATTGTCGATGCATTGTTAAACTTTCCCATAACTTCGCGCGTAGCATTCAGACAAGTATAGTATCAAATTGGTCTTATGCTTAGCTTTGGCACGTATTTAGAAAAAAACTGAAAGAGTACCTCGTCATTCATATCTACTTTAGACCATATAAACACAGCTAAACCTATCTTTGGTTTAGAACTGTTTGGATTTAATTGGTTTTGAGCGGGTTGCACAGCACAACTTCCTTCATAACTCTAATTATCGACAATTTGGTAGATTAACTTCACTAAATGCCACCGACTTTGGTGGACTTGTGCACAAATATTTTCGTTCATTTCTGAGAGGCATTTTATAAGAGAATTACACTTCGTACGAATTTTGATTGGATCACATAAAATTAAGCGTGCTTTTCTCATTTTAGGATGCACGATGTCGTCACGGCCATTGAAATTGCTTTTCCAGATTGGTGTTGGTGCTCTTAGTATTTTCATACTGTACAACCTATTTAGCAGAACCAATGTACGATTTCTCAACACCGTCAGTCGACAAAATTACCATGTGAATTCTGAAAGCCATACTTCAAACCAAAGACGAAACTTCACAATTCTCGAC
Organism: Trachythela sp. YZ-2020; assembly: GCA_016169945.1. Taxonomy (NCBI): domain Eukaryota; kingdom Metazoa; phylum Cnidaria; class Anthozoa; order Malacalcyonacea; family Clavulariidae; genus Trachythela; species Trachythela sp. YZ-2020. Next base: position 5,234,182 of record JADLSH010000358.1, read on the forward strand.
TGGAGTCCCGCTTTCTTCAGCAGAGAAAATGGTCTTCCAGTGAATGTATATTTCGACAACTGCCTCGTAACTAGAAACAAATCACTGCTGAAATCCAGTGATGTCGTGGTAGTGGAAGTGAGAAGCATACCCTACCTCAAGAATATGCCACAAGTACGATCACCATGGCAACGGTGGGTATACTTGAACATAGAATCGCCGTATCACGCCATATTAGGTTACAGGGGTCGTTACAAAATGAGCGATTTTACCGGTAAATATGCGTTCAACTGGACAATGACTTATCGTACGGATGCGGACGTCCCCATGTTACACGGCTGGACAGTGAAGAAAAACGAGATTGAGAGGAAAGAAACAAATATCGACAGCATTGTGCGAAACAAAACGAAACTTGCAGCCGCCTTAATTAGTAACTGTGTTTATGTAAAAAATGGCAGAGGCAGATACGTCAAGGAGCTACAGAAATACATGGCGGTCGACGTGTTCGGCAAGTGCGGTACGCTGAAATGTTCTGGCCACTACACTAAGCACGCGTGCGATAAAGTTAAAGATTACAAGTTCTTCCTAGCATTCGAAAACTCAAACTGTCGGGACTACATAAGTTTTAAAATGTGGATGCAAGGATTTGGAAACAATGCTGTTCCCGTTGTGCTTGGCGCTTATAAAGAAGACTACACGAAACACGTACAGGCGCCTCCTAATTCCTTCATTCATGTAGATGACTTCGAATCGCCAAAGGAGCTGGCCGAATACTTGAAACAGTTAGATAAGAACGAAACAGCTTATAGAGCATTTCACAAATGGCGAAAAACGTACAAGGTAGATTACGACTATCGATTTCTGGGCTCGTATGCGTGGAGTAGCCTCTGTTCTCAGCTCAACAATCGACAGAATGAGAAGCCAAAATGGCATAAAACGATCACAGATTTCGAAAATTCCGGCAAAGATTGTTACCTGAATAAGTGGGTGAAAAAGCAATGTAATAACAAACCATGTGGCCCGTAAAAACTTTTGGTATCTCGTTTCCAAAAGTATGGAAACACTAGTATTTAAGCATCACTTAAGTAATGCTTAAAACTTAAGAACTTTCTTTTTGTTGCCCGATTGCATCTTGAGATGCGGTCTCGGTTGTATCATTTCTGGGGTGAAGTGGAGGGGGCCCCCTGGTTAATATTCCATGTCGATTTGGGGGGCTGAGACCCCCCCCAAACCTCCTATAATTTAGCAGCTTTCATAATGTTAACCTGGAATGTTCTTTGAAACTGTAGTGTAAAATGATTTTAGTAATCTCTACTTGGTCACTTTGATCGTACCATTAAATAATTTATGTGGCTCTAGCCTAGTACTACAACCAAAAATTGATATTGGAATTTTCCAAACTTATCATGTTGTCACCACCGCGCTTTATCATGCCCCACGCCTTTAATCCCCCCTTTGAGAGTCGCCCTTGTTAGCGTTCCAGGACTACATGTACACCACTGTATTATTTCCAGGTCCAATGTACACGTACACTCGTTCCAAATTTTAGCGGGGAAAAAAATTTTACTGCATTTTGCGGTCAGAGATTTCGAAGAAAAGCGGGTGTTTATTTTCCGAGTTTTTTGTACACTGTTGAATCGCGAAAGGGGGCATTCTTGGAGGGGGCATCGTCATTGGAATCGGGGTCATTTTTATTCCGAAACACTGCGTTTTACAAAAAAAGGGTGTAATTTCAAGCAAATATCGTTGATATGGGTGTGTTTTTGAATATGCGGAATGAGCGTATTTCCAATTATTTCCTGCAAGTGACACTACCGCGGATGTGATGTGCCTCTCCGTCATTCGGTTTGGGGGGAAGTCCTGAAAATTTCAAACGATTGCCTTGAAACACAGCAATGTCTTTGGGCAGATTTTTTAGCTGGAGTATGATTTCGGGCCTGGTTCGATGATCATGATCTCCAATGGCCAATCAGATTTTTTTTCCTTGGGGGGTCACAATTGAGTAGTATGAACTGAAAGATAATATCTGATTGCCAAGTCGGCTTTCGAGTTAAATTTGAGTTGGAGATCATGATAGTGCAATCGGGCCAATATTTTTTGTTGAAGGAGGAGGGGGGTGGGGGGGAGCGGGTTGAGAAATCCAGAAATTGGGCGCGACCATTCCCGAGGCATCCTGGTACCGACATTTATTACAAACTAATAAATATAAATGAATAAGAGGCGAACAATATTTTCTAATACGTGCAAGTTTCTACATCAAAAATAGAGAAATCGAGATTTCTTGCAAATGCTGAGTAGGTATAAAATACAGCCAATTCTCTCGCGAAGGTTGTGCTTTGGTCCGCAGGGGGTTGTTGGAACCACCGAAACCATGGCGGCCAGGCACTTTGCAAATGTACATAACATGCATGCGTAACGAGACCGCTGCAAACTGTTTGTCGACCGGCCGCTTTAGTAGAGTTTACAAATGCAAATTTCAGTAAATCAGCCCCATGCTTTGAAACAATGTTCACAGATAGTTTGTCTAGGTCAAGCTTGGATTTTGCCCACACCTTAAGCTTGCAGATATTCTAATTGGTTCATGTTTTTGTAAATATCTATAATGTTCTCATTGTCAATAGTTTAATATCTGATAACAATACTTATCACATTTTACAATCCATATTCCCTCATCAGATCCATGGTATAAGCTCATTAGTCCGCAATACTCTAGAAGATCTTCAATGCGTTCATCTGTAATTTAAAAGTGCTTGCTTACACCTAGAACTACGGGATTTTTCAGATATTAAAATCGCGTCTATTTTGAGACGTCGTTACGCGACTTGCTGCAGATTGTCACCGATGTTCTAGGTGTATGCGAGAAATTCTTAATTCCTCATGAACTGATTAAAGTCTACACGGTGTATAAAATTCTTGGAGGGATATCCATTTACTGCATTCTGCAGTTACTAGTCAATGCCATCATCAGTCTAATTTAAGTGTTTTAATAAGATTCAACCTTGTTGACCTGGAGGCTGTTTCTTGAAACTCTAAAGTAGTATAGAAAGTTGCTGGGTTCTGCGACTGGTGGAGCGGGTGGACCGCTTTACATTAACAGTATACTCTTTCATTGCATTTTTTCATCCCTTAAGAATTTGTCAACAATAGTGAGTTCATCTGTAGTTTTTGTTGTATTCGTATGCTTTACTTGCATGCTGTTCATCGCTGCCCTGTTTCATGGGTAAATCCATATTTACTTTAAAAAGTATATCAACCAGTCGTTTAAAATATTATACGTTCACATCAGATATGGTTTGTTTAATATATTACCGATAATATTTTTCTCGTAAAATAACTACGACCTCTCATCATATATCATCAGAAATTAAAGATTGGTAATGTGCAAAATATAAATGTAAAATTTTACATTTATATTTTGCATATCGTAAAATAACTACGACCTCTCATGATATAATTATGTTGTTTGTGCTCAACCAAAGGGCGTTCACGAGTAAATATTACGTTAGATTATGTTGCTATTAAGGTAATATCCCTATAGTAGTTGTAAATACTGTTGCTAGTCCTTGTGTTTGTCCATTCTATTGTGAGTGAGAATTGTTTATTTTACACCGTTGTACTATACATAATCCTAACATTAGATTAGCAACATGGACAACTTGTATAATGTATTTATCATTTAGTCTGACACAATCTAGGATTTTTGTGTAATGACTCTATTGTCGATGTAATGCTCTATGATTCACAAGGATTTTGTCATTTTAAGCCCATGCATATGACTGACTATTTAAAGTGACATCGTAGCCTCGATTTCATGGTCAATGCGATAATCCCCGAGCCAATGAAATCCCTGGGCGAGGGTACTAATTCAGCTCGGCTATTTATTACACCCGGGAAAAAATGAAAGCTATGGGAAATCAGTAGGTAAACCCCACATCTGGGGTCGGAAGTAATTAGTATTCAGGATATGTTTAGAGTGATGATGTCATAGGAGGGTGACGTCATGAATTGTCGCGTAACATTTGTCGCGCCACATGACGTCATGAATTATCGCATAACATTTGTCGCATAACATTTGTCGCGCGACATGAATATTAATGAAATGTATTAAATATAATCTGTGAAGGTTGTACATTTTATTGTGTACGTAGCTTTTGCGGAGAGAACTTTGCAGAATATATTGGAATTTTTGCGGAGAGAACTTTACAGAATATATTTGGGACAAATTTCGGTAAGTATATATTTTTTACGATGTATTAACATGAAGTATTGCAAGAGGTAACCATAGCAACTCGAATTTTTTAGCAGGATTTTTTGAAAACAGTTTAATTATTATTGTTTTAGATATGGATTTACCTACTAAAATATTTGAATGTGAAACTATGGCCGAACTTAATGCGTTGGAAAGCATGTATATTTTGACTGAGGCTGAGCAAAGATTGGTTTACGAAAGGAAAGTTGTATTAATCACCCGTTTGCTTGAGTGGGGAAAGGAAAACGAGCAATTGGGACTTGCTATGGACATTTCTGATTCTTGGTTGCCTGAACAAAGACAACGGTTTTTACAAGATTGGCAAGACGACGAACCTTTGGTACAGTTTGGTCGTGGAGAGAAGAGATCTTTTGACGAAGTGAACGACGGCGCTGAGACATCTGACGAGGTTAGCGAAAACCACTTTACTGTAACAGATGTTAAACAAGTTCGAGTGAAAAAGTTTAAAACCCAAGGTATGGACTATACAATTCGATTTTCAAATACGTTTGCTCATTTGGAACTTTCTCAGTATCATAACCGCCTTCACGAGATATTTGAAAGTTTATTGAATACCGTCACGCAAGACATTCCTGATCACGATCAAGTCCGTTTTGTGTTGCAATCGCCTCTGCTTGAAACCCCCATTTCTCTTCCTTTTATGCAACGTCAACGACTTACAACTGAGCGGGTTTTAGCTGAAATTGAGCGTGTCATTCAGTCTAATAAGGAATTTCGTTTGAATGATAGTGTGAATGTCAATTTAATTCATGTTGAAATGCCTCAAGGTGGAACCGGTACAAAACGAAGCGAGATTAATTTGGAAAAACATTTGGCCAAAAAGGGCTCTATTGTTCGAATACAAAACACTGACGAAATTTGTTTAGCTCGAGCATTAGTTGTTTCTATTGCCAAAATTGAGAATGATAGTCGGGATCGTCAAATACGAGACCATCGGAGACCATTGCAAACACGTTTAGCAAATGAATTGCATCAAAACGCCAAGGTTCCAATTGTAAAGTGCGGTTTAGATGAAGTGAAACAATTTCAAGCCTATTTAACGGATTATCAAATCAATATCGTTTCGAAAGAACATCAAAACTCAATCATTTTTTCCGGGCCTGAAAAAGATAAAAGGATTTATTTATATTTGCATGACAACCACTATGATGTTATTACTAGTATGCCTGGTTTTTTTGCTCGTAAAAGGTATTGTCATACCTGTAAAAAAGGGTATGATAAAATGATCAATCATTTATGTCCTGACGCATGTAAAGCGTGTCGTTTTCCAAATTGTCCGATTGTTTCATGGATTCATTGTGGCGAATGTAATCGGAATTTCAAAAGTGAAGAATGTTTCGATCGACATAAACAAACGGTAGGAAATGCAAAATCTCTTTGTTCTTCTCTGATCAAATGTCTTGATTGTCATACTGTTGTCGAACGGGGTCAATTGAGGCGGCATCACTGCGGCTTGACGCGCTGTTCGACATGTAAAGAATACGTTCACGTTGAGGACCATCAGTGTTACATGCAACCCGTAAAGGAAAAGAATACGGTCGAAGACGCAGACTTGTCCGATAACGAAGCCAATGACGACACATCTCAAAGCGGGTACAACCAGCTATTATTTTTCGATTTTGAATGTCGCCAAGAGAACGGTAACCACGAGCCAAACCTGTGCGTGATACATAATGAAGCTGGTGACGAATGGGTGTTTCAAGGAGACAATACACGAAACGAGTTTTGCGAATGGTTATTCACAGAAGAACACAGAGGATGTATCGTCTTGGCCCATAATTTCCAAGGTTATGACAGTTACTTTATTCTCCAATATTTACACGAGAACGGTGTTATCCCTGAAGTCATTATGCGCGGTGCGAAGGTCCTTACGTTATCAGTGCCAATGTTCAACATCAAATTCATCGATTCATTAAGCTTCATACCTATGAGACTCGCTGACTTTCCCAAAACATTTGGACTGGACGAACTTGCAAAAGGCTATTTCCCTCATCTGTTCAACAAAAAGGAGAACGAGAACTATGTTGGACCCCTACCTCCAAGTCCATGTTACCATCCTGATGGAATGAATCCGGAGGAGAAAGAAAAGTTCTTGGAATGGCATAACGAGTTGAAACAGAACGACTATGTGTTCGATTTCCAACAAGAAATTTTATCTTACTGTCGATCTGATGTCGATATCCTTCGTCGCTGCTGTCTTGAATTTCGCGAACTGTTTCGTGATGTTACAGATATCGACCCATTTGAGAAATGTCTCACTATTGCATCGGCCTGCAATCTTGTGTTTCGAACGAATTTCCTGCAAAAAGATACCATAGCCATCATTCCCCCTCATGGTTATCGTCCCAAAGACAAGCAATCCCTCTTGGCTTTAAAATGGCTCTCGTATAAGGCTGAAAAGGAAGACCTCTACATTCAGCATGCTCGTAATGCAGGAGAAAAACGTCTCGATAAGTATTTACTGGATGGTTATCATGAAGAAACCAACACAGTCTATGAGATCAATGGCTGTTTTTGGCACGGTAAGTTCTCATTCCTTCAATAGACGTTCCCGATAGAAGCAAAACAAATATTAATGTTTATTTTTTATAGGATGTATGAAATGTTATGCACGGGACACCGTGAATACCGTGAATGGTAAAACCATGCAAGAACTCCGACAAAGCACTGTGGAAAAGACCCTGTACCTCGAAGATCATGGCTATCATGTTGTTGAGATCTGGGAATGCGATATAAAGCGAGAACTGGAACGAGATGAAGACATGAAACGGTACTTTGATACTTACGACCTGGTCGATCCTTTGGAACCTCGGGATGCTTTCTTTGGTGGACGAACCAACGCGGCCAAGCTGTTCCACGAATGCAAAGAGGATGAGAAAATAAGGTACGTTGTTATATTCTTACGACAGAGTAAATCGGTTGATGACGTCAGAGTCTAATTATGACGTCATTTTCTTACAGATACCTAGATTACACCTCGCTCTATCCCTGGTGCAATAAGATGACGCGAGCGGTTGTCGGACATGCACGCATTATCACCGAGAACTTTGATGATATCTCCACCTATTTTGGCTTGATCAAATGCACGGTGCTACCCCCTCGGGGTCTCTTTCATCCTGTCCTTCCCTATCGTACCCAGGGCAAGTTGATGTTCCCTCTTTGTAAAACCTGTGCAGATACGTGTAACCAAAATACCTGTACCCATTCCGATAACGAAAGAGCCATTCAGGGAACATGGTGTCACGTAGAGTTGGAGAAAGCCCTAGAGAAAGGTTATCAAATCCTACAACTCCACGAAGTGTGGCATTTTCCCGAAACCTCTGACGAGCTGTTTAAAGATTATGTGAACACCTTCCTCAAAATCAAACAAGAATCAAGTGGGTACCCGAAGGACTGCGTCACCGAGGAACAAAAACAGCGTTGTGTGGACGAGTACCTTAGAGTTGAGGGGATACAGTTGGATCGAAGCAAAATTGAACACAATCCAGGATTGCGTGCACTGGCTAAGTTGATGCTGAACTCATTTTGGGGTATGTATTCTAAACCCATAGTGCCCCCCGTAACAATTTTCTAGGTACGATATGATCAGATACTTACGGCTCATTTTCCTCCTAGGTAAATTTGCACAACGCCCTAATATGACCAAAACGGAGCTGATCAGTGATGTGCAAACGTTTCTCGACTACCTGACCTCCGATGAAATCAATGTTCTCGATGCGAATTTCGTAAGTGACGAAGTGGTCGAGATCCATTATGAAAACAATGAGAACTTCATTGCGCCAAACTCCAAGACCAACGTGGTCATCGCCGCTTTCACCACCGCCTATGCACGTCTCAAGCTTTACGGTGTATTGGATCAACTGCAAGAAAGAGTGTTATACTACGACACGGACTCGGTGATCTTCGTTAGCAAACCCGGGGATCCAGAGCCGCCGATAGGTCCTTATCTGGGCGAATTAACGGATGAATTGAAAGGGGATCACATCACTACATTCATTTCAGGAGGTCCTAAGAATTATTGTTATCGCACCAACACGAACAAAGTGGAAACGAAAATACGCGGGATCACCTTGGATTGTACTGCAAGACAAACGGTGAACTTTGACGTTATACGTGAACTGGTGTATCGTCACGCAGTATGTAACGAGACCCGGCAAGTATCCGTTGATATCCCGTACAAGATAACAAGAAATACGAAAACAAAAAACATTGAGACAAAGCGGATGAAAAAGGACTATCGCATTGTATATAACAAACGTGTAATTGTGGATGATTACAAAACATTACCTTATGGATTTTAAATACAAAGAACATTTATATATGTTTAAAATATAGTTAAAAGTTTTCTATGCTTAATTGTTGTTAAAAGTTTGAAATAATGTTACAGGATCGTTTGATCTCAAAGTTAATTTCCAATGTTTAGTTTGTGATGATGATCCAAATTCACCCCCGTTTCTTCTTCTAGCGTTGCGATTTGTTTTTCGTTTTTTTCTAGCCAAGTCCCACATCATCATTTCCTTAGCGTTCATACGATAGGTAAAGTTCGGTCCCTGGGGGGCTCGAGGTACCGATACACCTGTTAATGTTTCCAATATGATTTGCGTCAACATAATTGAGTGCAACGTTGTATTATCGACAAGCGTTGCTGGTATTATATTCTTCTCTATCAAAAGTCGCATCAAATCCAGAGTTGCCAAATTTCCCTCTTGCGTTATAATTTTATCCGAAAGCCAATGCGTTACAATGTTTCTCCAAACCATGTTGCTTCTTTAAAATGTTTGTTTGATCTGATGAAAATCAGGAACGATACCGGGTTTTTATAGATTTTTCAAATTGTTACATTTTTTGTTTATGGAGTGACTTTCATTTCATCAAGAAACTTTCCCATGATATCGTAATCTTCAGAAATATATCCATGCTTGACACATGCATACCAAACCTTTTCAATAAACTCTTCATTAGTATATACATATCTATCTTCGTCGTCATCATAAACGGGAACCCCTTTCTCAAACTCTTCATCTGTCAAATCGTTTAAGATTTTATTTTCAAAACTAGAAGCACACATATTGACACGAAGCACAAGTTGATTCTTAGCCATGAACAGTATGTCGATAGTCATGTTGTGTGCTATGACACTGTCGAGCGATTATGATCAAAATCAGACTTGACGCAGTGTTTTTATAGGGAAATGCTACATTTGAATGCTTCCACTTGATTTTAGATGTTTATTATCTTACAGAGAAATAAATAACAGCAGAACTGTTTCTGATTTTAATTACACAGCTTTACAATGTTCATGTTTTAGTATAAAAAGTTCTCTTTCGATTCTTTTACATGTCTTTCCTGCTTTTTAATCACCACTTTGGATCGTTTGAACATCGTAGAATAGTTGTCTGTTCGTTTACGTAAGGACTCCACCATTCTGTGTGATGTGGTTTTATTCTGACGTGTAATATTTTTTATGCTTCTCCTATGGCCCAAAATGGTTCTTTTTCGATTGTTTCTCTTAACTGATTTATTGCGTAACGAGCCAAAAACGTTTCTCTTTGACGATCTCTTACGAGAACTGTGTATACTCTTCCCAGGCATATTGCAAACTGAAGGCACATTTTAAAAACGTATTACTTTATACAATCATGATTGTTACACTTCCTGTTCAGTTAAAATAACTTAAAGGTCTCTTGTTTTAGCACCCGTCTCTGATCTGCACAAAAGACAGTTCTCCAATCATTACACGTATACTTGAGCATTTCAAGACCATTCACTCTAGGTTTAATATCATTCAAACTTTTGGTAAAAGCCTCCATGACATTTGCTTCTGAAATCTTTTCCAAAGCATGGTCAAAGTATAAACATAACTGTTCATCCCTTTCCATCATGAGACAGTCATGTTGTGTTTGAGACGGATGATCATTGATGCAACCATTGCAGTTTTCAACAACAAGGCGAGATATAATTGACGCGATTTCTTCAGCGTAACTTTTCAACAGTTTCTTTTCAATACGTTTCTGACGATGATGAAGAACTAATTCTTTATTGTCAATGTCGAAATGTTTAGACGAACGATACATGATTAGCTCTTTATTTCACAACTATCAGAGAATGTTTGACAGTTTTTCGTAAGTTGAAAAGGTGTTATACCACACGTACAAGTCTGGTATCTTCAGAGTATGGTAGAAGCCACAGTGTAAACATGGGTCACTCTGCTAGCAAAAATCCAAAGATTAATAAAAATCATAACAAACAGAAAATGTTTAGAGTAGGTATAAGTGTTGGTCGCAATGATCTTAATTTGGAGGGACATTTACAGATGGGCTACAACAGTAAAACTATCAAAAATTACAAACCTGTTGAAAACGATGCTTTGAAAAATTACGAACCCACCAACAATATTCAAAATGTCGAACACACCATTCAAAACGTCGAAGAATAAAAGATTTCTCTCATTCTATGCTTGGACATGGACGAGTACTTGTCTAGTGTCTATTACGATCCAAAACGTTCAGGAGGATATGGTGGAGTGGATCGTTTGTACAATGATGTGAAAAGGGAGGGGAAATTTGATATAAGTCGTAAGAAAATTAAAGAATGGCTGATGTCACAAGATGCATACACTTTACATAAACCTATTCGTCTCAATTTTAAAAGGAATCGTGTGATCGTGGGTGGCATCGACCAGCAATGGCAGATGGATTTAGCGGACACACAGTCCATGCAAAAGTTTAACGATGGGTATCGATATCTGCTCGTATGCATTGACGTGTTTTCAAAGTGTGCCTGGGTAGTCCCACTGAAAAATAAAACAGGTCCTTCTCTGGTTGAAGCTTTCAAAATCATTTTATCTTTTGGACGCAAACCTGAAAAGATCATGACCGATCAAGGAACTGAGTTTTTAAACAAACATTTTCGAGCGTTGATGAAAGAAGAAGACATAGAACTGTATAACACGTACAACGAAACGAAAGCCTCTATCGTGGAACGTTTGATTCGTACTCTGAAGACGAAGATGTGGCGATACTTCACAGCGAAGAAAACAATGAGATACATTGACATGTTGCCTGATTTAGTGTATTCTTACAATCATAGTGTTCATCGCAGTATTAAAACAAAACCAGCAGATGTAACTGTTGAAAACGAAAAGAAAGTGTGGCACACTTTGTATGATGATCACAGTGCAATAAGCAAGAAAAAGTATAAGTTTAAGATTGGTGATCAAGTTAGAATTAGTAAAATCAAACGTAAATTTGAAAAAGGTTACTTGCCAAATTTCTCAAAAGAAATCTTTACCATAAGCAAACAAGTGCCTCGTGATCCTCCCGTGTATAAGTTGAAAGATTATGATGGTGAGGAACTGAAAGGAACGTTTTACGAGAAAGAGTTGCAAAAGGTTATCAAGCAGGATGACGTCTACGAAGTTGAGAAAGTTTTGAAGAAACGTGGTAGAGGCAAAAATGTACAATATCTTGTAAAATGGCTAGGGTACCCGAACAAGTTTAATTCGTGGGTACCTGCTTCTCAAATAAATAAGATTTAAACCAGCGTCTGTGTTGTGTGTCTTTTATTCATACTTTACTAGTGACAATGAGTGGAACACATTTTTATCTTACGCTTCCTAGCAATGCATCCCTGGGTGTCTTTCCCGATAACAAAACGACTAGTTACCGTGTAAAATTACCACAAACCATTGATTTGAATGGCGATTGGGAAGTTGGTTTGTATTCCATCTCTTACCCTAACTCATGGTATACTTTAACAAGGGGAGTCGACAGTCATATCTATTGCGCGGACAGAAGCGGATATTTTTTGGTGACAATTATTGATTACGGTTACTACGAAACAATGCAAGATCTTATCAAAGCCATCAATAAAGCATTGGCAAAAGATGTTAACGACTACATTAAGTTGTCGTTTAATACTCGCACCGGCAAAGTGACAGTTCAGGTGAAAAATGGATACCAACTATTTCTAAGAACAGGAAGAATGTCGATTATGCTTGGGTTTGGTGGAAAAGAATTAAAGATCACAAAAACGACCGAAAGTCCTTATGTGGCAGACTTGTTTGGGATGACGACCATCTACGTTTATTGTGATATTGTTCAACCGCAGATCGTCGGAGATACGAGCGTCCAATTACTCAGAAGCATTCCCGTTGAGGGAAAGTCTAGTGACGTCATTACTAAAACTTTCCCAAACATACAATACGTACCTGTCCAAACCAAATCATTCGAAGACGTGGAAATTCTTTTAAGGAACGACACAGGCGATCCTGTGCCATTTGAACACGGGAAGGTGGTGACAACACTGCACTTCAGACAGCATACTTATTTTACCTAAAGATGAATAATCCATACGTACGTTACTATCTTGATCAACAGCAAGGACGTGGAATGCCTGTTTTCAGAGGCAGTCCATGGCAAGTGGGTCATGGACAAATGGGCTATGGACTCGGTGGTCTGTTTCGTAGCGTTGCAAGAGCAGTCATGCCTATGGTAAAAAGTGGAGCAAAAGCTATTGGTAAAATTGCTTTGAATGCTGGAGCTAATGTGCTAGGAGACGTTGCTTCTGGAAGAAATTTAAAAGAAGCAGTAAAAACCAGAGGGAAAGAAGCTGTAAACGTCGCAAAGGGAAAAGCCATCAATCGACTTCAAACTTATGCTCAAACAGGAAGTGGAAAACGTACAAAGCAAGCTAAAAAGAGAAAGGCATCCACTACCAGAAGCAACCAGACCAAGAAGCGAAAAACAGTTAAAAAGAGAAAGGCATCGGCATCTATTACCATAAGCAGTCAGACCAAGAAGCGGAAAACAGCTCCTGACATATTCGGATAAACATGTATCTCGTACATTCCAAATCGCAAGAATGCACAAAGACAGAACTCGATCTGTTTTCTATACCTCCAACACAAGTCAGTTTGGAAAAAGGACATTGGATAGATCATCAACCTGTTTCCAGTGTATCAGACGGTGGTCCAATCACGTGTCCAGATTATGTCGATTTATCAAAAACGATTCTTGTGGTGAGAGCAAAAGTGACTAAAGCAGACGGTGCAAATCTTGACGCAGACGAAAAGGTCGGAGTTGTGAACAATTTCCTACACAGTCTGTTCAAACAAGTCGACGTGTTTTTGAAAGAAAAGCAAGTGACACAAGCCACTGGAACTTACGCGTACCGTGCATATCTGGAAACCCTTCTCAATTATAATCCGTCAGCGAAAGATTCCCAAATTACCAGCTCTATGTTTTATAAAGACACGGGAGGGAAAATGGACGTTGCCGACCCTACACTGGCAGGTGCCGCAGCCAATCTTGGTCTTAAAGCAAGATATGAATTCAGCAAGACAAGTGGAACTATTGAAATGACAGGACCTATATTCAGCGACATATTTTTCACCGAACGTCTCCTGCTAAGTTTTGTTGACTTGAAAGTTATTCTGAATCGAAGTAGTAAAGAGTTTTGTCTGATGGCGTCTGCGGACGATGTTGATTACAGAGTAAAGCTGATCGATGGCTATCTCAAGATACGTAAGGTGAAAGTTAGTCCAAGCATTTCCGTGGCTCATGAAATTGCATTGAAAAAAGGACCGGCTATCTATCCTATTCGTCGCGTGGAGTGCAAGAGTTTCATTGTTCCCGCAGGAAATCCCTCCCTGAATAAAGATAACATCTTTAATGGACTTGTACCGAAGTCGTTTGTCTTTGGATTGGTCGATAGCGCAGCGTTTAATGGCGCATACAAGAAGAATCCGTACAACTTTCAGCATTTTAACGTGTCCTCTATTGGAATAACCGTGAATGGAGAAGATATGCCGTTTAAACCGATGCAGCTTTCCTTTGGTGCAAACCCCAGATTTGTTGAAGCATTCAGTACATTGTTTTCTGGTACGGGAAAAATGTATTACAACACAGGGACCGATATAACACGACAAGAATTTCCAAAAGGATATGCAGTTTATGCTTTCGATCTGACTCCAGATATGTGTGGGTCGTCACCTCATTTTAATGCTGTTCAACGAGGAAATCTAGCAGTTGACATCAAGTTCTCTGCCGCACCGGCAGCAGCTGTGAGTCTCGTCTGTTACGGGGAATTTGAAAACCTGATTCAAATTGATGCTGAGAGAAACGTCGTTTACGATTACTCTGGATAGATGAACACCACGCAGATAACTCGTGTATTGGAACAAGATCCTATAACAAGCAAAAAGTTTTGCGGCGTGTTTCCTAGTGATAAGCTACCTCAGACGATCGATAAATATCCATGTGGATTTATCGCAAACACCGATCCGAGCAGTAAACCTGGAACGCATTGGGTGGCCTTTTACTTTCCATCGGAAGAGAAAGGAGAATTTTTCGACAGTTATGGGCAACCACCAGATTACTATAGGAATTCGTTTGGAGACTTTTTAGAGTCTTATGAATGGGAATTTAACACTCGTAAACTACAAAGTGCATGGTCAGATGTGTGTGGACAGTATTGTATATTTTACCTTAGCCATAGAGCACGAGGACAAAGCATGAATAAAATCGTACATTTATTTAATAATGATACTATGTTAAATGACGCAAAAGTGTCTCAGTTTGTTAAAACTCATTATAAAGTTATGTTAAAACAGCCCTATGTTGGCCTTAATCAGTTTAGTAAAAAACTGTTTGAAAAATAATGTTATAATAAATGTTAAAAAATTCAATGTATGTGTGTTTTGATTTCTAGCCCCACAATGCCTCTAGCGCTTTAAAAAACAAAAATGACAAGAAGAGTCTTATTACCGTGCCAAAAATGACAGAAAAACATTTATTAACTTCAAAACAATTACATATTGTTTATTTAATATCTAAGCCATCGTTTTTGAGGTTGTTCCAGTTTTTCTTCACGTTTCTTTAGAAAGGTTTGCAAATACTTTAAGGGGGTTGTACGCTGTGAGCTTGTACCCCGCTGGCTTGCACGTTGCGGACTGCTGTAATGAACCTCTTCCTCGCCAGATGAACTGTCCATTTGGGCTTGTCTCCATCTTTCCTCATTCCTTACAAGATCTGTAGGCATATTCATCTTTGATAAAGCACGGAAAAATTCCTTCGAACCTGTAGGATTAAAATTCTTTCTCCCTCTCATGGCATCGCTGATGAGATCTGATATGTTTGACTGTGGAATTTTCCTACCGTCCAGGTTGACTTGTCCAGATTCATCCCAAGAAATAACGTCCGGTCTTGCTTTAAAACGGTTTAAAAGTGCCGTAGCTCTTGGACGCATTGTTTTAGGTATATGGTCGACAATGGTAACATCAGATAAACGAGCCCTCTCTCCAGGCAAAATCCCTTCTTTGTTTTCAATGTGAGGTGCTATCCGAACGGTTGGTATTTGACTGTCCTTATGACGTCTTAGATCTAGATAACGTTCCATGTTCGCATAGTATAGTTTTTGCTTTTCGGCATCAGCCATATCCGTACGTTGGAGAATATTTGACATTTCCGTATCTTTATGCATCATGTTGGCCATAAGCGGTGACGTTTCAAGCCTTTGTTTCTGTTCGTATCTATGCAACACATCCTCAGGGACCAATACCATTCGTTTGGTATGCTTCATTTTATAAGTAAGCTACTGAGCACGCTTAAGACAGGCGGCAGTAAGGCAGCTAGTAGGTTCCCTCCTTTCTGATTAAGGTGTTTCTTCTTTTGTTTTATTGACACCTTTTTATTGGCTAAGGCACGGAGATGTGTCTTGTAGCGCACCAAACGTCGCTTTTGACGAGGTGTTAGAGGGATAACGCCTTTAAGTAAATTCAGTGAACACTCACAAATAGCCGTGATGACATCCGCGGGAACATTATCGATAAGCAATTTTCGCAATTTAGGTTTACATTTCACTATGACTTGAAGATAGGGAAGACTTCCTTTCATGTGCTTCGACATCTCGCAAATGATGGGTTTAGGTGACACACGCAACTTAAGTACGTTTCATGTAAACAACTTGTCTTTCCCCGGGCAGAATGTTTGTTCTAAGTGGTACGTTTTCTGGTGTCAACTGATGACAATCAATCATTAAATATCCATATGGTTTACTTGTAGCATCGTTAAATGATTCTAATAGGTAATTCGTGTCTCTTGGATACATTTGACGTGCCAAGGTTGCAATACCAAGCGAATCGCGCGGGTTTCGGAATAACATCATATAGTGGGAATATCGTGACAATTTACCGGGTGGAAATAGGTTTTGCGTAAGGTACAACACAGATATGCCTCGGTGATGAGAACCACGAGTAAATAGATCCGACATGCGTTGATCGTTAGAGCATTGAGACATCAAATCATCCAGTATGACTAGAGAGTTTTCACACCCATCGGTCATATCGTATAAATCGCTCGGAAAACCTTCTATCAATTCAACGTTTGGTAGGGTTCTCGATAACTCATCAAATTCTTTTTGATATTCTCCATAACAATATATCACTTTGGCTGGAACAGGATAAAACAATTCTTCCATATGATGTAGCATAGAACGAACCAAATACGATTTCCCACTCTGGCTTTGTCCACAAATGTAAAAATTTGCAGGTATTTTAAATCTCACATCCATCGTGTCCACAAGCAAACAACATAATAAGTTTTATTTCACAGGTCTCTGTACTTTATAGCGAAAATATGCGTTTAGCGAAAGAAATCATTTTGCGGAAAAAACTTTCTTCGATCTTGAACTTTGTTAAATCAATGGTTTTAAGAGGTGTAGCAACCAACTGTACAGCTCTACGCGTAACGTGTTCGGAGCAAGAGTCATTCATCACATAAACCATTGTTAGGTAAGCTATGGCGCGACCAAAATTGATAACATTCGTTTCGTGAAAAAGCGTAGTTAGATCACAGGAATAAACACGCGTTGCCATTTGTTCATACAGTGTTCTGTGATGTTCAAGACAAATATTTATATGACGCGATAACGTTTTCATGTCAATGTCAACGTTATTTTTCTGAAGCTCATCCAAAATCACTTCCATACTGCACAGTCAAAGACAGAATGAATACAGAAAGTAAACAACGTGTTTATTTATAACCATAAAATACAAACATATGCTAATCTAGACAGAATAATGTTCTGAAGTTAATTAATGTTCTAATTAATGTTCATGTTCTGAAAACTACTTGTTAAATCATCAAAGCAATTTTTAAAATAGTTCTCTTCTTCTCGGTCTTGTACTGGTCCAGGCATAGTGAAGTTTACAGGCTGCAGCAAACCTTCTTCTTCGGGAGCCCATTCAAAATATCGACATGAGTTTTCCTTGTCGTTAGGACAACAGAAAAACATACGATCCTTGTTGACACCTTCTTTTTTGACTTTTCGGGATGCACACGGGAGTCTGTGATGACAAGTCGGTCTCGTTGCCGGTACCACATCACCCCATACCCAAAATGAACATGGACTCTTTCTGTCAGAGCACACAAAATACGGTCTTCCGTAACTCTCTTTCATCAAATCTTTGACCACACGCATTCTTGCAGGCTTATGATGTCCATCGCATTGTGGCTGTGGCTGATTCGTAGATCTCCAGGCAGCTATGGCTTTTTCAAATAGATAACCATCGTCTTCCGAGCAAAAGAAATTACAACTTGGATTTTGACCACAGAACCAAAACGACCCATTTTTCGTGGTCGAACAAGCTGCAGGTTCTCCGTGCAAACACTTCATCACTCAGTCTTAACTATAATAGATCCTGTAATGACCCAATATACCAAAGCAAGAGCAAAGTTCTCTGTCACCGCTGTGAGACGTCAAAATATATCCTGTAATGTTCTCTCTATGAAAGCTACGTACACAATAAAATGTACAACCTTCACAGACTATATTTAATACATTTCATTAATATTCATGTCGCGCGACAAATGTTATGCGACAAATGTTACGCAACACCTCATGACGTCATGTGGCGCGACAAATGTTATGCGATAATTCATGACGTCACCCTCCTATGACATCATCACTCTAAACATATCCTGAATACTAATTACTTCCACCCCAGATGTGGGGTTTAGCCTACTGAAATCTAAAGTTCATCAAGTTTTGCGGGTGCATGGCTATGTTTCATGGGTGTGATGGGTGGTCATCTCACTAATCTTTGTTAGGAGTGGAATGAGCGAATTATAAAAAAACATGAGTAAGTCGTATCAGTAAGTCTGAATTATAA